>CAXIVR010000005.1:127603438-129022289 GCA_964035755.1 Teleogryllus oceanicus | reverse complement strand
AAACTAACAACACCTCAAGCCCTGTGGCTTGTTTGTTTGTAGACGTTGGTCGGTTTTTTGTTTGTTCTCTAGTTTGGAGAGGACGCCCTCCGCAAACATACAGTTTGCCGTTGACATGTCATCATGGCCGTCACCAATGCACCATTGTACCCTCTTTCTTACATACCAGCACATCTCACAATCAATGTATAAGTAGAAATTGACAAGTTTCAAATAGTAAAGAATTTGAAGTGTTAACTTTGTTCAAATCGAAAAGTGAGTGGTGAAATATTTGTTTATAGGAATCATAAAATATATTACAAAGCATTTTATGTCGAAGTTTGAAAGGAGGCAAAACTCGATTCAATAATTTCTTCTAATCTGAATGTACTTTTCCTGAAGCTATATTCAAGATGACATAATTATTCTATTTGAATATTCTCCCTCAGGTCTTTGACTAGGATCGTCTTAATTACGTATAAAAATGCAACTACTCATTTCCTCATAGGTGAACGCAAATCCAGAAACAATTTCGTGTTGTAGAGCACATGTCTTTAGAGATAAAAATGAGCAGCTTTGCTGTCAATACAATCCTACAATGTCATCTTGAGCACAACCGCAGGAGAAATATAATCTAAATCTTTAAGTCTGGAAATAGTTTTGCATCTGAAAGACCATTTTCTAGTAAGTATGCACTTATGGATGTACAATATTTTCAAATATTAAAAAATATGCCATAACTCGATAAAACTGTAAAGTGGCAGTATATAAGATTTCATAGCAACTTCTGATTAAAAATAGCATTATATTTTCCAATGGCTACACTATAATCGCTTTTAAATTTTCACATTACATCCCTTCAAGAGAGTTTGGACACTTTAGCACCATTAATAATGTGACAACTCTTGACTGCGCGTGGCTCCCTCAGCTACAAGTTTTATGAATGTGCCCGTGAAAGAGAAAAAAGAAGAATTGTAGGAAAAATTCGAAAAATGTTTCGTATTACCCTACAGATACGCCGTATGGTAAAAATACAGGGAGCCACGCTGTCCTAAGTATAATGGTAACTAGCTTCTGGAGACGTCCATGACGAACCCATGAACTTCCCTTAAGTATTGTCGAGCATGCAAGTTCTGATATCTCCATGTTTACAACCAGCTTATGATATGTTACAGTACGTAGGCCAGAACTCAAGGAGGTTTTATTCACAAAAAAAAAATATCTAAAAACTAAGAAAAACAGGGAAAAGGATGTGGGGGAAAAAAGAAAAAAATGAAAAATGATAAGCAAAACAGTGTGTCAAAATAAAATCATTTCAAGCTTTTTATTTTTTCATAACAATGCGTCTTTGTACTCTTTGAGCTTTCATAGCACTTCTCGTTTCAAATGCAGCTACGATTTAAGAAGTAATTTGTAAAGATACAAAATGTAACCGGATAGCATGACTACGCCGCTGGTTCAACATTTGTGACAATATATTGCAAATATGCACGTTATAACATAAGAGAAAGAAATAACTAGCATTCGACGTAAGAAACGCCTTTTAGTCACAAAAATGCATTTTTAAAAAAAGAATAGACGCATAGGTTTTGCATAAATAGACTAAATACAATCGTAAATTTCACAATATCAACAAGTCGAAGCTTGAAACAAAACACCATTGTGATAGAACACTTGACTATAACAAATTGAGAACAGACTCGTCGTCAGAACCAGCGGCTAGGACAAGTCCAAGCAGAAATAAACAGAACGAAAATGAACTGTATAAATAAAATAGAAAAGTTAAGGATCAAAATATGCACCTTAAAATTATCTACCTGCAACTGTACATAGCATAAACTGAACATAATTTTTACAATGGAAGATTCCTTCTTTTAAAGAAGAACAAAATAAAGGTAACAAAATAACTTATACATTAAACGATTACAATAATGTGGCACAAGTTTTTCGTAATCACGGGAACAAGGCGGTAGTAGGGCGTCTCCCACCACAACCGCGAGAGTGTTCTACTCTTTAATAGTTCTTTTTCTTTCTAAAAAAATATATAAATAAAGCACAGAACATAAGTCTTTGTGTCGAAGAGAGCTTTGCAGGAAGGTCACCGTTTCATTCGAAGCTCACTCTGCGAATTCTGCCTTTCGATACAACACAATGAAATAATATATCCTATAATGCCCTTACCTCGCCCGTTAGAGTAACGCTGTGCCTTGTAACTTTCGCCACACCACTCAACAATGCCGCTTCTTGCAGACCCATGCTTAGGATACGTGATGTGGTTTTCTTACAAGTGGTTTTCTCAGAACACTACCACAGGAATTAATAAACGTACGCCCTCTGCCTTTCAATGGCACTGACTAAGGAGATGAAAATTGTTTTGAAGCTTTCAAATAGGAAAATATTCTCTGAATACATACGGACACGCGGTCAACGTACGTTTTTCGGAAATACAAATCTCAACAGAATATCAGGCAGAGGGCAAGTTACAAATAAAAGTTTAAAGTCTAATTACAAAAAAAAACTGGCACCATTATTTTTCACAGATTGAAAAACAAATTTTCTGCTGGCTGAGCATGAACGTAACTGGCCATTTCATTTGGCACTAGAGGTAAAGCGAACTAAACGCAGGTGGAGAGAGAGAAATTGCGGGAAGATGCGCAAAGGGACTTGCGCACTCAGTCGTGAGCTCTCGCTCCCTAGGAAGCGCACGTGTGCGGCGCAGGGCACGACGGCGCTCGCTCGCCGCCCGTTGCGCGGCTCACAACGGAGGACTGAGGACTGAGGACGGGACTGAGGCGAGGGTCGGACAGCTACGACGCAACAGCACGCCCCAGCCTTCTTCCCCCACAAAGCGTCGCCCTCCTAGCTGGTTGACGGAACTAAAACACATGAACACACTTCTGGGTGGGGAAGGGGATACTGAAGACGTGTAAAAAAAAATACTGATATATATACAAACGATCACCAGCTCTTTCAGTCGAAGTGTTGACGTCACAAGATTGTGACAAAACTGGAGGGGAGAATTAAGAACAAAAAGCACCGGAGTTTGTTTATCGCTACTATTGCACTACAGAGGACGAGGAGGAGAAAAAGAAAACGGAAGCCGACCATGACGAAAAAAAGAGCGCGACTTCTCTGGCAGTGATTCAAGAATAAATAATAAACTCCGAGAGCCTCGTTTTAAATTTCATCGGGGGGGCTTCGTTATTAATTCGCCCGGCCGCCCGCTTGGGCGTCGGCGTCGGGGGCTGGCGTCGCAGTGCGTCGGGCGGCGAAAGCGGCGGAGGGGTGCGCCTCTGACCCCGTTGCCTACATCCGCGGCCCGCCACCGCCTCCGCAGTCGCGGCTCGCCGCCCGCCCGCCCGCACGATCGATCTGCGCAAGGTCGCGACCCGCCGCGCGCGACGCCTCGCCCGCCTGCGCTTCGTCTCGTGCGCGCTTACGCCACGGCCAATGTCACCTCTCACGTGACGACTGCTGGCGCTCAACACACACACACACGACACCACCGTCCGACGATTCGAAGCACTCGGTTCCGGCCGATCCGGACGCGTCCGAAACCGCTCGATTGCACGACTATTTTTAAGTACATTACTAATATTTTGGATCAACCTTCTTTACGTTGGACAGAAACGGAATGCCTGGTAGCCTCTCTTACGTATAGTGACAATTACTTCGAATAAGTGAATTATTTGGATCAAGTTTCTCTGTACTGCAACTCACGTAAATAACTGCAGATACGTGAAAATATTTCAACATATACCGACAACGGTTTTTAAACTTCCCACGTGATTGCTCGAGAAGTTTTGTACGACTTCCACCCTACAACCTTGCTATTCAAGATTTAAATATATAGAAATTGAATATTGTCAAAAGAGTGAAGTTTTTTTTTGTTTTCTAGAATAAGAAATGGAATTTACAAAATATTTCTTAATTTCTCTAAAACTACCGCTAAACGATAAAGATGTTCTCCAAAAGTTATCCCTGAGAAAAGTTACCCCAGATCAGAGGAGGCTATAATAACGACGTTTGTTGTCCACAGCAAGCGTCACATTTGTTCCATTGCCTCAATATGTGACAGAAAAAAGAGAATCCCAGAAAGGTAAAAATTTATTTATAGGAAATTCTCTCTTATATTCAAATTGAAACTCAAAATAAACATGAAGAGCAAAAAACTTCGAGAAAAATTTGCTTACTGAAAAATCACTGTCAAAATCTGCGAGGCAAATAAAGTTACAAGTATTAATAATTGCGTCTCGCAGATTACTTTCTAACTAGTGTCGATATGTGCACTAAAAGATTTGCGCAAGACTATGGTCTTTGATATTAGAAAGACATAACAAACTCACTTATCACTCCTCGCAAGGAATACACACGCCATCGATCTTCTTTGAGCATCTGGACGGTCGCAAAATTTAATTTGAGGGCAATTACTTAATTCTGTATTAATTACTTGACATATTGAGAAAAATTGGCAGGCGTTTTACCCAACAAAAACTACGAGTCTACCAGAATGAGAATAATAAAAAACAAATTACATTAGAAAACCCCGAGAAAGCCAATGATTGAGATTGAAACCCTCGTTTGTCCCATTAAGTGAACGTCAATGGTTTGGAAGCATTTAATCACACGCGGTGAGGAAAAAACAAACTACGGGAAACCTGGCCATCCGTTCTTCGCGTTCCGTGCAGAGGCGTCGCGTCATGTACAGTAACGAGGCATGTAATTAGCCAGCGAGCGGCCAGCAGTCGGCACTGCGATTGAACCAGCGCGGCGGGCGACTGGCCTTGCGCAAGAGATAAGAGGGCGGGTGGCCGGGCCGAGCAGAGACAACGCGGAGGCGGTCGCACGGGCCGTGGGGCAGCGAAACGCGCGGCGTGCGCCGCGCGTGCTAGGCGGGCGCGTCCTCGACCCTGACCTAGGCCAACCCCTCCCCCCCGGCTGCGGGCGGGACACAGGCGCTCTCTCTGCGGACTGTCCTGGCTGGGGTGCCTCATCAGTGCTGTTGCTCTTTCGGGGCTGGGGGCGCGGTCGCGGCTGGAGGAACAAGGTAGCGCGAGGAGGAACAACGTGCTGATGCAGAATTCGGGGCCGGGGAGCGGGCGCGTGAAAGGAGATGGTCCAGGAAGTTGTGCCAGAGGGTCGAGCTCTCGGGACGAAACGTGCGATCTTCTTCCGAGTCGTTCATTCGCTGAAAGAGCATCGCACGTTTGATAAAACAGCGTCGGGAGAGCAGGCAAGCGGGCGGACGGGTGGCGGTGGCGGAGATACACGCCGCCTACCGCTCGGGGATGGACTCGTGCCGAGGCCGGTGCTAGCGATCCTTATATAATGTAAAAGATAGTCACTAGAACGTACATTTTTGGCATTGAGAATAAATTACAACGGCGCGCGTACGGCGCCTAAATGCTACACACTTCCGTCACCGTTTGCACTTCCCTTCCCTCTTTACACCTAGAAATGCCCATGGAGTCGCACCGGTCCGGCACAGCCGCGCGGGGGCGGGGAGGTGAGAGGTGAGAGGGGGCGTGGCCGCGAGGGCGGAGAGCGACCCGCCGCCGGGCGAGGCAGCGCTCGCGAGTCGGCGACTCGCTACTCACATTCAGCGTCATCTATTTACAACAACAAAAAAACCACCACAACACGTCACGTCACCAACCGGCCTGCGGTTGCTAGCTCTCTCTCTCTCTCGCTCTCGTATTCTCTCTTTCTCCCTCTCTTTCTCGCACTCAAGCGGGCATTACTCATCAACTAGTATTCAAAGAGAACATTTCTTTTTTTTTTTTACAAAATAACCACAGCAATTCAAAACATAACACTTTCAACTCCACAGCAAAGGGAGGGGAATAGCATTGAGTACACAAACTCAATTGTCATCACAACCTTCAGATTTTAAAACTTCTTATTTAGGTTTTGTTTAAATTAGAACTACGACAAAGCTAATGCGTCGGTCGGGGCGCTCCTCTTCTGGTCTTCGCCGTGTTGAGCCTGCGCGGTGCACTTCACAACCCTCGCACTCTGTACGAACTCCTTGGAATGCTGGGGGGGGGGGGGGGGTGGGCGCTCAGTCCGCGTCGTGCCCGCCCGTGTCCATCGCCATGGGCGACATGACAGACAGCGAGCTGAAGGCGTGCGACGGCGAGGGCGACAGCGGTGGCTCGGGCGAGATGCAGTCGGGCGAGACGAGGCAGTCGTCGCCCAGGCCCAGGTCGGGCAGCTCGGGGTGGGCGCCCGCGTCGTCCGCCGCCGCGGCCGCCGCCGCCGCCGCGGCCGCCGCCGCCGCCGCCGCCGCGCGCCGCCCGCCCGCCGCCGCGCCCGCCGCGCCGCCCGCCCCGCCGCCCGCGCTCGGGCCGTTCCGCCCCCGGCTCGTAGCGCGCGTGAGTCCGCATGTGGCGCGTGATCATGTCCCGGCGACACGCCGCGTACGGGCACTGCGGGCACTTGTAGGGCTTCTCGCCTGTGTGCGTGCGCTGGTGCGTGGACAAGTGGTCGGAGCGCGAAAACACCTGGCCGCAGATGCGACACGTGTAGGGCTTGACGCCCGTGTGCAGGCGCATGTGCCGCGTCAGCATGTCGCTGCGCGCGAACGAGCGCTTGCAGATCTCGCAGAGGTACGCCTTGGACGACTGGTCGGGTGCGCGCGGCTCTTGTGGCGCGACGCCATGTGCTTGGCCAGCCTGTCGTGCAGGCTGAACATCTGTCCGCACACGGGGCACACGTACGCCACGTCGGAGCCCGGGGGCATCTCCTCCACGACGGGCGACACCTCCAGGTTGTAGCGCACCGCCACGGACTCCTTGGTGGTGGGCGACGCCACGTCGCCCTTGACGACCGGCACGGGCATGGCGGCGCCGCCCTTGCCCGGCTGCAGGAAGCCCGGCGTGAGCAGCTGCAGCTGCAGCGGCGGGAGCGCCGCCTCCAGCGTGGCGGGGGTGGCGGGCGTGACGGGCGCGGCCGAGTCCGAGCTGGTGCTGCTGCCACGCGCTCCCGGCTGCCCTTCATGGACAGGTCCAGCGGCGAGTCCTGCGGCGTCGACGTCTCCGACTCGAGCGAGCCGCCCTTGCTGGGCGTGGAGAGGGTGAGCGGGTGCGGGGGCGGCTGGCGCGCGGAGGCGCCGCGGGCGCTGCCCGGCCGGGCGGCCGGGCCCGGCTGTGCGCGTCGAGCGGGGCCTCTCGGGCAGGTACTTGTTGTGCAGGTAGTGCTCGAAGTGGTACATGGGCGCGGGCGTGGGCGAGACGGGCGTCAGCGGCGAGATGGGCGACGCCGGGAAGAAGCGGTCGGGCCCGCTCACGCAGTGCGCGCACGCGCAGCCCGGGTACCGCGGCGCGTCCTCGCCGGGGCCGTGCGGGCCGCGCGCCGCGGCGGCGGGCGCCGCGACGCCCGCCCGGGCCGGCCGGCGGCGGCGGCGTGCGGGCAGGCGGCCGCGCTCGCGGGCAGCGTCCGGCCCTCGCCGTCCAGCTCCTCCTCCACGCTGCTGTCCTTGAGGCGCAGCGGGCTGAAGCTGATCTTGGGGGAGTCGGTGGTGGAGCTGTGCGGCGACTTGTTGGACGACGACGCCGGGCTGAACACGTC
The DNA here is from genome assembly GCA_964035755.1 of Teleogryllus oceanicus. NCBI lineage: Eukaryota > Metazoa > Arthropoda > Insecta > Orthoptera > Gryllidae > Teleogryllus > Teleogryllus oceanicus. The sequence goes on along the minus strand of CAXIVR010000005.1, from coordinate 129,014,741 downwards.
CTCGGCCTCGTCCTCCTCCGAGATGGCCGCGTACAGGTAGCGCTCGCTGGTGCTGTCGAAGCGGAAGACCTCGGGCCCGCCGGGCAGCGGCGCGCCGGGCCCCGCCCCCGCCGCCCCGGGCTCCTCCTTGAGCGGCGCGCCGCCCTCCGCCGGCGCCATCTGCTTCGACGCCTTGAGCGCGCGCGGCTCGGGCGCGTCGCCCGCCACCGCCTCGTCCTCGCCGTCGCCCGGCTCGCTCTTCACGTGCTTCAGCAGGTCCAGCTCCTTGTGGTGGTTGTTGTTGTGGTGGTGGAAGTTGTTGTTGAGCGGGGTGGCGGGGCTGGACGAGACCTGCGTGGCCAGCTTGTCCACCACTTGGCTGGGCCGCTTGCGCTTGCGCTGCTTGGTGTTGCGGTGGTTGTTGTTGGTCGCGTGCGGGTGGTTGTTGTTGTGGTGCCGCAGCGGGGACGCCGCCGCCAGCCACCGCCGCCCGTCGGGCGGCCCCGCCCCGGCGCCTCCGCCGGCGCCGGACCGCTGCCGCCGGCGCCGCAGCCGGTTCCACCTGGGTCTCCGCCATGGTCATCAGCCGCGCGCGGCGGGCCGGGCATGCGCCGCTGCCGCCGCCGGAGCCTGAGTGTGGATCGCTGCTGAGCCGCCGCCGCCGTCGGCCGATGCGCCGCCGTCGCCCACGCCGCCGAGCGGCTCCCGCCGCCGCCCGCGCCCCGGGCTCCGCAGCTGCTGCTTGTGGCGCCGCCCGCAGCCCTGCTCATCGCTGGGCCATGCAGCGGGGGAGAGCGCTTCGGCAAGCGGCGCGAGCGGGCTGCAGTCGACAGCGCTGTCTGGCGAGTACTGGCTCTGGAACGGGTCCTGCAACACACAGTCACCTCCTTATAATAAACATCTATGCACACACACACTTATTAACATGCACTTAACAATTTTATACTTTCATAATGGTTTAAAAAAAACTATAAATCGTTTTCAAATTTTCACACGTTTAAAAGATTATTTTCGATCTTTAGTGAATTTGACCACCATCAGATTATGGCAGAAAACAACAAAATCAGCAAGATATAAGTTACACATGTAGCAGTAGGTTTCGTGACGCAATTTATAATATTACTAATATTACCTGAACAGCAATGTATGTGAAATGAACTCAATAACACTACGATCGAGAATTACAAGTAGTTCAGTATGGAGTTTGAAATCAAGACCATATGAGCAGCATGAAAAAATTAAGAATAGTCGGTAAGTTGGTAGATATGTGGAGACTTCTGTTTCTATTTCCTGGAGTGAAAAGGATTGAGAAACACCGTCTAGTTGTATTATTGTCATTGTCAATGCGGAATGTTCTCGAGCTCGTAATGTAGCCGGTATGCAGATCTCAGTAGCAGACTATGGAAATCAATTTTTGCGCAACTGAAAAATCATAATTTAACTATCATAAAAACATTCCGTTCGCATTGCAGGTTGACAGTTGAGAGCCGCTCGAGGGCAGATTACGTGAGCCTACACAGACCAGTGTAACTCTCGCCACCAAAGTAGGTGCATTCAACAATTTTTCACCCCTTGCTCCGATCGCTGCTTCGCGATACGCCCGTTCATTCGTTAGTCCAGTTGACATAATTTCAAAACAATGCGAACCCGCGATACACATCAGAACAGGAAAAGCATTTGAATGCATTCAAGGCTGCAGCTGACAATCCCGATATCAGCGCCATCTCACTTCCAGAAGCCGTTGAACCGCGAGTATTGTCTGGACAGGTACAACGCAATTAACAGAGTACGGTACACGGTACCTTACCGCAGCAAGGCGTCCTTAGGTCTGTTGGACACTCGCTTACATCCCCCCCTGTGACCAATTCGCAAAAAGTAAAACCACGCCGTTGAGGTGTGTACGAAAACAATTTGGCGGAGTGGAACATGGCAGCTGCTGAGCGGTATCACAGCGCCGCCCGCGGCCTCTGGAGTAACGACCTTGCGTCAAACGACATCCACGCGCCCATTCCGTCCTTAAGCCGGTTCTCCGCTCGCAACTATTTATTACACAACGTAATTGGCTACTGTTTTCGCCGAGCCCCGCGCACACAACGCAACCGTTGCGACACGAGTCGCTCCGGGTTTATATCCGGCGGCTACGCCGCTTGTCATGAGGCTGTAGGGGGCCGGACCCGCCGGTGGCGGAACGATTTTTTTCTTTTCCTCCTCTTTTCTCTTTTCTTTTTTTTTCTTCTGACATGCGCTTTTATATTTTTTTACAATTCCTAACTGATATTTACGACTGAAATACCGAGCGGAGTTCTGGGTTTTTTTCCTTTGCATTTCCTTTCATCTTTTCCCAGAAATTAACGTATTTACAACTGCACTAGCACGGTGGTCGGTGAAGAGGAACTGCATCTATGCATGACGTCGCCGTTTACAGTTCACTATCAGTGGCAAATGCCCAATGGCCCAAATATGTAAAGGCACACTTGCGGGAGGTACGGCAACACAAAGGAAGCAGTGAACACTTGCGAAACCTGCGTTAGGACCTTCGCGGGCGTAAAGCGACAGGTGCCACCGGAGGCCGCTAAACCGTGATCACCGGGGCGACGGCGGTGACGCCAGCGGACGGATCCGTCTGGCGAGAGTCCACTTCGTCGCGACGGGGCACCGCCCGCGGGCGCGTTTCTCCGGCGGTGGCGGTGGAGGCGGCGGAGGCGATGGTGGTGGTAGCGGTGGCGGTGGTGGCGGGCCGATGAGGCAACCACCGAGCGCCCCGCCCACCGCGCCGGCGAGTGCGAGCGCCAGTTGCACAAAGCTGACGCCGCGACACCGATTGCCGCACGTGACGAGAAGGCGCGCAGATGAGGTGGGCGGTTTCACTCGCAGCAGACGATGACTTATCGACTCCTGCAGGCCGAAGTTCATGATAAAGAATATTTTATGCGTGTTGGAAGAAAGACCCGGTAAAGGTCAAGAGCTCGGAGAATACGTCTGAGATGGAAGCTCGAAATTGAAGATGCTTAAAGGAACACGGAATATGATGACGATGAACATTAACGAAGGGGAGGAAAAACGACAACTAAAATTCAAAAATCGGATTTTTATCAAAATTCAGCTCAGTTTCAGGTACTATCGGTAGAGGTAAGTAATTTTTTTGGTATTCTAATTTGGTTGCATTTTATGGATAAAATGCAGTAGGCTGTCAAAAGAAACATTTTATAAATTAGTTTTATTTTCAATATATCAAAAATTACCATCCTGAAATTCACCTACATATTCGTTAACTCATTACTCGTTTAAACGCGAATTAGTGTTCTGTAATGTAACACGTACCAATGCAATGTTTGGGCTACGAATTCATGGAAGGTTTGACGTCGTTAATTAAATGAAAGATAGATCGCCAGTGTGGTATACCAGACAAATACTGCAGTCCAAACGTAAATCTGAATTCATCGCATTGCAATAAATCTTAGAGGAACTTCGAATACGTAAGTGTGGAAAAGGGGTGCGCAGGCGAGACAGAGGATGACTGCGTGTCTGCAGGTGGAGCGCGCGCCCCGCCCCTCAGCGGCAGCGCGAAGATCCGCAGCCCTGCATGCCGCGCACGTGCCAACAGCGGCGGAGGGGTCGAACCCCGAACCGCGCTCCGGAAGTGGGTCGGCAGCGGCAGGCGCTCGCCGGCCCCGCTGGGCGGAGGCAGGGCGGCGGGGGCGGCCGACGCCAACGCCAGCGCCCGCCGCACGCAATGCGGAGGCGGCGGCGGCGGCGGCGGCAGAGGCGCCGCAGCGAAGGCCCCCGGCCCCGCCCCCGCGCCCACTGCGGGACCCCGCTCCGCGGCGCGGCGCGCTGCGCCGGCCAGCCCGCCACGTGACGTCACCCTCCCACGCACAGCCAGCCTTCAAGCGATAGACCGCCAGCCGGCCCACAGACACCTGCCGCAGTCGCCGCCACCGCCGCCGCTCGTTTAAATTTTGCGAGGAAATGTCCGTCGTGCGGGAGATCGCGTTTAATGGGCCCGCAACCCCCGCGCTCCGGCTGCCCCTCCCTCGCGCCACGGCCTTCCATCACGGCCCACGCGTGCGAAATGCGTTGCGTGCGCGCTGCGTGACCCACTTTTGGTCTGTTCTGCACATTCTCAACGAGACGTTGCCAAGAGTTGGTTCACCCTAATAAATAATGACGGATGCATTAATTACAAACAACGAAACAATCTAGATAAGATTCTAAAAATTACGCGTAAATCACAACCGGCATGAATTGCTATTCAGCTCAAATATATGTTATATCATAACTTTACTATTTTGAAGTTTTATGTACACTTGTAATTGTTCGTTAGAAAAGATAACGCAGAGCTATTAGTAAAATTTTTTACAAGCCCAAACACCCTAAAGTCGACAGAAAAAACAATGTCGACATTTGCAACTTCACAAATCAGCGAAAGCAAGTAAATCGCCACACCAAAGAATTCCACCAAGGGCTGGCGCTGCAGGAAAACCCGCACTACGCGTCCTTGAGAGGGCGAGAGCACGGCGGATGGCACTGCAGCCTCCGCAACGCACTGGAGCGCCCTACTATACGGCGCGACGTAAACGCTGGGGGCCGGCGCGGCAAAGAAGGCTTAACGCGGCAGTTATCCGCACGACGGCCCCGCGGACGTCGGCGAGGCCCGGAGGGGGGCGGAAGCGTGCAAAGCGTCGCTGCGGGGGAGGGATGGTGGGGGAAGGCGGGGGCGGGGCAGGGAGAGACGGTGGGGGGGGGGGGAGATGGTCGTTGGAGGGAGCCGACGAGAAAGATTGTCGGAGATGAGTGGGCGGTGTGGCACACGGAGGTGGAGATGGGTGCGAGTCGTGTCATATGACCGGACGCGGTGTGTAGGGGAGTTGATGCAGAAGAGAGCGCCGACGGGGGGAAGGCGAGGGCGGCGATGGGTGCGAGGTCGGAGGCGGGCAACGGGCGGCGTGTATGCGGTGGCGGGGCGGGGCACCGGCGGCGGGTCGCTGACCTGCAGTGGAGGTCGATACGCCTGCTGCCTGCGGGCCGATGGCGGCGAGACCGCAGTACGCGGGCCAGTGCGGACCACGCTGCTGCTGACACCGCCCCCCCCCTGTCCGCAGATCCCCCTTACCCGGCTTGTCAACGCGCTGTCTTCCTCGCAGATATTAAGCGTTCGTGCTAGCCTGCACTAATGCAAGACACAACTCCTTTCACCTCCACAAGATTTATGGCCAAATTAAACGTGTGTTAGACAATACTTCCAGGGTAACTCATCTTTTGGTTAGATAAAACGTCCAGATTAAAGGGCTGAATACACCATCTTCTTATACATTCAATCTTTTTATACATCTTCTCTTAAGAAAAAAATATTTCAAATTTCAGAAAAAGTTTCCAAATCGATCCTTTGTTTAGGTTGATATATCACAACATATCGATAAAAAATAAAGGTCACTAAGCAATTTACTTTAACGAATACAGAAATCTGCAGTTATATCATTTCCAAAATGTTTTGATAAATCAACAGAATTGCAAGCACAAGATCAATTAAAAAGACATGCCCCAGAACGAACTGTCCGAGAATAAACCGATCAGAAGAAAATTATATATCGCCTTGCATCTCCGAACTGCAGTGGCTTCTTTACACTCAGCGCACATCCGAAAATACACACACCTGGCGTGTCCGCAGTGTCAGGCTGCCACCCACACAGCGAGCGAGTTCACTTCGAGGACACCTTTCGTTTCTCCCAGTTTTCCGCCTCCTAATTGTTCCCACCGGGCTCGCTCTCTCCAGCGTCGCCCGCGAGGCGTCTTTGGCAGCGCAGGTGGCCCGGGCGGGGGCGGGGGCGGGGCCGAGTGCGCAGGAAGTCTCGTATTTTTAGCGGCGGGAGACGAGCCGTCGCGGCGCGCGAGCCGTGGCAACCCGCGCTCTCCGGCCCGCCCACGCGCGCCCAATTTCCTCTCGCAGCGGCGGAGGCGGCGTGGGCGGAGCGGCTTAAAGCGGACGGACGGACGGACGGCGCGTGGGCGATCTGCCCCCGCCAACACAGACACGCGTACTGGAGGGCGATCGATGGACCACGCGATCCGCCGCAGTCGCGCACGCCCCCCCTTCCCTCCCACCCACCCACTGAGCGAGTGAGTTTAATGTGGTCAGGAGCGGCAACTACTTAGGCCATTAGGCCACAAGTACCCGCAAATTAATCCAGGCAGGTGGTGATGTTCCCCCACCGGTGAATCACGGGATTGGGTGCCGACATACACGTCAGTCAGCGGGTGTTTCCCTTCCCGAGGTATCTCCCCAGCTGTGTACCGCCTCTCGAAAGGCTCTGGTTGTGTTTGGAAGTGTAGTGCCTATAAGGGTGTGTGTGTGTGTGTGTGTGCGTGCGTGTGTGTGTGTGTGTGTGTGTGTGTGTGTGTGTGTGTGTGTGTGTGAAGAGCAAAGGAAGGGACCAGAATGAGAAAATGATCGCGCTTAGCCGTTTGTAGGGTGCTGGCAGCGGCATTCGCGGATTATTCGGTCGGAAAAAAAATCACGGAAAACCACGGATCAGAGCAGCCGGTGGCTAGAATTCTCCTCTACAGAGCGGCTAAATGCTACCTAGATACCTAACTGGTGTTGGTAATATTCAGCAGTCGGAACTCTTTAAACTAGGTCCTCCCGAACAACGCAGCTGCAAAGGGAGCAGCGTTGCGGTTAGGACATCGCGGGCGGGCGGGGTGGGTGGGTGGGCGAGTGGGCGGGCTGACGTCATCGCGACACCTCCGGTGCTGCTCATGACGCTTAGCGATCAATACCGCGTGGGAGGAGGAGACACTTTCCCCGCTGCGGGGGGGGGGGGGGGTCGGGTCACGCGGATTTACAGCCGCGGTGCACACGTGGCACGTGGCACATGGCGCTCGACTAAATGCGTCGAATGCGGCACGTGATGTTCGTGTAACAACGTGGTCGAGGAATTTACGGACTTTTCATGTTCTTGTTGATAGTCTCTATACGTTTTCTCCCGCGAGGTTGGTTTAATGATCGGTAGTACTCAGACATTCAATGTACTACATGTGAATAAAATGATTAACTTGTACAGTCAAGAAGTACTAGCTCCGCAGTGTCAGAATAAGATTTCGTGAGAGGCGAAGAATACGTTTTTATCAAATTTAAATATTTATAGCCTTACATGACAATGAGAAAGAAACTACAGAAAGCAGTTGTGCTAAATAGAAAAGGATTTTTCGCCTGCTCTGATTAAAAAATTGACACATCACTGTTTCAACGACCATATCACACCATCAGTTCCAGTATAGACAATAACAAATTACTCTCTATAATGCCTGTCCATATTCCTCTAGGAAGTGAAGAAGAAACAAAACCCTTTTGAGAATGCACAGCGTCTATTATAAACATGAGGATAAAGATCAATAACATCTCATTCATTCGCTTTACGAACTGATCTCTACCAAGACACATTAAGATCGGACTGCTTCTCTTTCATTCTGTCACATGATCTGTCTACTGGAATCTTCGCGACCTCCAAGAGTGTGCCAACTTCACAAGCTAATTTCCCCCACTTTCAAAGGCGAGAGAATTTAGGTCGCGGCCGCCGCGGAGACCGGAGGTGTCGCGTCGGCCGCGAGTGGGTGGGTGGGTAGGTGGGCGGGGCTGCGGCCTCTCCCTCTTCCGCCCCCACCGCCACTGCCGAATTCGGTAGCGTGGGTCGATAACCCGCGGCGAGCGGGAGGGCGGGCACCCTGGTCGGCCCTCTCCTCCGTTCCCGGCCCCGCCCCCGCCGAGCCGCTGCAGGTTTTTGCTGATGCATTTTTCAGCCGGCGCGGCCCTCAGCGCGTGGGACGGAGGGCCGCGGGCTCCTCCCATAGCGTCCTTCGCCGCGGATGCTCATGAATAACAGACACTTGCGCGGTGGCCGGTTTGCGCGTGAGTAAGTGGTAGCGAGCTCATTCACACTTTTGTTTACTGCCACGTCTTACGTAAACTTCCGAACTTCCGTGACGCGTAAGTAGGCCAATTAGGCGATAATATCAGGCATTGGCGACACGCGTCGCCCTTGACACACAATGCACCCATCTGGTCAGAGTCAGGCGGTCAATTACAGGAGCTGTGGCTGACGAAACGTTTTTGTGGCACTTGGGAATTCGCGGGGCAGAATGATCTCGTAGAGGGCGGACTGCGGGAGGATTGCAGACTCCGCGTTAGGCCGCGGTGCTGTGCGCTCATCGCGGCCACGCGGCAGCAGCGGCGGCGGAGGCGGCGGCGGGCGACGTTGGCGGCGCAGGGGCAGGTTAGGCCACGTGCTGCAGGTGCGCAGTGCGGGAGGCGGGCCCGCGGCGGCGGAGGCGGCGGCGGGCGACGTTGGCGGCGCGGGGCGGCGGCCGCCCGCAGCGCCGCCCCACCCACGCCCCACTCCTGCGGCGCGCCGTGCCAGCCGCCACCGCCGCCGCCGCCCGCGCACGCTACCGCCCGCGGTGCGTCACTGCCGCCGCGGCGCCCCACCCCCGCGCTCGCTCGCGCGCCCCGCCCCCGCGCTGTCAGCAGCGAGGCACCGCGCCCGGCTCCTCACGTATTTCCGACTCGGCCGCTTCGCCCTTCTTTTTTGCATCGGCGCGCTCGAGCACGACGTTTTGAGGTCGGCGTCTTCGGCAGGGACGCCAAGTTCGATTCGCGGTTTAAAATAATCGCTCCAAAGCGGTAACACACTGGCATTAGACGGCTCCCACGCCCGCAGCACGTTAATGTGGGCGCGTGTGTGTGAGTGTGTATGTGTGTTCTGCATCTCGCGTCACGATCTCGCTCCGCCTCGGATCGCGGGTAATGACAGGGTGCAGCGCGCGCGGCTGGCAAGAAGGCGAGCGCCTTGCGGTCGCGAGTCGCCGCCCCCGCTCGCTCGGCCCGCGCCCGGCCCCCGCCGCGCCCCCGACCTGTTGCCCGCCACAGCCCTCCTCCTCCTCCTCCTGCTCCTCGACTCGTCCGCCGCCGTCGCCGCCGCCTGTGGGTCACTGTGTCACGGAGCCGCACCGCGACGCCCGGGGCCGGCCGCGACTGCGACAGTCCACGCGGAGGACGGAGGCGGCGGCGGCGGCGCGGTGGCGGCGCACCTGCGCTCCGGCCAACGCCCCGGGGGGCGATACAATTTGCCGAAAATAATGGTGCGCTGACGGGGGTGGCTGCGAGGGAGGGGCGCTGCATTAGGCCGCTGCGGTCGCCCCGCCCCCCCCCCTCCCTCCACGCCTCGACGCCGCAGTATCAAGGGCCCTCGGGGGCGTCGGATCGCTGGCGTCAACCCGCTGCCCCCTCCCCGCGCGCCTCCGCGCGGTGCCCTGCGCGCACAGCGGCCGGCGCGCACCACGCCCCCCCCGCCCCACCCACCGACTCTAAAGAAGAGACGCAGTTCCAGGCACATCTGGGCTTAAATTCTAACTTCATTACCGACGCTTCCGGTAGCGGACTTCTTCGCGAGCTTCATGGACAAGCGGGTCTTTTCAGATGATACTAAAATATAGCACTATAAACATGTGTCATAAAACTTGAATGCATATTATTTCTCTGTTAAGAATTACAATTTGTGATGTCAGTAATACTAATGAACCAAAAGAAAGAATGGAAACACAAGTCACGAACAGGAATGATACGTCTATTACAAGAGCCAACCTACTACAACTCAGCACGATGTTTAACACACTTGTCATAACAAGAACCGAGGATTACGGATTTTTCACACAATTGAAACATGAGTAGACTCGTTAAATATAAATAATATGCTTCTTCAACCTCTAAACGATTGTCCCCTGGAGACCAATTAATGAGGCCTCCTCACGACTTCTCCCACACTGTCCACACTGCGAGCGAGGATCGACAAATCGGGAGGCGGCGTCCATACTGGTTCTGCCAGCCGGCTTTAATGGCTTGTGAAAAATTACATTCCCACAGGGGGCAAACACGCTAAATTGGTTTAAAAGCGGTTCGGTCATTGAGAGCAGGTTTTCTATTAGCGCGGGAGGCACGGCGCCGGACGACAGAAGAAAATCGGGCAGGCGCAAAGGGGAGAAGGCGCCGTGCCGCGGCCGAAGTGTTGTGGGCACTACACGCGAGCACGTAGGAAGCTCACGGGACAGAGACGGATCGGTTATTAATGGGGCGGGTCGGCCTCGCTCTCATCAATATCGCGAGTTTGACGCCCTTTTTGACACGATTACTCAATGACGGTTATTCCCCGATTTACTCCACGACGTCATGTCGAACACGTACTGATGCAGGAAATATTTCCATGCCGAAATAGTTCCCGATTACTTCTTAGTTTCATTTTCTGCAGATATTTATTAGAGTAGAAATAAGAATGATCCGGGCATATCCTGTGCCCGATTATGTAATGAATTGGGCGGACGAACGGGAATTCGTGGAGGAAAACTCGAAACTGGAGTATCTGCAGATTGAGATTATTTCCTCTCGCTTTTGACACTTGCAGTTTTATTACTAGGGAACGCGAAAACTTCACACTGAACTGGAAAGAAGACAACCAGAAACAAATTGCTCACAACTCAGGACGATATCCAATTGCCAATACATCCTATCGGTCGGTTTAGTACCAAACATCATTTAATAATATTCATAAACATGTAAAATACGTAAATTTGTGTCGTAGAAAGAATACCTCTATGTTAAATAATGATCATTTTTTGTAATTTCCGGGCAAGAAGAAAATGCAAAATCTACGGAATTGAACGCACCATTAAAAAAACGTACAAAATAGTATGCGAATTACGGATTGTGATACATTTCACATTTCCATGAGGCAAAAACACTCAAAATTGCCATCTAGTGGCATATTATGAATATGTCATCCACTGGCGCCCCACATGCAGCCGCAATGGTCTCCCCTCGTTCCCTAGCCCTCCCAGGGACATATGCAGCCACGAGACGTCGCCGTGCGAGCGAAAGCGGCGCCGCGCGACGCCGCCGAGGCCATCTGCTTTAAGGCCGCGCGGCGGCGGGGGCGGCGGTGAGGATCGAACCGAGGCCCGCAGCGTGCGGGGGCGCGGCGGAGGGGGAGGGGGCGGGGCGAAGTGACGAACGGCGCCCGCTGCGGGCCTCTGCGACACGCCTGCCGCCGCCCCCATCGCCGCCTTCGCCCCCCAGGGCCACCGCCCCACCGCCGGAGCCCGTTTGGTGTAACCAACAGCGCCCGCCCCGCCCCCACGCACGCGCGAGCAACCCAACTAATTTATTTAGCCCCGGGTAATTGGAAGACGACTAATTGCCGGTGCTCCGCGGCACAATAAGGTTACCGGCGAGTGGAAACGGGCGCCGCAAACGACGCGCGAGCGGCGCCCGCGACGGTGGCGCCCACTGAGGCGCGCCCCGGCGCCACCGCCGACGCCGCCCACACGCGCGGCGTGGGCATTTGAATACGGAACGCGCCGCATTGTGCGAGCTGCGCGGTCGCTGGCGCTCGACCGTGTGAGCGAGAGGGCGTGTGGGTGGGCAGAGGGGCGTCTTGTTAGGCGAGGCTAGAGGGCGTGTGGGAGGCAGAGGGGCGTGTGGAGGCTGAGGGCGTGTGGAGGGCATGGGGAAGGTGAGAGGAGGGCATGTGGGAGGGTGAGAGGAGGGCATGTGGGGGTGGAGGGGGCATGTGGGAGGGTGAGAGGAGGGTATGTGGGTGGGATCGGTAAGGTAGACGATTTGCGGGGAGCAATTAGGAGTGGGATGGGCGAATGGAAAGACGATGAGGGGCGAGGATGGTCGGGTGGGTACAACGGTGCCAGCGGCGGTCAGGCTAGTCAACCCCGATCCGGCGACTCACTGGCGCAGACACCACAAATGCACGGGCACGGAGCACCTCGCACACAAAGACGTTCAAGATTGTTGCGGTGGTCCTGCTCTCTTGTGTAAGCACGTCGGGAACCTCCACGGCATTCAGTCAGTATTCAACGACCTTGAGTGGCAGGAAATGTAGCACTTAAAGAGAGCTCGGGCACATAATGGGAGAGACGACAAATTCGATATGTAGTAAACCTCAGATATAAAACTACGATGAACGAAGTACAGAAAACCCATTGATGGGTGACAAGAGAAATTGAATTTTAGTGAAAGGCATAAAACAACAATGCTGTACTATATAAATAGTACACACTATTAAATGCGATGATTATCCCAGTGATATAAATAATCCTTCTATTCATAGTTGGAAACTGCTGATGATAAAGGAGAGTAATTCTGTTTCCTGGTATTGGCATTTAAAAACAAACTAAAACGCAATCGCTATCAACTAAGGAGAAACGCTGTATCACTGAGCAACAACTTAAACGAGAGCTCCAAGCAGAATTATAGATAGATATTTCTTTCATTAAAGATGGACACTTCGCGTTTACCAATATCGTGCGTATCAACACTTATCGTTTCTGTCTTTATCCAAAACGGTTCACACATTTATTTTTCCACTTTATCGTAAATCTGCATGAACTGTATACGACCTCTACAAAGTGAAATCATTTCAATTATTAAAGAATAAAAATTGAAAGTAGTGCTGTTTGAATATTAGAAAATTAAATCATATTTATGAATATACAATATGTGCACGTGTTTCTGCTAATTTACTACGAGAAAAATTTCACGCAATAAAACGTCAAGAAAAATCTCAGACATTCCATCCGACGCAAACGAATGTAAACAAAACCAGGTCAAGCACCATTTGCAGCGACCACACCCCGGCGGCCACCTCCGCTCAGGACGCAGCGCCGGCGAAAGATTCGGAGCCAGGGGGGCCGTCACCGCCGGCGACGCAGGCCCCCGGGCATGTTGCAACGGCAGCCGCCGCCACCGCAGTAGCGCCGGCTACCGCTGCGGCCGTCACGAGCCGCGCGCCGCTTACGTAAGCGGCGATTGTCGCGCGGTATGCGCGCGAGCGCTCGTTCGGGTGGGGGGGGCGAGCGGTCAGCACCCCATGGCGGTGGCGGTGGCGGTGGCGGTGGCGGTGGCGGTGGCGGTGGCGTGGCGGCGTGGCGGCGGCGGCGGCGGCGGCGGCGGCGGCGGCGGCGGGCGGCGGCGGCGGCGGCGGCGGCGGCCTCCACCTGGCAGTTGCTCGGTGGCGCGCGCGTAATTCGGAACCGACGCGTGTACAGCGGCCGACGAATCGCGGCCGGAAACAAAGCGAGAGTGCCGTGCGCTTATTGGCGGAGCCGCAACGGACGCTCCGCTCTCCAAGCGCCGCCCATGCCGCCGCCGCCGCGATGCTTTGGCCCCGTTCCCACCCACGGCCGCGTCGCCTGCGGGCCCGCACGTCCCGTCCGCTCTCCGCTGCCCCCTCCACCGGACCTCACCCAAGCCCACTGCGGCGCTTTCCAGGACATTTATTCTCTGGGCTTACCATTTTTGGCACCAATGACTTCGATCAACTTCGTCATGAATTCCTGATACATTCTACTCTTCCCTCCACTGGAAGATTGCATGATGATAGCTCGGTGGTGTCACCGAGATGAAAGATCCTTCGCTACTAGTTTCAGATCATTTACGACTGTATGGTGGGGCGGTATCTCGTTATTGTCACATCATTGACCCTTGTGGCACTCCACTTCTTGTACATCTATATAATCATGCATCTAGGAGACATTTCCCCTTTGAACAGCAAATGCTTTGGTGGACATTGCGGATGGACTATCGCAGCCGCCCCGAGTCTCTTCTGCTAAGGTAAGGCGCCCACTGCCTCGCGCAGCCCCGCCCCTGCCTGGTCCTCAGCGCTCCATCTCCCCCTCCGCTTCCCTGTCACGTCCCCGTTCGGCCTGTCCACCTCCACTGGCGTCCCACGCCGTGCCCCGGTCCCCGTCGGGTCCGGCCGTAAATTACGTCGATGACGTATAATTAAATACCGGTCGCAGGGACGTGATTCCAGGCCGGAGGCCCGAGCGGAGCGGAGCGGCGCCCCGGCATTTCCCCTCCTCTCCCTCGCACCCCTCGCCCCCACCCTTCTCCCGCTTCGCCCCGCCCCGGGAAGGAGTGGTGGGTGCGACGCGCGATTTCTCTCCCGGTTGGCGCTTGATGGACGGGCGGCGAACGCGACGGGAAAACCGCGCCGCTTCGACACCTCGCCTACAGCCCACGGGCGCGGCTTTGCATAACAGAGCGACCCCACTGCGATCCCTGCTGAATAAGTGACAAATGGAAGCGATCGCACGTAAACTTACGAACACAAAATGCAAGTGTCATGCATCATATTAAAAGAGGTAAGATAAAAATCACTGCTTCCGTGACACTGAATAAACAATATCTACATTAGAATTCAAATGTATACAAGACAAGAAAGTGTCATATTCCACGACCTGAAGTACAAAATAAATTAAAAGCTTGTCAATTTGAATTATCCCATATTACCTTTCAATAGAAGACAAAATAGTGAAGTGTTCTTATCTATTCTTATGTATACAATTCACAAACCTGAACCGTACGATTTGGAGAGTACACCGTTGGATTAATTTTGCCACTACAATATTTCGTTTAAGCGGTGTACCAGGTGAGAATTAAGTACCGTTTCGTACAATTTTACACCCAAATTACGTACCTATCGGAAGATCCACGACGAAAATGATTGCAAATAATTATTCTACAAAACAACAGACCCATCAGGAAGGAGACTCTTGGTCAGTGACCGTCCCTCTGAGGTAACCCGCGAGACCGGATAAGCGGCCTTACGAATTCCAGATAAGCCCACAGATACCGCCGACTCTCCCGAATAGTGTAATTGGACACCGTGATCGCCATGTTCTTTTCGGAACATAATTCGCAGCGACGAAGATCAAATCGCGAAGCACCGCAGATAACGGACAAGAGTACGACAACCTTCACCTGGCACCACACCTACGAAACTCACGAACTAACTCAACCCAAGTTCATTGCACGATAAATCTGTACGTTGTCACGTGGAAGAGTATTATAAAACGGCATTTAAGAATACGTTCATTAATTGTGTTTTAAACCTCATGCAATATTCGTAACTGAAAAGCTGAATTACTGTTAACCCTAGAACGTAGTATCTGTACGATGAGTATGATTTTCACACAAAATTGTATTATTTTCTGCAATGAAAACATTTGCGACCACGACATTTCAAAGAATTAGCACTATCGAAAAATTTAAACCCTTGAGGGCAAGAACTTCAAAATACATCTGCAAAAAGTACAAACTTTTTCCACTACACGTCGTATTGCTGACATTGCAAAATAACTATCGAATGCATTAGAGAACGAAATATTTTCAAAAGCAACGAATAAGGAATGTCCATTACTAACGAACTGTTGATTCACGAATTCATCTCAGGATAAAACAATCCTTCCTTTAGAAACTGCCATCGCGCATGATTCTGCTCGTAACGCCGACTAAAAGCTGCACACACGCGCTACAGTCAACCGTTAATGGAGAAAAGTTATTCGGAAGTGCAAGCAGTATCTTGAGAGGCCTGATGACGGCAGCAGCTACACCGCTTGCCTCAGCTAGCAACGCACTGCATCACATCTCGCAATCCCGCAGCGGAAGACTCGCAACATAACAACGCACACAACCTATACGGAGCGTGCATTACGAAGGAATCGATCAAATCCGTACCGAACAAAACGGCATCCGAAAGCTTCGCCCGAACTCCCTCTCGGTCCATCTCTTGAGCCTCCGCCTCGGCACGGGGCATGCGACGTTCCGCCCAACGCTACTGGCACGGCCGGCGAACGAGCTCCAGATGATGTACGGCGACAGCTCACACGATTATGCGCCACATCGACCATGTATGCACCGCTTACACACACACACACACACACACTCGGCCGTCGCTTGCGATTCACCCACGCGCGCCGGCGCCGACGCACCAGCGACGACACGCGGATCGGCTCGCAATCACAATAAACACACACGTGTGCGCGGGCCGGACTCACGAGTGCACAGACGTCGCGAAATGCATGGTGATTGATTGATTGCTTTTTGTGTTTCCTGGCGCGTCAACTGCTTCCGTCATCAGTCCCGTTAGTGTAGTGCATGTTTTTCTCGGGAGATTGCGGTGATCTTCCCTCGCCGGATGGCGAGATCCGGCGCCGACCTACCGTCGGCTAGGGGTTCAACAGACTCTCCACCAGGGAACGGCCCAGTCGGACAAGCGAAGCTCCTGACCGGTCTCCCGAGTATGTGATAGTAGTGCATGTGAAAGTGTGTTGTGTGTAAGGGAGGGATAGGACAGGAAGAGGAAGGACAGATCGCGCGGTCCGTGGCCTGAGTGGTAGGGTACTGCTCCGGCATTCGCCTGGTGTTGATCGAGAAACCACGGAAAACTACCGATCAGAGCATCCGGCCGCTAGAATTCTCCTCCAGACAGCATTTGAATTCGACCTAGCTGAAAAGCTAGTGTCGAAAATCCTGCCGCCGTGGGGAGTGGGAACCTAGGACCTCCCGGTCAGAGGCGCTGCAGTGACATCAGTTGATGTGCTGAGCTACCGCTCCGGGTGAAATGCATGTTGTGATGGAGGACGGCAACACTTGCGAACATGAAGCAAAACCACACCAAGCGCCGGAAATAAAGCCATCGTCATATACATAGACGTATTCTTAATTTGCGGAACATGACGTTACGACGACATTATGCAATATGTTCAACGAAAACTTGAATCGAAATTTGATGAAAAGGGGCTTTCATGATTCCTTTGTTTTCCTGAAAGGTTAGCGACACTGGCTATTAGTTTTCAAAAATTACGTTCATTTAAAGCTGGTTCATTTAACAAATAATTGTGTAAAAGTGGAATAGTAAGGAGCTTGCACATTCAAGGTAGCAAAGCAATCAATGTAAGAAATCTCCAGGGCGGTAATATTCCAGGCGAATGAACTACACTTGCCGGACGATTGGCATTGTTTAAAAACTCGACAGGAAAACTAATAAAACCTGTTGCTAAAGAGATAGTTAGAAGCTTCAGTATCTATCGTGCTTCAGGACGAAGGTGGTGTGACCGCAAAATAACGGAAGCGGGCAGAGACAGGAGAGCAAACACAATCTGCCAAGACGACAGAGTGCACAGAGGGTGATGCAAGTACAGAGAGCAAGTGGTGGAGGCGTCAGCAACGACCGACCAAGCTGTCCTCTGCTAGACAGAGCGCGCGCGCACAGAGTAAACAAGTTTAAATATTTAAAGTGGATGGTTTGTTTTGTTTCGCGGCGGTTAGTGAACGTGACGAAGGACCACTATTTTTTTCTAGTTTTCGCGCACACGCGTGGAAGAAAACCGCTCGTTAAAACGTTGAGAGATAAATCCAACCCGTCCCCGTTCTACCACACGGACGCTACGTCAAGAAAGATCTATCCCGGCCGGCACTCCAATGAGTAAAAAGCCCGTGCGACCGTAGTGATTTTTGGAATGGGAATGAATGGGAATCCGTGGAAATTAACTGATTCTCAATTACACGTGGACGGGATTATCGAAAGCCAAGTGAAAAGAGGTCATAAACACAAAACATATCTTGAAAAACAATTAGAAGAAACAAACATTCACGTAATTTCTGCGGAAAAAAGTGGACACTTCGAACACACATGCTTACGATCCACACCGGTACGAATGCTGGGGAGATCCGCCTCCGCCACACTATGAAACCTCTACAAGTCGCTCGACGCTGCTTGAAATTCGTCAGCGGTCTTGCGCCACGAGAGAAGAAAGCAAAACCAAAAAGACGCGATCCACCCGAACACAGCGGAGTCACGATGCGCGCCGCGGCTGACGTGCACCTCGCGCATTCGCACGCTCCCCCTCACGCACGCACGGGCGCGTGTCCAGTGACGCGGGGCAGCACGCCTTCTCCTCCTCCTCCTCACCGCCGCCGTCGAGAAGCGCAGGTGGGGACATTCTAAGTTGTTTACGCGGGCCGCTTTCAAAATATCCGCCGCCGCCCCCTCCTCTCCCGCTGCGACGCCCCGCCCTCGGGGCCCCTCCTCCGCCCCCCTCCCCCGCCGCGGGCGCCCGGTGCCCCTCCCACCGAGCACTAGGCGCGGCCGTCATGGCCGTCTCCGTCCCCGCCGCCGACGCGACGCCACGCGACGCGAGGCGGAGTCCCTGGCCTGGGGGTAGGCGGGGCGGGCAGGAGAGGGGCGAGGCGTCCGGGGCGGGGCGGGGTGCCAAAAGACACGCAATGGCAAGTGCGAAGGCATATGCAAGCAATGTACTTCACAGAGTTCATGATACTCTGGATATAGCACAATAAGACGAAAGTACAGTTGTGGAATAACAAAACTATGATAAATAGAACGAAAAGTCTATAAAATATAAAAAAAAGAAAAAAAAAAAAAAAAAGGTCAAAATTTAGGACACACGAAATTAAAATTGACAAATTTTGATGACATAGCTTCAAAATTCAAAAAAATGGAGAGAATGAACCGTGGTGATGAATGAGCAACTAGCAACCTGGAAAATGAAGTAACGACGCACACGTGGGCGTAAGAGTAGTCGGAACAGCAGGAGGGCTGGCGGCACACAGTAAGGCGCCAAAAGGGTTTAGCAGAACGTGTGCCTGGACGAACGATGCGAAAAAAGTCCGACCAGGAGTGAAACAGGGAGAGAAGGGGAGGAGAGGAGGGCAGGAGCGGGTGGGGAGAGGAAACGAAGCGGAGGGGGGAAGGGAGCAAGGTGTTAGCGGGAGTTGCAGGCAAAGCAGGAGCGAGGGAGGAGAGCAACGGAGAAAAGTGGGGGGGGCAGGAGCGGGAGAAGGAACACTCCGGGCGGGGGTAGTGGAACGAAGGCTGGCGGAGCACGTTCAAGAGGGGGGCGGCGAGGGAAGAAGCAGAGCAGCGAGAGACGGAGCAAAGCACGCTGTAAGCCGGCGGGGCGGGGCAGGCGAAGCCGGAGCGGGGCGGGGGCCGGAAAGGGGGGGGAGACAGGGGGGGGCCGCGCTCGGAAGGTTGGCGCGGGGAGACCACTGCTGCTCCTGCTGCTGCGACGACGTTCGGGGAAATACGCGAGAAAGTGGCGGCGGCTGCGCGTTTTTCCCGCCGTCGCGGCGCGGCGCATAGCAATGCAGGCCATCCGACATGCGGGCGCCGCCGGCGGGGAGGGGAGGGGAGGGTGGGGTGGGGAGGCGAAGAGAGGGGGCGGGGCAGGTGCGCCGCCACGGCCAGCGGACTGCACCTCGCCGCAGCGCACGGCGCTGATGCAACGCGGCTGCGAGATGAGGCTACGGCATGCAACGCGGCTCGGCTGGCTTTGCTTTCGTTTTAAGACGGCTCCACACGTTCGGCATTCGCCGAGCAGCGAGCTAGTGCTCGCCCAATCCCGAAGAGCTGACGTGTTCGGCGAATGTTCTCTCCCTTTGATGTGTCCAAAAGACAGACACGAGGTGGGTAGGGCGAACCCCGAATGTTCGTCACTCGGCAAATAACGAGCAACTCATCCACACCACTCGGGATTCGGCGAGTAGTTGCTCGGTGTTACACTAACAGAAATTCCAAGGGACTGAAATAATCGCAGTTCGTGTTACGAAAAAGTCATGTTATTCGAGTATTATAAATATCCGTATTAATCCCTTGCTGGGACCGACGTTTTGATCGTGGTACTGCAAAATTCGTGGTAAGCGAGTTCGTGCTAACCAGGGGTTTACTGTATATTGTCGACGACAGACTCTTGTGCACATTAAGTTTAGACCGGAAATATACCGCCCAATGCAGATCAAGCAATCCTAGGGATGGAATCATAACGAGAAAAAATGCCGTCATACCTAATTAGAGAGTATA
Organism: Teleogryllus oceanicus; assembly: GCA_964035755.1. Lineage (NCBI taxonomy): Eukaryota > Metazoa > Arthropoda > Insecta > Orthoptera > Gryllidae > Teleogryllus > Teleogryllus oceanicus. Next base: position 128,995,041 of record CAXIVR010000005.1, on the reverse strand, counting down.
TGTACGGTAAAGAACACACTAAACACTGCATAGTGTCACACTAGAATATATATATGTTAGTGTGGCGTGCATGTTGTTCAACATGCATACTTGTTTAGTAGATATCACGATAGCTTTCATGGAGAACGACCACCACTCAGCTGCGGCCCTCACACAATTAGAGAAATCACGACGCCCAAGAACCGAGCATGACGCACGTATGAGTCACTACTCTTCCTCATCGAACATGTGTCCGACTAGAGATCAACAGTTTCCAGAAACCTCTGTAGCTGCGCAAACATCCCACCGGGCCACGCCTTCACATCTCGCGGTCCCCCGACGTAAACAATCTCCACCTGACCCCCGCACGCGCCACACTGCGTCACACCGGCGGCGAGGCCACGCACCTGCCCCTCGCCCCGCCGCGTGCCTCCACGCCACGCTCTCGGAGGCCGCCGTCCTGTGGCGACAACACCCGCCCACCGCCGCCCCCGCCGCCGCCGGCAAGTGGTCTTTGGCGCCGCGCAGATATGAATGAAAGAACGAAAGGGCAACCAGCGACCGCCCGCGCGGGGCGGCCGCAGCGCCGTACGCCAGAATCGAAAGCAAGGTGAACGGGCCGGCGAGGGCGGGAGGCGCCCCGCGCCGCGGGAGGCGGGGGGCGGCCCCGACGGAGGCGGGCGGCGGAGGCGGGCGGCCGAGGCGGGCGGCGGCGCGACGGTGGCGGCGGTGGGTGGCGGAGGCGGGTGGCGAGGCGGGCGGTGGAGGCGGAGGCGGGCGGTGGAAGGCGGTCGGAGGCGGGCGGCGGCGGCGGGGCGGGGCGGGGAGGCGGGGGGAGGCGGGCGGTGGAGGCGGGGCGGCGGGCGCGGCGGGCGGAGGCGGCGGCGGAGGCGAGGGCGGCGGCGGCGGGAGGCACGGAGGCGGCGGAGGAAGCGGGCGCGGAGGCGGCGGCGGGGCGGAGCGGCGGCGGGAGGCGGAGGCGGGGCGGGGCGGCGACGGAGGCGGGCGGCGACGGGGCGGCGGAGGAAGCGGCGGGCGGCGGAGGAGCGGCGGGGGGCGGAGGCGGGCGGAGGAGGCGCGGAGGCGGCGGCGGGCGGAGGCGGAGGCGGCGGCGCGGAGGCGTGCGGCGGGAGCGCGGGCGGCGGTGGCGACGGAGGCGTGCGGCGGAGCAGCGGCGGGCGGCGGTGGCGGCGGCGGGAAGATCGTATCTCCCGCACACGTTCACCTGCTAAGCCGTCCCCCTCAGCCGCCCGCTCCGCGCCTGCCTTGGCCGCTCGAGCGCCCTGCTAACAAACTAGTGCGAAGTGCGCCCCCGTGGCCCGGGCCTATCTAGCGGGCGATCCCGACAATTAGACGCAATTCCAGCGCCCGAGCGCACGCGTAACTCATCTCGATTTTCCACGCTCCGAACGCGCGACTGGAAATAATTGAAAGGAAATGGTCCTCCCATAAATATTTGTGATAAAAAGAAACGAAAGGTTCGAGGATCGAGAAATCAGGTTATCGGGAGGTGCCTGATGCGGAGTAGGCTGATGCAGGTGGTGGTGGTGGTGGTGGTGGTGGTGGTGGTATCAGTAGAGGTAGTGGCAGTGGCGGTGCTCATGACGGCACTAGTTGGCGAAGTGGTGCTGGTAGTAAACAAAGCGGTAGTCGGTATAGTAGTCGAGGAAATGTGTGGCGATTGCCAAGTTATCTGTGGAGCTTTAGGCGATCATGGTGATGAGCTTGGCGGCTGTGATGTGGTGGTTGGGGAAGGGGTTAAGGTTCCGGAAGGGCCGGGGTGACTGTGGTTGTGGTTACGGTGGTCAACGTGTGGCTAACGGCGGTATTGAAGAGGTTCGCCACTGGAAGGGGCCGTAGTGGCGATGCGGTTGGTGAAGTGTCGACGACAGTGGTGGAAGCAGTGATGGAGGCATTGGTAGTAGTGGTGGCTGTGGAAGGTGCAGACGGCAACAGCAACAGCAGGGGAACAGGTGAAGCCGCGCGGTTTGGGCCACGCGGGGGCGGTGCGCGGCGCGGCCGACGCCTCATTAAAAGAAAGGAGGCGAGAGGTCGGCGCGGGCTGAGGCGTCGGGCCCCGCCCCCGTCTGAGGCGCTTTCGACACGGCGACGCCATCGCGATGGCGCCCTCTATTGGCGGAGCACAGCGTCGCGGCGCCCGCTTTCGGCGAGAGCCTGCCTCGAGCTCCAGATGTAACGTGCCAGCTACTGAACCAACGAAAGTACGGTGAAGTTCACAAAAATTAATACTAGCGCGACGGTTTTTAGTTCAAATGATTGAACGCAAGTTTATTTAATGGGCTTGAGTAATGTATTCTTAACATTACGAAAAACATATGAATCACGAGAGAAGCCCTTTCGGAAAAGATGTGCAAGTTACAATATTTTTCTACACATTTATGTACGTAGAAATAAAGTTGCCAGAGAAAATACAAGCATCTAAATTAGGTGCAGTAAAACATCTCTTATGAAAACGACGCAATAACTAAGGAAAGTAAATCGGAATAGCACAATTCGCTTTCCCCATTTTCAAGAGTGTCCCCTTCTCTCCAGGTAAGCTGCTTCTATCCATTCCGAGAAACCTGCTCCAACACCAAACAGCACCACCCCACTCCCTACATTACTGAAGGAACATCGCGAGACATTCCAAGCGGGGAAAACGGTTCAACTGTCCGAATCTCGAGAACGCACAGTTTCGCTCTACTTTGGAGAATCTCGAGGACCGATACAAAGCGATGGCGCGCACTTGCCTTGCGGGGCGGTCCGATTCGCCTTTACGGAAGGTCGCGGCAACAAGTGGGCTTCCGCGAATACATTCGCTGCCGGGAATCGAGCGCGCGAATTCCGCCGGGCACATGTTAATTAGTTAAGGCGCTCCACGACTCGCGCAGTCACGTTTAAACGCGCACCCATGTGTGTTTTAGTGTCTTCGTTTACTACTTGTGCGCGACAGGAATGATCGTAATACTAAGAAACGCTACGGTTCAAAGTAGTGAGAATTAAGCAAGAATACTGGGGATATCTAAAGAACCATTTGTTCCTCGAGCAATAACATACATCTGTAAACGAAAGATAATTACGTGTTTTTGAGAAATGTATTGTTTTAATAATGAATGAATATACTAGTGTGTTATGTTCATGTGTAGATAATTCTTGCCTCGTAACCTATCAGTACCCCCAAAGTAAATTAAGTTAAATAGGTTAAAAAGATTACCATTCTTCAATCATACTAAAAGTTGTGATTGTAATAACCAGAGTGTGTCATAGCGGGTGCAAATGATAAAAAGATACACATCCCGTTGGAAAAGCCAATTCTACGAAGATTTCAATCCCGCACAGCAACGTAAAATGAAATGTTTATTCGCAAAATTGCAGCAGCATTCTTCAGGGAAACTCAAGAAGTAATACAATTTCACAGAAGAAAGCTTTAAAATACCGCAAAAATTATAGTAATTATTTGAGGCACGGAAAGTCCACATTTTTAGAAATGGCTAAATGTCGAAGATCATTTCATGCAAGGATGAATCAGACGATTTTATTTGTAAATTATCAGACCATGAGATGTGCTGTGTTAGTTTACGAAAACAATCCAACGCAATGCAACGGTCTGTATTTTTCCCCCGTCTCTAGCACCAGCTCGCGCGGCGTAGGACTTTACAAAAATCCGCAGGAAGCGCGCAGATTCCACGGGCCGCGGGTGAGGCACTTCACGAAGACATCCCCTGGCTTCTCCCTCGCCCCGCAGCGCTGCGCTACTGTCGGCCGCCGGGGCAAAGCGAGGACGTCGGGGACGCGCTCGCGAAAGAGCGCGGCGAAGAGAGACCAAGAAGAGCGGATAGAGGGGGAGGGGAAGTAGAGGGGGAGGGGGAGATGCCACGAGTCGCCCGGGCATCCACTTCGATCGCTCCCTGCCGCCGTCTCGCCGCCGCTACGTGCGAAAGGGAAGCCCATGAGCGGCGCTCTGTAAACCCGGTCAAATCGTGGATGAAACGAACGAAAAGCGATTCGCGAAAGAAAACAAGCGGGAAGGTATTTTCAGTGGAGTTTGCCGGAAATTAAATCGCTGGATACCTGTAAAATGGGTTTTAGGCAGTATAACCTGTACTAACTTAACCATCAGTTTCTGAATACTTTTGATGTTATGTGTGTTACTTGAAGATTGCGGAACACGGCAGCAGACCGCTCCCAGTATAAGAATTGCGTAAATAAATAAATTATAGCTTGCTGAAATAATGCATGCTTACAGTTGATTTCCATCATTCATTACATTAACGAACACCTTAGTCTGGCCACTGTATTTCGCATCTCGACTTGCTCCTTATCGATTGAAACTAGCAACGGTGGTCCAACCACCATTCAAACACTGGTCACCCCTACCGCGCCGACGACTAGTTTTAGAGCAGATTAGCCGATAATTGCCAACCAATTATTATTAATTACCGGGCGAGGGGTATAACTACGGAGAAACCGTAATAAGCAACATGATCCTTGTCTGCCGCATTCGTGTTGATCTCTTTCTTTCGCTTTTAATCTCCGCGTCTCTCGGCATTCGAGACACAAGTTAGCTGGGGGCGAGCGACTGTTAGGTGCCCGCGCGTAGCAGGCCACGAATCCCAGTCTCACATTCCCGGACACTTTCCGCCCTTTTCTCGTTACAAAACGCTCCATAAGACATTATTTAACAGAGCACTACATCTCTCGGGGGTGTGCGCTGATTCGAAATTTTACTTATAGATTTGCTGCTCATGCGTTACATAACTGAATGTTTTTTGTTTGGGAAGGACAGAACTGATATATCCACAATAACATTAGGCAATTTTGAATTATTAAAATTAATAATAATAATAATAATAATAATAATAATAATAATAATAATAATAATAATAATAATAATAAACGAAACTCGGGTGCGGAGGTCTGTTCCCCATTGGATAAAGTAAGATATACTTCACTAAAAAAATACATTCAGAAAGTGACGTGTCACCAGAACTATCGATATTTTTACACACGTTTTTGGTGAAATCTCTAACACCCGCCTTCTCAAGGACGTCGAAACGGATGCTACCTTCGAGTATGTATGTACCGGTGCACACACCGCCTCCAGGCAAAGACACTCCAACAGGCGCGCCCGCAGACATGCATACACGCACGCAACGGCAAGATTACGCAAACACACACATACGTACACACACACGCCAGGCACGCGCCGAGCGGGCAGCTCAAGGGGCGTGGCGGGCGCGCGCGGCGAGGCGCCGTCTGTCGGCCCAGCCAAGAGAGCGGCCGCTCCCCCTCCCGAGACTCTCTCTCCGCCGAGACCCCTAAAACTCGTCTGTGTGTACACCCCGCGACCCGCCAGAAGAAAGACGCTCTTGGGCGCGCGCGTGTATTTTGTTTTCGCTTTTAATGGCTTTACGTCGTCGCCGGCGCGCGCCCGCGCGCCCCCTCGCCAGCCGGTTCCTGGAACGGCGAGGGCGCCAGCCCGGCGGCGGACGCGGCAGACACCGCCGCCACACAGCAGCGAGGGCGATGCGAGTGGTGGGCGGGGCCGGCGGGCGGCGGACACCGTGCCTACACAGGGCGGCGGCCCGTGCGAGCGGCCCCGCCCACCTCCAACCACAGAGTCCACGAAGGCGACGGCACAGTCGCGATGGCCGCTCCAACGGCGCTTAGTCGACTTGTTTTTGCAGGCGTCAAATAGCCATTTTTGTCACTCACCGGCAATTCAATACATGAACGTATTCAATTGCGATCCCAATGATATTATCTTAACAACGGCGACCACGCCTTGGCAAGCTGAAAAGTCACTTAAATTCAAAAAACGAAGTCCAGAAACCATCGTAAAACAATTATGCATTAAGTGTGGACTTAAGAATACTGTATGTTATGTAGTGTGTTGACTCGTTATGAAACCTACCAGAACGTATGCTTGAAATCTCGAACTTCGAAAGGCAACGGTTAGAAACACAAAATCATTTTTCCTTGGGGTACACAAACCGTTTCGCAGCGAGGCCGCAGCAGCCCGCAGGCGCGCTGAGCGAGACAGGAGCCGGGGCCGGGCCCCACCCCTCGTGTTTCCGCGCCTCGCCGCGCTCCGCTGGCGGCGCTGTATCAACAGGTTGCCCCGCGCCCAGGGAGGCGTGGGCCGCGCGGGGGTGTTGCCACCGCCGTCCCCGCAACCGGCTCCCGTGAGAGCCGGCGCGCAAACCACGGCGCCCGGGAACATTTCCATATGGCGCGAGGCCTCCGTTGAGGGAGGATAACTCATTGAACGCACTTGAATCGTTCGTTCTTTCTATTCAAATTTCACCGCGCCATCGATCTCTCTTAGAAAGGGAAACCAGAAGTACAAACTTGATGAAACTAAAGAGAAGGAGTAGTGACAGCAGAGTTTTTGAGCCACGAAATGGTATTAGCTGCAGAATCGATTTTATGGTATTTCCGGAGCGGAATGAAAGCGTTTGTAGTTTAGATGACGATGGTAATGGTGTTATAAGGCTGGTGGTAGATTGCAGAAGTAAATCGCGGTGGTAGATTACAGCGATAAATAGTATGTTACCATGTGGTTGATATTAAAGTGGCTTGTAGTCGATATACTGATTGTAGTGGTGGGTAGTAGTGATAACGGCAGAGATGAGCGTGGGAGGGGGGAGCCGTGGAGGATACCTGACCCGCTACAAGTACCGGCGGCGTGTGGCGGGAGCAGAGGCGGGGGCGAGGCAGAGGCGGGGACTGGAGGCAGAGGCGGGGACGGAGGCAGAGGCGGGGACGGAGGCAGAGGCGGGGACGGAGGCAGAGGCGGAGTCAGAAGCAGAGAGAGAGGCGGGGCGGAGGCAGAGGCGAGCTGGGGACAGGTGGAACTGGGGTTGGGGCAGAGGCGGATGCGGAGCTGGGGCAGAGGCAGAGGTGGATCCGGAGGCACGGGCGGAAGCGGGGGCAGAGGCGGAAGCCGCGGCGGCGGGTCGCAGAGGCGCCTGCCGAGGCCCTGGCGCCGGGGACGGAGCTGCGAGCGCTGAGCCGCGCGGCGGCGTCGCACGTGGGAACGGGAGCGTCAGCCGGGCGACCGCGGACGGCGCCTCCGCTTCCCCTGGCCTTGCAACAGCACGCGCTGCTCTGCCGTCTCAAGTCGAGTGCATCGGTCAAAGACCCTCACGAAGCAAGCGGAATGGCACTAGTCTCTTTTAAATACCTTATTACTCACTATCATTTTAATGTGTTTCTGCCAAACATATATTTTGAGAAGCTCGTTCTAAAAAGAAATATTCTAGTTACCTGCAAGTATCACAAATTGGAAATTACATAAACTGCGACGATTGTTCGTAACAGTTCGTTGGTAAACGATCATCATGGCACATTTATCTTCCGCTAATATTCAGATACTTCGAAAAAAATTGCGAACTTCCATTCCCTTCAGATAAAGTGAAAAATCGTTTATTATTTGCATGAATTGATGAACTCAGCAGCCCAGAAAAACGATCTCTATCCGATCAACTGAGCTCCGCCTACAGCACCCGCCACGCGAGAAAGTTGTGCGGGTTGCAGCTCCGCGCCTGATCCGCCAGCGGGTCCCAGTTCGCTGGCTCACGTTGTCTCCTCCGAAGAGATACCGCAGTTACAGCAGATGACCTGTTATCTCAAGGTAAAACAATGGTGTTAGTGGGTACTTGACACTACCGTCATTTGCAACTGTCAATTTTAGAAAAGAAAGTTATTCGCAGATTCAGCAAATTGCCATAAATATTCATCCCCAACGACACGGGTTCATACTTTCACCATGTGAAAATCGAATAATTATAAAAAGTGTTGAAAACGTAGCGTTCAGTTCAATATACAACAATGAACGAGCAACCACTAAAGTTAGTCGGCTCGCCAAAACTAATTCCTCGCGAGTTTCGTTCCTCGTAAGACGGAAGCCCAGTCGCTGGAAGCCCCAGCGCGACCTCTCCTTCTCCACCCAGCACTCACACAACGCAACGTCGCGGAATCAATTTCCTCTAAGCTGCCACGAGGTTGCTCCTCCCCCCTCTTCCAGCGCGGCCCGAGCAAAAAGCGGCGGGGAGGGCAAAGAGGAAGGACGGAGGACCGAGGACGGAGGCGCAAGGGCGAGGACGGCGCCGCGCCACCTGTTGGAGCAGGAGCAGGCGAGCTACCTGCCGGCGGGGGCGAGGAGGCAGCAGGGAGAAGCGCAGGGAGAGAGAGAGAGACGGAGGGTGAAGGGCAGCGCTGGTGGCGAGAGCGGCGGGGCGAGCAGGGGCGGACGGCCCGTGCGCGACCTTGCGAGGTCGCCACGTGGCGTAGGGCGCCGACGCGCCCACGAACCCCCCCCGCCCCTCCGCCTCCGTCGCCAGCGCGCGCGCGCGCGTCCTGCCCCGCTCCCCCCGGGCCGCCCCCGCCGCAGCTTTCGATTGGGATCGATCGCGTCCCTGCCGCTGCCCCCCCCCCGCCACGCCCAGCCCGTCCGAGGCACGCGGCGGCTCACAGTTGCCGGGGGCGGGCGCAAGCGACCAGAAGTTGCGCGGGGCGCTGGAGCGCATCCGGAGGTGCTGACAGAAACACAATAAAAACAACATTAAGACAGCTGTTCAAATCCCAAGAGAGAAATTGGGTTTCAGAACTAGGTGATATTCATGTTACGAAATTCGAAACGCGTAGTTGGAAACTGACGTGCAACAGATTGCGTGAGACCTATCGTGATGTTTGAAGTAAGCGAGAAGAGAGCAAGTGAGATAAAGCAGAGATGACGCCCGTTACATCAGAAGGCAACAAATTTACAGGTGAAAACTTTTCTCGAGAAACTTCCGAGATTCGCCGAGCGGAAACACTGGAGACAAGAGTGAAACCGATCAATAGGAAAAGAACCGAGCTAAAGAACTCGGCAGGAGAGCAACAAAGGGAGGCCGAAGGTAATCAAAACACGACGTCGCGGCCAACGACGGGGTGGAAAGAGTGGGGGTGGGGGTGGGAAGGGAGAGGTGACCTCGCGCGGTCGTCGCCCCCGAGAGTCGATCACAGCGTCGCGTCGCGAGTGCTTCGTCTGATTGGAGGGCAAACGCGACGAGCTCCGTCTCAAGCTATCCGCGGGCGCTTAGGAGAGACGAGAGCGAGCGAGAGGGTCGCAAGCAGAGATACCGCACGTGGCGTTCACTTGAGACGCTTACCGATCTCGTGCCGCTTCGGCGGAATCGACTCTCCGAGGAAACGATATGGGGACGGGTAATTCATTACACGGTGGCGGAGCAATGCGGAATTCTGAGCAGAAACTCGTCAGCGACCGCGGTGAAATGATATTATTCAACAAACAGCGCCCTCTGATGCTGTGGACGAAAGGCTCGACGTTTCCAAGCCAGCAGCAAACAACCAGAGAGTAATGCAAAGAACTGTCACATCAGAGAGGGAAAGGAAGCTGAGAGAAGAGTTCGCCATAAAAATGTCGTTTCACATTCGTTTTGTTTTCACAAAAAAAATCCAAATGAACGTAAAGGGATTTTTTTAACTCTCTAAATAGAACTTGTCTACTTACTTTCTGATAATCTGTATTCAGAATTTATGTTTAAAAATATTAGTTTTCAGCCTATCGCTACTGCACGTTCTCCAAGAATATCTTTGGCTATAGTTAATAAGATTTCTTTATTATTATGTAACCACAACTAATTTTTAAAATCAATTCAGGAATTAATAAATATCACTGGACTATACCTCATCTAATCAATAGTTTAAACGTATTTCAAGCCCCCACACTTTGTACAAAAGATTACGGTATATGGTCCAAAGTTTCCATATCCCCCCCCCCCAGTTCCGCGCTTCGCCCCGGGCTGTATACGGAAGTGGGTGCCAGCGGGCGGAGGGGGCGGAGGGGGACGCCCGCGGCACGCCGCAGCATCCCGGCCCTCCGCGCCGCCGCGCGCGATCGAAGCGCCCCTCGTTTCCTGGAAACCCCGGGTCTGGCGCGTGGCCCCTCGCCCCCCCCCCCGCCGCCAGCGATGTTGTTGGGTCCGCGCAGAGTACTTTCTCTCTCTGCGAGCGGGGAGGGGAGGGGAGGGGACGGACGGGCCCGGCCTGGGCGTGGCGCGGCGTGGCGTGGCGGGATGGGGCGTACTGGGGTGGTGCAGGTCGAGGACCACGACGGGGAAGCCAGGGCAATTGAAAAGGGAAGGAAGGGCACGAACAGGAAGGGAGCGTGCGAAAGGGGCGTGGGGAGGAGGAGGTGGCGCGGGCAGAGCACTGAGGCGAGCGGGTCGGGGTGAGGCGGGTGAGGCGGGGTGGGGCGGCGCGGGCGGCGCGGGGCGGCGCGGGCGGCGCGGGGCGGCGCGGGCGGCGCGGGCGAAGAATGGAGAAGAGGGCGGCAGAGCACTCGAGGCGGGCGGGGCGGGCGGAGCGAGGCGGGGGCGGGGCGAGACGTGGGGTGGGGGAAGTAGGCGCGGGCAGAGCACTGGGGCAGGGCGTAGTGGAGAATTTCGCCCCGGGAACTCGCTTCGGGGAGAAGCGAAAGGAGAGTTCGCTACAAAGCAGGGGAGGCGGATGAAAGGAGATTGCGAATTGGTTGCCAAGGCATCAGATCCGCCAGAACCGAGAGTTGAGAGTCGGTGGTTGACGAACAGGCAGATGGACCGGCCTCAGCCCGGAACATGTTATGTCCTGGTCACAACCTGGCAAGTGGCCAGGTAGAGATGTGAACCAGTATTTAACGTTGACTTATTGGTACAAACTTCCGGTAACGTGATCAAAAACATTGTGAGATAAACGTAAAATAAACAATGCTGCGAAATGTCTCACATGATTCGGTATTAACTTAACATTAAGAAAATAAATTAATATTTTGTCTCAGGCTGGAGTACCTTTGCCATCTGTCACCTGTCAGTCTTCAAATCATCTAAAGAAATTAAACTGTCGAGTGCTATTAGTGATACCAATTCCATTAGGAATAAAGAAATAATATAATACCATCTATTTCACGCGGATGTTCGGCATTAGCTTCAACAACGGACCACGGATCGCGTGTGACTCTTCCTTCTCAATCCAGCCCCATCCTTAGGCCCAGGTGGAGCGTTGATCTTATCTACCCTATCACCCATGCCCCACGAACAAGACTACTCAGGAGACGGTGAGTAAGGGGTCGTGAGCTAAGGCCCAAACTGGGATGTAGCACAAACGAAAAGAACGTGAAGCACTGTTTAATTGAGATCCCGTCCAACTGGAGAGCACACACCACTAATTAACACTAAAGTGCGCTGATCAACTCAGCAGGCATCGCAAACGAACATATTCAGCCAGTCCTCAAATCTTTTTCTTTCCACCCTGATAAACGGCCAGAAATTCCACTCCATTGCAACCAACGAGCAGGGGTCAAAACGCGTTTGAAAAGCCAGCAAACACGCAACGACGCTCCACGCATCGAAGGAAGCCCCGTGAAGGCCGGCGGAAGCGTGAAGCCTCGTGGGCGCACGTGGCGCGGGTTCGAGCCCTGGCGGAGGGCGTCGACCCGCGCCGCTGGGAGCGGCGTTCGCTGGCAGCGGGGGGGGGTGGGGTGGGCCTCCCGCGCGCTCCCGCCGCCGCCGCCGCGTCAGCACCCGCGGAGCGCGCGCTCCCGTGGCGCCATCGCGTTGCCACGCCGTCCCCCCCCCCCCCCGCCCAGCCTACTCCACACGACGTCCACACAGCTTCACGCCCCTCCTTGACCCGACCAGAGCCGTCGGTGCAGGCTTAGATGCTCCGGCCAAGGTCGGATACAGCCGATCATTTCGGCAGGGCCACCCCAATTTTTTGTTAAATAATAAACATATACGATATTGTTTTGTATATTATTTTTGTACTGCAGGTATGATACTATACATTATTATTGTTTAAATAATTACATAATTTCAATATAAGTAAATATTTACATCAATTTTGCCAAATAAAGGAAGGAATATAAACAAAAACTCGTAGGCCTTGCGGAAGGAGGGCATGGACCCCATGCCCCCGGATCCGACAGTAGCTCCGTGCATCAATGGTCACTGCGGTGCCTCTTGTCTGGGAGTCCCGATGGCGGGAGGATTTTCGACACTAGCATGTCAGGTCGAATTCGGCGGCGGTATCGAGAATTCCACCGGTCGGCTGCTCTCATCGGTTGTTTTCCGTGGTTTCTCTGATCAACACAAGACGAATGCCGGGGCAATAACCTAACAAACGGGCCATGGACCGCGCGCGATCTTTCCTTACCCTTCTTCCTTGTCCAATCCTCACTCCATACTTACAGACCCACACACTTTCGTGCACTACAATACCACATATGACGGGACACCAGTAGCGAGCTTAGGGAGCTTCTGCCGGCAGGGGCGGTGCCCAGCTGGTGGGAGACATGTTTTGGAAACGCTAGGCAAGCCGTTGGGCAGGTCGGCATCTCACCATCCAGCGGGGGAATATCACAGCGATAAAACTAGCACTATTCTTACGGGACTAACGACCTCAGCCGTTGACGCGCCCAGAATCACTAATCAATCGTTCAACCGAGCTGTTCGTCCCCGCACCGCACGCTATCCCTACCCAACAACCCGCTTTTCTCAGAACCCCCCCTCTCTAACCACCTTCCATCCCTTATATATATATATATATATATATATATATATATATATATATATATATAAAGCACCAGGAATTTTAGTTTGTTTTACTTCAATGATGTATGAATGAAGTGATAGGTAAAGTAGCGAAAAACGATGTTCTTTGTCGTAAATTTTATTCTTTATATTTGATAACAATTTTTATTAACATACCACTAAAATGTGGTAACTGAACAATAAAATATATCCCTTTAGTACTGTAATTAAAAATAGATACTAAAATAGCACGTTTATATGTCTATAATTAAAACATGGATGTTTAAACATCTATGTTTTGTCGTCGATGTTTTCATCGACATCGAAATCCCTTTAGCGATGTATTGAAACATCGATGTTTTGGTAAAATTTGCTATCACTATCTCCACCACGGTTCTCGGCGTTTTTCCAACCAGCGCTCGCCCACCCCCCACGCCCAGCCCTGCCAAGGTCTCTCCGACGTATCTCGCGCTACTCTGCTCTTTCTGTTTCGTCGCCTGCATTCCGCACCGGTCACTGCTTCCTGTAATAATCTCGTACCGCTGAGTCCCTCAAGGGGCTATTGCACGATACGAATACAATGCACATCCTCTGTATAGTACCAGACGAATAAAAATAAAAACTTCGAAAGCATGTTTCAAATACATTCTAGTGGAAACAATATAGGAAAATAAAAAAACCTTCACAGCTGGAGTGTTAAAATCTACGGATCAATGCTATTCTTCTTATTCAATTTGTGAAGTTTTTATATTCTACTGTTTTCTAGCTTCATCTCTTCCAAAGGGTAATTAAAATTCAGTCATGGAAAGCGGCAATATTAATCACAAGAACAGCTATTAGATTTAAATCATTACAAATAGATATTCGTAACAATTAAATGAATATTTTATAAAGGAAATTATACTCATCAATTAAATATAAATCGTGCGCATCTGAATATGTAAATATGTATGAATAATACACGCTGAATATCCACACGACGCACTGCAGATTATTCACACAGGTATTGCTTTTTTGTTATTTTTTTTCTGATTGCATTGCAAAGCCACGCCAGTGTTCCTTGTTTCGCGCTCACAGCCCGCGAAGAGGAAGCTGCCAGAGGTGAAATAAATCTCCGCGCTCATCCTCCGCGAGCGAGGTTCCTGACGACGAAGGCGGCGGCCGCGGTGGACTTCCCGGCGACCGAGCCGTTGGACAGGTCCCCCGTCCACGGGGGCACGCGGGGGGGACGGGGGACGGGCCGCCCACGCGGGCGCCTCTGCGTCGCGCGGGACACCGACCCCAGTCCCTCCTCCCCCTCCCCTCGGACGGAGGACCTCCGAAATAACGAGCGACCGCTCCGCAATCACACGCACTAAACATACTTTATGCACAATTCCGCGTCGACTACCACCTCGGCGAATAAATTAAGACGTAGGAAGGCTGCCCGTTTTCAAAAGGTGGTCGCGGAATTGCCTTGGCACCGTTTCAAGTCATCTCTACGGGGCAGCCCGGTTGGCTTTTGTGCCGTTTCGGCGGTCGCGCCGCCGCGTCCAGAGACGCGCGCGTATTAACAAGGGCGAGTGTTTCCGGGCAGGGCGATAAGCAGGAGATATCGACGCGGCGGCGGGCAGCGGCGGGCGGACGGGGGCGGAGGCGGCGGCCGGCGGACCGGGCGGCGACACCGGCGCTTTCATTATCGGGCGTTACGTTACGAGCCCACTCCACGGATTCATTTGCAATGGAAATGCCCGGGAAGAAGATGCGGTGGAGACGGAGGGGGCAGTGGGCAGCGGTTGGGTTTGGAGCGATGGACGCGCCGAAAGGAAGCGATGGGCCGGAGAGCAACGACGTGGTGATGGGCAGCGGATTTGGGCGGCGGATGTAGCTGCGAGAATGCGACAAAGCAGGAGAAGGCAGTGGTCGCGATAATAGATGGAGAAGAAGCGACGGCGATTGTACGCGAGAAGAAGTCCGGTGCGGCTGCAGACACGCGACGGACGGAGAGGAGCAGGCGGAGGCAGCGATGGCAGTGGCAAAGGCGGCGAGCATCAGAGACACACGAAGAGATGGAAGAGGTCAGCGGGCGTGTTATTGCTTGCGTCGCGACGTCGCAGACTGCGAGCGTTGCGTTAGTCCTGCTGCGATGGGGAGGGAGGGGGGGAGTCTAGACAGGATTCCAAGCGATTTTGCAGGGTATTAATCAGAACAATTCGCGACATCGCGGTATTAATCTATTGGCGTGTGTGTTGCAACGGCCACAGGAAAAAAACTGGAGCATCTCCTTTCCGTACGACAGTTCGGCCGACGGCAGAGAGATAATTACGCAGATCGTCCAGTAATTTTTTTGCGAAGCTACTCAAATCAGAATTATAATCATGATTTCATGAGAATGTGGTTAACAGATCCGAACGCATCCTCAATATTTCGGAACAGGTATCTTCTTGGTGGCGCTTATTACCAAGTTTTCTATTCCTGTTGATCAGGATAAAATTTTCCTTGAAAAAAGTACGAATTATGTCGGATTTCACAAATACTACACAAATCTGATGTAAATGCCGAACTTTGTTTCATCATAAAAGCTTTATTTCAATTTCTTACTGACACCAGCTAAAATGAGGAGGTACATTTGTAGTGGCATGACTCAGCTGCGCAAAAAGAGCAACAATGTGTTAGTGAAGCAACTACTCTAAACCGGTGTAATCAATTTTCGCTTCATCTCGCCGGATACGTAACCGGTCAGGGAGAAAATGGCGTTGGTGTGTATTCTCTTCAAAGGAAGCCGGGACTTCTCAGATACCCCGGTAATCAATGTCAGAAAGGCATGTACATTTGTTACTCCATTACCCCCGTACCTTTGGGACATGGACGTCCTGAAACAGAGCCAGTTTTCGAACATGGCACTCCACCTGTGATCAACAGGCTTGCTCGAGAGGCCTTCTGTTGGAGATTGCAGTGGTGCAGTCCTTATATGTACTCAAATTCATTATCAACTCAAATATTTACCAGGCTAGTCTGTTAAAATCTCTAACTTCAATCGTAGATAGATTATCTTTGGGTTTTTTTTCCCACAATGAGGCCCTAAATCCCGGAACATTATCAAATACATCTGAACAACACAGATGGAGCGTGTTGTTTGTGATTAATCACTGCGACTAGCCAAATATTCCCACTAACTGTGTTGCGCTCTTAGAACACGCGAATCTCGATTTTCACGGTCTTATCAGGGAGGCCCAGTAGACCCGGCGGGCCGTCGCGCCAGCAGACGGCGAGACAGACAAGAGCGCGCGCAACTCCACCGGGGAGTCCTTGATCGCCTCCCGGGCCAGCGCATCGACTTTCATCGTCCTGGGGACACGCCGCGGCGAGGAGCGAAGGGGGGGGGAGCGAGGCCTGAGGCAAATAGCGAGGGGGGAGGGCGGGGGAAAAGTGACAGGAGGCAGGAAAAAGGCTGGAAAAACAGCGGGGGGAAGAAGCAAGGAAAGAGAGACAGCGAACCGAGAAGAGGGAGGGAAACGGGGTGATAGCAGAGCGGGAAGAAGCGAGAAAAGAGGAACGGGTGGGGAAACGAGTGACAAGGAGGGTTGGAAGCGAGAGGGAGAAAAAGGCGGGAAACGAAGGACGGGGAGGCGGTCGTACGAACGCCGTCAAAATTCTGTTCCGGCGCTGCGCTCGCGAGCACGGGGCGGGCGGGTGGGCGTGGCGGGCGGGGCGGACGCGCCGGGCCGCCGAGCGCCAAGGTCGCCCGATGACGCGGGCAGTGACCTCGCGGGCCGCCGGTCGATACGCGGGGAGCGCGGGCCGGGCGCCCCGCCCCGCCCCCCTCCCCGCGCTCCCTTCCCCGCCACGCCCTGGGCGCCCGGTGCGCGGTTGTACCGCGCGCGCCCTCCCCACGCCCCTCCCCCCGGCGACGGCTGACGCGCGCGCGCCGGCCGCCCGCCCCGAGGTTGAGGCAGGGTGGCGCCCCGGAGCGAAGGAGAAAGTGGACGACGGGGCGATGTCAACATGGGCGGGGCGCACACAAAAACACGAGCGGGCCACAGCAGCTCCTGTTAGAAAAAGGAAGAAACAGACGGCGATTGCTGAAGGGTCAGCGCCGAAAACACGCCAAGTATTCTAATAACGAACCACGTAAAATAACTGACGCGATCAAACATTCGCTCAATATACAGTCAACGTCTGCGAGAGAGATATTTGCGATTCTGAGATATACATTTTCGGCTACAAGTGAAAGAAGATGGCGAGGGGCCAGGTAGCCAAACGCTGCTATCAAAAGCACGCGCCTTTCGAGCCCCGAGAATTCCGTGAAATAGGGAAGTGAGCACAGGCAGTCGTGAGGTTAAAAATATGACAACAGATTTCGGGAAGAGGAAAGTGTAACCGGGCACAATGTGTTGGGGATCGCAAGGTTCTCCTCGGGTGGCGGACATGGAGTATATTCAAATAATTCGTGAAAGATGAGACGAAACTTATGGGATGATTGGAAAAGGAATAAGAGCCTACACGTCAGATCGGTTTCCAGGAACAAAATTTGTTGGAATGTGGGATTTGGGATAATGTGGCGAAACACTGAGCGGGGCACGACAAAGAGCCGGTCAGAGGGAGGGAGAGTGCAGCGAGCCCTGAGTGGCAATGTAACGAAACAAGGGTACGTCGAGGACGGGCCATGGGCCGGATGAAGAGGAGTTGGCGTAGCAGGGAGGGTGCTGGGTAGGGAAGGGTAGGATGGGTAGGGTAGGGTAGGGTAGGGTGGTAGGGAGGGTATGGTATGGTATGGTATGGTATGGTATGGTATGGTGGGGTAGGTAGATTAGGTAGGGTAGTGTAGGGTAGGGTAGTGTAGGGTAGGGTAGGGTAGGTGGGATGCAGGAGTGAGGTAGGGTGGGATAGGGTGTGGCAAGGCAGGGCAGGGCCGGGCATGGCAGGGCTGGGAGCGCTGGATAGAGCGGCCGGGCGGCGGGCGGGCGGGGGGGCGGCCGGAGCGAGCGGGCGGGGCGGGTGGAGCAGGGCGGGGCGGGGCGGCGGGGCGGGGCGGAGCAGGGCGGGGCGGGGCGGGGCGTAGCGTGGAGGGGCCAGCGCCCGGGCTGCGCCGCCGACAGCGCGCGCGCGCGCGGGGGCTTTCACTCTCGTCGGCGGCGCGAGCAGCGCTCACGCGCGCGCGCTCGTTCCCTTTCGCCCAACCCGCGGGTCGCGGCGCCAGCCCGTCCGACCGACCCCGCTCCTCCACGCCACTCGGCTCCACTCCACAACGCTCGGCTTTGAGCGCCTTTCTCCCCCGGCGCCGCCACGCCGCGCCGCGCGGGCAGGGCCTGCCCGGCCCCTCGAATCATCGCTCCCGCCGCTAAGCCACTTCCCGGAAGCGAAATTCGCAGCGCCGCCCGACGCCAATCACGGCTGCCTCTCCACACCCAAGGACGCCCTCCGAGGCCTCCACACAGCCAGAGCTCACAACGGCGGCTCGGCGGGAACGGAGCACGAAGCGATGAGAGCGCGTATGTGACGTAATTAAGCACATGAGGTTGCTCATGCGACGCCAAATAGCACTGTTGAAAATTCGTACCTTTGCTTCTTACACTCCCCCCAAAGGTGAAGAAAAATAAAGGCAAGCAGACGACTGAACAAAGGTGAAGAGGACAACGATAATAGTACGTGCTTCTGCCCGAAATTCTGATATAGCTTTGCCCGGAATGCGAGATCACAGAAGGGTACAACAGAAAATTCAAACTTCGAATGACTAGATTATGGATTTTTATGTTAGTTTATAGTAGAGTTAGTTTATATTCTCATTTGTCGCACAAAATAAATTAGGTCAATCTAAGTCGATACCGCGCGAAGTAAACAGATGGAACCCAGACGATACTATTTAACACCGCAAACACAACCTTAATTTTATGTGGATCAAATGGATGACTGACTTTTAATGTCTAAGACTGAGTGTTTTTCATTGGAATTCAGCACCGATATTACCACCAAGTTTCGACTGACACGATGCAGTGAATCTAAAAATCTTGTTCAACAGTTTACCACTGAAATAAATGAAAATGAAGTATGTATCTTGAAAACACGTTGCAAATGAAATATTTAGTGAGCCAATCAGGATTTTTCTCAGGCGACGGGGGCTGTAGATGAAGTGCCCAGCCGACTTTTCGTATATTTTCCATTAATGCTATATTTATAATGAATAATAATGTAAGTTTAAAGTTATTTAACACATATTCAATCGAAACAGTCAATGACTTTCGATAGGAAAGAGAATCTTGAGCTTCTCTGTGATAAAATGAGAAATGAGCTTCTCTGTGTAGCTTCAGAAATATTCATTCACATAAAATTCGTGCAAGCCAGAAATACATTTCATTCTGATCTTAAACATAATGAATATTTCTAAACACACGTGAGCTCAAAAGCGATAATGGGAGCGCGCAATCTCGGGTCAGAAAACATCCAACAGATGCGGAAGCACAGCAGGCCACGCCCATCCCGACCCATCCTGCTGCTCGGCACCCATCGCACAATCACCCCAGGCACTCACGACCCCCCCGGGCCCCGGGCCCCCTTCCCCAGGCGCTTCCCGCCCCGCCCCGCCCCGCCCACGGGACCTCCGTCGGGCCCGATCCGCATGCACTTCCCGATCGCCCACACAGTAGCGTTTTTTGTATTCGCGCGCAACCGGATACCCACCCCTCGAGCCGCGAGGGGAGCAGCGCTTTGTCTCGCGGGCGGCACGGCGGAGGGCGAGGGGGGTGAGGCGGGATGCGGAGACCGCCCGCGACCGCAGCTGCCGACGCCACCCTCCACGGGGTCGCCCCGGCCGCCCCGGGGGTTGACTTGGCTTGCGCCTCGCGATGTTACGAAATCAACACGGTGTTACCATGAAACTTTTCAGAAGTCGTAGGTATCTATGTTTTCTTATCCGTTTCATTCCTATTCAATCATGTCCAAACTGACGTTCACTTTCAGTATGTGTTTGGCGTAATAAATACAATCTACATACCAAGATAAAGACACAAAAAGCAATGAATAGAAGATGATACAGCTCAACATACAACGCACCTACACGTTTGTACTCCATTATGAAATGACACGTAATGTTGCATCTGAGGACAGTACAGATTATATTGGAACCTCTATACCCTTCAGAATTATAATTCATTATACAATTTCATACTGTTATTAATTCGTTCTAGTCACCCCACCAGACATTATGTTCAATTCACTTTAGTAATTCCACACCACCACCTTATGCATAAGCATTAAGCAAAATAATGTCTAATATACGCAATCGCACTACACAGCTAACCCAAAAGTCATTTGTCCACCAGTAACAAGCACCATATATTAGGTTTATATTTCTCCACTACAGAAAGAACATATTTCGGTGGGCCTCTGCGTACGTATAGCCAGCCAACGCAGCCTGGTCAACAGACCGGCCTGCGGGCACGCCCCCGCGCCGCCGGGATGAAATGCGCAGCACAGACCAATTTAAACCGCGCGTGAGCGCCACCTGTTTGTGAGCACTGCGTCGGGGAGGGGGAGGAAGGGGAAGTGGAAAGAGGGAGGGGGAGGGCACAGTTTGCGCCTTTTGTCTTTGGCAATCGCAGCGGCTGCAGCGACAGCCTTTCCCCGCCACACCCCACTCCCCGCCACGCCTCGTGCTCCGAGTGACGTTCTACCCCCCCCCAACCACTCGTCTGCAACCAACGCACCCCCTCCCTGCACCTAAAATAACGCAACATTTTTTCGCAGATAACAGTCGAGATACAGCGAATCGCAGGCGAATGCCGACGGAGCCCCAAAGACAACGGCCGGCACAGCGCTGCGTCGCACCGCACGAGAAAGCGTAGGAGGATGACGATAGGACGACAAGCGTCACCCACGGAAGGCACGCGGTGCCTTAATGACCCCAAGAGAAAAATATACCGGAAAGTGAAAATGAATCGTGGACATATTTTGGTAGAGAGTTCCGCGTCAAAGGGCAAATGATCACTTAATGAAACAGCTGAACATTAAATAGTCAATAATTTAATAAACCCTCTGAGCACAGCTTATTTTTTTCCAAAATGTATCTCATGCGCAAGTACCACAGTTTTTTGTACATTCAGTGCCGGAGCAGTACCCTAATAAAAGGTCCATGGATCGCGTGCGATCTTTCCTTGTTATATGCTCAATCCTCTCTCACACACACATTTACATACACTGCACTACCATACATGTCGGATGACCAGACGGGGAAGGAGACGGTGCCCCGCTTGTGGGAGATACCTGGTTGGGGAAAACCCCGCAAGCCAACGAGTGAGTTAGCTATTCAACGGAGGAAGATCACTGCCACTTCCCGCGATAAAACATGAAATACACTTACATGATAAATGACTCAACCAGTAGATGCGCCCGGAATCACTAATCAATCAGTGAATCTTAATATATTCCCCAAATCGATGCGCAACTAGACAGATCCTGGCACGGCGAACGCGGAGTGCTGCGTGCAGTCTCCGAGTCGGCGCTGCCGTCACGCCCGTCTTTGTCACCACCGCGTGCGCCGCCCACTCCTGTTCGTGCGTCGCCCGCCTCCTCCGTTCTCCGCGCTCCCTCGCGCCGTCCTCTTTCTGCCGCCGCTGTCATCGTCGCCTGCGCCTGGCGCGGGCGTTAATTGGCTAATAACTTCTGAGAACGACGACCTTGGGTTTCTCTGGATTCTTTGTACGCGGCGTCGTTCAATTGTGCTGATAATTTTGTGGGCGGGCGGCGCGTTTTTCGCCCCAACAACGGCCGGGCGACGGCGTCGCCGCCGTCATCATCGACCATCTCACTCGCGACGCCTCGGCGGGTGCGGGCGGCGCCGGCGACGCGGATGGAAGCGGGGGCGGCGACGGCGGCGGGGACGACCGACAGCTCGTTTCGAGGAACCCATTTGCCTAGCAGGTATTTAAAGGCGATGCCTTTGTTTTCCTGTCCGCTGGAAAGTTCCCTCAAGGGCGCCGGCACGGCTTCGCGCTTGCCCTCTGGTCCATCTGATTGTTTCGACAGCGGGGAAAGCGCTGCCGGCCTTCCCGCTGTTTGGCCAGCCGCAAGTTGCCACGCCCCCTCGGGAAGCAAAGATCGCTACAAGGTCCGAGCGGCAACTGTTGTCCGATTTAAATGTAGTGGCATGTGACAGATCGTCAGTTGGACGCCTTTATCCAATCAGGAGCTTCGTCACAACTTTATTTTTTTCTGTTGAAGCTCCAGATTGGATGATGGTGTCGCAGCAGATCTTGTCACTAGTCACTTTATTTAATCGGACGATAGGCATATGTAAAAATGTTCCACGGAAATATTCTTTGAAATTACCGAATAGTTAACTCTGACATCCATCCTGTGAAGTCCATCGTACTGAAACAACCTGTTAAGGAACAATTCACACGCCTTCCGTATCATTCGCTCTTGCGATACAATAAACGTTACACATTTTTATTGTGAGTGGTAAAAGATACCTACTTTTAAAAAATGTTTTTCTAGTTTGAATGTATTCTAACAGAGTCATTAGTTTGATATAGTACATCTGCATCACGATTGATCACGTAGTAATTTTTTATTCCGTTTAAAAAAAACCTATAAAATAAAATTACAATCTGAATAAACAGTAATTAAAAACAGATGCACTTCATAATTGCCATTATTTACTTTTGCATTATCCGCATCCCACAGATTTATCACAATCTTCATCTTTCTTGCGCAATATTATTCGCAACGATTTATTTTCGAATTGCAAATCACACATTGCATAAATTCCGTTGGCAGAGGTCACGTCGCTAAACGGCCCGAAGCGCCGTACGCGGCCGAGATGCAGAGGTCGCCCCGTCCCCCTCACCCCTGTCAGTGCTCCTCGCAAGTGGCGCCGATCGAGAGCTCGAGAACGAACTCGACCCTCCGCAGCCACTTGTTGCGCACAGCCGCC
The DNA here is from genome assembly GCA_964035755.1 of Teleogryllus oceanicus. NCBI lineage: Eukaryota > Metazoa > Arthropoda > Insecta > Orthoptera > Gryllidae > Teleogryllus > Teleogryllus oceanicus. The sequence goes on along the minus strand of CAXIVR010000005.1, from coordinate 128,972,580 downwards.
CGCGCCAGCCGCATGGCGGCGCTGGCTGCCGCCGCCTCCCGGTCTCTCGGGAGAGCGAGCGAGCGGCAGACGCCGGGAGGGAAAAACCGCGGTGAATAAACGCCATGCAGACGACGAAAGGAGAAAACGACATGCAAACAAAAAACAAAATAAAAAGGTCTGGTTCAAGGTCGAACATTCCAGCTATTGCTGCGATTCACTGCGAGTGTCCGTACTTCAAACATTAGGATATTGACGTTTCGGGTTTCGTGTCATCGAATTTCACGTACTGGGAAGTGCTGTACCCAGCAGGAAGGTGTCGATTTCTTGCTGCTGTTGGCAAGCAAGTAACGTGCGAAAATTTCAGCAACCAAAATTCTATAAAGATTTAAGTCATACGAACAATAAAACCTTGCGTTAAGAATAACAAATGTTTTTTAGAACTCCAGTTTACATCGTCAATAACTTTTAAAAACAGTCAACAATCAGTATATCATCAGTATATGCCGTGGGTTGAATAATTTCAGTACAAAGACATCAATGGTAGTCCAATATACCATCACATCGAAAAAAAAATGAAAGTTGTAGAATATTCACATTTACACACGTATCTTAACAGAATCTTGTCTTCACTCCAATTTCATATGGTATTGGAGACAAAAATCTCAGCTTCAGTATACAAAGCGCGCTTCCAAACACGTAGCTGACAGTTCTGACAGTAGCTGACAGTTCATATTTCTCTTCCAAGACAAACCGGATAATTCCAACATGTAAAAACTTCCCCACGCACGAGCCCCTAAATTACGAAACACGTGACTCAGGAAGTCACCCACAAGACGCATACTTCCTATCCTGTCAAGTGTTAAATAAAATCAGTATTCCTCGGGTGTAGAGTTCTTTTACATTCAAACTTACTAAGAAATTGATCTTCCGTTTTTAATCCAATATTATCTGACATCAAAGAAGAAATCAGATCCACAGCATAAAATTTCACACCCCTGGTGTTTTATGAACCCAACGATTAATTTTTCTCTTTCAAGCGATGCCGGTAATCCCAGCGTGTAGTACGTACAACAAGCGAAGTGCTCCTAAATTCACGCAGCATTCACGTGAATATAGAAGTGATGCGGGCCACACGGAGGAAGGCTGATATCCGCAACCAGTTATCCACCCACACCGGGTCCCATCCGCGCCCACTGGCACACAACGAACATTTACGCAAAGAAAGCCCAAGAGACGCTGGTGGCGGTGGCGGTGGCGAAGGCGTTGTAGTTGGGCGGTGGTGGTGGATGCGGTGATAGTGAGGGCAACGGTGGGGAGGCGGAAGCGATGAAGATGGCGGTGGCGGCGGCGACGACGGCGGCGGCGGCGGCGGCGGCGGCGGCGGCGGTTGTAACGTCCACGTTATCTTGCCTTATTAACTGGCCGTTACAACTTTGTATATCCATACAACATCCTTTTTATGTTGTATCTTTATTATGTTCTTTGACATTCTTCACTTTCAAATATCATATAAGATAGATTCTTTCTTTTAAAATAACAATTTATTTAACCTTTCAGAGGTTACATACAATTCATACAATTCCTAGTTCCAACTTTTTATCAACATCGTTTTCGTCTTTCAATCTCTCAACAACTTTTTATTTCATATCAATACTTCTGTTACTATCGTACCTTTAACAATGTTTCCAATATTTTTTACATCTCATGTTAACTTTGGCAAATCCTCAAGAATTTTGGTCACCTTGGTGCCAAAATTTATAAATCTTATAATCAAGTCTAAAAATTAATATACAATAATAACTTTTATTTTATGACAACTAGATTAGTCCGGAAATGAATTTGCGGAACCTTTACTTAAACAATCGGCATTTCCATGTGCCTTTCCATGTCTATGCTGAATCTGAACGTTATATGCTTGAAATATCAAACTCCATCTTAAAATTTTACAATTTGCATTTGTTTTTTCTTTTATATATTTGAGAGTTAACTCTTTCTCCAATTTATGACACAGAAGACTATCTTTATCTGCAACTAGCTTCTGAAGAGATTCCAATTCAGTATTATAAACTTTATTGACAGAATTCAATTTCCTTGCAAGGAATTAATGTTTTTTTGCAATTCAGAATTATCATCACGTATCCTTTGAACAGTACCAGTGAGCCCGAAACTACTGCCACTTTTGACGAAAGTTCTTCATCTTTCAAAATTATTTCTTCTTTTAAAAGGTCACTTTACTCTCAGTATCTAGAAGTTTCGCATCTTTCTCCTCAATTTCTTTCCTGAAAGACTCACGTTCTAATTGAATTGATTTCTGAAGATTTTCCAATTCATTTTGCAAATACAATATCTTGCATTCATTATCAAAGTTATCTTTTTGAAACGTATTGATTGTTTCAGATAATTTGTTGATTTCTCCTATTTTCTCATCAAGATTCTGGTTCTTGACAGCAATTTCGTCCCTTAATTCAAGAATTTCTTTATTATCCTCACCGATTATCATTTCCCTTTTAGCTAACATACTATCTTTCTCAACAAGTAATGTTTTCTTGTTCTCTATTTCTTCCTCCAAAATACTCTTTCCTTCAATTCAATAATCTGTTCTTCTCCAGATTTGACTTCATCCTTCAAAGATAAACATTCCAAATCAATTGAAGTCTTGCAAACAGATGGTTCAGAATCCTTTTCTTTCACAGCTCTATCTTCGTGAAATTTGGTGAAATGTTTATTCTTGTCATCTATATCATACTTTTGATTTTCTGTTTCCATGGATTCTCCATTCTCTTCAGACTCTTCGTTCGTTTCTATTTCATCATTATTTTTTTATCAATTTTGCAGTTTTATTTCCTAATATATACTCATCTCTGTCTAACTTATCTGAAACTACTACACTTTTCCATAAACCTTTCCAAATTGGCCACAGATTTCTACTTCTGCTACAGGCAAACATATGGGATTTTCTGTTAAAGGGACATACCTGCGACTCTTTCCAATATAATGTTCTTGTCTAACATTTTTCTTCCTATTAAATCTATAGAAGCACGAATCATAAAATTTTCAATTTTTTCCATTTATATAAGCTGAACGTATAAGGTGCTAATAAATCTTTACTGGAAGTTTTAAACAATGAACGTGCTCAGATCCTATATTCTTTTCAATCATTTTTTTATATTTTGGGCAAAATGGTTTTATATGTCCTATACCGTTACAAAAATAACAATGTACTTCTTTCCCTTTCTTCGAATCCTTCCTCAATTTCCTGTTTTGTATCAACTTTTTTATTACTTTCTTTTTGAATTTTGGATTTCTCATAGAATTTGGTAGTATCAGCTGATTTATAAATCTTATTTTTTGTTCTAGTAAATATTGATCACAAGTTTTCAATTTAAAATTTTCTCTGTAATGTCATAATTTTCTAATTCTTCAACTATGTCACGAGGTTTTGTATATTTAGTCCATTTGCTAACTAGATGCTCTTTAACTACAAACGAACGCATGTTTTATTTGTTCCGTTATTAGAAATTTCCCTTTATTTCCTCAAATGAGTATACATTTACGCCTTCTAACCAACCATTAAGACTTTTTTTTAGCTCATAAGCAATATCTTTCACGTTTTATCTGGTGTTTTCTGATCGAAAGGAATCTCGTCGTAATTTTTCTGCAGTTACTTTGTACTTACTTAATAATATTTTCACTATTTCATCATAATCTTTTACTTCCCTACCATTTCTCTCGTTATATATTCCGCATCATGTCCTGGCAAATGTGTCATTAACAAAGGTCCCCATTGGTCTTTAGAAATGTCATCAGCAAAGCAAAATTTTCAAATTGTTGAAGGTATAAAGAAATATCATTTTCATTTGATTGAAAATGTTTCATGCACTGTGTGAGTTTCAATGAATTTTTACTTTGTAATCCCTGAGTTAATTGACCTTCATTATTTATATTGTTTGTTTCAAAGTATTTCTCGACATCACCTTACATTTTTTCCCAAATCAATTTTTGCCAGTTCAATTTCGTGTTCCTTTCTCGTTCCTCTTTTCTATCCTCCTTTCCCTTTCTGTATTTCTCCTTTGTATCCTATCCTCCCTTTCTCGTTCCTCCCTTTCAATTTCGTGTTTCTCCCTTTGTAATCTATCCTCCCTTTCTGTTCCTCCTTTCAATTCGTGTTTCTCCTTTGTAATCTATCCTCCCTTTCTCGTTCCTCCCTTTGTAATCTATCCTCTTCCTCCAACCTTACCGTTTCTAAAATCTCTTTACTATAGTTTCATCATAATCCTCTGTTTCCGTATTTTTTTATAATATTCTAACAGTTTCTTTCTCCGAAACCTCGCAGTTCAATTCCCTAGCTAAATTGATTAATTGACTTTTCTTACATTTGTTTAAAAAGCCATTATCTTTGTTTGACCAGTTCGACAAGGGAAAAACACTTAAATTAATCTATCTGAATACCCGTTTCACACATCAGCTGTCACTCACGTTTCAATCTGACAGTTTCTAGGCTTCTTCAAAATCTTCAGATATGGTTAAAACATTCCACAGTTCTCCTTCGTATAATGTTTCCTCCGCAGAACCACCAGTTTCAATCTGACAGTTTCTAGGCTTCTTCAAAATCTTCAGATATGGTTAAAACATTCCACAGTTCTCCTTCGTATAATGTTTCACTCCACGCAGAACCACCACTGCAATTAATACGTCTTGATTACCAACCACAGCAACCAACACTGATTCTTTGAACACTCTTTCCCGCGAACTACAAATCCAGGCACACCGCGTTGTTCCACCAAGTTGTTGCAACCATTTCTTCTAACAATTTCTACGTCGTACCACCGCTGCCACCAATTTTGTAACGTCCACGTTATCTTGCCTTATTAACTGGCCGTTACAACTTTGTATATCCATACAACATCCTTTTTTTATGTTGTATCTTTATTATGTTCTTTGACATTCTTCACTTTCAAATATCATATAAGATAGATTCTTTCTTTTAAAATAACAATTTATTTAACCTTTCAGGGTTACATACAATTCATACAATTCTAGTTCCAACTTTTTTTCAACATCGTTTTCGTCTTTCAATCTCTCAACAACTTTTTATTTCATATCAATACTCTCTGTTACTATCGTAACCTTTAACAATGTTTCCAATATTTATTTACATCTCATGTTAACTTTGGCAAATCCGCCAACGAAGTTGAAACGTTACACGGTGGAGGCGGTGGCGGCGGTGGTAGTGGCGGTGGCGGCGATGGTGGCGGTGATGACAATGGTGGCGATGGTGGCGGTGGCGGCGATGGTGGCGATGGTGGCGATGGTGGCGATGGTGGCGACGGTGGCGGCGGTGGCGGCGGTGGCGGTGGCGGCGGCGTATGTAACGGTCGATAAGAGCCCAAAGCGCCGCGTGGGGGCGAGCAGCTACCGCCGCCGCTGCTACCGCCCCCGCCGCCGCCTCGTTTGCATAACAAAACAGATACAAATCGCAGATGCGGCGGCCGGCACGTGGAAATTCAACGGCTACCGCCTTCCCCGGCCGCCCGCGCCTCCTGGACGACTCGGCCACTGCTCCCGGCAGCGCGGACTCGCTACCCTCTCATTTCTTCTTCGATTTCTCGCTCTTTACTTCTCCCACGCGAGTTCGCCGTTCTGCTCATTCAGCTTTTGGCTGGCCCTCCCCCTCCTCCCCCAATCGTTCGCCTCCTTACTGCTTGTCTCTAATTTATTTTTCGTCTTTCTCTCTTTTCTGCGTTGTTCTGACCATTCGGCGATTGAGGCGATCCCTGGTTGTGAACCAATGGACAGCGCTTTGATTTTTCTAATTTTCTCTTCGTTTCTAATTACCTCCCCGTTTCACGTTCTTCGACTTTTTTTTTTATCTTCCCAAACTATGGCAGTAATTGCCCCAGTGTTCTTCTCCCCGAAATTTCATTGTGGACTAATTTATTCAGATTACTTACTACTTATAGAGTCACATTTGAATTGAAGATGTGCCTGTCTACTTCTTTGTAAGTCGTAAAAGCAAAATTCAATTCCTTCATTTTCCCTATTTTTATTGATATCCCATTAATAACTTATTATAAATTTCACAAATGCAGACAACTATCCCGTTTAAAGCAACTCTTTTTCCCTATCTGTGTCTGAAGACCACAGTTTATGCTCTCCCTCATACATCGGAGACACTTATTGTTTCGGGCGAGTAATGAATAAATAAATTAATTATACATTTCTTTAAAATACTCTATACCAACGTGCAAGTTATACTACGTCGTTAAATTTCATTTCTTCCCTTACCGAATAATTTCGCCTGCCTTCCTCTGTTATCAAACTCCCTCTACTCATCTCCGTATCTCAACTTTTTACTTCTTTTCCTCGCCCTCTTATCAGTAACTACCGCACAGCGCCAGCCTTGCGCCCAGCAGTAGTCCCGCCATGCAGCCCTACCTGACGCCGAGATTTCAGCGCGTATGTGTATGTGTATGCGTGCGTATGTGTATGTGTATGCGTGCGTATGGTATGTGTATGGCGTGCGATGGTATGTGTACGCGTGCGTGTATGTGTACGCGTGCGTGTATGTGTACGCGTGCGTGTATGTGTACGCGGCGTGTATGCGTGCGTGTATGTGCTGTATGGTACGTGCGCGCGCGTTTGTGCGCGTGGCACGCCTGTGGGAGCAGCGATGGCGGGTAAGAACCGCTTTTCGCCGTCTCCAATCCAGCGCGGTTCCCGCGGAGTCGGGCAGGTCGAAAGCCCACGTCGCGCGCTCGCAACAACTGGCGCATTCCGACGTTCACCAACACGCTACACACGATCTACTTCCACGCAAATCGAGAGAGGACGACCGGCATCATGAAACTGATCAGAAAAATATTTTGTTTACGTCAAAGAACTTAATCTTCCGTAACCATGACGAAACATCTAACCATCCGCGCCCAAGTGGAGAAATTTATGGAACTCGTTTTGAGCCATTTGTCTTACAAATTTACTGTACGTTGCTTCGGACGTATCTTCGGACGCAAAATCGAACAGTGTTCATCTCCTAAATGAAATTGATATAAAAGTTTGAAACAGGCATGTTTTAATTCGTCACAAAATATTTTCTGGGAAGAATTTGTCAATTCGGGAAATTGTACGTACAGTAACACCTATTTGAAGAACAGTCACTTTTATGCGAAAGTTAAACTTGTATGCACTTATTTTACCGCTAGATAAAACCTTTTGAATTTGTTAATTTCTTTTATCGCGACATAACATCATTGAAATGACCGGGATAGAATACCATTAATTAATAATTACTGTAATCGATGGTCAGTAAAGGCTCCCAAATTTGGAAATAGCCCATTCAAAAAAATAATCCGCTTTTACGGGCAGGGTACTTTATAACAGTTACGAACGGCAACTAGAATTAATCGAACAGATAAAATTAATCGTTGTAAAATAAAAACCCACAAACTGTGGAGTTACAACGATGAGACAATTAACATTTGGACCGTACAAACCAATAACATGCTTCATCTCTTACTGTTAGGTACGAATTGCGAGGTAAAATTAACTAATGCATCCATTAAACATATATTTATTTAGCATGGATATGTTGAAAGTACCAAATATGTTAAGCTGTTTTTCTTCAACCCCACAAAAGTGCCGATCCGATCGCACCAATTGCTCTGCGCAGGCGCGGCGCCGCCGTCTGGGGCCGGCAGCGTCTGGCGTCAAGTGGGCAACGCGGCATGCTGCGTATCGCGCTTGCGCCGCCTGGAGTCAGACCGCACGGGCCTCCGTGCGTATCGCCGGCCGTCCGCCGCGCCAGCATCCGCGCGAGCGAGCCTCGCACGCGGGCCCGGGCGTGAGCCGGGCGCCCCGTGACGCTGAGAATGCGGAGCGAGGATGCGGCGGAGCGGCGAGGGAAGGGGAGGCGGTGACGGGGTGAGCGGGAGAGCGGGTGAGCGGAGCGGTGAGCGGGAGCGGGGGCGGGAGGCGGTGGCGGAGGGGAGCGTGAGCGGAGAGCGGTGAGCGTGAGCGGTGAGCGGGAGAGCGGGCAGAGCGGGAGCGGGAGAGCAGGAGGAGAGCGGGAGAGCGGGGAGCGGGAGGCGGGGAGCGGGGGAGCGGGAGGGTGAGCGGGAGCGGTGAGCGGGAGCGGGTGAGAGCGAGGGAGCGGTGAGCGGGAGCGGGTGAGCGGGAGCGGTGAGCGGTGGTGAGCGGAGCGGTGAGCGGGAGCGGTGAGCGGAGCGGTGAGGGGAGCGGTGAGCGGGAGCGGGTGAGCTGGAGCGGGTGAGCTGGAGCGGGTGAGCTGGAGCGGGTGAGCTGGAGCGGGTGAGGGAGCCGGTGATTCGGCGCGGGTGGATGAGGGCGCTGCCGTCGTGTGGAGAGGGATGGAGAGAGGGAGGGAGGGAGCGTGTACCCACTGCCCAGAAGATTTTCGCATTGGACGTCCGACTCCACAGCCACCCTCAGCACCATGTGGCATGAGCTTGCAGCCTACTTTTGTTATTACTGACTGAATAGAATTCCAATTATCGGAACCCAAATTAGCCATATCTTCAATTATCCGAATCGATTTTGGAAGAAAAACGTGCGTAAATGTATGTAACTTCCTACACAGAGAAGGTAATCACACGTTTTCATATTTCAATTAAAGTAGGTTATGCACTGAATATTCTGCTTTTCGTTTTAATTCGAATTCATATGTACGAAAAATGTCATCAATCCACATTATTTTCAGCTTTCTGAACACTATTTTCGTTTAACAATTCAAGAATTAATGTAACACTTATTCAATTTGACACCTTTCTTACTTAATTCCCGTGCTTTATCCAGTCATCCGAATTTCTATAAATCGAAATACGGCCAATCCCAGTTTTCGGATAATTCGAGTTCTCTTGTACCGCTTATTCTGTCGACATCTTTCTAATAGCAAATATTTTATCATCGTCTCAGCAAATCGTTGCTTTCGTTTCCGATAAAATGAGTTTTGTGCTCTCCCAAAAAATGTTAGCGGTCCGTCGTTGAAAAATCACTTCAAATCTTGCAGTCGTGATTTAATAATTCACCAATCAAGTTGTAAACGTACAGAAATCATGTAATTTCTCTTCTGCATTTCTTTCAAAATGTAAGGAAAAACATGGAAGATAAAATGCCTTTCAAAAGTTTTAAATGACGGAAAAAAATAAAATTCGATAATGGAAAAGTATTCAAATACTTAAAATTACCTGAATGCCAAGTATCAGAAAGAAAGTGTGAGACGGAGAATCTGATAATATGGATGCTGACATAACGCAGGAGAATAAGTTAACTTTTCTGTAAAATTTACAATTCGCAATAATGTAACAAAATATTGTTTTAACGATAAACACTTTTGGGTACATCTCAAAATTGACAAAAATATTCAAACAGACCAAAGATTACTTGTAATTTGTATCCAAGTACTCTCCTGCAATATTCAGAACAAGTACAACGCACTTAACCCTGTCTGCAAGATAAAATATAGTGGCAAACTCCGGCACTAGGGAATCCTGACATCTTGAAAGCAAACATGGCAATATCCGCCTGTAAATCATGACGAAGTCGCAACTACTAACACTTCCGTCTCTCTTCCCCTTTCAGGAGAACTTGTCCTGTTACCATAAGTTCAATCTCACGGGAGAAAAACCCTGAACCTCGCGACGTCGCCAGTGGCCCCGACCTGCTAGTTAAGGCACGCCGACCCGCATCACGATAACAACCAACTTATCGCTCTCTTCCGTTCTTCTTTTTAAAACGCACCCATTAAATTTGCTCGAGGCAATTTATTGATGTATAAAATATGTTACATTAACATCAAAGCATCAAGAAAAAAGAAAAATATGTTAAAAGAATTTCCGTTTTAACATGGGCCTTTAATTACTTAAATTTTACTTTAAATCTCGTAAGCATTAATATTTAAGCTCCTTGTTTTAATTTGGCACACTCATTATTTTAGTGAATAAAAGAGCTTTACCATGTTTTTTGAAAAGAAGCTGAAGTTTCCCCATAGATAATTATTTATTTGAAGTTTGTTTTTGTAGAAAGGTGAAAAAAAAACAACATCGAAATTCCTCATTGCTAATAAATGACTTTCAATAAGAATTGTGCTGACAACATTAAACCCAATAAGAATGAGGTATTTGGGTCACAATAAGAAATTTACATCGTGAGAATTATTTTGAAGTATTCGTAGAATTTACTTCAAGATATTGCGATTGCTCATGATGTTCACTATAAAGAAACGTATCTGTAAATGTAAACGAAGCTTAGGCCGAGCCGTTACTAGGGATGGCAAAAAAACATCCAATATTTTCTACCAGAAAAATCGATATATTAACATCGACATTTCCTTTTGATGTTTTTAATTTTTTTTTTTAATAAAGGGGTTTAAGAACGTTGTAGAGTAGCAGCAATCCAAAGCAATATACTTGTTTTGAGTCATCCTCTTTATCACGCTGCACATTTCGCCAATGCAATCTGAGGTAGTTTGGGAGCTCTTCGTGTATGCCAGACATATCATTACCTGAATCGATAGTGGAACACGAAATTGACAGCAAAACACTATGCTTATTTATTGTTAATTTTATTCTTTGCATTCGATAATAATTTTTACATACTACTTGTATGCTGATAACCAAACAATAAAATACATCCCTTTTACGTACTGTAATTAAAAATGTATAGGAAAATTGCATGTTTATTAGTCTATAATTAAAACATCGCTATTTTAAACATCGACGTTTTCCGACATCGAAAACCCTTTAGCGATGTACCGAAACATCGATGTATCGATGTTTTAGTAAATTTTGCCACACTAGCCGGTACTCCCATCGATTTCTAGAGTATTTTTACACGCTCATCTTCCGTACGAAACGTATGTCGTGCCGTTTCGTAAACAACAGCGCTGAAACGTCGATCTCTCGTGTTCCGGAGGTCGAGAGCTGGCGCTCGAGCGCTCGCATTGACGGTGCCAGTGATACTGCGCCCGGCGCTTGGCTTCCATCCAAGGGGGAGGCGGGGGCGGGGGGGGGGGGCGGGGCAGGATGCTCTGAAATAAAAGGTGAGCTAGCGATAATCCCCCGGGTCACCGCGCGGAAGATGCCACCGCCGTCGATACGCCGGACTGGCTGCCCTCATCTGCAGCCTCTCTCTTTATCTATTACGAAGCAGTAATAGTAGCAGTTGCCTCGGAGAAATGCACGCATGAACAATGTTAAATTCCACATTTACTTCCTGAAAGCCGCCACAATTTTTTTTAGTGATCAGGTATAGTTTCAGTATTATTATTTTGGAAAAATCAAATAGCTTTCTGAAGAAATATAAATGTGCTAGTTCCACCTAGAACAAATCCTTAACGACCTTAGCTACAAATATTTAAATAAACATTAATATACTCAGTTGAATATTAACATTGATTAAATATCCAACTGCACAGGGAAAAAACTTATTTACTTCAAACTCAAAGATTCATAAAGTATGTACATTAAATTAATGTTAGTTGCCTGCGTAATCATCATCATCAGTTATATCAAATGTACTTCAACTCTTCAAATCCATAGAAAATGTATTCACATCTCCACCGAATCACAGATCAATGACTTCATACTTTACAATAATGTCTTCTGTTGAAGTTTTTTCCTGCAGCCTTTTTTTTAAACCATTCATCCATATATCACTTCGTAAAAGTTTCTGTGGTTAGACGGCAAGCACGTTCTTCAAGATTTTATTTTCTGTTTTTCTCTCATTCCGTCTCCTGTTTCCCGGATAAAATTTCAACTTACCCCCTTAATATTGTTTCTTGGAGAAGCGTTCTCCTTTTCGTCTCGATTTTCCTGAATCATTCTTCCTAGTTCCAGAGCGCCCTCTGTGGCGATCAAGCGTTCAATGATCATGGCAGGATCACTATTGTCTTCCTGTAATTAAGATAACGGCAGTTACATTAAATTGCAAACCAGACGCACAGGCGCTTCTGACTCATTTTTTTTTAATAGTTAAGCATCCCGAGAGATCGGAACGTGCCCTCAGAAAGGTTACAAGGCAGGGAAATATGCGAGACAGAGGAAAGGGAAGGAAAACACATAGAACAGAGACAGAAGAAGGCCAGAAAAATGAAACAAATAGTAATATGGAATTGAATAATGCCGAAATTCGAGTTTCTTCGGAGTGCAGTGTTAAGAACTCAGATGTTGTCAACTGATTGGACGGCAAGCACTAAGTAGAACGATCATTACACAATTACGTAATCCGATAACACGAAATCAAAAGTCTTCAATGTGACTTGAAAGATGAGCCACATATTGAAATACGTGCTATTTCCCCAACAAGTTATTTTACACATCGAATCACAAACCAGCGGCTGTATTTGTAACCTGACAATGGGAAATATAAATAATAACGAGAATCGACGCGACCACGGAAAATTACATTGCGCCTACTTTGAATATCATATTGCAACGTCCTCATTGGAGGCGCCCGACCACACGTAACGCAGGCGGCCGAGTGCGCAGCACGGCCGGGCAGCGGCAGCGAGGGAAGCCGGCAGCGGGGCACATCAGTATATTCATGGGGCGCGGAGGGGAGGCAGGCGAGGCCGGCCGGGAGCGGGCAACAGGAACTCGCCCCAACTTCCTACTTGCCGCAAGGCCACGGCGCGCCACCATTGATTTTCAATTACCGAAGAATTCCCGGGACGCGGGCAAGTAGGCGGGCTGGAGTGCGGTGGGGTGGGGCGGGGCGGGCCACGAGGCGGGTAGAGGGGAGGAAAGGAGTCTGATGGGGGAGAAGGGGCAAGAGGCTGCGAGCAGACCGCAACTTCCGCTGGAAAAGAAGTGTGTCAAAGCGGCGGCCGGGCGGGGCGGGGCGGGGCGGGCGGAGGGCGGGCGGCGGCGAGGGCGGGCGGCGAGGGCGGGCGGCGGGGGGCGGGGCGGCGGGCGGGGCGGCGAGGGCGGGCGGCGGGGCGAGGCGGGCGGCGGCAGGGCGGGCGGCGGCGAGGGCGGGGCGGGCGCGGGCGGGGCGGCGGCGAGGGCGGGGCGGGCGCGAGGCGGGCGGGGGCGAGGCGGGGCAGCGCGGGGCGGCAGGGGGGGGCGGAGGGCGGGGTGGCGGCGAGGGCGGGCTGGCGGCGAGGGCGGGGGCGGGACGGAACGGCGGGCTTCTTGGAAGGCCTCAGGCGGAAGAGTTCGCAGGCTGAGCGATCGGGACCTGGAGCGCGGGAAAGGGTGACCGCGTAGTTGGCTCCCCCAGGTCTCCGCGAAATCAACGGTGTCGGCGAAGGAAGCAGGGGCGCAGGTGATGCGGGGGCGAGTGCAGGCAACGCAAGAAGGGAGGGTGGGGAAAAAAGCGGTTCTGAGAACGAAGGGGCGAGTGGGCTGTAGGAGGCCCAGCAGAGGCAAGGGACGTGCTAACGCAATTCTCAGTATTCGGCCTAACTTGAATGTCCTACATACGGCACATTCTACGACCGTAGAAAGCTCAGTCGGTGAAAAGTTAACAGAGAATTCCAAACCATTTTCAGACGCGTTAGTTCACGAAAAATAAATATAAATATACAAGTTAATCAAACATGATGATCAGTTCCCTGGCCCATTTGAAATGAATCAGTATCCAAAAACAGTCTCTTCTCATGAAAAAGTCTCAGACGATTTGTTGTAAAGAATCGCAAACCTTTGTCATCCATATCGCATTGTGTCGCGGGCGGTTCGGTCTTTCGTCGCTCAGTTCACGCAGTTCCCTCCCCTCCCAAATATCAAGGGTGTCCTCGCAAGATGGCGGGCGCCGCGGCTTCACACTCGCGCCATCGCCGGCCGAGGGCAGACTCCGCTCCCATTCGCACGCGCCGTCCACCGTTACACGCCCGTCTTCGGACGACCACGGCGCGGCGTCTCGGCGAGCAGACCAGCGGACTCGGCGTAAGAGGGCACACGCGACTCGGAGTAAGGGTGGAAACGGAAGGTGTCGACTGAATCCAGTCTTCCCCCCCCCCCTAGAAGATTAGAAGTTTACGGTGCATCCGACAGCCTCAGATCTGCCAATCTGGAAGCCACAACCCGACTTCTTTCAGACGGTACATCTAAAAGTGATGGGCTAACCTTCAAAAGCTGCTTATCTCCTAAAATTTGATATCGGTTCAAACGGCACTGTCCATTTTCACTTCTACTCAAATAGCAATATTCTCTTACCAGTAGAACAACCCGGGTTTTGAGATTAAGTACAATACGTCACATTTGTGTTAACGAATACTCATGTCTTGTGTCTGTAGGTTAGTGTCTGCCGAATCACCGAGGTAGCTTCACAGCCAACAGTCCAATACGAATAAAATACAACAACGAGATTTCAATTATATTGGACAGATCGTGATGTTCGTAACACTAAACGTTCGGAGATTCACACAATATATCAGAGTAAGAAATATGAGAACAATCAAAATCATCCGTGAAATTAAGTGAAAATTCTTGATAGCTCCCATAAACCGAATCTTTGTATATCTCTGTATTTTTTTTTAAATTCAGCCTGTCAAATATTACTGTCCGGTGAAGGTCAAATATTACTGTCGGGTGAAGGTAACTAGAAGAGAACTAAAGCAGATTGTTGTATTAAAATTTGATACAGCAAGTAAAGACTGCGAAAGGCATTGCCAACTCAAACAAGGCGGACGTAACAACAAAACGAGAGTGGAGGCTTCCGAAAAGGGCGGTCGACTGGGCATCTCGCTCAATCGCGCAAAGACCGCCCGGGAACCGAAGCCACGGCCCAATTAATTACCCTAACCGCGGTGCGAACAAGAAAAAGTGGTCCGTTTTGTAAAAGTACAATAATTAATTGGTCGGAGTTATCTTGATTTTCGTTGTGTTTCGTTTGAGAATGGAAATTTATTCCGATGGCCTTTAGCGATAAAGGAATTATTACCATTAACTACGTACCTGTAGCGACTTGTTTCACGGCGATCTGATACAGTACCGGGCTGCGGGGTTACGTTCGAAAGCCTCTCAGTACAACAGTATCGACACGTCGCTGCAGCATTCATGGCAAAACGGAGTTGACATTTTCTCCGATTTCAACCTTCTCCCTCGCTCCCCAACGATTTTAGAAAAATCAATTGGCCAGTTATCAGACTACCTGTTTCACACTCCCAAATGTCATGTGCAAACTTGTGCAAATATGTGCAAATCTTACAGCTAATTAGGAGCAGCTTTCAGAACCACGCCTTCTGAAAAAGGAAACTACGTAACAAACGAAACTCTTGTCAGTAGGTTTTTAAGATGCTTTCGCTTGGTTTCTTCGAATTAAGATAGTTACCAAAACACTTAGCAAAGTAATTTACGAGAATGCAGCATTGAAAGGACATTTTGCTTTAAATCGAAATGACGGAAATTTCATTTCCGTTTAATTCAAACACTTTTTAATGAACAGAACGACGTTAATTTATTCTATAACTATATATTTTCACACGGCTGTACTAACAACAGTCCCGCACGAATGCAAGAACCCGTGCACACGTCCGAAATTTGAAACCGTTGGAACGCGCAATCCGGCATCGGAAGCAAATCGGCCTAAAAGAAGCCGCCCGCGCCATATGCTGGCGACAACTCGCCGCCATTGTCCCGCCGGGGTTCGATCCGCAGCCACCGCCACAAAACTCCGCCGCGGCGGCCTGTGAAGTCCGCGCGTAGGCAATCAGCGGGGCCAGTCTCCGAGAGGACCGGTCGCCGTACACAGTTTCTTGCGCCTTTTGCGGGGGTTTGTATTAGGGAGGTATGCGGAGCGCAAACATCGTCGCGACGTCTTTGGGGGCGGTGGGTGTGGGCGGGAGGGGGGAGGGGGGACGGGGCCCGCGAGGCCGCACGTCCCGCGCGACACCCAGCTATGCTCGCGAGTATCGGCGGCGCATCGCCCGCGCCTTTGCGCCTGGAATCCGCAGGCATTGTCCGGCGGCGGCGCGGCGCCGCGCAACTTAAGACGGCGGCGCGGCGGTTCGCGGAGATACCAGAGGCAGTAGAGTGGGGGTGGTGGTAATAGAAGTGGTGGAGTGGTGGCAATAGAAGGAATGGAGGAGGCAATAAGGTGGTAGTGGCAATAGAAGTGGTGGTAGTGGCAATAGAAGTGGTGGGAAGGAATTTGATGACAGCCAGGTAGGTGAAGTAAGTAGTGGGATAGCAGGGAAAGGGTCAAAAAGAAAACGCATTTTCGGTGATGGTTTGTACGGAGCGGGGGGGGGGCGAGGCTTCAGCGAGATTGCAGATGAAAGGGTAACAGTGAGAGGGATATCGTGGGCTTCAAAATAAGGTAAAAACTAATACTCTGTGCAGGGTTGCAAAGTACACGACGGATTTTAACGGCCGATAAGGGGCGTAGGCGAAAAAGACAGCTGAGTTCTCACACTCAAAGAGTGCAGTCAAAACCGAACGAAAATCCCCAAAACATCTAAAAACGAACGAATTTATTTCACTTACGTAAAGAATTCCAATTTTTTTTTCTTTCAGAATATTGCTTTAGATTATTATTAATTCATTTATTTATTTCTGTGGGGTGAAGTGGATTTATTGTAACAGAAAAGTAATGAACTCCATGCAGTTTCGCCAAACCTAATGAAAATATCAAAAAGAAAATGCTCGCAAACGATTTACAAAGTTATGTGTTAAAAGAAAATGGCAAGAACGATAAAAAGTTATTACGTTTAAGAAGACTTCATTTCAGTTATTTTTCTAGAAGCCCTTCTGTTGGGTGACCTGACACAGAGACGCCCTTTAGGAAAGTTTGCATTTATACGATATTTGTACGTCGTGAGAACGGAACTTGAATAAAGTAAATGGAGTCTGCTCTGCTGTTAAATGACTTGCTCTTTCCGCGCTCCATTGAAGTAATACACAAGTTAGTACTGAAGTATTCTGTGGAAACGAACGTGTTTCTCGTGAATCGGAAGGAGAGTGCTTGAAATCCTTTTATTAAGAAATTAGCAACGTAACATGATTTTATATTACCCCCTTTTCTATACCCCCGACCTGAATATCATATTCTAAATCGTTGAATATTTTGTGGTATTATAGAACGTAATCACAAAATGTAATTATACAGTTAATATGTACAGTAACTTGGATGGTATTTCCTCTGCGAAAGCACTAAATGCATTCCATTGAATACAATATAAAGCAAATTCTCATCGCGAAATTTAATGATACGTTCGCAATAATATGTATTTTGTACAACATAGTAATTATTTCCAACAATATCCTAGTCTACGATAAAAATCCGCATGACAAATATGCGAGAAAGTCGAGAAGAATCTAATATGTAGAGAAAATTCCTCACATCAGTTACTGAATAAGTGAAATTATCTAAAAAATAAAACGTTGGCAAGAATTGTACCTCAGGACAACACTATTTCGAAGTTACTAAACACTAGTATCTGCACATCTCGCGTATTCTAAACACGAACCCCTTATGAATTTCTTACACATTTCGACTATCACTTTCCAGCTCGAAATGCTCGATAATAAGATTTTTACTCCTCAGATTTGATTAATCACGATTTCACTGCCGTGATCTTGTTTTCCACACGAAGTCCCAAGAGAAAAATCGTAATTCTTATGTTTTTTTTTAAACATCTGCGACACGCCCAGTCTGACCAGAGAAACGCTCGCTACAGTTGTCAGTCTCCCCTCCCGAGAGAGTGGAAAAAACAACGGCATCATGCTGAAACGTCACCTCGGCTTCCAACGCGACTAAGCATGGGCAGCAGCGAGAAACAAACCCGGCGACAAGCCGCAGACAACCGCTGCCTTGCTCGTTTACGATGCGACTGTAAAAGACGTCCATTATGGAACACCCCAGCACCGCCATCACCAACGCCGCCGCCAACGCCCCCGCAGCCCCCGCCCCCGCTTTGACGGAGGCGGTGATGGCGGCGGGGGGGGCGGTACACAGGACAATAATAGCCAACTGACGGCGCCTACGTCTGCTACGATCATTCGCATTCAATGCAGGAAAATATTTCTTACGCGACGTCGACTTTTATCACGAGCATGAAGTCGTGTCTGAACAGCGATTGGAACATAAATGGGTGTACAGAGACGGTATTACAAGATTTAACGAGGCTTCGAGAGTACTTCTACTCTCTGAAACCGCAGATTTAAAAAAAATTAGTTTATGAATTATAAATAGCATCACTCAGTTGACAAAAGGAATTCAAAGAGGATCAGACATTGAATTTAAATGAAAGCTGTTATTTCAATTTGGTTAATCCTGAGGAGAGTAAATATTTGTTAACAAGCTCTTCGAAACGAGTATAAAATTCATGTTTTCGTTTAGAATTCAAGTGGCTAGAAACTGCGAGGAAATACGGACAAAGAACAGGAGCTGAAAATATCCACAGCGTTATAACCTTGGCAATAAAATTTCGACATCTAATACAGATGAAGACGAAGATGGTACTTAAATTCTACAAGCTTCCATTTTAATACTTCGCCTTCAGTGTCGAAATGAAAATATACATTCAATGTTTACAGTACCAAAATTCACTGACGTAATTTCATTCTCAAAAATTCTGGTTGTAATTAAAGGTTTACCATAAACAGTTTATAAATAAGAAATTAATATCTTGGTTACTTTTCTTTTATATTTTATTATTATTATTATTATTATTATTATTATTATTATTATTATATTACTGTTTTCTCTTTCGTCTCGTTCATCCCGATGTCCTTCGAGAGATTTTGGTTTTACACATGTGTGTGTGTATGTGTGTGTGTGTGTGTGTGTTGTGTTTGTTTGGGCATTCCTTGACAAATTGAGGTTAAATGAATTTGGCTCATTAAAAATATTTTGTTTTGTTTTAGACGCTATCGAATTATAATTTTGTGTTTCAGGAAGAAACTGGAAGAATTGACCTGTTGAGCAATAGAAAAGGGAAAACGGAAAGATTCTACAAGAAATTATTAGTTTAGGGAGGTTTAACCATATATTTGTGCTACTACCGTCATCCGGCATATATAACCGGCTACTTTCGTCATTTAAATTCGCTTTCAACCCCTTCTTCCTTCATTCAGTTCTTCATTCTAGACTGTTCCGATCGGTAGTTTTCCATGGTTTCTCCGAACACCACCATCCGAATGCCGGGAGCAGCACCCTAACAAACGGGCCATGGACCGTGCGCCATCTTTCCTTTCTCTTCCGTGTCCTATCCTCACTCCTTACTCTCACACTTACACGAACACTAACATGCACTACACTACTACACATGCCGGGAGACTGGTCGGGGACTTAAAGAGCTTCCTCGGGCTGGGGCGGTACAACTTAGGTGGGTGATACCTTGTTGAGGAAAAACACCCGTAATCCGACGTACTAGGTCGGCGCTGGATCTCGCGATCCACCTGGGGAAGATCATCGCCACTTTCCGAGAAAAAAACATGCACTACACTTAGGGGACTAATGACATACGCAGTTCCCGCGCCCGGAATCACTAATCTTTGAATCAACCAACCCCTCATAGCGGGCCTGTGAAAGACGCCGCCCCGCTAAACGCCCGTTGCGGCGGGCGGCCGCGACCGAGATGCGGCGCAGCGGCCGGCGGCAGCCGCTCGAACCGCCCGGCAGCCGGCGCGGCGGCGCGCCAGCCCGCCCGCATCCCGCCACCGACACCACGGCGCTCGCTCGCATCTGCCGCTGGCACGCACCTGCCGCCGCCGCCGCCGCCCCCCCCCCGGCCGATGGCCCTCGATAGGGAAATGCAGGCGGCTCCACAGAGCGCGCGGGAGGCGAAAATCGTAATTGGAGTCATCAGCTCGTGGGCGTCCCACCTATCGATGTCCGCTTCGTTTACAACCAAATCCGATTGATTTATTGCCTCGGAAATATCGAGCAGCGCGCGGGCGCGCGGTTTGCTGACGATTATCGATTGTCGGCAGATAGCGCTGCTTCATCTCGAAAAAAAAATGAATGAAAAACTGAACAAAGAACAGCCACTTTCAAGCATATTCGTTCGATCATCTAATCTTGTGAGCTACAAGGGCAAGTTAACTTTCCAACTTTTGATACCAGGGTTGAAACCTCGCCTAGATCAAGTGGAATTTGCGGAAGACAAAACAAGTTCGCGCTAAGTTTTCAATGGTAGTTATGTCTATCATTATAACACAGCTCCCCAATCCTAGCATATCTACATCGTAATCGTCTATCCATCAAATCGCGCCAGCGCAGTTACAGTCGCAAGCTCTGCTCTAAAACCAAAATAAAAGCGCCCTTCACAATCACCAGGAGCTGTTGGTTCGCTCGCGGGCAAGCTTATCTCTATCAGAGACGGCCTCGCACGGATTCGCACCTTCGCCCGTCCGCGACAGGGCACGGCCCGGCCCGTGCCGTCGGCTCAAACAATACAGGCGGGCGAACACGCTGATAAACCAGCGTATCGCGCAAGGCGCCGCCGACGCACAATGTCACTATAAACGGCGTCGTGCCGGGGTGGGGCTGCCCGCCTCCGCCTTACGGATGATGCAAAGTCGTCACGGGCAACGAGCCGCTAAACCATAAATACGGCCGTAAAGCCCGTTAGTGGGCGAAATTGAATCTCCCAAGGCCGCGCCCGGCGCCGCGCACGAGCACCACTCGACGGGCGAGAACCACACCGCGCCGCGCTGTAGGCTTAAAACGCCCCCGCTGCGAACCCGGGCTGTCACCGGCGCCGCACACGCAACGGCATTCACCGCGCCGCGAACACGCTCTCGCGCAGCCGATTTACAAACTACGCGCGATCTAAACAGTGGCGCAACCTGGAGTTTTCCAGGAGGCTTGCAAGGGCCCATTTTTTTGTTCAGTCTGAATACGATCGCCAGGAAGCTGAAGGATTCCAGCCCATTTAAAAGTCCGTACATTGTACGTTCTAATTCGCGGATGAAAAATGTGAAGAAAAACTATATTGCTTAAATATCGTGCACATATGACGTAAAATACGTAATGACCTGCATCAGTATGTCACACAAATATTAATGCAAAAATTAAGTCAGAAATTTAAATAACAATTTTTCACATACTGATTAAAAATATTAGATAAAGGTATACACAGCAACAAAAAAATAACTCGCGAACATTCGGTAATAGGTAATGAATATATACATAATTGAGACATTAAACGTAAGCTGAAATGCCCAGCCAACGTGATGTAAAGAAATGTTCATTTTCCGTCAATTTAAAATGCATTTTTAATTGTTAATTTCTAGTTATTTATAACGTATTCTGTCGAGTATTGAATGACTTTCATAACAATAAAAAGTGGTAAAATCCACAATTGTAAATATGTTTCATCGTTTCCGAAAGGGGGTATGAAGCCCCCAAGATCCCTTTGACTGGGTACGCTCCAAAACTAAACAAAGAAATTATGTACTCGAGTCTACGACGGCGAACTATGAAAGTGTGTGAGCTACTTAGGAATAATATTAGGTATAGATGATGAACTACGAAAAATGAAACAGCTTCTCAAAATGGATGAATAATGATTTACACATCTTATTAACATGAAAAGTATTTAGTTGAAATTTGCACTACACATGAACAAAGATACTTGTTTTCGAACGTTATTTTTTCACTGTATCTATAATTAAAACGCATTAAGCACTGCACTTGACGAAATTAGCGTGATCGTCATAATGTGATGTGAATGCACACCTGTTAAAAAAAAGTCTACTAAAATTTCTTCGCTTCCTGGAATGGCACGGTTAGAGATACGTCGCTGGTGTTGCCATTTCATCTATCACTAGGAGAAATTTTAGTACTCCCGGCTCTTTTGTACTTTCAGTTGGTGTTATAACCACACCAGCGCAACACACGATTGAGATGCAGATATGAGCTCACTTCTCTCGTCACATTGAGACAATCATGATATTTTCTTAAGTGCACAACAAATTAAATACACGTAACCTAACTATACGTTCTTGTTCTGATTAAAGAAACCTGTTCAAACAAGTTCAATATTTGTTCAAAATGTTAAAAAAAATATGTATTATTTCTACACTATTACTTGCTTGTGAGAAATCGTTAGTTCCAATAATTACGATTTCAATACAAATCAAAAAATGTTTGCATATGAGCGATTATTTAACTTATATTTACTTTAATTTACCCACTAAGTATATTTTCAATTTCTGAGAGTAATTCGGTATTATCCATTTACAAAAATATATCTCTCTCTTCAATTATACTAATTTACGAGACAAGTGTAGAAAATCACCGAGTCTAAAAACAATTTTACTATTGTAACACCCGCACACTAGTAAAAATTAGTGGAAATAATTTTATAATCTAACAGTTTTACATTGCCCGTAACTAACATTCAAGCACAACCGCACAATATTTTAATCAGATGCCTAAACTAAATTAACAAATTTTGCAAAACCCTAAAGGACATCGCGAACACATCATCTACAATACACAAACAACCAAACAAGTAACCTAGTGTAAAACCAGGTAACACTAGCTCTTCTACGTACGTACGTACGTACTGTATAACACTACTTTTAAAGCCAGTCAAACGTACACAAGCAAGGACAATGAGAAAATTCGCACATTCACACTCCAGACCGAAAAGAAGAGAACACAACTGAAGCATACACATATTAGCAAAAAGACTTACAATTCTGAAGCTACTAAGAACACCCTACGTCAAAAACCACAAGAGGCTCGCGATCTGAGAACGAAGGCAGAGAGCGGGAGCAGTAATCGAATTCTAGGCGTGGGGTTCGGTGCGACATATTGGCGGGAGCGGAAGTTCGAGGCAGGGATTGGCGGGGAGCGGAGCACCGGAACGGGAGCCAGCGGGGTGTGGAGTAGGCAAGCGGGGGTTGGTGAGGAGACGAGCAACCGGGCGGGGGTAAGCGGGGACCGAACTACAGAGCGGCGGTTACCGGGGTGAGGAGCAACGGGGCGGAGACTGGCGGGGAGCGGCGCCGACGCCGTCGCTGAGATGTGCAGAGCGCGCGCACGGAAGCGGGGCGGCCGCGACTACTTTTTGACCAACGAAAAGTTAACGCATAAATGAAACACCCCTGGAACAAGCAGTGTCACGAGTAGCACTTTCAAAGCTGTACTGTTAGCATACACTCTCAATCTCTAATTCGATGCGGCCAACTTATGGGCTTCGGACTTCGGCTTCCGCGATTAACCCAAAACATCCTCTAGTCCAGCCAACGCAAAATGTTCCACCACACAAAAACAAGCATGCGGCTATTTACGTCTCGCTTTTCGCGAAAATATAAGTTTCGTGAATTAAACACGCGCACTGCACAGGTGTTCCATTTATCCATACGGTTTAGTGTAGGAAAAAATACTCCTAGCTATGGATGGCCATATCCAAAACGTTATAATATAAATTGTACTATTTTCAAACTCCTGGAGAGACATAAATGTCGGGCGAGAAGAAATAAATTTTAAAAACGAAAAGTGGTTGTCAAAACTTGACTCGCGGACGGGTTGAGGAGAGGTAGGCCGGGGTGGTGCGCGGGAGGTCGCGATCGCCGACCCAACGCTATTCGGCGCACGGGGCACTCCTCGGGCCTCGAAGCGCCGGGCGGCGGCGACGGCGGCGTCGCGGGGGCGTGACGCACGGACGGGCGGGCGGGCGCCTCCGGATCAAAGTGACACAGTCTTCCGCACGGCTGCCCAGCACGCACGCCACCCGCCCGCCTGCGTCACGCCGCCGACGGCCGTGTTTTCGCGCGCGAGGCGTCGCACAAACCGCCGACGCGCCGAACACGCGCGCGGATGGACACACGCCTTTCATTTATCACGAACGGAGAAAAGCGACGGAAAACGTGTACGGCCGCACGTCCGAGTGATACCGAGTTTCCCGAGTCCTCAGGTACAGAATTCTCTCCTGTAGGAAGCACAGTAAACATCAACGTTCACCAAAAACCGCCAGGACAAATTCCACAGCTCACTCAAGAAAACCATGTGAAAACTTACTCTGAACACAGTCCCACATCACAAGTGTCAATCACACACCGAAATCGCGAGCAACAATATTACGAGGACCGATTCGCGACACAATCGAAGGAAATCCAGCAGCTGTAGTTCCGCACACTGGGGGGCGCGTACTTACGAAAGAGCGCAGGTCGCAGCGGGTCGGGGTTCGCGAGGGCGGGCCGTGTTGCCTCCGCTGCGACGCGTCCGGTGCGGGGCTACAAGCGCGACTACGGCGCGGTGGCGGCGGCGGTGGCGGCGGCGGCGGGCGGGCGGGCGGGCGGGCGGGCGTGGGCGGCGCGCGGGCGGGCGAGCGGCGGCAACCTGTAGAATGCGCTCCACCGCGCGCCGCCTCCATCGCCACCGCAGTCGCCGTCGCCGTCGCCACCGCCCGCCCGCCGGCCAATCGCGGCGGCCAGACGGCGGGGTGTTAACATGACGTCAATAAACAACCCCGTGACGTCAAGGGAGCCCTTTTGCCGCAACGCCGCGCCAGAGGGCGCTCGCCAGCGCGCGGGCACGCCCGCGGGGCCCCCAGACCCCCCGACCGCCCCGGGCGGCACGCGGAAGCGCGCAAACGTCAAATGCACGGACACGTGGGGCCGAGCGGACGGAAGCGCTCGGCCACTCGCACACGCAACACAACAGGGGAAGAAATTAAAATAAACGCACGACACGCGACACACACGCACACACGTGAACCCCGCCTCCGCCATCGGGACAAAGCGCCCGGCTGAAGGTTACATCTATTAGGCGGGCAGCGGGTGGGCGGGGGCGGGGGCGGGGCAACGGGGGCGGCGAGGGCGCGCCGCCCCCGCGCGCGCGTGCGGGACACGGGTCACGCGTGTCGACATGCGGCGCGCAGGTGGCCGCCGAGACACGCACGCACTCACCTTCAACGCAGCCGCATGCTGGACGGTCGGAAGCGGCGGCGGCGGCGGGGGGGGGGGCGCCCCCCGGGGGGCACGCGACCCACACACGCGCTAGCACTCAGAGGGTCCTCCTCCTCCACCACCTCGAAATGATCGCCCGCGGATTTTTTTTTTAACCCCCTAAAAATTTGCTATGTTTGCCCTGGCTCTCGCTCTCTCCCTCGCTGGTGTGTCGCACTGTCACCACAGCACTGTTGCACCCACCGCGCGCATGTTCCTCCGGGGCCACAGGCTCGCTCTCACTGGGCCGGCGGCGCCGTGGCGCGGCCGCGTCGCGACGCCCTCGGGGCCATGTCCTCCTGGCGGGCGCCCTCCTGGGGTGCTGTTGGCGGGGGGGGCGTGCAGCGGCGTCGCCTCGCGTCGCGCCCGTGCGGCCGAGGGGGCCGTGCCTGCTGCCAGCGGCGACCGTGCGTTCGAGCGGCGCGCTCGCGCTGTGATCGCCAGCGCTCCCTGGGACGAACTGCCCGCGCGCGCGGCGTCGCCCTTCCGCCCGGCTCCCAGCTGGGTCCCGCGCAACCCCGGCAGCGCCGCGCTCCGAGCCCGCGCCGCGCTCGCCTGCCGCGCCGGCTCCGGTCACGCGCCGCTTTCACGCTGGCGCGCTGGTCCGCACGCTCTCCCGGCTCCCCTCTGCACCAGGTATTCATCGCACCTCCAAAACTTTGTGTGAGAAATAAGCGGCAGCACGCGGTTTTATTGCTGAAATTGTATTATATCCACCTTCGTGTGAGAATTGCCAATTTGATCGCGTCGTTTTTCCTACTGCGTTTAGCACTTTTCGACATCTATGTTGTAGGTGCTGTAGTTCTAATTAGAACTCGAGATGCTTCGTGTACACACGCCAGTGAAGGAAGTATCTATTTACTTTACACTTTCCCAGGCGGCATTTCGTTCGATATTTGTTCTTGGTGATGCCGCTTGGCTGTTTTTGCGCCGGCCACCTGTGGCTTCTGTTCAGTGGATGGATTGATTGATCGATCGATCGATCGATCGATGAGCAAGTTAGCACACAACAGAGCAATGTTTATCTAGGATGGAGATTTCTTCTGTCCATTTATTCCATCACTACACGCAACGTCTCAACGGATTTTGAGTCTCAAGACATCAAATCAAAAAATTCGGGATTTTCTTTGCATACGTAACGTCCAAATAATTCACTTGGCTCTCTCAATTAAACAATGGTAAAGTAAATATTTCTAATTTTACGACAATAAAATAGTGTAAGAACGTGATGCCGCGAACTTTCTTCAATGAAAACTAATATTAATTTGACGTGAAAATTCTCATTTTGCATCAGGTAGCACAGTTATCATTCAGGTATATGTAGCTAATGCAACAAATTAAAATAAACGTGTTTTTTTACGTTAGACATTTTTTGACTTGATTCCATTTTAAAAACAATTCGCCATTGCTTGCATTTCTGCTAATGAAACACAGCAGAACTAAACATCATTTTATAGCTGACGCCGATACCAAAAAAAGGAAAAAATTAATCAAATTAAAGTTGTTAACTTAAAAATCATCTTGTTTCGCAAAAACAGTCTTCACTAACCGTGATGAGAGAGAATCAACGCCGTTTTCTGCTTGAACAAAAAAATCTTGAGACCAGGCTTTCTGCGGGTGTCTACAGGCAAATTAGAAACCTGTTCGCAATACCATTTCTAAACACACAAAGAACTTGAAATAAACATAACCTCAAAGAAATGGAAAACCGTACACTTCATTCGGAAATTCATGAATACTTACAATGCAAATGGAGAAGCAAATATTGGTTGGAATAAATACAATGGAATATTACTTCCTAAGGTTGCTATATTTCACAAACTATCTAATCGTCCGAAAATGGATTATCTGAGTCGGACCACAGAATAAAAGTTGTCAGTTTTTGCTGTTCACCAAAATAAATAAATAAAGATGCAAATGTAAATGATTTTTGTAAGAAATCATATCTATCTATCAACCATAGCGCCTGATGTCCTCATCTTAAGGGTTTGGTGCATTAAGTTTTGTCGTCCACATGACTTTTCTATGAGTTTCCTATTAGTTGCTTTGCTACTTTTGATGAAAATCACAATATTTGTCATAAAAAATCATTTCCAGTAATATAAAAAACGTTCCATGCAAGTTTACTAAATCTCAAATGTCTCTTTTGGTCATTTTCTGAGTTAACACCTCCTTGAAGGGCTTAGAGCCCTTCAATTTACGAACACAGTTCATCTTTTGTACATCACATAGTCCGCGAGGCAAAAGCAAGGATCTTAGCCTACCAAATCCAGGCAATGACATCTCTTCATCTTCAGATGTTTGCTCGCAATGTACTTCCACGAAATCCAAAAGCTCGCAGGCAAAACGGAAGTCGCCAACGCCCACCCTCACCTACCAAACACCAACCATCCCCATCTCGATGAAGCATCCCCCTCTGAAAAAGCCTTCTGGTCAGAGCATTGCCTTTCAATAAAGAGATGATTATTATTAAATATTATTAATACCAACACACCATTATCATTATTATTAAACTCATTGTTCACTAGAACCTGAACGAAGACATTGCGACACTACCATTCTCGAAATACCGAAACTTCTCAGATATTATCAGAATGCGTATGAATGTTCGAAAATGGATGATACTGTGACCTCGTAACTGAAGTTGCTGTTTTGAGTATTGAATCTTATGCATTTCTGGCATTCAAGGAAACTGAACAATCTATGAGCACTTGATACGACTACTCCGTAGTATTGCCTTAGAAGTACATAAATGAAAATACAAGATTTGTTAGCGAAAAATATGTACAATATAATACATTTGACGTTGAATGTATCGATGTGCAAGATTTGATAATACGGAGATTTCTATTTCTCGCCCCGTGGTAGATTTCTGTCCCAAATAACGTATCCAACTAAGTATTCTTGGACGTGTACCGCTATTTAAGGTTGAGATGACACAGGGGTTGATAGTTTATTGTTACCTGCATCGACAGCAAATATCGTATTGAATTAGATAGTCCACATTTTTTAAGCAAGTGAGCGAGAGAGCAAGCGCAAGTACGCAAGCAAGCAAACAGCGAACGAGCAAGTAAACAAGCAAGCAAACGAGCGAACGAGCGAGTAAACAAGCACGCAAACAGCGAACGAGCTAGAAGCAAGCGAGCGAGTTACCGAGCAAGCGAGCGAGTTCCGAGCAAGCACAGAGTTCCGAGCAAGCAAGCGAGTTCTCGAGCAAGCAAGCGAGTTCTCGAGCAAGCAAGCGAGGTCCCGAGCAAGCAAGCGAGCGCGTTCCCGAGCAAGCAAGCGAGTTCCCGAGCAAGCAAGCGAGTTCCCGAGCAAGCAAGCGAGTCCCGAGCAAGCAAGCGAGTTCCCGAGCAAGCAAGCGAGTTACCGAGCAAGCAAGCGAGTTACCAAGCAAGCAAGCGAGTTACCAAGCAAGTGAGCGAGTTAGCGAGTAAGCGAGCAATTGGGCTGGCGAGCGAGCGAGCGATCAGTCGAGGGACAGGCAGCGCTTGTGCAGCGACGCCGAGGCGCGTCAGCGACGTGCGGAACTAATTGCGCATCGAGGGCGGAGCGAAGCGCCAGCTGCGGCTGCCCTCCCCGTCCCCATCGCCTTCGCCGACGCCGACGCCTCCGACTTCCGCGCTCGCCATCCCGTCGCTGTCGCTGCAGCCATCTCGGTGAAGTGCAGTCCGCGGCGCATACGAATTGCGCCCGTGCCCCGGTCGATCGCCGCCATCATGGTCGGCGGCTTACGAAATAATCTCGCCGACTCCGTAGACGTGACTATTGTACAACTGTCTCCACATTACGTCAGAGTTACTGACTCTCGACTGCATGTACACCAATTCACTACAACTTTTGGGGACTATATTACACAGTACGAGTAATTGTTAACGTTAAAATTTTCTGGTCACTATTATTATTCCAGAGGTGAGTCCCGGACAATCCAACTGTACGTTGTGAAAATCCTGATGGGATGCCGTACCTGACACAACGGGGAATAAATAATTGGTTAAAAAATTGTACAAACATTATTGTAGTCTTAGAACCAAGATTAATTTATTAACAAGATTTATGTATTAGCACCTGTGTATTAGTTTTTCTAGACCGTCATACTCTCATCGTTTTACGGTCACTGCAGTGACTCCCATTAACTTACAATCAAAACCCGCTGTAACAATGCTAATCCCCTACCCATACCCCGTCACCTTACAAACAACTGGATTCTTCATGTCAACTGCATTATAATATTTCTTTCTTTGTAATTAATTTTTTGGCGACCATGTTTCACGTACCTTCATCGAACCACTCCACACCGCCGACTCCGATAACATCCCCGTCTAGCACAAATCATAGCCTTTCACCGAGTCGTTGCCACCGAGCCAGCATCGGCACCGATGTATCGCGAGAATGATCACTCCACCACATCTCCACATTCAACCCGTCACCACCACCAACCATTCAGTAATCCCACCCTCTAAACACGGTGAAATACCACCATCACTAGTCATCACCATCGTCACTCAACGGGATATTCCCCAACCACTTCCCAGACACACGGAATGGAACGTTCAGCACCAACCTCAGTGGCAGATGGGGGCATGGGAGCTAAAGGCCTATAGTATCATACATACACTACAAAAATAATATATATGATAACGAATGTAGAGTCGTAGGCTTCCGCGGCCGGAGTCGTTGAATTCTTGGCTGTCCGGGATTAGCCGCGTCATGGTCGATGGTGCTGACGTTTCGGCCATCTTGCTGTGGCCTTCTTCAGAGCTGTTCTGCTACCGAGATTTTTTTTTACATTTTCCCCTCGCCAGTAGCCCTGGCGAGGCGGGAATTTATTCATATTCTGGGATACATTACGCTCCAACCTTTCGGTTTTTGGAGCTGGATAGGGCGGTAATTTAAACAAACTAACTAAAACTAATCTTAATCTACTTAAAACTAAACAGTGCCTCTTCGGGCTCTTCGTTTTATTTACAGAAATTTGTTCGGATAATATACCGAGAGCTACCGAGAGCTACCGAGAGGCGTGCGTGTCGCAGTATATTGGGCGGGTGCGCGAACCGATTGGCCACAGCGGCGACCAATGGGAGAAGGGGCAGGCGGCGCGCTATTGGCGGAGAGGGTTGGGAGCGATAACGGGGATTCTATGATAACGAATGTTTATTATTTAATGAAAATATATGATCCCCCCCCCAAAAAAATGATCGGCTGGATCCGCCACCTGACCATACCTGCCCAGACGCCAACACTTCCACCACCCACAATACTACAAGCCCAATATACTAATCGCGCACTTTTTCTTGATACTCCACAGCGGGGTGTGCGGGGAAGGCGGGTTCTGTCTACGTCACGACAGTGCAGGGCTGTCAACTTTATTGAGAGAAAACTCTGCGTAATAACTCGTCTAGGAGTAGATAGCTATGAGAAACAACGGAAGACTTTTTTAATTTCTGAAGAAGTAATTAATAGTTATAGAAATAATCGAGTAATAAGAAGGAACATGGTATGCACGGGTCGATAGAAAGAGAGACCGAAAACTAGGAAGTCGGTATTGGAAAGGAAGAAGACGGGCAGCACTGCAAACTCAGCCGTGACGTTCCGAGTGGAACTCATATTTTCTACCGGGCCGTGCTATGCCGGGCTGAGCAAGGACTAGGGAGCTCGAGGATCAAGAAAAAAAAATGCGGGCTTAGTACCTCTCCCCCTCCCCTATTGGCACGGAATATCGCTTGAGACGCCTCGCCCCTACCCCCACCATCACCAACACCGCCACCTTCACTTCTGTCCGGCGAACGGTCGCGTTACGCAACGCTTCTGTTCCCCGAGTGCACCTCCCGCGTGACGGCGGGGGGCGGGGCCGGAGCCGACCGGCCGGCGTCGCAGATGCGTTGTAAAACGGACGAGATTAATCGTCGCCGGCGGCGGGCGCCCTCCACGCCGTTGCGACCTCTCCGACGCCGCAGAAATCGCTCCACGGCGTGACTCACCCCGCGGCAGGCCGTGCCAATAACGCCCACGCAACCCAAAATGCGTTGTGTATTTGTCCTTCCAGTTTCCCGCGACAAGTAGCTGTTCCGAAAGTGCAAGGTTTTTAAAATTATTTTTATTTTAAGTCGCATAAACTACAAAGGACATTAGCGACTAATACATTAATTCACTACAATCACAACTCTGTGAAAATCTGTAAATATTGGGGATACGCGGGCGACGTGTTTGTCACGAACTATAGCAAGAAACGAATGGAACAGAAATTCGATTTGTGAATCACAAAAAAAGTCTTTAAGTGATTCGACATGTTTCGTAATGTTGAGGCGGCAGACTTCATTGTACTTACCTACTCGTTTACTAGCCACTTGTTAGTGAAATAAGATACGTGTAAAGTACGGCGCATTTCAAGATAAGCGTCACAATTATATTTTAATATTCTTTATTAAAGTACATTCTATTACACAGTCCCGATTCTTTCAGATAAGATACGTTTGAGAATTATATGTTGAGGCGGAATACCCATTATTCCTTGACATCGTCTCACTCAGTGCACATGAGTTATTACTTCCTATTCAATAAGATGAACTCCTTTCAAATATCAATTTAAAACAACGAAGTGGACTGGCAGTCATTCCAAAATGTAGCTGACGGTCTTTTAGATAAATGAGCTACAGTGTTATACAGGTACTTACAGAAAGGTGTACAGCTTATCTTAATTATAAAAATTGTCAGACAGAACATGTCATGAAATGTACAGATTTCTCAGTAAATGATCGATTTAAGTCAGTAAGTTCCAAAAGAGAAAAAAATTTCAAGCTGTATTTCATAAAGACCACGCTTCATGAACCTTTTTAAGCGGCACTATAATTGCACAGATAGAAACCTCTTTTTCCCTTTTCAACACCTTCCTCTATTAAAAGGCACACGTACACGCACGCAGTTCCGCGCAAATTTTTTAATCTGAATGTAAGGTACTTCACATACATGAAAACTTATTCGAATGACGAGCAACCAACATCACGGCACGAGGAAATAGTATGCCTGATATTTTGAAACAAAGAACGGTTGGACTGAACTGCAACTATCAAGCAATGAAACCAACACCATCCGCTGCACCCGAATTACGTCCTTGTGGGCTGCCAGCGGTGGGACGAAGCGCAACCCGCTCTCAGGCAGCCCGTCGGGAGCGCGATATTTCCTCCACGGGCGACGCCAGCGAAGCCTTGCGAATCGGGCGGCGGCGGCGGGTGGAGCCCGCGACGTGGGCGTGCGGGCGTGGGCGGCGACGGCGACTCCGCCCGCCCGCGGGGGCGGCCGCCGCCACCACGCTTGAAATACGCGCCCGCCGCGCGACCGATAAATCGACGCGCCGCGGGGCGGGCGGGGCGGCGTTGGCCTCGCGCGCGCCGCCAAGAGCGAGCGCGAAGGCGGAGGCGCGTGGGAGGCCAAGGCGCGAATCGCGCCCCGCCCACACGCCGCGCCCGCCGGACGCGACCCGCCCGATCGCCCCCGCCCACCGCGGCCTGTGCGGGCGGTGAGGGCACCGGGACGCGCCTTTCACCTGGCGGTGTCCGTCAGCCGCCACCACCGCCACTACCGCCGCCGCAACTCCGCTGTTGCGCAGCCCCCGCGCCGGGCCCCAAGACGCATGCGCCGGCCGGAGCGCTACTTCCGAATCGACGCTCCAGACCACGGCGGCACGCGGCGTGGCAGAGCGACTTCGCCACATCGGCGAATGCCTTTTCCTACTCGTTTCCGCCCGTTGTGGCTTTTCCACTTGCACCGAAGTACACCAGAAGTTCTCAAACCTTTCGGACACGCAGCGTACTGGCATAGGTATCGTCAAGGCTAGCCCCTGTTGTAGAATCAAACCTGTCTGTATTTCAACTCAATATTTAGTACTGACTTACATTTAAAAAGAAGAAAAAAGTGAGCGAATTTCTTCTTAGGATGACGTTTTATATTGTTTTTAATTCCTATCTGAATTGAAATATTGCGCGAAAGTTTATGAATTCCCTTTTCCCTTCAAATTATAAAATGGATTATTTGTGGAATATTCTTAATTTGTAGCTTGAAATAACAGGCGTCTTAGAATAGCTATATTTAATGTGTTCGTATTCGGTACCGCATTTACAACATTTGCGAACCATGGTGTCATCCTATGTGAAACGCCCTCTGTTGAGAGTGGTCGCATCGTAGAGAAATCTCACATATTTCATTGCAGTTCGTTGCATAATTACTTATGAGTGGAACGACACTTGTGTCGTTTCTGGTAACCTTACATTCTTTTCGTTTTTTCTTTGCAACTTTTGCCGCAACTTTACAATCCATTGGGGACATTCGCACTCTCTTTCGGTTCCTGGGAGCAAAACCGTGTTGAGACCATCTCAACTGCGGTTCTTTTCGAAATTCTAGTTTCGCCCAGGAGAAGTAGGAGGGGTGAATGTAGAATAAAACTCCGGTTTACTTTTACACCTGAATCGACAACGCGATAGCACGAAACGTATACGACTTTTCGGTCATCGATCTATTATTGCAGATCCAGTCGCAGAATAAACGACCAACAGTATAATCCATAAAATAATTGCTGTAGTTTTAATATGTTCAGGCGTAAAACAAATGTAGTTTACTCGGATGGAAGTCCGGATTTTTTGACCAGTTGTGATTCTGAACATATCAGTGGTATTGTAAACTTTGATTTCTTGAATAGGAAACACGAATGAATAACGCAGGAAAATAACGATATAGCATTAATCTCGTAATACGAGTTCATAACTTAAGTAGTATTTAATTAGAATAAACTTAGTAGGGAATCAGGCTGTTTCACATCGACTAAAGACTTGTCAAAAAACACGAACAATACTGCAATTCCTATCAAAAGCTCAACTATTGGACGTTTTACACATTCCACCAAACTACTTTTTTTGCTCTGTCTCACATAGAAACTAACTCAAGGGATGATTATTATTTGAAGACTTGCCACGTCAAAACACAGAACTGCTCACGCGTAATTGCCTGTTAATGGGATCCGCTTCCCAGAAACATTTGTTTCCAGATCTTCCAAACACTGGCGGAGGGCGGAATGGAGACCAGTCACAAGGCCTCTTCCAAGCACGCGGCAAGGGGGGAGGGGGAGGGGGCGGCGTTTGGGAACTCGAGACGGCGTGGCGAGTGGGGGCGGCGGCTCGACTCAAGAGAGGCCGCAGTCAAAACATTGGCGTTGCGGCGGCTGCCGCTTGCCACCGACTGCGCCGCCGCCCCGCCGCCGCCAGCCACCCGCGCCTGCCCGTTTCCCCCGACCGCTCGTGCTATCCTGAGACGCACGCACCACGGCGCACCCACTCGCTCAAACGCCGGCCTATTTTCGCCGACCCTATCTGCCGCTCGCACTCGACAACTTCGTTCATAACAACTCCCACGCGCACAGTAATTTCCGCCACACCCGCCCAGGTTATTTCCTCCGCGTCGTCCTCCGTAAGACACCACACATGTTCATGGTTTCCGTCCTAACACTTTTAGCACGGAATTAATAAGTTTGACAATCAAGATAACTTACTGTTAAACAAGAACTACGCTGTGAACTGTAATTTATCCGGATATTCTGTGTCGTTGTTGTAAAAAACGATGTATTTCATGCACCTTGCTCTGATGCTCCGATCACCATCATCACATTATCTTGAAAACGTAAAGAGTCTTCATTAAAAGTGAATAATGACTTGGTCCCACCGTACTCATACGCTTTTCGTCTATATTACGAATTTATTTGTCGTTCTCATTTTAATCTAGTGACCTATTAAATTTGTTTTACAAATATAAAAAAAAAACTGAGATTAACTAAATTATATGAAAATCCTATTTTGTTTTATACTTAATTGTTTGGGAGCGTGATGTATAAATCATGAAGACATTTAGTGTACCGGCCTTCAACTTCTTACGAATGTAGATGCCACTGGCGTAGCACATAGTAGCCTTTTAATAATTTTTAGGGCGATCGATTGCTCTAGAAAGACGTGTCTACTCACTACACACACTCCGCGTGCTTACAC
Source organism: Teleogryllus oceanicus (assembly GCA_964035755.1). Lineage (NCBI taxonomy): Eukaryota > Metazoa > Arthropoda > Insecta > Orthoptera > Gryllidae > Teleogryllus > Teleogryllus oceanicus. Next base: position 128,937,707 of record CAXIVR010000005.1, on the reverse strand, counting down.
TTGTGCCCGCCAGAGCCATCGCAGCCGCCACGCGAGCGGCGGGGCGCGATGGAGCGGGAGGGCGGGGCAGGGCGGGGCAGGGCGGGGCGGGTCCCACAAAAAGACGGCGCCGACGGCGTCGGGTCGTGAGTGATGTTTACGTCGCATGGCCGCGCGGGGGCGGGGCGGTCCGGGCGAGCGGGGCTTCCCCGAAGGATGCCATCGCGCGGACGCTTCTCCGAACCGCCTCCAGCGGCGGCCGAGCGGGAGCGGGGAAGAGCCACAAGGCAGGCCGAGGAGCGGGGCGAGGAGGGGATCTGGACGCAACAAGAGTCGCACTGTGCGGCGGAGGCCCGCGGGAACTTCACAGCGCCGGCGCCGGCCCCACTTTCAACACCGGTAGCCGGGCGCGCGCACAGTGCCGCCCTTTGCCGGCCGCCCCGGCTTCTGGGAACGCGACCCACGCCGCCCCCGCCGCCGCCCCCGCGCTGCCACGGCCGAGGGGCCGGCTATCGGAATGCGTGGGACACGCGGGATGTCGGCCGGAATCGGTGACCCCACGTGTGTGGTATACGCATGTATGTGTGTGTGTACGTATATATAATTATGTATATATACACAGGTGTCGGGGGAGAAAACGTCGAAACTTCCAAAATAAGCTCCTAAGACAATTTGAAGCATATTTTGTTTAATAAACTACATTAATATTCGGAATGGCTGAGTCGCAATAAGCACCAAAAGTTGGTTTGAAAATATGCTTTCTTGCAAAACTTTGCATTGTAGAAGCATATAAACTAGAAATATGAAAATTGTTTATTATTAACATAAATAACTATATTTGATCAGGAAGAAAAATCAACCCAGAAATAAAAAAGCATCCAATTTACACAGTTCGACTGCTCTGTGTGTGTGTGTGCGCGCGCGCACGCGGGCGCATCTATGAATGTATGTTTGTGTGCATGTATGAATGGGAGCATGAATTTATGTATGTGATGTGCTCTTGATAAAATAAAAAGCATAGCGTTACATCGCTAATTTGCTACTAATGGAAGAACCAACTGAGCGTTTAACTGAAGAGCTACCGATGATACCACAACCAATGCTGCGATAAGAAATAAGTTTTTATTCCAGAGAAGAAGAGTATTTTAACAAGGGGTCTGAAACGTCGGTGGGCATCCACGGAAGAAACGAGAACAGAAAGCAATAGCTGATAGATGTCCTTCGAAGCCACCCAGCTAGGAAAGTGACGAGCAACGTAAGCGTTTAAAATCGATTTTGTTTTACAAAGGTGTTCTCAGAAACCAAATATTAACCATCAACAATGAGCAGTGAGTTCTTTTCCTCACAATAACTTTCCAAGAATTGCTGTATGAGGTCTTATCCCGAACCCTATAAGTGTACTTTAATAAAACGTACTATAAATAATATAAAACGTATAAAACTATAAATAGTATAAAACGTATTATAGTAATGTAACAGCTGTAAATCACGGCAGCATTAAGAACACATTAAAATTTAAAAACTTTCATTTACTCGCCGTTTTATGCCGTCCAGGGGATTACTAGTTTAACGACTTTTCAGAAAAATAATGTTATGTATCAAATATTATTAGCTTAAATTCATAGTTCATCATTGAAATTCAACATGAAAAATAAATACAAGCCGAGCTAAAGCAAAGGCAACTAAAAACGTTTCACAGTTTATTCATTCCCAGCGTGGTGAGCCATGAAATTTCAAGTGTACACATACGAATTTACTAGTTTGACGTGATTTTCTAGCGAGTGATAAACCGACAAAAAGCGACAAAGCGTCTACGAAATTTAGTGTTTCGTCCTCCACAGAAAGGCGCCGCAGGAAGACCAAACGTCCGTGGAAGCGTTGCGCAGTCACCCACAGGGGCCGCGAAAGGGTTTGACACATTGCCCAACCGCCGACGCTTCCGGCGCCAGTCTCTGCGACACCCGCGTCTCACCAAACCCTCGCCACCACTCACCCCACCCCCAATGCTTTCTGTGCGGGAGCAGGTAAGCCCGGGAACTCCCTTTCACTCGGCGCTATTTGGAGAGAGGAAGTCCCGGCTCTGGCGCCGCAGGAAAAGGCTTGCCTCGGGTGGTGGAGTGGCGGCGGGGGCGGCGGCCACCACGCAATGTTGCAGCGTGCTTCCAGGCAGGCGGTGGGGGCAGGGTCGGGTGGTGCGGTGCGGTGCGGTGGCGGTGGCGGTGCGGTGGCGGTGGCGGTGGCGGTGACGGTGCGGTGACGGTGGCGGTGACGGTGGCGGTGACGGTGGCGGTGACGGTGGCGGTGACGGTGGCGGTGACGGTGGCGGTGACGGTGGCGGTGGCGGTGGCGGTGGCGGTGGCGGTAGCGGTGACGGTGGCGGTGGTGGTGACGGTGGCGGTGACGGTGGCGGTGACGGTGGCGGTGACGGTGGCGGTGACGGTGACGGTGACGGTGACGGTGACGGTGACGGTGACGGTGACGGTGACGGTGACGGTGACGGTGGGACGGTGACGAGCACTGGGACGGGTATAGGAAGTAGGTAAGGTGTATAGGAAGGAAGGAAGGGGCGGCAGCGGCGACGACGCAAGTTGGGGATAGGTGACGGGAAGGCAGGCGCAGGGATCCTCGGAGAGTATCTAATGATGGACTGATAGCGAGATGACCTGGGGAATGGAGAATTAAATACTAAAAAACGTCAAAAGGCAGGACAGATCAGGAAAACGTCGTAATGAAAACCGCTTATGAAGTGTGAGATGCGGAACAAGCGAGATAAATGAACGCTAATGAATGACGAAAGCAATATCGCTATTAACGAACAAGTATGAATTTCATGAAAGATAGAACGAAGATGGAACAGCAGAAGAACGCAGTAGACATTGTACGACTACTATGAAATGCACCGAAAACGAACATCTCCCACCGCAAGGAAACAGAAAGACACTCCAGAACCTAGAACGAGTGAAGGATCGCGATTAAAGAACAACACGAGAACGCAAACTATAGGAAACCAAAGACGAACATCTCCCACCGAAAGGAAACAGACAGGCCCCCCACGACCTACACGAAGCGCCGCGGGGCCCTCCATGAGGAAAGGGGGGGGCACCCGTCCCCGCTTCCTCTCCTTTCTTCTTTCTCGGGGGCGTGGGGCCGCACAGGAAGCGCAGTCGTATTCTAATGGCGACGCGCGGACGCGACAGAAAAGCGAAACTGTGTCGCGGTGGGGGCGCCCAGCTGCGCGGAGGTCGCGGAGGCGGACCGTCGCGGCCCGCCCCGCCCCCGCCCCGCCCCGCGCCGCCCGCATCCGCCGAGGCCGCCCGCGTGCGTTGCAACGGCCCCCTGCGTGCGGCCGCCGACGCCGCTTCCTCTCGCGTGAGCTCCCGTGTGCGTGTGGGGGCACGGAGGGAATCGCCGTGTCATTCACGGGCGCGGGGAGGCCGGTGCCGTTGCATGCAGCTTCCTCGCCGACATGTGAATGGCCAAAAGAAGTTACTGGAAACGTGGAAAGGTGGGGAAAAAACAAACAGGGCCTTTCGAGACGTTTAAAATTTGACTGTCTACTGGTGGGGTGGGGGAGAAATTCTTCATTGAAGGAAAAGAAATTTGCTGACCACTTTAGTACGAACATGTTGCCATCAGTTCTGAACATTTTCATTTCTAGTTCCATTTACTCCTATGTACCTAATCACCAGACCATGAGGTTCTTATTTTAGAACGTCGTTGGATTGCTGAATCCACATAAAAGTGCATGAATTAATATAACGCTTCCTAAGTGACCATATGTTATGCGTTACATAACGAAGATTGCTCTCCTCAGAAGAGTGAGGAGACTCCCATTCATTGTACCCCACAGAGCATTTAACTCTGGGCCAGAAACTGAAATGAATTCTCTTGCAAGTAACTGTGGTATCGAGACGAAAGTGGGAGGGGGAGGATGCTGAACAGATAATTTAAACTTACACTTAGTGTTACAAGGTTTTGATTTATAAAATATTTTATAAATATCGTAAATATGAGGACCTCAAATCAGGTATAACTTACGAACAGCTCCCACATATTTGTGTCGTTGCTAGATTTCTCATATCAACGCGAATCACGTCTCAACATCATCTCGGATATAATTACTCTTCCATTAGCATCACTTTTTTAAGACCCCACCACCTCCACAGTGTGGAAGGTAAACAGTATACTCCACACCGATCACTTAACCAGAAAAGAAGAAAAATCACAGGCAAAAAACTTTCCGCCCCGCCAACGCCCAGCAATCAGTATCGCAGTCGTCCAAAATGCCAATAATTGAATCGCTAGGTACAGAAACCCATGGCGTTTTTCTTAAACAGATTTTGAGATGTTGATCAAACGTACACGCAAGAAATGGTATAAAATCCCTTAGGTCCGCCCCGAACTGCGGGAGTAGCATCTGCCTAAAGTTTTCATTTGGGGCAGAATGGGATGTAAAGTAATCCAGTTTTTGCCTTCACCTGAAAAATCGTTGAGAGCAGACATAAGCGGTTTCTGCACCAAACGATTCAATTATTCCTAAGTACCCGACCGATTTCCTTTCCTACGCGTCAACGGTTGAGCAGGGCACGCTGCGTCGCCCCACGTCGGCGCCAGGCGGCACGCACTGCGTGGGCGGCGTGGGAGAGGTCGGTTACGCATGGGCGGAGTATGGAGAAGGCGCAGCAATCGGCGGCGGTGGCGACAGAACGACGGGGAGGCTGAGTGGGCGAGGTGAGCGGGCGGCAGATGATTAAATAATAATCGATATTTTATTGATAAATGCATCATTAATCGTTCCAAATTATCGATTAATCTTATATAATCGATTGATTTTTCACGTTTTATATAGTGTGTAAAACGCGTAAAATTGTTAATTTGTAAATTAATCGTTTAGCAGTTTTTTTAGAAGCACGGTATGACGTAATTAATAATATTTGTTTATTCTTTACTTAAATTCCTAACATTCATTCCATACCTACTCATATGAAACGACTGTAACTCAGTTTAAAAGGAGAAAATGGTACCCATAACACCCATAATTGTAATCTAACGATGTACTTAGTGGAGAATGATTTTCGGAAAACTGGCAATTCTGCATCTTTCGTATTTCATACTGAATATAATAACATCATTGAAGTATTAGATTATACACGGGAACTTTTTATTGTATTAGTTTTACTAACACGAAATTAATGGTTTATGTTTGTTGATATATGATTTGCATTTGGAGATACGCAGAACTGGAATTCCGTTACAGCAAGAGAAATGTACTTTCATATTTTGCTAGTCTCGAAAATTAATTTTAAATGAAATAGAGCTAAAAATAGGAAAATATGTTCATAAATCGGGGTAAAAATAATCGATTTCAATTTTCGACTCGTATAAAATAATCGATTGTTGTATCAATCATTACATCGTCCATCCCTAGAAGAGAGGCGCTGGGTTCGGCTAAGAGGACGCCAACGGCCGAGGACGGGCGGGTGAGAAAGTAGTCAATTAGTGGGTGTGAAAGTGCGCCCCTGCAGTGTGGGTCTGATGATGCTAGTGGCGGCCCAGCAGGGAGCAGAATGCGTGAATGGTGGGCGAGGGCGGATGGGACGCCAGCAGTGGCGTAACGTTCGGCCCGCAATGGGGGAGAGCTCAGGTAAACGAGGGCCAACTCAGGCTGAAGGTTTGGGGATTATTGATCACTTGCTACTTTCTCTGATACTTTGCGATAGTTGATAAATAAAAGATTAAAAACAGCATCTTCCAGAAGTATCTTTTTCCGCTCCAGTAGCTTATGCAACCGTTTCTAAATCAATAAGGGAAGAAATTCACTTAGGTTTTATAACAGTCTTAATTTCATAAAATTAAATAAAGGTAGCTTTTTTCGACTGTTTGTTATTATTCGTAGACTGATGAACTTGAATTTGTTAAAGGATATTTTATTATGAACGCCCGAACACTACTTGTGTTTGCGACACACTTTCATAAAGAGGGCCCGGATAAAAGTTTTGCGGGCGGGCCCGCGCTCATTTCGTTACGCCACTGAACGCCAGGCTTGCACAATGACAGAAGGCAGCGAGCATCCGTCGGTGTCCAATTAGAGAACAGTGGACAGTGGGCGACGAGCAGAGAAAAGGCGACCGGCGGCCAACGATGCGCTGGCGATGATCACTGAATTGATTGATTGATTGTTCGTGATTTCGACCACGTCAACTACTATGTGGGTCGTGAGTCCCGCAAGTTTAGTGCATGATTTTTTCCTCGGAAGGTGGCGGGTTCTTCCCCCGCCGGATAGCGTGATCCGGCGTCGACCTACCAACGGCTGACGGGGTTTTTCCTCACACAGGTATCTCCCATCAGCAAGGCACCGCCCCAGCCGGGACACGCTCTAAGCTCCAGCCCGGTCTCCCGACGTGTGGGTGCATGTTTGTGTATGTGCGTATAAGGGTAGACGATAGGACAATGAAGTACGAAGATCGCGCGCAGTCCGTGGTCCGTTTATTTGGCTCCCATTCCGCCGTTCGCCTGGTATTGATCGTAAAAAAACACGAAAAGCTACCGATCAGAACAGCCGGCCGCTAGAATTCTCTCCCAGAGAGCGACTGAATTCGACGTAACTGACAACTTGTGTCGAAAATCCTGCCATCGTCGCAACTCGAACCCTAGGGTCTCCCAGTCAGAGGGACTGCAATGTCATCAGTTGGTGCCTGAGCCATCTCTCCAGGTGGGGTCATTGGATGATTGAGGCACGAAGTTGGGATGGGCGGGGATTGAGCGGTGGTTAGAAGGGCAGCGGAGCGAGTGGGCGGGCGATTGCGAGGGCGACGGCGGGTGAGAGGCGTGGGCCACAGAGGAATGTCGACGCCTTCGCAGGAAGGAACTGCCCCACGCCTACATTCGCACCGCTCGTCGCCTGCTTCAAGGCTTCGAGCGGCGCGCGGCGGCGCGGCGGCGGCGGCGGCGGCGGCGGGGGGCGGCGGCGCGGCGGCGTCTGCTGGCCGCCGCACTTTCTCCTTCGCCTGCGACGCTCCATTGCCCCACAAAGCCGCTCGCCCGCGCAGCAAGACGTCCGATTCCTAGTTCAGACTTCTGTTTACGTCACTCAGCATAATTCCACACGAACTTGAAAGAGTGATGGAGCTACTTTGTCACCAACTCACAGAGCTCCATCAAAGCGTTTGTTCTCATAACCACCCATAACTGGAAGAACGACAGCTCCGATTACATGCGTAATGATTGTAGTTCATAACAAAGGAAGGAAACAGTGCATGAGGTAAGTTTCTATTTCTCAGATTTAAAATTCCAATTCGCGTAAAGTCTTTCATGTTTTGCCTAAGTGTCCCGTTAATGTTACAAATACAAGTTCATCAGCCTCTCGTTTGAAAGTCAACTCGTTCTTATGAATAAGAAATCGGATGAATTTTCCATATAAATGAAATCGCTCGTCCGATAAACAAGGCCGTGGATGACGTGAAGTGGATACGTATCTACAGTCATTTTCGGTCTTCAGTAGAAAATGGACAAGCTTCTCCACAAAACGTCGGGAATAAATTGCTAGCAGACCGCTGAAAAATGGCCCAAAGTAAAGAATGTGCGGCTAAAGAAACGGCGCCATCTGGCGTGAAAAGGCACTTCCTCCTTTTCTGAGCAGTTTCTATAGAGGTGTTTGAAAATGAATCCACTTGCTCTAGCATCGCACCGTGGCGACAGCTGCCTGGTTCATCCTTACGAAATCATTTTCCTAAACAGCCAGGTGACCAGCCTCGCAATTACACAGCCCAACAACGACCGGTATTTTTGTGACTGGTTTGGAGCGTATTTCCGCATCGTCCAGGACCCAGTTCCTTAACCATCTACACACTCGAAGACGATTTTTTCCCCTTCTCTTGTCCCCCGCCTTCTCCGTTCTTATGCTCGTAGTCCTCGCGCTCCGGCACCGTTCCCATCTTATTCCCTTCATGCTTTCGTGTCCCCTTCCTCACACCCACGCCCTAGCTTCTCCCTCCGCCCTCGTCCTCGCCGTCCTTACCCGCCGCCACCGTCCTCACCCACCTCCGTCTTCACCCACCTCTCCGTCTTCACCCACCTCTCCGTCTTCACCCACCTCTCCGTCTTCACCCACCTCCGTCTTCATGCTCTAGCCATCACCTTCGCATTCGCCTCTTGTTATCCGCCCCCACTCTTACAATACTATCACCACGGCCGTGGACGACGCGCCTTTCACCCTAACCGCAGCCCCACTCCCCCCCCCCATCCGCCTCCACGGAATGCGACATCGCATCGCGCAGGGCAGCGATACTCCGAAATACTCGCGCGCGCGTGGCACTGCTCTTTGCCCTTGTCCCGTCGAGGAAATGAGGCTCCGAGCCACCAGGAAATTCGCCCGGGCGGGCGACCGGGCGGGCCCGCGTTCCTGAGAGCCCGCGCGAGAATTCCTACGCGACGGTGGGCCAGCTGCGGCGATGGCGGGGAAGGAGGGCGCCCGGGTGGCGATGGTGTCGTAGGTGTGCTGCAAGTGGCGACAATGACTCCGTCCACACTGTACGTTGTACGTTGCTTTCAGCGCTGACGGAGCAATGTTGAAAAGTGGTAGGAGTTGATTAAATGAAGGATTCGTCTCTTGACAAGAAGCAAAACTAATGTGCTGGTAGAGATGGAGATTATGGCGACAGAAAGACGTAGCTGTTACAGCGTACGATGACTTCGAAAACTCACTTTTCGAGCCAGTGGCGCTAGGGAAGGAAATCATAGAAGTAGACGAGGCATGGAACCTTGAAGAAGGTGGTCATGAAAACGAATTATTCTGGGACCGCGGTGACATGCCAGGAGCTAGTGGATATCTAGTGTCTACGGGGCAGGTGGACCAAGCCTGGCGGACCAAGCCCTTTCTCTCGCCAACTGGCCGAGAGAAACGCAATTGAAACCTGAAATCGGCCTGGGAAGAATGGCCGAAACAAAGACAACCCTGTGCAGAAGTAGCCAGCGGCAAGCCATAACAAACCATCGCCCTGAAGCCTACGACTTCACTTTGACCTAGAATCAGAGTCCTTAAATAGAGAAACACATCTTCTTACGCCGCGGATTCCATCATTTTATATCCGGTTGTCAGGGGAACTCTGTGTACTGGGAACCACCAGTCTACTCAAAACCAATAGTTATATAATCGAAAAACTCTGCAATGCCTTCAATTGTCATTTCTCGTCAACTTCTGAATACTGCCTAGCAAAGCTATCAGCTGAAAGAATATAAAACGGCGGCAACCGTTCCAGAGTTCTCTCTACTCTCTGCATCTACAGACTGAGATTAGGCTGCCGCCCCACCACCACGGTGGCAACTGCAACGTCCTGAAGAGCGCTGGCGCCGATAGGCTGGCATCGACCAAAACACCCCCAGCCCCCCCGCCTTCACTGCGGGCGCCGCGACGTTCCGGCGAGCAACAGGTGGCGACGGGCTCTGCGGCTCTCCGCTTGCGGGGGCGGGGCGGGGCAGGGCGGGGCGGTGACGGCCGTGCGTGCGCTGACCCCGCGGCCGCCGCCCTCCTCTCCCTTCCTCCTCCCGCGCCGCCCAGCCCCGCCCCCACGTCACAGCCAGATTGATCGCTTGATGATTAGGATAACCCGCGCGCGCGGCGCGCACAGGTTGACTCCGGGAGGGCACTTCATTTATCTTCCGCGCAATGCCTTCGCCGCTCGCGCAGCGCGTGCAGCGGGGGCACAACGCGCAGCCACCTGACGCCGCGCAGCGCCTGCGCTCTGAATGCGATGGCAGCGCGTCCTCGCGCCCGCGGAGGCCAACGACTCGGCATTCAAGTGCCAAATCCACAATGGAGCAACCACCTGCAGTCAGAGCGGCTTAGCGGAGCGAGCGGAGTCAAATGAATCGGTTATTTCAGAAACCCGTCAAACGCCGAAATTTAAAACGTGCATTAGCGGTGGAATATTGTTTCACGAGGATAGACACATCGCTTATTCCATATTTACCTGAAAAATATTCCTTTATTAACTGTTTTAATATTAAAAAATATTTTGAAATCGAAAAAACTGGGACACTTTTTCTCAATTTGCTCGACATGACAAATTTGGGGTGAGAGGGGTTTCTGAAATAAACGATTCAAATGAAGATCACGTGCATTCGCCCGCTGTAATTTCCGTGCAGAAAACGAACATGTTACTTAACTTTTTTTTTTATTGCAATGCGCTAAGAAACTTTACTCCTAGATTTCCTACATTAATTTGCGAGTTCCTCAAATAAGATTACGAATCCAAATTATAGATTTGGATTTTATTTTAATTGTTTAAAGACCTTGCCTACACAATTGTAGTTGTAACTTGCATGTTGTTCGAAAGCGCATTTAGATGTGACATACATGTAACTTCGAAATGACCTATTTTAAGAAGTTTACGTCAAAGTTGTAAATGTCAAATATGGGAGATATAATGATCGGAAGAATACGGAACCGCTCCCAAATTATTTAAAAATAATTAATAAGTCTTCGATAAAATCTTGAAATTAGAAGAGCCACAATAGGAGGACAAGTTCTATTCCAGTGCAATACCGCAAATCACTTGCCACCTATTTGGGGATTTTTGTAGGCATTTTCCAAATGGATGTGTAGTACAGACAGGATGAATCTGTCAAGCGAAAATAAACATTTCGAATTCCTCCCAGTAACTCTCCTGCTATTCGTATCCACACACACGCGGGGGGGGGGCGAGCGAGCGCTTGTGTGGATAGACGTACTGGGTCAGAACACGCGACCGGGTTCGGCCTGGGCTGCAGGGGAATTCCCGATCGCGCCGACACCTGCCTGCTCTCCTGGAATCGCGCGCGTCGGTTCGCGGGAGCGCGCGCGTGGCCTGTGGCTAGGCTTTTGTTCGTTCGCGGACACACTCCGCGCGCGGTAAAAGCGTCAATTATCCCATTAGGGAACTGTATCACATCGCTTTAGCATCCGCCCTATTCAAGGAAAACGAACAACGTGGCAGTCCACATGGGCCACACACAGCACGTTGGGAGGAGGTCACGTTCATGATGCGAAACAGTGATCCACTAGTATTCCAGCTCGCTAATTATGACACCTTTCCATTTTACGTAATAGTATGTTGATTTAACCGCAGCTTCTATGATTTATAGGATAACGAGAAATATAATCATTTCATACGTCAAATCCAGAACATTATTGTTTCTTTCTTAAGTCAGAATTTTCAAACATTTTTTTTTTATTAAAAAAAAAATCCCAGCGTCTGCTTACATGTACTGAACTGTTGAATGTTTTCAAATGAATGAGCGCCGTAATGTCGTTTGTTCTCTTTTTGAAGCACATGTACATCAAATAAACCACTACAACTCAATTTCAGCGTGTAGCCACAATTTACTGAAGCATCTCGGTACAGAGAATTATGTTTGTGGCACGCTCATAAACACACTTCAATATCCCGTACCCTAGAGCGCTTTCAACATAAAATGTGCGTGAATCAACGCCGATTCTGTCTAATTACGGCCGTTGCTGCAGCAGAGGTTTCCGGCAGCTGTCGTGTGGCCGAAACCGCGGCATCGGCCGACGCTCACGCGAAAGGAATTCCCTGAACGCCCGCGACTCCTGGCCCCTATACGGAATGCGGGGGCGGAGATACCCTTTTGGGAAAAGAGAAGGGAACGGAAGAAGACAATTGCAGCGCAGGGGGTCGGGAGATGAGTTAGGAAGAGAAGGCGGAATTTCAGAGAAATGAAACTCAGGAGGCACAAAGAAACAAAATTGGACAATGATTGATTACTTATTTCGGGGGAAAGAAACTGAGGTGGTAATTGAAATTCTATGGTTTTGGGAAATGGAAAGGCTACGAGTCTACTAAAGAAGAGAAGACTAAAACAGGGAGACTTAACTCCTTAAAGCTTTCATTAGGTCAGTATAGTCTTTAATAGACTGGAATCATTTCCAAAAAACTTGCCCAAACGAGAAAGAACATTCATCGTTGACAAAAAGAACGTGGTAGTTTGAATGAGAGGAGAAGAAACTTACGTATGAATTAATTACGGATCCGGCAAGACATATGTAGAATGAAAATTGCCAAATTCTAAACCTGTTGGGATTTCCAGATGTCACATCAATTTGATGATCTATTTGCTACGAAGGCAAATTGTAGAGCGGCCGAGATATTACTTCAATGCTACCGTTCCATGAGTTTTCAGAGAAAGACAAGGGCAATAAAGACGTGCCGTTCTACATCATACATAACAAGAAGAGAGACTCTGAGGTCAAAATAAATGGAGGTAAAGACTCGTGTCATTATTGTTAAATAATACAAGAAGCAATAAGAGAACTTCATTTTTGTTGTCGTTAACCGTTTCCAGTAATGTTCTAAGCAACAGTAAAGTTAATTTGACACAAATGAAATTTCCATTCAATGTAAAACAAAACAAAAAAAATCTTACAAAGAAAATTCACCTTTAATTCCATTTTTTAGCAAAGTAATAGCGAATTCTCCAACATTTCCACGATCCCCTGACTAGTGGCCTTCTAGGTTCCGGCAAAGGAAACACTTTTTGGCGACTTCATCGCCATTCAGAAGGTCACAAATTGCCTAGGCCATGAAACCCTCAAGAATGCAAACTTTCATTAACAGTCGGGGAACAGAAGCAATCAATTGCTGTAATACGCAATTACCTCTCCCTTTCTTTTACGTACAGTCGTAGCGCCAAGAAGCAAAGTACTCGCAAAAATTACCGTAGAAACTGAAGCCCTAAGCAATTACCTCCCATTCGCTGCTCGTCCGCAAAGTGCTGAAGGGCGTGCACACGGCCAATAGTTTAATTATAATGAAAGGAATGAGCAAGAGGATACTAATTAAACAAGACGGAACATATTAATGGTGTACATAAAGAAATAGTGCTTTCAAAAAGCATTTAAAATAATTTACAATATTAATGTCTCTTCGTTCATTCAAACGGACAAAAAAGGTATCTCAAAACGAACATAATCCAATCACTCAATGAATATCTTTATTATTATAATTCACCAAAAATCATTAAATATTCTTATTTAAATTAAGTTTATTTTAATGTCTCCAATGTGTTCGTACACACTGGTTCAATGGACTGCTAAATATCCAATCGCACACTTTTTAGAATGTCTGCTTTTGCAATCACTATTATTAATATTGAACTGAAAATAACATTTTTAATAATTAATAATTTCTTGAAATCATATTCTATTTTACTAGTGTTACCTCGAAACTGCATGCATGCGTTCAGCAATGTGAATATTATATAGAAATGCCTCAGTGGCTGGCATAAAACGGCAAAATAACCTGTAAATGGAAGGACTGACCTCAGGTAAATAGACGCGGCAAACATAACCTCTAAGATCACGGATTTGAATCTCGCGAATTGTTAAACGTTATCATCTCGGGACAGACATGCAAAGACAAACTTCCAAAATTGACAATGTAATAAAAAAATCACTTATCACTGCCACGAAAATCCGAGTTTTAGTTCTCTGATCTTTTTCGCCAATATCCCGTTAGACATATGGCTCTAGAAGAAGCAGGAAAAAAGAAGGTAGACGAGAAATTGCAGAACGTGCGGGAGATAACAAAGTGGAGGAAGAAAAAGTAAGGAAGAAAAGAAGTTACGAAGATGGATGAGAAGGGCCAACCAAGTAAGAGAAATGGACGGGAAGGAGGAGATGGAGCTCACACTCTCTCTCCCTGCGTCTGCACCTCGCGCGGAGCGCCGCGTGAATGGAGACGAGAGCGCGAGAGGCGGGCGGCGCGGCGTGGAGTACGCGCAAGCTAATTACGCTCTTAATTGCTCCGCGTGCGTCGCGCCGCACCGCGCCGGAGACGCGTCCCGTCTGGCGTCGCGGCGCGGGGCTGGCGCGGGGCAGGTGCGGGGCAAGGACAGCGCCGGACGAGCGAGCGGACGAGCGGGCGAGCGGGCGGACGGCGGAAAAACAAGAGAGTCTGCTGAGAGCGCGAGGACAAGGCGGACGCCGCTGCCGCAGAGTGTTTAACGAGCTGCAGGCTCTGCGACGCTCTTGCCGCCGCACCAAACCGAACGAGGAAGCGAGTAAGAGAGCAGAGGAGAGACGAGAAAGGTAAGAGAGCAGAGGAGAGACGAGAAAGGTAAGAGAGCAGAGGAGAGACGAGAAAGGTAAGAGAGCAGAGGAGAGACGAGAAAGGAACGTTCTGAAAAAGCGACGGGAATCAAACGAGGAAGAAGACCGACGCCAAGATAAGTTGTCTTAGGTTAGAGAACAGAGCAGGAAGAACCTTGGGCACAGCGCTAGTAGGTAAAGCAGTCAATCCGTTAATTTATGTGGTTGTTCACTCTAGGTACCTGGCATAAAAGATATTACATGGAGATTACTCACTAACGGAAATTCAATTCATTGTTCGGAAATAGGGGTAACAGGGTATCTCAGTTTAGTAGAAACAAAATACAGAGAATCTGAAGTATATAGCAATAAATCTTTTTGGGGTATCGTGATTTAGCTCACCAACATAACTGCTCGCAAAGCAAACACAAAAAGACGCAAATGAATGTTACAAAACGAAGTAATAAATCGCATTTCGCATTACTCTTCTCGATTGTCTCAAAGGGAAAATGTTAGAATGCGAGACCACGAAATTCGGCTGCGATTGGGGTGGGGGTGGAAAAGCAGCACAGGCAAACCGAATACGAGAGAATATTTAAAAACGAAATAAAGAAACTTACCAAATTCTTCTACATGGTCTCTGAGGTTAAAAGAAAAATATAATATTACAGACCAATACGAGCAAAAACTGAACGCAAAACTAAGCTAAACTATACTAAACTAAATTTTAAAAAATCAAAAAAAAAATCGCATCAGGCACAAAAACACGAGAGTGCCGCAGGAAAAAAGACGGGGACGAGCGAATCGCGCCATGAGCGTGCGCAGCGGCCGGCAGAGAAATCTCCTGCCCCCCCTCTCCCCTGCACTCCGACCGACCCGCGCCGCCCGCAAGAACTCATAAAACACGGTTTTAATGTTCGCCGGGGCCCAGCAGCTCGCGGGACCTTGCCGCGCGGCCCGGCGCGGCGTCATCACGCGAAGAATTTCCGCGGGCGGATTTTTCTGTGCGTGGCGCACGCACCCGCGGCGACGACGAGCACAGGGAGGGGGGCGGCCTGAGCGCAGCCGCCGGGCCCTCCTCCTCCCCCTCGCCTCTTCCCCTCCGCGCCCGGGCGGCCGGCAGAGGGCGCTTCGCTGACGGCCCCGCAGTTAAAAAGCGGTCGGTTCACTGCTCCGGCTCGCCCGCCGCGCGCGCGCGCCTCCGAAGGTCAGCAAACAAAACAATATCATTAGCGGGCCGGCAACTCGACACCCGCGCGCCCGAGGCGCCCCGAGCGCGGGGGTGGAGGCGGCGGCGCGGCCGAAGAAGAAGATGGAAGGAACAGAGTGGGGGGAAATAACTCGTAGAAGTAGCAGAGACGAAATGCGTGATGTGCAACGTGGGGGGAGGGGGGGACGAGAGACGTCGTCGAGGAAAGAGCAGAGCGGAGAAAATTGCAAAGTTCACAAAGGTAACGGAGATGAAATGAGCGACACGCTACGTGGGTTATGTGCGGAGAGCAAAAGGGGGAGTGGCAAAACATGAGAGGGGGCCTAGCGGGTGGATGGACGGGTGAGCGAGGGAATGAACAAGTGAACGAGCGAGTGAACGGGTGGGCGAACGAGTGAATAAATGAGTGAACGAACGAGTGACGGAATGACAACGCAAGCTAGCCATGGCCAAGGCAGTGAGGAATGAAGCGAGTCTGCATAGGCGCGCGCGAACGCCCGCCTCAGCGTGTGGGCCACCAGGAAGCAACTCGCAAGGTGAACGGATCGGAAAGAGCAAGCGCGAGCAATCGCCCAACACTATTATACGCATGTCCGATCTGGACCAAGGTCGCCAAAACCAATCTCAACAAAATGCAAATATTTCAAAACAAATATTTAAGATTAATAACAAGAGCTCCATGGTTTATTAGCAATAAACAACTACATCACGATCAAAAAATAGATACCTATCAAAAAACTTTTTCACTAATTTCCCTTCATAAAGGCATCAACTCACTACAGACTCGGAAAAGATCCCAGATACAAAACCAGAATAAAGAACAAATTTCCGCTCCATTTTTTCCTCCAGATATTTTCAAATATTGACTAATTCTGTTGAGGCGCTATTTGTGGTTAGGCGGAAGAGCAGGCCTAATGACCTGAGTCTCTCCACTAATAAAGACAATTTATTATTATTATTATTATTATTATTATTATTATTATTATTATTATTATTATTATTATTTGTTTCCTCTTCCTATTAAAGTTCGTTCAGTACAATTTTAAACTAGATTAAGTTGATTAGATTAAGTCACCTTACAATTACAAAGTTTCACTTGTAAACTGAACATTGTAATTTCAAATAAAAAAATAAATAAATAAAAAAAAAAAAAAGCGCGAGCATGGGAGAGGCCGAGAGCGGCGAACGGCGAACCAGACGGCGAGTGTATCGCTCGGCGCGAGATTTCGGCGGGCAGCATCTGCGGCGCAGGCGCCCCAGGCCGAACCGCCAGCGCCCGCGTGGCGCGCGTCCAACCGTGTAAACCTTAAGAACACTCCACCCGCCTGTGTTTACGAACTGCAGCTGCGTTCCCGTATCTTTTTCTTGAAGCAGTTGCTCTCGGAGGAGAGTGGAAATGATACTTCAATATGCGAAGCCGATCAACACAGAAACCGAAGTTTTCGTGGACTGCCAACCAGTAATTTCGTTTTACACGCCTGGACTCACATTGGCTCTCGGTCTTACAGACAATATGTGAAATTAATTTAATAGTTTTAAAATATATCTTCGAAACAAAATTATTAAACAGGCAAGCCAACAGAAAGAGTATGAATACAGGTTTCCAAAAATTTAATAATGATCTAGTACAGTGACTCGGGAACTGAGACATTATCAATTCATCTTGACGTAATTGAGGAAACATCTGGTCGGTGTATCGAATTAATTAAAAATGAGAAACGTACAATATTAATAACAGAACAAAACAGGAAAATGTCACTGTGTCACACAGTACACTTCTCTTTCAAAATAGGAATACCCTTCCCTTTACAATCGTACAAGCATTATTCGTATTGCTAATCCATTTGTCAAAGCCTTGGGCTTGTTCGCAGGTTGCTACAAGTTTCCTCTCTCCCACGCGCAGAACTCGCAAAGCCCCAGGTGAATGCGCAAAGCCCGCGTTCTGCGGCAGCTGGGCCGAGCCGCGTGGGCGGAGAGGCCCGGAAACGCCCCGGCAACTCGAGCCGAGAGCCGCCCCCGCCCCCGCCCTACCTGGCCGCCGCCCCGCCTCTGCTCGAGCGAAACAACCCCGAGGTCGCGCGCCCGCGGGGGCGAGGCTCCGCCGCCCCCGCCGCCCCTCCGACCCGCTGCCTCCCTGGTGGTTCAACCTCCGTCGCCCCGCTGTGGCTATGGAAGAACGAACTTCGCACTCCGCCAGGCCTATATTTGCGACCACGCGGCCCTCCAAGGATGTGCCCGAGCGTTGTCCGTCGTCTCCAAACCCCTCCCCCGTCGCCCTCAAACCCCTCCCCCGTCGCCCTCAAACCCCTCCCCGCGCCCCAAACCCATTCCCGACGCCACAAACCCATCCCCGACCCAACTACCCTCCCCCGCACCTCAAACTGATCCAGCCGCAAACCGCCACCGAGTCTCTCTACCATCCCTACAATGGCCCGCCCGGCGGGTCCTTTCCCACCCACACCACCCCCCCCTTGGCCCCGCCCCCCCCCAGCCGCCCCCCCCGACCTCGACCTCTACAAAAACTCCCGGCCGCCCCCGCCCCCGCCCGCACCTACGCTCCTGACCTGGGTCCTCGCGCCGCGCCGCGCGGTAATGACATCGACAATTCAAAGCGACGCACCCGAAATGCGCTTTCATGCAACTGGTAGGACAACGCGCACCAGCCTCTCGCACAGTATAGCTCTGAAGAAGGCCACAACAAGATGGCTGAAACGTCAGCTCCATCGACCAGGATGCGGCTAATCCCGGACAGCCAAGAATTTACAGTTACTAGCAGGTTTTACATATTCTGTTTCGCGCCATTTTTTTAAATTTTGAATTTCACATTCGCCTGGGTTGACGTGGACTGGGGAAAGAAATCTAAGACGGCATCTCGTTAATTGTATCATATTCTATTACTGCCTTGCTCGGGTTTCGAGGCGGGTTAGGTCACATTCCTAATCTACAATGAAATGGCAAATCGGCCGTCTAATTTCATGGCAAAAATTAAGCGAATCGTGGAATCAGTTAGCCAAAACTGCTAGTGGCAAATGTTGGGAAATATTTGTGACGTGTAAACAAAATATCTGTGACTAGTTCCGTTACTTTCCGAGCATACTACGTCGTTATTGTCAATAATAAACGAAAGATATGGCAAGGTGCTCAGGAAAGAAGCAAAGATAGCTGCGACACGTGGGCGGAAAGAATTTACGGAACGTCCACATTGTTTCCATGAAATTCTTCACCGAGGATACGCTTCCATTTGTCAACATTCCTAAATTTTGCAAGTGGCATCGCAGTGCAATATATTTCATTTGCTCCTGCTGTGTGCACAATTTGAAAGAACGACGAGTTTTGTACATTAAATGACGAAATTTAGAGCGTAATTAGGTTCATGTAATTATTTGGATACGCTCACATGAATAAATAATACAACAAAGTGTCCCATTACCACCAGATGCCAGACATTATGTAAATTTCACTACCGTACACCAGATAAAAATCGATAATGGATTTTTCAGAAATATCAATATAATGAATTGCACGAAAAAAAATTCTGAAATATGAAACATTGCTTGAATTATTCGTTAATCATGGGATTTCGTGTGAAGTCAAATACTGAAGGTGATTCTACAGATATCAAAAATTTGCAGACGAAACATGTGGCCTCAACCATTTATTATTTAATCTACATTTATTGAAAAATGTAAAGTTGTCTAAAAATGTACAGCTTGCAAAATTAAAAACCTAATCTCAACGTTACCAGAGCAAAAATCGCATAAACACGACTGCATACCACAGACCCTAGCTCCAAATCTGCACGTATTGCATTTCCAGAAACACTGTTTCACCGTGCAATCAATTGCTCATTCTCTGAATGTAGTCCATCTGATACTTCACCCAGCGCGACCGGAGCGAACTAGTTATTAAATAAATCACGTGCCTCGGCGAGACAACGAATCAAATCAAAGAGAAACCGAATCCGTTCCATCGGCGGCGATAAGGAACCCGACCGTGAACAGAACGCGCCCGGAGGCTCCGGGCAGCGGTTGCAGCAGCGTTGCGAGGCAACGCGGCCGCGTCCATTGTGTGGCTATCGCGGACAAAGCGGAGCACATCTCGGGCGGGGGCGGGGGGGAGGGGTACGACCGGCGACGAGGGAGGTGCGCGTGGGTCGGAAGATTGTCGTGGGAGAGCCATGCTCTGACCGGGCCATCGGCAGTTTCGGGAATCTCCCGCGCAGTGCCTCGCATGCGGCATTCGGTTGACTGATGATTGCGGGCGCGTCAACTGTTAAAGTCATTGGTCCTGTAAGTGCAGGGCATGTTTTACTGAGGACGGTCGCCGCGATCTTCCCCTGCTGGAGAACGAGATCCCGTGTCGACCTACACGTCGACTTTTTCCTTTTCTTTTCCCACAACGCCCCAGTCGGGACAAACGTTAAGCTCCCGACTATATAGTGCATGTCAGTGTGTGTATAACAAAGGATAGGACAAGGAAGATGAAGGAAATATAGGGCGTGGCCTACTTGTTAGCTACTGCTCCGGCATTGGCCTGATGTGGATCGGAGAAACCACGGAAAATGACCATCAGAACAGCCAGTCACTAGAATTCTCCTCCAGACAGCGGCTGAATTCGACCTAGCTGACTGGGTGTTGTCGAAAATCCTGCCACCGTCAGGATAGAAAGCTTAGAACCTACCGGTAAGAGGCACTACAGTACTACCAATTGATGTCCTGAGTTACGTAAGTCAGTATGTGGCATTCGGAGCCAACGCTCGCCGAATTCTTATTGATAGTGTTCGGTGTTCGGTGCGCGACGATTTTCCACTTCCATTAGTGTGCTCCAAAAGCTCAAGAAGCTATGGTTGAGGGCGAACACAAAAAATCTGGCGTTCCACAAACAGGAAGTAAATCTTTTCGTCTGCTCGAGATTCGGCGAAAGTCGAGCTACTGTCCTTGCATTCAGGCGCCTTTTCGACAGAATGCCATATGCAAACTCAACTGCAGAACTGGATTATCTTTATCTTCTCGGTCGTGAGTTCTCAAACTGTCGTAGATGCACATCCAGGTGTACGTGTTGGGCAAATAAAGAGTGCGTTATCAACTTTAATGGAAAGATTTTAAGAAGAAATTTACTATTTAAATGAAAAGTTCGATGATACAAATTGTGAACAATTGATGTCCCACTAGTGTTTTCGTCACGTGTTCTGCCCCGCGCGCCTCATTTGGTAAGTCCGAGTACTAATATTTTTTGTGTAAAAATAAAAGATTTTTTCGACTTTATTGTAATTTTACTTCACGGTCTTGTTATATAATATGTAAATTAAAAAGAAATAAAATGAAATGCAAAAATTTCAGGATTCTATGAAACATTTACAGTAAGTATAACAATGCGAGATTTTACCGGAAAAACAAAAACAATTTAAAAAGTAACATCATTACACGGTTTTGCTCGAAATTCTGTCATCCACTAATAATAAACGACAATAAGTCACATTGAGCTGCTACCTACACGGTTTTAGAAAACCGCAGTGAGCAATGATTTAATAAACCAAGCATCTTCGTTGTGATCGCGTACCTGATGTGCCGGTTACAGACCTGTCGCCATTGTACTGTTCTCTCATTGTAGCATGTCGTTGGAACAATATAACAGCGACAAATCTCAAGCCCACCTCCCGGCGTATTCCTTCCTTAAGCAGTCCAAAGACCGTCAAACGCCGGTGCAGGTTGGCGCAGGCTGTAAAACTGTCGCCACCGCATTGAACCCGCAGTGGAGCAGGTTATGGAAACAACGTGGGAGCGACAGATTTACAGCCGACGGCTTGAGAGCTGGGCTTGGCCGTCGATGAGTACGTTTAAACAGCACTTCATACACTGGCACCGGGCGCTTGGTTACCACTAACGCTCGCAGAACATTCACCCCTCTCCCGTCAGGGAAATCTTGGAGCTGCATCTACACTTAAAACGGATGACGCCAACACTCCGCGCGGCGGAGAGTGCCATCGCGTGGGGGCGGGTCCGTCGGCAAGGGGACTCGGGGCGGGGATGCCGCAGCCTCCGGCGTCGCTGTAGGCCGGGGCGGATTACTTAAGGCAATTAGTGAAATTACCCTGCGCCCGATGCAAATCCTCTCTTCTAATTATCGCGCCCGTCGCCCGGAGAAGACGCGGCCGGCGGGGCCGGGGGCCCTTTTTTCCCCGGAGCGGGGGGGGCAGCCGCCGCGTTGGCCAACGGGGCGTCGCCCCGCGGCCGCGCCCGGGAGGGGGCGGGGGGGGCGGCGGGGGCAGGGGCGCGCAGGGGGCAAGAGTTACATAGCGAGAGCGCGCCGCAGCCCCGGGCGGCGGGGGAGGAGGAGACAAAGGAGGCTCCTCGGCCCAAAATGAGGGCCGAGGCCGAAAGAGGCCTCGCCTGATTATCTGCCCGCCGCGGGGGGGGGGCGGGGGCGCCATCCGCCCACAGGTCCGGGCCACAGGTGAATGGTGCAGCGCCTCGGTGGATGGGCAGAGGCAGCGTCTTCGATTAAACCAGGTCGCGGGTGTTACGGGCTACCGTGCAAGAGGGAGGCTACTGTATACGCGTCAAGAACCTTGTATCGACAGATCGGAAGAATACTGGTTAGTCGTGTTCTAACATTCTCCTTCCGAAGCACGCTGAAGCCTTTCATATGGTTCTCCATTTCAATGTTGTCGCAATTATTACTGTCATAACACGATAGATGACAAAATTAAAACTTCAAATAATTTTCAATAAATTTTACATTTTCCAACAGATTGTAACAGTGATATAAATACATTTTACAACAGAGATAACAAATTACAAGGGAAAAGTGTTTAGTTATTGATAATTGTTTGTCTCTCCTTATTAGTATTATGGAATAGTTACACTTCAAACCGATGATGAAAGGACACTTCATTAAAACATTATTTGCATCGTCTCAGATAGTAAATTTTTATTTAAAGTTCAGCATATATCATAATGTTATCAGCGAGCCTCAAAGGTATCGAGGAAACTTTCTTCAGTACTGTTTATAGAGTACAGATCACATCCCCAGAAAGAAAAGGAATGTCAGTACACAAGGAAGAAATCTTCGGAATGACAGAGGACTCAGAGTTGAGAAACTAAGATTAGGGAGACTCGTTATCAGAAAGTACTTGAATTTTTATGCTAACTTGTGTAAATCCACCAAGGAAAGGGAAGAAAAGCCATTTTCTTAATTCGACCAAAGACCTTGAACAAAATCCCTTTCCCTGACCAGTCGCACGTAAAAGCAAAAATCTGGTGAAAGCCATCAAGGAAGAAAGGAAAATATTATGTAGACACTTTTACACAAAAAGCATAGTAAAATTTCTTACAAAATGATACAAAATAACTCCTAGGGGTTTGGACCTCTAGGCAAGGAGGATTACGGGTTCAGAGAGAGCAGCACAAATGTAGAAGTCAGTGCTTCTATTATTATCGTTGATGGTACATGCAATGTAAAATCTGCATATTCTCATTGCTATTTACGAAGTTATTAAGTGAATGACCGTAGAATATTCTCTTCTTAACAAAATTAATATTTTCATCACATTCATTAATAGGTTTTAATAATTTAAGAATGTTCTGAACGATTTAAAATGTAAAACATGTCTTAGAATTTCGAAGAAAATTAATGGAAAATCTATATTTGACGCCCAACCAAACCCACGAAGCAAAAAGTTAATATTTTTTATTATTGTCATTTCTCAAAACTCAAATTTATACAATCTGGTTTCTCTTTTAATGGCAGCGAATTTGAATGAGACTTTCACAAAATATTTGCCAACAGCCGTAGCGAACAGTACCAGTAGCAATAATTCTAAATAATGTTTGTAAAGAGCACAAGCACGGAGAAATAAAAATGCTTAGTTTGAGTTGTTTTAAATATGTACATAGTAGATAAACATTGCTCTTAATATGGCATAATGACAATCTTACAAAGGTATAACTCGGAAAGTATATTTGGTTTCAAAAACCGGCCAATGAAGTGCACCACGCTATTGGGTCAGCCGCCAAGCAATCACACAATTGAAGTCCGTCCCAGAGCACAAGACTGTGTGGGACTGGGTGGCTACGTGGTTTGTAAGAAGCTACTTAAATATTGGTAATGTCTTGTAAACTGATGTTGACAGAAGTCATCAACCCAATTCATTCGGTTTTCTGCAACATCTTACAATAATACAAATAGTGAAACCAAACATTATTTTTGAATCGAAAAGCCAACAGACATCGGTTCCCTATTTGTTGTTGAACTTGTGATGTTCACGGATTCGCTTGGGTCGAGGTTTTCTAGACGTTATAACGTGATTGGTAACCTAGGGCTGAATTAGTATCGTGGAAGTTGGAAGTATTGTGTTGTATTTGATGCGCCTTTGCGAATCAGATCAATGAATTGTTTCAATAAAACAGAAAAATATTAAATTAACCGTGTTAATCTATAAGTTTATTGTTAGACATAAAAATCTCTTCGTTCCTGATGAAGTCCTCCTTTTTACTACGGGGAATATGGTAACCCTGAGAGGCACCTACAACGGTCGCGACCCCCCCCCTGTTCCAGCGCTGCGCTGCACCTGGGGCTTTGAGGGGGCCCGCGCGCGTGCCCCGCGCACGGGCTCGCCCCCCACCCCCCACCCCCCGCCTCCCGCGACCCGCACAAAGCGCGCTTTAATCCGCGGTGCATCTCCTCCACCAGCCGCGAGCGGTTGGAAGACGCATCGACCTCCACCTCCAGGCCGCGGAGAAAGGCGACGGAGCTAGGGAGACGCACTCGCTTCGAAACGGTTTCCTTCCGATGAAAGACTTGCTCCCGCTCGCGCCGCTTTCAGCCCCCCTCCCCCTCCCCGGCGGGAGGGTGGGGACCGGTACCGCCTCGCCCGGGCGCCAGGGGAAGTTCCCGCGGGAGACAGTGGCCAGGCCGGACTTTCCCCCGGGAACGGGCGGAACCGGGCGGGTGCAAGTGGCACCCCGCCCCCTGTGCCACCCGGTCCTTCCGCGCCCGGCTTCCGTCCCACGAAAGCACCTCCACCGAATTTCTCCCGTAGGCGCACCTCGTGCCGCTGTAGGACCGGGGCGGTTTCGGTTACCGGGCGTTGAGCGACGGGTCCGCGCCGCGACGGTTTGGCCGTTTCGTCTTTATCACGCGCCGCCCCGCCCCCTGATCGCGCACGACCCCTTTCACGCCCGGACGACGCACGGCGGTCCACGGGTGAGAAAGCGGCGCCGGACAACGCAGCGTCCACTGGCGTCCAAAGAGAGCGGGAGAGGACACAAGGTGCGGCCGAACATTTCGGCGTCCGTTAAAATGGGGGCGGGGTTATCTTACAAACAACTCTACATGACGCAACCAGTACATGCAGTGACCGGCGGGAACGTTGGGATGCAACGACGCTGGCTGAGACCGTTTCAAGCGTCGTTTCAGCCACCTCGTACATTTTGAATAATTATCATATTACTAACGTTCTTCATTTGCATTTCGGGGATATGCGTACGTTTCAACGTAAAATTAGTTTTAAAAAATGAAATTTAGTGTGCAAAACGGCTGAGTTTAGGTGCCAAACGCAACAAAAATTGGTAAGAAAATTAAATTATTTTATTCGATTATCTTCGGAGAAACGAATCATAAAAAGACGAGATTTCTTGTGCAATAGTTTTGCGGTGGATTTCGGACGAAAGGCACAAGTACATTAAGATCCAATGCAATTACCAAGGAGCGTAGTTTCAAATAATATAAATGTATTCCTTAGGACCAACGTACTGGATATTACATTTATTGAAGTCAAAATATTTTCCAGTTAAGTTAAATTAACTTTCAAACACTCCGATAACGGAGCTCCAGGTAAATTATGCCTCTAACCACCCCTTCAATTGAATAATAACATTCGTTTCCCCTCAAAAATACGCTAAAAAAATCACGTTATTTATTAATTTACTGTAAAATACATAATATATTATCATGTATCAATACTTGTATCAACGGAACAATTTTACAACAACTGCCAATGAAACTTACATGAAAAAGGCCCACCCTGGCCTTCCCTGAGCCACCCTCCGGAAAAGATCCCGGATCCGGGATGGTTCTACGCACTTTCGTTCAGCACGAATCGGACATCCTGCGCTGATACCCGGCGTCTACCTCCGGTCGCCGCCTCTCCGAACAAAGAGCTGTCGTAGAAGATACCTCCCGCCTTTTCCTCCTCATCCGCGCTTGACGGCGGAATAAATCTCAACGAGTGCGTTACGCAGTCGCGGCGGCGTTTATTATCTCCAACTCCCTCCCCCGCCCTCTCGCATCTCAAGCAGCGAGCACGGACGTGCGCGCACGGAGCGAACATGCGCGTGGCGTGCCGATCACCCTCGTCGTCGTCGACTCGCGGGACACGCAAAAACGCCCGCGCCGCAGTGGACGTGACGAGTCGCCGCCGCCGCCGGAGCAGACAAAATGCCAGGTTTCCAACTAAGGAGAGCAAACAACCCGAGTACAGCATGTCGCGCTGGATTGCGAGGCGACATTTTTCGACCGCGCAGCGCGCCGAGGCGGCGTCGACTCGCGGTGTTGCGCGCCGGTGCGCCTTCCAGCGACGGACGCGACATCGATGCCGATGTTTCTATAAAAATATCGATGTATTGAAGCATATGTTTTATCAGCATCGATGTTTTTACGTTCTCGATGGTTTATTAGTGGATGAGAAATTCACATAACCGCAATTATTGTGTTAAAGTTAAAATACCAAATAATAACTGTTGGTACCACTGTCTGAGCTCCAAACAAACGAACGCTGTTTGTACTACCTTCAACATCACACTATTCCTAGCCCGAGATTATCCTAATGCCCAGGTTTTGCCTTCATACTTCGGAGAGGCGTTTTCTTTACTTTGTTGTCAGTTAATTTTAATTATAAATTACTATAAACCGACACTCAAATTTAATCTCACACGAATTGAGGAAGAATTTAAAGTTAAGAGTTTACTAAACCAGCTTTAAAATATCGATGTTTAAAAACATCGATGGTTTTTGGCTTCGATGTTTCAATTTGGAACTCTAAATTTGGTTTTGCAACATCGATACTTTGTTGTCGATGTCGCATCACTACTTCCACGACGATGTGGAGCGAGTCTGAAAGAGGAACGCAGGTCTCTTAGGAAAGGAGGCCTTACGCCCAGATACACGATTTCATTCACGCTAACCATCGAAAAAAGCAGGCAATTATGGGTTACTTTAAGTATATCACAGTATATTTCACTGGGAAGAGTTCACATTTTGAACAACGCGCGGGGATGAAAAGCAGTGATCGAAAGGATGCAAAACGCTTCATAAATATTTGCAATTGGTCCTTCCACAATTATAAAGAAAAATTCCGTTCACCAGAAACAATCCAAAAAATTCGTAGACATTGCTTGAAAAATGAAGCTTCCCACCATATTCTTTCTACATATTGCAGCATTCAAATTACGAATTTCAAAATAATGAAATATCAATATTTTGAAAAATTTGCTTGGTCTATTTCCTCGTGGAACCTCAGTTTCGAACGCTTGCAGAGCTTAACTAGCCCGTTAAACTCAACCTAGAACTATAGTCATTTGTCATTCAGATCACGACAAGAACTGAAACAGCATTCCAGGAAGTGATGTGTAATATTTATTCATTAGCCAAAGCAGTCAGCAACGCAGATACTGCGAAAAGAAAGAAACTATTTCTACAGGATGAACAAGTTTTACGACAAAACGGAGAGAATGATATACAGGGAGTTTCAAATTTTTAGCATATCAACGCGAAGGGGATTTTACGAAATCCACTGATACCTTCCACGTTCTTTCGTTCTCCGTTTCGAAAAGAGCAAGACACAGTAGTGTTGAGCTCACGTAAACACCAGTCCATTTTCTCTGAAGGTTGAAACTTCAGGATATCGACACTGTACGAGAAAAACCCAAGCTGGAGAACACTCGACATCAATACTAGCCCATCCGCCAAGTGGCTCCGAATCGAAGGAGGGAATGAGCACCACTTGACAGAAGCTGCGGAATCGACTCTCGCCGAATGTAGGCGAGGCTCGCGCGCTACCTTGCTATGT
The DNA here is from genome assembly GCA_964035755.1 of Teleogryllus oceanicus. Classification (NCBI taxonomy): domain Eukaryota; kingdom Metazoa; phylum Arthropoda; class Insecta; order Orthoptera; family Gryllidae; genus Teleogryllus; species Teleogryllus oceanicus. The sequence continues at coordinate 128,910,368 of CAXIVR010000005.1, read as the reverse complement.
CAGGAAATACCTTTTAAGGAAAACAGAAAAACACTCGTGTTCATATCTCGTTTTAAAACAGAATCATTACCCCACTACACTAACATTGTATTTCAAAACTTGTAATCCTATCTCGATTGAGTAATGCAAAATGAACTACGCAGACGTTAATAGTTGGGAACGAAACTAATTAGTATATTACTAAGAGGGTAAGATCATTTTCATCATAGCAATAGCACACAAGGAGAAAGAAGAAGGAATACCCCTGAATCATATCAGGTCAGTCCTCAAAGAAAAACAAAAGTTAGCTCCAGAACATATTTCATTGGTTTGTGTCCACATGTGCTTGACAACAGTTCACACAGAGGTGCAAAATTACCTCTACAAAAATCGCAGTCTCCTTGAGCGGCTGTGTAGGAATATGCAGTTGCTAGCGGCTACCAATTAACCCATTGGAAACTAGCCGCTAATCGTTCGTTCAGCTACTCATTTAGCAGCTCTAGCATCAGGGGAATAGTCCTCAATTGAAACCTACCTCACGAATAGATATGAAAATGCAACAAAAAAAAGTTTCACCTCTACCCCCTCGTAATGGTCGCTTTCCAGAGAGCACCTGTGTTCTGGACCGCTTTCCCTGTCACACAGGGCACTCGCGCCGAGTTAAATCGAGGACCACTGAAGCAACGCCGCCTCCGCGCGGGTTCCTCAGAGCGGCTCCCCCTCCCCCTCCTCCACCCCAACCGCCGCCGCGACGATCAAAAGAAAAGGGCCGCGCGGAGATCAAACCCGGACACACGGGCGCGAGTTGGCGGGCGCCGCGGGGCCAAAGCAAATACGGCCGCCGCCGCCGCAAAGGGCCACCGGAAGTGGCCAGCGAGCGGACTCAGGTGGCGCTTATGTTTAGCCGCGGGCGACAACGCGCCGAAATAGTAGCGCGCCGCGACGCGGCGGGTGGCGGTGGGCGAGGAGGTGGAGGGGGGGGGAGGGGGGGGGGTGGCTGAGGGGGCTGGGGTGAAGGGGCAAGGGGGGCTGGCAGGAGCGACGATGATGGAATAAAGTGGCGTGGGGTGGTATGGCATTGCGTGGGTGGGGCGGGGTGGGGTGAGGCTTCGTGACTGTTGGCGATTGCAACGGGGGAGAGGAGGTGGAGCACGGTGAGAGGGAGGTAGGGGCAGTGGTTGCGGGTGATGGTGTGTGGTGGTGGGTGACGGTGGGTGACGGTGGGTGATGGTAGGTGATGGTAGGTGACGGTGGGTGACGGTGGGTGACGGTGGGTGACGGTGGGTGACGGGTGACGACCGGCGCCGGCGCCTTTTAGGGTGAGCCTTTGCGATGCTGCCATCTCAGCCTCCTCAAACGTACGTCTCCTCGCTTTGCCGTCCTTTAATCGCGTTTCCCAATGAACACACCGCGTTCCAAATGCGTTTCGTCAAAAAGAAGAACTCCAGCATGTTGCCGACTGTTTCAAGAAGTGTGTCTCAGAGACCAAGAATCTCAAGACACCTTCTCCTCACAACGTGTACTGACAGTCGTTCAACATATTTTTATGACGATATACCTGTCATGTATTTAGATCGTTTTGGTCAGTAAAAAAAGAGCAAACATTTCTTCGCTTTTGAATCAATATACACAGCAGTTGTCTTCGACGTTTACTATCGAATAGGTATTAACATAGTATCTTAGGGTTAAAATACAAATTTGATAGATTATGTAGTCTATTACACGTGACAACAATATTTTAAATCATTTCATCTACTTCAATAGAGGTATAAGTCCATTTTTTCAAAATCGCCACCTTTAGTTGAAATATTTAACCATTCAATTAAAAACATAATATCATCGAAAAACCAAACTTTTCCCCATCATCGCTTTTTGTTCCACTACCAAGAACACAAAACAATTACCCAAAGTCGTATTATAAACACAAAACGTATTATAAACACAAAACAATCACCCAGAATCATATTATAAAACTCGCGAGATAATTTCGCCATCCAATAGCGAATAAACAGAAAATTCCCAAATGTATTCTTTAACCAACGAGAAAATAAGTTTACCAATAGCAACCGTGGTATCGTGCCATTGTCTGCAAAACCTCAATGCAATCAAATTCTGTGAAAGGAATTCAGCGTTTGACCATATTTATATTGGATAAATACACTTACGTTGGTCGCATAGCAAACATAGAAGCGCTTAAGCCGCGAAAACTCAGTATATCCGCAGCACACCCAAACATTATCGAGATAATTAATGAAATCTCATATCCACACAACTTGGAAATAACAGCTTCATGTCTATGAATGAAATCAAACTTAATTGTGTTAAAAACTAATTTTCTTTCAAACTATAACCTGCGTCGTGGCATTCTAATAGCCACTTGGGAAAGGAAGAGAACAGAACAGAGGAAAAACTAGAAGAAATTCCTTTAAAAAAAAACAGACTTACTAAATGAAATAAAAGCTCTTGAAGTGGGCAACAGGCATTTCCTTCAGTGCATTTTATACCAGTCGAGTTCTCACATACTCAGATTCGAAGCTCATTTTGTTTTTAAACAATGCACATTCGGAACAAATCTATTAATATGCACCTCTTCTATTTTCAACACAAAACATTGTTGAAAACAAAAACAAGCGAATCGGAAAAGAACAGCTCACGAGCAACGAGCAGGACGGGTTGGGGGCGAGGGGGCGGGGCGAGACGGTAGTGGGTGTTTGTTAACCTCGCGAGTGCGTTCCAGGAAGCCTGTTTGTCGCGGCCGGCGTGGCACAGCGCTGCAGTCGACGCGAGAGGCAACCGCGTGGGACGTGTTTTGAGCCGCCCCCGCAGTGAACCCAAACGGCGCCCAAAGCGGACATTTATTCTGTCAAATAAGGAAATCAGATCACGAAACTATTTTTTTTGTATACCATCATTATAAACGACCCTTTTCGATACCCCGAATCGTGCATAATCCAGTATTTTATCGCACGCGACATGACGCCATCACACATTCAGCCAATAGTAGCGAGAGAGAAGAAGACGGAACAGCCGACCACCGTTTTCTCGCACGGATGTCAACAATACCATCTTGAATTTGATTTCCAGAGGGCGTTGGATGTCAAGCACCTCGACACGTCAGAAGAAAGGTGTTTCGCGAAATTAAGTTTGATTCTCTTGTAAATTTATAATGCTGTTATACAAAAAAATAGCGTATGCAACTCGTTTATAATGTTGCTTTATTGCATTCGTACAAATTTGAAAACATGTACTCATGCAATAAAGCTTAACGTTATAAACTAATTGCATAAACTACTATTATTAAATAGTTATAAAGAAGTGTAAAACTTTGTACAGAAGTGTGTTAGCCAAACTTTTTATTTTACTGAACGATTTGAATTTCAACCTCCGGAGTTGCCCTTGCTGCGGGAACGAAAAGACTTAACGAAACTATAAAATAATCAGATTCTTCAGATTCCTTTAATTAAGGACGATCAAATGACGAAACTATTGTTATTAAAGAACGATTTTATGAAGTGGTTGTACCATACCCTTTTATTTTACTCTTTTATTTCAATCTTTAATTCTACCTTCAGGTGAACTTGTGTTTAGAAAATCATGAATAATTTTCTCGTAATAATTTAATTAATTGCGTTGATCAATCTGCCACTTTCTTTTTTAAAAATCTGTTCGCCATATTTTTACTACTAGGAATGATTAACACATTAAACTAAATTACAAAACAATAATTGATGATTTCATAAAGTAGATCAGTTCACTTGAAATGGATTTTTAAAGGTTGAAAAAAATTTTTTAAAAACAATTTTTATTTTTTTTAAGAAAAGAATCTGAGATTAATTAATTTAAAGTCTTGTTACGTCTTATTTTCGCAGCAAAGGCGGCTCTAGAGCTCATTCCCTTTTGTTTCATTTCTATCTTGCCTTTATTTGGAAAAATATCGGTATTACCTTAAAGACAATAACCCACAATTACAATGTCGCAGTAACTCCTAGAGTGATTCCTATAACAACGCTTTCGGAATACCTTGGGATAGATGATAAGGATTGATGGTCGGGTGATTATGCTTAAATGATGATGTAACTGTCAAATGAGATGCAGGAGATACGGAACGCCTGAATGAAATCCCGACACAAATCTGCTTCGTCCACTACAAATACCACACGGATCGACACAGAATTTAACCTCGGTCAAGCTGTCTAAGCTACTGAGGAGTTACTCTAGAGGGGACTACTTTGACAAGTCGTGAATTAAATGAACGTCTTATAGGACGATGGCATTGCAAGAAATAGTGATGAAGCCATTTACTAATGAGCTAACTGTAAACTCATTGATGAACAAAGTGCATAGTGCATAGATATAATCTCTCCATTTATACTCCCAGCACTAGCCAAGCAGTCCCTTCTTGTAGTATCCTCTCTGTATTTGAGCGCTACACCAGATGTTTTCGTTTCTTCGTCTTTTTGTGATGCGAGACTTTCGGCCCACAGTGCGAGCCGGCAGTCGGCCGCGAGGGGCGTGTTTTGCCCCGCCACTGCTCTTGTTTTCGATCGCGACGCAGCCTCGCGCGTGGGTGTGGAAACAGCGCTCTGCGGAAATAATAGCTAAATAAAGTAAACACGACCCACCGCACCCGAAAACATTTAGGCACTTTTTTCTCTCGCTTTGGGTTTCGAAAGATCCCAATTAGTGAAAGGTCGTTGTTAAAAATTGCCAGATATTTTTAACTTGCCCTTTTTCAAAGTTTTGGTTTAGATTCGCGCGGAAAAGGTGTGAAACGTTTCTTCCGGAGTTAAAAATAAAACGCAAAACAAACGAAATGTGAGCGATAATACCCAACAGGACATACGTTTTCTCGTTATTTTTATCTGCTCTGGCTATCTTGTTAGCGCCTGAAACTGTAAATACTGTTAGAAAGGCACACCCTACGTAGTGACCGTTGATTCACAGAATAACAATAAATTAATACGAGAAATGAATAATTGTACTCCCAACATTAAAGAATTAGAAAAGGAATGTATTTTAATAATCTTTATTATTTAAAAAAAAATCACAAAAGGAAACAACGTCTTCGGCGATGACACACATTCCACCGAAACCAGCTTGTTACGGCGATTAAAGAAAGGAGGAATAGTATTTACATTTACTTCGACTTTCCCTCCCTGCTTTACCATATTGCTTTTACCCTAACATATCTTCCCAGAAACAAAACACGAAACGTTCGCCCCAGAACGGGCTGCAAGTCCCCTCCCCCTTCCAACAGACCGGACCGAACCCACATTTCAGCAGGTCTATAAACCTGACGAGTAAACACTTTTAAGAGCGTGTCATCCTGCTAGGTCCATAAGCAAACTGTGAAGGTTTCACAAGTGCTTCTGAATTGTCACCAAACTTGACATTCCGTCGCAAAATGATAGGCACGTGCAAGTTGGCAACGTTCAAAACGAACTCAATATAACGAATATATTTAGAAATAGCTTTATGGGTGTATAGATTAACAAAGATTTTAATATAAATTAAAGGTAATAAACTATAATAAACGCAATAAATCCTCTGTATCGTGAAGTGTGCGAAGTTCGTTAACAGATCTTACAAAAATGTAAAATAACAGACCTGAAAGGAACTCTCAGTCCCAGTTGTGAATTTTGTAGTCTTCCTTTATTAGGTAATTTACTCGACAGTGTACGAAATATTCACCAGAAACACTTCGATTGAACTGCAGTCAAAAACTACGGCAAACTACGGCAAAAACTACGGCAAAAGGATGAAACATATTAATTCTGTAACTACTGCCATTATTAACTACTCATTTTTTCTGACAAAAGAATACATTTGCTAATGATGACGTACATCTTTCTTCATTCAATATATATTATTCCATTTACAATCAATCTCGATTTCCAAAGATTTCAAATAGAACTGGCGAAACCACAGCCCAAACAACGTATTCACGAATTCACATTCATGAAGAAAAAAAATCAACAAATTACGTAACACAGGTAAATTTTTAACATTTATTTTCATTTATTCTATCACATGACTGACATCTGCTACGTTTTATCGATTATTATTTAATTTACGTTTGAAAACTTGAATATCCTTTTTCTGAACGCTGACACATGCATGCATGATAGTGTCTTTGTCTAGCGAGTAAAGAAAGAGACGCTCAGACCATCTTCACCAGCATTTTGCGAACGAATCTTTTCACATTGATCGCAAATTGAGAGAAAAAAAGAAACGGAGCTGTTAGTCTAAATTGAACACTTATAAACATAATTTTTTCTGCTTTTTTTGGTTTCCTCCCTTTTACGTGAATATTGTTGGCAAACCCAGTGCGAGTGGGCGAAATACCACGCCGCATCGAGTCCGGCGACGTCTCATTTTCGAGGCCGCTCCACAAAGACACGTCGGTCGCCTCGCGACCTCCCGCCAAGTCACAGGCGGCTCTCCGCGACGCGTCGCGGAAGTTGCGGCCCCCACCGCCGACCAGACGCTCCTGGCGGCTGCCACGGTGACCTTTCGGCGCGAGTGCGAGGGCGGAGGTCGGCCTCGCACACCGGGCACACCGGACGGCTCAGGCAGCGATGGCGAGTGACCACGACGGAAAATGGGCGAGATTTACGACCTGCCACAAAATCTCATCGTTTCGACACCTCCACGCCTTTTCGAGTCCAAGGCCGAATGGTAGGGAAGCGAACGTTTCGACACAGGTGGAGGCTCTGAGCACTAACTGCTTGATGTAAAGACGAGGTATTCTAATGGTACGGTGAACGAGATTTCGCCAGGTGAGCGTAAAACCAGATAACAGCAGTGGCGTGTCAGAAACTGCGCCTTCATAACAGCGTTAAAGCAGCAGAGAATCGAAAATATGTATTTGAAAACAGGATTACTGTTGCAGTGTTATTGTCTGCATAGGAAACAATCTCTTTGAAATCCATCTTTAAAATAACGTTCCTTCATTTGTACTTTAATATTACAATAGATCACTCTCACTGACCACTTTTGAACATCCTTGTGTCAGAACTCTCACGCTTAGTATGGTCAATGCTTTATTACCTCCGTTTCTGTTAGATGTACCATGTTGCATCCTTCTCTTTGAATCGTGGCTGATTGTACCTCAGCGTGCTATCTTACACAATGAGAAATAAATTCATTTGCGATCCTCCGTTACAAATAACTACCCTTGCTCCAACGCGTGCTAAGAACACGAATGAACGACACATGTTGCATAGGAAATGTTAAACAGTCAAGCGGATTGAGATGTATGGTTTAAATGGTCGTGTGTATGCGAGACGGCAGGGCGGTGTACGAACACGTGTGCTCAGTTTCGTCGAAAGAAACTTTTCTCTTTGGCATTAATGGATAGTTAACATTCGTGCAACTCTATCTTAAAATGTGCTGCAAGATAGATTCACTGCAAGAACATTGTCGAACAACTTCGACACATCCGCTTCTCTGCGAAGGCGCACAAAAACTTGAATTACTTTCATTACCGAACTAGAAGCGGCGCAAGACCTCCACCATTTGTCACTACCCGTAATTAAACTCACCGAAAAAACAAAACAAGATACGAATTGGAGAGTCGTTTAAATCAAACACGCAGACCCTCATGTTCCAACATTGCTGCTACGTATTTGAACATCGAGGGGAAACCAGGTGTTTCTATCCCCTTCGTCACCTGACGTGCTCTAATGACTGTTGGTTGGCACTTTCAGCTCACGTCGAGCTCAGGGCTGTCACACGCGAACTTGCAGTTCTGCCGTAGTGACCCGAAGTAATATAGGTTGTGTCCTATGTGCACTGGCCCATCGCCTCTCCGTCAGGATTGGCATGGGGGCTCGATACGAAGCATCATTCGCTGTCCGTTGTTTAAGGCAAAGCTGTTCCGGTAGCTACGTTTTTCGGAAGAAACCATGGAAAATTACCGATCAGAGCAGCCCGCCTCTAGAATTCTCCTCCAGATTTTATTCGGAAGAAACCATGGAGGTGAATGTTCAGGGTAGCCGGCCTCTAAAATTCTTTGCCAGCCAGGGTACATGGCCTTGACGCCAATTCTTAACTGATGTCGTGCCATCGGGAACCTAGTACTTCTAGAATTAACCTAGAAGCTCCCAAATCTACCAAGCTTCGGTCGTGAACTCACAACTACATCGCATGCTCACCCCGAAGTACCGTATCTAGTAGTAATTGAAATGAACCGAGAATACATACAGCAGCTGGAAGACTCCTGTCAAGATGATGTTAACTCACAAATTATCGGAGTTCACTCTATTCTGAACAGAACTTTGCCAAACAGGAGTTTAAAATGTTATTCTTTACCCACTAGAAGCATTACAACTTTCCATCTACTTTTTGTACATTTAATAAAGTTTGCGTTCACACGTTTTTGCCACGACTTCAATTGTTCAACATTCCAATACGCTGCTAGTGCTCTTAGTTTGCAGGTAAAATCCACATTGACCGAAATCGAATCTAAACCCCATCTACAAAGCTTGAGCCGCGGACTCGCAAGTACGTGTATTTTGCTCTTGGGACTCCGGACAAGAAGCACACGGGCGCCGAGAAGCTGGCAAGGTCTTCGCAGTCCACCCGCGAGCAGCAGGGCTTTCACATTCCATCTGGCCGTTATGCCACGTCTCCAATACTTAACACTTAACATCAACATGTTAAAAGTGTACAAGCTGAGTAACTCAAAATGCTTAAGATATATTTTGAAAGTTACACAATTAACATTACGCCCACACTTTATAAGATGGTGTTGGAGATTCTTTGGAAAAGGATGATATATTCGGATGAAATTAGTAGTCAAATTATGTGAACTTCGATTTACTTCTATAGTTTCTTTATCATCTGTATTACGAACGCGTTGGTGCTATATCGTACTGGACAGCGTTGACTGATTTATTGTGATTCCGGGCGCGTCAACTATTATGGTCATTAGTCCCGTAAGTGTAGTGTGTTTTGCTCGGGAAGTGGCGGTGTTCTTCCTCGGCTGGTTGGCGATATCCGGCGCCGACCTACCGTCGTCTAACCTCAACCATGTATCTCCAACCAGCGGGGCACCGCCCCAGTCGGGGCAAGCTCTAAGCTCCCGACCGGTCTTCCAGCATGTGCGGTAGTGCATGTTAGTGTAAGAGTGTGGGCAAGGGAAGAGGTGGGAAGATCGTGTGCGGTACGTGACCCGTTTGATAGGGTACTGTTCTGCCATTCGCCTGGTGTTGATCGGAGAAACCACGGAAAACTACCGATTAGAGCAGACGGATTAGGGACCTAGAATTATCCTCCAGAGAGCGACTGAATTCGACCTCGCTAACAAGCTAGTGTCGAAAATCCTGCCACCATCGGGACTCGAACCTAGAATATCCCGGCCAGAGAGACAGCAGTGACATCAATATTTATGCCTTGAGCCATCTTTCCCTGCTTGGACTGCGTACCAGGAGCGGGCGGCCGGGCGGAGAGAGCACGAAAGTTGTAGTGGGTGCTCCCCCAAAATGAACACAACCAGCACTTTCCGTTGTGTGTCCCACATTCTTTTCACAAAATGTTCCATAAATTCGGAGGCCCCGTCATAGCCTCGAAGAGGTTCATTGTTTCTACTTTAAACTTTTTCATTTTACTTAAATCTAGAACACCAAAAGTCGTAATTATAGGTACAGCTCTCAATATGCAAAAGATATTGGCGAAGTTTAGACGACAACACCGAACGAACATCTAACTTTTCCATTAACGCCACAAAACATCCGAATTGTTAAAAATGTTAACTGGAACATATTAAATAGTAAAGCGATATGGCGCCACAGAAGCGTTTTCCTGTATCACGTTTTAGCAGAAACCTCTGTAAATTGTCTCGCGGCTAGCGCAATGCGGGGCAAAACGTCCCATAAACCTCCATGTAATTAGTTCCACATCGTCGAAGCCGCCGGGCACCTACGGTTTGCACGTGCGTATTCGGTAGACGAGACCGACAAAGTGTTCTGAGACACGCCAACACGGGCGAGGTTCGATCCAGACACCGTGTTACCCTATGGCGGGGTGGAGAAATTTAGAGCTGAATTGCGAACGAAAATATATTCACTGCGCATGCGCGAACATGTTGATTGACAGCTGTGCCCTTCCCCATAACCGTCGGACGCCGCAGACCAGGCAGCAATTATGTGTCCTCCGTTGTTCTAATATGGAGCCGACACGCGTTCAGCATCGATGAGAGTTAATGCTCCTGGCCCTCAATTGAGATACGACCGTGCATCAGTTGACCTTTGCGTAACACATTCGCTCTAGCACCCTCCCACATCGCGCGGCGGGCGGAGAGAACACGAAAAGTTGGCAGTGTAAGCTTCCCTCCTCAAACCCCGTAAAATAAGCCTTGATCTCAAGATTCTAACGTGGTATATCTGCAGGCATCAGAGACGATTAAAAGATAAGTAGAATTCATGCGAAAATACTACAGATCCTTCTGGAAATTGACTACGCGACGAAAACCAATTCTTTGATAGATACACAAATGAAAGTGAGGAACTTTCAAAGGTACATTACATCCCGGTTAATGGTCGGCTGGGAATCACTGAGTAGGAGGATAAAACCGGAGCTACGAGAAACTTTTCTGAAAGGAAACAATTTGCTGTTGTGGATCTCAAGGAGAGCCTGAAACACGGAGGAAAGAAAATCCACAAAAAGGACGATAGGAACACTCACAACTGCAGAAACTACACCAGCCAAAGAAAAGAACGGGTAATTTTAGAACAGGCCAAGGAGTTGATGACTTCCATCAGAAGAAGAGTAGAAAGAAGAATTATAAATTTAAAAAAAAACAAGGAAAAGAGACAAGGAGCGATAAGACAAAATAGGAAGAAAACTGTAGGAATACAAGAAGGAAGAAGAGGAGAATTAACAGAAGGGAACGATAAAAAGAGATTCGAGAAACGGAGGCGGCCCGTCCTCTTACGCCGACGGCCGCCCGCGTGAGTTATCGTCCCGGATGCAGCCGTGCGATATTTCCCGCTTCTCGCGTGAGCCGTGTCACCCGAGGTCTCCTCGCGTGCGCAAATGCTCGCCGTGGGACGCTGATCGGCCAATTTCGATGAGAAGATATCCGCCGGTAACAAACGGACGTTTCGATGAGAAGATATCCGCCGGTAACAAACGGACGGCAGGTAGCCTTCACGGACAACACAGTGTTGCTTGTACGGACATTTGTTTCAATTAAGTATTACTAGATACGCCTTCGATGGCAAACGTCGGTGAAATGTTGACTGCGCGGAGGCGTGGTTTAGTATCTGCAGGGAAGCTAAGTGGTCAGTCCACGCGAAACCTGCCGGTTTTAATGTGAATTGATACAGACTCGCGGTACTACATCGCTGCACGCTGCCCGAACGAACGTTATTTCAAGGAAACTCGTTTATTAGCTGTAATTTAAATCTGCAATCCACACAATACCGAGTATGGAAATGTGAATCGTTAACTTTCTTAGCGAAATATCGATTTCTCTATCTCCAAGAAAGGAATTACCCTATCACATGCCACTACCACATGACACAGATCCAATTTCAAAAATTCCATCAAGAAAAACGTTAGGCGATGCTGTTTCGAACCGGAGCTATTCAAACATTTCTACGAACCGTACAGCAAAAACGCATCGGCGAAAGCTGTCAAATCTCGCCCCCCGGCCTCCGCAACGCCGCCCCGTGCGTAACGCACGCCCGCGACGCGTGGCACGCGTGCGAGGGCGCATCTCGCACGCATTGTGCGTCGATCGGCCGCGGCTTCTTTCGCCTCCTCGAGTCCATTGACGTCCCCACCCACTTCCGTGTCTCGGCGATCGGCGCGCTATTGACGTCTTATTGGTTTAGAGAGGAGACCCTGCGGGACCCCACGGGGAACTTCTTTTTTAAAAAGCCTGCGACGCCGCGACGGCGGCGGCGGCGGCGGCTGCAGCCGCGGAGGCCAGGTGGCAACGTCGTGGGGACCCGAGAAAGAGAGCTGAATAGCCGCGCGGAGGCGGAGGGCGAGTGCGTAACCGTCGCGTGGCGGCGGAAGGGGGCGGGGGGGCCGGCACGAGCCGCGGGTGCGCAGATGCGCGGTCGCGCGCGCGCGTGCCCTCGGCGTCTCAAGCCAGTCCTTTTAAACGTCTAAGAAAGTGGGGGCGCGCCGCGGGGTGCCTGAAGGCCCCGGCCACCGCCGCAGCGGCCCGCGACAGCCAGACAACAGCGCCGGGCAGCCGGCGGTGTCTGCCAGACCACAACACGCCGACGGGGCATTATGGCCGCACTTTATATTTTCCCTTTCTCGCGGCCCCGCGCGCGCGACAAAGTGGCCGTGGAAGGAAGATGGGTTTCGCGAAAGCGGAAGGGGTGCGGTTTAACTTTTAAAGAGACGACCAGTTCGCCGGTTTGGTGAAGAATGGGTAGAATTGGCCACTTCTGTAACGCGTCTACACAGTGGATAGCTACCGTGAAACGTACTTCATTAAATGAAGACACGTCGTTACGGAACCGACTCGTGATTTCCTCACATCTATCCTAGCAATGTGTTTCAAACCGTTCCGTTTCTGATATTCATGTCCGTAACTAACTCTAAAGCACAGTACACATATCTATATTCGAAGACGATATAATATCTACTTAAATACTATGGAGATGTACAGGGGCGAGAGGGGGGAGAGATTTTTTTTTGAAATGAGTTACGCCCCCGCAGATCAACTGCACCACGTCGCTGTTTTCTCTAGGCGCCCCTGGAGATGTGTTTTGTCACTCGAGTTTCAGATCGTTGGTGCCATGTGTCACACCAATCACGTCAGAAAGGCAACCAGGAAGCGCTCCGTCGACACTCCCGTGAAAGGTGATGTGCATTCAACCTTCCTCATTGGCGGAATCCCAAATTCACTTCCTGGCTTTCACGATGAACGCATTAAAAGACTAGGAAGTGAATTGAAAGAATCACAGAATTTTCGTGAAAACGGGTCGTGAAAATATAATTAATATACCACAAGACAACTGAATAATACTAATTGCAGATAATTTTCATATTACTCTACGACCAATGAGCAATGTAAAATCAGAGTGAAAAAGGTACTGAAAAACCACTCCGGTGAACACTATCCAACCCACAATTTTTTTTGTAATTCAATTGAACAATAAACTTGTTTGGTGTCAACCTAAAAGCTGATGATTAGTGATGGCAAATTTTACCAAAACATCGATACATCGATGTTTCGATACATCGCTTAGGGGATTTCGGTATCGAAAAGCGACGAAAAAACATCGATTTTTTATTATAGACTAATAAACATGCTATTTTCCTATCCATTTTCAATTACAGTACTAAAAAGGATATATTTTATTCTTTGGTTACCAGCATGTTAGTAGTATGTTAATAAAAATTATTATGGAATGTAAAGAAAAAAATAACAATCAAGAACATCGTGTTTTGCTACTTTACCCTTTAGTCACTTACATTCACATACCATCGAAATAAAACTACCTAAAATTCCCTCAGATTGCACAGGGAAAAACATGATAAAAGAGGATGACGAAAAAAACGATATTGCTGTGGATTGCTACTACTCTACGAGCTGAAAGCCCTTTATTATTTTTTTTATTAAAAGAAGTCTGTTTTTGTAACAAAATATCGATGTAAAGAAAACTTCGAAAGCTGAAAAATTCAATGTTTTAAAAACATCGATGTTTTTTGCCATTCCTACGCAGGAGAGCTTGCACGGTCAACCAGCCGAAGCGGCAGCGAAGCAGCAAGGCGATTACATTAACGAAGATGCGAATCAACGAATACTGATGATTCACGAACCAAACTCTTTATTTTCAGCTTGGTGATCTGGACTGTATCAGGTTTCTTTAAAATTAAAATGGCGGACATAAACAGAATAGAAGATTCACTACTCCACCTCCTTCAACATAATTAATTTAATACGTAGATTGAATTTTGTCAATAATAACAGATGCTATTCCTCGCAAAATTTTTGCTTTCAGTTCAACAGCATGGCAATCCTGAAGGCGTTCCCAAAAGGAGACGCTCGCCAGCGGCAGTCGCACGGGCCGCCACGGCTGGGCGGCGTCGGCCGCAGCCGGGGGCACGGCGGCAGTGGAGCGGCAACGCGGGGAGATTTAGGGGCGCGGCGGGCGAAATCCGCGTCCGCCGGCAAATTGCTGCCTCTGGCCGCCGCGCCCGGCGTGGGGCGCTCCCATCGCCACGCCCCGGAATTTTTTACGTGCCGGCCGCCCGCCGCCCGCCGCGTCGCCAACGCCCACCCGCAGACCGCTTCACGTCGAATTAAGAACCCGGCGCCGCCCCCGCCCCCCCCACCACTGGGCCACCCTGTGATTCAGAGCGCCGAAATAGCAGCGGAAGGACTCACCGCGCTGACTCAAACGAGTAGCGTTTGCAAAATGTACCTCCGGGTTCTAATTTTTTTAATAGTATATTTTGAAGTAAAAGACGATTCTAGGCAAATGTCATAGGGTTTTTGTTTCTTCATGAAGAGATACCTTATTTCGGGCACAGTGGCATTCTGTGGACAGGCCTGCCCCACATTTTCAGGTACTACGACATAATCGTAACCCATTATTTAACGGCTTATTTACGTAACATTATTTCGGGTAAGCTTCCAGGCTGATCAGTGATCGTTATTAGTATTACTATTATGGTTGTTTTCTCTGAACAAGTAAACGTCTCGGTATCAATTTTCGATATCGAATCGACTGAAACAATTTCGACTACGACGTATTATTGGATTTGTAGAAATTCAACTCTCAACCAACCACTTCCTTTCTGTTTTTGTCGTTTTTATTTATTTATTTTCTTATACTATGTAATATTGTTGTAACATTTCATATATCAATTATTTTGCAATTAAACATTTAAATAGAATTATTACAATAACACAACATTTAGCCTAATTTTCTAGGGATTGTATTGTCGTTGGAAGTACATTTTTAAGTTCTGCATCTCTCAAAGGCTTCACATCTGATTAATCCTTCCATGTGTAAAATGTACGCAATATTTATTCAAGTATTATTCATTTAAATTTTATTTGTTTTGAGGTAGATGAAATGTGAAAACATTAACAAGATGTAGTACATCGTGCGGAAAAGTTTTCTCTCAAAATCATTAGAAAAATGTGTTACACTTATTTAGTTCGAGCACGTAAGATCGCCATCTACAATAAAATTACATTTCTAAATCACTGGCAATACGGAAAAGCAAAAATACCGGGCGTGTTATCTATTCAGAGACTTTGATCATAGTGGAATTTTCTTGCCTGACTTATTTACTAATGCAGTGTGCACACAAATTTGTGAAAGTGAGGCTCGTAGATAAGCTACCCCGATTGCTCCAGCTCGTTTGCCAAAACCCACCACACCGTATGCCACCGTGTGGTCTAAAGCAGCCGGCCGCCTTGCAAGTTACAAGCTCGCCGCAAACGACACGGACGCTTATCAGATACTAGCTGAACAAACAGCCGTGTATCAGATCATAAAGTCGTGAATTTAAATTAACCCCCACTTCGCGCCAGTTGTTTCCGCGGCTTCAAACTGGTTTATTGCCGCGTTTCAAAACAATACTAAATCATCTGCCGTCCCTTTCTCGCTCTCTTGTCATGGAAATTTCAATTACTACCCGGCAACGATTTCAACGGGACTATATCTGTTCATTTCAGCGGGACAGTATCTGCTAATTTCATCACGAAATGGAACTTTCTGAGCCGCAAAGGAAGTTCACATGCGTATGGAACGTGAAGAGTATAGAAGAGGACCTACGACACTACCGTTAAGTGTAGTGAAGGCACTAGTAGTTGGATTGTCAGACGATTATAGTTATTTTAAATTCGGTGATCACTTCGAATAATCTCCTTGTCAAGATAAACGATTTCCTTCAATTTCATACTGATTCGAATGTATCTCACGCTCAGAAAAGAATATTATCCCTTAAATGGAATGTGATAAAAAAGTAGAAAACGATAAAGTAACTTCCAATCATTCAAAATGGGACGTCAAAATGAAAAGTAAAGGCTTTGTTTCTACGTCAGTTACCAGCAAATACAACCTCTTAGCCAGTAATATTTACGGTTTCACTTCCTGCACGTAGTTGCTTCGGTCCTACGCTGACCGTCTTCACCAACATTCAAATCAACGAACAACATGGTGGCTATTTCAATCCAACAATTGTGAACTACGTCGTGATATGACGAATGGGGATTTGTAACAGCCGCGTTTCGCCATTTTCAACCGCGCGCGAAACCGAAGTTCGCAACGGGGGAGACGCGTCCATACCGGTCGCGCCCGCCCCCCGAGTGCCGCCGTCCGCGCCGATAACGGAAGCGGCCGGAGGGGCCGCGGTGGCGTTTCAGCCTGACAATACCGCGCGCCTTCAAACTGGAAAGTCGGCCTCCTCCGCCGGGGGTTGCCGCGCCGCGGCGGCTGCTTCCCCTATCCGCGCGTCCGCCCGCGCTGCACCGCGCCTCCCGCTTCGCGCGCCGGTTTGCGATCCCGGGGTCGGGAGACCGACCGACCTCCCATCCACCCGCCCGCCGGCGAGCAAAAGCAGTTGCGGCTGACGAGCAGGGCGGTTTGAATCCAAACGGATCGCTGCGAGCCGACCTCGCTCTGGATTCGAGCGGGAAAGGGAGATACCGGGCTGTTCCCTTCTGCAGAGAGAAAGAGGGGACCTGGTCGTAAAGACCTGCCGCTCTACGCAGTACTCGTAACACTTAGAGAATTGTAAAACGTACATGCGTGGCTTTGCTTCTCATGCTCTAGAATGCAGCGGATTGAAAAAAAAAAAGATTGGCCTGTCAATAACTATCATAAAGAATCACATGCAGAAAAACTCCAGATAAGAAACAACGAATGTTCTACCGAAATGTTATGAAATGCTAAAATAATTGTATTCAGCTATTCCCAATGTTATCTTTGTTGTTTCTCAAAATTCTGAGTACTAACAGCTTTCGTCTCGCTTCTTTTCAGTCAAAATGAAGCTTAAATTTTCTGTTGTTTAATTACGTTATAATAATGATTATTTTATTTGATATTATTATTATTAATTATTATTAAAAATTCCCTGAAAAATACTGAAATATCGTTTATGATTGCATCACTTACGTTAAGGTATCAAACTTCTACACAAAGTAATGCCTAAGGAATTGTTAATAATGTTACAATTTTTTAAAATGTCAAGTGCTTTCTAGATCGATCGCTATTATGCCATTCATGTATGTACAGAATTAGCAGTCAAATATCGAATAGCAGAAATACAGAATCAGCAGTCCAGAATGTGCGTTTTTAAAGAATATGTGTACGCATGCATTCAATGTTGAAGACTTATTACATTCTGGATTAGGTGTTCGTTTTAAACTTCAAAATCGAAATGAGCAGGAAGTTTCTTTGCTACCACTGCCGCGCAGTAAGACTTAATGTAATTTCAAGTAACTTCCTTTTACTTAATTTAAATCTGTACATTCATCTGCGCTTCTAGGAAACATAGCACCCAAGATACGGAATATGTCGTAATTAAATCAATCCTCAGTCGGTACTTATTACACATTACGAAGTGGCAATCCACAAATAAATGAGTATTCTGAAACAGATACCTCTGGTATTGAGTTGAGGTAATCGAAGGATCATAATAACCACAACGTGTAATGTTGCAATAATTACAGCCCATGAGAGCAGTTTAGTTCCACTGCAACCTAGAGGAATATCTTTCCTCTTTGCTACAGCATTCTCGCTCGTGAATATTCCCACAACAGGAGGAAAACGCATCCACGAGATGATTTCCAAGCAGGAATGCCATATTGGTCGGAATTCCGCCATTTTTGCGAAAAAAAAAGAAAGGGGAAGGACTTGCGGGAAGAATATGAATTTCGAGCAATGAGCGTAAATAGTTTTCCCGGGAGAATTTTGGATGACACGATGCTTTTTTTTTTATTAAATCAATAGTAATTACCCAACTTATTTGCAAAATTGCACAAATATTGACGTCTTCGAAAAGACATGCACCACGCACAAGAGTTTTAGTAATGAAACTCTTACAAATGTGGAGTTATATTACGAGATGGCACAGCCCGCTATTTTTTTATTAAACAGCCATTTAACCGTGCCCACCCGTTTCTAAAAATTGTACAAAATCGATGGCTTACCATAGGAAGGCATAAGGATATTTAGTTTTAAACATCTTGTGAAAGTGCAGCTATTTTGATATCACAAGCCTCAATGTCAGAACTCTTATTTTTTAACCGCTCACCATTTTTCAACCCTCAGTCGTTTGGCGGAATTTTTTATCCCTTCATTGGCGGATTTTCACAGAACAGATCTGGCAACTCTGTCTCCAAGGAAGATTTCCCGAAATCGGAGCGCAAAGCAGTCCGTTTGTCCTTCGCAATGCGATCGTGGCTGCCGGGCGGCGTTGCCGATGAGTCAACCATGCGACCCACCGCGACGCCACCGCCGCCGCCGCCGCACGTCATACAATATTGCGGGGGCGACAGTCGAGCGTCCAGTGACTGGAGGTCGCTCGGGCATCGCGGCGCATAAACGCGACGGCGAGACGAGTCCCGCGTGGGAGGCGCGGCATCAAGAGGTCAGACTATCGCAACGCGCCGCCCCCCGCGTTTCAAGCAATTACGCGAGTCGGCGGCCACCCACGAAATGAATGCTGTCACCGAACGTTATTTCTTTGATCGCGGTGAATAAGCTGATAAGTCATAAACACTTCATTTTACAAGAGAGCAAAAAACAACTTTTGACTAATCAGGGATTAATGACATTCAAACGAAACTACTTGTGTATAGGTTTTGTTTGAATATCATTAATCCCTAATTTACAGTATTAATTTTAAAGTTGTTTTTTGCTCCCCTATAAAATTATGTTTTTTTGACTTATCAGATTATTCACCGGGCCTAAAGATTTTTGAAAGATGTTTGCAATCCAAATTGACTCACAGATGAGAATGGTATCATATACAATTGTGTATCGAAACATACGGAAATGTTACCAACAGTGGATTATTACGCGGAAATGCATATCCCCAGACATTCCATTGCCTAAATTCTAAGACAGCATTGTTGATTAATTGTGCGATTCGAATTGCATTGTTGGAGCAGCTTTTTCCCCTCAGGTTCGGAGCGGTTAAGCGGAACGAAGCCCGCCCACGCCGCCGCCAACTGCAAACAATAGACGACGGCGGCGGCCGCGGTGGTTGAGTGCTGCTGGCCATCCTCTTGCATTGCCAATTGCTAAGAAATTCCACACGTAAAAGGACAGACCAGGTTTACGCTACCAACAATAATTAACCAAATAAGAGATAACTGAGGACTACATTTACATGTCCACAACAATATCCAAGCAACAATTCGCGACAACTCACAAATAATGTATTTCGAAAACGTGAAAGTTTAATTTGTGCATTAATAATTCTCGGGAATTAAGGTATATTTCATACCATATGCATGCAACTTCTTGCAGGGAAGACAACAATGATGCATTAGCAAAGAAATATAATATAGCAAAAGTATATTGCTTTCGTCCGTTTTATACTACATGTCTGTCTCCCACACAGCAAATTGTTCACCGAAAAAAAAACTAATCGTTGCAAGGCACACCGTAGAGATCATAGACAAGCATTTCCGGAGCTGGGAAAGTTGTAAATCTCACATGCAAGAGCAAGCGGTCGCCATGGAAACAACTACAGTGAGGTGGTCACTCACGCTCGGGCCTCCGACGTCCGCCCACGGCAGCTGGGGCGCCACGCGCCACAGCCCGCCGCCGGCGAGGGCCATCGGCACCCACGGCGAAAAGGGCGTCCACGTGAGTTCCAGCTTGCCTACGCGACGGCAAACCACCGCCTCCGCAGAGGCTCCAACCCGCTTCGCACTCGCGCACTCAAGTCAGTTGCCCGCCGCGCGGCCCGACACAGTCCACTCGTGTCACCCACTGCTTCCGGATGTATCGTTAACTTCTGTGGAACTGCTTTATCGCTCGTCGTTACCACGTCCCATTAAATCGGGCTGTTCCAGCAACGCCGCAGAAGGCAATCGCAGATCGTAAGACACCCACTAACACAGTCGCCGAAGCACACGGGAAACGTCTGCGCCAACAATGAAGCTGCGCGGGCCGGCCGGAGGAGATCGCGGGCGGCGATTGCGCCCACTGTTGGCAACGCCGACCGGCGGCGATAGCATCGCTGATAAGGGCGGAGGCGGCCGCCACCGCCCGAGCGCGCGCCCCAATTGCGGGGCGCGGAAGTGGCCGCCGCGTGGACGGCGTCGGCGTCGGCGCGGCGCGGCGCCGCGCAGCGCCGACGACGCAACCGCGGGGCCCAGGCACTCACCTCGCAAAAAAAGCCACTGTCCTTGGAGAGTCGCGCGCCGTCTGGTCGTCTCGCTGGCGCGCCGGCCGGGGACCCGGGCCGGGGCCCGGCCGCAACACGCACCCGCTGCCCGCGGCTTCCTTGTCCGCGGGCGCGCACGCCTCGCAGGCGCCCCGTGGGGAGCGCCCGGGGAGTGGCGGGCGACAAACGATGGTAGGCGCCGTTCGTCAGTGTCCTCGCGTCAAGTCGGAGGAGTTGTCACAACGTGGGAGTGATTAGTATAAAATTAAAAAAAAAACGATGGTAGGCGTTGAGCACACGCGTGAGACACGCCTGGCTGACACGGGCAGGCCCCCACGGCCCGCGGCTCAACTCTGCCACTCGCAACAGGTGTCCCCACCACTCGTCCTCGGGCTGCACTCGCTCGTACGTTCGTTCACTCGCAGCGCCTCGGCTCCACACGCAAGTCGGCTGACCGGCTGTTGCCTGCCTGACGCGTCGGCTTCGACTGCCGCCGCGCCCGCGCCCGCGCCGAACCCTCCGCCGCCGCCTCCGCTGCCTCCGTCGCCGCCAGAATTCGCCAGCGGGTGAGAAGGGGGCGGCGGCGGCGGCGGCGGCCACGCGCCCCGGGGGTAGCGGTGGTGGGGGTTCCCGGCGGCTCGGGAGGGGAGGAGGGGGCGGTCGCCACCGCCGACGCCGCCCGTCCGCGGCCAGGTTGAGTTTAGGGCCCCTCCCGCCCGGCCCGTGAGGGGATGATGACGGTGCTGATGATAATGACGGACCGCACGGCCTCACCCCCGCATACACAGAAAGAAAAAGGCGGGACAAAAAAAATGGAAGAGATTCGAACCCCCAGGCTTGGCGCGTGGTAGAGTCGTCCCCAAATTATAAGAATCGCCGCACTTTAAATTCTTTTTTAAAGAGGGGCGAAAATTTGCAATCTGTGCGCCGATTACTGTAATTGAGAGCGGTAACAGAGAGCTGAGAATAGCAATAATCAAGGAAATATGTTTGCGGCCAAGGAAATTCATTGCCGCGCGGAGGTGGCGGCGGCGGGCGCCGGGCGGGGTGGGCGGCGGCGGGGCGGGGCGGGGGATGAGAGGAACACGCATGCGCGACCGAAGCGCCCCGCGTCGCGGAAAGGACCAACTGCCCGCGGGAGACGCGGGGCGGGGCACAATCAATTGGGGTGGTGGGGGCGAAGGGCGGGGAGGCGGGGATGGTCGGCTGCCGCCCGCCGGGCTCCCTGTGTGCGACCGTGGGACCCCGCAACCCTGACGGGCGTGCCCGACAACAGACTAGCTAGCGCGAAGCGGGGTGGCGGTGTGTGCAAAGGCCCCTTGGAACACCGGAAATAAAAACTCTACATCTAAGTGGGAACAGTTTCACGCAAGATTTTGCTCTAAAAAGTAGTAATACAGACCAATACGTTACGTACACACGTACATATACGTATGTAGACACACGTACTACATGTATGTTGGTCTATTTCTAAAAAAGAAGTCGTTATCTGGAAAGTAGCCGTGTGCTAATTTGTTTTTCGTTTAACCCATTTATGCTTAGTGTTTCGTTTCCGCAATTGTTTTTTCATTCAACACATTCTATATTTTTCGCTGTAGCAAAGTGTATTCATGAAGTTACTGGCGAGAAAAACCGTATTGGAGAATAGTGACGTATTGACACATTTCAGTAACAATTTGTTCTAAATTCCTGTTTGAACTATTGTGTTGTTTGAAGTGCAGTCATCTTCAATTGACGTGTAGTTATTAAAGAACATAATTACTCGTTTAATGAAATTTCTGATCAGATTAGTTCTATAAAACAGGGTAAGACACGTTAGAACTACTAGATCGACATTCTTGTAATGGATACCCGATTAGGTACCACGAAGAGACAAGTCTAAACAATGAGCTGTCCTCTCTTTCTTTCTTCCTCTCTCCCTGAAGTAGTCGTGATAAAATTTTGGTTGCGAACTCCGTTTGTAGATTTATGGGCTGTATGCCAAACATCGCTTAAAAATTATATACTTTAAAGCGCGATGAATTAATACATTATACACTTCTTTACAATACGTCTTTAAATTGTCTTATTCTCCATACTATATCATAATTGTCTTATTAATCAGAAATGTACCACGGAACGTGGAATCATTGATCAAAATATCCTGATAAACCCATTATTGTTTTGCATTTCTAATATTCTATTTCTCTGTAAAGTTTCATCCAGAACAATTTCATTAACTCTCCACGTACAAAAAAAGAACGCATACTTTATTCACTGTATAATAAAATGACTCAATTTGTACATTCCATGATCCATTCTACACGCATAGGCTTCTGCCGTGTACACATCGATTGCAAAATAATGTATGATTGAGTAATAAATTTGAGGAGAGTGTGAGGATACTCCTACATCGTATCTACCAACAATGATGTGGAGGAAATACTTCATGAAGTTATTTATAATTCTTTGTTTCGGATAGACATCAAACTTTGAAGGTTATAATTTCTTCAGAGGACACTTCTCAAGGCAAATCATGTGCGATTGGGTGCGAAATACGTAGTCCTGACTATCGCTGACATTTTGTTGCGAGCTTTGTGAATTGGCATTCAAAGAGTATTATTACTAGGTTCCGACCAAGTTCTTTTAATCTAATGAACTTGATTTTTTAACATTTTATGTAATTTGCACAAGCATTAACGAACAAAGCATTCAAAGAAATCTTCAAACTTCCTTAAAAACTGACACCTTCGACTTTTTGAACTACTGTTCATTGCTTAATCACGATCTTTCTTCACCCACAAACAGTTTTGAAATATTGGCTGTGTAGCATCAAAAACATTTTAGATTCTGTAACTAGTTTCGGAAAGCTACATCATTGGAAGAAGAAATTAAGTATTTATCGAAAATTTCATTAAAAAAAACAAATTAAATAATATACACTCGTATTTACGAGCGTATAAGTATAAATGAAAAGAGGGAGATATTATATCTCGGATATTTGGAACTATTTTTTATTGAAATGTTCACTCGACAATCTTATCTTTACGATACTCTTTCTACACCATCATACAATTTTTCAAATAGACACATTTTGTCTTCAGAAAGCAATTTCAGTCGAAAGCTCGTCTCAGAAAGCTGAAATATTTCAGGATGAACATTCCAAGACATAGTTGTGTGCTAAGGAGTTAAGCTGGGTTCAGTAAGTAGGATGACGCGCAGTACGAACAAAAGGGCAGTTCTATTTTCGCCCGGACCTTGGACAGTCGTAGGCGTGGGAATTTTGAAGGTTGCCTTAGGAGGGGCGGTGGCGTTGGCGGCGAAGGCGTTGGTTTCGCCGGAATGATGACGTGGCCCGCCTGCCTAGGTCGCGTAGCACTACTTACACCGGCGGACAATGTTATCTGTCGCAGGTATACGAACTCACTCGGAAATGTAATCCCTTTTCGTCGACGCCCTAATGTCGACAGAATTTCAATTGACGTGGCGTGTCATTCTCCCTGTTTTGTCGTCTTCAACAAATGTGCTCAAAGCTTCAACTTTATGTGGTTTTCGCGACCACCACTAAACACGAACTCAACGCAAGTACACAGTGAGCATGGAAATAAAGAAAAATACAATATCTATATATTACCAATATATGGCAGGAACTTTCTGGTTAGGTTTTACTCAAGTTAATTCAAATGAGTCCGGAATAAACTAACGTATTTGTTTAGGATTTGTTCAGGATTTGTACATTGATGGTCAGGAAAAATTTGTTAATTTGTCTACAGGGCGATATAATTGCCATACAATTCCCCTTCCTAATATAAACAATATAAAAGCGTTATAGTAAAATTGCGAGGTTACATTCTAAGACTAGGAAATTATGGCCTACTTTTCTTTGGAGATAAAGACATGTATATTACACATTCGTATGCTACGATAATTTTCATGTATTATACGTATTACTATCTTGTAATCTTCATAAAAAAAAAAAAAAAATAGAATAAAAAGATACTAAATAGATGATCAATAAAAGCGTTCAGATGTTTTGCGTTCCTAGTTTTACTTGTTTTCGATTATTTCAACTTGCAAAAACTCATTTTTCTGCAAATATTATTTCCTACTGACGATGATTTCGAACTAAATCATTGAATTTCCGTCTTGCAAAAACTATCTATTTTGGAGGTGAAGTAAATTACAGAAGGTTATACGCGTTCGCAGACCCGTCCCAGTTCACGCTGTACTGCCCATTTTGATTATTTCATAATACGTTGGTTTATTTGTTATTCAGATGATTCAATCTGCTTTCCTTGGTCTGATTTATTAAGTTCCAATTTTGTCAATAGGCATCTTTTCCTATAATTCAGCAAACTAGAATTAACTTTTTTGGCGGGTGTCGTATCTTCAGCATTTATAAGAAAGAAAAAACTTCTGTGAACAGTTGCTACGAAAGTGTTTATTTCGCAATCTGCACTAATATTCCGCATTTTCCTTTCACTAAGCGGCAACCTCATGAGCAAGGCGCTCAGAAGCTACGTACTAGTAGAAATTTATTGTCCTTACAATGCAATGCAACTCGAAAAATCGGTACTTTTTCCTACAGCATCCCAATACTCACTTCTTACTACGCAGTAAGTTTAAAATGTAACGTGTTACAACATAGTACGTAAATGAAAAACGAAGTTTTGAGATAGGTCCAGGTCGTTTTATGAATGAAAGTAAACATCGTTTAGTTTTTCTTTCCTTCTCTGCATTCAAAAAAAATCCTTTATCTTACTATTTATACGTGACCAAGCAATAAAATATAACTCATTTAAGTGTTAGAATACAAATGGAAATAGTATGGTAAATTACCACCTGTTTTATTGTATTAAAACATCGATAGATTTTTCTTCGGCGTGGAAAACCGTTGAAACCTTTCCACCATGATGGGGAAATACATGTGGGAGTTCCTTCGGCGCATCGATTTTTGCTAGTTCTGCGCACCACCAGTTAGCGTCACGAACCACGTGACCACAGTACGGACACTTCGTTTGAAAACCCAGTCGAGACACTGTCCGCCATGTTGCATGGAGAGCGAGTAGTGTTGAGAAATATTTTGAGAGTGGTACAAAATGAAAATTTTCAACTGTAACTAACCAAACATTACGCGATGAAGGTATACAAGATGCAATATTTAAAAGAAATACTTCATAAATCTGTTTCAGTGTCTTGTAGCGATGGGATAATTTTTATATCTGGCTGCATTTAAAATTCCCGCTAATATTGTGACTCAAACTGGTGTCTTAAGCTCATTGGCTGAAGTCGGATACCATGGGGAAGAGCCCCGTTTTCCCAAATGGAAAACAGTTTGGTGAAGTATCGATACATCGATGTTTGAGTAAAATTAGTGAATTTATGCACCCTCGAAAGTTAAATCACTAGCCGATCTTCGGCGCATGCGCAGTTCACGATTCGTATCATTTTTGTGCATGTCGCATGCGTAGAATATCGATAGTGCTATCCGCTATGGCGTGCACAAACACTGTATTTGATATCATTAGATCTTACAGTAGCAGTCGTTCTCTTGTACAGTAGATATCGTCTTACAATGTCTTTCAAAATGTTGATAATCTCGAATAATCACATTTAAGATATTAATGTTGAATGGAAAAGTTGCAATTATCTCTTTCAATAAGGTCGGCTGGTAATATTGTAGATGTTTTAAAACGATGTATTGTAACAACGATTCTTAGTAAGAATTTCTTACTGTTCCTGGTATTCAAACATTTATTTCATGTTGCGATTTCAAGTAGTTCGCAGAAAACTGAATAAAAAACCTACTCCACTGAAAAAGAAATTGAGAAAGAAATCTTAAATTATTGAAAAAAAATTAATTTACAGGAATAGTTTTGATAAAAGTTAATTATACTTATCAATTGTCTCTTCAATTTATTTTAGAGGCATTTGGGTATCCTATTTTAGAGGCATCTTCAAAATGATCGGCGGAAAGTTCAATGAAACTGGAAATGGTTATTACTGAGATTACGATCTGGAGGCTCAACATATTCTAGAACAATTTGACGCTTGTCCAAACGAAATTGATGCTATCAACGCCAAAGCTGTTTAAGAAATTTTGAATATTGATCGGAAGTACAAAATACTAAAAAAAAAAAAAAACTATTGGCATGAGAAATGAAATCATAATGTCAATACGCAACTTTAGCGTCACGACTTTTATAAATCATCATCGAATTTCGGCTATTTTAAAAGAAGATGAAAAGGTCTGCTTACAGTGTCTTTCATAGTTGGAGGTTGAAGAATTTTATGATATTGAATCAGTATACAGAATCACTTACCATTTTGACGATAATCCATATTTTCTCAACGGAATTTTGACAAGCGAATTCCATTTCAGTTCATCAAGAAATCCATATTCGCACAAACATTACAGAAAGAATTTCATAAAGAATTCAAGGAACAAGAAATTAATTAAAAAAAAAAAATACTAAAAAATAATTTTTATGTGGTTCCACGACGATAGTCATCCAACGGATGCCGATATTGCTGTGGTAATTAAGGATGATTTGTGGTCAAATCCTCTGCCGTACTATTTAATGTCAATTATTGGGATAGACGTCAGATCTGAAGATTGCGATTTCTTTGCAGTAATGTGTGAGGGGAAAAGTATGATTTTTGAGGGGAGGAGGAAACCGATGTTATACTGAAGAAGAGAAAGAATCTGTTGAGATAATGTAAAAGTCAATCACTGAAGGTAATTTTCTCCATTTACATACTATAAGCGCGTTTTTATGACTTACTCCTCCATTATCCCTGAGAATATTGGTCCTTCCTGATTATAAATTGCCAGTTTAACACGCAAGTCACTCACTTGTATTTCATTTTTAGTGCAAGTTTTTGTGTAATGTAATTTTTATTGTTTAATGCTGATTTAGTATTTCATTATTATGAGTAATTTCATTTAATGAGTACTGAAATGATTAATAATAATGAAAAATAATCAGAATGTTTTGAACGCTAATAACAGAACTAAAGCAATGTGGAATATCATAAAAAATACAACGTAACACCAACATTAATCCTGTGTTATTGGTAAAAACGTTTCCGTAAAATCATTAGGATGACATATGATGGTCTTTTGCTAGCACATGCTATAGTATAAAAGAATAGAATGTTCCATTTAGTTCATCGATATAAAATGAATCGGTATTGACTTAAGTTTAACGCTCTTCTATTATTCAAATGCGTTAAAAAATATTGTTATAATTTCAACAATTTCAGTATGTAAGTCAGTTGTTATTCGTGCAAGGAATTGTAGTGCAAGTACTATGGTCGCACTTTTTCTTGATCCTCGATCTCCCTAGTCCTCGTTCAGTCCGGCATAGCACGGCCCGGTAGAAAATATCAGCTCTACTCGGAACGTCACGGCTCAGTTTGCAGTGCTGCCCACCTTCTTCCTTCCCAATGCGGACTTCCTAGTTTTCGGTCTCTCTTTCTATCGACCTGTGCGTACCATGTTCCTTCTTGTCACTCAATTATTTCTATAACTATTAATTATTTTTTCAGAAAGAAAAATTTCCGTTGTTTCTCATAGCTATCTAGTTCAAGACGAGTTATTGTCGTGAAGACATGATGGGAGGGAGTGAGTATCGGGAGAAAGATGAACTCGGTGTTGGTTGTACACAAATGGTTTATTGTACGTTCCTATGCAAGTACGTTTACCCAACAGAGGCTACGCAGCCCAGCACTCAGTCGGTCGTTGCCATGAGGAGGGTGGGGGAAGGGTGGCAGGTAGCGGCGGCAAATCCAGCGGCCTCAAGGCGGCGGCGGCGTATGCGGCGGCCACAAGGCGACGGCGCAGGCGGCGGCGAAGGCAGATAGGCTGGCGATGGGTCGCTCGGTTCGGCACGGCGTCGATTCCCGACTCGGTCAAACCCGAAGGCAACCGTAGAGCGGGACGCCGGCGATCACTACCGCACTCACGAAGAGCGGGAAACGAGCGACCACTTCTTAGGCCGGGCCCGGTCTTATATACCGCCGGGCCAGTCCATCCCCGGCGTCAGCGGGGGTGGCGTTGCCTTTGTTGGTGGGCACCTACAGAATGCGGGGGGGTGGCGAACGGTCGGCCTGGACATCTGGTCGCCAGACCAGCGCGGTCCGAGCGGAGGGCGGGCGGTGAAGGGCGCAAGCCGGCGTCGCCTCACCACATCACCCCGCCCGTAAACAGCCGAAGGGGGGGGGGGTCATTTTGGAAACGCGACTGAGTACCGTGCTGCTATTATATACAAATACTACTACACAGTACAACACAAATACAAATACACAATACAATACAATACTACTACACAATACAACACAAATACATATACTATACTACTACACAATACAACACAAATACACACTATACAAATTCTATACAAATACTATACTAACGCATATTAGATATTTACAACAAGAGACACAAAACACAATCTACATTAAAAAATGGCATGAGACATAAGACTGGACTTATTTACAGGCTAGTTCACGTTTTTTTTTTTTTTTACACGTTGATTCACGGTTCTTCTGGGTCCTTTGCATTTAGCACTTAGCACATCTCCCATTTTACGTTCACAAACACATACACACGAACACACATAGGTAGGCAGCTTCAGGCAGTGTCCGCAGCTTAGATGATGTGTGGCAGCTGGTCGAGCGCCATCCGTCCTTTTCACACACGCATGCCTCCAGGTGGGGGCGCAGGTTGGGCCCGTGCGTCGACGGCGCACGGGATCTCGCCCGCCCGCGCTTCCTTGCCGCCCGTCATCAGTGCCCGACTCCCGCAAGCAGTGCCGACGTGGGAGCCGAAAGGCGCTGGCGAAGCTGCGAGGCGCCATGGTAGCGACGTTGTGGATGCGTCTGCGGTAGAGTTTCCTCCCCGCCTCTCCGCCGATGCGCGCGAAGGCGGCCGGCGCGCAGTCTCCCCCTCTGGCGCAGCCGGGGGCGGCCGCCGTTCTTCTTGCGAAGCGCCGCTGACTCCGGCTTGGCGGTGTCGGGATCAGCCCAGCCTCTCCCGTCCAGTAGGGCCCTAGGGCCTCAGGTTCACTTGCCTGGGGCCAGCTGGTTGTGCCTTTCTAGGGTCCCGGACGTAGGGCTGAAGGAGCTTAAGCTCCGTCACCTGCCGCGGTGCTGAGGCCGCGTTTAGGGGTGGAAGGTGTGGCGGCGGTACTTCTTCCGCGGCTGGGAAAGGCCCAGTTGCTGGCGTCGGAACCGGCGAGGGGGAAGGGATTAAGGAGTGGCCGGCAGTGGCGGCCGGGGCGGCTTCCATGGTTGGGGGTGGCGGTGATGCGGGTGGCGGTGGTGGCGGGTGCGGTGACGGTGGTGGCCTGTTCTCTGAGTAACTGGTGACTGGGTTTCCGCTGTTGGGGCCCGTAACTCTAGGCTCAGTTACGATACGAGGTGGTTGGATTTCTGGTCCGGGTGGCAGAGGCAAGAGATTCCGATGGTGTGCGGTCAGAATCTTTCCGTTTGATAGGCCTTGAATATCGAACGAGACTGGGCTCCTTACCTTCAAAACTTGATAGGGGCCTATCCAGCGGGGCGCTAATTTCTTGTTTTGCCCAGGCTGCAGGACAGATTACGCAGCAGCACGAGTTGCCCGACTTCTATGGGGAGTAGTATGTTCGCATCAATCTCACTCTTATGCACAACGAAGCCGCCACTCCGGGCGTACAGCGCAATTCCCGCTGTCCGCCCGCATTAATCTCGTTAGCTCGAAAAATCGATTCCTTACCGGACTTACAAGCGCCAATTCCGTTGTCCCGCCCACGTTAATCTTTCTAGCTCGAAAAACTGGTTTCCCCTTCGGACGTACAAGCGCTAATTCCCGCTGCCCGCCCGCATTAATCTCGCTAGCTCGAAAAATTCGGATTCCTCTTCGGACGTACAAGCGCCAATTCCCGCTGTCCCGCCCGCATTAATCTCGCCAGCTCGAAAAACTTCGGTTTCCTCTCGGACGTACAAGCGCCAATTCCCGCTGTCCGCCGCATTAATCTCGCTAGCTCGAAACTTCGGTTTCCTCTTCGGACGTACAAGCGCCAATTCCCGCTGTCCCGCCCGCATTAATCTCGCTAGCTCGAAAAACTTCGGTTTTCGCCAATCCCGCTGTCCCGCCCGCATTAATCTCGCAGCTCGAAAAACTCGGTTTCCTCTTCGGACGTACAAGCGCCAATTCCCGCTGTCCCGCCCGCATTAACTCGCACCCCCCTCCACTCAAAAATTCGGTTTCCTCTTCGGACGTACAAGCGCCAATTCCCGCTGTCCCGCCCCCATTAACCTTGCTCTTGATCAACTCGCCTATTTCGCTCGCTGTGAGCGGCCCTAGCAGATCCAAACTATCCGTGATGCGGCGTCCCGCGTCTGCGTCTACTACCATAAGTATGCCTTGATGTTCTCTCGGCTCGTCTGCAAAAGAAATAAGATCATCGAACGTCTGTTTTCTAATTTTCTTCGGTTTTCTCCGAGGAGCGAGAGTCGTCACGTGCCCCTTGCAAACCTGCATTGTATTGTTCCGTAACGAAATACTACTTCCAAACTTCACCATGAAATCTAAGCCAAGTATCCCTGCGTGATTTGTGGTCCCTAAATCCACTATGAGCGTGTCATGCTCGTATGTTACCTGATCAATCAGAAATGGCACACTACACTGACCAAGTATCTGCAGATTGTGCCAGGCGCTTTAATTGCCGAACTATAACTTGAAAGGGGAAGTTGACCGAAAGGAAAAATTTTGGAATCGCATAAAGTAACCGCAGCTCCCGTGTCGACCAGGAATTGGTGCTGTCTTCCTAATATTCCTACACTGATTGTCATGCCGTCCACCGGAGTAACGGCTAATACTTCATCCCCGACCTGGTAGTCGGGGTTTATTAGTTCCCGAATTCACATTCCGTTTTTGACAATCTACCGTACAGTGACCGGATTTTTACATTTACTACACATTATTAATGGGCATTTCCTAATGTGGTGGTCTGTTTGCCCGCAATTAAAACATTTTTGTTTCTTCTCCGGACACTCTCGCGAAAAATGGCCTGCTTTCCCACAATGATAGCATACTCTAGCTTCAAATGACTGTCTAGGAGGTGGCAATGTTTGCAGCGCGGATCCCAGGTTCCGACCTCGGGAGGTTGCTGAATGGCATAGAACTCCGAACCTGCACCGAACGGCAAGGTTGATGAGTTAGCTCGGTGGTCCTCATTTCTATTCTCGTAAGGTGGGAAAGCGGAATCCTGCACCGGCACATACGGGTGCGGTGGTGTTGCCGCTGCGTATACCCCTGCGGCGAGTAGGGCGCATAAAAATGATTTTGTGCCGCCGTCTGCGCATGTTGCCCACTTGCGTACCTTGCGGGGGCCCGCCGCTAAGACAGTTCAGTGAACTGACGCTTCGGAGTCGCAGACGCATAGCTCCTAGCTATTGCTTCTTCTTGGTTTGCAAACGTTACTGCTTCTAACATTGTTTTTGGATTGCGAACTGCCACGAACCGACCTATTTCCTCTCTCAAACCTGCTATAAATTGTACTAGCAATCTTTCCTCAAACATTGTCTTGGTTGCAGCTGCGTCGGGTTACTATAGCAGCTACGTAGCTGACGTTCTAGCGACGCGAGCCTGCTGGAGAAGTCGCCAATCGACTCAAGTGCTTTTGACTACAATCATTAAACATTTTCTCTAAGGTGGGCCGTGATAATTTTGGAAGAACCTATCTTTCATATATTTACAGAAATCCGAGTAGGATGCCACTACATATGCATTGTTTTCCCGAATTCCGATGCAATCCCGGCCAGCCGTAAGCGAGCTACACCTAGTGTTACAGCCTCACTCCAATTACTAAAATTACTAACTATTCGGAGACGTTCTAGAAAGGTTTCGATGCGGTACCGTCCTCGCCACTGAACATCGGAACGAGACAGATCTGCCAGCTGATACATTGGCTTGTGCCGGAAAATTTTTGAAGAGGGGTTGCTGTCGCCTTCAATTGTAAATACCGGGGATATAAAATCCATGAGATCACTTACGCCCACATTCCCAGGGCAAGGAAACTGCTGATTGCCTCGGTGCGACATGCTGCTGCTTAATCAATCCCAAGCGAAAAATTTTGAATCCAGATTGTAGAAAAAAAAATTAATTTTGGTTGGCCGTTACATTACCGAGTTCGCTTTCTCTCGCTTTGCTACAGAATGCTTACTCATGGTGGTTCGACCCTGCTCCTTTCAGGCCAGATTCATCCCACGCTCCCTCCTCTACGGGTTGCGATTACACCCCACACCTGCACCATATGTCGTGAAGACATGATGGGAGGAGTGAGTATCGGGAGAAAGATGAACTCGGTGTTGGTTGTACACAAATGGTTTATTGTACGTTCCTATGCAAGTACGTTTGCCAACAGAGGCTACGCAGCCCAGCACTCAGTCGGTCGTTGCCATGAGGAGGGTGGGGAAGGGGTGGCAGGTAGCGGCGGCAATCCAGCGGCCTCAAGGCGGCGGCGGCGTATGCGGCGGCCATGGCGACGGCGCAGGCGGCGGCGAAGGCAGATAGGCTGGCGATGGGTCGCTGGTTCGGCACGGCGTCGATTCCCGACTCAGTCAAACCCGAAGGCAACCGTGAGAGCGACGCCGGCGATCACTACCGCACTCACGAAGAGCGAAACGAGCGACCGCTGGCGATGGGTCGCTCGGTTCGGCACGGCGTCGATTCCCGACTCGGTCAAACCCGAAGGCAACCGTAGAGCGGGACGCCGGCGATCACTACCGCACTCACGAAGAGCGGGAAACGAGCGACCACTTCTTAGGCCGGGCCCGGTCTTATATACCGCCGGGCCAGTCCATCCCCGGCGTCAGCGGGGGTGGCGTTGCCTTTGTTGGTGGGCACCTACAGAATGCGGGGGGGTGGCGAACGGTCGGCCTGGACATCTGGTCGCCAGACCAGCGCGGTCCGAGCGGAGGGCGGGCGGTGAAGGGCGCAAGCCGGCGTCGCCTCACCACATCATTACGCAGAGTTTTCTGTCAAAGAAGTTGACAGCCCTGTACTGCCATAACGTAGAACCCGCCTTTATGGAGTATCAAGAAAAAGTGCGCTATTAGTACCAGGATTTTTGAA
This sequence comes from Teleogryllus oceanicus, assembly GCA_964035755.1. NCBI lineage: Eukaryota > Metazoa > Arthropoda > Insecta > Orthoptera > Gryllidae > Teleogryllus > Teleogryllus oceanicus. Next base: position 128,876,962 of record CAXIVR010000005.1, on the reverse strand, counting down.
ATTTGGTCCCGGGATATTCATTTAATAATCTGGCAAAGCTGGAGGGCGAATAATCGTGTTGTAATAACGGTGTACGTAAGTAGCCGAAAGTGTTCAGGCTAGTAGCATTAATAGGAAAGGACATTGGAAGATATTGAAAGAGGCGAAAAATGTTCTACGAACAATGGTCATTTACAAAAGGAATACCTTTCAACTTTTATTTCTGTATTAATAAAGTCAATTCATTATCCGGGCTAAAAGCACTCTAATTATCATATACATTCTTGGTGATATGACAATACGATTTTCTCTGATTTCACTCTACCGGTCATGATTATCGAATCTGATGTTCTGCAATGATCCATATTCCAACTGAACTTCCAGCAACACCCAATAAGCGTAGCGACAACGTAATCAATTATTTTACGTAATCAATTACGTTACATTGACATCGGACAGATATTGTGTGACACATCTTTTTCGGTATTAAGTTTCAAAGAAATAGTATTCTTTATGAATAAATTACTTGAAAGTTCGTAATGTTTTTATTGATATAATTTACATTTAGTTTTCTCGTGCATTTCTCATACGTTTATTTACATACGCTTACTATATGCACTTACGCGAAAGTATTTCTGAACACTTTCAGAAACTTTATATTAAATATTTACGTAATTAATTTTCCATTTTTATTCAATATTTTTAATACTTAAATTTTTCGCAAATTTTAACTAAATGTACTTTATTAAAGAATTCAAACCTCTGTTTGGACAGTAACTGTCCAAGTAACTTTGAGTCGAACTGTTCTACTTAAATTTTTAAAAAAGTGATTGTCTTATTTCTCTTGTCATCTTTGAACTCTAAATAATCTAAGAGTTCTGATCATTTAAAATTTTATCCACATTTTAAGAAAATAAAACAAAAGATTTCGGAGAAACTAAAGAGAAATAATAGGTAGGACCACATTGCTTAATGATAAAGTAAAACGTAAAAGCATACATGGAAATTCAGCTACTCTAAATGTACACCAATATTCATATGAACAATCGATATTGTCATATAAGCATTGAAATGTTCATGGAATGTTCTAATACATCTGTCTAATCATTGGTGTTTTGCAATTTTGGTAGTTTTGAGATTTCTTTAAAGAGACTTCTTGAGGTCCGGGTGGTGAGAGCTCAGCCATTTGACATCGGGAGAGATATTGTGTGACACACTTTTTCGGTATTAACTTCTCAAAAAAACGTATTCTTAATGTATTAATGCTATGGACATTGGACATGTCTACTGTGTGGGTAAAATCATCATCCCGGCATAAGCCTCCAGCGCTCTCTGAATTACGAAACTACAGAAGAAGGTCGTTTAACTCGGCTAAACGAATTCGGAAAGACATCCGAGTACATGTAATATGTAATATATTGCCTTCTAAAAATGATTCATCGCGAGATTTCTGTTGTTTCATTTAGGGCACCTTCTATTTGATATGAGTTTCTTTCCAGCATGATAAGTACTGTTAGAAGTATTTGTCAGAATGCGCTGGAGATAACCATGCTGTCACTCAAGGAGTTTGAAAATCGTACATTATAAATTATAACGTTTTGCATTTGGCAATCCATAGCAAAAGAGTATTCATCCCTTCTCGTGAACATGGTCTAAGTTTCGAAGATTTGTTCAGGCTTCAAGGTTTGCTCTGAGGGGTAAAGTTGAAAGTTAAGGTAGCGCTAGGATGGGTGTAAAAATAGAGTTACGGTAGTCTCAATATGTAAATTTGTACGTATGTGTCATATGTAAATTTACGCTATATTTATGTTAAAATGTCTAGATTAAAAATGGTTAAATTCATTGAGAATATCTTGAAAATTCAAAAATGTTTCCCAATGCGAGTATCTTTTACCTGTAAAAATACGTATCCCTTCCCTAGTAATTATCAGGGTTAAGTGCTCTCAAGCTTCTGTGTTTTAATATGAATTTACTAAATGTTCTCAAAATTATTGCGAAAAATTGACCACACCTTAAAAAACTATATGCAATTAAATAAAAATGTACAAACCGTGAACTGTGTACATGGTATTTATATATGTGTGCGTACGAAAACCATTGAACCACTGTGAAGCATTTGCTATCCCCCAAAAAAGTTTTGAGCGGCCTAAAAAAGAAAGAAACAAAAAACAGGATGAGATTCGCTTGTTACACCAAAATGTTTTCTAAACGTTTTATTTAATTGACCTGCAGACCTGGTGGTTAAGAGCGAGTACCGACTCCACACTTCGGTCCGAAGGGACGCGGGTTAAAAAAAGTGCATTCTCGGTATAGCCCGTCCCATTAAATCAGAAAGCATCTGACAAGTATCGGATTTAAGGAAAGCAGTAAAAGCGATGAGTCTACAAAGGTATTAATTGTGACGAGTGAATGTGGGGTTTAAAGCGGAATAATAAAATAGGTGAGTCGCCAGTCAGCCGCCGTCCCGGACACTTCGTCCGAGACCTCGCCACTGAGGATGCCTACCGCAGTCGTGGGCAAAATGTTTGGCAGTTCAAAGCCAATTGCACCACGGCCCATCAACCCGGAAGACATGAATAATAATAATAATAATAATAATAATAATAATAATAATACAATAATGTCGCTAAAACCAATCTCAACAAAATGCAAATATTTCAGAACAAATATTTAAGATTAATAACAAGAGCTCCATGGTTTATTAGAAATAAACAACTACATCACGATCGAAACATAAATGAAATAGCTCACCAAATAGTATACCTTTCAAACAACTTTTACACTAATTTACCCTTCATAAAGGCATTAACTCACTACAAACTCGGAAAAGATCCCAGATACAAAACCAGAATAAAGAACAGATTCCCGCTCCATTCTTTCCTCCAGATATTTTCAAATATTGACTAATTATGTTGAGGTGCTATTTGTTTCCTCTCCCTATTAAAGTTTGTTAAGTACAATTTTAAAGTAGATTAAGTTGATTAGATTAAGTCACCATACAGTTGCAAAGTTTCAGTTGTAAACTGAACATTGTAATTTCAAAAAAAAAAAATAAAAATATAATAATAATAATATAATAATAATAATAATAATAATAATAATATAATAATAATAATATAATAATATTATAATAATAATAATAATAATAATAATAGTTTACATGCAATTCGCAAAGCATTAAGGTGGTGTTGTTGCTGGGCGTGGCCGGTCGGAGCGGTAGGCGGGGCGAACGAACAGGATGGGGAGAGCTGAACACTAGGGCAACGCCAGGCTGTCAGCTAGTACAGTATGTGTGTACGTGTACTATTTGAAAATGTTGTAACTGTATTGCAAGCATTCAGACCAACGAGATGGACACGAGAAAACAAGGACTTCCTCATGGGAGGGCTATCAGTTATGCAGACAGTTCGAACGCCAATGCGAATTGTATGGATGAATTCAGTGGCACAGAAATTTTTGAGAGTAGGTGATGCGACACAACTTGACTACGCGGAAGTACAAGCAATCCAGGAGGAAAAGTAAGGAGACTGCAATAATAAAGAAAGCAATATGGTATCTGGCAGTTGAATATTTGAAGATAGTAGGACTGGTTAAGAAGTTTTTGTCCAGTTTGAGATCAATGTTGAACATTATGAATAAAAGGTCGAATTGAGTGCTGAAATATGTAAATCTGTCAGGAATATCAGTGAATGGGCGTTTTGGTATTACATGTGAGTAAAATAACGTCTTGTGTTTTTGTCCAGTTTGAGATCAATGTTGAACATTATGAATAAAAGGTCGAATTGAAAACGCCCTCCCAAGCAATAAGACTTCAGAAAGTATGTTATGATATACTTTATGAAGTGAAGGGTTAGGCAACACAGTAATAACCACATTTTTGTATTTTTATCACCTAGGAAAAACTTCGTGTGCAAAGAGATATTTGCATATATCCTTCATGCTTCTTTCAAGTATACTCTTTTAGTTCTATAAACCCTTTTATTCAGATTTGGCAGTGCTTTGTTGTGGAGACAGTCTAACAACTTAATTCTGTGTGGGTAAATTTTCATCATTCCGTTGCTCCGACCTCTTCATAAGATGTTACAAAATTCAGATGTTTCGCTTCATGTTTCGGAGGAAAACTTCGCATTAAAATGTTTTATCATAAAGTAAACTATTACTTCGTTGTCATTAGTAATTAAACATCTTATACTTCCCCATTAAAAAATACTCCTCATTGCATTCCATAATACGAGATACAGAAACTGGGGAACCACAAGTTGGACATAGGTCAGAAACTTGATTATTGTTAAAACGGAATTTCGCAGATTTATTTTCTTTTTCTTAATTTTTTCGAATGAATCATATTTTCGACATTGGCATCATGCAAACATGTTTTCAACGCTGAAGGAAGTGTGCTAGTGACTCAGTAACGAAAAGTAGTTGCCAAAAATTTTATCTAGAAAATATTGAACAAGTAGAAAAAGATAGATGTTAAACGATAATCGTATATAAAATGAATTTCATGTGACGGCGGGAGATATTAGAGTGAAGTTCATTAAAAATACTTTCAAAAGTTCAAAACTATTTTTTGCCAAAATATAAATTCATTCTCTTTTTGTCCCGAAAACACGATTGCTTGCTTTTTCGTGTTTCCGGGCGCGTCAACTGCTTCGTCATTAGTCCCGTTTGTGTAGTGCATGATTTTCCTCGGGAGATGGCGGTGATCTTCCCCCCGCTGGATGGCGAGATCCGGCGCCGACCTACCGTCGGCTAGTGGGGTTTCACCCTAATCAGGACTCTCCCACCAGCGGGGCACCGCCCAGCCGGGACAAGCTCTAAGCTCCCGACCGGTCTCCCGGAATATGTGGTAATGTAGAGCATGTTAATGTACGTGTGTGTGTGTGTGTGTGTGTGTGTGTGTAAGGGGAGAGGATAGGACAAGGAAGAGGAAGGAAAGATCGCGCGCGGTCCGTGGCCCGTTTGGTAGGATACTGCTCCGGCATTCGCCTGGTGTTGATCGGAGAAACCACGGAAAACTACCAATCAGAGCAGCCGGCCGCTAGAATTCTCCTCCAGACAGCGACATAATTCGACCTAGCTGAAAAGCTAGTGTCGAAAATCCTGCCGCCGTGGGGAGTGGGAACCTAGGACCTCCCGGTCAGAAGCGCTGCAGTGACATCAGTTGATGCACTGAGCTACCGCTCCCGGTCCGTAAACACGAGTTTTTGTAGGCAAGGAAAGGATAAAAGTTTCATTTCCTTCAGGGTCCGCGCACCCCCTGCTAACATTACACGTACTGTCAGCATCGTGGCAACAGGAAGATTGAGGGTGGGGTCCAGGAAATAAGAGGGGGAGGGGTAAAGGCAACTGGTGAGTGAAGGAAGAAATTCACGTATTCCGTGGGCCAAAGTCCAAGGCCCTCAGACATCGGATTTAAGGAATACACAAAGGGCCGCTCGGCCTTTATCTGGAATTGTCATCCCAACAGAGACAGACCTCCACAGAATGACTTACCTTTGGTCGGGTATTCTCCATCAGAACTAGAAGCCAGGACGTTCCGGTCTGCGAAATTTCAGTTGCAAACTCGCAACCTCACACATTTACAGTCGATAATAAAAAAGTAAGATAAATGTTTGGATTATTATTTTTTCCGAGATCTCGAGGTAATAACGAATTGAATGAAATTGCAGTCTTCTAAAAAGTGCTATGATTCACCGTTAATTGTAACTTATTATGCTGTTACCAGAATTATGTGTATATAAAATTGACTTCGAATACTACATTTCTCTCTCATTAATAAAATATACTGCCACAATTTGCATACATATTACAACTAAACAACTATGAAGAATATCTTACGACAATCACTATTATCCACTTCATAACTAATTCTAATACCATTTGTAAGTTTAATGATTTCTACAGAAAAGCAGAGCAGAGCATTAAAATACAATTGGATTCGTACTTCTGTCAGTAGGCTTAACGTCGTGATCGGGGGGAGGGGAGATTTCACTCACCGCAATGTTTGGTCACTATTTCCTTTTTTTAATAGTGCTCTCTAACTGAATTTTATATAATTGAATGGCGAACGTGCAAGCATTAAAGGCGGCATACACACGGATGATATTTGGCCTCGGGGCACGGATGCACCTACGGTTGCCGACCGTGTTCTTGTAAAATGAAGCAGACTCGACATGGAAGAAAGAAAGAAAAACCGCACCACCACATTTCTTTTTATAAACATTTAATTTAGAATAATATATAATTCATTCTTCTCTCTATTTGCGGTTCAAGTGAAAAGATTCGTTCACAAAATGCAGATGAAGATGGTCTGAGTGTCTCTTTTTTCTTTTAGTTGCTAGACCGAGACACTATCATACATGCGTGTGTTAGTGTGCAAAAAAGGATATTCATGTTTTCTATTTATTCTAAATTAAACAATAAACAATACAACGTATCATATAGTAGTCATGTGATAAAATAGTTTTGTGATAAAATAAATGATCACAAATGTTAAAATTTCACTAAAAGAAGGCATTTTTAAAATCAAAGGAGGACGAGAGGAGAATGAAGGCCAATGGAAGACTATCCTCCCAAATGGAGAACGGTTGGCAACCCTAGATGCACCTCTCCTGCGCCAGGTAGCGATGTCGGCGTCGGCGTCGGCGGGCGTCGCGGCGGGGGCGGCGACGGGGGCGCTATTTCCGGCGCGGGTAGCATATTCCGGCGCAGGCCTCGGGGGGGCCCCCCGGGGGGGGGTTTTTCGTGGCATCTGAGGGAATTTCTTGGAAGGCGTGGATAAGGCCCGGCCTTGTTGCGTCTTTCTTGGTCCTGCCACAAGATATCGCCTGCTCGCGACCGTATTAAGCAGTGCTGCAGATCAAGCGACTCTAGGCAGGACCGAGAAAGACGCAAAAAGCCGTGTCTTACTCCGTCTTGAAGATAATACCCTCAGATACCTCATTAGAAAAACCCAAGTATAGCAATGATAAATTTTATTGATACATCGATATTTTGATACATCACATATTTTGATTCATCGAGGTTTTCAATGTCGATGAAAACATTGATGTTTTAAATATAATAAAACAGTATTTTCCCATCCTGTCAGAGTGCACATAAATGAAATACCGATATATTTTTTGTTTGGTGACGTATAAGTAATACGTTAATCATAATGTTTATCGAATTAAAAAAAAGGACATAGTGTTTTGCTATTGCTCCATTTATTCACTTTCATTCATAAATCATCAAAATAAAACGTCATATATCTAATATTCATAATACGTAAATATTATTTTAAAGTGTATTCTGCTTTGTAGCACTCGTTCATTTTAATGTTTAATCAATATTCTATGCTGGTTCAAAATGCCGTTTAAAGATACTACTACGTACAAAATTATCAAAAAAGATAACATGAACTTTTTTCATTTTATTGTACGTATTACAGCAAGTGAAAATAAAATGAATTTTGAGAAATAACTGCCTTTAAATCTACTGGGATCATTTTAACAATAAACAAAGCACGGGGCGTGGCATTTTCTTGACAAAAAAAGAGACAAAATGAAACGTATGCTGCATGGGAAATAATGAAATACACTATTTTAAAATATTGTATTTCAATATTTCACAAATTCCGACTACAGCTATCTTCTACGAGTGTCACAACTCCAAAGAATTTCATTCCACTCTGCAGTTTTCAATATTGTTGGGTTGGCTGTATTTATTTGAATCAGAATGATTATACATCTCCGTATTTGATGACGAACGCGTTTGTCTAAAAAGAACCAGAAAATGAAAAATAACATTAGAACGGAGCATAAAAACCTTTCATACCATTTGCACTATTATTCATTATTAGGGGGCGTATCTTGACTATCTAAAACATCGCCAATAATGGTCAATAAAATGCCGTAAACCCAAAGAAAAATGGCGTAAAAAATCTTATCAAAACCAGTTCGGATGAACAACTCAAGCTGTTGGATACGTTACTGATGTAATCGAGGGTTCTTACTTTCCTTCGAGTGAACTCAGCTTGCAAACCTTTGGTTTGGGCTATTCTTCACTAGGAAATCTCTGTCGTTAGTTATCTGGAATGGCGCTGACACATATTACAAGAATTACATACAGACAACGGCTGTCAAAACAATTTATGAGCGAACAAATCGAATAGGCTACTGAGTAATTTTGTACAGAAGATTTGTTGCATTTCGTAAATATTATTTGAAGCAAGTACCATTAAAAATGACATTAAAATCGATGCAAAAAATGCTTCAAAACTGACGGAAAAAAATTAATTAGTCGACTCGACAAAAAATGGAAAATAATGACCTATATAAATGGGTCATTTCCTTTTGTCATTACATTCAATGAATTTTAGACTAAACGACATTGTTCTTAAGTGAAAAGAAAAAAAAATCATTAAAATTCGCTCCCTATTCATTATAAAGTTGGCCCGAATCTCTATTAAGATTGCTTGCTAAGTCACACAGGAACTCGCAGATGCAGAAGGTTCGGATTGTTGAATTTCTCTGTAACGATAAGGATATCGATAAAGCATACACAAACTCAAATGATGCGATAGTTCATTTTCCTTTCCTGGAACCACCACCCTTTCTTGATATCAATAGTATCGGAAACACTCTTATTACATGGTATTATATGCGCACGTTTTCTCGAACCCATGAATACCTACCCCCACTCCTTTCTCAACATTAGTTGAATTAAGAATAAATTACATCAACGAGCGTTGTAGACAAAATCTTATCACCAGAAATGTTCGCTCCCGTGTAATACAAACTATTTTTCAACGAAAAACGGTTCCAATTTTGATATGAAATTCCTTTTGTCAAAATAGCCGAACTCCCCACTCCTCTCGCAACTAGCGAATCGAAGGCACAAGAAAATGTGCGCGGATGACACATGAACGAATGATCTACTCGTGCTTACGATTTTATAAACTAATGCAAACCCAACGGAATACATAACGATAAATTTAAAATTGTGGACGGTACTTTATGACGATTAATCATTGTAACAAAAATTTAGGCGACCCGTTTTCCTTTCAAAAAATACGAGACAGGAACTCAAAAAAGGGACTGTCCCAGCTAATATGGGACACGTCTGGACGCCTTACCCTGGGGCTACCGTGGGTACACACTTGCCAATACTTGAAGCTCAGTTCTGGGAATATTGTAGATTCGTAGAAGGGGGAAGGCGGCGTTAGCTGGAAAAGGGGAATGGAAGGGAAAAGTGAGAGAAATTACGGAAGTACCCCCGCGATACCCAGAACATTTTCGGGAAAAAGTGCTCTGAATCTAGCCCGTTGGGCAGTCCTGGTCTAACCCACGTGTTTGTAGAGGTGTATTGGTAATGAAGATGTGATTATGAAAAAAGTGTATTAGTAGACCTTTGAGAAGTAGTTTTTGAGACCTTTAAGAATAACTTATTTTTCAATTGAATCTTAGATTTGGGGGCTTAAACATATTATTTGAATTTTTAAGCTGTATTTTTCAAGAAAAATAGTATTCTTTGATTTTAAAACTAGTTGAGCTAAAACAACACGTACTCTCTCGCCTTTGGCAATGGTTAAGTGATGGGTAATACTATTTGTACCTTAATTTCTGACCGAATCTCCATCACACCTCTTCTCACATTTCAGTTGTCATATTTTTGTAAAACTTATTACCTATGGTGGAACATTTGATGCGAAAGTTAAATATTTTCAAGCAAATATCAACACAAATTTGACAATTATAATTCTTTTCACACAGCTCAATCATGTGACAACAATTAGACGTTATTCACACAAATTCGCGAGTCGCGAAGCAGAAGGCCGTTGTTGCATTTCGATCTGACATTCCCTGAAGGCTAACAATTTTTATTTCAAATATTTCAATTATGTTCCCAATAATTTCTAAAAGATATCTATCGATATTTAAAAAAAATGTTACATTTCTTTGCCATCTTCTAGGTGCTTATTTCATAGCGTTTCACATTTAACGTAACAATAAATGGACAAACTCCTGCAATAATCGTATATAGGTATTTGCATTTTAGGGTTTAGTTAGGAATTAATTTAATTAGCAGGAATTAATTTGACTTTTGCGAGCTAGCGGTGTTCCGAGACCTGGACCCTGCTTTATTATCCACCCCTGGAGTTAATGGTTAGATGTGGCCAGCATGACCTTCACCACATCTGGCATACTTAACCAGTCTGAACTTTTCATTCGTTACATAGCCATAGAAACAAAGACGATTGTAATGGAAAGCTACGCTCTATTTTTACTCCGACCAGAATCGAACCCGGGATAGCACCACGGAAAGCTACCTCTCTGCCCTTGAGTCACCCCACGGGCATATCTTAAAAAACTACCTATAAAATAAAATTAACAATTTCTTCCATTCAGCTGTCCATAACCTAAAATGTGATTTCACCTAGTAAATGCAGTTGCAGTTACATTCTGAGTTATTTTAATAGACAATGAGGAAATAAATACATAAAAAGTTTTGTCAATGTGCTCGAGATTACTAGTGAATTTCGTACAGCGGTATTTTACAAAATTTTGATTGTTGAGGTTGTTCTTTGATGATATTCACGGTCGTCACAAATTTAGGCGGGAGAAAGGAACGCGTTCATAAATACAAAGAAAGAGAATTTATGTGGCGTGGTCAGTAGAGAGAATATTGTGAACAAACGGCTGGTAATGGTCCTCTTTAACTTCTGGCAACACTTCCTCTTGAACAACACAGCGGGTTGCTGAGTCGCGCTTTCTGTGCAAAAGCAATTTATTCACCACTTCCCTCTCCTTGCTTATGTAAAACCTTATTTGTTAAATTCCCTTCATTTCTCTTACGTGTTAGTAGGAATGCCAACTACGTTCATGTACAGTGAAGGACACTCGATTAGCAAAGCAACTCCCCTCCCCCCCAAAAAATACTGATGTTTTAAAATATGCCGCAAGTACGCAAGGGTTAAAGATGGTGAGTGATAATGCAGGCACTATTATCTCTGTAATCCCTCACCCGATCTTTTTCCTTTTGTTTTTAAAAGTAAAGACAATGCATTCTTTAAGACCTGTTCTCATATGCTTTTACTTTCTCGTACACTACGTAGGTCGCATAGAGAAAGTATTGTAATGCTGAGGCAAAAGAACTGCGATTGTTTTATAGCAAAACTGGCATTATGAGATACTGATATTGAAAAAGTGAAGTAATCTTGTTTCTAAATGTAGTAAATAACAATTTCCTCTAACGCGTTGTGTGTCCTTGATGATTTACGGTTTTCAGGTTCCTGATGTGGAAAATTAGTTTACGGAAATAAACTGTTCGTATGCCTTTCCATTCTTCCATGGACAACGCTAGACATCTGTTCATATGAGTTTCTTCCAAAACAGATGATACCTGATCGATCTCGCTGAACTCAAGGCCCTGCGAGTTTGAAACTTATTACGATTTTTAACTGACAATAAAGTTTGTTAAAAAAAGACTCAAAATGTTTCGATTTTTTTTCTTCACATAGAACAAACAATTTTATTGTTTTTTTCAATAATTGCAGAAAATGTACAACGCAAAACTACAACATTGATGATAGTTTTTACTTAATGAAGTCTGGTTTAAAACTGGTGATGCTGCAACAGCTCATACGTTCTCGCATTATTGTTGTAACTAATGAATTTTCGGAAATTCAGCCAGTTCAACGAAAATGGGACCTGCGCCATTTTTATAAGCGTTCTTTGCACTATTTGAGAAAAAATTAAACAAAAAACTTGCAGCCTGTTTTTTAATTGGCTTTATTGCACGTATAATTATGGGAAAACTAGTCATATTAAAAAAAATGTATATAACCACATTCAAAGATTTATTTTTAAAGAGCAGATTTTATTTCGAAAAAGTATTCTTTTTTCAATTTAGAAGTTAAAGGAAGACGCCAAAAAATTGCAATTTTCAAAAATTCCTAGAATTTAAAGAAATCTTGGCCACTTTTATAAACATGACTTGCTCTATTCGAAGATAAAAGGTGGATCTTATTGAGAAAATTTAAAAAACGGGAACATGCTAATTGAATGGTAAAGTCGGAGAATTAGTAGAATGGTCCATCAAATTCTCTGGGAACTCATGTACGGATTACCGTAAATACTTGAGGGCACTCGTATTTCCTTCGAAGCAATCTGACTTGAAAATTGGGATAATTATTAGGTATAAGAAGCTGTGATCTTACGAGGATCAATGAAAACTATCACACCAAGATGTCTTTTCTAAGAACTGTCTACGATGCACGATTATAAATATGCAAGAAAAATCCAAAATTAAAAAATGAGGCCATTTAAGAACGACTTGTCATTTTTAGGTTCTAATGGTGAAATAGCCTTTTTAAGCACTATAAATGCCGTTCACTGATGCAATGAAGTCATGAAATATATTCATAATGAAGAGGTTTTACGTCGAAATAAAATGGTCTTATTGTCCACTTACCATCTTAGTACTTACACGTATTACGTTATCTAAACATACACCTACAGATTTCAGATAAATGAAGACCGAATCTCGCGTTGATTGTAAAAATGCTTCATTGTTCGCACTCAGGGCGAGGGCGATAGATTCACATCTGGCGCAAGCCAGGCCCGCAGAGCCTGGCTTGCCTTACGACCAATGAGGAAACCCGTGCCTCCTGACCGTGGTGGTGTGGTACGGGCAGGCGGCACTGGGTCAAGAGAATCGCCGGGCGCCGCGCATTTCCTGCCGGCCGCTCCGCTCCTCTCCGCGCGTGCCCCTCCGCGCGTGACCTTCCCTTACCCGAAGAAGCTGCTGCCGCCGCCGCCGCTGCTGCATCGCCGAGCAGAGCGGAGGTTTAGGAGCGCAGTGGGTCGAAATGACGCCAGGATCACGCAGAATATTTATTTATTGATTGATTGTTAGTGATTCCGGGCGCGTCAACTACTATGGTAATTAGCCCCGTAAGTGAATTGCGTGATTTTGGGAGGTGGCGGTGGTCTTCCCCCCCTGGATGGCCAAATCCGGCGCCTACCGTCGGCTAACGCGGTTTTCCTCAAACAGGTACCTCCCATCAGCGGGGCTCCGCCCCAGCCGGGACAAGTTATAAGTTCCCGAGCGGTCTCCCGGAATGTGCTTCTGGACATAAATGTAACTTCATTTTCTGTGCACGTCTTCTAGAATTCAGTGGAAATACAATTATTCAAATTATCGTTTCCATGTTGTCGCGGCAGGAAGTAATAAGAGCCAAAATTTAATTTATTGCTTTGAAAATATATTTTATTACATGGGAGTTTTTTGTTTTTTCTCCTTTCAAAATTCAAAATGTATTGCTTGTTTATCCTTGAAAATAGATTTTATTACATGGAGTTTTTGTTTTTTCTCCTTTCAAAAATTCAAAATTTAAGTAGTAAATGACTTAGTGTAGGGATCACAGAATTTTGAAAATGTGCACACAATTCACTTTTCCCATAGCACGTCATACGCAGTTTTTAACTGTTCTTTGACGTAAAATAAATAAATAAAATAAATAAATATGTGGTAGTGTACTGCATGTTAGTGTAAGTGGTGTGTGTAAGGGGGTGAGGATAGGACAAGGAGGAGGAAGGAAAGATCGCGCGCGGTCCGTGGCCCGTTTTTTACGGTACTGCTCCGACATTCACCTGTTGTTGATCGGAGAAATCACGGAAAATTACTGATCAGAGCAGCCGGCCACTAGAATTCTGCTCCTGACAGCGACTGAATTCGACCTAGCTGAAAAGCGAGTGTCAAAAATACTACCGCCGTCGGGACTCGAACCTAAGACCTCTCAATCAGAGGCGCTGCAGTGACATCAGTTGATACACTGAACCACCGCTCCCGGTTTGATTGTTAGTAATTTCGGGCAACTGCAAAGGTCGTTAGTCCTGTAAGTGTAGTGCAATTTTTCCCTCGGGAGGTGGCGTTTATCTTCCCCTGCTGGATGACGAGATCCGGCGCCGATCTACCATCGGTTAGCGGAGTTTTCCCCAACCCGGTATCTCCCACCAGCGGGGTACCGTCCCAAATGGGACAAGCTCTAAGCTCCCGACCGGTCTCCCGGCATATGTGCCGCGCTGAGTGTGTTTTCGACAAGCCGGAGAGGATATTCAGTCAGAACGAAGACTTAAAAAGGTTTTCCGTGGGAAAGGTTTATGGGCGTTGGTCACTTGATTCAAATCCTAGTCTGCCAACGTTTCGGAATTGCCGAGGCCGAATGAAGGGCCAATGAAACTGCTTAATTCCCCTTAAAACCAAAATTCAACATATTTTTCGATTTCGTCGTCGAATTTAGAGTCCACAATATGACTACATGTATGTCGCGGTGTCTCACATATATTTTCTTCATCACTCATCATTGGTACTTTTGAATATTCGAATCAAAGTCACCAACCTCTGAAACTGTTTGACAACTAGAGCCCGAATCGACGAAGTGTATCGACAGCACTCTTTCAGTCAATTTTTAATATATTATTTAAACTTTATAATAAAATTTTGATTAGTAATTTTAATACTAATCAAAACATTAATTAGTACAGTATTTATTTCAATAATAATAATAATAATAATAATAATAATAATAATAATAATAATAATAATTTCATCGAGGTGTATTATATTACAAATTCAATGTTGCACAATTCACAATGTTAGATATAATGTATTAGTTAAGAACATTGAACGTCTCAGAGGTTAAAATCTGTTTGCGAACCTGAAATATCTTAAGTAATGTTTACTTCTTTAATATGGCGAATCAAAAAATCGAGATAAAACCTTAAGTGTTTAATAAAAAAGGAAAATAGACAAAAACCTAAAACTGAACTAACACTATGCATGGCCGCTTGAATGAACGCTTATAATTACCCTTCTTTGCACAAATGCTGGTCGATAGTAGTTAGTGCTACCGAAGGACCTGTTGATCACAAGATACTTGCGCAAGATATGAGCGATGTCTTCGGCCAGTAATTAACCGTCACTCCACATTAAAGTTCCATTCTGCTCTCCTTGTTTATAAAGCCATTTTACGTCATTACTCACATACTCTCGTTACTCGCGCTTACAACATTAAGGAAGAATGTGTGCAAGCTATTCTTCCTGCACAGATTCCAGGGTATCATGCCCATCTGTCATTGGGGTTGTTTGAATTCGGGGAATGCAATCTTGCGTCAATGGTTAATAATAATAATAATAATAATAATAATAATAATAATAATAATAATAATAATAATGAGACCTGTGACTATCGTACCAAAAGTCACTATAAAGTCGGTGGCAGAAATTGATATAAACAAAAATATTCTGATAAACACTCAGAAAGCGGTCGTAATTAATACATGTTCTTTGCATAGAAGAATTATGGGTTCAGATATATAAAACACTTGTTAGAAATTTGTTTGTAAAATTTAAAGATCTTAATTTTATAAATGTATTATATGCTGTGTAAATACTGTAAATGCTATTCATTAATTTGTAAGTAATAAGTGATCATGCTTTGATGTGTATCTGTGTGATTACTGTAATCCCAGACAGCTGTGAATAAAGAGATAATAATAATAATAATAATAATAATAATAATAATAATAATAAAATAATAATAACAAAAAATAAAAAAAACAATAGGACTTGAGACAGAAGTCGCGACAACTATTTTTTTCTAAAAGAAAAATTTGGCTTACATAATCTTATTTGTCGCGTGAAAGAAATGCAGTACTAGTGTGTGGTCACAACAGATGATTTTTGGGTGTCCGTAAACTATTATCTGCTTCAAATACTCCCAGTCCTGTTGCCGGCAAATTCACCTAAGTTCACAGTTTAAATTCTAGCTGTTGCACTCGAAATATTTCCAAGTTCCAATTTCCGCACATTACATCAATATTCAAAGTCCGACAACCATACGCTCCAAAGTAGACGTTCGCAATACCCAAACTCCCAACATCAATTATCTTCACACGATCCGCACAGCACCACGGCATAAGTCGCAATGAATCCATATTCTTTTCTTACAGCCCTTCAAAACTTGGTCTATAGTTTCTACTGTTCCTTTTCAGAAAAAATCCGACCCACTTCCATCGAAATACATTGTCATTCCATGCCTCACCAATCCCTAAATTACTTACAAATTCAACTAGCCGCGCCCCAGACTGTCATTGCTTTCTCGGCCAATCCCCAAACAGTTTACTTATCAACTTGCCGCGCCCCGTGGTTCAAAGCAATGAAGTTTGTTGACCTTGACGACAACTCGTCTACCGTTGCTAGGCCACCATATGTTACATATGTCTATCCTTACAATTCACTCTGTTTACAGTAAATGTCACGCAATAAAATGTCCCACATATTGGTATGTCACAACAGACACACTCAAAAAACCATCTGTTGTTGTGAATTCACACTAGCTATACGTTTCTTTCATGTGACAATTTTTTAAAATTATTATTTTATCTAGCCAGATCAGTGGGAATTACCACTTTACAGGTGAGTATTTGTTTTAACTATGTTCTATAATAGATAGTGGATCGAAGTTGCGAGTAAATGTAAATATGCACACTATCATAACTATTTTGGATCGAGGACATCCACACTGGGTACCTTCATGATGATAGTTGTTAATTTTGTGAAGAAAGCAAGATTGAGAGTGGGAGGTGAGTTAAAGATTTCTCTAAGTTATGGGGAACGCAACAGATCTTTTGGAAGACGGGATTTAATTCTTGTGGAAGCAATGCTTGATTTAGGGATTTATTAGGGAATAAAATTATAAATTATGAGATCCCATAATATTTCTTTGAGAAAAAAACAATAGTTTTCTTGACTACTGCCCTAACCCTCGGAATGATAAAATACCTACTCTTTCGGAGCAGTGTCCGGCGCGGGCGAGGGCGCGGATAAATCGTTGCCGGCCATTCATTTGGCACGTCCATT
Organism: Teleogryllus oceanicus; assembly: GCA_964035755.1. Classification (NCBI taxonomy): domain Eukaryota; kingdom Metazoa; phylum Arthropoda; class Insecta; order Orthoptera; family Gryllidae; genus Teleogryllus; species Teleogryllus oceanicus. The sequence continues at coordinate 128,860,075 of CAXIVR010000005.1, read as the reverse complement.
TCAATGCAGCTCATCGCCCATGCGGCGCGTTCGCGTCGTGTTTCCGTTTCCCGGCCTTCGCTGCTTCCGGTCGCGCGTCCGAGGCAGCGGCGGCAGCCACACGACGCCTCCGCGCAGATCGATTCGGCAGCCAAGCCCCCCCCCCCCCGCTCGTTCGCGCGTGGCCTCTCAGCTGGAATCTCGTCCAAGGATTTATGATGATTGGGGGGCGGGGGATTTTGATGTCTTCAAACATCACCAATAATGATCAATATTATGCTATTAAAATGTTTTTAAAATGCTCAAAAACCTACGAAAAATGACGTAAAAAAGTCATCAAAACCTGTTCGGATGAACAATTCAAGCTGTTGGATTACGTTATTGATGAAATCGAGGCTATTTACGTAAATGAACTCAGGTTTCAAACTTTTGGTTTGGACTGTTTACCAGGAAATCTCCGTATTTAGTTAATCCTAAATCGGCCGAACTGACAATGGCACTGATAGGCGTTATATGAACACTAGATTCATTGTCACCACGGTTGACATTACAATTTCTGGTTCGAATAGGCTAGTCAGGAATTCTGTGGTGAACACTTGTTGTATGTCATAAATATAATTTAAAGCGAGTGCCATTGAAATGATATTAACACCGATGAAATCAGCGAAAAATGCCTTAAAAATGCCAGAAAAATGTAAAAAATAACTTAATAGTCGAAACCGATGGAAAATGAAAAATGAGAAAAGATATAAAAATGAGTGAATTCCTTGTGTCATATAATAAAATTAATTTCTATACTAAACGGCAGTGTTCTAAAAGGAAAAGAAAAAAAAAACTTTTCATTATAATCCGCCCCCTAATGATGATTGACGTTTCCGGGCGCGTCAGCTGCTATGGTCTGGGCTGAACCCTGGATACACAAATATCTCATTGGTGTAGTCCATGGTTGTCCAACTGGCGACCCGCGGGCTCCATGCAGTCTACAATAGATCACTAGAACATAGAACGTGTACAGAGCTTGGTAAATATAAAACATTTCAATTACCCCTTTAGAAAGTTCGTTTGAGGACAAAATTTGACTGTTGAATCTCCGCATCTCTATTGTAATAATTACAAAATTTGACGTTCTTATCGTTATTTCAAGTATCTATTTTACCTTTTCGGCGTACTCCTGATCACTTACCTACATGATACAGTCGACTCCGGCTAAAGTGAACTCAGATATAGTGAACTTAATTCACTGGTTCTGTTTCACTTATGTTAACATTACAAGAAAAGGCCGGTTTAATGAACTCTGAACCTCGGCAATCGTGAAGTATGAAATTGAACGCCATGGAAATTAATTCCCTCCAAGAAAAAAAATATATATCGCGTCACTGCCACAAATCCCAAAACTTGGCAGTTTGGAAAAGTTTTGTCGGCGAAAGGTCATAACCAAGAAGTACCCCTGAAATGGAGGTAGCGGACCCAAAACGAGGACCTTTCTGATGACCTTACATGACGCAGTTTCACCGCAGAAACGAAGACCGTGTCCTGCGTGGGCTACAACTGGTGGTGGCTGCGCGCGACTGCTTGCTTCAGTTTCCAGCTTGATGTTCCATGAGATTCAGCGGGACAAAGAGCGTGGTGTTGTAGTAGGTGCTAGGAAGCACGCGACTGCCACAGCCCCACAGCCTGGCGACACCCGCCGTCGCGCCGAAAAGTGATGGGTTTCATTAGCCGCTTGCGCTATGCCACTTCCAAAAGGACCTCATATGTTATTGGGCTGGTTAAGGGGCCGTCTGAGAGTGGGACAGAGTTCCAAAAATGCAAGAGGCATTGAAGGGTGTCAAGATGGCTTTACGACACTTAGACACAGTGGACAATGCAGAATCAAGTATGGAGAACATGAACTCTGGATAAAGTTCTAGAGAAATTACTAATGAAAAATATACGAAGCAAACTAAAAATAATTCGTATTTTCAACCACAATAAATATATTGAAAAATTTCAGTTCGTGGTGTTAATGTACTATTTTGCTGTTAATGTATCTCTATATTAATAAAATCAATAATTGTGAAGAAATTCTATTTAATTTTGACATCGGAAATAGTAAACCTCTGATATAGCGAGTCAAAAATGTCAGAATCTAAAAGTTCACTGTAACCGGAGTCGACTGTGTGTCGAGGAATCTGCGGTACGAGAACTCCAGAAAAGCCGGCGAGTGGCCTGATTCCTTCGCGCCTCCGCCTCCAGCGCCCGGCCCTCCCCACCCGAGCGGGCGCTAAAACATCACAGGTTGCGCCGGCGCCCCCGCCCCCGCCATCAAGGCGCCAGCACTGCCCGCCGCCGCCGGCCGCCACTCCACTCGCTCGCCGACCTGTTCTCCCCCGCAATTAAGAGCGGAGAGCAGCAGAATTGCGACCGCACCGCCCTCGCAGCTGAAACTGCAACGTGTGCTGGGGTCGGCGCCCGCGGCGCGTTGGCGCCGACGAGACAGGCAGCGGGGGGGCGGCGGGCTGGGCGGGGGGTTGGCGGAGCGGCAGAGGAGAAGGCGGGGTTTGTGGTGGTACGAAGGTTGGGGTGGAGGTGATTTTGAAGCTGGGAAACTGGGGGATGGAAGACTGAGGGATAGCGGGCGGCAGGGCTGGGGGAGGAATTGGCGGAGTGGTAGGGGAGGAGGCGGGATTTGTGGTGGTAGGAAGGTTGGGGTGGAGGTGATTTTGAGGCTGGGAACTCCAGACGGGCCTGTGTAGAAGGTAGGTGACTCAAAATGGTCAAGTGTGAATACAATATGATAGTGCCGGTAATAAGTTCGAAGTCAAAATAAATAGTGAAAATATTTTCTGGGCTACCATCACAATCGTAGCAACTGCAATGATGGTGGCAGAGGGAGAGCGGAAATAATTGATGTAATTATAGTGGCGGCAATGGGAAGAGGGTCGTGTTGATAGTGTTATGTTGTCGAAGTTGATAACGGAGGTACAATGGCGAAGGTGGCGGATAAAGCACAAGTCAAAAATGAGGTTAAACTGTTGTTAATTTGTCGATATGCGACGACAATCAATATTGATAACATGGAAAACTATGTTGATAACACTGTATCATTGGTGATATTAGAATTGGAGAGGTCCGTAATAAAATGATACTAATGGAATCACTTGGGAATAGATGGCAGAAAAACGTCGATGTTTGTGAAATTTCGTCCATGTTTTCCCTCAGAAAAATCGGTATATTAACATCGATATTTTGCTTTCGATGTTTCCTTCACATCGATTTTGTCAAAAAAAAAAAAAAATTAATAAAAGGGTTTAAGCACGTTGTAGAGTAGCAGCAATCCACAGCAATATCGTTGTTTTGGGTCGTCCTTATCACGCAGCACATTTCGTCTGTGGAATCTGAGGAAATTTGTGAGCTGCTCGTATTATGAAAGTATCTTATCGCGTGTCGTTGTCTGAGTCGACAGTAGTGTTAGAAATGGCCCTCAGACGTTTTGGCAAGTCGGGAACCAGACTCACTCCATCCTCAGAAGTCCCACAGTAACATGTAATGTATGACCAACCATTTATTTCCAAACTGGGAGGTCTTTCACCATATATTTATAATTACAATATATGTTTTATATGTGCGAGTGAACATATATTAGTTCAACATTTATCGCCAATTTATTTGAGCATTTTTTGTTTTTTGCCAGTAAGTAGTTTTTACCACGCTATTAGAGAGATGAAGTTCTGGAGTTTGTCCGGCAATACTGACTTTCTCATATTTTCGTTGGTTCATTGTGGTGCGCGAGCGGTACACACTATTCAGGCAGAAGAACTTAGTTTCTTATGAAATTTAGCTGATAATTCCAGTTGTTGGGTAGGCAAGTCAAGAATTTATATTTTGTAGTGTTTGTTACTATGATTGCTTGGAAGACATTATGCGACCTTAAAATAAAAAGATTCTAACTTCACTTTTATGGAAAATTAATTATCGACTTGGTTGGATATGTCAAAAGTATTTCTATTGGCTGCATGAATATGAGATGTCAATTTTTCTTTATCTTCGACAATTTCGTTTTTTTTCATCATACAAATTGTAGGATAGATTTTAAAATTTAATACATTAGATTAAAATACAATATACTACACTAACTTTTTAAAATTTTTATGGTGTATGTAGAATATTGATTAGAAGGTTAAGATATCCAATAAGACAAAATATAATGTATACTACAATAATAAAAAAATAACTTACTAAAATGTTTATAAAATGTATCACATCCGATCCAGGAGATTTTACTCCCATGGTATATGAATGGAAGTGACCAAATGGCAAAATAGCGAAACCAAAGTTCTTTATTGTTAATTTTATTCTTTACATTCGATAATAATTATCATTAATATACTACTAATATGCTCGTAACCACACAATAAAATATATCCCCTTTACGAACTGTAATTAAAAGTGGTTAGGAAAATAGCATGATTATTAGTCTATAATTAAAACATTGATGTTTTAAACATCAAAGGTTTTCGTTGATGTTTCATCGACATCGAAAACACTTTCGTGACATATCGAAATATCGATGTTTTGGTAAAATTTGCCATCACTATTTAGGCGAGGAGGGAACGCAATACATTGTGGGAAGAAAGCGTGGAGCTTCAATGCTATTACAGCGTATATTGGAAAGCTTAGAAATTTGCGTCAGTTTAAAGACATCAAGTCCCGTGTCATTCTCGAGGAGACCCAAGGGCGGGGATGGGGCATGAGGGCCTTGTCCTCCCTTCAAAATAGCCTTTTTTGTTATTGCATATATTGAAAATAACAACCACATATTGATCGCATCACATTACGAACGAGAAATCCCGAGTGAGAGGTATTTCAATAAGAACTCACGCCATAAAATAGTTGCATTGTTCTTCACAGATTTTAGCAGTGGCGTTAGCTCGAACTCTTCTCTGAAACCTCGGTCGGGCAATCCAGGGACATCAATGCCTCCGAGCCAGCGATGCCGGTTTATATTTGAAATGTATTACAACTAGACATCATTGCCAACGGTAGTCTGTCAATCTGCGTCCCTCGAAACCCCGGAGGAACACTGTCACTAGATTTGTTACTGTAGAGTAGCTTACTTCCTACACTCTGAATCGCTCCCCCTTCCCACGAAATATTCCCTGGGCCCGCTTCTGGAAACGGGGCTGCAGTTGTGGTGGAGGCGGTGAGAGTTCTTTCTCAGTGGGTTCCTTGGAATGCCACAGTCACTAGGGCGGGGGCGTCCGCCGCAGCAGAACAGGCTCCGCCCGCCCTATTTAGTGGCAGGCCCCGCGGCAGGGGCGGTTGGGAATCGGTTCGCGCGAATCGCGAACCGTTTCTTCGCTTGACTCGTCGAAATGCTCTGCGGCATCTCGTAGTTCCGCGAAAGAATCGGAAAGGACGGAGAGGAAGTAACGGGCAGTGACGGGCTATAAATTAAACGATCGTATTCTTTTCAAGAAACATAATTAGATTCTGCTCGTAGGCATTTCTAATTCCGGGAAGACCTCGGACAGTTTTGATTGTATCCAAGCAGTAAAATGTGGTACGCAAAAAACGTATTCGTTTTAAAAAGATGATTTTGTCACACTCGTTTGTGTAGGAACATTCATTTATTTCGTTTTGTTCTCTTTCAATTCGCAGTATAACGCCGAAATAGTCATTTAATCTAGCAATGAAATAAATTCAATTCGATTATAGAATTACGTGAAACACATCGAGAGCAAGTGTACATCTTTATTTTCTATTCGTGGTAAATGGTGCAAGTCTGGAAAATGCGCAATTTTGTTTTTCGGTAGACAAAATACTTCCCAGAATTGTACATAAACGCTTTTAAAAGTGAAAATAGAAGTTTGTGCTTCACCATTGTAATACCAGTGTTTTCGTAATTAACCCTCATTTATTAGCGCACTTGTTCAGGCAAAAGTCAAAGGAATAGCGTAAATCTGCTTTGCGTGTTAGTTTGTTTTTTGTTTTTTTTCTTTTCGCAGAGCACATCCTGGACAAAGGACGCCGTCTGAGCTAGGAATGAATATCATCAGTCGCTCGTGAGGTCTTCTCGTGGAGGCGGCAGAGTCGATCCCCAAGCCCGTGGCTGCAGAAGTGCCGTTGAAGGCAGCGAGCCAGTCACCTTCAGACAATCCTCAGTGAATGCTTGCGCTAGGCAAATGCCATTCTCTGACCACATTGCTGCCAGTTGAGACTTGAACCAGCGTACCGGACTGCTTATCGTATGATCGCTCGTCATTCGGTTTGCTCTCAAATTCTTGATTTTAATACAACACGAAAATGAGCATGAAACTAACCAGTTGCAATGGCTCTGGTCATTGCTTGGATAGACATGATTGTACCGAATACTACCCCAAGTGTAATCTCAGTTGTTCTTGGGGCATGAAGTGAGGTAAATAACGCGTTAGCGAAAGCTACATGAAACCCATCTGTACGTATAATACAATGAGTAAACGGAGTTACCTTTGAATGTTGATTCACAAAACTAATATAGGCTTTTCCCTTCTTATTTGTTGTTCTTATGTACCATTACGTGTGCAGAAGAATAGACTGGAGGTGTCTGCCTTGCTTACAAAAAGGTGTGGGATGATACAATTTTTCATGAATGGATACATTTTCTAGCAAATAATGAAGCTTTTACGCTGATAGTGATATGACCCGGAAGCCGTGCTGTGAATGATACAGATATTCTATATAAATTAATTATAAAAGAAACACGCGGAGTTTCAAGTACAGATATTTGCATTCTAAACATACTCGCTATATTTTAAAATAATTGCTGTTGATTTGTTTTAACTTCTTCTTTTTCGAACATTGATCAAATTCAAGATTAAAAACAAGGAAGTTCCAGAATTATTCAATATAAATTTAAGCAGATAAAATGTTTTCCTTCTCTTGTGAAGGTTAACTAGTAGAAAAAACTAACACTACAAAATGTAATTTCAGTGCCGAATCAGAAGAACTGGGCTGTAAGAATAAAATTACTTTTTATAAAGCTAACGCTAGTCTAGTGATCTATTGCTCTACTTGACTAACATAAATAGCTACCATAAAATGGCACTGAGATGGCCGAAGAGATTAAGTGTTCAAGGGACACTGAGTCGAAGGTACAACAGTCTCACCTGCCCATTACTAAGTACAGTTGGCAATTATCTTGTGAGACACAAAAACAAAAAGTCTTGAACCAAGGACCACTACGTACGAATTACATTTTTCTCTTCCAAGTTCCTATACGCCTTACTGGTTACATTTTTTTTCCTCGCGAAGGTCTTTGCTTTCCAAGTCAAGGGTCAAGCAGACTGCCCACTCCATTGACTAGCAATGGGTCACACTTAAAACCTCTTGCGACCACGGAAAAGCTTTGTCACCAGCCACGTCAAGCGAACTCAAAGAGAAAGACGCGAATAGCCGGCTGCGCCGACAGCTCAGGGTCAGGGACCCCAGCAAGTGTCTGCCCACCTGTAGGTCGATCACTGCTACCGCGTTGAGCTTTTGGGAAGGAAACGAGTGTTTTCGCGTGTTGTGCACACGGCCGCGGCGGCGGCGGATACCCGACCCTCTCAACACTTTCACTGCTGAGTGACGCCGCTTAAACCCGTTTGGCGTCGGGGATTTGGTGAAGGACGCCAGCGAGGTGGTCGCTGAGCGGTGGAGGAAAGAGGGTGAGGGCGGCTACGCGAGCCGTGACGAAGGAGGGCTTTGGCGACCGCTGCGAGTAGGTGCGGCGTCACCGGTTGAAGATGGGACGCCGCAACATAGGAGCGCTGTACATAGAGACATTCGATTCCTATAAAATAATCGATTTCGGAATTGTTCGCGGAATCCAAAAGTTGAAATAGATTCAAGAATAAAATCAAAAGAAAATAATCAATTCTGTAAAGAAATTTTAAAATTCACACAAGCAATTCAGAATGAAATAGAGGAAATAATTAATTTGTTAAAAATAATTCGAACGCAACGGTAATTCAAAATTTAAGAAAAACAGAAACACGGGAAAAATTAGTAAATAGAAAGTCATAAATAATAATAATAGGAATAACTAGTCAATAATAATTTATATAGATTAATTAGACTAATAGTATACCAAACACACTTACATTTTTACCCCCGGTATAATAGATATATACGGAGTAATATAACATAGTACAAGAAAAGTTGCTTATAATTTAAGCGAGGAAACAATCGATTCCGGAATTTCAATTTGGAAAGTAATACCAAAAATTTTGGAAAAGGTCCGCTGGTACCGAAAAGGTGTTTTTATTCAAAACGTCCGTCTGTCCGTCTATCGTATGTGAATAAACCTAGCACCTTAATCTCAAGTAGGATCTTTTCCAAATTGAAGAAACCCCTGTCTATGTGGATCTAGTTGAAGCAATGAAATGTTGAAAAACATTCTTTAAAATTTGGGGGTACTTTACAACACCCCCGGACATTTTGAAAATTTTTCTCAAAAACGGCTCCAAATTTTTTCTTTAAATTTCTCTGAATTTTCAAAAATTACAAAAGTTTGACTTATTTTCGGCGCCTTCCTACAACTATAAAATTGAAGAAAGATTTTTCCTTCAAATGAAATTTGTTGTCCATAATTAGTTTTTTCATTAAGATCTATACAATCTTTTGAACATTGTAGTAGTTTTCGTGCAATAGTGCTTGCAGTAATTGCAATTTTAAAAAATTACAAAAACAAGAGTTTCTGAAAAAGGCTCCAAATTTCTTTAAATTTTTGGAAGAGGTAGTACTATCCGATAATAAACGTCATACTGCTTTATTTTGACTTGTCTCTCCCGTCGGCAATACTTACATTAGAGGCGATTTCTTCACATTATTATATTTATGAGTACATGTTCCTTAAATAATGTCAAACGTTTTCTCGAAAACTCAACAGTTTTCTGTGAAAATCACCTCAAAATTCCGCATTGTCAGAAAGTTCAAACGCCATTTTCTCAAAAATGGCTCCAAATTTTTTCTTCAAATGTTTCCAATGGATAGTGCGAATTGCACTGTTTGTTAAGACGGAAAGTTCGTTTTGGTGTATTCATATGTTTACACAAATGTAATTTTCTTGAAATATCTTTCACGCCGTTAATATGCACATTTCCATCAATTTGCACACATTATTACATTTCTGAGTGAAAGTGCTTCAATGACTTCAAATGAAGTTTTTCGACAACACAGTAGATTCCTGTCAAAAAGAGCTTAAATTTCGTATTTACAGTAATGCGTAATCGCCATTTTCTTAAAAACCATTACGAATGTTTTTAATGAAAACTTCTATTTAGGACGAGTTTTTACTCTTATTTAATATTCTTGAAGTAATGATTCAGTTCTACTACTAGCAAAGCAAAACGTTGAGAAAATGTAAAAATAAAATAAAATAAAATAAAAATAAAAAAGTACTTTGAGCAACGATATTTTGACGTACGTACTTTGAGCAGCTGGTCAGAGAATGGAGCAAGACCTTGAAGCCAACCACACTAAGGAAATTAGAAAAATGTTCTAAGAGAAAGTCTGAACCATTATGCAGCACCCCTAGTTTTTCTCCTTATTTAATTTTCTATCTTACCCTTTCCTACTTGTAAAGTTCTCTCTTATGTGTGTAAACGAGCTAGATCTAATGTTCGGAGAAAATCTACCGCGAAATTCTTATTTAAATGTACATTTTGTGGTAAAATTCTGCAAAAACAACTCCCAACATCTTTGGGAGCATGTCGTGTGTGTCGCAACACACCCAGACACGCATTAGAAGTGTGTCTCCCAGCGCCGTTTCTCTTCAGCCGAGGCTTGAATCGCTTCGCGCCTCCCCCACAGCACCATAAACCTTGAGAAGTCGCTACTGCCATCTCGCCCACATTATTAGCCACACGTGCGTGTTTACAGCGGCCGAGCGCATTTGGGGCAATCAATTACATCAGAAGCGAAAAAAAGCAGCAGGCGAGGCGGGGCGGCGCGAGACAGATCCGCTTCCGAAGCAAGGTTTGAGCAAGGTCGCGCGGGGCGGGGCAGCTCGCAGTGCATGGCGGCACACAGCGCAGAGATGCGGGGCGACGTGGGACAACGTGCGGTGCAGTGAGGTGGCGAAGGGCGGCGAGGCCAGCGTAGGCCACTGTAGGACGGAGAGGGGATAACGGGGGGCAGAATGCGGTGGGTGTGGGACGGCAGTGGGGGCGGCGGGGGCAGTGGGGCGGCGGGGGCAGTGGGGATGGTGTATCGGTGGGGGTGGCGGGGACAATGGGGCGGCAGGGTAAGTGAGGGCGACGAGGGCAGTGAGGGCAGTGGGGTATGAGGGCGGCGGGGGCAGTGAGGACGACAGGGGCATTCAGAGAGGTCGGGACAATGGGGCTGGCGGGGCAGTGAGGGCGGTGAAGGAGGCGGAGGAGTGATAGAGCGGTATTGACGACGACGGGCGGGCGAGGCGGCTAGGGCAGTATGGTCAGCGGGGCAGTGAGGGCGGCGGGGTCAGTGAGGACGACAGGGGCAGTGAGTGAGGTGGGGACAGTGGGGGTGGCGGGGCAGTGAGGCGGTGGGGACAGAAGGGGCGGCGGGGTAGTAAGAACGGAGGGGCAGCGGGCAGGCGAGACGGCGGGGGTGTTAACGGGGCATGTGGGCCTTGTGGGTGGGCTACCTTCCGAGAAGCGCCAACAGGTTTCGTTAGGCCGCGCTGCAGGTCAGTGTGGCGTGCGCCGAGGAGACAAGCACCAACACGGGCAGGTGCGCACGAAATGGGAGTGGCGTGGGAGAGAACATGCGACAAAACCACTTGCCACACGTAGACACACTCTGATCGGTTATATTTTCCGTCTTTTATTCTCGCCAACTTTTCTCCCAAATTTCCTCGGATCCGAAAGATTCTTACCAACACCCTCTACTTTCCTTTGCCTTTACACTTTTCTTTTAATATTTCCATTTTCTTCCCATTCCCTCACGTATACGCATTTCACACAAGTTACAACCCTAAGCCGCCATCTTGGTTGAGGTTTTCCTGGGTTTACTCAGTAGCTTAAGACGTATGCTGCGATGGTCCTTAGTCTTGCAACCCAGATATAAATGTAAAATCTGCCCTCCTTTTTTGCAATTTATTCACAATTGAGCCATTTTGGCGCAGAACATTTCTGACATTTTGCAAAAGTAAAATTAATTATTTATTGATTCATTTTCCAATCGACAATTAACTGAACCCAAGTTAGCCTAGATCGAAGATGCCTTTTTTAGCAAACTTCTTTGTTTTTTACTTTCTCGTATACGTACGTATATGTGAAGTAATATACGCGAATACAGTAATATTCTAATGTAGTAAACTTTAGTACGTTATTATGTAGTACCTTTAACACGTTATACAGTCAGGTTTCAGAAATTGTGGTTTATTGGGTGTGAGAATTTGATACCGAAAAATTGGTTTATTTCAAAGCGTGTCCGTCCGTCTGTCTCTATGTCAGTCTGTGTGTCTCTCTGTCTGTCTGTGTCTGTGTCACGCACGTATAGGTGCGACAAAAATATAAAATGAAATGTTTCAAATTTTTACAAGATATAATTTATCGTGAAATTTTGTTGCCTCCTACAAGTGCCGCCTAGGCTATGCCACTGACGCCCGGGCTGCTGCAACCGAGGGCACGGAGCCCCCAACTTGTCGCCTCACTGCGCCATCTTCGGTAATGATGTGATGAGTACCATCGAGAATCTGGACATCCGGTCGGGAGATTCACACCATAACTTTTCTCTATGTGGCACCACAGAACAATTCCGTCCGTGGGCTTCGGTTATTGGTCTGCCATGCGCCTACCTCGCACTTGTACGTTTACCAGGGAATTCATCCCGGAGTAGGCATCTAGGCGTTAGCCTCTATCTGTAACCCCGCAGACGTAAAAGTGCGCCCCTGGGCTGGTATCTGGATCCGAGTAGAACGCAGTTGACTCTCACGGTAACCTCCCCACATAATGGTCGGGCGGCACTGCCAGCTCAGAGCTCCTAGCTATCCAGGCAAATCCCGGAGACCAAAGAATATACTACTCACATGCGTCGCGAACAAGTCCCTTCTCTTTGTCCCGAGTATCGGGCCACTTCCACGACGAAGCCGAGAGTCCAACAGAGGGCCCCCGAACTAAGGTGCGAGCGGCTCGGAGCCCCCTTCCCGTCTACTCACTGTCTACACCTTGAGGCTAATGACGTGAGTACCGCCAGAATCTAGACAACCTGACAGGGGGTGTCTTGTCTCATTCGAACTTCTATAACTGGGATCCGGAGCATTCCGAAGAACGTCCTTCGCCCAATCCTACTCAAAGGTCGTCGCTTTAAGGGTCGTACTGTTGGGTTACAGGACAAGGCCCGGCAATACGGACCTTAGCATCGCCTATTCACTGCCTCCACCTTGAAGCTAACGACGTGAGTACCGCTGTGAAGCTCAGGGTCGTCTACGAATCTCCACCAGAAATCGCGGAGACCTACGTCACCGCGATTCTCCCCCGCAGGGCTTCGGTTAGCGTTAAAGATGTTGCGCAACCACCAAAGGTAATACGCACGTCCCCCCCCCCCCGCAGTTCGCTGTGAAATCCAAAGAATTCGCGGTGGCGCATCCCGCGTGATGAGCTCTCGTCACCATGGTGACGCGCGCGTCAGCGAGGGACGCCTCAACGTCTCCCGGACGACGCGACGCACGGGCCATCGATCCCGCTCCCCACGACGCGCCGCGCACGACCAACAATGTTCATGTAAAAGGGAGGACACTCGGTAAGCAAAGAAGAACAACTCATCAACACACTTCTTTGTATAAATATTTAATTTAGACTAACATCAGCTCTATTTCTTTCTTTTCTTCCATTTTCGATTCAAGTAAAAAGATTAGTTCAAAAATGCAGAGAAATTGGTCAGAACGTCTTATTTTGTCGCTTTCATGCATGCGTGAGTGAGCGTTCAGAAAAAGGTTGTTCATGTTTTCTATTCTAAATTAAACAATAAACGGTACAAAGCAGGAGATGTTAGTCATGTGATAAAATAAATTACTACAAATGTTAAAAATTTACTAAAAGGATGAAAATTAAAATATAATGAGGACGTTAGGACAATTGACGTCAATGAAGGACGGTTGGCAACCCTATTTGCCCCTGACCGCGGCACGCGCAACGCAAGCATTCGCGACCTTGTCTTTACCCTTGCCCCTGCCCCTGCCCCTGCCCTTGCCCTTGCCCTTGCCCGTGCCCTTGCCCTTGCCCTTGCCCCTGCCCTTACCCGTGCCCTTGCCCTTGCCCTCGTCCGACCACTCAGCGACTCCCACGCGAGACGCCGCGCCGCTTGCCCTGCACCTGCGAGGCACCTCAGTCTCCCTCTTCTCCGCCTCATCCTCTTCTTTCGTCTTTCGGCGTCTCTTTTTTCCTTCCTTTTCACCACCTCCTCCTCAGGCTTTCTCTTCTCCTCTTTCTTTTCACCCACCTCAGTCTCCCTCTTCTCCGCCTCATCCTCTTCTTTCGTCTTTCGGCGTCTCTTTTTTCCTTCCTTTTCACCACCTCCTCCTCAGGCTTTCTCTTCTCCTCTTTCTTTTCACATTCTCCTCAGTCGTCCTCTTCTCCGCCTCATCCTCTTCTTTCGTCCTTCGGCGTCTCGTTTTTCCTTCCTTTTCACCACCTCCTCCTCAGGCTTTCTCTTCTCCTCTTTCTTTTCACATTCTCCTCAGTCGTCCTCTTCTCCGCGTCATCCTCTTCTTTCGTCTTTCGGCGTTTCTTTTTTCCTTCCTTTTCACTGCCTCCTCCTCAGGCTTTCTTCTACTCTTTCTTTTCACATCCCTACTCAGTCGTCCTCTTCTCCGCCTCATCCTCTTCTTTCGTCCTTCGGCGTCTCGTTTTCCTTCCTTTTCACCACCTCCTCCTCAGGCTTTCTCTCTACTCTTTCTTTCACATCCTACTCAGTCGTCCTCTTCTCCGCCTCATCCTCTTCTTTCGTCCTTCGGCGTCTCGTTTTCCTTCCTTTTCACCACCTCCTCCTCAGGCTTTCTCTTCTACTCTTTCTTTTCACATCCTACTCAGTCTCCCTCTCTCCGCCTCATCCTCTTCTTTCGTCCTTCGCGTCTCTGTTTTTCCTTCCTTTTCACCACCTCCTCCTCAGGCTTTCTTTCTACTCTTTCTTTTCACATCCTACTCAGTCGTCCTCTTCTCCACTCATCCTCTTCTTTCGTCTTTCGGCGTCTCTTTTTTCCTTCCTTTTCACCACCTCCTCCTCAGGCTTTCTCTTCTCCTCTTTCTTTTCACATTCTCCTCAGTCGTCCTCTTCTCCGCGTCATCCTCTTCTTTCGTCTTTCGGCGTTTCTTTTTTCCTTCCTTTCACCACCTCCTCCTCAGGCTTCTCTTCTACTCTTTCTTTTCACATCCTACTCAGTCGTCCTCTTCTCCGCCTCATCCTCTTCTTTCGTCTTTCGGCGCTCTCTTTTTTCCTTCCTTTTCACCACCTCCTCCTCAGGCTTTCTCTCTACTCTTTCTTTCACATCCTACTCAGTCGTCCTCTTCTCCACCTCATCCTCTTCTTTCGTCTTTCGCGTCTCTTTTTCCTTCCTTTTCACCACCTCCTCCTCAGGCTTCTCTTCTACTCTTTCTTTCACATCCTCCTCAGTCTCCCTCTTCTCCGCCTCATCCTCTTCTTTCGTCTTCCGGCGTCTCTTTTCCCTTCCTTTTCACCACCTCTTCCTCAGGCTTTCTTCTACTCTTTCTTTCACATCCTCCTCAGTCGTCCTTTCTCCGCCTCATCCTTTTCTTTCGTCTTCGGCGTCTCTTTTTCCTTCCTTTTCACCGCCCCCTCCTCCTCAGCCTTCCTCTTCTCCTCTTCTGAAATTTAGTGATTAAAAATGTATAATCTCTCTATTAAATATTTCTTAAATCGTTACGTGCGTGTAAATGCAGGCTTCTCGCCCTTTGGCCTTTGAGGGAATATGGAAAGTACGCGTACGTGTTTAATTCAAGGAATTCTGGAAATAGGAAAATTCGCATGAGCTAACTTTGTTGTTGGATCATACAACTTGGACGTATTATTTTCATTTCATGTGACTGATTGATTGATTTTTTCGTGTTTCCGGGCAAGTCAATTGCTTGGTCATTAGTCCCTTAGTGTAGTGCATGTTTTTTCTCGGGAGATTGCGGTGATCATCCCCCGCTGGATGGCGAGATCCGGCGCCGACCTACTGTCGGCTAGTGGGGTTTAGTAATTTAATTTAGTATCCAAATTTGGTGTGTTAGTATAGTTTTAATTTGTATTTTGTCTTACTTTCTTTTTTTTAATGAAAAAATGTTTCGCGACTATTTACAATGTAAAATGTATGTATGTAGAATTATGTTTTAGACATTAGACTCAGTGTAGATCGTAAGGATAGTATATAAAGTTATTAAGCACCATCCCTTACTGATTTCTGTGCAACCCAGCATAAATGCATTAAATTGAATTGCATCTTCGCGTGCGGTTTCTGTGAAAACATGAGGGCTTTACTAATATTAATTTCATACGAGTTAAATTATTTTTGAAACGAAACGAAATTTTTATCTCGAGAAGAATGATTTAATAATATCTTATTTTTAAATATTTTTTATTGTAACAATAAAATTTGCCTTACAAAACTTCACTTAAGATAACTAAAACGAATAAATATTTAATTAGCCTGTGTTATCTACAAGGTTGTAATGACGTTTGTGAATGGTGAAATTAAATCCACAGACTGAATTGTTTAAATCAAATTAAATGTAACTTAAGTATTTCTTTCATTAAACCGATTTTAACCATGAATCTAAAGAGGCAAATTCATTCCTTTCCGTTTGTCAAATATCAATGCTTCCCTGTAATAATTTAAATATCATTGTCTCCTGATAATGAAAAAATACGCTAAAACTGTCTTAATTATTGCACTAAAACAGTTCGAAATAGTTACATTGATAGATTGATTAGTGATTCAGGACGCCTTAACTTTCAAAGGTCATTGGTCCCGTAAGTGTAGCGTATGTTTTCATCGCGTGAGGTGGGTATGATCTCCTCCCGCTGGATGCCGAGGTCCGGCGCCGGGCTGCACGTAGACTTGCGGGGTTTTCCCTAAGCAGATACCTCCCACCAGCAGTGTACCGCCCCCGCTAGAACAAGCTCTAAGCCCCCGACTGGCCTCCCGTCATGTGTGGTAGTGTAGTGCATGTAAATGTGAGTGTCTGTAAGTAAAGAGTCAGAATAGGACAAAGAAGACGAAGGAACGAAGCTCATTTGGGCAACCAACATTTATTCTCATAAATGAGCTAGAGACGTAAGTGAGGGGTAACACCCATTTCAGAGATTTTGTACGAAAAACCCTTCGAGAATGAACCGAATTATGAATACTTAATTCGCCTTAAAGGTTTAACGGGAATTGCTAGTGCCCGCACTCGCCCTTGTGCTGTTCTGCACCGCTCAAAGAGCTGCCTGCGAGTACGTGGAAGGGACTTCCTTTTCCACTTCAAAAGCCCTGGGGTGTCGGGATTTTGTTCTAATAATAGGCCTAACTTGATTGCTTACTAACTTGCGGATGCAGCAACGAGAGGGAGGACATTTATTATATTTCTTGGAAAGGAATATCAACGATGATGATTTTACACTTTAAGTAAAAATTGTTTGAGATACGTGTGTACAGCCAGATGAACAATTCTTTCTGGTTGTCAGTAACTCTGAGTAGAAACATTTTTTGTTGATATAAGCGAAAACTATGTTTGTTTGTTGTTGTTTTTTGGGAGAAAATTATTGTTTAGTTGTTAATTAAGATGATACGACAACACACGTATAGCTCTTCTTCGCATATTACGTACGTACTAATAAATGTAATAATTGAATCAAAAACATCATCATTAAACTTACAGAATTATTGTTAATGAAGAGTAAAGTAATATGGTGTTTCAAATTATTAAAAAAATTATAAGAATTTGGGATGATTTTGAAAGTCTGAATTGACTAGAAAAAAAAAACTTAACCCTTCTTTAGACTCCTCACGGAGGTTTCCTCCGGGTCTCTTTTTGATTGCTTGTAATTTTGTTGCAAAAGTGGGAATGACCGCACTGTTCTCACAATCAGTACCTTTCAGGGAACATCTTATAAGTCGATTGGGAGACGCACAGCAGTGTGAGTGAAATCCTCGACCGATGACAACGTATGCTCCGATGACGATAACCTCGTGCGTTGATTCGGAGGTTATCTTCGTGACGCGACCGTTGCCGTGTTCGATTTCTCGTTTGAATGCCGTGTGCTGCTTGGGGTATTTATTGTTCCTTTTGGTATTTTTATCATACAATATGGTGGATATAGAGGAACAATTCAGAAAAGTTGTTTTGGATGGTCTAAATGAAAGTATCCATTTTGTAACTGGTGATGAAGAGAGGAAGAAGATTATCTGTATGACAATGATCATATTAGTCTTTGGAATAGTTAGGCGATAATGCTTTGACGTCCGGCTGCAACTAATTCCTGCTTTCAGAAACAAAGAAAGACGCAAATATGTCTGTGAATGAAAATTTGAATGTAGTAAAAGATAAGGTGGGCTTCAAAAACAAAGTATTTCCACCGAGCTTCCTGATGAAATTGCAGATTGTGAATTTGATGACGCTGCAACTTATTTCGACAATTCTGTCCTTGATTGCCCTTCATTTACGGGAAAAGACAAGAGAAAACATTGTGGCATAAGTGCAAATCGCCTCAAAACGTTCGTACGCCTCACCCTAAAATTGTCTTGCATTTACCACGGGTGAAAGATCAAACACGCAATGTGAAAACCGTAGCTGCCGCAAGGAATATCTTCTTTCTAGATTCATTACTTGAGAAAATAGTAACGTACATAAATCAGTGGATACACGAAGACCGATCAAACTGGAGTCGTGTAAGGGATGCGGGACTCACGAATCTGCTTGAAATTAAACTAGTACTTGTTGCTACAACGAAACTCCCGTGAATTACGTTCAAAAATGCATCAACTGTCAGACATCACTGAGCCATCTTCTCAAACGCTGGAAGACGTGCTTTGTATGATTGAAAAAAAAAAACCCTCAAACCACAACCAGATGTTACAAATGCAGGCGTTTCATTACGTTCAATTTTAAAAATATCTCTCATATAATAACAATATTCTTATGTTTATAATTTATATTTAGATAAAACTGAACAATAGATTAATGTACATTAAAACTGTATCAATTAAAACATTTTTTACTGATTAAATGTATTGTTTGCGTGGAATTTCTGAACCCGGAGGTTTTCTCCGTGACGCGACCATTTAAGGTAAATAGATTCATGCGACTAAAGAAGAGTTAAATCTAAATTTAACCTATTTTTACATAAAAGGGTGGGCTGATCCGGACAAGGCGCGTGAGCTAGGCGCACAGTTTTCTCGCCAGACGGATAAAAGGGACTCTCACTTTTGACTAACAACTTTTCGCCGGCCACCGCGGGCCGCCGGGTGTAGAATCCTGACCTAGAAGATTCGAAAACTATTTCGTCGTCGGGTGACGATCTGTCAGGTCCGGGAAGGGCGCGTCCGCGAGCGATAAGGGTGGCGATAAGGTCGGTCGCGGCATCCGGCAGGGTGGCCGGAGGGGCGGGGGAGGAGGCGGGCGGGCGTTGGTTCGCGGAAAAACATTCGCGACTCATCGACTGATAGCGCCCTTTTATCTCAGAATTCGCCCACGCCTCAACGCGGAGGACCGGGCGGAAAGACCCAAGGAATGGCGGCGAGACAGACAAACGGGCAGTCGAACAATAGGGCACCGTAAACCTATTGGTATTCCGATTTTTCTGTACAGGCCGATGACATTAGGTCGTTGTTACACCTCCTGCCTTATAAAATTAATCTTTTTAACAGTGGTTAGCACATTTCTGAGGCCACGAGCCGCGTTGAGAAGGACGTTCACAAATTATTTAAAACGATTCATTTTATAAAGCAGGAGGTGTAACAATGAATGAATCGGCTCCTATACATACAAATCGAAGTATAGGAAAGTTGATAAAACATATTAATAGGAAAATATGATAAATATATCTATGGAATCTGGACAATATTAGGGAATTATATAGATATCAGAATTAAGACCACAGAAAAAGCTTTTCCACCTCATATTACAAATGCTAAAAATATTACAAAATTCGTGATTTTTGCAGACTATACTTTAAACTAATATTTACGTATTATGTATGTTAGGTAAGTACGTGTTTTTGTGGATAATTTATGAAAAGCGAATAAATGGAATAATAGCAACACATATCCTTAATTTTTTATATTCTTCTTTACGTTCAATAAACATTATTATTACTACTACTATTATTATATATTATTATTATTATTATTATTGTTACCATATACGCGCCTAAATAATAAAATGTACCGGTATTTCCTTTAAATACGGTAATTAAAAATGGAAACAAGATGGCAAAATACCATCGGTTTTATCACACGTTTAACATCGATATTTTAAACATCTACATTTTTGTCGATATTTTCATCAACATCGAAAAGCTTTTGGAGATGTATCGAAATATCGATGTATCGCCGTTTTAATACAATTTGCCGTACTAGCCAGAAACCGTCACGCGGCGTTCGGCCTGGCCCCCGCGCCCACGCGGCAAGCGTCACCCACCGCGGCGGGCCCCCTGCCCCCCCCCCCGCGGGCGATTAGACAAAGCGCGCACATGGGCGATTTTCATACCGGGAGCGGCGCGCCCCCCTCACAAAGCGCAGAAAAGAACAGTGCTCGCGGGAGGGGCGCGGATACAGTGGCTACGTGCGCGGCGCGGCGGCGCGGGGGCAGCGCGGGGTCGCGCGCCCCCCCCCCCCCCACGCTAAAAAGCGGGGCGAGGGTGGCGGGGCCCGGCGGCGACATGCACGCCCGTTGCCGCGGAGAGGGGTAGATTGGGCGGTGACGTGAAAATTACGACGAACGCTGTTGTTCTATGTAGTAAGCGAGTGAGTTTTGGAGATGGTGAAATGAAGAAAGTTTGCGACAAAAAGGAATAAAAACGGTGATAGTACACAGCATTGAATTCTGTTTTCCAGGAAGGATTAAATAAAGAATTAAAAAAATAGAAGAAATAAACCGAAAGTGAACAATATTTTACAAAAGGAAAAATAGTAAGTTTCAATTACTTCATTTATCTTCAGACTATCATTAAGTTTCTCTTTATAGTTTTTGTCCAGAATTATTTCAGAGTGTTTTTTTTTATTAAAAACATTGAAAATAGAAATACATTAACCAGAAACATTAAATTAGAACAAAAAATAATTAAAAATTAATATTAATTCATTTTGATCTTTGTATGAAATATGTCTGCAATTTAATGACTAGATGGGAATACATCAGATGTGAAAAATATTAATACGGTAAGTAACGGCGATTTGCATCGGCGGTGGTCATTATTGTAGTAATGGGTAATCGCCCATACACGGGAATAAGTAACAAGCCGTGCTGTAAAACCCGTATCGACGCGGGCGACGACAACAGTTCCATCGACGCCATTTGGCGGCTGCGATGATGCGACGAGGGCGTGGCGCGTCGGTGGGGGCGGAGGGGGCGGCGGGGGCCGCGAGGTTCCGGCCGGTTCCGCGCGCGTCGCGCTCGCGACAGCTGCGGCGGCGGCGGAGGCGGTAATCTCCCCGGTCCGCGCCCGCCGCGCCCCGCCCTTGTGCGGAGACCGCCCTCCGCCGCCCGCGCAGCTGCCGTTAAAAAACTGCAGCCTTTATAAGCCTCGTGCGGACGGACGGAGGGCGTCGGGGGGCGGCGGGGGGGGGCCCAACGCGCAGGGGGGCGGGATTGCGGCGTGGGCGGCCCGGCGCCAAGTGTGAGATGGCGGTGGAGAAGGATGCAAGTGATCGTTGTGTGGGTTGTGGTGACGACGATAACTGCGGAAGAAGCGTGGGTCAAAACTACCGACCGCATCTCGCGGTCAGTTTCCCCTCACCCCTTCCCAACTAATCGCCTTTCACTTTTCGTTACCTGGAAAGTCATGGCTCGTCTGCGACCCGTTTCGTTCTTCCGGTGTTGGGGAAGAAATATAACTTTTTGCTATGTTTGCATCCATAAAAAACGCAAATAGATGTTCTCGCGAATAGTAGATGATGACAGGAAGTTTCAATTTTTATTTTCAAAAAGTTCTAGGTGTAAGTGTGGTTTGTAACGTTGGTAGTGCTGGCAAATGTTTCGTGAAAGCAGACAGAAGTGAATTATTTGGATTCGATCATTATAACATTAAGTAGACCACGGTAATCGTAGTTATCTATCCTTACACTAAGGAAGAAATACGGATCGGGATGCAGTTGGGCAATGCCTTATTGGAGAAGTAGGTAAACGGCTTTGGAAAAGTTGACCGAGGGACCCAGTCGGGATATGCCCCACAGTGGAGAATTTGGTGGCAGCGCAGTTGGCTGGTGGTGCGTTTTGGATTACAAAGATCGGAGGAAGCGGAGTGGAGGTGGAGGTGGCGGTGACGGTGATGGTGGTGGGGATGGTGGTGGCATGAGTTGGACGGAAGGGGGAGAAACCGCGGTGACGGGGACAGAATGGAGTGGGGCGTTAGGAGAAGGCAAAAGCAAATGTGGCGTCGGTGGCAGGGGCAGATACGGGAACGGAAGTGGCTTTCGGCTGGGATGGGCGGAGGTGGTGAGGTTGATGGTGGTGGGATAGGAACATGAGCTCTAGGGACGAAGGTCGTGGCGTTGAGAGGGACGGGGCGGGAGTATTAGCGGTAGCTACGACCATGAAGATGGTGATGAACAGACGTGGCTGCTGCGTCGCGAATAACAGCGATCGGGGGAGCGAAGGCGGTGATGGGGGTGGTAGCGGGTGAGTTGGCGTTGGCCGGAGCGGAGGGGGGCCGAAACGCGGAGAGGTCGAGGACGAGGGAGCGGAGCGGGGAGGGGGGCTGGAGCGTGTCCGCCGTCGGTGGCGGTGGCGGGGACACGCGAGTGGGGACGGCTTTGACGGGGGCGGAGCGCGAGCGATGGAGGTCGAGAGAGCAACGGAGCGGCGTGAAGTGCAAGCGACGGCGGTGGCGGCGACAAAGAGTCGGCGGCGGGTCGAGGAGGTCGGGGGGGGGGTAGCATCTCGCGCGATGCGTGATGGGTGACAGTGGAACTCAGTGCCCAAGCTCAGTGCCCAAGGTCTGGTCCAATGTGTTATTCCCGCACGTTTTCTTGAGCCCTCGTTTCGCTAGCGGCGAGAGGAGTGGGAGGTTTGATTGTTTTGTTGACAGGACTACTATATAATAATAATAATAATAATAATAATAATAATAATAATAATAATAATATAATGTAATAATAATAATAATATAAAATAATAATAATAATATAATTAATAATAATAATAATAATAATAATAATAATAATAATAATAATAATATTTATTCTCAACTTGTTTTACAGAGATAATGTACATGTTGTTTCTTGGAATTACTAACCATCGATAACCAGTTGTGATGGTTAGCAATACTGAATTTATAATTTATTATCTGTCTACTTTTTTTTTACAATATTCTTATTTTTTAACATTTACAATATAGTTTTTGTGAACATACAAAATAAAAAAACCTAGCTTTAAATTATACAATAAGTGAAATTTACAGAGATACAATAGGTATATTTACTTAGACAAAATATATATTTACATAAATGAATTTATATTTAATTTATACAGCAATTTTTTTTATTTTAATATTTCAGTTAACTTGTTTATATCATTATCATCATGTTTTAAAATCCAAATCTTTATCTTGTGTTTGAAAATATTTAAGGATTTACTATTTTTCAGAGCTAATGGTAATTGATTATATATTAGGCCCAATGAACACAAGGTTCTTGATATTAGAGATTTATGAATTTTGGGCTTTTTAATTTGATTAGTGGCTTTACTACGTGTACTGTAATTGTGAAATATTCTCTGAGTTAAATTATTTCAGCTTTTGACGTAATATATTTGTAGTACTTTATATACAAAAAGATGTTGTAATGGTAAAATATTTAGTTGTTTATAAAGAGGAAGTGAAGAAGCAGTCTTATTTTTATAGATAATACGGATAAATTTGTTTTGACTCATTCTTAGTTTCTTATGGGAAATCTGTAGCTCATTCTTAGATTCAAAATAGTTTCTGTTACCCGGGAGCGAATATGTATGGTTATCAGGATTTGTCAACAAAGCTTGTTGCTATCATTTTTTCTGAATTCAACGAATGTTAGTAAAGGAGTGAGGGTAGGTATGCTGGGACTGAAGAAAACGAGCGCGTATAATACTGTAGTGGGCATTGGTCGCGCTAGGCAAGGGCAGATCGGTCGATCGCCCGGGGTCCCGCAAATCAAGGGCCTAATGATGGAAATGGATAAAAAATTAGTTTAAAAAAATTGAAAAATAAATTAGAACTCGAGAAAATTGTTATCGTAATTTTATAAGTCGCGTTAGAGTAGTCTGATTTTTCATAAAATTTTCAATATTTAATTTTTTATCATTATTACTTCATGTATTTAACAAGTGATTTTATTAAAAATTGAAGCTCTCTGTGGAAATTCCATTATTTAATCACTAAATATTTTTACTTAAACTTATTATTTAAAATGTATTTGCAAATGTAAGCAAAATGTATTAATGAAAAGGCATTTTATTATCTAAAATGTATTTGCAAAACCATTTTCTAGCTTAGACGTAATTTTGATTATTTGTAAATAAATAAAATAACTCATATAGTTTCTTGATACAACTTTTAGAATAATACATAACGGAAGACAGACGCTTTTAATTTTTTTGAGGGGGTACGTTTCACCATTACCCCGGACCCAAAATTATCTATTGCTCTACCACTCTCAAAAAAACCTTCCACGGCGCATGCCCAAACGTGGCCTCTCCCTCCAAAGCTCCTAATATTTCCCCGCCTGCCTGCGCTCTTTGTCATAACATACCTCTTCCTTTGTCTTTCTCTCGTGGGTCGCGCGGTAGTTCAACACTGCGAGTTTGGTGATAACAAACTGATGAGTGAGAAGGATCAGACGGAAGGCAGCTTACGTGTTTCTATACTAGAGGTTGTCCAAACGATTAACAGAAAATAAGCCGTGTCTTTGAGTTTCGCTCTCCAGTCCCTGTTTGACCGTGGCTAGTGAGCAGTGACAGTGTCCTTCACACAGTAGCTGCTGTTATTCACAAAAACCCAATTATTACAAATACTTTAAAGTATATTCACTGAAAAACGATAGGTCGTTGATCAAATAATCATTGAAGATGTCCACATTCCTCTCCGTCTTCCACCGTATCATCAAGATCTAAATCCAATAGAATTTGTTTGGGTATTTATAAAAGGGCGCGAGGCAGTAGAAATTGATGCATCCTTAAAAGAAAAGGAAACGTTTTGCAGAGAAGCGTTTGCACTATACGATGTATTGATTTCCTTGGACACTCCTGGGAGTGCGAGTTCCTCTTTTGACGAAGAGGGTAGTGATGACGAGTGGCAGTCAGCGCGGTCGCTGCGTCTCGCAGTCGCCTTTCGTTCTCGCCTACGCGCTTCCCTTATCGCCGAGAGGGGAAATCTCAGATGCCGCAGGGTGGGGGCAGCTTCCGAGGCTTTACCGAAGGTACGTCCGCCATGATGGTTTTTTTGCGAGCGGTTCAGCTATAGCTCCAGCACTGATGGTGGGAGGCTGAAAGTTGCGAGATCGACACGTTTTGTTGAGTTGTAGGTTTTCTTTGGGAAGTTTGTTTTTATTTCAGTAATATTTTTATGAGTTTCGAGAGTAAGCCATCTGATTTCCGAAGGTATCAAAACATGCGCAAGTGCAAAACAGAGAAATGAAAGGTGAGGACAATGAAATCGAACTTTAAACGGAAGAAATTGATTTTACGAGATATGCGAATAAAAAACGTATCTATAAATGTACGTTTTAAATTCGAATGTTAAATAGTACATAACTTAAAAAAATTATAATTAGCTGATATTGCCTTGAAAACAAGGGTAACGAAGCGCAGGAATTTTAACAGGGTGTGAGTATATTAAATCTTTATAAAATGAAATTAACAGTGTTGTTATGATATTTAGTACCAGTTCTTGCTGCAATATTGCAGTGTCGAAAACGCTCTTTTGAACTGATTAAGGACAGGACGACATTGCATTGTGATTCGTTATTTTTAATTAAAAAAGGAATTAACAGAGAAAAATATTTGTGTAACATATAAGGCATATATTACTTTTTTAGAAAATGATGTTGAGGAAATGAAAAAATATTGTAAGAAAGAAAACCCGAGGATATAGAGGAAGAAGCAGAAAATGGAATGGTAACTTTGAATTCAGTAATAATTCATTAACGGAAAATTATAAAAAATTAATAACGCAGGTATTTTTGCCTTCTTGTACTACGTAGTGATGTAGGAAAAAGTGCACATTTTTCGAGCGAGAAAAAGATGTTCTATGAGTCCCTGGTTCCGGAGAATTGGATTATTTTTGCTCCTCATTGAAGTATATAAATTACTTTCTCAAGTATGTAATCTAGAAAAAATCCGCGTGTTTTGGGCATTCGATACTGAAAAAGTGGATTTCGGCAATCTCTCTGCCTGTCAGCCTGTCTGTTAAACAAGACTAGCGCCTAAATCGAGCATAGGATTTTCATTGATATTTCCCGATCAATCTGGTTGATTCGAGGTTTTTGTTATTTCAAAGGGATATTTTAATTTTTGGCAATACCTTTCAAGAAGCTCCAAAGACATTTTCGAAATTTTCTCAATTTTGTTTCTGAGAAGAGCAATGCACGCTTTAAATGTGATACAGGTCTTATTTCCACTACATCTGAATTTTCAAAAATTGTCAAAGTTAACAAATGTTTCAACTCCCTCTACCAACGACATGGATGGAAGTTACAAACTGTAAAAGCGCCTTCGGCGGGCACGAAAAGAATTTGCCTAGAGGGGTACAATGAACGGCGAAGTAGGAATGGAGAAAAGGCCAAGGTCAAAGGGCTGGCAATGTAAATTCAAAGGGATCAGGGTTCAGGTTGACAGTGTGGGAGGCAAGTCGAATTCGCAGTATAATGAATCATAATATTTTATCTTTTGTTTGTTTGTTTGTAAGGCTCGAGCACTCGGAGATAGATCTATTGGCCCACCCTAGTGGGCTGATATTGTTTAGTGGTGAGTTATAGTTGACATTTAATAATTGAAATGATTGACGATTGTCAATACTATTTATTTCAATAAGAGCAGCTTCGATGCCTTAGCAATCATCATCATCATCATCATCATCATCATCATCAGTTTTCTGCTGTCTGAAGTCACAAAACGACTACCTTGATGATGATGGCTAACCATCAAGCTGCTCTATTGAAATAAATAGTATTGTTGACAATGACAACGCTTCAATCATTTCAATGGGCGAAATTGTGGGAACTTTTCTATTTGTCACTATATACGAAGTTCTCTGTCTACTGCTTGAAAATTTTGACTCTTGTTTATCGGTCGGGAATGTCACAACGATCTCAGAATCATAAATATTCGTCCATTACTGAAGGCGTTTCCGGAAGGCGGACGTTAGGTGGTATCGTGTAAATACAAACTTTTCACTGACAATGGTATTGAAGACTTATCTCTCAAGAACCTCCCACCAGCAAACTAATATCCGTTTATCACATCATAACTGCCATTCTTCGCCACCGTAACTATTTCACCTACACTTGGCATTTCGTGTTGGCTAATGCCAACTTCACCTTAGGACGAAGTATTCTTCGCAGCTCTTTTAACTTTGAACTTTATCCACCCATTTTGGGGAATGTGAACTTTAACCAGCAAAATTTAATTGGCCGGATTCAATTTCAGTCATAACACACCCCCTGTCTAAGAAGTGGTAATTCTATTGACACGTGCTCTATATTAAATATTCGCATTTTATTCTGCATTTGAAAACAGAATTAAATTAAAATTTAAGCCCCTCTCTGTCTGTCTAGAGTTTTAACACCACTTCGCCCTGGAGCCTCCGCTTCCATAGAAAGACAAAACACGACCGTGTTTTCGTGGCTTGCAGATATGTTTCTAGCATGCCTGAAGTTGGTATCAGGAGCAGAATTTTGACGAAAAAGTCACGAAAATGCCACAATACCAAAAATTGGCACCAGAAGCTAAAATAGGCAAACAAGGCAAAATGAAAATCCACTAAAACAACTCCACAAGTAGAATGAATAGATTCCTATTGTTAAATTCCATGAAACCGTAACAATAAAAAAGCATTTCGCCAAACTTTCAGACTACTCATTACTATTAATACAATTGTAATTAAAGTATTTAAATTGTATCTATATTACGAATTCACACAGAAAATGAAGAGAAAACAAAACAAAACAATCATACTGTCAACATGTGGCAAGTGTCTTTGGTATCGTTAGATTTCCACGAATTCAGAAAAATAGAAAATTATCTCTAGTTGTAATTTCCAACCCGCGCAGAAATTGAATGATAACTGGGCACCCATCGGCCATGATGTAGCCATCGTTTCATTATACAGATTTCGATATACAGGAACAGGAACAAACAAACAATGAAACAGTTTCGATTTTGACTGAAGAATGCAAATATTGGGTTGTGCATTTCCTATTAATCTCATACTCTGCGAACCGGCTGAGTATGCATAGTCAGTGCGTCATAGGACCCAGCTGTCATGGTACAAGATGTGTGTGTGTGTGTGTGTGTATGTGTGTACACTTCCATATATAGTATTCGTAAAGATTGTTTTATGAAAATATTTAATTTATTGCAGTATTACATAACATTATTTTATTGGTTGTTCTTAAGCAGTGTGTGCGCTTCCTTTTGGAAAACCAGGTCTTGTGTTTTGTTCAGTAGCATTTGTGCTGTTGCAGTCTTCTGTCTGCAGTCACCTAAACGATCTCATACGTTCTGAAATTGGCAATCAGCATCTTACAGAAGATGGGGATGACGATGACGTAGGAGTGCGTGGAAGAAAGGAATGGAAAAGACGACCTCAAGAAGATGAATTAACTGTAGAAGACTGCAGTCATATACTGAATTGGACTCTGGGATGCGAGGGAGGCGTAGTAGTGTAAAATGATAGCAGTCCTACTAAGGTTTTTTTTTTTATTTGCGCGTACGTAAATGGCCAGTAACGAACATACGATGGTATTTTTTTCTATAAACATACGTCATATCAAAAACTGCGTAGTAGTAAAACAAATAACATGCGCATCTTCTATGTGGAGTAAATGAGTGCGGGTGTACAAACGAAGTGCATGTAGTGCATGACGCAGGGGTCAGCGAACCTGCAACTGCCTCAGCCACTGATAACGCTATGACGCACTACATGACGCAATTCCACAAATCCTCACCCACAACACTCTACATTCGCATTAGAGAAGGTCAGGGAGGAGGTAGAATCGCCCAAGAGCAGAAAGACGTAAGCACCCATCTTGAAGTTCACCGTTCTTTAATACACCCAAGTTACGTAAGAGACTGTTGCTTTCAGTCTACGAATAATTCCCACACAAGATTATTATATATTATTATTTCCCAGATAAAATTATTATCAGAGTAATTATATATTCTCTGACATTCTCAAAAATCTGTGTCTGTGACTGTGAAAATAAAATAAAACTGTGTCAGTTAAGAATGGCTATAATCTTCTATCCACCAAAAAATAAATAAAATAAAATAAAAATGATATCACGAAAATATTTCCTCATATTCACCGAAAAATAAAAATAAGGTGTTGAATCAAAAAAGCAAATGCACAAGTTACCTAAAATAGCAAAAATAAAATAAAATACAAAGCAAGTCTCCCACCAGTAAAGATTCAAAAAGATTTCTTCTAAAGAAGAAGAAGTGGGGTATGCCAGTTAAGGTGCAATGACTGAAATTTAGAATTGCAGTCATTGCACCTTAACATGTTGGCCAGACTGGCAGGAAATTTTCTTACAGAATTAAAGAACACAGTAGAGCGTGGAGATTACAACAAGATAACTCTAGTTGTACCTCTCGTCTCCTTGAACATCAATACGTACTATTTTTATTGTATTTCATTTCAAAAAGAAGATACAACTTCTCGTCTCGTCTTAAGTTTCGTAAGCACTGTTACGAAGTTGTTTCCTTCATTCCAAATTACTACACGAAATAGGTCTGCGCAAAATCGACCTCCGGAAAAACACGTGTGATGTTCACAGCGAAAAAATGAAAAACCTCCGAAAAACTGCAAAAATATTACTGAGATTTAACACACCACAATAAATGGAATTAAAAGCAGTTCAGAAACAGAAAGGATGCGATTCAAAAGATATTTACAACAATTTCACTTTCTATTAATTGTTTCGATAACGTCCGTTAATCAAGCAATTTAGAAAACAGCTCTATCCGAGGTCACAGTCACCGCTTCAATCGAAACGCTGGTGATATCTGGGCGATCGCGGTCTCTCCCGTATATTTGCCGATCAATTTTTGAGAACTGCAGTTGAACCTTACCAGATTGCCATACATCGAAAGAGGCAGCAAATAAGACTATTTTACGTGACATTTCTGCCGTTAGAACTGATTCACTACATTTTTTAAATAATTCAATAATAAAATATCCAACAAACGGGGGCGATGTCACTGACTCAGCGAACCTGCAAGTGAAGGTGCTCGGCGGCGCCTAGTGTCTATGTCCTCGGGGCCCCACGGCTCGTCGAGATGTGTATCGCGCTGGAATCTATGGAGCGTCGGCGGTCGTTTTTATTTGGCAGGCCCCACGCGAAAAACGAACCATCGAGCGCGACTGGTTTGGCGAGATCGACGCCGCCTTCACCGGAGGATTTGTGTAGCACGTTGCCCATCAAAAGAGCAACGTGGCTTGCGTCGCCGCCCGCGACCTCCTGCGCCAGAGCACCGTTTTGGCCCACACCTCGCCGCTTCCCGCTCCGCCCCCCCCCCCGCCCCGCTCCGCTCCACCCCGCCACGGCCTGCCTCGGCGCGCCCCGCCAAACTCCATCCGCTCCCCGGGGCCGCCTTCCCACCGTGCGTCCATCCCGCCGCTCCCAGCCCCGCCCACCCGCTTCCAGAGCCGAAATTTTTTGCTCCGCCCTCAGATCGCCGTGTCACGCGAGAAGTGTTATTACGTAGCATTGACTGAGGACCTGGTCGGTGATGGCTCCATGGGACACGCTGGATACGCGGAGAGGCGCTTTTCGGGCTGTAAAAAGGGAGAAGTGAAAGGAAGGTTCTGATGATTCTGTTAACTCCATCACGGACACATTCGTTGCGTTCTTCTGATAGGCTCGTTCATTCCATATACAAATGATGTTTCAGATTAGAGGGAGTAAGCAAACTGATTGAAAATCAATTGATTTGCAATCAATTGACGAACATTTACGACGTTACTCTTTTTCTTTTCAAAGGTTCGTTCTTTATTACACGCTTCATCATGCACACATGCTGTAATTACCCATCTGCACTACACCTTAATCGCTTCGTCAGTTCGCTGTGTCACGCAAGACATATAGATTGTAACAAGATTCTGGTTTGTGATTAACGTAATTCCCCATTCATTTTAAGAAAAACTCAATAAAAGAAATACAAATTTGTTACACATCTTTAAAATAGGTTTTGGTTTGATTACTGTCTTCAAGGTCAATTTGACACGTTCTATAAAGTCCTTGCAATTAATATAAGAACGAAATATTTATTTTGCAATGTGTGTTTTTCCTTTCATTTTTCACACTCCACTCGCAAAGAAATCTAGAATTACTAATTGAGTATTTGTCAAAAAAGTAAACTGGAATTTCATTTTTCCATATATCTATGAGTGAAAAGAATGAGCGTTAAAAGAACGGTTGGGTCGTTTCTGCAACATATTGATTTTTTAAACATATTGAAAACGAGAGGTCTTATTAGTCATTTCGAGAGGAAAACTGGATTTGACGAAGATACTGGCTTTTGTAATTTTATTCACCACAGACTAAACACAGTCCATATCAAAAACATTTACCTCAAGGAACGTCCGGTCCGCTGCAATGCTCGAAGACACGGCCTCCCACACGATGTTGACCCTGGCACCGCGCGCAACCTGAGCGACGCAAAACGCGCGAGGTGTGGGTCGCAGTTCGCGCAACAGCAGAAGTTTCGAGAAGGCGCGAGGCCGAGGCAGCCGAGGTCGTGCCCCGCGCCACGCCCCGCGGCACGTGGCGCCCACGCCCCCTCGCCACCCACGCCACCCACGCCTCCGCACCACGCGCCGCAGCGCCCTTCCGCAGTCGCCCAACTCTCCGCAGATCCCGCCACCGCCCTCACCGCCTCCGCCCTCACCGCCTTCGCCCTCACCGCCTTCGCCCTCGCAGCCACCGCCCTCACCGCCTCCGCCCTCACCGCCACCGCCCTCACCGCCTCCGCCCTCACCGCCTCCGCCCTCACCGCCACCGGCGCCCACGCCCCCTCGCCCCCCACGCCACCCCTGCCCGCCACCGCCCTCACCGCCCTCCGCCCTCACCGCCCCGCCCTCACCGCCTCCGCCCTCACCGCCTCCGCCCTCACCGCCTCCGCCCTCACCGCCTCCGCCATCATCACCTCCGCCCTCACTGCCTCCGCCATCATCGTCTCCGCCATCATCGTCTCCGCCATCGTCGCCTTCGCAATCACTGCCTTCACCATAACCTCCTCCGCCATCACTGCCTCCGCCTACGTATCCCAGATATAAGCTTTCCGATACGTACTTCAAACAAATTAAAATAATAATAATAATAATAATAATAATAACAACAACAACAACAACAACAATAACAATGGGCCGCCCATCCTGACCGGGATTTTCGTGATTTCCTCCGTTATACAGGCGAATGCTGGGATGGTTCAAAAGGCCACGATCACCGTCATCACCATCCTCTCACCTCATAATTCATTATTCAAGGATTAACAGCCTTGACTTACCAAGGATACAGCCGGAAAGCCAATCCCCATAATAACTAAAGCCACGTAAATATCTCCGGCATAAATATGACTCGGCCTCGGAAGATATCATACAGTGTGGTAAAAATGTCCTATACGTCATATATATATATATATATATATATATATATATATATATATATATATCGGTGCCCCCCATGCCTCGGCCTCGTTAAATTCTCATGCTTAGGGGTAAGAGCGACACGAGGCGAACATGTATTCTCCTCACCTAGCAAAATCTGCCTGCTTGAGCTTTCCTTCGTCACCCAGCCACAGAAACTGTGACGATTTGAAAGGATAGCTACAACTGCGTTTTTGCCTCAACCGGGAATGGAACCCGGGTTCACAGCACGGGAAGCCAGTACGCTGCTCATGAGCCATCCAGAGGCTACTCTTCCGCCTAATGACTCGTCACACTGTGGCCACAGCGAGCGTTCTCGGAGCGCGCGCCTGACCTCCGCGGCGGCGGGGCGTGCCACGCGCCGCCCGTAACTGCGTGCTCATAGCGGAGTCGCCCCGTCGCCAGCGCTGCGGGGACACCCACGCCGGGTCCACGGCAAGGTCGCTCCGACGGCCGGCCGGGGGCCCACCCCAACCTCCTCCTCCGCCGCCGCCGCTGACGGGAGCAGTCCGGGCTGGAACTGGGCTTCGGCAGTCACGACTCCCCGTCCCGCGCTTCGGTAGCCGCCCGCCCGCCCAGGGGTGTCCAGCGGCCGCCCGCAGATCTGGAGCAGCTGATGCACGCGCCGACTCGTGCCCGACCGCCGCGGCTCCGCCATCGAGATAGTCCATCGTTACAAGTATAGTCGATAGTCGATCGTTACAATGTGTTGCGGGATTTGTTAATATATCGGGGCAGAACGAAGTCCTCATGTGCTGTATTTAACGTAACGAATTTGTATCTTGTACGGACAAAGTATCTTATTTCATATCATGTCATCTGGAGAATTCTCTCAGACGTCGACTCTCATCTGGGATTTCTCCGATCAATAACAGGTGCATGTCGGAGCAGTACTCTAGCAAACAGGCACTGGATACAGGCGATTTTTCCTTGTTCTATCCTCTACTCTTACGCTTGTCAGTTCAAAACGCCATTTTTACGCGTAATATCTCTGACATTACTAATTGCCGCTAGCAGATACATTGCTATTTCATGGTCGAAGATCGCCATTTATTTTTATGGAATAATTTTGCTAAAATATTCAGTTCTATAACATTCATTTTCATAAGTTAGAAACTAAATAACATAAACAATTGTTTGATATAACGTGCAACGAGATATTACTTATCGTCAACTAATGGGAAACAAATGAAGTTGGGAAGGGAAGTTGGGAAATTAAATCAGGCTGTATAAATAGGTTTTTCTCTTATCACAGTATTCCGGAGAGCCGGAGCTTATGCGGGAGCTGAAAGCTTGTCCTGGTTGGAGCGGTGACCCGATGGGGACACCTTAAGGAGGCAATCACACGCAAGACGGCATGAAGGTTGGCGCCAATCGCCGCCTCCAGTGGGGAAGAATATTGCCACCTCCTGCAATAAAACAATCAATACTCTAACGGGACTAATGAACATAGAATTTGACGTGCCTAGAAACATCAATCAATTCATTGATGTCTCTCCATTTCCTCAAGTTTCATATTCATCATTAGACCATGGCTTTTTAGATGTTAAAATATGTGTTTTAGTTGCCTAAAATAAGTTCTTTCAGTATCTCAGTTAGGGCTTTTTAGGCATTAAAATATGCGTTTTAGGTGCCTAAAATAGGGTTTTCAGTATCTCAGTTAGTCTTTTTAAATGGTAGAATAAGCACAAATAAAACAGGAAATTTACTAAAACTTTTTTTTTTCAATTTATTATCTATACTTCTCAAAGATAAAGACATAATTCAATATTATATAGAATCAGAATTGTATATTTTGTCATAATACTATTTATGAACAAGTTTAATTGTTTGTCCTCTAGTTAGCATACCGCATTTTGTCTCATAATAAATTTTTCAAGAGAAAATGAATGTCTTTATCGTCAAGATCCTTTTTTTCGCGGAAATTCAATCATTTTATCTTAGAAGCGGAGGCAGGCTTTTCCACGAAGTCAGGAAGTAGTGGCATGGAGACTTCGGTTGCAAGATTCTTATCCTGTATATTAATTTCTCGCTACCTTATAGATTAAAGCAACTTAAGATTAATACCATCCTTGTCTGTTGTGGCGACTCGGAAGAATGAAGTTAAAAGAAGCCACAGACGAAAAAAATTATGCTAATCAGAGGAAAGTAAAATAGAACAATGTAGGCTCTTTTAGGCTCTACAAAAAGGACGGGTATTAGTTAAAATAATCCTAAAATATATACATAAAACTTTATTTAGTACAAGGTACCCAAGAGAAAAAATAGGTTTTTACCTAAATATACGCGGTCTATTCATCATCATCATCATCATCATCATCATCATCATCTCACCTCCAACACCTCTTCTTCCTCTTCAACTCTCCTCGCCTATTCACGGAGCCTTCATGAACATTTTAACCGTATTTTAAATGATATAGAACTTTGTGCCCCCTCAGTTCTCATAGAAATTTCGCACTTCACCGAAGAAAATGTAAACTATTTGAAAATTATTCTGGTGATTATTCTGGTCTTTTGATGTTTTCGTTTGTGTGTATCTATTTGAATTATTAAGGCTACTAAAAAGACTTTTTTTGTGAATCATGAAACAAATATTAATTTCAAAATTATATCGTAAGTTAGACTTTCGACTTTCAAATTTTTGAAGTCCTCATGAAATAAATTCATTTTACATAAACATCCAAAAGATAGCATTTTTTAATGCGAATTCTAAAGAAAAGTTCCGCAAACACCAAAGCATTAGCATATCTTTCGCTGGTTCACCCTCTCATGGAATACAGAGTGGCATGTTGGGATCCATACAGAAAGTCACACCGGAAAAATGAAGATAGAATGCAGAGGAAAGCGAATAAGTTTACCTACAGAACTAACGCAATAAAAAAATCATGGGAACCTCTAGAAACGAGAAGAACAAGGCCGAGGCTTTGTGCTCTTTATAAACCGTACGTAGGTCAACCAGCATGAAAGGAAATTCAGGTTAGACTAGAAAAAACTAATTATTTCGGCCGAAGCAATCACACCCAACAAGTTCGAACAAGGAAACAAAATTCAGATCTTTGGAAATTTTTCCTTTTGTAACAGAACAATTAGAGATTGGAACAGTTTACCCGCAGCAATTTTCAAAGCTTTTCCTCCGTCGGAAAGTTTTAGAAGTAAGTTAGAACAAGATGAGAGTAATAGATATTCAGTGCTGTGAAGTGGGGTGAAGTGCTGTGAAGTGATGGTCAGTGTAATTCAAAGCAAAACAGTGTAGTGTAGTGTCGTGAAGTGTAGTGTAGTGAACGCGAGCAATGCATTTAAAAAATCTAATTTAGCCAATATTTATGTAGCTTGTATTAAATTTTAGTATCATAAAGATATAATTATTGAATATCATGATAAATACTCAATATTAGTGATTTACGATTATTTTCCTCGTCTTGTACTGTACTCCGTTATTATAATTATTATTGTTATTATTATCATCATTATTGTAATTATTGTTATTTAACTGCCAAGAGTCATACCCAATTGCAGTTCAAATAAATGTATTTAACAGAAACTAGAGGTGCTAAAACAACACGTTCTTTTTCGCTCGTATTGTCACGCAAAATTACGCAAAAAGTACTCAAATTTCGAATAGAACATAATTGAGATAATAATCAGTATTTTAGAAGGATAAATCGGTTTCCAGACTATTATAATAAAATTATTTGATTGTGTAAAGTTCTACGTAAATTTTAATGACGTCATAGAAGAAAAATAATGCAATAACGTGACAGGAAAATAAGATAAGCTAAAAGGAAATGAACTTGAGATCATTAGAGTCCGGTAAAATATTTACTATGAAACGGCAAAATACATAAACACGTAACGAATATTATAAGAATATGAAACAAACATGTAAAAAGGAATATAATATGTAATGTTAAAATCCGCTCTCTTATAGAACATTTACAAACAAAATAAATACTCACAATTTGAAATTACATTCATTAAATGTGTATTAAACTTTTAAAAATACATTTTGATACTCCAACTTGAATACTAAGAGATCAATTTTATTTTCGAGGGAAATGATAGCCATCATGCAAAAATGGGAACTCAATGACCGGCAAACACTGTAGAATAGTCTTCGTAAGGTACACCACTGTGACAACCAGGTCTGTCATTGCGTACTGAACATTGAGTTTAGATGGCCATTAGTAAAAGTGATTCTTTCAGGGCATTCGTAGTGTGCTACAGGTTCAATTTTTAGCACTTGTGCTAAAAGCGAGACGATGCTTCAGTTTTCCAGAGCACAAGTGTATTTAATAGGACTATTCCACGAATGAAATTATGTCCAACAGAGTTCCAAAAAGAGGAAAATATTGAAAATAACTGAAAGCTATGTTAAAATCAAAGAGGTGTTGTAATACATACGCGGTTAATTGGACATAGCGATCGATGTATACTGCCTCCAAAGATAGATGAGTCATAATTTTCTCAAATATCTATCTTTAAGGAACAGATTTCACTAAGGGAAAAATCTCTTAAGGGAAATATCTCTCCTCATAATTGTAATTGTAGAAAGACACCGAAAACATTTTGAATTTTTGCAATTTTCGAGTTTTCGTCGAACATGAGACCTGCACCATTCTCTTAAACGTCCTTCACACTATTCAGCAACAACATTTGATCAAAAACGATGGAGCATTTTTTTTGAAAATGTCCCAGGAACTTTATGTAAAGTACTCCCCCAAATTAAAATATCGATTTCAAATTTTCGACATAAGATCGATTGAGGAATATCAATTTTGACAGACGAACAGACAGACGGACGCAGACGGTCGGACGGTCGGACGGTCGGACGTCGGACGGTCGGACGGTCGGACGGTCGGACAGTCGGACGTCGGACGGACGGACGATCGGACGATCGGACGATCGGACGGACGGACGGACGGACGGACGGACGGACGGACGGACGGACGGACGGACAGACGTTTTGCCGTCATTCAATTTTTTCGTATCAAGGATCCACAAAACTTGGATTTTGAGTACACCATGTTAAAGGATGTTTTTCTAAATTTAACAAGTGGATTTATTCACTTTTTTTCAGAGTATTTTTCTGCTGAACATTCGCCGTTTTTTTCGTGCAGCATTACATAAATTTCTCTCTTCTCCGTAGTGAGAAAGTAAAAAAAGACATCTTTTTTCTCGATCAGCGCATTCCACCCACGAACGCGGCGACGCGCGTGGGCAGCGAGAGGTAGTTAGCAGTCGCGAGCTTCGCTTTTAATTCCGGGGGCGCCACGCGTCGCCCGCATTTTGTTAGCGGTGCAGGATCGAATCCAAACACGCCCGCGGGTCCGGTGCACCACCGCCGCCATCGGCCAGCGCCCGGCGGGTGGGCGGGGAACTAATTGAGTTCTCGGCCTGCTGCACCCGATGCACGATGGCGCCACGCGCCCGCGTCTCGCTCGCCCTCCGCCAGGGGCGCTGCGTGCAGCGGGTGGGCCAGTGGAAAGTCTGGGAGGAAGGCGAGGCTGCGAGTAAAACCTGCGGGGTTTCCAAACAAATTAAAAGCACGTAATTATTATGACGTTTGCACAACATGGTTTGACTTAAAAGGAATTTTGTAAATTCCATTTGAAATGGAGTTAAAGGTATATGATCTTACATATACCATATACTGTAGGCGATTTCGACAACAGATATTATACAAGATTTGTGAGTGGTATATATAAGTACATGAAAAGATTTTCCTCACATCACTTCATTTTAATTTTTATTAAATTTTGTAATAATTATATTTTTAACCCAATCAACGCGAGTAGATTAATATTATCTTTCCAATTCGTTTTTGTACGAATAAAGCGTCGAACTAGACAAAAAACTTTGACTAAACACAAATTTAATTAGTGGATTGTAAAATCAATAGCAATTTCTCCACCCAACTTGTTTATTTAGTTTTTCAATTAATTAATTAATATCTTAATTAATATATTTTAACTAATTCATTGTAATTAACTAATTAATAATATATATGCGTATTTAAATTATTTATTTGTTTACAGTAGAACGAACACGTAGGTAATCTGAATATCTCCGCGATCATTACTAGCTCAAATTGCACATTCCAATATTGTTAGTACAATTTTATAAACTTAACAAAAAAACGAAGATCATACATATTGCTAAATCAACCTAATAATAATTATTATTTTTATACCAATAATTATACAAAATTTTAAACAATATTTTAATTGCATATATTGCCGCAAATGTTATGGCATTATATCGCAACTTCTTTTACTATCAATAAGATAAATTTTATTAAACTCTAAACAGAAATATGTTAACTTACGAAGTAGATTATTTGAACATTGTTGAATATTTATCTACTACAAAACGTTTGTTCCCAAGATGTATTGATTTATCAAAATATAATTAATACAGAGTAACTCGTTTAGGGATTTTATTCGTCGTATTTCAGTCTCTACCGTTACATAAGTTAGTTATCATCACTGACATCTTTACAATACGAAATAATTACTCACACTCCATCGAATTAGTTATCGCACTTCAAAAGCCCTACAGAATTTGTGTGTGCACAAAATTCTGGGATTTTGAAATACAAAGAATGGTAAAAATGACGATAATCTTCGTATAGAAAACAAACATAAGACTTGCTCAACTGATCTGACGTCTATGAATGACGACAATATATCCAATTAATTGAGCAATATGTTTTAATAGCCAAAGGCGATTATTCAAAGAATTTTAAAAAACTCTAATGTACGAGAAGAGTGAGGATTCATATTAGTTAACTTAAATGCCAATTAAACTTGTTCATTTCATTAATTTATGTAGCACACCCAAGCACCAGCACACACACACCATGAATTCACCACACTAACGAGATTAATGACCATAGCAGTTGACGTGCGAGGAAACATCAATCAATCCACCTCTATATGACTGTAATCAGTGTGTTTGATGTTTTCAGAACGTTTTTATATCCTTATGATGAACCTATCTGAACTGATCGTATTTTTATTGAAATTAACATAGACTATCTCTCAATGTTTCTTACATTTTCGCAATGTGTTGGCGTGTTTTTATTTCTCTTTTTTTATCGCACCACTTCATTAATGATTCTTTATATTGAATGACCTTGACCTTCTTACAGAATGGAAGGCTGTCTTTTGATATCTCTCATTTATTTCCTCCATTTGGGTCATCTACCGAAAATACGTGCTCATGCTTCGTGAATGAAGGATTTCAATGTCTCGTATTGAATGACCTAATAAGAAACGACCCGAGATACTGTGTTGACGAAATTAAGATGTTCAAAATATTTGAACGTATAATCACGGTTTACATAAATAATGTTCCTGACTGTAATATGGGTAGGTGACACTGCAAACTGATCAAACATCATTCTATCTCATTTTATCATTTCTTCTTAACATGATTGAATATTGGGGCAACAAGATAAGAATTTAAGCCGGTTATAGATGCAATAGGAACTATGTTTAAAAATTGGAAGGGCTAAAGATAATAAAGAATTTTACGTAGACTGTCAGTGCTACTGTTGAGAACAAAACTACAGGTGCTACAGAATGGCACAGATTTTCTCGTAGTAAAGTTTTCTACTTTCCTTTTTGTGAACTGGTACTATCCTCTTGCCTCTCTTTCTTGCCTGCTGCCATCTATCGCCGCCCAAATTACATTTTTTTGAAATTTCCTCAACTTTTCGGTTTCCAAGTAGTAGAACCCAAATATTCATTTAAGATTATTAAAGAATGCTAAAACTTCATCCTAAATAGCAATTTTCATTGAAAATTTGAAGCCCTTTTAAGAAAATGGCGTTAAGCTTTACTGTAAATGTGAAATTTGAAGCTCTTTCGCAAGAATCTATTGAGTTTTCGAAAAACTTTATTTGAAGTCATTTGAAGCACTTTCATTCACAAATGCAATAATGTGTACAAATTCATTAAAATGAGCGTATTCACGGCGTGAGAGATATTAAAAAAAATTCATTTGTGTAATTTTTGAAAAAACAAAAGAAAACGCCAAAATGAACTTTACGTCATATTAAACAGTGCTATTACCTCTATCCCTTTCAAAAGTTTGCAGAAAAAAATTGGAGGTATTTTTGTGAAAATGGCGTTTGAGCGTTTCTGAAAATGCGGGATTTTGAGTTCATTTTACAGAAAACTGTTGTGTTCTTGAGAAACTTCATTTGATATTTAAAGCACATGTTCTCATAAATATAATACTGTGAAGAAATCGCATCTAAAATAAGTGACGTGAGAGACAACTCAAAAAAATTACATTTTTGTAATTTTTGAAAATAAACAAAATAATTGAGTTTTTCCTTTTTAAAATCTTATTTTGATTTTATTTATAAGGTTTTTTCTCTAAAATTTTTTTAAAAAATTTCATAACCGTTATGAAAGAACTCTTTATGGACAACAAATTTCATTTGAAGGAAAAATCTGTCTTCAACTTTGTAGTTGTAGGAAGACTCCGAAAAATCAAATATTGGCAATTTTGATAATTCAGGGTTAACCGTGAAAATCGGACCTATACCATATTTATAAGTGTATTTTACTCTATTTTTACAAGAAATTTAAAGAAAAAATTTGGAGCCGATTTGAGAAATTTTGAAAATGTCCGGGGAGCTTCATGTAAAGTACACCCCGAAATTAAAAAAATGTTTTTCAAAATCTCAAAGCTTCAACTAGAGCCAGATCGACAAGGCTTCAATTTGAGAAAGATCGTACGCACGGTGTCGGCGCTAGAAGTGTTCACGAACGGACGAACGGACGAACGGACGAACGGACGAACGGATGTTTTGAAAAACAACAACAACAATTTTTCGGTATCAGGGAAGCCCAAAACGTGTATTTTGTTGAAGTCTCGAAATCGATTTTTCGCAGCATTACATAACTTTCTCCATACTACCTATATTACTGCGTATATACGTATGTATACGAAAAGTAAAAACTGATCTGCTACACGATTTCAAAATTATATAATTTAATATTTTAAAAATTTGATTAATTTCATATTTTTTCTCGCACCTACGATTCGGACCGACTGAAATGAGTGCAGAATTTTTTCTTATTT
Source organism: Teleogryllus oceanicus (assembly GCA_964035755.1). Classification (NCBI taxonomy): domain Eukaryota; kingdom Metazoa; phylum Arthropoda; class Insecta; order Orthoptera; family Gryllidae; genus Teleogryllus; species Teleogryllus oceanicus. The sequence goes on along the minus strand of CAXIVR010000005.1, from coordinate 128,818,978 downwards.
ATTCTGTGACATATATAAATGAATGTATAATAATGACATCTTGCTCATTGTAGCGAATTGCAACATCGTCTGTATTGACTTGTAGGGATTACCTGTTTTTTAATTTTGTAAATGGATCGTTTATGACTAATACTCGGCGAGAATGACTTGTATCATATAAAGAATAGTGTTCAATCTTGTATAATACTCCTGCAAAATAGATTACAATAACGGATACGTCCTTTCAGGAAGTCCGTGAGTAACGCATTGACAATTCAAAGAAAGTTTCATTGATGGATCGTCTGTCATTCAGTTCACATTAGCTTAATCATATATATCATATAATGTACGCGCTTTCCCATCTGTGATTTTAATGCATGTTTTGGAATTTTTATTTTATTTACTTTTTATTTATGTAATTGTCTGATATGTTGTTCAAGCTTGCATATTTTAGTTTTTTAAGTTGAAATACCTAAATAGGCGGGCGGTGAAATTTTCCTCCGCCCCAGGCAGCCGATACCCACGCTAGGCCACGGGTTTCAGATCCCGCTAGGAAGTGTTTTCCATTGCCATTTGAGGACTCGAGCGAGGGAAGCAGTGCGTGGGAAAGTGACCCGGGAAGTGCGGGAGTCCATTGCGGGTGAATGCCTCCGTAGGGGGTGCACAGCACGGGGGTGGTCAAGACCTCTTGTCCGAGGTCAGGAGATTTATAAGAGGGGTCAGAACCCGCAGTTGTCCTGCAATGAGCACCTGGCGGACGACGCGAACGCCGCCTTTCATGCTCTGGAATGGATTATGGTTTTACAGGCCTCGGTAATTGATGTTTAGAAATACTAAGATGATTTTAAAATACATTTCACACATTTCGTCAGTTTTAACTGGTGGTGCTACAGAATGGCACAGACTGTCTGTACTAGTCGCTTATCTAATTGTATTGGTCTGGGCTAGCTTTTCGGTCTTCATCCATCCTCTTGCCACATCCCACCCAAAGTTTTTTTTTCATCCATAAATCCAATAATATATACAAATTGCTGAAAATGTGCATATTAATGGCGTGAAAGATATATTAAAAAATACCAATAACAAATAGCCAAGACACACGAGTTGTCACGGACTGCCCTAATGATACTTGTCCCCGTTGGTGATATTGGGAGAATTACATAGAAATAGTGGACAAGTATTAAATTATAAACGATTTAAAGCAATTAGTAAACGGATTAAAAGTTAGATTGAAAATAGACCTATGATATTTTCAAACATAAAACTTCACGTTAAAAAATATCGCATGTATGGTGTTGTCCATACTCACCACATTCCGCTGTTCCGGAGCGGATGAGTAGGACAGGAAAAATACACAGTTGGAGTATAGAAATACAGGTAACTTTATTAGAGAATTTTGCATACTGAAACACTATTACAGTGTTGTTTACGATAAGAACTCACTTTTGAGCCTCTGCGCATTCGCCATCTCTTAACGTTACTCAGAGCTTTGTCGGAAAATTAACTCCGTCAGAATAATCGAGTGTATTCACATGACTTTTGTCGTGAATGATTCGAGTTGCATGATCACGACAAATGGAAAGTATGTCAAGTGACGTCACATGAATATCGCATGTAGCAACTGTGATGTCAGATTAGATTTCCATGATACAACATCATATTGGTAGTTATCTCTGTATACAAGTCAAGGAATTACTTCGTAGATGACGTTTGAAGGCTCCCTCCGATTGGATTTCAGACAGAGAGGTTCCCCCCGCTCCACTCTTCTTGATTCTCCTCTTGCCCGAGCAAGTGCCTTGGTGCGTGCTCGAGTACTCCCATTATCGTAGCATTAGAAAGAAAAAGCTAATTACCGGTAGCGGTAGCTCAGTGCATCAACTGATGTCACTGCAGCGTCTCTGTCCGGGGGGTTCGAGTCCTGACAGCGGCAGAATTTTCGACACTAGCTTTTCACCTAGGTCGAATTCAGTCGCTGTCTGGAGGAGAATTCTAGCGGCCGGCTACTCTGATCGGTAGTTTCCCGTGTTTTCCGATCAACACCAGGCGAATGCTGGAGTAGTACCCTACCAAACGGGCCACGGACCTTCCTCTTCCTTGTCCTATCCTCTCCCTCACACACACTTACACTAACATGCACTACACTACCGCATATTCCGGGAGACCGGTCGGGAGCTTAGAGCTTGTCACGGCTGGGCGGTGCCCGCTGGTGGGAGAGTCCTGGTTAGGAAACCCACTAGCCGACGGTTGGTCGGCGCCGAATCTCGCCATCCAGCGGCGGAAGATCACCGCCATCTCCGAGAAAAACATGCACTACACTAACGGGACTAAGTACCGAAGCAGTTGACGCGCCTGGAAACACGAAAAATCAATCAATCAAAAAAGCTAATTATCTAAGACATGTTCCAGACAGGTTAAACATACATGCGTAAGCGACTACGTACTTCACAGTTACGTACTTGCCTCTGTTACACATCTTGTTTTATTAGTTTGTGCACCCTCGAACGTTAAAGCACTATCTATCTTCTGCGCATGAGCAGTTCAAGTTTCGCATGACTTTTGTGCTTCAACGCATGCGCAGAAGATCAATAGTCCTGTCCACTACGCCGTGTTCAAACTATGTTATGAACGTTGTTCCTTCTTTGTGAGTTTTGCCGTGACTTTTCCACCTCGGGGAGAGCGTTCTTTTGCGCCTCGCGAGAGGTGTGACCTGTGTGGGGCGCCGCGGGATGGCGTGGGTGCGTGGCGTGTGGGCGCCGCGCCGCTGAAGCACGACGCGGAGAGCGCAGGTTGGTTCACCCACACCGCGCAGATGCGTGGACACTGATTCAAAATTGCCTTTGGACCTCTGAAAATGGGTTCGTCACTTATTGATTGATTTTTTCGTGTTTCCGGGCGCGTAAACTGCTTCGGCCATTATTCCCGTCATTGTCGTGTATTTTTTCTCGGGGCAGTGATCTTCCCCGCTGGATGGCGAGATGCGGCACCGACCTACCGTCGGCTAGTAGGGTTTCCCAACCAGGACTCTCCCACCAGCGAGGCACCGCCCCAGCGGACAATCTCCAAACTCCCGACCGGTCTCCCGGAATATGTGATAGTGTGGTGCATGTTAGTGTAAGTGTGTGTGTAAGAGGAGAGGATAGGACGAGGAAGAGGAAGGACAGATCGCGCGCGGTCCGTGACCCGTTTTGGTAGGGTACTGCTCCGGCATTCGCCTGGTGTTGATCGGAGAAACCACGGAAAACTACCGATCAGAGCAGCCGGCCGCTAGAATTCTCCTCCAGACAGCGACTGAATTCAACCTAGCAATGACATCAATTGACGCACTGAGCTACCGCTACCGGTTATTGATTGATTATTTTGTGTTTCTGGGCATTGGTATGATCAATAATCCCGTAATTGTGTTATTTCTCGTGTGGTGGCTGTGTTTCATCCTCGATGAAACATGAGATACTCGCAGTCCTACACGTCGACTCACGGGTATCCTCCTCCTGGTCTCTCTGCCAGCGAGGCACAACCAACACACGTTGTTCTGTGTGTAACTCGTGAGCAATACATTCTAGTTAGTTAATGCCTTATTTTACGTGGCGAAACTTGGGCCATCAGGAACGCTCTTCCGTCTGACCACGCAAATTTCTACTCTCTTTCAGCATCTAGCGAAGAAAGAAGGAACGTATAGCTCGGGCGACGAAACATGCGCTTTTCATTAAGCTCCGAGATTTATTTTAGGCTTGAGGTTCTTTTACATATAGTAAATCTACAACATGGGACAAGCGTTACACTTCCTCCGAAGGAGGCGTGCGAAGAATTTTTTGCTGAGGAAAATCCACTGGTGCGGTCGGGATACAAGGGCTGTAAAAGTAATTTTTCGTGTTCCTTTGATTCGAGTTGGAGTCCGTATGCTGTCATTTATAAAATGAGACCTTTTTGAAACTTCTATTACTTTTTTGAAGGTTTATCTTTCTGAATAGCCACTCAATGCCATTGGTGGATAAACAGATTTCGAGCGGAATCTCAAAATCTTACATTGAATATAAAATCCGACATTCTTTTAAGGTTATCATGTGTTAGACCTAGAAACCTATCCAGGTGTCCCTCTTCGATCTTTTTGAATTTTTAATATATTTTAAGGCGTGCAGAAATAAGACTGAAATGTTTTTTCCTGTGACTAAAAATTTTAAAGAAATGGAATCATTTACCATCAGAAGAGTTATAAAAAGATGGATTTACATTTTCCCAAATAGAAAAAATAATCTGAAAAAAATATTATACTTCTCTTTAAAGCATTATCGACGTGTGTTCGCATGTTTCGACAAATTAGAGATAGAGGATTTTATATATGATACTCTAATTTTCTCTTCAATAGGTTTAGACAGTAATTCCTAACGAAAAGTATTAAACTTTAAAAAGAGGGGAACGAGATAGGTAAATGGAATAGAAACGGAATTTTCGGAGCGGAGTTGGGCAAACAGGGTTGACGAAGTAGGAGCACGGGCTTTAGAAGAAGGTGAGTGGAGCCAGAAGAGCGAGCGGATGGGGCAGAGCGGGGGTGGGGGCAGAACGGGGGTGGGAGCGAAGGAGCGAGGCCGGTCGAGGCAAGGAGAGACGGTCAGGGCAGTCGGAGCAGACAAGTCGGAGCGAGCAGGTGAACGGAGTCTGTAGATAGCATTCGGAGCAGACAAGTCGGAGCGAGCTGGTGAACGGAGTCGGTAGATAGCATTCGGAGCAGACAAGTCGGAGCGAGCAGGTGAACGGAGTCTGTAGATAGCAGTCGGAGCAGACAAGTCGGAGCGAGCAGGTGAACGGAGTCGTAGATAGCAGTCGGAGCAGACAAGTCGGAGCGAGCAGATGAACGGAGTCGGTAGATAGCAGTCGGAGCAGACAAGTCGGATTGATAAAGCGGGCGAGTCGGGCGAAGGTAGGCATGGCAAAAACAGCGATGTTTTCCACCAGAAACATAGATATATTAACATCGATATTTTGCTATCGATGTTTTCTTCACGTCCATATTTTGTTGCAAAAACATCGATGGTTTTTAATTTTTAATTTTTTTTATTATGGGGTTTAGGCACGTAGGCATCCTCTTTATCACGCTGCACATTACCGCATTGCAATCTGAGGGAATATTAGGTAGTTTTACTTCAATGGTGTATAAAAGGAAGACGCTAAAAGGTAAAGTAGCAAAACAGGATGTTATTTATTGTTAATTTTATTCTTTACATTCCACAATACATTTTATTAACATACTACTAATATGCTGTAACCAAACAATAAAATATATCCCTTTTCGTACTGTAATTAAAAATGGATAGAAAAATAGCATGTTTATTAGTCTATAATTCAAACATCGTTATTTTAAACACCGATGTTTTTTCGTCGATATTTTCATCGATATCGAAAACCCTTGCGATGTATCCGAACATCGATGTATCGATGTTGTGGTCAAATTAGCCATTACTAGCCGGCGGGGCAGGGCGAGCGGCCGGGCAGAGCGGAGCGGGTCAGGGCTGGGTAGGATGTGGTCGAAAGGAGGGTGGGTAGAGCGGGCGTGAGTGAGAGAGGATTGGAAAGAGCGTGCGTGGAGAGGGAAGGAAGAGTGGAGGGGAGAGGAGTGGGCAGGGCGGGCGGGAGGGATTGAGGGAGGCGAGAATGGAGACGGATGTGAAGAATGGGGTGGGAAGGAGAGAGCAGAGGAGAAGGGGAAAGTGAGGGACGGTGGACACGGCCTGCGAGAGGGATACAGGGAGGATGGGGAGGAAGGAGAGAATGGCGAGGGAGGTTCAGATGGAGAGGTTGGGGTGGTCAGTGCCGGGCGGGAAGACGAGCAACAGCCACCCGCGTCGCGCAGCAGATTTTCTGTGCCTCCCCTCCCCCTCCCGGCCGGTTATCTAAGCGTCCGCCGCCAACGCCGCCGCCGGCAGCGCTGCGCGCCTCCGCCGCCTCCGCCGCCTCCGCCGCCTCGCCGCCTCCCGCCCGCCTCCGCCGCCTGCCGCCCCGCCGCCCCGCCGCCTCCGCCGCCTCCGCCGCCTCCCGCCGCGCCGCCGCCGCCCCGCCGCCTCGCCGCCTCCGCCGCCTCCGCCGCTCCGCCGCCTCCGCCGCCGCCGCCGCCCTGCTCGCCCCGCCCGCCGCCGCCTCTGCCGCCGCCTCTGCCGCCGCATCCGCCGCCTCCGCACCGCCTCGCCGCCGCGCCCGCCGCTCGCCGCCGCCGCGCCTGCCGCCGCTCTGCGCGCGCCGCCTCTGCCGCCGCCTCTGCCGCCGCCTCTGCCGCCGCCTCCCCGCCTGCCACCGCCTCCGCGCCGCCGCCGCCTCGCCGCCTCCGCCGCCGCCGCTGCCGCCGCTGCTGTCGCCGCCGCCGCCGCCTCTGCCGCCGCCTCTGCCGCCGCCTCTGCCGCCGCCTCCGCCACCGCCTCCGCCACCGCCTCCGCCGCCGCCGCCGCCTCCGCCGCCTCCGCCGCCGCCGCTGCCGCCGCTGCTGTCGCCGCCGCCGCCGCCTCTGCCGCCGCCTCTGCCGCCGCCTCTGCCGCCGCATCCGCCGCCGCCTCCGCCACCGCCTCCGCCGCCGCCGCCGCCTCCGCCGCCTCCCCCCGCCGCCGCTGCGCCCGCTGCTGTCGCCGCCGCCGCCGCCTCTGCCGCCGCCTCTGCCGCCGCCTCTGCCGCCGCTCCGCCGCCGCCTCCGCCACCGCCTCCGCCCCGCCTCCGCCGCCGCCGCCCGCTCCCGCCTGCCGCCGCCGCCGCCCTGCCGCCGCTCTGCGCCGCCTGCCGCCGCCTCTGCCGCCGCCTCTGCCGCCGCCTCTGCCGCCGCACGCCGCCGCCTCCCGCCGCACCGCCTGCGCCGCCGCGCGCCGCGCGCCTCTCCGCCGCTCCGCCGCCTCCGCCGCCGCCGCGCCCGCCGCTCCGTCGCCCGCCGCCGCCCCGCCTCTGCCGCCGCCTCTGCCGCCGCCTCTGCCGCCGCCTCTGCCGCCGCCTCTGCCGCCGCCTCTGCCGCCGCCTCCGCCACCGCCTCCGCCGCCGCCGCCGCCTCCGCCGCCTCCGCCGCCTCCGCCGCCGCCGCTGCCGCCGCTGCTGTCGCCGCCGCCGCCGCCTCTGCCGCCGCCTCTGCCGCCGCCTCTGCCGCCGCCTCTGCCGCCGCCTCCGCCACCGCCTCCGCCGCTGCTGCCGCCTCTGCCGCCTCTGCCGCCGCCGCCGCCTCCGCCACCGCCCCGCCGCCGCCGCCGCCCGCGCTTAAGACGTTGCGTAAGCGCGACCCGCATCACCGCACGCTTCGTCGCACACGCCACCGCGCACGTGACCCGCTCCCCGCTCCCCGCGCCCCCACGTCACGCCCCTCGGCATTTCATTTTGCGGCGCCGGGGTGATGATGATTGATGGTGATCATCATCATTATCCTGAAAAAAACCGCAGGGTGTATTTCAACTCCTGTAATATTCTACTGCGATAATATCGTATCCTTACGCATTCCTCGCGCAGGTGTTCCAGTATCTCACTTCATGGTCTTGGCCATCTCTTTCTGCTGCGCTTGCACTTTTGTTGTTTTCTCGTCTTAGTGGAGCACCTGCTAGATCTTGAGGTCAGTTTGCTCGGGTGATTACCACGTATTGACTCTTACGGCGTGTATTTCATGCATTTACTCTCATGACGTTTGCGCAATTTCCATAGGGGGCTGTGTCCTCATTGTTTCATGGATTCAGTCATTTGGACCATTTCGAAAACGATATTGAGCCATATTGTCGTCATAGTGCGATATTTTATGTTGACGAATTTGAAGTTGCATTTTGAAGGATACATTCGTTTTCTTTAAAATATATATATATATATATATATATTTCTCTTAAAATATTGTACTATGGACATGTAATTTCATATGACTTCAACGAATATGTAAAATCTTACAATATGAGTGGGCTGAATGTGGGTTGAATTAGGATGATGTAGCTACTATTCATTCTAACATATTTTGATATTTTCATTCGCCATATATTTGTACCTGTAGATGAATATTACGTGATACTGAAGTCCACCTGGAGCATAACCTGAGGACATTTTTTACATCTCATTGCTGGGTATTTTTAAATCACATTACTTTATTTCATTCTTCAGATGTAGTTCGAGTATCTCTATTGAGTCTCTCACAGAGGGTACTTTAGAAAAAGAGGGTGCCCTTCCAAAAAAATGGAATACTGGATCTACAATTCGCAAACATCAAGTTTGAGAAAAATGAGTATTATGGAAAGCCGTGCTGCGACCGCAGAGCGCGTCGTCGGTCGAGTGTCGGATTTCCATTATCGCCGCTCGGCCGATTCCTACCCCGGGCCCCAGATCTTGGCGGAGCCCCCGCCGCGCCGCGGCGCCCGCTCGAAATAGCTCTGTGTGCGCCCGCGAGCGGCGGCGTTTCGCGTTGTAGGCGGTGTGATAGCGCCCCCTGGCGTCCGTATCGGTGGCGGCGCGGACGTCAGCGCAGCGGCGGTACGTGCCACAGGCCCCGCCGCCCCCCGCGTGTCAGGCCAGCGTTACGTGGGCGGCGTGGCGCCACGCGATGCCCGGTCACTGGTCTTTTATTATGCCGCCCGATCCGGTCCCTCTGTCGCCTCCGGCTTTACCCTTTCCTGCACTGCAGATGCCCCCCCTTCCCCCTCCCCCCGCCTTCACCTCTCCATCTCTGCCTTCGTCCTCCCGCCATCCTCCTCCCCCACAGCCACCGTCGCCGCATCTTCCCCCACCGCGTTCCTGCAGTATCGCAGCTGTGTACTGCCCGCCGCCCCCACTCCCCGCCGCCCCTGCCGACCGCCCCCGCCTCGCTCCCGCCATCGCTCCTGCCGCCACAGCTTCCTCCGCTCCTCTTTCCCCGCCGCTCCTCCATCACCCCCAGTGCCGCCTCCACAGCTTCCGCCGCGGCGCCGCCGATCGTCCGAGATGCCCTTTATAACAAAGTGCTGCATCGCACGATCACGCAGAAACGCCGTGCGGCGCGCGGCGCCGATGTGCCCGTCATTGTCGCTAAGGGCGTGCTCTACTTCGCCACCGCCGCCGATTGCCTACCTACCCCCGGCGCATCTGTGACGCGGCGGAAACGGCCTGCCAAGAGAGGCCAGCGACGTCTTTTCTGGATCAATTTCGCCCCGCGCGCCCATGGGAACTCGCGTTCGGCGCTGGGGGAGCAGCCAATTGACACTGCCGGAGGAGTTGTGCTAATCTCGGGGCGGTCCGAAGGGTGAAGGTGCCCACGCTGACTAATGAAGTGTTGGCGACGAGCGTCTATGGAGAGTAATGAGGTAGGTATGTGAACGATGCCGGACGAAATCTTCGAACACAGAGCTCACACAATTGCTAGCAGTTCCAGGAATACACTCCCAGGATAGAATGGTAGATTGATAGGTATGTTTTTATGTAAAGGGCAAACGTACGTGTCTTTTAAGTTCAGTACACAACCACGTCACTGACCGTGAAGTACTCTATATTCATACTTGTAATAGTTTTCAGAAGCCATTCACAGACATTTGAGAGAAAAACTTGTTTATGTATTTTTTTAAAAACCTTTTGCGCTTTTTTTTCACAATTAAGCGAAGGGCAGCTAATTTTGTGAGAAAAAATCACCATTACGCATCTTTCCCTATACTTATACGACAAACTAAAACAGCGAGAACTGAAGAGAAATTTTACTCTGTCGTTTGCATAGTTAGTTGAGAAGTAGTGCATTAGAAAAATGTCGAATGATTGATTCTTTAATTAGATCTTCTAGACGCGTTATCTACTTAGGTAATTGTCCCGTAAGTGTATTGCATGTTTTATGGCTTGAGGTAGCGGTGATCTCCCCACACTGGGTGGAGTGTTCCGGTGCCGACCCACACGTCGGTTGTTGCGGGCTTTTCCCCAACCAGGTATCTCCCACCAGTGCGGCATTGCCCCGGCCGAAACAAGCTTTAAGCTTCCGACTGCATCCCTGAATTATGTGGTAGTGTTCTACATAAGTGTATGAAGGTTGCGAATTGGGCACGGAAGAGCAAGGAAAACTGGCGGGAGGTCCATGGCCCGTTTTGTAAGGTTACTGCCCCGGCATTCAAATAGTGTTGATCGGAGAAAGCACGGAAAACTACCGATCAAAGCAGCCGGTCGCTACAATTCTTCTACAGACAGACTTTTAGCTATGTAGCGAGTGTCGAAAATCCTACTACCGTCGGGACTCGAACCCTAGGACCTCCCGTTCACGGCACATTTTATCGGTATAGTAATTGAAGCATTACTTTTTCTCATCGTGTTATTACTACTATTGCAGATTGAAACCTAAAAACGAATAAGCAATAATTAGAACAAATAACACACAAATCGGTCTAGTTCTAAAAGCCATTTATGATTCAAGATCTCTTTAAAGAGCGTTCGATTTTTTTCGATCGGTAAGGCATGAAACCACAGGAGTGAAGTTTAATATTTGTATTTGAACATGGTTCGTATGCGTGGTGGCCAAACTGGAGAATTCGAAACCGGTTTGGTTAGGTGCGAGTTTCCAATAATATATTCATTGTGCATATTCAAGAGATTGGGCGCTTGACGAATTTTCTGTCCAGATATTTACAACTCTCAATTCATCTGGCAAAGATTTAATTAGCGATACTGAGCGGGCAGTAGATTCATGTTTAAGGACTTACACTTTGTCCACATCTCAATGAGTGAATAAAGCTCCCCATATTAATGAAAATATCAGAACACAAATTAGTGAATTTGTTATCACTTTTTTTGTGTGAAATACTGGGATCTCCACTAATTAACACGATAACAAAAGCATCCATATTTGTTTTATTAACAATGGTATTTTCAAATAACCCTCATGCACTGATTATAGAGGAATATATACGACAATTAAAATTGGGAATAATTACTGGCTGTAACGAAGTGAGTGAAGGGGTTCCTTAATAACCTTTCGGCACCAGTCGAGGGCTTCTGCCCTGAAATCTGTATCGAACAAAACAGAATCACATCCGTCGTTAGCGTTAATCGTTAGGGTAATGCCAAATCGGGTATATTCAGTAGACACACGTCCCGTTTTTATAACTAATATATTGTTATTTTAGTAAAGCATATCTAGTTTACCTTATCAGCGCAGTTAATTCGTTTGAAACCTTGAACAACATCGGTTGAGCAATCATTGACAACGGTATTAGTAATGCTCTCTCTCGTAGAATTCCATTCGCTCATTGAAGTAAAACGAAGAGACAATGTTGTGTGCCCTAGGGGTTGGCTATTTCCAAGGAACCGAAACAACACTTCAGTCCGCAAATATCGTTCGCTCTAAGAATAAACACTGGCAATGTGGACAAACGATTGGCGAGCGCGTCCGTCTGGGTGGCACAGTAACTCCGCCGGGCGGCTGACCCCGCCCCCTCGCGGCCGGCCGCGCGAACCCGATAACGCGTGGCCTCGGTGAGGCAATGCCCAGCGCCGAGATACACACAATGGCGATAGCCCATTGTCTTCGGCGAAAGCCTGCGATGACTCGGAGGATCTTCGCGCTATCTCTGTTGGGGGCGGCCGCCTCCGCCGCCACTGTCGTCACCGCGCCCCTCGACGCCCCCGCTGCCACCCACAGGCGCGGATTCAGCCGATCATTCGGCATCGTACAGTCGTGAATACATATTATGTTTGGCCAGTATTCGACGACAATAAAATTTATAAGAATAAATTCAAAAAAATGTATTATCTTTATTCAATGATTCTCGACCCGTTATAATTATATGTCAAATGGTTTTTGAGTTCGGGTCACAAACGTGACCCAAACTAAAGGACCATTAGACATGTATTATCTTTAGATATATGACAAACAAAATACACATTTCAAAAAGAAATACAAGACAAACAAATTAAATATTAAAAAAATCGTAAATTTTTGTGAAATAATAATTAACTATTTGTTCTAGTATTACATATTAATGGACTGTAGATTCGATACTATACAATATTATTGTTTAAATAATTACATAATTCCATCATAATAAATATTTCAATCACTTTTGTCAAATAAAGGAAGGTAAACGATAACTTAGGCCGGGGTGCCCACACCCACCACTGCTGCCGCCATCGCCCCCGTGTCGTCACTCTAGAATGAGTATTACCGGCAAAGTATGGCTGGGGACATCAACTGATGTCACTGCAGTGCCACTGGTGGGGAGGTTCTAGGTTCAATTCCCGACGCTGGTGGCAGGATCAGTAATTTTCTGTGGGTTCTCTGATCAACACCAGGCGAATACCCTAACAAACGAGTCACGGACCGCGCGCAATATTTCCTTCCTCTTCCTTGTCCTATCTTTACAGTCTCTCTCTCTCTCTCTCTCTCTCCACACACACACACACACACACACACACACACACATAGACACCTATATTTACATGCACTACACAACCACACATGAAGGGAGACCGGTTGGAGGCTTAGAGCTTGTCCCGGCTGGGGTGGTGCCCCGCTGGTGGGAGATACCTGGTTAGGGAAAATACCGCTCGCCGACGGTAGGTCGGCACCGGAACAATCCATCCAGCGGGAAAAGACTACCGCCACCACAAGAAAAACACTTGCACTACACTTACGAGACTAGTGACCTTTACCGTTGACGCGCCCGGGATTACTACCAATCAATCAATCTTCAATCGAGTATTGACTACAGTGGTATCAAGTACTGACGTCATTCATTAGTTAGGCAACTGCGGTGTATTTCATATCTAGGAAGGTGGCGGTGTTTCTCCCCCGCAAGAAAATGTCGCCGGCTTCGGGTTTTCCTCTTCAGGTATCAACCCAAATCGAGCTCTGTATAAGGGTAGAATTCGTTGAAATTCATGAATTATGTTACATTGAATGTATTCCGTGCTTCTTTATTGATTGATTTGTTCATCAACTCGTATGGTTATTAGTCCCCTTCGTGTGATGCATTTTTTGTCCCGAGGTGGCGATGATTCATTTCCGCTGTGTGGTGTGACCCGGTGACGATCTAGACGATGGTTTCCGCGGATTCACCCCCCAGTTTTCTCCCTTTTGTGGGACACCAGCCATGCCAGGACAAGGTCCAATCTCTCGACTGGTCTCCTCGTATGTGTGGAAAGTGTAGGGGGGGAGGAGGGGACAATGTTGAGAAAGGAAAGATTGCGTGTGACACGTGACCCGTTTGTTAAGGTACTGCTCCGGCATTCTCATGGTATTAATTGAAGAAACCATGGAAAACTGTTTATTATAGTGGAGGCCGCTAGAATTGAAGCTCCCACAGACCGAGATCCGCAGCGGGTGCGACGCGAAAGTTCCGCGCTAGACGTGGCGGCGGAATTCACGGATGACATTCACAACGGAGCGTTTGGTGATAGTTTTCCTCATACGATGAAGAAAACATGCTCGCTTCTTGTCATGTACGAGATAGAAAAGTCTTATGCTTCACTGGGCGCATGCGGTACGGTGCTTTTATCGCCTTTACCTAAGATTTTCCATTATATTGTTAAGATCTCTTTAAAATACCAAGAAAAGTGGTCCATGATTTTGACCTAGAAAGGAAAAAAGTACGAAGAATTTCATACCTTGATGCTACAAAGAACGAGAAACGTTTTATATGTCCTTATATGACCAGTGTCTGTTTTGATGAAATTTTGAATCTGATCGCAGAAGACAAGAAAATATGACACTTAACAAGCATGAAACTATCTCACCTGAGTGACAACTCAAGTGACAACTCAGGTTTGCACGACTTGTTATTGCACTTATATAGACAAATAATAGAATGATTAAAATTAATTAAATTACTAAACACGATTAGAAGAATTTTTCTGACCGTTCAGTCGTATCATATTCACTGGCGAGCTAAAAAAAATAAACATTTGACGAGTCTTTCCATTGGATTACTTAGCAAAACTCGAACAGCAGCGGAGAAAACGCGTCCGACGCGAAACAAAATCCGCCGCGGATTAATCGCTGACGCGACGCTTTTCTGCCGCGCAAATCTGAACGTGCCCTTAAGCCAACACGTGTCGCAAAATTTCCGCTGCGGATCTTCCGCGTCGGTCTGTGAAAGCCTTTCTTCTTCAGATTCGGAATCGTGTCACCCCACCGCTCATGATATTCTCGACCCAGCTATTTCACCCACCGTCTCCAGTCCCCATCGTCGCCAACGCTACCAACACACACCTCGGCCGTGAGAATTAGGAGCCGTTAGGCCATCATCTCCTCATTACATATCCCCATCCCCTTCTTCGCACCCACCTACCCGCAGTCAACCAACGCGCTTGGCGGTCCGGTCGTGGCAGGTAATTCTGCATTCCCTTTTCTTCCTCTCCGCCACACCTTCACAATGACTTCTTTGTTGTGGCTGGCTGCCACCTCCGACGCCGTTTCCCCATCTACGACGGGCGTGCCCAAACCAGAGGCCCTGGTGCTACCGCTGAGGTCATTCGTTGGCTCACGGATTGCTAGCACCCGGGCCACGCGCAATACTTCATGAGTTTTAGAAACTACTAAATTCATGGAGAGGACCGCCACCACTACCTGTCCAACGTGATGCATCTCTTCTGGCAAATACTTGACTTAGCAGGAGGAGCGAATAAAACAAAACAACTGTTACGCGTTCGTGTCGGAATCGGAAGAGGATTAATATTTACAAGCTATTTTTTCCTAATTTTTCTTCTGGTGTCGTTTGCAGGATTTTTCAGTCGACTTGTTCTCAGGAGTACGTCGGTCGACTTGGTCTCACAAAGCGCACGTTGCCATTGCAACTTCTGAGATGCGCGGCGGACGACCTGCAGAAGTGCAAGCAGAGAGCGATCTCATCCCCTTCAAATCGGTGGGGAAGTGGCCTGTCGATGTTCCGAACATTTCCCTGACCACGATGTTCTGAATCCAGCCCGATGGGCAGGTCAGGCCCAAAACGAGCCCACCGCCGCATCAATGGGTTGCTCTACTTCATTGATTAGTGATTTCAAGTGCATCAACTGCTGTCATTAGTCCCGTGAGTGTCCTGTCCTGGATGGTTTTTCTCGGGAGGTAGCGGTGATCTTCCCCCGCTGGATGGCGAGATCCGGTCCCGACCTACCGACAGCTAGCGGGGTTTTCACAACCAGGTGTCTCCCACCAGCAGGGCACTGCCTCAGCTGGGACAAGCTCTAAGCTCCCCACCGGTCTCCCGCCGTGTGTAGTGCATGTAAGTGTAAGTGTGTAAGTAAGGAGTGAGAATAGGACAACAATGAAGAAGGAAATATCGCGGTCCGTTGGGTGCTGCTCCGGCATTCGTCTGAATTTGATCGCAGAAACCACGGAAAACTACTGGTCAAAGCGGCCGGCCGCTAGAATTCCCCTCCAGCCAGCGATTGAATCGACCAATATCGCAAATCCCGGCACGGTCGGGTCTCGACCTCCCGGTCAGAGGCACTGCAGTGACATCAGTTGAAGCCCTGAGGTACCTCTCCCGGTGGGTTTTTCTGACGCGAAGTGGCCAAATCTTTTCCATGAGCGCCTGCGCCCGCCCACGCCGGGAGTCGCTAACCGGTTGGCGGTTTGTGGCGGGCGCGGGCGGCGCTGGGTGCGTGTGGGCGCGCGAGCTGGCGGCCGCTGCCGCCGCCCCCGCGCGCCCAGCGCCTCGCTCCGCCTCTGCCGCTGTTTACGCGAGCGCAGCGCTGGCAAAAAAGAGGACGGCGCCGCCGGAATGCCATTAATGGATCCTTTAATACGATAATAAAAGCATCGAAGGCGCTCGCATCTCGACTAGCTGCCGGGCAATGGGGGCGGGGAGAGGCGACTCGAGACGGAGTATGGTGGAAGACGCTGCAATGGAGAAACTGTTGTGAACGAAATCTGGGCCGAGATACAGGGTACTTAGAAAATGAGAGTGACTGGAAACCACGTTGTGCGGGTGAGGTGAGTATCAGAGATGAAAAATAGAGATACAACGGCAGACATTGATTTGAACGGAATGCTTCACCTTAAATTGAGTGATGATGCATATTCTTTCGTCTAATGTGTATCTTAATTTCAAACTCGCGTATGCTACGAATATTCGCCAATCCTAGCGCAATAACTGTAAGATTATTTTCTGTCTTAAACATATAACATGGGACATTCGTATTTAAAAGCCCTCGAGACAACACGTACAAATAATTATCAATGCCTTAGAAAAAATTTAATAGATATAAACACAATCACAATAACCGGTGTAAGGAGCCTGGCCTGGTAACAACATGACGGGGACTGGTAATGTCTTCTTGGGGGTGTGAATGCGCAAGAACACATAGTGTTCAAAATAGTTCACATTGAGAAGAAATAGGGCGGACGTTTTTCTAAGGCGTAGGTGGATCTGGATTGTGATGGTAAAATTCCAAATTATCAAATATTTCGATCGTTATCGATGTTTGAGCACTGCATACTGTGTACACATGGGGAATATGAGAATAGGGATTTTAGGCACAGCAGAGCGTCCAAAAATCGACAGCAATATCGACTTCTGTCAATGACACGCAGTTCGCGATGCGTATACGCAGGAGACCAAAAGTGGTAAAGAGAGTGGTCGAAATATTGCTGACCGCTATTTGCTGATGATTGCAGTGGGCGACGCTATGCAACAAGTCCACCTGAAATTCGACGTAATCAGGTAGCTGAGATATCGTTTTCGATATATTCTATTTTTTATTTTATTATTCGTACAACAAGCATATACATTACTTGGGGTGTTGAGTGGGCCTGAGCCCAACTCCCAGATCTGGAAAAGCAGCACAGAGCATGACTACTCTGGATATGAGTACTAGCAAAAATTGAGAATAATAAATAATTTGAGAATAAGAACTTCAATCGAAAACGAAAAGGAACGTATATAACGTTCAGTTCTGGTATTTCGAAGTCCTGAATGCCGTAGTGCAGCGACCGGCCTGAATCTCAATAACTCGGGACTCCGAAAGGAACACCAGTCATGGATGTCAATGTGAACGAAATCGCAAAACAATACGTGTTGGTTGATTGTTAGTAATTCAGAGCGCGTCAATGGCTAAGGCCATGAGTCTCGTAAGTGTAGGGCATATTTTTATCCGCGGAAGGTGACGGTGGTCTTTACCCACTGGATGGCGAGATCTGGCTCCGACATAAACGTCGGCTAGTGAGGTTTTCCCTAATCAGGTATCTCCTAGCGGGACACCGCCCCATCCGGGACAAGCTCTAAGCTCCTGACCGGTCTCCCGGCATATGTGGTAGTGTAATGCTTGTTAGTGCAAGTGTGTGTAAGGAGTGAGGATGGGACAAGAAAGGGGAAGGAAAGACCGCGCGATGTCCGTGGCCTATTTTTTAGGGTATTACAAGAATTCTCCTCCACACTGCGACCGAATTCGACCTAGCTGACAAGCTATTCCGGAAAATCCTACCACCGTCGAACCTAGGACCTCTGGGCCAGAGGCAAAGCATGGTCATCAGTTGCCGACATGAGCCACCTCTCCCGGTACAGTACGAATTCTGAAAATGTACATATCCCATACAAAATTAAAAGACACACGTGCCCATTACGACATGATTTGATTTGATTTTTTCGTGTTTCCGAGGGCGTCAACTGCTTTGGTCATTAGTCCCGTTAGTGTAGTGCATGTTTTTTTCTCGGGAGATAGCGGTGATCTTCCCCCGCTGGATGGCGAGATCCGGCACCGACCTACCGTTGGCTAGTGGTGTTTCCCCCAACCAGGACTCTCACCAGCGGGGCATCGCCCCAGCCAGGACAAGCTCTAAGCTCCCGGAATATGTGATAGTGTAGTGCTTGTTAGTGTGAGTATGTGGTGTGTAAGGGAAAGGATAGGACAAGGAAGTGGAAGGACACATCGCGCGCGGTCCGTGGCCCGTTTGGTAGGGTACTGCTCCGGCATTCGCCTGGTGTTGATTGGAGAAACCACGGAAAACTACCGATCAGAGCAGCCGGCCGCTAGAATTCTCCTCCAGACAGCGACTGAATTCGACCTAGCAGAAAAGCCAGTGTCGAAAATCCTGCCGCCGTCAGGACTCGAACTTAGGACCTCCCGGTCGGAAGCGCCGCAGTCCCATGACCACGTGGAAGTATCTAACGCCTGGTGCTACGACGCCGCAGCCCTAGTTGCGCGGGACCGAAAAAGGAGCGCGGTGTTCGCGTCACCTGCGGACGAAACCGCGCGCGGGGGCGGCGTGGGCGGCGGCGGGGGCGGGGCGCGAGGGGGAGTGGGTCGGCGTTGGCCGCGGCGGAAAGCGAACCCGGACGGAAGGCCAAGGGGGGGGGTGACAGACGGGCTTCCGTGGGCGGGGCGGCGGCGTGGACAGCGCGCCCGCGTGCCGCCCCCGCCGAGTCGTGCCATTCCGCCCCCGCCGCTCGATTTACATGTTTCTCAACCGCGGCCACAGTTTGTTCACGTTAAGATACATTTCGTTTTTCAAGCCGTGGTTGAAGGTCAGACCTGAATGAATAAGTGATTTATTGATCGTATATGACAATATGTTGATTCGATATGAATGACGACGGGGCAATGGTGGGTTGACATGCAGAGGGAATGGGAGAACTCCGAAATATCCAGCATGGAATCCGCTTTCTCCACCCCAAATTCTACATCGATCGACTTGGTTTTGAATCCCGGTATTCAGAAGTGGAAATTTAGCACTCTGTTATAGGACGCTACGCATGTCGATTCTACAAGGTCTACAGTTAATGTATCTGGAGATAGCGTTGTAGCTATTGCTGTCATATATATCTTGACTAAATCTTGAGCGTAGGCGTGGGTGGATTCTTCGTCCTTTCTATCCTCCCCTTTCCTGGACATGTGATCAGAGGAAGGGTTTCTTTCCCTCCACTGAGGGGTGGTTGTAGGAAGGTGATCATGCAAGATGAATAATTTTGACAGATGATTATGTATTGTATTGTATTGATTGTGATTATGTATTGTTTTGCATTGCAAGGCAACGAAGCCAATATGACATGGTGAAAATACCTATGCTTTGCATGGGAGTAGTACCTGCAGCCATCGGTTCTGAGTGCTTCGTCGATACGTCTAGCCTCAGCTCCACAGAGGACGAGCGCGGTTACTGTGTAACCCAGTGAATATAAAGTTACTAGCTGAATGTGGTGACACAGACTCTTTAAACCGTTTTCAATACTTTCATATGTTAAACATTGTTTCTTCGTAAGTTCCAAATACAAATAATTTTAAACATATAGTGGTCTGGAAATGTGACGAACGTAGCTTATTGAATCTTCCCAAGAAAGTGGAGTTGGTCATTCAAAGGACAGTGCAATTCCACCACTCCCTGGATCAAACATTCTTCTTTGGGAACTCAACACCTCAACAGCTTGTTACCGCGACGAATATGAAATGGCCTGTCGCATTTTTGCAGAAGAAAAGATGCAGGAATTCAAACATGAGAGAGGCATGTTTGAATATACGTGTTGAAAAATTAAACTGCGACGTTCAACTGTGTGTTGAAGACTTAAACGAGCTACTGTAGAGACAATATCACAGGTCCTTGGGAAGAGAAGGACATTGTTTCAGCTCCAGCAGGATAGTTTTCAATAAATCTATCATCAACCCTGCCGTAGTACCCTAACAACCAAACCATGGACCCCGCGCGATCGTTCTTCTTCCTTGTCTTTTTCTTACTTACACACACACATGCACTACACTATTACACATGACGGAAGACCAGATGGGAGCTTAGACGTCCCGGCTGGAAGTTACTTGGTTGGGGGGAAAACCCCGCTTTCTTCTTAGGACGGCGCCGATCTCGCCATCCATCGAGGAAAGATCAGCCACATCCAGCGATAAAATCATGCATTACACTTACAGGACTCATTACCTTGGTAGTTGAAGTGCCTGGAATCACTAATCAATCTATCCATTATCGCTGCCCGCTCTCGAAATTATAACGCTGATATTAATTGAGAAAAATACCGTTCGATATCACTAATGCTTTCATTCGTATCCACAAATAGATAAAACAATTTTTAATGGAATAATTGTAAATAAAATTATTATCATAAATGGTTCAATTCATTCTATTAGATATAAAAGCCAAACATATTAGAAATCATGAGATAATAATACAAAAATATACATATTTTTTCATTCTTCGTTTCCCTCTAAAAATTGAATTCTGGTGTATGAAATTTTTAATAAAATCTTCGATCTAGGCCGTAATTATAATTACATTCACAGATGAAATTTTTGATTAGTACAGAAATAAATTATCTATTTACCAGACATCGCAAATTTCCCAGTTCTTGCCATTAAGTAAACTTCCAAGTCCATATAGAAGGAAGTCAAGTTTGTTAAGTTCACACTACAATTCTTAAAACTTCGAGAAATTAGTGATATTTTCTCAAGATGATCAGACTTACCAAATGACCAGCGTGACGTAACATAATAATCCCAAGCCCTTAATAGCAATGCTTACACAAATAGTTTAGCATCTCGCACATTCTAAACAGGAGTAATCAACGTCAATGTTTTGTCTGCGGGATGCGCCACACGCCGGCGGCAGCCTCCTGCGCCCCGAGGGGCGTGGCTCGAACCCCGTGAGCGCCTCTTAGGCAGCGCGTGGGGGTGGCGGCGGGGTGGGGGCGGACGGTGCGGCGCTGCCGGACAGCTGTGTCGCGCCGCGGTAATTATCTGTAAACACTGCGGCTGCTGCGGGGGGCGGCGGCGCCGGCGGCGGGGGTGGCGGCGGGGGGGGGGGCGGGGGCTGCGAAAGCGCCACCGGCCGTGACGCACCCGTGCGCACGTCGCACGCGCTGCGCTCGCGTCGCCGCCGCCGCCCCCGGCCCGCCCCCAGCCCGCCGACGGCTGCGGGTCAACGCTGCCGCCCCCGCCGCGCGCGACCGCTTACGCAAGTGCCCGCCTGTCTCCCTCCGCCGCCCCCGTCCACGCCCCGCCCCGCCGCCGCAATCGCCGGACAGTGGGTCGTCCGAAGGATGCACAGTTGTAAGGCGACTTATAAAGTATGGGTCATGCTGAGTTTTGCTGAGAATCACCATTGCTGCTGCCTATGCAGAAATTCTGACCGGAAGATGTAGGGTTCGGGTCCGCTTGGTGGCGGATTTGTACTTTCTCCCTACGGAGTAAAGAGAACGTTATGTAATGTTGGGCGAACAAAAGGCGATTTTTCGGCAGTAAAACGTATTAATACATTCTCTAAAATCGTCTAGCACGTGATGTAGCCAGAATCCTTGTTTTGTGGGTCCTTGATACCACTTGACGGTAAAACATCTGTCCGTCTGTGAACCACGCTAGCGTCTAAACCCTACTTTTTCTAATAATGATATTCCACAATTCATCTGGCTGATGTCGCGGCCCCTAGAATTTGAAACCGACATTTCAATTTTGGGCCGGCTCCATCGGTTTTGATGAAATTTTGTTGTTGGTGGTGTGAAGAACGTTAAGAGAATGGCGCAGGTCTCATATTCACGAAAAACCGTGATTTTTCGAAAATTCCAAAAGTTCAAATTTTTTTCGGAGTCTTCCTACAACTAAAATATCAAAGAGATTTGTTCCCTTAATAAAATCTGTTCCTTACACATAGATTTTGAAATAAGGTCAGATACAATTTTTCGAAAATATGAGTACTTTTCGCGTAATTGTGCATGAAAATACGGGGGCGAAATTACGTGTTGTTTTAGCACCACTTATTTATTCTATGTTTTATCCACATAGGGCTAATTGAGCTGTCAGAAGGAAATTACAAAGCCGATCCGTTATACAATTAAGGAATAATTTCCCTTATCAACAAATGACACGGCAAGGTCATAAAGTAACAACACCGTCATATATATATATATAATATATATATATATATATATATTATATATATACAACACCACACACACTCTACTATATTACTTCTGTGCTTCAATTTATTACAGAGTGGCGCAAAAACTTTCTAGAACTAACTGTACCTACAAAATGTATAGTGAAGCCATAGTCGAAGGATGGGTGACTTAGGGCATCAACGGAAGTCACTGGTGCCTCTCACCCGGAGGTCCTAGGGTTTGGTTCCCGACGGTGGCATGAATTTCGACACTAGCTCGATAGCTAGGTTGGGTACAAGCACAGTGTGGAGGATAATTCTAGCGGACGACTGCTCTAGACTGTACTATTCCGTTGTTACTTCGATCAACACCTGGCGCGAGCCACATCAGTACTCTAACAAACGGACCACAGATCGCGCGCCATTTTCCTTCCTCTTCCTCGTTCTATCCTCTCCTATTACACACACACACACACACACACACACACTTTCATGCACTGCAATACCACACGTCGAGAGGCCAGTCGGAAGCCTGGGGCTTATCCGGGTGGGGGCGGTGCCCCTCTAGGAGGAGATAACTGGTAGGGGAGTCCCCTGAATGCCAAGGCCTCGTTGTCATCGGACATCATCATCTAGCGGGAAAAGGATTAACGCCTCTCCCGACCGTGAGCGGTAGCTCAGTGCATCAACTGATGCCACTGCAGTGTCGCTGACCGGCAGGTCCTAGGTTCCCACTGCTTGATACCGATGAATATTGTTTCTTATGGGTGTTGTGCAACCATTCATTTAACGTTTTGCCATGGTCTGCGTGCTGTGTACCGTATTGAGGAATTAACTTCGCCGGAAACGGACCGGGAGCGGTAGCTCAGTACATCAACTGATGTCACTGCAGCGCCTCTGACCGGGAGGTCTTAGGTTCGAGTCCTGACGGCGGCAGGATTTTCGACACTAGCATTTTCAGCTAGGTCGAATTCAGTCGCTGTCTGGAGGACAATTCTAGCGGCCGGCTGCTCTGATCGGTAGTTTTCCGTGGTATCTCCGAACAGCACCAGGCGAATGCCGGAGCAGTAGCAGAGCCACGGACCCCGCACGATCTGTCCTGCCCCTTCCTTGTCGTATCCTCTCCCGTTACACACACACTTACACTAACACGCACTACACTACCACATATTCCGGGAGACCAGTCGGGAGCTTAGAGCTTGTCCCGCCTGGGGCGGTGCCCCGCATGTGGGGGAAACGTTAGGGGGAAACCCCACTCGCCGACGGTAGGTCGGCGCCGGTTCTCGCCATCCAGCGGGGGAAGATCACCGCCATCGGAGAAAAAAAACATGCACTACACTAACAGGACTAATGACCAAAGCAGTTGACGTGCCCAACGAAAAACCAACAATCAAAAGCCATCTCCCGAAAAAAAATCACTACATTGTTGGGGCTACTTACCATTCTAGATAATGTATCCGGAATCAACCAACCAATTACGAGCCATGGAGTATACTTGAAAATATATGATAATTCATGAATTTGATCGAATTCACCCTTATTTACAGCGGCGCATATGTACAGTGCTTACCTTATATATAGTGGCACATCGTCGGAATGGGGAGGAGTTCATGGCGCATCAGGTGTCCCCAAGACGCCGATAACTGTTCGTAATTACAAATCTTATTAATTTTCATTATAAACTAAAACTATTTAATATTTCTTTTGCATACGGTGTAAAGAATTATAAATTATTAAATATACATACTACTTTTAAACTAACTATATTAAAAAATTCTGTACTATAAACCCTGGGTTCGGTTGGACTCTACACTTACAGCCCCTCCCAATAGGAAAATCTTGGTTTTGCGAATGCCTCTTTGCTTCTGTGAAATTTCAATTACTCCGTCTGTTCTTCCGCACAGGAACATCGAGTTTCGTTAAATTTTCATGTCTGTTTACAATTCAATCGATACACTGATTCGTCGCAAAGCAATTGCTTCAATTTTGATTTGTATTCCAAGTCACACTTGTAGGTCCCTTCGCAAATATTTGATCACTACCAGATTCGTGGATACAACCTGTGTTTTAGAATGATATTCCCTTGTTTGTGATTGCATATTTAATTTTATTAATTCATTTTAAAATGCAAGTTTAAAAACGAACAGGGAAATATTGAAAATTCCTGTGTTTGATGTTGGACGAGAAAAGTGTATTGGAATTCCTTTTGAACTCTTCGTACGGGATAGAGAACTCTTGACAGAAATGTAGTAAACGTCTTTTTTATAAATTTTCGAATGCAAAGAAAACTAACTCGTAATTGTGTAATATCCTCCTGTTTTACTTTGTTCGACAAATTTTCATTACAAGTTTTGTTAGAACACGTTTTTTTTTGCTGTTGAGAATTTTTGCCGCGGCTTTGATAAGCGCGGCGCATGTCTGTTAGAATTTTTTCTATAATTAGGTTACTTGTTGAGTTTTTTCTGTTTTTTTGAGAACTCTAGAACTATTTGATCACCATTGAAAACTCTTATAATACTATTTCGATTTTTCCGATTTTGCCGGCAGCCCTTTTTTTACTTTTGAATTTAATTTTTGCTGTTTTTCTTACAATTTTGCACATTTTTTTAAAACTTTTCGGGAACTCTTTGTTCGCAAGTCAGAGCTCTCAAAATATTTAGGATTTTCAAATTTCACCCCGCCAAATTCACACACCTCACTATTCATTAGCGTCGCCTAGCTGTCTTAGTCGTTGCCGCCAGAAGATACAATTTCCTTCAGGGCGAGGTTACTGAAACGATGTTCTTTGTCTCTCTACGAGGAAGAAATTTAATTTCTGTACATATCAAAGATGCATAATGTTATTTTTACTTTGTTCATTATATCATTACACGCACTGCAAATTCCATAGCAATGCCTTTCTGCCTGTCCGCCCCCACTCCTGTTGTAAGAAGGCGCCTGTCAGTCGAACAAATTGAAGGAGGTTTATTAAGCCTGGAATACAACGGCAACCTATTTCGGGATTCCATTTATAATTTGACTGATACTACACTAATTAGTAACGAAGGAGTGGTCGGAATTTGATTTCTTACCAGTCATCATGTATCTACAGAATAAGAGTGAGAATGTCGGGCTTCAAATCTCTAGAATATTTATGAGTACATTATGATTTATAAGTATTTAATTACTGTTTATTACTTTTATGTATAATCACGGATACAACTGTCTCGTCTGTTTCTCTAGTTGTCTCCGTCATCGTTGTCAGCATGTTCTCTATCAGACGTACCATTCTGAGGCGACTTATTAAGCACGGAGTCGAAGGGCAACATCTTTCAGGGACGTTTCAAATTCCGCTGATGGGTTGTGACGTGGCAATGGCATAGTATATTGTTGGGCCAGTTTCCTTCGATCCGCTCTAGGTCTCCACATTCGTTCTGAGTTGAAATGATTCACTAAAAATTCTACCGATGAATTAAAAAACAATGTATTATCTTTTATTTTATTATTTAATGTTTTTAAGCATCCGCAGCCCAGTAGTCACGTCTGTCGAGTGACCCAGGGGTGTTTCCCGTTAGAGGTCCATAGTGGAAGGGCGTGATTTTTTACGACCCTAACAGATATGTGATCCAAGGACGTTCACATGTGTTCTGCCAATCGATCTAATTTTCAGTGATTCCACTACTCCGAAAACATTTAATTTTCGTTCCTCAAGCTTTGCGGGCGCGCTTTATCGATTTAAATGCAACATCAACATTATATTTATTATACATCTTATATTTATTTAATTCATTTTTCCTTTTACCCGCGAGTTGTTTTTTTTCATCAGCAGCATCTATTCCTTTCCTTTAAACCGAGTTTTATTCTCACGTGACTTCTGATATGGAGAAACCGTTTTAAATGCAACCGGTTGCAATGTAATGTATTATACCACAAACTCGCACAATCTTTATAAAATAATCGAGTAAGCTACGTCGGTCCGTCAATCAAGGTTAGACCCCTCCAGGTTCACCAATCGAGACATATGAGACGTCATTCGACGTGTGTAGATTTCCTGGTGTGGAAATAACAAAATTTGGGGATCCTTTGAAAATATTCTCAGAGAAACATCGAAAATACATGTTTTTTTTATTTTCAGCACGTAAAACACTTTTTGGGACATTTTTAAGGCACCTACAGGGGTAATCTACCGTGTTCTGATTCATTTGACAAGACAACCGAATGGCATTAGTTTTAGCTAGATGTTTCTAGAATAATCACAAATAATCTAGTTTAAACTTTTGGGGGGGATTTCAAATCACTTGCAGTGGTAAAATGCTGTGAATTATTATTCTGATTTTTCAGCTTAACGTGAATCTGTAGGTAATGGATTGTAAGATTGACGATTTCAGTTAAATGTAATAAAACATGTTTTTTGGAAAGTACCTCTGTAACTATTTTGTTAATTTAACTCTTTAAGTCAGAGAATATATGTCATACATTCTATTATATTTAAAATTTCTTTTCTGTAAAACTTGCATAGCTCAAATTAAATATTTCAACAAGAAAATGTTTGCCGGAGACACCATGAAAAGCTAGTACTGAGTATTATCGTCCAAATGGGGATCACACCCAATGTCCCATTTATCCTGCATATAATCACTTCGCTTACGAAATACGTCACCTATCGATCGTGTCAAATAATTTTCCCGTAATTCAGGCAGATATGTCCCAGTAAAAAAGGAGGCCTACACCGCCGAGGCGGCGCTTGCGCCGAAGTCGGGGTTAATAATCTTCTATCTCGCCGTTTCTGCTGTTCCCGTCGTCTCATTCGCATTCCTGATGCATTAGTGACGATAGATTCAGAGCATAGCTTTCAATTAGCATAATCTACAAGCAGCCTATTTCATCTATTTCTTCTGAAATGTGTGGCCACAATATCAGAGAAATGAATTGGAAATCGTGATTGATTGATAATGATACCGGGTGCATCAACTGCTAAGGTCATTAGTCCCGTAAGTGTAGCACATGTTTTCCTCGGGAGATGGCGGTGATCTTCCCCTGCTGGATAGCGAGATCCGGAGCTAACTTACCGTCGGCTAGCGAGGTTTTACCGCCCAAGTCAGGATAAGCTCTAAGGTGCCGGCCGGATTTGCGGGCATGCATGGAAGTGTGCTGCATGTTAATGTGTGTGTAAGGGGTGAGGATAGGTCAAGGAAGGGAAGGACTGATCGCGCGCGGTTCGTGGCCCGTTTGTTAGGGTGCTGCTCGACATTCGCCTAGTGTTGATCGGAGAAACCACGGAAACTACCGATCAGAGCAGCCGTCCTCTAGAATTCTCCTTCAGACATGGACAGAATTCGAGCTAGCTGGCTAGCTAGTGTCGAAAATCCTTCCACCGTCGAGATTTGAACCTATGAACGCCCGGTCTGTGGCACTGCAGTGACATCAGTTGATGCCCTGAGCCGCCTCTGCGAGTTTGGAAATCATCCACATGGTTGCTCGTTCATGAACTTGTTTGTTTATATCTCTACCGAATGAATTCCATTCCTCTACCTAATGCTTTAC
This sequence comes from Teleogryllus oceanicus, assembly GCA_964035755.1. Lineage (NCBI taxonomy): Eukaryota > Metazoa > Arthropoda > Insecta > Orthoptera > Gryllidae > Teleogryllus > Teleogryllus oceanicus. Next base: position 128,791,737 of record CAXIVR010000005.1, on the reverse strand, counting down.
GTCGGCCAAATCATTCAGGTTTATTTGATTCGGTTCTACCGACATGAATTTCGACCGTGTTCGTCACAACCGGTCGGACGCATTATGACCACATCAGAACGCCAATATTCTATTGTTTGAAATTTCCGGTTGTTTATTTTATTTATATATTTATTTAGGTTTAGGGGCACTTCAACTTCATAGGAATTTGATACCCTTGTGTAATGAATGACGTGTGTAGATTGAAAAGCTACAACAAAAATGAAGTGGAGCAAAATGAAATGAGAGGCGGGAAAAACTCAACCGAGAGATCGCTAGTCGGTCGAAACGGATTGCAGTTTCCTAAATGCCGACTCAGGACTTTTTTCTCCTCCTACCCTTCCACTGGGGTAGGCCTATCTGGACTGACGGTCAGGTCGAGGTCACCCTGACGTCGATAACAAAACAACGATGCTTACACTCGTCGATGTTCAAAATTAAAACATCGATATTAATAATACATTGACCAAAAACAATGTTTTTAATCTTCCATGTTTAAAAGCTGGTTTAGTATCCTTTAACATTAAATTTTGTGCGCAACAAAATTTATTTTGACTGTCTAGTTCATTACTTTATAAATAGGATTTATGTGAAAACAGTTAAAAATGCCTCTCCATGAATGAAAATACGAAGAAAGACGTAGGAAATACCAACATGTTGGCGGGTCATCTCGGGCGAAAAATACGTCTGTTCGATGACGTAGTACAAACAAAGTTAGTTTCGATCGAACACATGAACTGAGAGTGGTACACTCAGTTCTTATTTCAAATCTTAACTTTTACAAAATTTTGGTGATAGGAATTTTCAGCAGGCCTCTACCTCCTTGGTTTCTGGGAAGATAAAGTCTTTCGACAGCGCTCTTGGGATGATATATTCTGAATTTTGTGAGGGTTGTTCGAGTAATTATATCCAGTTCCCGAAGGTATGTGTCTGAATATTTCAGAATACCAAAGGAATATGTCAATACTGGGACAGCATAGGTGTTAATAGCACTTATTAGACTCCTTGAGTACAATTTTTTGTTCATCAGCTTTGTGATTCTTGATTTGTACCTTTCGTTGAATATCGACTTCATATTTGTGTGGTTAACTCGTCTATTTTGTTGGATACGAAGGTATTCATAAGTGTCGTGGTACAAAAGCTGTCGAAAATCACAAGTTTCATCAGGCACCAATTTACCATTTTCTAAGTGTATTTCGGCACATTTATCTTCTTCTTCTTCTTCTTCTTCTTCTTCTTCTTCTTCTTCTTCTTCTTCTTCTTCTTATTATTATTATTATTATTATTATTATTATTATTATTATTATTATTATTATTATTATTATTATTATTATTATTATTATTTAAGCCTCTGGGATAGCTCATGGGTAGCGTAGTACCTTCCCGTGCTGTGGTTCCCGGGTTCGAATCCTGGTGGAGGCAAAACCATACTTGTAGCTTTCCTTACGAAAATCCTCTTCCTAACGACCAGTATAATCTCTAATTGTATAATTAGAGATAGTCTGTAACTTTTTGCTGTAGACTGATAGTGACTTTTTACTGTAGACTAATAGTGATAATGTGTAACTTTTCGCTCGCGCAGATCGCCCGCGCGGCCACAGTGCGTGGGTGGCGGCGCTGTGTATCGGAGAGGCGCGCGGCCGCGACCGCGCTGGCGGCCGTGACGCGCTCGCCGCGGGGAGGGGGCGGGGCCCGCGAGAATCGTGGCGCCGGCGGCGGTGACCCGACGCCGAGGCGCTCATCTCGCGGCGGAGGCCACGCGACGCCCATGGACACGTTCGCTCGCGGCGATAGCGGCGGAGGACGCGCGCGGCGGGCGGAGCGAGGGGGCGGATCCACTGGGGGCGGTGCGACTGTTTGTTGCAGCCAAACGACGGAATTTCGGGAACTGGCGTGCCGTGCGAGAACTCGCGCTTGTTAACACCCACTCTAATTTTTCCGTAGGGTATCGTGAAACTGAAACATGGTCCGTTTCCGTCGATTGATTGATTGATTTTTTCGGTTTTGGGCGCGTCAACTCTTTGATCATTAGTCCCGTTAGTGTAGTGCATGTTTTTCCTCGTGATATGGTGGTGATCTTCCCCGCTGGATGGCGGTCCGGCGCCGCCTCGCGGCTGGGTTTCCCCTAACAGGACCTCCCACCAGGGGCCCCCCCCTGATCTTCCCGTGTGTAAGGGTAGAGGATAGGACAAGGAAGAGGAAGGACAGTTCGCGCGCAGTCCGTGGCCCGTTTTGGTAGGAGTACTGCTCCGGCGATCGGAGAAACTACGGAAAACTACCGATCAGAGCAGCCGGCCGCTAGAATTCTCCTCCAGACAGCGACTGAATTCGACCTAGCTCAAAAGCTAGTGTCGAAAATCCTGCCGCCGTCAGGACTAGAACCTAGGACCACCCGGTCAGAGCGCTGTAGTGACATCAGTAGATGCACTGCGCTAGCGCTCCCGGTCCGTTTCCGTCGAAGTTACTTCCTCAATACGGTACACAGCACGTGTAGACCATGGCAAAACGTTAAATAAATGGTAAGAAACAATATTCATCAGTATCAAGCAACTATTAATTGTACTTCTAGTAGTTGCTACGAGAGTGAATCTTCAATTAATAATTATGCAAATAAACCTCGTCATTTGGCGCAACCCACGGTGTACACAAAGCGTAAATAGTATAAGATAGAGGAATCTAATCCTTCTAAGTGTGACGTCACAAAGATGGCTATCAGCTCCAAGGGCTGAAATATAGGTCATGGAGGAATATATTCTGCATTCCTCCAGGTATAGGTGGTATTGGTAGTATCGATAAGAACCGAACATGCAAAAATTTAATATAATGTCTGAGAATATCCCATCCTGTAAATTACGGTGTGAAAAATGTTTCTTTGAGGCCATTGGTCTCAAAACTTTAGTTATTCAGGCCCTTGAACACTTCGTTTAGGAATTATTTAACGATCTAGCTGACGAGTGTTACGGGTTGCATTTGACATGAATATTCAGATGCGTTTTTTTAAAAAAATCCTTCATATTTTTAAAGTCAATGTGCAATTCGTTACGTCTCCGTTAAATTCTTTCTTTAGAGGCCTCATTTATAAAGATATCACATACGTTAATAACACAGTTAGTTAGAGACAAACGTTCATTAAGGTATGTGATTAGCGATGTACCGATCATTTCGGACTTCTGCCGGTTAATGCTGGCGGCTTGGTTGCATGAGAGTAGTTGATTGGCTGAATGATTATTTTGTGTTTCCGGGCGTGTCAACTACTATGGTCGTTAGTCCCGTAAGTATAAGGAAAGTTTCATTATGGGAGACGCGGTGTTCCTCCCATGCTGGATGGCGAGGTCCAGTGCTGACCTACAAATCGCTTTGGAGGGTTTTCCCCATTGTGGCATCTCCCATCCGCGAGGCACAGTCCTAGCCGGGATAAGCCCTACACTCCCGACAGATTTCCATTGAGGGTTTCCAGTAGCAAGGGTGACGGATGAGAATGTGGAGGGGGGTCGAAATCGTTTTCTGGTTAGAGAGCGGCGAGCAGTCTCGGAAGGAGTGGGGCAGCGAGATGGGCGGGGAGGTCGCATTGACGGAGAGGCGTAGCGGGGGAGGGGGCTTGGTATCAAGAGCAGCGAGGTGGAGGGCACAAGAATTGTGGAAGTGACCTTGGTCCGAATCTTCGGAATTCCCAATCACGTGGGCGTTACTTCTTCGCTTGTGGAAGGGGAAAGCCGCTGTGGAAACGTCACGCATCGCGCCACGAACGTGTAGGCGAGGTCTCCAAGCTCTAAAAAGTCGCTGGCTAACTGTTTTCGTAAACATTTTTTTGTAATCATCAGAAAAGCCAGTGTTATACTGCAATTCCTATCTATTATATCTCTCAAATGTATTAATTGATTCATAAGGTTTCAGCGATTTTACACTTCCTAACATTGGACTTTTCCATATCGTTGAACTGTCGAGATATACCGCGTTCTCTCGAAATTTATTAACTCGAATCCCTAGATAATTGAATTTATTTTATTCCTATTTAGATCCGTGGAAATTAATCCATGCTATTTGAGAAAATTTTGGCGGAGCTGAAAAAGCCGTAGATTTGCTGATTACATTCATTAAAATGTAATGCACGGGTATTTTTAGGTGTGTTTGGAAAAGGCATATTTTTTAAAACCGAGGTATTTTCATGTATGAAATTTGCTCTCCATAATTGTGATTTAATTATTGAGTTTTACTCCGTAATGTAAATTAGTAAATTGTGTAATTAGTGGAAAATTTTCCGTATTTAGATGAATGAAGTACCAATTAGTGACAAATGTAGAAAGAGATATCAGTAGGGAACGGATTTTCATTTAATTACATGTTTTTACAGAACTATATTTTTTTTTTAATTAAAATTGGAATTTTTATTTTACATATTTTTACAAATTTTGGTATGATTACATATTTTTCATATTTTAACCACCACTACCACAACCACTACTACATATTTTGTTATATTTAAATATATTTATACATCAAAACGGAACATTTCAGATGCGCATTTGCATTATATGTTACGGAATCATCTTTCTTAAAATTCAAACGTAATGATGGAATAAATTCGCCATAATTGTCAACCCCCCCCCCGCCGCTTGCTGCGTTTTCAGAGTCAAGAATGAGCGGATTTCTGTGATCAAAAGTAATTTCAACCACGATTTTGCTCATGTTTCAAACAGCACATCCATTACTAGATCGAAAATTAACAAATATTTTTTTCAGAAAATTCTTACGCATTGTTCGATTGGGGGGGAGGAGGTAATCCCCTCCCCCGCAATCCATGACTGGCTACACTGTACTACTATTCATTGGAACACTGGCTTCTCTTAAACATTGTAATATATGCTTTGAACGCATTTTGTATTTCGAATAAAATTCATGTGTATGATGAAATCTAGTGTAGAATTACTTCTGTAGAGGTAGAACCTATTTCAGTTACTCCGAATGCTTGTTAAGAACTCATTGGCGACTTTCTATGCTTGGAAAATGCTTGTAGAGAACAATTTTAACACACAACTGTGAATTTTTATTTTACATATTTCCTAATTTTCGTACATACTCGTATTTTGGGAAAAATAAGTACATATTTATGAACATACTTTGAATTTTTCATTACAAATAATTCCGTTCCCTAGATATCAGTATTTAACAAAATTGCTATTAAAACATTTAGAATTCAAAGATTCGTTTACCAAGAATACATAATAATGTCAACTGTATTGTAATTCAGTAAATTTTAATTCATTTAGAAATAAAATTATAATCGTTAGAAAGAGATACGGAAAGAGATACGTATTGAGAATATAAAAGTCATCGTCACAACAGTCATTTTTCATTTCCTTTATTTTCGTAATTACATATTTTTTCGTATTTACAAATTTTTCGAAACAAAATTTTAAGCTATGATGCAAAAAGATGAGTTTTTGACTGGTAGAAGGAAGAGAAAGATAATGAGGTGATAAAAGAGCATTTAGTTGAAAAACAACTACAATGTGAACATGAATGAAAGAAGTCTCTGATAGTCTCTTCCTCGAATACAGTTAACAATAAAAGAAAGAAAATCGCACGCAGTAAAGCAATATGTTTGCACGCGGGTTAAACACAAAATAAAACACGCAAGTACTAATGAATGCACATGGCTTAGTAAAAACAACTTCAGTGAAATGCAGTGTTACAGGATTGTGAAATCCTCTTTTAACTTCCTTAAAACACAGCTGAGAGAATGAGATAAGAAAGACGTACTAAGTCCGAACGATGAATAGTTGTCCAAGAAACGATACCTTTTACATTACGGTGAAAGAATCATATGAGTTCAGTAAACAACAACAGTTAATACATGCTCCATTCAGCAATAATTATTTCCTGATTAGAAATGTACGAAGTTACGACAAAATTTCAATAGTTTTTATCCTTTCAGTGTTTAGGTTCGAAGAAGAATTTGTGTCATCCATGAAAGAGAGCGAATTTACACCAAAGAAATGAGTTCAGGATAAAGAATCAAATTAGATTACAACGACCGAAACCCTGCAGTCACGCTCTTACTTTAATACTAAGAATAAATTCTACGAAGAACAAGATATGGAACGAATTTTGATTCCGGGCGCGTTAACGTATTATATATACTTAATTTATTACCAGGGCTCGGAGTCTGATTACATGGCATCTTTTCATTGATGCATTCTAGACGTAGCTAACTTGTAAATGAATGATTCTCTCATATAGAATGTATAGTTATTGGGTCATTTTGTTGTAATTTTTTAAGGTCTATTTTTAGGTCATTTTTTCGGACCTTCGCGTCATTTTTGTCATTTTTACGCATTTCATTTCCTTTTCGTGATTTTTGTTAGTAAATGTTTCATGAATATATAATGTCACGCACCAAATATTTTATTGTATCATCAGTTTCTGACGAAATGCAGTATCTCAATGCACTCTGTTTTTCGAACTCTCAAACATACACGGATTGTTACCTTCCTTGACCTTTCAAAACTGACGGTTGGAAAATCGGAGCTGAGCATTACAATTCTTCCTAAAACGAAGATTTTATATTAAATATAATTTTATAAAAATAAATTATATTTAAAATAGCAAAATTCATTTAATAAACAAACATTTTTGTACAAATATGTGAGGGTATTTAAAAAAATAGGCAATTATCCCATTTTTAAAGTCATTTTATAGGCTATTTACCTCCTAATTTTAAGTCATTTTCAAAGAATATTTAGATCATCAGAATCCGAGACCTGTTTATTAGACAGTTCGGCTTATGGAGTACGTATTTTATCCCAAAAGGTGACGGTGTTCCTTTTCTTATCCGCTGGAACGTGAGATCCATTGTCGACCTATGAGGAAGTTTCCGGGTTTCCCGCTCCAGGTATCACCCCCAGCGAGATAAAGCCGCGCTAGGCAATGTAAACAAGTGTGTTTCGACAGTTACACTACATGTTTTCCACATTTTTAACACGGCATCAGTGAAACGCATAATTATGGAAACCAGTAGGCGTGCATATCCATTTGTGTTGCTTGGCTTTGTGCCTGTGAGTGGGCGTGCGGCGTCGCATGCCGAAGCTGGTCCCAGCGAGCGGTGGCGGCCTGAGATGAACGCGTGGGCGCTGCCCGCGCGGTCGCCTTCCCCCTCCTCCTCCCTCGCCACGCGAGGCAAAAACGCGGCTGCCCCGCATTCTCCAGACGCGCGCCGTCATGCGGGACCGCGCCCGGCCGCCGCCCGCCACCGCCACCCCACAACCACCTCTCGACGCCCCGCCCCGCCCCACAGCACGCCCGCCCTTCACTGCCCATAGCCACCCACACGCCTCCCTCCCTGCCGCCCCGCCCCCGCCCCACACCCCGCCGCCCTTCACTGCTAATCGCCACCCCACGCCACCCTCTCTGCCGCCCGCCCGCCGCACACCACGCCCCCTTCACTGCCCATCGCCACCCACACGCCACCCTCTCTGACGCCCCGCCCCGCCCCACACCACGCCGCCTTCACTGCCCATCGCCACCCTCTCTGCCGCCCCGCCCCCGCGCCACACCACGCCGCTTCACTGCCATAGCCACCCCACACGCCTCCTCTCTGCCGTCCCGCCCGCCCCACCACGCCGCCCTTCACTGCCCATAGCCACCCCACACGCCTCCTCTCTCGCCTCCCGCCCGCCCACACCACGCCGCCCTTCACTGCCCATAGCCACCACACGCCTCCTCTCTGCCGTCCCGCCCCCGCCCCACCCCACGCCGCCCTTCCCTGCTAATCGCCACCCCACACGCCACCCTCACTGCCGCCCCGCCCCGCCCCCGCCCCACACCACGCCGCCCTCACATCACAACTCTTGCCCCTCGCCACCCAGTGACATGGCTCACTTCTGACTGTCGCTACCTGTGCCGCCTCCCCTCTTCTAGGTCACTTTCATATTGCCCATTTGCTCCCCACTCAAGCTCAGTCGCCACTTGTCGCTGATTGTGATTTCAACATCACAGATGCACGCACCCACCTTCTCACACACCTCCATAGTTGCGAATATCCGACCGTGACCAACCACCGTCATCTCTTTGGCATTCCTATTCCGCGTCCATCTCTCGGATCTTCCGCCATCTCATCTTGCGCCATTCCTTACATCCTGCCCCAATTGTCTCTCCCCTCCATCGCTGACGCCATCTGCGCGTCTTCCATCACCTCCACCTCCTTCGCCTCCTCCGCCGTCCCCTTCACCGCCGTCGCCGCCCCAACGCTGCCTGACTTAGCACAACCGCTCGATTAATATGTAAACAGGCCCGGGAATTGTTTTAAACGCGCGCCCAGGGCGGCGGCGGCGGCGGTCGGGCGCCCGTGGCCGTCTCAATTAACCTGCGGCCCACAAAAACGCGCGTATTGTCTACATAATTGCGTGTCCGCGGGGCGGCGTGAGGGCGTGCTTTGTGCAGCCGCTTATCTGACGGCCCTCGGACATGGCGGTGGCGGCGGCAGAGCAGGACGACGAGGAGGAGACAAGGACTACGCCTTGAGGAAAGTGGGGTTGGCTAACGGTCGCGGCAATCAAGGCAGTGGATGTTGATGTTGGAGAGATGAGACGGTGGTAGTGGCAGACGGAGCGGCAGGTGTTTTGGTGGGTGGTGCGGGTACGGGTGGGGTTGGATGTGGTGATAGTGGGGCTCACGAGTGTTGCCTCAATGGCGAAGAGAGGTGGGTGTGGCCCGGCGGCAGCAACAACTGTGGCGGGGACAACGCGAGCAGAAAGAAGGAAAATGAGGAGGTGCGACGGTAATACTGATAGTGGTAACAGTAGCACTTGCGGCGAGGGTGGCGGGTTTGAGGTGTGGCGGGTTTGAGTGTGGCGGGTTGAGGTGTGGCGGGTTGAGGTGTGGCGGGTTGAGGGGGGGGGGGAAGGGGTGGGGGTCGGCAGGGATGTCGGCGAGGATGTCAGCGCGCAGGGCGACGGGGATGGCGGCGATGGCGGTGGGTGTGGGAACAGAGCGCCCGGGAGGGCGGGGGTTCGGAAGAAGTTGCGGAAAGGAAAAGGAAGGGGGGGCGGCGGGGATGGCGGTGGCGGAAATCGCTTGCTAAGGCGTGAGGATGAAGGTGACAGGCTATTGGTGACAATGCCTGATACTTCGACTATTTCAGAGCACTAGCATCGGGGGTCGGAGCAGCGAGAGGGGGCGGGGCGACGCGGGGTGGGCTGAGGTGAAGCGGGGTGGGCTGAGGTGAAGCGGTATAAGGCGTGCGGGGTGAGGCGAGGCGGAGTAAGGCGTGGTGAGTTGAGACGTGGCTGGTTGAGGAGAGGCGGGATAAGGCTGGATGTGGCGAGGCGGAGTGGGGCAAGGCGGGGTAAGCCGCGGTGGGTTAAGACAAGGCAGGTTCATGCGTTGGGGAATGAGGCGAGACGGGGAAGGACCTGGCCGGGTGGGGCGAGGTGGAGTAAGACTTGGCGAGTTGAGGTGTGGGGAATGAGGCGGGTTTGAGGTGTGGCGGGTTTGAGGTGTGGCGGGTTTGAGGTGTGGCGGGTTTGAGGTGTGGCGGTTTGAGGTGTGGCGGGTTGAGGTGTGGCGGGTGTGGTGTGGCGGGTTTGAGGTGTGGCGGGTTGAGTTGTGTCTGTTTGAGGTGCGTCTGGTTGAGATGCGTCGAGTTGAGACGTGGCGGGGTTTGATGTGAAACGGGTTGATGCATGATGCACGGGCTGAGGTGGGGCGAGCTGGGGCGGGCGGGGCTGGAAGGAAGAGAACCGAGGGGGTGCGGAGCGGGGCGGAGGGGACGACGTAGCGCGTCGCGCCGCCTGAAATAGCTCTACATTGAGGCGCGTCCGCGATTGAGCCCCGGCGCGCCGTGGCTCGTTGAAGAGCCGCTAATGAATAGCGCGCCGGCCAGGGGGCGGGGCCGGCGGATTTAGGCGAGGTTGGCGCGGCCGGCGACAGCGGAATGCGCCGATACGCAGCAAGAGCGATCGGGGCGTCGCAGTTGGCCGCGGACCCACGACCACCAACGTCACGGCCTTCGGGGAGGATTGGGAGCGTCAGGAAGAAAATACATTCACAGAATGCCTCGGGCACGTGACTGATCATTCCTTTGCTTGCGGCTCGCTCGGCCCCAACAAGGAACAATACCAGCTCGCTCACCGCTTGCGTGTTTCTGCTGTTAATTGTTTGTAACAAATTACGTTGGTGTCCCGGCTCCTTAAGAATATATTACGGACTACATAAGTGTATGTTGACTTTCTTGGTAATGTATGTAAATAATGGTATATAGGGGGTTATGTTAAACTGGGATGTGATGTGCATCTCAGTGCGTCGGGCACTTCAAGTAGCTCAATAAATTTTACAGTTAATAAATTATGTTGATTATACAAATTGTAATATTTTTAATTATAATTAATAAATAAATTATGTTGATTATACGAAATTGTAATATTTTTAATTATAATTAATAAATAAATAAATTATATAATAATTATTATTATTATGTTATAAAAATTGTTTTTTTCTAGTTATATTTAACATAATTACATTGTCCTACCAGCTGACATATCTAAGAGAAACAACTATTACACTACGGTGCCTCCTCCCGGCAGGTCCTGCAAAATATCAAGGAATAGCACAACTTTCGGTTCTCTTAAGAGAAGAACTGAAATACTCGTATGATATTAAGAATTTTATATGAGTTAAACTTGCTCCGACATGCAAATTTTCATTGAAAAATTTGGAGCTGGTTTTAAGAAAATGTGTTCGAGCTTTTCTGAAAAGGGCTCATTTTCATCTCATTTTCTCATAAAAGTTTAGAGTTTTCGACAAACTTTGTAAGAAATCATTTGAAGAAGATGTACGCACAATTGCAATAATGTATAAATACTAACGTAATGGAAATATTAACGTGAGAAATATTCCCCACAAAATAAATTTTTGTAATTTTTGAAAAATCAAAGAATATATCAAAATCCCGTTTGTGTCACGTTAATCAGAGTATTTTATCTCTACTCTAACACAATTTTTAAACAAAAAATTGCAGACATTTTTGATAAAATTACTTTTGATCGCTTTCCAAAATGTGCAATTTCTAGCTCATTTTCACATACAAATTTTCAGTTTTCGAAAAACTTTGTATTATTTGAAGCGCTTGCACACACAAATGCAATTATGTGAGAGAACTTAAAAAAAAAAGCGTAATTTTAAAAAAATCAAAATAATTCATGAAAAAGTTATTTCTGTCATATTCTTTGGTGCATTTAGCACTACAAGTTAACAAAAATGTAAAGAAAACAATATGAGAAAAAGTTGCTTTTAATATTGTCCATATTTCACCCAAAATTGCGCGAAAACTACAACAACAAAAATGCACGGCATGCTAACGTGCATGCTACTCAAAAAATATGCATGGCATTAATTAAAGAATCAATTGTGGAGAACAAATTTCTCAGTAAAATAGAAATCTCTACCAGCAATAATATAGATGGATTTTGGGCAGCATTACTATCTCTATACTACCTATATTACTACGTATAAACGCGTAAGTACGTATACGATAAAGTAGAATTCAGCTTTAAACTTCTTTTCAGATCCTTACACAAGACGGAATCATTTGGTGTAATTATTAAGTGCATGGTAAGTTCCGAGAAAGAATGGAATAATTTAAAAGAGAACTTTCGTAATCATCTTCACAGCAGGAAACATTTTCACGTGCAATTATTGAACGTCATTAAACTAACCCGTTATATTCCACATTGCGTTGAGAACGACTGCCCTACGACCCCGCGCGTGCCAGCGAGAGAAATTGCTTCATCTGCTGACCTCGACACTGGGAACCGGTACGGAAATTTTACGTTCCGTCTTTTCCATTATACTCCCGGACAAGACAGTAATTCATACACAGACGAGCAGTACATGGCCGGAATAACGAGATCATTTAAAAGAATGGGCATGCTGTTCGGTTGTAACGCATTTTTTCTTTTTTAATCCTAATTTAATTTTCAATTAGAAATAATTCATTTCGGTGGGATCTCACATGCAATTTATACCTACTAAAGGAAACTGCATAAAGTGTGTTAGAACACAACGACGGTTGGAATCTGGTAATGAAATTACACTAATTTAGAACCGGAATCTACTCTAAAATACCTGACGTCAGGATTCGTTTCGTTAACAGACGATTTGGAACATTATTTTTGTTTAAAATGTTATTTGAATTATTATAATAATTATTACTATAAAGAAATTAAATTAATAAATAAAACGTCGAAATTCTCGAAAACGAAGCGCAACAAATGAAGTTCTTCATCCAGTTTTTTTCCAAAGACTCTTCACTCTTCTGCATTATTTTCTGTCTAAAAGTTAACTTCTTTCTAATCTTCTCTTCTCCTTCCCTTTCTGTTTCAGCTAGATTTCACTTCCGTAACTTTTGATTGCACGAATGTCTCTCAATAGGGTCTATCACAAGGGAAAAGGTAGAGAAATCGCAGACAATAAATAATAACAGGAAAATCTCCAGGCCCAGTGAGAGCAACAACGTTCGACTCTGACGTGAAAATCCACCGGTGTAATAGGGCGTCACCCCTCTGTCACTGCACGTTGGCAGTAATGGAATCGAGTAAATAATTCACTCCTAATGACAAGTTCCAGTTCATGGCGTGATTGGCTCCCGACGTGGAAGAGCCGATTGAATCTCATTGCACGCGATCAATAATGAATTTATTTTGCGCGGACCAGGCACCTCGCGACAAAGAGTGACAAGTGCTGCTTCCGATGACAGGCCGACATCAGCATTTGAAAGTACTCCTCGCTGAATGTCGAGATAGCCATCATTCTCTTAAGTGTAGAAAGGTCCAATCTGTTGATCTTGTTAGCAACATATTCTTGGTGTGAGTTGATGATATCTTGATTGAACAAGTGCAGATATTCATGTATCTTATAGATTCTCGTATAACTTATTGAATCCAAATTGATAAAAAAATGAATGTTTTCGACGTAATTATAGCGTTTATATTCTTCACATTTACTTTACACTTCGTAGCTTAAAATCTAATGTACAGTACGCTAATATAATTTACTGTCCTACATATCCCAAGTAAATATTTTACTCCAATCGCGTCAACCTCTGGGCGAAATCTTGGTAATGAACATAGAAAAATATCTTAATCACATTCAAAAGGAGTCATTTTTTAAAGTAAATCAAGTTTTCTTAATTGACTTCATTTCTACGACATGTCGCACATTAGATTACTTTTATCAGCATCTAATTTTGAAAAACATATACAAGTAGGCATATGGCTACCAATTTTTAATATTCAACATTTATCTTCTCTTCATTCAATCAACTAAAATGTTTGAAATGTACAATTATTATTAATTACATTGTAACACTTAACACGTTTCATTGATTCAAATTATTTGATATTTGATGTAATACTTTCAAAATCTGAATCGGAAAGCAGCTTATTAAAAGTTGTAAATTGCAACAAGGACACAGCTTATCATTGCTGCGATCTGCAAGCTGTGGCCTACTTGTGTTCAATGGTAAGCAAGTTCCATTGTTTCACAAGTCGCATGTTGTTGATGATCTCAACCGCGTAGGTGTCTTTAATGTACCCTGAGATCATTGTCACTTTCTGTATGTCGTACTTAACATTTTATCGCAATGCGTTACACTTCGCAAGGACATGTACAAGGCTGGTACATGACATTGGTGTGACATGATTTCTGATATCGCTTGCACACTTGTTTCTTGTGATATAAGCCGTTAAACGCAATATTCTGCGGACGTACTAAGTATTTCATTCTTCACATGTTCACTTGAATAAACGCGTTAGATATGTACTAGTAAAATAAACAAAACAAACATCAAACAACATTAAAATATTAACATGTTACCAAATACAATTTTACAAAACTAATCTATTAACCATATTTACTTAGTCTAATTTAAAAATTTTTGACATTCTGAGGGGAAAATCTCCAGCACTGCTGCGGGTAATTTGTTCCAATTTTGTATTGTTCTGTTTACAAATGAGAATTTACCTATATCTGTTCTCTGTTTTCTTTGCCGAATTTTGAAACCATGATCCTTCCGCGCGACGTAAGTTGGTTTTGATGGTCTTTCTTGTACTTCACCCCACGGACGATCAATACAACTGAAAAAATAAGGCTAATACATTCCTCATAGATTCCAGGCCGTGTATCAGGCCGCACTAAATTCGCAATATGGCAGCTTGAAAGATTTCCTGTCGGAATAGCCAACTTATGAAACTATAACTCTGATCAAGTCTCTCGCTTTTGTTTTGTTTGTTGTCTCATTCACAATCCTCGCGCGGTCTCGAGTCTTGTCCACTGTTCAATAATACAGGTTTCGTTTTTCGTTAGAATTAAAAAGAGATGTTCATCTATAAACGAATATTAACTCTGTGAATAATTATTAAGTTAATTAAGAATTATCATTATCAACTATTGCGAGCTTAAAGTGTTAAAAGTGTCAAGTGCAAATGAAAAATACAACCTCAAAAGTTATCTGCGGTCATACTTCTATGTTATTAATGCTTTTGAGATGTGTGTCAACAGTTCCTTCACGTTTTGAAGTGGTAGTAATAAGTTTTATTGAACGCAAATAAATACCACAATTATTGAAGTTAATTAACCTGATATACATGGTAGTTTTTAATTGAGCTGATGAAATGTTCCTAACAGTACAGTTATGTCAATATCAATGCAAATAAATCCATTTAATTTATCTGTTCAATTATTCATTAGCTTTTAAAAGTAAGTTCCAAAAAATAATGAAGATCATCGTTAGTGTAAGTAAGTTTTCAATAACTTATCCATTGTTACCAGAGACAGTCTTTGAAACCGTGTTATCTTCAAAGGTTCAGTATTAAGTATAGACCCAGATGTTGTTAAGCTTACCATTATTTTCCAGTTATAATTAAAATGAATTCAGAAAATAATAATAAATATAATATAATTAATTTAAAACAAGAAATACTAAAGGGACACTTAACAACAAATAATGAACTACTATAACTATTTCAATTAACTTTATTATTATTACTAAAGAAAACAATTGGAAAATAATAAATAAAACTCAAAAACGCCTAGTACTACTAAATAAATAAATTGAACGATAAAACGCAAAGAACGAAGAGCACCAAAACGCAAAATGCAAATCTTTAGCAACACTCGTAAACTAACACAACTTCACTTGGATGGCTTTGAATGTTGGCGGTATCTACGGATGTAGTCATTGTTTCATTGCAAACTTAAATTTTTAAAAATGTCCCTACCGCTTGAAGGTAATATACTCAGGGTATTTGTGTGACGGTTGGCAACAACTTTAGCCAACATAAAACGAATCGAAACTACCCTAAATCGAGTATAAATGTATGTTCTCATCCAACAGTGACATTTTTCAAACGTTGTCCCGTTAGTTCGGCTTTTAGCTGGCCAGCAGTCTACATTGACAACTTAAAATGTCTCCACATTTTTATGTTCCTGAAGACCAAAACAAATCAACTCGAACGTAACAATCATTGAGAAAATGGAAAGCATGACATGGCTTAGAGGACAATAAACAGGGGCTAAAAAATCAATTTTAAGGAAGTCACATATTTAAAATGAAAAAGGAGTTGAATGGAACATTCTCACATAGATGTGTTCTTCAAAAGTCACGAGGTAAAAATATTCAGGGAATACTAGAAAAGAGATGAAGTGTTTAAAGTCCTACGTAGGGCAGTATCTGAAATACAATCACAAAAAAGAATGGACAACAGTTTTAAGAAATTAGGAAGCGTCGTCACTGGCGAATAAATCCAAGGAGGATCTACAAGGTTGTGCTCCCTAGTGACATCACTTTTAAAAAGTGAATTAGTCAGGGGGTACATGTAATAGCCGTATGTTTAATTGAAGTAACTAAACCCAGTTTTTCTTCGGTCTTCTTTTTTTTTGCATTGGGTTCCATGATAATTAGCAAGAGTTAGAATTTACATGATAAGATGAAAAATGTATAATGAAACAGTAAACTAAATAATAAGTTGTAAAATTGTAACAGTGGAATATACAGAATACGTTCGTGACTACGCCATTGCCGTTAAAATATTTACTTCTTACTTTAAAGTATCTATTACAGCGGTTCCCAATTTTTTGGTTGGGCGGACCACCTGTTTTGTTAAAAGTATTTTGAGGCCAACTAACTAAATACGAATAAAAAAAAGTTTACATGTATCCGTGACAGTTTCAGCCTCAAGCAACTTTTTACATTCAGTTTGTTTTCTTACTCATTTGACAAAGCCCCCACACACAGTTAAGTGGTTGAGAACCCATCAAATCTCTCAGTCCAAATTGAGCAATTGCTGGATACTGTTCCCGAATATTTGCCCAGAAGGGGACAAATGATGTTTTAAAAGAATAGAGTCTGGTGACATAGTTCAAGTAACGAGTTTTCTTCATTTGATGGTACTTTCACTTTCTTCTGTAGAGTTCTGACTTCGACTGTTGACTAGCGGTCAGCAACATATTGATACGCTATACATGGCCTACTTGCAGGCTGCGGTTCAAAGTTTGAGAACAGCTGATCTAGTAAGGTATGAAAATTCAATACATTATCATCGAAGCAGATAGTTTACACTTTACATTATCTGTATTACCAATTTCCAGCAGACGCTAAAATCGACAAAACCTACGCAGCTTCCGGGCATGTGTGAGGTGTCTTGGTTTTCTTAGATAACCAGATATTCGAGAAAAATCCCAAAATAGTTAAACAATTTCTATTTTGATGCAAGAATGAAAATATGTGTGTTATTCCGCCTATGCGCATCCTGCGCGCGTGTATTAGCATACCCAGCGCGTCACAGAATAGAATAGAAAGAATATAATATTTATTTTGCTACTTAGGAATACATAGAATACTTCCGGTGGTAGCGTTTTCTAAGAAGTTACTAAAAATAATTATTAAAAATAATAATTTGCTTCTGGACATAAATGTAACTTCATTTTCTGTGCACGTCTTCTAGAATTCAGTGGGAAACACAATTCTTCAAATTATCGTTTCCATGTTGTCGCGGCAGGAAGTAATAAGAGCCAAAATTTATTGCTTATTTATCCTTGAAAATAGAGTTTATTACATGGGAGTTTTTTTGTTTTTTTTTTCTGACTTAGTGTAGGGATCACAGAATTTTGAAAATTGCACACAATTCACTTTTCCCCATAGCACGTCATACGCAGTTTTTAACTGTTTTTGACGTAAAATAAATAAAAATAAATAAATAAATAAATAAAAATCTACAAAACAAATATAAAACAACATAAATATATTAATATGGGACCAAATACAATTTTACAAAATTAATCTATTAACCATATTTACTTAGTCAAATTTTAAAATTTTTAACATTCTGAGTGAAAGCCTCCAGCACCGCTGCAGGTAATTTGTTCCAATTTTGTATTGTTCTGTTTACAAATGAGAATTTACCTACATCTGTTCTCTGTTTTCTTCGCCGGATTTTGAAACCATGATCCTTCCGCGCGACGTAAGTTGGTTTTGATGGTCTTTCCCGTACTTCACCCCACGGACGATCCCTTCTTATTGATTTGAATAATGCACAAAGACGCGATTTCTCTCTGCGTTTTTCCAAAGGCTCCCACGATATAAATTCAGAATTTGAACGTCCTCTCCTAACAAATTTTGCAGCATATTTTTGTACTTTCTCGAGAGAAATAAGCGTACGTCACAGCGTACCGAGCGACTGCAAGACCGACGACTGCAAGAAAAGGCTGCTCGCCATTGTATATCGCCATGAAATATTTCTTATATAGTTGTTGCATTATGGAACAGCAACGTTTGATGTTCTTGAACATGTACTTTTGATGTCTTTGGTATGTAATGTAAAGAACTGTTGAACACAGGTTGCTGAATATGTACGTTATACTATACAAAGTTGTTGCAGTTGTTATTCGTTGGTTGGTGATTCAGGGCACGTCAACAGCTTAGGTCATTAGTCCCGTAAGTGTAGTGCATGTTATTCCTCGGAAGCTAGCGGTGATATTCCCCCGCTGGATGGCGACATCCGGCCCGGACCTACCGACGGCTAGTGGGGTTTCCCCCTAACTAGGACTCTCCCACCAGCGGGATACCGCCCCAGCTGGGACAAGCTCTAAGCTCCCGACCGGTCTCCCGGAATATGTTTTTTGATCGATTGATTTTTTCGTGTTTCCGGGCTTTGGTAATTAGTCGCGTTAGTGTAATGCATGTTCTTCTCGGGAGATGGCTGTGATCTTCCCCCGCTGGATGGCGAGATCGGGCGCCGACCTACCGTCGGCTAGTGGGGTTTCCCCCTAACGAGAACTCTCCCACCAGCGGGGCACCGCCCCAGGCGGGACAAGCTCTAAGCTCCCGACCGGTCTCCCGGAATATGAAGTAGTGTAGTGCATGTTAGTGTAAGTGTGTGTGTAAGGGGAGAGCATAGGACAAGGACAAGGAAGGGGAAGGACAGATCGCGCGCGTCCGTGGCCCATTTGTTACGGTACTGTTCCGGCATTCGCCTGGTGTTGATCGGAGAAACCACGGAAAACTACCGATCAGAGCAGCCGGCCGCTAGAATTCTCCTCCAGACCGCGACTGAATTCGACCTAGCTCAAACATTAGTGTCGAAAACCCTGCCGTCGTAAGGACCCGAACCTAGGACCTCCCAGTAAGAGGCGCTGCAGTGACATCAATTGATGCACTGAGCTACCACTCCCGGTTTTGTTATTCGTGAAGACTGTCTGTGTTAAAATATTTAATTTATTGCAATGGCATACGAGAGTACTTTATTTCTTGTTTTTGAGTAGTGTGCATCTTACTTATTAGAAACCATTTTGTGTGTTTTTGCCCAACAGAATTTTTGCTGCTGCAAGCCAATAGTAAATACTAAATAAAATATTACTTCTATATGTTCTCAACTGTTCTCTTCATTCTTTCATCACAGCTATTCACAAATAACTGGAATCTCCTTTATGCGTAACACGTTGACGAAAGATGCCGATCTTGTACCATTTACCGGCAGAGAATCCCACCGACAGAATTCCATAACTGTGCTACTACTGGATAGAAAATTACTCTCCAGGCTTGCAATTTTGGGAATTGTCAACGGTTGCCAGAAACGTTTGAAATTGGGTTCCAGTACGAATGTAGTTTAACTTCTAAAACAATGATTTATGAAGTGTGAAATGAATATAAAGTGACAACGTAAGATATTTTCGGAATGGCGCTTGCAGTGCCGAATGGCACCGGGTGGCTGCCGAGTGATTAACGTTTCATTAACGCACGGCGGGACGCACGCATTCGGCGCGTGCGAGCGTGGCGCGTGCCGCGGACGCCGTCGATTGTCCTGCGCCGACGCCGCGGGCATAGCAATCGGCGCCGGCCGGCGCGGCGCGGCGTCGCGACGCCCGCAGGGGGGGAGGGGTTCGCCGGAGATTGTCCCCTACGGCGCAGCGGCGGATGGCACTGCGCGACCCCGCCTCCGCCCCGCCACCGGCCGCCCGCCCGCCCCGCCCGCCCCGCCCGCCCCGCCCCGCCCCCGCCCCGCCCCGCCCCGCCCCGCCCCGCCCGCCCCGCCCCGCCCCGCCCCGCCCGCCCCGCCCCGCCGCCCCGCCACCTCCGCCGCCCGCCGCCGCCCTCGCCGCCCTCGCCGCCCTAACCGCCCTCACCGCCCTCGCCGCCCTCGACGCCGCCCCGCCATCCCCGCCGCCCCACCGCCCCGCAGCTCCTCCACCCCGCCGTCCGCAGCCCCTCCGCCTCCGCCGCCACGGACGCCTAATGCACATCGAGGAGGAGATACGTCAGGGGCGAATCCAGTCGATCATTTTCAAAGACCCATCATCGATTTTGTTAAATAATATACATGTTTTTTATTTTGTATACGACGTTTCAAGTGTATATACTATACGATGGTGTTTCTCAAATAATTGCATAATTATAACATAAATACATAATTAAATCAATTTTGCCAAATAAAGGAAACAAACGAAAACTCTAGGCATTTTGGGGGAGGGGCATAGCTCCCATGGCCCCTCTCTGGATCCATCCCTGAGATTCGTCTGTATTCTATCTGGAGAGGTACCTCAGGGTGTCTGTAACTGTGACTGTGACTAATGTCACTGCAGTGCCTCTGACCGGAAGGTCCTAGGTTCATGTCCCGACGGTGGCAGGATTTTCGACAATAGCTTGTCAGCTAGGTCGAATTCAGTTGCTAGAGGAGAATTCTAGCGGCCCGCTGCTCTCATCGGTAGTTTTCCGTTATTTCTCCGATCAATACCAGGCGAAAGCCGGATTGTGTCACGGACCGCGCGCGTTATCCTTACCCTTCCTTGTCGTATCCTCACCCCTTACACACACACTTACATGCACTACATTACCACTCATGTCGGGAGACCGGTCGGAAGCTAAGAGTTGTGAGTGTTGTGGCTTGCATTACACATTAACAATTCACAGCAGTTCCAATTTACACAATTCACAGCAATGCGTCAAAAACATTTGAAGTAATTAGACAATCCGAGAACGGTTTGTTTAGGAGTAATTTAACTAAATAGTTTTTAACAATGCTGCCCGAGTGTTGCGAATTGCATTTGATGTGAATATTTATGTGTTTTTCATCTAGTATGTAAAAATTATTATCGAATGTAAAGAATAAAATTAAAAAAAAATAACATCGTTTTTAGCTATCGATTTCGTGTTTCACTGTCGAATCAGACAATGACACGCCTGGCGATAACATACATTTATAACACGAGCAGCTCCCAAACTTTCTCAGATTGCATAGACGAAATGTGCAGCGCGATAAAGAGAATGTCAAAAACAACGAGATTGCTGTAGATTGCAACTACTCTACAACGTGCTTAACCCCATTGTTTAAAAAAATAAAAATTAATAATACATCGATGTTTTGCAGCAAAATATCAATGTGAAGAAAACATCGAAAGCAAAATATCGATGTTAAAATATCGAGGTTTCAGATGGAAACCATCGAATGTTTTTACCATCCCTAGATGTGGCCCACAGGGGAGGTGGGTGTCGGGCTCCACCTATTCGTTGCCGTCGCCAGAAGGTTGTGTGGGGAGCACTGCGGTCCGGCCGCCTCAGGAAAGATCCTCGTACTTACTTGCAAAGGAGGCAGGGATTTTTATTTGATGATATCCATTCAGACCGGCTCTGAGGTCGGCTCAGATAAAAATCCCATCCTACACCGGGATTCGAATTTGGGTCCTTAAGGTCAAGACGTCAGTGCCCTACCATGGAGCCACCGCGGCTCCGCGTTATGTTATTACTGATTCAATATTTGTTTCGGGTTTAAAATAAATAAATATTTACAAATAAATAAATCCAACTACGAAAGATTTCCTTGAATGCTTTGCTGATGGATTGCAGGTCAATCAGTGAACTGACGTCAAATTTGATTGATTATAAATGTACTTTTCCCATTCTTTTTATGGTTTGTATTCCAGTGTGATTTATACGATTACTGATTTTGATTTATTCTTTAATTCTAGCTCCAGGACAGCTACCTATATCCAAATCAAAATTAAAATACACGCGATTAAAAATCAACGCACACATTCGGAATGGGCTTCCTCTTGTTGTAACATTTCTATTTGACTCTGCTGCGTTTTCCTTTTACGTTTCAAACGTCTTTGCCATTTATCACGACGCAGTCATCGTTTCCCCTTACAACACAGCAATTCATTTCCTCGTTGAGCATTAATGTTCGTCCGTTACTCTTTCTGTGTGGGCGTGCTCGAGTCGTTGGAAGTTCGTGTAGGTGTCCCATGCTAAGGGGCAGAGGGAAGTCCGGCTTGAGTACCCCGAGCAGTGTTTGCGGGAAAGAGGTAAGAGCGTACTTACTCTGAGGCACTAAAAAGGCTGACTCGTCAGTGTTACCAGGCAATACGTTTGTTAGTCAAACAGTCAAGTGGTTCTGTTGGTACAATATTTGCTTGCCATGTGTTAGGGCAGCGGTTTTCAACTGCGGCACGCGCACATCCGTCCTTGTTCGGCAGAATGTCAAAGAGGTTGCAAACGTTCAGCTCAGAAGGGAGTTGCCGCAAAATATCCAGTTTCTGAGAAACATACATTCATTCATTGATTCATTTATTACAGCTCTTACAAGATTCAACGCAACGAGATTTTACTGGAGGTGGCACGTATGTTCACATTTCTCATTGTATATTAATTCGAATATTGAATTTTATTGAATTTCTCGCGTATTCCAACTTCCCAATCTTTCGAATATTGATGTTCAGTACTGATCATGTGTTGGCCGACAGAGATCCAGGCGCGAGATGCAGGATGCAAAGGCGTGGAGTTGGATGCTGCGTGTTTGATTAGCAGAGCCCGGAAGTTTGGCAAAATGCCTTTTTGTTGTAATTATTTTTTCATGACTTTTGACAATATTTTCCTTTTCCTTTTACGTGATTATCTTTCTCCTTTTTTTTTCTTCTGGCAGAGATTTCAATCAAGCTGTACATATATCTGCAAGCCTAGGCGACACAAAGCTATGTATTTTGTCTTTCTGTGAAAGCAGAGGCTGTGTTAAAAATTATTTTTGATTTTTTTTCCATTGATGCCGACAGGCTTTAATCAATCACGAAGAATCCCATCTTACTTTTGAGTATGGCCTCGAATCCCTTTTTGAGGACAGCTCTTAAATACGATACACACTTCTCAGAACTGGCGAAGAACGAAAACCGTACTTCTATTTTCACTTCTGCCATTTTAAGATCCAAATGGGAGTTCACAAATTCATTTTGAAGAGACAGCGTCGAGAATAAAACAAATTCGTAGCTATCATACCGGATGGTCATGTGGTATCAACATTACAAAGAGATCGTTTGCTTACACGTTAAGAGCTAATGTAAAATTTAGAGTCAGAATAAAAATGTGAATAATTTCCATTATTAATTTTTTTTACAATTATTCCTTTTGAATGTGATTTTTCATTGTTTACACGTCTTTTCGGCACCCCTACTTTAGCTAGAATTAATGATTTTTCATGTTTATTTAACTAACAATAAATGCCTTTTTGCCTGCCTATTTTAGGGAAAAACAAATGCCTGATCTTCCGGGTTCTACTGATTAGTGTTTCCGGGCGCGTCAACTGATAAAGTAATTTACCCCATAAGAGTAGAACATGTTTTTATCGAGGGAGGTGGCGTTGAATGTCCTCTTCTGCATGACGAGATCAAGCGCCCACCTACTCGTCAGCTTGCAGGGTTTCCCAGCCAGGTATCTCCCCAAGCGGGAAACGCCCCCATCCGGGATAAGCTCCAAGCTCCCGAGTGGTCTCCCGACATGTCTGGTTGGGTAGTGCATGTTAAGGGCGAGGATAAGACAAGGACGAGGGAGGAAAGTTTTTAGGGTACTCCGCCGGCATTCACCTGGTGTAGATCGGAGAAACCTTGGAATCTATCGAACAAAGCAGTCCGCCGCTAGAATTTCCGCCGCTAGAATTTTCCTCCTGACAGCGGTTGAATTCGACCTAGCTACCTAGTGTCTTAGAGCCTGTCGGTCAGAGCCATTGCAGTCACATCAATTGATACAGTGTGCCACCTAATCCAATATACGTGTTCGATGCGTGTAATGCGTGGGTGTTTTCTCAATGTAATAGTGTCGTAACGGGTTCATAAAACTTTATGTATGCACTATGCACCAATACGAACTTGTACTGTTCCTAAACTCTTCATATTTGATCAGCATTTAGCTCTCATGATCATCCGTAGGCAAGTAACACCAATCGGAAACCAACGGCAAACCGGATGAGAGATTGTATTTAATAAGAGAAATGTATACATATTTGTCTGCATCCAACGTGGGTGTGCAGTAAAGAACCTTCATTATAATTAATTCCTATATTATACCATCCTGAACTTAATCATTAAGAAATAGAAAGGAAGAAACAATTATTAGAAACATAATCCCGTCTTTAATTGTTTCTGCAAATCGTAGTACCCAATAGAAAATAATATGTTACTTCCATGTATTAATATTGATTGTTTCTATTAAAAAGCGTTCACAATGAAAATGTTCATGTCACAGTTAATTACTTTCTCCTCGGATGTTACCTCATTCAATAATTTGTCTATGAATATCAACCAATTATTCCTTTTTTATTCATTTTCATTTTGTATGATCCGGACGGGCTAGCTATGAATCGTTTTCTGATACGTATTTTTACATCTTAGAAGTTTTAGATCAATTGTAATGAAGATTAGTTATCAAAAAATTCCTATGTCTCAAAAGTTCCATAACGACCAGTCAAAACATAAGCAGTGCACCATTTACCAAACCCAACTGAATGGATAATGTTCCCCCAACATGGTTAGGAGTGCCATCGACACGTCAATAAAGAGCATTGCGTGAATCCTGCAAGAGATACACAATGAACCCCTCAAGGGTGAAGTACGTAGTATCACTTTCTTTCATTGTCGAGGTTTCATTTCAGAGGAGGTTGATCGGCGTGAAGCTATCGGGGGGCGGAGCACGTCGCGCATGGAGGTTGCAGCCGCTCCTTGCTCCTGCACGCACGACCGGAGGCGGTCGGGAGGGGGGTCGAAGGGGTCAGGGGGGACGGCGGGGACGACGGGATGAGAGGGGAAGCCGAGGGGACACAAGGGAAGGCGGAGAAACCGGGGACGATGGAGACGGCGTGGGTGGCACGATCAAAGGGGACGGAGGGATTGATGGGGCGGGGTGACAGGGACAGTGGGGGGGACGGAGGGGACCTGGGGAAACGGTGAGTTCAACGGAGACAGGAGTGGCGGGGCAGCAGGGACGATCAAGACGACGGAGACGGCAAGGACGGCAGGGACGGGAACATTGGACGGCGGGGGGGGGCGGCAAGACGATAACGGGGGCGGTGGGGCTGTGGGGGGGGGCCGGGGGTGGGGGGGGGGGGGCGAGGCGGAGGCGCCGGCCGGTCCGCCCACGCAGCCGCTAATTACGACGCAACTGACCAAACAGGGGTGCGTCCCACGCCGCCGGCGCCGGGCGTCGACGTCCGCCCCCTTCCTTGGACGCTCCTCCAGGCGACGGCGGCGGGGGGCGGCGGGAGGGGTGACAACGCCACCCCAGACCACGCCTCAGAACCAGGAGCCCGGGTGATCGCCCAAGAAACGACGGCTGAATTGACAGGAAGATTCCATAACGTCGTCGTTATACATTATAAAATTCATTATATCTGCCTTCCATTCCATGACTTTTAATACTGTTTTGTCTTCGAGTTATATCCTAAGGTTCATTGATGAGCTGCTTTTATGCCGACACAATGGCTCTCAAATGTTTATGTTTTTGGCTCACCCTTCTCTCCGCCACAGCCTCATTCGAGGGATGGATGTGGGAACGGGAAGATTAGAGAGAGCCAACGCAGACAACCTTGATACATTTTTGCCAACGGAGGATAAATGGCTGCTACATAGTAAATGCCTTATTTATTGTTATGTAAATGCCTTAATATGTTATTTCACGTGGCGAGACTCGGGCCATCAGATCTGATCTTCCGTCTGACCATGCAAATTTCGCTACATACGCTTCAGATGATGTAATTCGCCGAAGGCAAGTCTGAATCTACAGGATAATCGGTGATCATTCATACCGTATTCGTATCTTTCATTGTCTTGTATTGTTATTCATTGTCATTTCATTCGTATCTTGTCTCCCTGCTGTGTTCAGCTCACATCTTTGGTAGTTCGTGTGTTCGCCAGTGTTATGTCTTGGATTGCTTCATTGAAGTTTGAGTGTTAACTAAGAAAAATATCAGATTGATTAGGAAATATTCTGGGCGCCAGAGTACCGCATTTCCTTAAAAAATTGTTTGAGCTAGCGTAAAACATCTTCGAACCGTCCTGTTCACGACGAGTATGCTGTCACACAGGGTTGAAATATGATTCCACTTCTTGAAGAACTGATTTGTAAAAAACAAAAACACAGTGGGACACATTTTCCATCACAATGCTCATATTTTATCTTCACTTAACAAAATTTTGCTCGTATCGCTATCCAAGTATTGTCATCATGTACTCAATCAGGTAAAAGCTTTGATTTCTGGGAAAAACTATTACTTTTAAATAAAATTTGTTCGTTAGTCGAAGGTAGTTTCAATTTCTTGAGTCTGACAGCATCTGAGAGGTGTGATATGTCCTACTGGATTGGACTATCGCTGTATTTCTCATCCGATTGGAAAAATGCAGGCAGTGAAAGGTGGAGTGAGATATTTGATATTACGGTGCTTCGATACTCAATATTTCCATTGCTGTTTGTTCTCTTCATTATGTGTGGCATGTCTGCTACAAAGTTTAAGTTACACCTTTAAACAGAATAATAATGGAATATAGATTTAAAAAATGTATTTAATAATGTGTGTAAGGCAACTACATTTTCAATTCTTTGAAACAGCAGTCAGCCATTTTCAATATTAAAAAAATCTTATTTTAAGTTAAAAACTTGCCAGGAATTTTTAACAAGTTTATAGACCTACAATAAGTGCACATTTTCCTACCAATTTCTTCAATTGTATCTATATATCTATTTATTTATTTATTTTTTTTAAATACATAAATGGATATATAGATAGATTGAAGAAATTGGTAGGAAAATGTGCACTTATTGTATCTATATATCTATTACGCGATTGGCTTGAGACAATAACAAGATAAGCCCCACCAACCACAACAAGTCCCTCAATATTCGTAAATGTTAATATCTCTATTTTGGCCGAAGTTTGTTTTCGGATGTAAAATGTTCGGATTATGTTCCGCAAAATGTAACGTATCCATTTCGGTTACAGTGTGATCTTGAGTCGAGGTGAATGATATGGCAGCCAGGGAGCATTACCGGCTCGCGATTCACCGCCTCCACCTCCGCAATCGCCGCCTCCGCCCCCCCCCCGGGCGCGCCCGCCCCCGGCCTTGCCGCCGCCGCCGTCTTCCACCGGCCGACAAAGCGGGGCGGGCATTGTGTGCGCGCCACAATGGAAATGCGTTAGCAGCGGACGGGGGCGCTCTGGCGCGCCGCCCTTACGTCGCCGAACCTGTTGCGCCACCGCCGCGCCGCGCCGCGCCGCGCCATGGCAAGACCTGCGGGAGATGGTTGCGGCTCACGTTAGCTCCTCTTGCTCACTCTCGCCCGCTGCCATCCAATTGCTCGCTCTCCTTCGCACGCCTGCCATCCTCTCGCCTGAATCTGTCCTGTCTGACACATTTGTCCGTTCTGCCCCACTTGTCTTCAACATACCCCTAAATGCTGCAGCTCGCTCCTGCGTCTCACCATTGGTTCCGCTGGTTTCTGTTCTTTATCGCTCGCTCCCACGTGCTTCGGACTTCTCGTAGATCGATCGCACCTGGCATCGATTGCGATTGCACGCTCTCGTTGGCTCTCCTGCCATCTCCCGTCTGAGCCTGCCCTGTCTATCATTCGTCCGTTCTCCCATTCGTATCCCGCACTAGTTCTCTTCAACATACCCCTAAATGCTGCAGCTTGCTCCTGCGTCTCACCATTGGTTCCGCTGGTTTTTGCTTTTTCTTCCTCGTTCCCACGTGCTTCGGTCTTCTCCCGGTCGATTTCACCTGGCACTGATTGAGATTGCTCGCTCTCCCTGGCACTTCTGCCATCTCTCGCTGAGTCGACCCTGTCTTATTCATTCGTCCGTTCTGCCCCTTTCGTATCGCGCTCTTGTCATCTCTAACAAACTCCCATCTGCTGGTGCTCTCTCCTGCATCTCACTTGCCATTGCGGGTGCTTGTTTCTGCACTTTTAAGCACTCACCATCGCATTTCTCTCGGTTGATCCCACCTGGCACCGATTGAAATTGCTCGCTTCTTCTTGGCTCACCTATCATATCGCGTTTTAGTCTGCCCTGTCCTATACATACGTGTATCTTCCGTCCCGATGATATCTCTGTCGCTCGCTCGTGCGTTACACTTGCCTTTGCGACTGCTAGTTTCTACACTTTCCCACCTGTTCCCATATGCTCCCGTCCCTTCCAGATTGCTCCCACCTTGGCATTTTCTCGCTGTCTATGCCACCCCGGTAATCTCTCTCATGAGTATGTCCTGTCCTACACATCCGTCTGTTTGCCCCATTCGTTTCCGCTCCTGGCATCTTTAACAGAACCCTAACCGATGCCGCTCGCTCTTGGTCTCACTAGTGGTTCCGCTCATTTCGCTCTTTTCGCTCCCTCTCACGTGCTCGGACTTCACCCGCTCGATCCCACCTGGTCCCGCCCGCGATTGATCTCTCTGCTTGCCACTCTTGGAATCTCTCGCCTCAGTCTGCCCTGCGCCACGCATCCGTCCTTTTGCCCCGTTCACATCCCGCTCCTGTCATATCCAACATACTCATATTGGCTGCCGCTCGTTCCTTGCCTCACACTTACTTCCACTAGTTGCTGCACTTTTCCGCTCGCTCCGACTGGCTAGCACCTTGCTCGAACGTGCAACCCGCTCGCTTTGAGCTCGCTGATTTCTGTACTACTCCCTCCCCCGTACTCCCGTCTGTTCCTGCTCGCTTAAAACTAACCTCCTCCTCTCGCCTCCTGGATACACAGACATCTGATACCTCTCTTTCCCGTGCTCCCTGCACGTTGGGTATGGCGATTCTCTGTTCTTGAAATAAATTAATTTATCTCGACATTCTCGAGTCATTAGACAACGAATCACACTAGCAATCACTAGACAACGTATTTCATTAGCATGAATGCAGTTTAACCCCAAAGTAATTGAATATATGCGGGGGAACTAGAAATGAGTGCAGTTAGTTTTACTTGGCGAGTTTTTCAACATTTTATTTTGACGACTACTTTTCAAGTGATAATAATTCCTTATCAAACTCGTTCACGTCGACCAAGTTGAAATTAACTAAGAATAGATACGCTAAAAGAATTGTTGATTGGTTCGAAAACATTCGTCAATGAGATGAAAAATTTGCCTCGTCCAGCTCTCTTTATTTTTACAAACCGAGAGCTTTTCAATTACGTGGCTATCGTCGTTAGAACTGACTTGCAACTATTTTGACGTCAAAATCTTTGTGACAATTTCTGGTTTTCTAGTATGATAAAAAAATATTCTAGTGACACAAAGATGAGAACATTACAAACAAAAGAAAAGGATAGAGAAAATTGTTACTATCAAAATCCCACTAGAAAATAATTCTTGGCAATCGGCAAGGCGTATCTACCAACGAAAAAATTATTCATATTTTTAAATGTCATAATTACATTCAAACACATTTAGTGTAAAAAATAAGAGATTTCTACTAACGGATTCATCACCTCCATATATAATATTATTTTTTCCTTTCGAATGAGTTATGTAAGGATTCCGGAGGCGGCAGCTAGTTAGGTGCTTTAGTCTCGCGTCTATCTCGGTGGGTGGGGGTAGTTCTTGTGAAGGCAATGTAATCTTTTTCCCTAGAAAGGGGCGGGGCATAAATTGTTAAGTATCCTCCCTCGCCGGTGCTAAGAATTTGGGCGTCTCATTGATCATATCACATAACATCTCATCACCCGTCATTGAAATTGAGTATAATATTGCAAGATCACCACAAGAGATAGGTGGATTGTAGAAACTGAAGCGGAAACTTTACCACCCTAGGGGACGTCAACACAAAACGTCGTCACTTCACTAAAATCTAAAATAGTTCGACATCTGAATTAGTGCCCCATATCCAGGCACCAGAAAACTCCTATTTAGCTACGCAAAAACCCTATCTCAATTCGTTACAGCACTCGTTAGGTCAACTCTCTAATTTCTTATGAATGTTCATTACTGTACGTAATCACATATTACCAGAGGTAAAACGAATATTTTCTGTTTTGAATTCGAGTTATTAATATTCACCAGCAAGCAAAAAAATTGCTTTAGACTATTTCTTATTACCTGATATTCTTTTCGCATTATCTTTATTAAATGCCCGGAAGCGCGTCATGGGTAAAAAATTATGGTAACTTGTTTTTATTAAAGGCAAATGCAGAAGCCAATATACTGAAAGCTGTTCTCATTACTTACAGTAATGAGCATTTTATGACGCTCACACAAATAACTTCTGAGCCCTCAATAGGGTTGCGCGCTAGTTGAAAGAGAGAGAGAATGGTTCATGAAGATTATGAAATGAAACCAGATTGGTATAAAGACCTAGTCCCGGGATGCTTATATTTTAATTTTCCAATTCGTTGCCATGGTTAAATCAAAATACAACCACGCCTCTCTTGAGTAAATGTAACAGTTATGAGATTTTTTTTCGAGTGTTACTTCAATCGCCTCGTTAATTTCTTCTCAGTTGAGAGAGAAAGCGTGCCTTCTGATAATTAGAGATGTCGAATAATGTTATATTTTTCGAACGATTGTTAGTCTATTATGCAATGTATGAGAAAAATAATAAAATTGAATTTCTGAAGAACAAATTAAAATGATTGTGAAATGAATATGCTGGAAAACGATTTAATAGCAATAATGAATCTAAGTCGAATTGTTATAAAATAGAATTCTCAAAGTTTTTAAGTGTCTCTAAGTATTCTTTCATATTTATTGAGAATCCCTGTTTTAAATACTTTCAAGACATCTTGTGCAAGGGACAATGTAATTATTACATTCGTATTTCTTTCTCAACATGTCACTGACCTAGGTAAGATTCACTGAATTAATGAACGATATTTAAAGAAAGTATTTTTTCTCAATAAATATTAAGAAGTTCTAAACAACTTTGAACATCCTCAGTCAGCCTTCCGAAAACGGAAGTCGTTTTTACTTAACTATAATTCGTTGATAATGATTTAAAAGCTCCATCATAAGTAGATATTGATTCCGAGAAATGGTCACTATTAATTTCAAAACCAATACGGGAAATGAATTTTCAGGGAGGGAATAAAATGTTCGTGGATGAGACGGCGATAGGAAATGAATTTTAGTGTGAAACTTGGAGATGAGTGACCCCAAGACAATGTCGTAGGAAATGCATACATTATTATTTCGTTCTAAGTCCTTAAATATGACAAATATTGTGTTCATAAATAATACGCGAGACGCCTCTGTGTTTATTTATTGTCTTTTATTCTGTTTTATATTCTTTGCTGTACGCATACCGATAGTTTTCCGAACACTTTTTCAATCAATGATCAATGAATAGAGGCACTTCTTTCTATGCATGTTTACTAAATAATAAATTCTTATCCGACAATGATAAACATGTTTAAACCCCAAGTTCAATTGGAAGATTATTTCGTATTTCTGTCAACAGCTATGACCATTAGACCAGAACGTGTAGTGCAAGTTCTATCATGAGTGATGGCGGTAATCTTCAGTCGCTGGCTGATGAGATCCAGTGCCTATGTACATGTCAGATTTCAGGTTTTCCCCAATTAGGTATCTCCCACCAGCGGGGCATTCCGGTTCGAGCTGCACTGGTGCGTCTGTGAAGCCCTCCACCCAACGTCCTGAATGTTCTTTCGGCGTACGAATTCAAAGGTTGTTACGACGAACGCGCTGGGGGTGTGGGCGGCGTGGGGTCGGCGATTTCCCCTAATGACAGAGCGCCTCGCCGCGGATTCGGCGCCGCCCTCCCTCCGCCCACGCTCCCAGCGCGCCTCGCGATCGTTCGTCATCCACGGCCCACCACTCGGAATTCGGCCGGCCGTCCACCCACGACGCGCGAGTGGAGGGCGGCAGATAAACCCACGCACCACACCCCGCCTCCTACAAAGTACTGATTGATTAGTGATTCCGGGCGCGTCAACTGGTAAGGTCATTACTCCCATAAGTGTAGTGACACTACCACATTTTCCGGGAGGCCGGTCGGAGCTTAGCGTGCCCGCTGGTGGGAGAGTCCTGGTTAGGGGAAACCCCACTAGCCGACGGTAGGTCGGCGCCGGATCTCCCATCCAGCGGGAAAAATCACCGCGCATATCCCGAGAAAAAGCATGCACTACACTAACGAGACTAATGACCAAAGCAGTTGACGTGCCCGGAAACACGAAAAAATCAAATCATAAGTGTAGTACATGTTTTTGTATCGCGGGAGGTGGCGGTCGTCTTCCCCTACGGGATGTCGAGACCGGCGCCGACCTATCATCGGTATCATCGGACAGTGGGGTTTTCCCCAACCAGGTATCTCCCACCAGCAGAGCATCGCTCCAGCCGACATAACCTCTAAGCTCACGAGTATTCCCCCGACAAGTGTCGGGAGAACATTGAGGTTAACATTGACTGTTAATGTGCGCGTCAGTGTGCAAGGGGTGAGGATAGTACAAGGAAGAGGAAGGAAAGATCGCGCACGGTGGCCCGTTTGTAAAGGTATTGCTCCGGCATTCTCCTGGTGTTGATCAGAGAAACCACAGAACACTAGCGATCAGAGCAGCCGGCCGCTAGTGTTCTTCTGTAGACAGCGGCTAAATTTGACCTAACTCTGTAACTACTATCGAAACTTCTGCTACCGTTGGGCCTCGAACCCTAGGACCACCCGGTCAGAGGCACTTCAGTGATATCAGTCGATGCCAATTTTACCCGTTCCATTTTACCTGTAGTGGCAAACACGACTGTCTGTGGTCACAGCTGGAGCAAAAATGTATGACTGCCGGGTTCTGATTTTCTTCAGGTTACTTGTTCCTGTTGCCGATAGCCTAAATATCTCGGCGCGTATCCCTCTTCCGATACTGCCCTCTAGAGGGCAGGAAGCGACGTGCTCGCGTCCACACAAAGGTGTACCCTCGCTGGACAATGGCGAGCGACGAACGACTCCAGGGGAAGGGGATCAGGTTGTCATCGCGCTTCAGGATAAAACTGGGTGCCTGAGGGAGCCTTCGGGATACGGTTAAACGCAACACGTACTCACCTTCACGGTAAAACTGACACGAATCCCGAACGTTTGGGCCCCTAAACATTATTACAGCGGGAACTAGATACACCAAAATCTCGACTTACTGGGCATCTTCAGTTCCATTCACTCTCCGAAATAGTCATGGTTTTGACTAACTCAAACCTCGATCATATTTGATCACTCCAAGGTTCCAAGAGACTGAGTTTGAATTGCATTTGAAAGTTCAGAAATTGTTAACTCGCATTTTTGCTCATTCTCGATTTGACCGTCCGTGAAAGAACTGCCCACTGCACGCCTTTCGTCTCGGAAACGCCTGCTAGAAGATTCATTTGGAGTGCGTTGCGGATAAAAAGGGATTTTATGAATTTTTCTCTATTGTTAACCTTTTGTACCAATAGAGTTCCACTTTCACTTCGTCGTCTTTAAGGATTAATTTGGTAATCCTCTGGTTTATTAGCACATTCACAAACGAAATTTATTCACTTACACAAATTTCCTTATTCATACATTTATACACATTTACTCTCCCGTATTATCACTTTCATTTATTCCCTAATTCACATAAACATTGACATGCAAAACGTGTAATAGCAACTGGTTTATTAGCACATTCACAAACGAAATTTATTCACTTACAAAAAATCAATCAGTGTATAATTTTCAGTATACTTAATAGTTATTGATAGTGGATTCATCGATATTTATGCGGAACAGCAGCATCAAGTGTAACACATGCAACCCCTGCTTATGATGGTTATGATGGTCCCAAGCCATTATTCACGGTAGTACAAATATGATTCGAAATGGGTGAAATTAAACATACTGAGGTTAAGAAAATATTTCGAAAAGACGATTCGCGAACGAGAACGGAACTTATTAGAATATTTCGATAGTATTTAACTCGCTTGAAAGAATATCGGAACGTTTTGAAAAGTGGTGGCATAACACGACAATTCTTTCCTTTATTGAAGCCATGGAAATATAAAATTGTTTTCTCCCATAGTCAAAAACTACCACCAAGAAACTTTTTCAAATACATGCTGTGTACTGAGCTATACTTACAATTTTGAAGACCATTGCCCACCAACTGAGTCTTGAACTGCACTAAGGAAATTGACAGTAAACATCTACTGCCGAGACCACGCAATATGAAATTTTGCCACAATAAAGTGTTTAATGTTTTAAACCTTAAAAGCAACAATATGGACTTCATTTTTCATTAAAGTTGGAAACCAAAAAAGATCCTGTAAAGTTTAAAATATTCTTCTACCAACGTTTCGGAAAAGAACTCGCAAGTCATGTAGTGAGGCTCAACATCCAACGATATAACAGCAAAGAAATCTTTTAAAGTAGAGATAATCCCACGTCTTGCTATTATACCAAGACTAGTACGTAGAAAAGAGAATCGCATGTTTTCGACAATAGCTCGCGGCCACTGCAGTGTCCATAGTGTTATGTAAATTAGAACAAGGTGTTAAAATTTGTTTACAGAGTGTGAGAAAGAATTAGAGGGACTCTCGTCAGTCTTTCCGTCGAGCCCACTGGCACCTTGCCTGTCCCCCCCCCCTCCGGCCGTTGTCTCCGCGCTGCTTTGCAAGACTCCTGTTCGTTCCCCATCTTATCCGCATGTCCACACACCTGTTTTTCGTTGATCCTTCCATTGTGTCTGTGTTTGTTTGTTCGCCAGCTACTTGTCTCCTATCTGACAATCCACCAACACATGTATACTTAACTTGCTTTAACAATCGCGAAATATTTACCAGTCCAATTCTTGCTTGTATTTCACTTTATGATTGCGCATTCTTATTAACTGTGAACAAAGGTCACTGTTGTAAATTGCAGCCCAGCCCTGAGGAAGACCACGACAAGATGATCGAAACGTTGGCAACACAGCCTTCGACGCGGCGTCACCCGGACAGCCAAGATCATTATTTGACCCACTCAACGAACTCAATAGAAATGTACTACTTACTTCAGACTTAAAGTAATATTTGAAAAATTAGAATAATGAATTTCTCGTATGCAACCTTAATCTTGGTTTTATTTCAAATACAGACTGAGTTAGCTAAGAGTCAGCATTGTTGCCGCCTCTGTAGCGGCTCTGACTAGGAGATCCTAGGGTTCGAGTCCAGACGATAAGCAGATTTTCAACACTAGCTATAAAGCTGCGTCAAATGTAACCGCTGACTGGAGGAGAATTCTTTCGACCGTCTGCTCCGATCCATAGTCTCCGATTAATATCAGGCGGATGGCAGAGCAGTGCCCTAACAAAAGGACCACGCGCGATCATTCCAGCCTCTTACACGTTCTATCCACATCCCTTACCCCCACACTCTAGCACTTACTTGCACTACACTACCACACATGAAGGAATAGAAGAAACCTTCCGTAACATATCCAACAACTTAAGCCGTTCATCTGAACTGGCTTTGATCCAATTGGTACATCATTTTTCTTTGCAGTTAGGGAATTTTAAAAACATTTTAAGAGCATTTTATTGATAATTTTTTACCATGATTTAGATCATCAAAATTCACCCCCTAGTAATAACTAATAAGTAAAAGAACAACGCCATCAGCAGCACAACCGCCGCTAATATAATCCCTTCTGTAATCACCCTCAAAACCGTTACTACCGTATCTATCATTACCCCATACCAGTCAACAACCGCCTGGCTAAGGCGGAGCAGTAGTCTAAAAACTTAACCTCGCAATTCGGCAGCCGACGATGTCCTCACCCTCTTACACACTGCATTACGTGCATATGCAGATACCAAGCTCGAAGTTCTGATGGTGGGAGATACCTCGTTCGGGGAAAATTCGGCACGCCGACAGATAGGTCGGCACCGAATCTCGCCATCCAACGAGGGAACATCACTGCCACATCCTGCTATGCACTACACCTATGGGACTAATGTCCTCAGCAGTTGACGCGCCGGAAACACTTATCAATCAATGAAACATTCGTCTGTGTCTCTGCCGCCTCTTCCGCGGCGGCGGTCACAGTAGAATCAATTTTGCCGAAATGTGGGCCGTTTCTCTCCGAGTTTCTGGATTTGAACAAACATGTGATCACGAACGGATATGGCCAAAATGAACCCGAACGACCTCTTCCGTCGGCGTCCGAAAACATCAGCTGTCGGATGAAGAACTTTGGTGTAGTTTTGTCCGTCCGCCGTCCGCCGTCCAAAGTTTTGGCCAAAATCGTCTACACTGTGACCACCGCCTTCACACCACCTCCTCTGCCTCCTTAACTCTCCTGCCTCTACATAACTCACCACCTCCTTGTCTCTCCCCTCCGCCTCCGCCGCCCCCAACCTCCTCCGCAGCCTCTGCCGCCGCCACCGCCACCACCGTCGTCGCCGCCTTCGCCACCTCCTCCTCCTCCTCCTCCTCCTCCTCCTCTTCCAGTCTCCTCCGCAGCCTCTGCCGCCGCCGCCGCCGCCGTCGCCTCCTCCTCCTCCTCCTCCTCCGCAGCCTCCGCCTCCGCCGCCCGCGCCGGCGCCGGCGAAGCCGCTGTTGCCGCTAACAATACGCGTGCGAGCGGCATATAATAATAATAATGGCATGGAGGAGAACGGGCCACACCTCGGCATTATCATTGTCTCAAGGAAAACGTCGGGCGAGGTCTACCTTGATGACATTCCACCTCCAATGCCTCACATGTGTCATACGCTACAGGAGGGCTCCCAAGTGGTGCGTCGGCCCGCGTGCGCGTGCGCGTGCCGACCGCCGCAACGAGGCGACGACGTAATGTCGAGAAGTCGATGGCAATCGATTTTGCAAACGTGACGGGAGATGAGTCACGGTTTCTCACTTCCAGGCCAAGGAGTTTATTACAGGCACGTGCCAAGTCTGAAAGTACCTGTGTAGAGCTAAACTGAATAATAAATTACTGATCGTTGTAGAGTTGTTATTTTCCCTTGTGCAACTCTCTCAGCGAACGTAGGCGCATCGACGATACGGGCGAGGAGGTAATGACGTCTGGTGGATAAGAAAATACTGAGTTAACTGAAATGAACCTCGTGGAATTGAACACTTTCATAACTTACTGAACACACCCAAATATTTTTGCTTGTACAGAATGTGTTTCTTACAAAATAAACTTGAAGGTACTAAAATATTGTTTAACTTCTACGCAAATTATTATATTATATCAAATCTAGGAGGAAATTTTCGGGAAGACGGTAACAATAATAGATACATTCTCTACAGAAGAAGCTGATACATTCTCAAAGGTTACTTCCGTGAAGAAGGAAAAACAAGTTAAGAAAAACTGGCAGATTTGGAAAACATAAAATTTGATATTGTGAAGAAATTGCATATGCCACATAACATAATATTTAATTGTTAGCATTTTCGTGGAATTAGAACAATGATTTGAAATTTCTTACAAAATTTAAATTGGTTTTAATTTTTTAAAAAAAAATAAAAAGAATTGCTAAGCGCTTTTTTTTCGGAATTTCCATACTTTTGCCGCGAACACTTTAAAGCAGAATATTTGAAGAGAACAAAAAGAGTGTCGAAGATGTGACAATAAAATAGCTATGTATTCCAGCAACGAACGGGATTATCATTCTATTTTAACGCGGAGCTATGTGACGAAGTAGACTAGATCGAAAGTAATCATTCAATAAATGGTGTGATTCCACCACTTATCAAATAGATTCGCACATCCACAGCAAACTACACAGAATAACATTGAGCAGCCTCATCACAACGGGGATTGTTCACACACATGGGCAGTTCCGGCGCTAGGCATGGGCAGATCGGGCGATTGCACGGCGCCTCGCATGTCAGGGGGCCCGATGATGGGACTGGAGCGAAAAAATAGTAAAAACTAAAAAGAAATTAGAACTCAAGAAAATTATCATTATTCGCGGTAGAGTAGTGTGATATTTCATTCAATTTTCAATTAATTTTTTACCTTCAATAGTTAATTATAGTCTTTACTTAAAAGGTAGGACTAGGGAATGAATCAAATGAAGCTGACATTAAATTCGGTTCTACTGAAATTCATGTTTATTATTTTATGTATTTAAAGAAAGTGATTTTATTTTTTTAAAACATTGTTTAAAATATATTTCCCAAACCTCTTTCTAGCTTAAGCGTTGTAATTTTCGTTATTTGTTGAAATAAAAAAATTCGTACAGTTTCTTGATACAACTTTCACATTTTTAATATTTTCAGGGCTACGATTCAGCGTTGCCCCGGGCCCAATATTGTCTAGCTACGACACTGCGCATGGACACGTATGAGCACCTGGTGGCGCATGAATGAAAAATCCACAAATCATCGAGTTTTATTTCCCAGGACGCAGCGGGGATGGAGAGGAAGCAGTTTCGAAGCCCCGCCCCTCCCCTCCCCTCCCCTCCACCCCCCCAGCGATTGAGCGTCTGGATGCGCGCCAAGAACGCGCGCGTTTCTCCGGAGGCCGCGTGTCCCGTCGGCCGGTCCGCCCCCGCGCGCACGCACACGCGCACGCACGCGTTCTTCGTGGTCGCAGGCAGGCAGGCGTCTATTGCGCACTCTAATTGGTACGTCAGGCGAATACCTGCGCATTGACGTTTATGTCCCATTGTGCAGCGAATCGCCGGCCGCGCAGGACCTGCCTCGATAAACAAAACCGACTCCAGTGTCTCTCTGTCTGTCTTCTGGCAAAGTCGCGAAGAGGTAGGAACTCTCACTGGGTTTCAGAAAAATTCGATAGAAGTTCATGACGATGGGTCTTGTACCTTCTGTTTCATTTCAGATTGAAAGTAGCGTCGAATATAAAATTAATTGATATAATAATTTTAAAAAAATATTATATTATTTAATGCATATATTAATTGATCTGGCTGTCGGTGACGCCGCGTCGAAGGTGGGTGCCGACGTTTCGACCGACATGTCGCGGTCCTCTTCAGGCAGTACAGCCCTGAAGAGGACCGCGAATGTCGTCGAAACGTCGGCACCCCAGCCTTCGACGCGGCGTCACCCGGACAGCCCAGATCATAACTCTGGCCGCGAAGCCTACGATATCGCGTATATTAATTGTTTTATTAATTAATGAGTGTATCATAATTCACTATACACACATTAAAAATGAAAGTTATGTGGTACTGGATTCCAAGACCACACTTGCTTTGAGAATACTAGTATTTTAGACAAAGGGTTCAAACTACTTCGAGTTTTTTAACTATTTTTTTAATTACAAAATCTAATACAAAAAACTTGATATTTAAAAATATCACTTAAATTGCTGCCTTAGTATCTACGTGTAGATTGAACAAGTACAAAAATATCTTCCGTACATCATGTAAAGATTTTTTTCTTGGAAACTTCGCCTAGTAAGAAAAACAATATTTATTAATTTACGTGGAATGGAATAATTGGGAATAAGAAATGTAGGACTCGTTGTGGAATACGATCGATTATTTCTCTCAAGTATTTTAAATCTATCGTCTGACGGTGAGACATTATTCTATTCCAGTTTTGATATACTATCCAAAAAATTGATGATTCATCTCAAGTTTAGAAACGCCGAGATTAAGAGATTTCGTCTGAGAAATTGAATGTAAACAATGTCTTCAATTAATAAACAAAATAACTCAATACGGATTTTCCTTACAACCTATCATCAACGATTCTCCAAGTATAGTAAAAGAGATGTAACATATGTTTGACGTCTTAAATTGGGTTACATTATAAAACTTCGAATAAAGGTTCTGTTTTTATGCAATCTTGTGAGACATTTCTTGTATGGGTTGAGATCCTTTTCAATCGACTCTCATGAAAGCTTTTGGCTCTGAGATGCTACCTTTGGTCCCCTCTCTTGAGACCTATTACTCGGACCGGTTCTAACAAAAGGCGTTAGCACAGATCCTTAATATTTGGTATCATGTATGCCTTTTGATTCGAAACATCCCCTACAACTGTAATTATGGTTTATAAAGCGTTCGACGTAACACGAGATCGGTGATGTCAAAGGACAGTTGAAGATGATGTTCATGATACGGCTTTTCCCCTGGATTGTTTTGTTACGTGGGCTACAATTGACCATCGTAGATGGGTCGTACTCATTGTAACATGTGTGAATCAATTTGATCATAAAACTGGTAAGTGGTGCAACACTGACTGACCTACTCTCTTATATGATTTTTTCTGTGATCATGTCTCTTGGTTCTAAGATTGACTATTAAGTAATCATAAACTTATAGTAATTTCACTTGTAAAGTGTGTCGACATTCATGAAAAAAGCAGGTTCAACGGCCAAATAATTTTCGTTTGATGAAAAATAATGACCTCGTGACGTGAGAAAGGAAAATCAAACTAAAATATTTTGACATTCCAAATCAAGAAGTTGTTCTTTCTATGTCAATTTTTATTTTATTAAATTGTGAAAATAATGAAAAGCTCATGAGTAAGTCATCTGGGCAGTGAATGCGTAATTCTTCT
The DNA here is from genome assembly GCA_964035755.1 of Teleogryllus oceanicus. Lineage (NCBI taxonomy): Eukaryota > Metazoa > Arthropoda > Insecta > Orthoptera > Gryllidae > Teleogryllus > Teleogryllus oceanicus. The sequence continues at coordinate 128,751,462 of CAXIVR010000005.1, read as the reverse complement.
ACACTGCTTACACCGCAAGTGAAGGTAATGTGAAACATCGAAAAGAAAATTAGAGACAATGGTGTGGATTGCCTGAACATCGCGGGAGACAAGAACATCCTCCGCGATTCTGTGGGAACGCAGCAACACGTCTCACACTCGACCTTAAGTGCCTCGACAATTTATGTTTCAGGTGAAGCACCTCGCCTCAACCCCGGAGGACAAGCGCAGCAAACGAGCAACACGGTGCAGACAAGCCAGCGGCGGTGCCCCCGCCCGGCCCCGCCCACCCCCAACGTCAGAGGGCGGGTTCACCCTCTCGGGCGGAGGCGTTGGCGTGGGGGGCTTGCGGCTGGTTTTGGGCCTCCCCCGTCCCCTCCCCGGCATCGCTTCCACCGCCCGGGCACTGTTTCCAGAAATGTTCATTACTTCACGCGCGAGCGCGGGGCTCCTGGAGGCGGTCGTCGCCGCCTCGCGGGCTTGGCTTGGGGGGGGCGTTGGGGGCGGAGGGCGGGCGGCGAGAAAAGAGGGAGGGCGCGGGAAGGCTTTGTTACGCGGCCCGACGTGCGGGACAATGCGCCCGGAACAAGGGGGAGGGGGCGGCCGAGGAGGGGGAGGATTGTTCCCGGAGGGCCGGAGGAGAGTCGCGCGGACATCCCGCCCGCCGCCGCCGCCGCCGCCAAACCGAGGAAAAACGTCGTTTAGCGCATTGTCATAACGGTAAACCAGCGGACACGACGACACAATGCGCAGGCGAGCTCAATTATTTTTTAAGAGTGCTCCCGCGCCGTCCGACAGGGGCGCAAAGTAGCGGGCGGCCAACCGACACGCCGGCTTATCCCCCTGATTTTTGTTTCCCCTTTTTTTTCGGGGGCTTCACCTACAAATCGCTCGCTCGCTCGGATAGAAGTAATCCCGCCGACCGACGACCTGCTCGGGAAGGCGACCTGCGCGTCTCGCGGGCGAGCAAAAATTCATGAGATTTCGGGACGGCGGCGCGGCGGCGGTGGAGGCGGAGGGTTCGCGAGGTGTGGGGAAGACCGGAAGGGCGAGGACAAAGGGTGTCCCCGCCCGCCCACTGCCAACCGGGCAACGAACCGTTCGGCGATCGGGTTGGCCCGGGAACCGACTCGCACGGGGGAGGAGCAGGCGGCGGCGAGTTGGCGACGGAGCGCGTCCAACGAACAATGGAATGCTGATTCGGGAATTCGGTCTGCGTGCGAGTGCAACGGACTAATCGAGAGGGTGTTGTCTGCGGTCCACCTTTGCACGCGTTGGCGGAGTCGACTGGCCTTTCAACGCTGCGATGGGAAGTCATGTTTTGGTGTTGCTCATATGCAACTTGGATATGAAGTTTCCGTCAATACCACAGTGACGTCAATTATAGGGTTTTATCTCCTTTTCAGCCTAAAGGCCAAACCTCTTGATAAACGGAGTAATTTAATGCTTTATTCATTTGTTCAATTGTAATTTTGTAAATAATGATCGACTGGTATCTATAAAATTTGTTTAGTTGACTTCTTGATGTTTTGACGTAGTACTTAAATGGCAGTTAAATTTTAAAAATAATTATTATTACAGAATATTAAAAAATTTTCTACAAGAAGTTAAACCTGTAAAGAACTTGTTAAAGGAAGTTTATCGACATAAAAATTACATTTTAAATTACTATTATGCCACTTGGCCATTGCTTCTCTCGGCCGGTAGCCCAATCCACTTCTTCGAGCCGAAAGATGCATATAAATTTTGTAATCTATAATTTATTGACAATTGGGTAATATATTGTTAAATATTGCTGGAAATATACAGTATGATAATATTGAACCGCCACGAGAAAATATGAGACTCGGTAACCAGGGAGTATGTGAGCCCTTGCACACCCTTCTACAGGATTGGCTGATGTCACGGCACCTTGAATTTCAAACCAATATTTTAATTTTGCGAGATACTTTACATGAAGCTTCTGGAACCTTTTCCAAATTTTAAAAAAATGGCTCCATCGTTTTTAATTAAATATTGTTCTGGGGTAGTGAAATTATTGTTTGGATGTGAAGGACGTTTCAGAGAATGGTTCAGGTCTCATGTTCGTTAAAAACCCTAATTTTTCGAAAATGGCAAAAGTTCAAAATTTTTTCGGCGTCTTCCTACAACTACAATTACGAAGATAGAGATTTTTTCCCTTAAAGAAAACGGTTCCTTAAAGATAGATTTTGAAATAAGGTCATATACAATTTTTCGAAAATTTGTGTACTTTTCGCATAATTTTGCGTGAAAATATGACAAAGTACGTGCTGTTTTAGCCCTAGTTTTATATTTCTTCAGCACTCGACTTTTCCCAACGATTCACATGATTCAACGATTCACCCTCTTAACCGAATTCCCAGTGTGCCTGTGGTTAAATTACGTGATGTACAGGGATCCGCATGTACAGAAATTTTGGAAATGCACAAGCTTACAAAATTGAAAAAGAATACCAAAAAAATTCAATAATTTTTTAAATATAAATAAAAACAAGGCGCGACCTAGATCATTAAGCTCAATTGTGGGCACCTTTGGGCTCTTGGTCATAGGTCGTGCGGTGTTTCATAGGTTTTGGAGACTGGCTGCACCTGCTTCTCGTAGGGTTCGTCAAACACGAAAAATGTAAATATATCATAAGCTACATTTAAGTTTATACAGAAAATGAAATAACAATGTCAGAAATTTCTGATCTTGTTAAATTCCAAAAATTGTGAGAATTCTGATTGGATGTTGTTGACGTTCTTATAAGAAGAAATAAAAGAAGTCATCTTCGTCAACATATCAGCTTTATTAAGGTAGCCGTCTTTCGACGGCTTTGCCGTCATCGAGACTGACGATGACGGCAAAGCCGTCGAAAGCCGGCTATCTTAATAAAGCTGATATGTTGACGAACATGACTTCTTTTATTTCTTCTTAAATTCAAAATTATAAATTCCATCAAACTTGATGAATTAATTATGTATTATGATCTCTTACTTCATACTAAGTGATAATGGACCATTTAATGCATTTTCGTTTCAACTTTATTGATTAAAAATATTATGATATCTTACATAAAACTGACTTCTGCTCGAATCGAATATCTTAAAACTAGTTCAAACTACTTCCTAGAATTGAGTCTTCTCAACAGGGTTTAAAATTTCGGGGAAAAACAAGATTCTTTGAGCGAAATAATGTAATAACTTTAACACATTTCATCTTCTTTACTTTATATTACCCAAGAAAATGTGGAAATTAATAAACTCACAGTAAATAATGAATTGGAATACACTAAAAAAACAAGGAAAATTATTAACTCTTTTGCATAAGACAATTGTAGTGAAATCAATAAGTCATCGCATTTCGATTTTGTTGGTTCGCAATATCTTGGAAAGAATTTCTACAAGTGGAAATTGAATGGGTCCTTATTGTATTTCTAAGGTTGCGCCATTTTGTGCATGCGTTAATTCAAAAAGATATTCAAGAATAATTTAATCCGAATATGGAATAATGTTAAGTGTCTGATTTGCTCATAATTATTTGAATTTAATTTCATGAAATATTCCTTTTGAAAGCACAAGTACTACACTAAATGGAGTTGAGAAGTATTATTTATTTTTAGTTAGGGATAAAATTGATTCGCTGATTAATAGGTCAATTACATTATACACGAAATGAATTGAAACATAATGTTTCTTCTGTAACTATTGCATTCCCTTCTAAAGGTCTCAAAGAATACTCACGGGATTTTGAATATTTGGGTCAATTACTTATTACTATTACGTGTATGTTGTTATAAAGTTTTAATTTTGTAAAAACAAATCTGTATTTATCCATTCAAGCTCTAGCTTGAATTGAAAAATACAGCATTTGGTAATGGAACCATCTCTTACAAATATTTTTTATATTCCGAAAGGCTAGCATTCATAACAGTTATATTATCGAAAATGTTTAGAGTAACGTGCAGGTAGTGAAAGTGGACTCGCGCAAAACTCAAAGAGTTAAATTAAAAAAAAAATCGTGACTCAAAAACTATGTTAAGGAGTATCAGCTAGTAAGTTAATGTGAACATAGAAATAAAACATTATATGCAAATTATTACTTGCTGCTGGTTACCTTAATAATTAATGCATCAATTTATGTCGTTGAAAGTATTATTTTCGCGACAGCCCATGTGCAGCATTTATTAACTGATTACACGAGATGATATTTAAAAGGAGGAGCAGGCCCAGAATTCACTTGCTGAATTCAATCACACCCGCCCGTCTCTTATTCACAACGCATATCACCCATAGCACACGCACCAAAACATGGTAGACCAGAGCAACTGTTTGTACACAAGATAATGAAACAGTCAATAAAAGGAAAACACATGTAGCATCACTTCCACGAAATATCTCCCTCCGACAAAATAAAAGGCGGCGGAGGGGGACGGATGGAGGGGGGGGGCGATGAGCGTGACGCGGGAATAAAATACACGCAGCCGTGGGGCGAATCTCCATAATCGGCGTGACGTCCTTCACGCTGCTCCGTCCGGGTGGACCACTCGGCAACAAGCTGTGAAAAGACGCAGCGACGAGGAGAGAACATCCTTCCTAGTGCTGTCTCTTTCCAATTCCTCACTCGGGTGTTCAACACAGATGACGATACGGGTGTGGGGAAGGGGGAAAGCCCCTCGCCAGCATGGTTTTGTTATTTTAGTCAATTTATTCCAAACCATTACCACACGTTCGCTGCAACACGTCCAAAGAAGTGTTCCAAATATTAATACACATTTTATTTTATTAGCTGACGATTAAAATATATGTTTTTCGAAAATGTTTGTTTGATGGCTCGAGCTGAAATTCTCATTTTCCCGTCAGCTTCCTGGATCAGGCCCTGATTAGGTACTGTTGTGTTTACCAGATCACAGATCTATGTATTTGATTTGATAGGAGGGAACAATATTGTGCCTTGTTCAGTGTCATAATATAATTAGTTGATACTTTTCTTTTCGTACGGATAGTCAAGATAAAATAGATCTTATTTATATGAATCACGATTATTAATTTTACTTATGACTTTTATTTAACATTAAAGTAACTTTTTAGTTGTTCATTCAAAGAGGGATGTAGAAGCTCAGACTACATTTTGGAGAGATTAGTGACAGACCCTGTCCCCTTCTGGAGCGAACACTTCCTCATAAGAAATCGAAAATAAGAGTTGTTGAGATTTATGGAAATATCGGAGCCAAGAAAAGTAAAACAAATTGTCATAATTGATTCATTATTAAAGAGAATATCGTGGATGTGTAGCATCATCATGTAGAATGGCCTATGCTTGACTAAGTATTCTATCAATGAATTAAGGGTTGAGAAGTATTGATATTAGTACAGTAGTATTAGTACAAAGAAGTATTAATATTAATACAGATATTCATTAATGTGTGAATAGGTTACGTAGGTAACGTGGAGAGTGGTGCGCTTGTGCTCCGGGGAACATTAATCATACCACCAGCTGGGATGGATTAGAAAAATTACAAATCCGTCTGTACACTTCTCAACCCTTAATTCAACTCTTAACCCTTATTGTACGCGTAGGCTTCCGCGGCTCGAGTCGATGATTTTCGCTGTCGGTGACGCCGCGTAGTGGCTGAGAGGCCGACGTTTCGCCTGACATGTCGCAGGCTTCATCAGGGATGACGATGTTCATACCCTGATGAAGCCTGCGACATGTCAGGCGAAACGTCGGCCTCTCAGCCACTCGCGGCGTCACCGACAGCGAAGAAGTCTTAACCCTTATTGACAATTTAGTCATTGCTTTCCTAGCAATGAATGAAGATTGAAGAGTTGAAAACTGAAGGACGTTGGATCCATGGTAAAGCATACCGATTTTTCTCTTGAGGCATTATTCAAATGTTAACTGTGCTTTGTTTCAAAATATTTTTAATATTATTAGAAACAGAGGGCGAATTGACGATTTTTCCAGAGTACTTTTAAAACTTCGGCGGAATTGGGAGAGCGGATGATCAAAGAATGTAACAGTGAAACGAAACCATCTTCGTTTACGTAACACATTTTGATAGAATCCTATTAATGCTATTGATAATGTTTTTCATGTCCAATTTATGTCATTTGGATTCCTTCATTTGAAGATTTTAGAGCGTAGAAATCACAAATACGACAACTAATTGAATTGATTGCATTCATAGTAATCAGAAATTAATACTTTTCCAACAGGGACACCCAATTTTCTAGAAAGGGATGATCCCCGGCAGACATACTACACTCCGTTAAGTCCCTGATGAGAAAATACTATTTATGAAGTATTGATGAATCATAAAGTTGTAATCGAAAAGAAAGTATTGAGATCCTCTCCTTCTCGGTATTCTGATATCCCTTAGACAACATACGATACCACCACTAGATACAACTACGCCTTACTAAGTTTTCTGTTTTAGCATGTTCAGTACTTTTTTGTAATTGAAGAACTCGTTATTCCCAGTTTCTTCTCTCCCCCCGCGAGTATATCAGGGGCGACGTATTTCGCTGCCCTAAATGGCGAACGGCGCCTGTGACGCCTCCGCGCGTTGTCTCGCGTTGCGCGCTTTACAGCTGCAGCTGCGGCGGCGACCTCCCAAGGCGCCACTCGGAGGCGGCAGCGGAGGAGGCGGCGGCTCACGAGATGGCGGAGGAGGCAGTAGAGTAGGCGGTGGCGGAGGCTGTGGTGACAGAACTTGTGATGGCGGAGAAGGCGGCGGTGGGGGAAGTGACGGTTGTGGTGGCGGCGGCGGAACATCGGGGGGGAGGGGAGGGTGGGGGGAGGGAGGGAGACGGCGGAGGAGTCGGAAACCGGCAGAGGCGTTGGCGGCAGCAGTGGATTTTGATTGATTGATTTTTTCGTGTTTCCGGGCGCGTCAACTGAGTTGGTCATTAGTCCCGTTACTGTAGTGCACGTTCTTTTCTTGGGAGACGGCAGTGATCTTCCTCCGGGTCCAGCGCGGGGCAGTGGAGGTAGCGATGAGGTCGGAGGCGTCAGAGATGGCGGAGGAGACAGCTGGGTGGGCGGAGGGGGCGGGGGAGGATGAGACGGTGGAGGTGGGGGCGGCGATGGGAGTGGTGGGGGAGGAGACGACGGCAGAGGGGGACAGCGGAGGAGGAGGCGCAGTGGCGGTGGGTCGAAAGAAGAGATGGCGCTGACCAGGCAGTCGGAGTCGCGACGGCCATTACTGCCGCCTGCGCCGCCCCCTGAGCGTGGGCGCAGGGTCGCGGGGTCACGCCCCGCCCCCCCGCCGCGCCGCCGGCGAATTAACGCGACGCGGGAACGCCCCCCCGGCCGCCGCCGCACTCCCCGCCGCGCATCGCCGGCGAATTAACGCGACGCCGGGAACGCCCCGCCCGACCCAGTCCCGCCACGTCCCGCCTCGCCCCGCCACTCCCCGTCCCGCCCCGTCCCGCCCCCGTCCCTCCCCGTCCCGACCCCGTCCGCCCCGTCCCGCCCCCGTCCGCTCCCCGTCCCGCCCCTCCGTCCCGCCCTCCGTCCCCCGCCCCTCCGTCCGCCCGCCCCTCCGTCCCGCCCCCTCCGTCCCGCCCTCCCGTCCCGCCCTCACCGTCCCGCCCCTCCGTCCCGCCCCGCCCTCCGTCCCGCACTGCCCGTCGCCACCACCTTCTTCCCTCATTCGCCGGACACACTGATACCGGCGGTGTCTCGCCAAGGGGTGGTTTACACATTCAATTTTCGGGTAGGGCCACGGTCTTGCCTTGGTTCAATGTAATACATCGTTTATTTTCAGGTTAAAGTAGGTTTTTTCTCGTAAATAGGAAACTACGGTTAAAAAATGATGCTTTTACGATTTTCGGCGAACTATGTGTAATTTTCAAAATTAGAAAAAGTTAACATCGGAAAAATAGAATAGTAATAACAGATTTTTTTAAACGAAATCCGCTTTGAAAAGTTATATCTTTAAATAAGGATAAGTACAAGTTTATGGAAAAAATAGTAGATTTCGCGCAATAATGCAATTTATTGCGCGTTAATGCAATTTATTAAGAAATGTTTTCTCAAAAACTTCTCAATTTCCCCCTTCAGATAGGGTAAAGAATGCAAAAAAATGACGCTGGTCTACTTTTTGTTGAACTTTCTGAACTTTCGAAAATTGTAAAAGGTGTAGAAAATTGTAAAATTGTAAAAGGTTGTGAACTATGTGCTGTTGGGGTACTACTAATTTAAGCTGATATATCACGGAATTCATTCACGACCTTCAGAACAGAAACTCTCCAAACCATCTAGCAAACCTGTGAATGGTTTAGGATAAAGTAAAGTGAATTTGTTGATTGTTTCATTAAATGCATAGCATTCTCCTTGTAGTAAGTTTAAATTTATTTATTTACTAGAATACTTCATTTGTAAAGAAAAAGTGTAATGGAAAAGGGATCCCAGAGGAGTTCAGAAATATAGTTGCCCCCTCCGCCTCTTGTTTTAGGTTGCATACGCATAAGCACGCAGCGATCGATTCTTCCCTTGGATTGATTCATTGATTGGTTTTTCGTGTTTACGGGCGCGACAACTGCTTGGGTCATTAGTCCCGTTAGTGTAGTGCATGTTATTTTCTCGGAGATGGCTGTGATCTTCCCCGTTGGATGGCGAGATCCGGCGCCGACCTACCGTTGGCTAGTGGGGTTTCCCTAACCAGGACTCTCCACCAGCGGGGCACCGCCCCAGCCGGGACACGTTCTAAGTTCTCGACCGGTCTCCCGGCATGTGTGGTAGTGTAGTGCATGTTAGTGTAAGTGTGTGTGTGTGTGTGTGTGTGTGTGTGAGAGAGAGAGAGAGAGAGTAGAGTAGAGTAGAGTAGAACAAGGAAGAGGAAGGAAAGATCGCGCGTGGTCCGTGGCCCGTTTGGTAGGGTACTGCTCCGGGATTCGCCTGGTGTTGATCGGAGAAACCACGGAAAACTACCGATCAGAGCAGCCGGCCTCTAGAATTATCATCCAGACTGCGACTGAATTCGACCTAGCTGAAAAACTAATGTCGAAAATCCTGCCGCCGTCAAGACTCGAACCGAGGACCTCCCGGTTAGAGACTCTGCAGTGACATCAGTTGATGCACTGAGCTACCGCCCCCGGTTCTTCCCTCGGCCTCCACCTTCTCACCCCACATGCGCCTCTTCCCCTCCAACGGCCCGTCCTTGCACTTTGTTCTCCTCGCCGGCGGCGCACTCCGCCGCCGGTCACCAGATCTGCGCAATTTCAATCTCGCCAATTCCTGAATAGACGGCGACCGCATTTGCACAAGATCGGTCAGAAGAACTCGCGCGATTAACGATGCAAATCTAACGAGCACAATACTTCCACGCCGCGTAGCCTCCGATTACAGAATTACCCCACACGCCTTCTGTCAAACGGGTAATCTGGCCTGTCGCTCAGGCGCGCACTTTATCGCTGGTCGCGTCTGTCAAAGCGGAACGCGTCCCTCTCGCCACATTCCACCGGGCACCGCGCGCGCGCTCCTCGTCTTGTGGAAGGGCGGGGAGGGGCCCTTATCAGCGGTCCAGTCCACTTATCGCGAGGAATGGCGGCGTCGCGGTCCATTGCGCGGGCGCCGTGAGACGCGGAGAGCGCAGCGCCGCGCCGCCGCCGCGCCGCCGCTCCGTTTCCAAGAAACACCTTTCATTAGCCGCTCGCTGCGATGCGTCGCCCGGCGCCCCTTCACTTCGCCCCGCGAGCGCCGCCTGTGCGCTCTGGAACGCGCCCGCGGAAAAAGCTGGCGCGTGATTTTTCCCCTTTCCCCTTCTTTTTCCTTCTTTTTAATTTTTTCTTCGTTTTTAAAATTTTTCATCTTTCTTCTTCTTCTTTTTTTCTATTTTCTTTCTTTTTTTTCTTTTTCTTTTTTTTCTCGCCCTACGGAGTAGAGAGGAAGTTGTGTATCATGCGATTTTTCTAACCGTATCTCTGGCAGATATCAGCTGCTGATGGTTTCATCCAATCGGAAGCTTGAACGTCACCATTGTGACGTCGCTAGCGACTTATAAGCTCGCGATTGGATGAAACCTTCACAGCTGATATCTGCCACAGGGTCGGTTAGAAAAATCATCGCACTATAAGGCTGAGCGAAACAACTGCGAGTTTTCGGCAGAAAAACTCTTATTGCAGGGCCCTGGGAACGCAAAAGTGAATAAATCCTGTTGCTAAAAGGAAAAAAAATCCTCTAATGTGTGGTGTAGCCAGAATCTGTTTTCTGGGTCCTTGATGGCGGAAAATCGATTGATGGCAAAACTTCTGTCCGTCTGTGAACCGATTCATATCGATTTTCTCCAAAATTAATATTCCCCAACGATCTGACTGATATCGTGGCCCCTTGAATTTGAAACCAATATTTTATTTTTGAGGGGTATTTTACATGAGACATTTTCCAAATTAAAAAAAATGACTCCATCGTTTTTGATTAAATTTTGTTGCTGGATAGTGTGAAGGAGATTTAGGAGAATAATGCAGGAGTCATGTTCTTTTAAAACCCTAATTTTTTGAAAATGTTTCGGCGTTTTCGGCGTCTTCCTACAATTGCATTTATGAGGATATAAATAATATATAAATAAACTTACAGAATGTATGTTTCGATGTTTACCAATGTTTCAGTAACTAGTAATGGATCAAGTTCATTACAATACATCTAAAATCCTGCCACCGGTCAGAGTTACTGTAGTGACATGAGTGCTTTGAGCTATCTTTGCCTGTACGTCGGTTTGGGGGTAGCGGATTCCCCTTCGACGCTAGCAAGGTGTCGCCCCAGCTGGGAAATGCTCTAATTTCCCCACTGGTCTCCTTACATGTGAAATACTTTTACATGTTAGTGTAAGTTTATTTGTGTGAGGGAAAAGGATAAGGAAGGAAAGATCGTGTCTCTGCTTTTATTTGATCAAGAAAATGATTATCCACGGAAAACTACCGACCAGTACAGCCGACCGCTAAAATTGTCCTCCAGACAGCGGCTGAATTCGACCTAGTATTCTTTGATTTATTTAGAGCTGCATTTTTTGGATTTTGGATTTAAACATAACTGCACTTGTAAATCAGCTGTAACAGTGTCAACCAATCAGGAGCTTACACGTCACTACAGTAACATCATTATGGTGACGTTCAACCTCCCGATTGGAAGTATAGTATCCAAAATCAACTACGGTCGGAACTCGAACATTAGGAAACGCGGTTCTGAGCTAACACAGCCGGGCAGATTTAATTTTAGACCTCTTGATTCTGTATTTTCTTAGAACATTATTTGTAAATTTTAAATCATTTACCCATAACAATGCTTATTATCCAATCCATTTTTTCGATAACTAGTAGCTGAAACGTCGCACAAAAAGAAGAGGTGTAGAAAAGTTACAACAGGCACACGTATGCACCATAAGGAAAATCGAACATACTGAACTATGTACAACCCAACAAGCAATAATAATAATAAAAATAATAATAATAAAAAAAGGAAAATCGAAAAAATTGTTTCATTTCAACAAAATTTCACTTCGTTTAACATGTTTTCTCCGAGACTAATGAAATGAGGGGTGCGTTCATTTAGATCTACAAAACGTTTATAAAACGATTTGCAAGAGTCAGCAACAAATTGCATCGGCCGTGTAAACGCGGCGTTTTGGTTGTCTCAGCTTCCTTACTCGCTGAGGCCGGTTGAGTACGCCAGCGGGGGCCAGATGGAGGAGGGAGGGAGGCGACTCGGAGGGGAGACGGGGCGGGGGGAGGCGGCAGCGAAGTGGGGACGAGGAGGGAGCCCGGCTGTGGCAGGAGGAGGCGGGGACGAAAGGGGGGGAAGGGGCGCGGACGAGGGGGAAAGCGCGTTTGATGCGGGGCGGGCGGGCGGAGTGAGGAACGAGGGAGCGGGCATGGGCAGGGTGAAGGACGGGAGCTGGGCTGCGGGCGAGGGCGATGGACGAGGGAGCGGGGCTGGGTGGGGGGGGAGGTTGAAGGGGAGCGGTAGCGACAGGGGTGAAGGGGGCAGGCCTGCGGGGACGATGGGTGGCGGACACAGAGAGGGGGTGAAGCGGGAGCGGGCGCACAGTTGAAGCAGCGAATAGGCGGTAGTGCGGTCGCGCTGTAGGTGGGGGCGAGAACGGACGAGCGTGTCGACAGAGAGGGGGGAAGTCGAGGCGGGTGCGGTGACGAGGGCAGGGGTGGGGTGGGGAGCGGGGCGGCGGGTCTCCGCCAACGCTCCGACCCCTTTGCTCTTAATTCCGCCGGCAGCCGCACAACTTGTCAATGCGTTTCCTTGGACGGATATTGACGTCACATCGCGACCTTTGCCACGCCGCCAATCTCCCGGCAGAGCTTCTACGTACAATATGATGCCCAAACAAGCGCCAGCGCCCAGTGTTGCCTTATCTCGCGCATCGCCGCGGGGCAGCGGAGGCGGAGCGCGAGGAGCTAGACGTGGCGCTGTTGCGGCGCTCCGAGTTCGAATCCCGGGAATGGAGCGCGCGGGCGAGCGACGTAAGCGCGCACATCGTGGGCGGCCACCAGGGATGATCCCCACGGAGTCGGCCTCAGACGACAGAAAGCACAAATCGTTGGTGCACAAGGCAAGTGCCACATCTAAAAATGTCAGGTTTGAGTGAAATGAATATTCCTAGTGAATATTTGCTAGTGAATATTTCGTGAGATCGTTCACAAAGCTATCAGGAAGTATGTTACTAACAAGCAACGCAATATGGCTAATATGAGGAGTGCCGGGTTAAATCGTTTTCAGGCGTGTGGATAAAGCTGTGTGAATTACGTTGGATTATTATGGATCATGACAGACTCCGACCGGATAAAGCTGGTAATAGCCATGTGGCATTGGCAGATGCGAGATATCCCGAGTTTGAAACGTTCTTAAGCAAACATAAAAATGGAAATTGTGTATTGCACAGATTCGTTCTTTATCAGTATAATTTACCCTAACACATTGACTTTATTCGCGAAATACGCCGTCAGCTCTACGATTTAGTTTGATTATTCAATTTTGGAATCGGCTATGGTGGATGAGGACAGCAACTGATACAACGCAGTGCCTCTGACAGGGGGATCCTAGAGGTCGAGTCCTCTTGAATTCTCTTCATTTTTAAATAATAAATATAAATAAATAAAATGATGGACAATGATCCGACAATAAAAAAATATCATTTATTTCTCAAAACACTAGTTTTTGTTCATCATCGCTAGTTCAACAGCTGTTTTCTTTTGCTGGTTTTATCCATTCGCCAACTATGGCTCTGATTATTTGTTTGAAAAAGTCGTTTTAAGGGAAGAGGGTCAAATTATCGATTTGAATTGATTTGATTATTATGAAACGGGTCAAATTATTGATTTTCGTTTTTTTGGCTTAATAAATTGTTCAAATCTTGCACTTTCCAAATATTTCATAATTTTTCTTCTATGATGCCCGGAAATCCCTTTAATTATTATTTAAATGTCCTAGAGCGTATGAGCCACGCCCCCTTTTCTGACACTGCATATAAGTATGGCTATTGTTTTGTAACGCATGTTCGTTGTTTACGAGTTTTGAAACATACTCTTGCTCATAGGTTGGTATCATTGGTCATTCCCGCTGAAAATGATTCAGAATATGATGCAGGAATGCTCTAGAAGAGCAGTGGGAAGTACAGACTTTTTAAATGGCATTTGCCGAAAATGTACTTATTTTATAATTAATGCTCCTATTCTCAGAAACTATTGTTCAGAATTTAAATACATTTATTAAAAGTGTAATTTGTAATATTATACTAAGTTATAATAATTATTTTTTACTCAACTCAAAAATATGTCAAAATAATAACAATGGCAGTATCTTCAATTCTGGGAAACATCATAATTTTCTAGTTAACCCTTTTATAGAAAATGTTCCTGTTTACAAAGTATTTCGGCGAAGTATTTAAATACTAAATTTTAAGTATTTTGCCCAACCCTATTAATAAGAAATGCAAATGACAAATTCCCTGAAAAATACAATAAAAGCGCAGGAATATGCATATTCCTTTAAAAAAGAATCGAAGAAAAGCAGAATCATTTGATTCGATTCCGACCTTTTGGAATCTATTTCAGGAAGAATCGGAAGCAAAGGAATCCTATACCGATTTCATAGGAAACGAAACAGAAGAATCGATTCCCGAATCGAATGGGTAGAATCGAAACGTTCCCGATGAAGGTAGTTGAAACAAACAGCGTTGGTTTGGTTGAACACAAACTGAGAACACCATGTACTTTCGTTATTACTAATTAATTTCTTAACTTTCATGAAATTTTTGATTAAGAGAATGATTCTTTCGGAAATTAAACATCGAAAACGAAATAACATTGAGCAGAAAAATCGATGTTAGAATATTGGTTTTAATTGATCGATGTTTAAAACTTGGATGCTTCTATAAAACCATCGATGTTTAGAAAACATCGACATCAATGACGCAGTCCTAATCGGAGGGTGTCATGAGCGGCGGAGGCGGTGAAGACACCAGGAGTGAAGTGCACGTTATGAGCAGCAGGGAATTCCTTAAGGGGGGGCCCGGGGGGGGGTGGGGCGAGACCAGCGCAGAAACCAGGAGAAATAGCTCAGTGAATCAACTGACATCAGTGCAGTACCTCTGACAGGGAGGTCCCACGTTCGAGTGCCGACGGTGGCAGGATTTTCGACACTAGCTTGTCAGCTTGGTCGAATTCAGTCGCTGTCTGGAGGAGAATTCTAGCGGCCGGGTGCTCTGATCGGTAGTTTTTCGTGGTTTCTCCGATCAATACCAGGCGAATGCTCGAGAAGTTCCCTAACAAGTGGGCCACGGACCGCGTGCGATCTTTCCTTCCTCTTTCTTGTCCAATCTTCATTACACACACACACACACACACATACACACACACACACAGTACACTTCCACACATGCCGGGAGCGGTCGGGAGCTTAGAGCTTGTCCCGGCTGGGGCGGTGCTCCGCTGGTGATAGATACTAGAGAGTTGGGGAAACTCCAACTAGGTATCTCCCTCGCCTCTACTAGCTAGTCGACAGTAGGTCGGCGCCGGATCTCGCCATCCAACGGGGGAAGACCACCGCCACCTCCCGATGAAAAATCAAGCACAACACTAAGGGGACTAAAGACCTGAGTAGTTGACGCGCCGGGAATCAATGCAACCAGGGCAAGAACCCCGGACAGCAAAGGAGGCGTGGGAGGCGTGCTGGCAGCGGTGCGGTGGCCGGCGAGAGGAGGCGTGTGAGAATGTGAAGGCAGCGGCGGGAGATGCTTGCGGTTACGCGCGCGGGGCACGGGGTCTGCCGCCGCCGTCGCTCTCCGCCTACTCTTTATGTAACGCTGCCACCGCTGACGCCGGCGAATTGACCCGCCGGCCGTCGCCGCTCTCCCCACCCCCAGCCGTCGCCGCCGCCGCCGCGCGGGCAGCGGGAATCCAGGCCGCGAGCGAGGGCGGCGGCGGGCAGGAGAGAGGAGGCGGAGGCGGAGCGGAGGCGGAGGCGGAGGCGGAGGCGGGGCGTGGCGGTGGCGTGGCGTGCGGTGGCGGTGGCGGTGGCGGTGGCGGTGGCGGTGGCGGTGGCGGTGGCGGTGGCGGTGGCGGTGGCGGTGGCGGTGGCGGTGGCGGTGGCGGTGGCGGTGGCGGTGGAGGTGGAGGTGAGGTGGAGGTGGAGGTGGAGGTAGGGGTGGCGGTGGCGGTAGGTGGGGCGGTGGCGGAGGTGAGTGGCAGGTGGGGTGGAGGTGGAGGTGGAGGTGGAGGTGGAGGTGGCGGTGGCTGGGGTGGAGGTGGCGGTGGCGGTGGCGTGGGGTGGCGGTGGCGGTGGCGGTGGAGGTGGAGGTGGAGGTGGAGGTGGAGGTGGAGGTAGGTCGGTGGCGGTGGCGGTGGAGGTGGCGGTGGCGGTGGAGGTGGAGGCGGTGGCGGAGGTGGTGGCGGTGGCGGTGGAGGTGGCAGGTGGCGGTGGCGGTGGCGGTGGCGGTGGCGGTGGCGGTGGAGGTGGCGGTGGGGTGGAGGTGGAGGTGGAGGTGGAGGTGGCGGTGGCGGTGGCGGTGGCGGTGGCGGTGGCGGTGGTGGCGGTGGCGGTGGCGGTGGGTGAGTGGGGTGGAGGTGGAGGTGTAGGTGGAGGTGGAGGTGGCGGTGGCGGTGGCGGTGGCGGTGGAGGTGGCGGTGGAGGTGGCGGGGGGCGGTGGCGGTGGCGGTGGCGGTGGAGGTGGAGGTGGAGGTGGAGGTGGAGGTGGCGGTGGCGGTGGCGGTGGCGGTGGCGGTGGCGGTGGCGGTGGCGGTGGCGGTGGCGGTGGCGGTGGCGGTGGCGGTGGCGGTGGCGGTGGCGGTGGGGTGGCGGTGGCGGTGGCGGTGGCGGTGGCGGTGGCGGTGGCGGTGGCGGTGGCGGTGGCGGTGGGGTGGCGGTGGGGTGGGGGAGGTGGAGGTGGAGGTGGAGGGGTGGAGGTGGGAGGGGGTGGAGGTGGAGTGGAGGTGGGGGGTGGAGGTGGAGGTGGAGGTGGAGGTGGAGTGGAGTGGAGGTGGAGGTGGAGGTGGAGGTGGAGGTGGAGGTGGGGTAGGAGGTGGAGTGGAGTGGAGGGGAGGTGGAGGTGGAGGTGGAGTGGGTGGAGGTGGAGGTGAGGTGGAGGTGATGGAGGTGGAGGTGGCGATGACGGTGGCGGTGGGGTGGCCGCTGCCTCGAAGGCCGGCCGCGTGGGTGGACCCCTGCGATCGTGCAGGTATTTGGGCTTTCGAGCGGTTTGGACGGGCGAGTATCGATGATTGGATTGGCGAGCTTCGCAACGTTCATATAGGCAGGTTGAGATATGAGGTTTGTGTGTGGAAGGGTAGACGATTCGGACTCGTGATAAACGCATGCCTGCAAACCTCGTCATTTCACGCTGGAATTCGAATTATAAAACACCTCCCTAGGTTTAGTACACCCTTCACGTTACCTTCATACCATCAGCCTCTCATATAAACTCAGCCTTCTCGACGCTTTAAAACTAAGTCGAACATTTGAATTTGCAGTTTTCCGAAATTCAGAGATTTTGATTGACATTATTTTAATATAATGTCTCAAAAAGAGATTTCATTAAGAAAACATCTTTTATCTTCAACACTAACTCTGAACCGTTCAGACGATTTTCTCGAAAATTACCTTTACCCGTTCGATCTGGCCGATCTCAAGGCTATGGGATTTTGAACCGGGTATTTTGATTTTTTTAAGTACTGTACATAAAGACACAGCGACAGTTTCAAAATTTTCTCAAAAACGGCTGCAAATATTTTCCTTATTTTTACTCGCATAGCCCAAATAATACTTAAAAAACTGCACAGATCCCATTTTGGTTGAAAACTGAATTTTCGAAGATTGCAAAAGTTAAAAAAATATTTCGGCGTCTTCCTGTAATTACAGAATTGAAAATCGATATTTTTCGTAATGGAATACATGCTTCAAAATTAGATATTTAAATAGTGCCATGCAAAATATTTTGAAAGTATTATAGTAGTGTTTGCGAAAGTTTGGGAACAACAAACATAACTTTTAAAAAAATACGTAACGATGTTCTCAAATCTACAAATGTTTTCTTATTTCTTTTATTCGAACATGCCCGATTTGCATTAAAATCACTGAACCTTCGAAAATTGCAAAAGATCAATTTTTTAATCGTTGGGAACGTTGTTATATCTCTCCCAGCGATTGATGTAGTGGTGGCGTTAAAACTAATTAAACATAAGTGCGTAGGGTAGTGTCTAGGTAGGTAGGTTCGTGGGGAAATAGTTTTCCTGTTTAGAAACACTATCAGGGGCTCAAGATGTATTACATAACAGATAAAAATAATGAGTAGAAGTGCATCATTTTGCAGCATCACTGGTTTTAGCTACAAAATAATTTAAGGAATAGATATTATTTCCCTTATAATATAAGGGAATATAAGGAATATAAGGAATAATATCGGGAAAGTCAGTTCATTTTATTTATATTAATGAAATGCTGTTATCATAGTTATAAGAGGTTTTACTCTTAACTACCTTGCTGTAATTCTTATATATCATAATGCAAATTAAGCAAAAATGATTAAATGTGGCCGAATAGAAAGATATTTTTGTCTTACAATTACTTATTAATAACTTTTTGATTTCTACCTATCTATTTACCCATGCATTTTATTACTGTGCATTTATTCATAATGGACTTTTACAAAGGTGGCATTAATGTTTTTAGACTGAAAGAAAAGGTCTACAAAAACTAGCTTTTTTGGTATATAGTAATATCTTCATTATTTTAGAAACGTCCAATAATATTTCTTCCATTTCAGTCTAAACATTTAGTTCGTTATTATTATAGAAGATGGACAGGTAAAATACTAACCAGCTGACGAAGAATATGTCTCTCAATCACGTCTGCTGTAACTGGGAGCATTAGGTAGAACTTGCAGAGATAACGTTTTGTAATAAATATAAATTTACAAAATTTCACCTTGGAATTTACATCAACAAAACCAACTTTGGATGAATATAAAAATTGTCATAGTAAAAGGTACAAATGCACTGCAAACAGGACCAAGCTAAAAGTAAATGAATTATAACGAAAAGAAAAAGAATGTATATTGTAGGGAAGAGGTATACAATTTTAATAGTGTCTTAGATCGAATACGGTTTGTGTGTTTATTATAAGATGCTTTGATTAAGAGATGACTTGAACTAAAATTCTTGGTATTTGCTTTATACTTATTTCCGATGTTCATTTATCGGTAATTCTGGAGACGAAGTAAAACACAAAACCATTTATAAATATCATCACATGATGGAAAAAACATTAAGTATTTTTATTATAATTTTGTTCCGAGCTAACACAAAATGTCTTTACGTATATTATATTTGAAAATGAATGGTAGGAAAAACAGTCTAGTTAATGGCTCCTTAGGACTTCCTTAGTAAGGAACTCGGGGTGTCGACCTCCGTGTGGTCGATGTTCGGCTGTTTGCGTATGATATGATGATGTAAACACTTGTACTTGCAAATTGCGCCAGGAATCACGTTTACAATTCTTAAAGACAGAAAGAGCCGGGTGGTAGTGTGCCGAGGGCCCTAATGCATGGTGAGTAATCTCATTTCAATGTGCCCTGGCCTGCCGTTTCCGGGTGTTGTTGCTAGGCGCGCGTCCTGGACCGGCGCGGGGCGGGGCGGGGCGGGGCGGGGCGGGGCGGGGCGGGGCGGGGCGGGGCGGGGAGGGGCGGGGCGGGACGGCGCCTCCGCGACGGAAACGGCGCGCGCTCGGCCCCGATATTATACGGCGCCGCTGTCCGTTGGCGCCCAACGACCGGCTTCGGCGGCATACTCATGACCACAGGGCGGTGTTAGGTGGTAGGGCGAGGTCAGTGACGAAGGTGACGGAAGCAGTGGCAGCGGTACGGTGCTGTTAGGGGCGGTGGGGATGGAGCGGTGTTGACGGGGTGTTGACGGGGAGTGTTGACGGGGTGTTGTCGGGGCGGTGTTGACGGGGCGGTGTTGACGGCGGTGATGACGGTGATGGCAATAGCCGAAGTAGAACAAGTGGTGGCAAAGGCAGATGCAGTGGAGGGAATAGTGTTGGCGTGGACTAGGGCAGGTGTGGTGGCGGCTGGAACAGCGGTTGGTGGTGGTGTGGAAACAGATACATGGAGTCACTGACAATGGAGAAATAATTGCTGCATTGGTGGTTTTAGGGCTGATGAATGAAGATGCTGGATGTAATTGAGCTATTGTAGGTAGCAGGAGGGTAAAGGAAATATTGTGGTCCGACAGTGGATTAATAGATAACGAGAGCGTAGCTGGGCAGAAGTAGGGGCAGCGGGCGTAGTTGGGTGGAAGTAGGGGTAGCAGGTGGCGGGCAGCATTGATGACGGAAATGGTAAAGTAAATTGGTGAGGGGTAAATGGTGTGCAATAGAGGTAGGGGTGGCGGACGGCGGAGGTAGAGGCGGAGGAAGCGGGGGTGGTGGGCAGTGGAAGTGGAGGCGGCGAGGGGCGGCAGAGACGGGGCGGCGCCGGGCTGGGGTGGCGGCGGGGGCGGCGACGGGCAGCGGCGGCATGGGAGGCGGCAGAGGACGGCGGAGGCGGGCGGCGGGCGGCGGGCGGCGTTAATGGCAACGGGGTCATGGGTTCGGGGCGCGGTCCAGCACGTAGGCGCTGGGTCAGGGCACCCGCGCCGTCGTCTTCGGAGCTCCCAGCAATTGGCTCTCCCAGGGCGCCCACGCCCGTCGCTAGGTCACTGAGGCCTGCGAGAGCAAGCAGTGGCTGCCCACCATTCGCCTCAATCTATGGCTAGCAACCGGGCTCTCCATATCATTGGTAAGCCATTTAATTACATGAAATATAATTTTGTTGTAATATGGCATAAACGCTGATTGCCAATATAATCATTAAAAATGGCATGAATTACTTATTGGAAATTTGCAACTTGTATCATTATTACGTAGATAAAAAAACTGCACGCCTTTGTTGAAATCAATTCCTATGTCACCCATTAGGCCACCTGCAGGAAATGTTTATAACGTGGGGTTGAGACACCACGAAATATGTGAAATATTCTTGTAATGTTCTACTTTTTTAGTTTTACATAGTCTAAATTTTTTAAATAGCTCATTTCCAAAGCGACGTCCATTTCCGTAGTTGTAGTGTATCAATATGTCCTTTGGGCCCTTTTCCATCATGCTGCCAAATACTGTATTGCGTTCAAAAATTATGTCTCCTAAGTTATATCAGATATATCTAAGTGGCCACCCGTCCGAACTCTTCTCACTCGCACATAAAATTAACGAAGATTTGATAACCTTAAACAAATGGGCAGCGTTATTAGGCCTACAATTAAACCCAAATAAATCGCAGTGCATGATTATCAGTTCGAAAAGCACAGTGAATAAAATATCCTCTTCTACTCTGCCTAAAATTTATATGAATGACACCGTTCTAACTTGGTATTCCGAAGTCAAGAACCTAGGTGTGTTTATTGACAACACCCTAAGCTGGAACTCGCAAGGAGATTCAACCTGCCGTAAAGTTTTGCCGCAATGCATTCGCTGAAACGCCTGTGAACGCTTTTACCAATTAGTACACGTGAGACACTCATTAAATCACTTATTATGCCACATTTTGACTATTGCGATTTTCTTCTGACAAACAATACATCTAAATTACAACGTTAACTTCAAGTAGCACAGAACGCATGCGTACGGTTTATTTTGATCTAAGAAAATAAGACCATGTATCGCAAAATTTTGACTCACTTCATATACTTACTCTAGACAAAAGACGGTTACTTCACTCTCTACTTCTTCTCTATAAAATTTTACACGGTTCTCATGTAACACGTCTAATAAGTAATTTCAATCCTCTGCAATTAAACCCGAGCTCGTAGTTCAGCTCTGCTCTGTGTACCACATCGCATCACTTCTTTCAGTAAATCGTTCACCATTACAGCGATTCGAGCCTGGAATAAACTACCAGGGAGTCTGAAACATGCGAATACTTTCCGTAAATTCAAAAACGAATTAAATACTTGGGTAAGGTATAACGACATATAGAATGGCATTAATGTCCTCTTCATCCTCCAGACTTTTCCCACTACCAAGCACCCGGTCACCGCCCCCCTAAACGCCGTATTTTCCTCACTCTTTAAATTCCACCTATTCCTGATTACTCTATTCTCATTTTCATTCCTCTCACACCATCTAAATTATTAACAACCACATATTTAAAAGTGATTAGCTACGCTCCAAATAAATGCTGAAATACTTACAGCTATCATTGTGCTGTCATCATTGTTATCATATCTACAATATATTGGCGTTAACAATAATTACAATTGATGTTTATACCCTATTGTACTTTTACATTGTTTCTTAATACTGTCAATATTATATTTTACATTACTGCTACTGTTAACTTACAGCCTATTGTGCTTCTCTGGTGTTACAAATGTTTGCATATTTATGTAAAGTGCCAATGTATACCAAACGTAACATTTCTGTACCGCTTCTGAAAACTTTTACTTTTCCACCTACTTCTTCTTCCTCCTTTTCTTCGCTTTTCTTCCTTCCTTTCCTTCACAGACTTTCCCATTATGTCTTTACGACCCTTTCCCTAAACGCGTCATTTCTTCACCTTCACTACTATCCATACCATATTCTTCTATATTAATGTTCGGTCATAAACCGCCATCCCGATTGAGGTTTTCTGGGTTTATTCAATTGCTTAAGGCGTACGCCGGATGGCCCTGCTTTGCACTCCCAGTCATAAATGTACAGTTTGTCCCCCCTTTAGTCTCTCTCCTTTCTCCTTCTCGTTCGTATTTTCTACTTCATTTTTATTTATGATTCCCTTCTCTCATTTTTCTCTTCTCTTCCATTTCTATACATTAATGCTGTTCGACCCTAAGCCGCCATCTTGATTGAGGTTTTCAGGGTTTACTCAATCGCTTAAGGCGTATGCCGGGATGGTTCCTAGTTTTGCACTCCCAGACGTAAATGTACAGATTTCCCTCCCCTCTTATATGTTACTACCCTGTATCAATGTAGACTCAGTGGTTAGGCGGAAGAGCAGGCCCTATGGCCTGAGCCTCGCCATTAATAAAGACTATTATTATTATTATTATTATTATTATTATTATTATTATTATTATTATTATTATTATTATTATTATTATTATTATTATTAAGTTAAACCGTATTTGAAAACTAAACTAGAAGTTTGAAAGTGATTAATTTTCCTTCCTGAAAAATTGTTTCATGGACATACTCCACTTTGAAAATAAACTTTCAAGTTCTTACAAATATATAGGCCCTACTAAGCCTGGTTGTTTCTTGTGACGAAAAAATAATACAAGCAAACGATAACGAGCAAATAGTGAAGTTGATTCTTCAGCACTCACCGGAAATGAATATGTTTGGATAATAAAGAGATTGTACATAGAATCGCCCCATTAAAATTTTTTCTTAAAATGAATGCGAAATATAGAGCCTAAATACAATTGCGATCATCGTTTGAACTTGCAGACACCCATTTTCAATTTGAATACGTTTGACGTATTCCAATACTACAAGACATTCCAATACTACAAGATCAGTCAGTAAGTATAAGTTTATTCGGTCTGATTAATGACATTGCTACTAACGCCACCAAATTACATCCTCTTTTCGGGAGAGAAAAAAAACGAAAAGAAAACAAAGAAAAACGTGACAAAGAGTTCGCGTTCCTCGACCTTTCGTTTTCACTTGTTTGTGGGCGTGTTACTGTTAGCAGCATCTAATAAGCAGGGCGAATCGGGTGTTTGCGAGCGGCGGCGCGATCAACAATACTCAGCACAATCGCTCACATGCGCGAAGGCTCTGCCCTCGACCTTTGGGTTATATTTAACAGCTATCTCGGTCGCGTCTGACTGCTGTCTGACCGAAATGGATAGAGACAGAAGCAAGTTATTGTGAATGATGGCAGTATTATTCTGCAAGGCTCTGTATACAGCTGGTATAAAACTCGTAACTTTCTTATCTGCCACTCACCTTTCGTTATAAATTGTGATTGAATAAATAAATAGTTTCGTTTTCACTTAGAGATGTTGAGGTTGGATTATCTCACAAATCGTTTCGAGTTATACAGCTGATTTATTTGGATTTAATAGAAATGTTTCCATAAAATTGAGTACAATAATTATTATAATGAAAAATAATAAAAAATTGAATAAAATAATAGAATAAAAAGAAATAAAAATGGAAAGGGATTTGTTAAAAATAAACTATAGGAAGAAGTTTTGCGAAGAGAAAAAGAAAACATAAAAAGAAACAACGAGAAGAGTTATTATATTAGACTCTGAGATATCCAACCCTTGGCATAATGAAAAATCATTTTTTTAAATCTTTTTCTATTAGGTAACAAAATTAAGCATAAAATTAAGCTTTAAAACCATGCTCTATTAGGAAATGCACACAGCATTTGCATATTTGCTCAACAGAACCTTAGGGATTTGTCTTTGATAAATGTTTACAGGTGAGCTTAATTAAACAATATGTTATAAATTACTTTCTCTAACAAGTTGTACAGTCAGAACGTACGATTTTGTGAGCCCTTCACACCCAATAATGGTTTAAGGTCTGTCTTTTTCTCTGCGAGTCATTCCGTCTGTAGTCAATGCTTCAAATTCTTCAAATTTGACATTCCTGGAAAGATTCATTTAGTTGAGTCCTACCTTATAAGTAATGACTATTATTGCGTATTCAAGGGGAAAAAAATGAAACTTTTATGAAATATCAGACTATTGTAGCGCGACTTATAAAATTACGATAACGATTTTCTTGAGTTCTAATTTATTTTTAACATTTTTTAATAATTTTTTCCTCTCAGTCCCATCATCGGGCCCCTTGACTGAAGGGGCCCCGGCCGATCGCCGACTGCCCTTGCCTACCGCCGGCCCTCTTCCTGAGCGTCCAGAAGTTCCTGGAAACTGCGCGGTGTGCAAATGAAATCAGCGGAAGGTCGCTTGCGGCAACGCCAATCTGGGACATTCATCTTTCATCTATTCATCTTCATCGTCCTCATCTTTCAACTATTAATAGTTAAATTGTTGGGAAGGGATTCTGAAACTCAAGAAAGCCTGCGCAGATGATTTTCTCCCCATACGTCACATGCAGTTTTTTACTTTTTGCTTGACTAAATAAATAAATATATAAATAAATCAAGCATGAGAATCTTTGACGCCACCAAATAATATTGAAATATTGGACCAAAGTAACCAATATCAATTATAAAATAAAACGACAATATTCCAAGCTTATTCACTCTTCAAAACAAGCCGTCTTTCCTTAGCTTATTATAATATACAGAAGGGATTGTTTAAATTTATTTATTTAGTCATTCGTTAATAATTTTTCATCTAATGATTTGCTCGGAGCCCCTTTGGTGCCGTGTGCTCGGTGGCGCGGGGCAGGGGCGGGCGGAGGGGTGGGTGGACGGGCGGGCGGGGTGGAGGTGGCGGGGCGGGGTGGACGGGACGGTGCGGAGCGGAGAGGGACGGGGCCGGGCGGGGCGCGACGGACTGGGACGGAACGCGGCGCGGCGGAGAGGGACGGGGCGGGGCGGGGAGGAACAGGGACGGGGCGGGGCGGGGTGGGACGGAGCGGAGAGGAACAGGGCGGGTCGGAGGGACGAGGGGACGGAGCGGAAGGAACACGGCGGGTCGAGGAGGACGGGGCGGAGCGGGCAGGTCGGGACAGGGCGGGGCAGGGCAGGACGTCAGGCCGGGGCGGGAGGGTGGGGCGGGGTGGGACGGAGCGGAGAGGAATAGGGAGGGTCGGAGAGGGACGAGGCGGGGCGGGGCGGGTGGGACGGAGCGGAGAGGAACAGGGCGGGTCGAGGAGGGGCGAGGGGTGGGGCGGGCGGGGCGCGAGGGGCGACGGCGGGGTGTGCGCTCTGCTCGCAGCGCTGCTTAACATATTTATACTGCGGGAAAAGCGCCGCCAATGCGGCGATAGGGGTCTCGTGCCCATCAATATGTAATGTTATGACCGGAAATGATTGTGTGCTCGCCGCGGCACGCGCGATGCTATCGGCGCCGCGGGGGGTGTGGCGCCCACACGCGGGGCGGGGGCGGGGCGGGACGGGCAGTGGGAGGGAGGGGAACAGGGTCCGGGATCTCCGCTGCAACGGAGAGAGCATGTTGAGGTGGAACGGCGAATCAATGGGGAAGAACGCGGATCGCTAGTATGAAATGTCTGCCGTGTTTGAACTCAGTTACTGCAACAGTCCTACTTACAGTCGAAATCCGATTATCTGAAGGTCAATTATACGAATTTCCCTATTATTCTAATCGATTTTGAGAAAATTAACACGTAGTAATAACGTAAAATAAATAAGTTAAATCCTTTTGGCTACAAAATTATATATGCATGTATTGGACATTCATACATAATTTAATTCTTAGTTCCTTTTTATTTTCTCTCAATACTTCCTAGGAAAAGAAAGTATTGTAATCTTGCGCAGGAATTTTCGATCAAAATCTCTTATTGCATGGCCCTGGTAACGAAAGAGTGGAAAAATCTTGTTCCTAAATGTAGTAAATTACTTCCTTTAACAATTTGTGTAGTCAGAATCCATATTTTGTGAGTCCTTGATTCCTAATAATCTATTGACAGCAAAACTGCCTATCACTACTACCATATTGAAAATAGAGATTTTTTTACTTAAAATCTTTTCTAAAAAAATCAGGTTTTTAAAAAAGGTGATGTATAATTTTTTTAAAATCTGAGTACTGTTCTCGTAATTTCGGCTTGAAGTTAATGCAATAAAATAAAATTCTCAAAAACAGCTCTAAGATTTTCTTCAGTTTTTTCTACGGATAAAACAAGGGACACTTCAACTTATGGCGCAGGTTTCATTTTGTTAAACTCTGTGAATTTTAGAATACCTTCAAAAGTTAGAAATAATGAGTGAAAGTATGTGTTGTTGTAGGACCACTAATTTAAGAACTAAATCTTTCAGTATTTACAGTTTCTGTACCTTATGTTTGTAATGCTAAATTTGATTTATTTGAAATTGAATGTTTACTAGTCTAAAGCCTTTTTGAAAAATTTCATTCATGAATTTTATTAATCATCCGAATATTTGTATATTGAATCGACATGATCTCCCTTTATATTCCGGAAAATGGAATTAAAATATTAGGGATGAATTAAATTAATTATTTAAATCTTTATTAATAGTAAATAAAATATTAGTTTTTTTGGCAATAATACGGAGTTGTAATAAAAGAAGTAATAAAATATTAGCATTGTCTCTTAGAAAGAATGGGCGTTAATGGCGAATAATACACTCATGATGAATTAATTAAAGCGGCTCAAGAGTTACTTCCGAACTCATTCACTGCTTTTTATTGTCATCGGCTCGACATCCAACATCAACACCCAAGCACTTCAAATTCTGTTCAAAGATGTCCTAGGCGATATGCTTAAGGTATTTGACTTAGCCAATATTTGAACTAAAGTGGTACATAACCAATTTTTATTTTGAATTATTTTAGCTAAAGAGGCGAGAATAATGTTCTATTTTTTCTTCTAAAATAATGTTGCAGTGAATGTCATCAAATGGTCGAGATGAAATAATTTTACAAAATGTGATCCAAGAGTGTCACATACTAATGTTCTTAAAATTAGCCGGCTTACCGGCCTTGTATTACACAAAAAAATGCATTGGAACCAACTTATCAACAATGCAGTTTGTTTTAGTAACTAGCAATGCACACGTTTATTACAAATATATTGGGAACTATGATATAAAAAGAGTTTCCCTCTCAAGGGTGTTTTTGACTTGGTGAAAACAGGCTTCAACTGGTTAATAAAAATTCATTTCAGGGAAATCTTTCCAGTTCTAGGATCTCTCTTCTTGTATGTTCTATGTCCAACAGAGTAGCGGCAAAAATGTTGCCTTTGATGTGATCCGATCAATTGAGTGAAGTAGAGAATTCAGTCGACGGAAAGTAATGAGTGTGCACTTAAAAAAACACAAAGAGAAGGCAAGAATCACATGACAGCTGTCACACTCGTTCTCGCCATGTACGTGCTTCAAAACCTAAACAGTTTCGAGGAATAGACATTAACTCCTTGGGATTTTCTTAACCCTATTCGTAAAGCTGCCATTCACGTCATTAAATGAAGTGCTATGCTCTGAAAAGTTTTAGAGAAGAAAGATGAATATTTTACTTAGTGAAGTAAAGCACCGTTTCAAACAGGAACGATGAACTGGAAAATTAATACCCTCTTGACTGCAATACAATTCTAAAATAAAATATCTACGTAATAAGTATGTCAATAATAAAAATGAAAATATTTCGACCGAATTTACATAAACATTTTCTGAAGTATTTCACGCTTACAAAATATCAATATTAAACTACATTATTGTTCCTAAACGCGAGACGAAAAAGTTTTCGGTAATTGGTATTTTATATTATTAGAATGTAAGTCGGCATTGAAAACAGACAAGAATAAGCATAAGTTGTTTTTAACGAAAGCTCAATAGAGAGGAAATTTATTAATTCGAGCAGAGGTATCTTAAATTGGTTTATATCTCGAATTTTAATAATTCCCTTTCAAGGTGTTCGGTTACTCACTACTTTGATAAGAGGACATTTCAGATACAGATTTATTCGATTGGCTTTCAAATTTCGACATTCCACCGATTAATGATTTTTTTCAAAATTTCGTTTACTCCATCGCGGAAAACATTTGGTGTCCTTGGGGACTCGTAAATGGAAGCTGTGAATTCAGAGATTTTCTTGATAAATGTGGGCTACGAGAATGGGAAATCTGCACATCGCTCGGCATTAAGGATGGGAATGGTGACTGAATAGGGAAGGAAGACTTGTTCATAACTAGAGACCGGAAAAATAAGTACTATGAAACGTCAAAATATGTAATAAAACGTAATAATACGTAATAAATATGAAAATCGGATATAATATGTAATATAAAGTACTTAATTATAAACCCATTTACATAATCCGAAATTACGTCTATAAAAATTTCCTATACAAATTTGAAAAAAATTACCATTCATAACAACTTTCCCATCGTTAGTAAAACCTTCACAAACTGTTATCCAGGCATGCAGTTTAGCAGCTAGACTAGAAGCAACAGAAACTATCGTAATACAAACTGCAGATATCTAAGAGTTTCTTGGAAACTGGTTAAAGGTCGAAAACGTGGCGTCAATGATACTTTTCACACTTAAATGTGAAAATGACCTGTCGCAGACGCGCACTGAGATAACTGAAGCAGGCGCGCCGCCCTGTGAGAACATCCGACCGCGCCTTCACGTATCGTACCTCGAGTAGAGTATAAAGTTGCAGGCATATATAATATAGGAAAAATTGCTGAAATTTTTGAAAAAAAAACCAAATAAAAATATGCAACGAAAAAATTTTGGGGCAACAATTCGCCAAGATTAAAATTTTGAGAGCGATACGTAGAAAGACAAACAAATATGTAATTACATAAAAATCCTGTCTCTATTCATAACACGTTGTCTAGACCTCTGCCTGTAACTGATCCGACGAAATCACAAAACGACCAATCAACAGTCAGTCTATTGCAGTTATCTACAAGCTTATCCAAGTACGAGTATCTACATGCCTCATCCAGATAGAGATCAGCTTCGACGAATTTTTAACGGAGATCAAAATCCCGTCACAACATGGGTTCGACCCGTCCGATCTACGAAGCGTCAGTTGCCATCTCTACAACTACGCTATCGCCGCCTGGGGAGGAGTGATTTCTTCACGCGCAATATGGGATCCGACTCTAAAGAAACTCGTCGATTGACAAACGGCCCCCTCCGTCTCGGCGCGGCCATTAAAAGCGAGAGCCAACGTCCGCTGACACTTGTATGCGCTGCCCGCGGAGGGGAGCGCTTCTAGCCCCGCGCGGGCAGCGGGCAGCGGGCGCGGGCAGCGGGCAGCGGGCGCCGGAGCGGGAACCCGGGACCGAAGCCTCCGCCCCCACGCCGACACCGGTTCCCACGCGCGAGGGGGCGCGACTCCCGGGCTGCGGAGGCGGAGAGAGTGGACGAGGGGGAAATAGGTGGAGGAGGAGAGACGGTGGCAGAGAAGCGGACCTGGAGAGACGATGGCGGTGGCAGAGAGAGTGAACGAGGGGAAATAGGTGGAGGAGGAGAGACGGTGGCAGAGAAGGGACCTGAGAGACGATGGCGGTGGCAGAGAGAGTGAACGAGGGGAAATAGGTGGAGGAGGAGAGACGGTGGCAGAGAAGCGGACCTGAGAGACGATGGCGGTGGCAGAGAGAGTGAACGAGGGGAAATAGGTGGAGGAGGAGAGACGGTGGCAGAGAAGCGGACCTGGAGAGACGATGGCGGTGGCAGAGAGAGTGAACGAGGGGGAAATAGGTGGAGGAGGAGAGACGGTGGCAGAGAAGCGGACCTGGAGAGACGATGGCGGTGGCAGAGAGAGTGAACGAGGGGGAAAAGGTGGAGGAGGAGAGACGGTGGCAGAGAAGCGGACCTGGAGAGACGATGGCGGTGGCAGAGAGAGTGAACGAGAGGGAAATAGGTGGAGGAGGAGAGACGGTGGGAGAGAAGGGACCTGGAGAGACGATGGCGTGGCAGAGAGTGAACGAGGGAAATAGGTGGAGGAGGAGAGACGGTGGCAGAGAAGCGGACCGGGAGAGACGATGGCGGTGGCAGAGAGAGTGAACGAGGGGAAATAGGTGGAGGAGGAGAGACGGTGGCAGAGAAGCGGACCTGGAGAGAGATGGCGGTGGCAGAGAGAGTGAACGAGGGGGGAAAAGGTGGAGGAGGAGAGACGGTGGCAGAGAAGCGGACCTGGAGAGACGATGGCGGTGGCAGAGAGAGTGAACGAGGGGAAATAGGTGGAGGAGGAGAGACGGTGGCAGAGAAGCGGACCTGGAGAGACGATGGCGGTGCAGAGAGAGTGAACGAGGGGAAATAGGTGGAGGAGGAGAGACGGTGGCAGAGAAGCGGACCTGAGAGACGATGGCGGTGGCAGAAGAGTGAACGAGGGAAATAGGTGGAGGAGGAGAGACGATAGCAGAGAAGCGGACCTGGAGAGAAGATGGCGGTGGCAGAGAGAGTGAACAAGAGGGGTGAAGCCAGAGAGACGAAGGTGGCAGAGAGATGGAAATGGGTGGAGGAGGTGGAGCTGTGAGAGGAGGAGAAGCGGTGACAGAGACGAGGAGATGAAGCTGGGTGGCAGAGATAGATAGATAGATAGATAGATAGATAGATAGATAGATAGATGAGAGATAGATAGATAGATAGATAGATAGGTGAGAGAGAGAGAGAGAGAGAGAAAAGAAGTAGAAATGGGTAGATGGGGTGATGCTGCAGGAGGAGGGGAGGCGGCGACTGAGAACGCCACGTTGGAGAGATGTTGGTAGCGGATGCGGAAAGATGGGGGTGGAGAGGTATGGTGATAGTGGTGGAAGACATGGCGGACGTGGAGATTGTTCGAGGAGGAGGCAGTCCCTGCATCCAGATGATTTGAATTGCATTGTTGACCACAGCTCCCTGTGACGTCTTCGCGTCATATCACTCCATTTCTTCCGAAACATGGCTCCTGCCTTAGGGTGCGTTTATGTTGGAGCAGCGACAAACGATGAGAGCAGCGCTACGAGCGAAGCAACGAGAACGTCCACATGTAAACAGATGGAAGTGTTCATGTTGACAGCGCGCTGATCACGGGATCAGCGCTGCGACCCGCGATAAGAGCGAAGAAAACCCTTGGGTAGGTTTTCGCTGCTAGTATCGCGCTGTTCCGCAGTCTTCACAGCTGGCACACTTCAGTGTTTTGCATGTCGAATAACATGAATGCTGAGAAATTGATCACTTGTTTTATTGTTAGGAGTCAATTTTGGGACAAAAGGACACAAATCGCCGCAATAGCTTCGTTTTAGACAAATTGTGTACCGCAGAAATGAGCACAAACGTAAGTTTTAGAGGTTAGGTTACATTCGTTTTCACTGAACGACAAGTATACAAATAATTACGGGATAACTGCCATTTTATTGTTATATTGTGTTGTGCAAAACTAATTGTTAACTTAGATAAAGGACATAATCATCTGCCAGTGATAATGTTTTATTCTGAATCATTTTTTTGTATTGCAAACCCTCAGAAGTTTTGTTCACTTTGTTTGCCATAATCACCCATTTCATCTGTTAATGAATTTGTAAATTGCATCCACACCTTGTAAAACTATAGAAAAGAATTTATTGTAGTTGTGAGATATTGACCCAGAATGATTGAGATGATTAATTTTATGTGCTTGTGCCCATGGCACACAATGTGAGTGCAATTCAAGGAAGTATAATTAAACGATTGGGATGTTTTTATCAGTGAATAACTATCACTGAAGAACAATATGAATAAAATGAAATGCCAGAAACAGAATATTTTTTTTATTTTTAAACTAGAAAATTTATTGAAAAAGAATTATCTAAATTATTGCTTTTGATAGTACATGTATCTCATTTCCTAGAACAACATTTCGAAGGGATGAAAATTGAATGTTTGAAATTAATTCAAAATTGAAGTGATTGAAATCAGCTAGTCCCAAGCCACAATTTGGCAAAATATTGAGATGTCGTCAGCCTTCCGTTTTGTCATAGTTTAAGATTTAAGAAACAATTTTAAATAAAACAAATATGCCATTTACCTTTATCACTTCCCTTATAATATATTTTCCTTGGAATTCAGAGTAGTTTTTACTTCAGAATACAAAATCATTTATTTACATTGGTCTTTGCAAAACTCAATCATTTTAGAAATATCCTTTGTACACTTGGATAATATTTCATGAAAAACTTACAAAATTTTGGGAGAGAGTGATATGTTATTCAGTCAACATGAACAGAGGACACCTAAAATATTTATCATATGGAAATGTTTTTAACACTAGATGGTTTATTGTACATGTAATCTTCAGACTTTACATTCAGTTAAATTAAACACAGACAAACCACCACATATATGCTCTTTACAGACAATAGGAAACAAATACTGAGAATTCAATTAAGATTGGTAGAACTAACAGCAAAATTATTGTCTTAGACAATATTAAAATGAGAAGAATCCTTTCTTATTTCAAGACAATAACAATGAATTTGAAGATGTTTTAATTTTTCTTATTTACTCCATGATATATATTGCACAACAGATATTTTTCTTATATTACAAAATAAACGACCAAAAAAATACTACTTCAAATTAATTATTATCTCCTTTTAAATACTGAAAATGTACCAAACTGAAAACTGTTTTATAAAATGAAACTTGACAGACTAATAAAATATTAGAAAGACTATGAATAATAGAAATTGGCAGAATGGGAGAGCACTGCACACATTTGAAATTTTCTGTACATAGTCACTTTTCTTCACACAATTTCACACTTGTCTTCACTGTTTTTATTTTTCATACAACCTGGCATAAAATACTGTTATGTTTGTGAGATTCACATAGGCATATAGTACACAATACATTTCCTTTCCTCCTTAGAAGACACAATTCCATAATTTTTCTTAAAAATTCATTCACATACAATCAAATTTCTTTCAAGAGACTAGGCATCTTCTCTCTGTAAAAAAGGAAAGGCCATTGAGTTCCTCAAATGAAATCAATCACTAACCTCAATACTAAATGGTATACTATAATTATAACCCTGCTGGAAATATACATCTGTTTCTCTTTAACAGTCAATGCAAATATGTTTATATGTATGACACTTAATTTTCCATAAACACTAATGTGCATTAACACTCATTATTGTAGCCATGGCAGCTTACCTCTATAATCATCGCAACTTCAGGCAGGATATCACTTTAGACAATTTTTTATGTGTCTGACTTTCTAAAATTCTCCTCATCACATTCATTGAAGTTTTCGTCAAATGACGACGCATCGATGAAAAACGCCAAGAAAATATGAAATAACAATACATTTCCAAAACAAATCACTATTGAATTGCTCGCAGTATAAAACTTCGAAATACGTACGCTCTAGGACTAACTCTTTCGCGGGCTGCACACAGCTGTTTGCTGCATGTTGCAGAGTCGAGAGAAATTGACACATCTCTCACCAAGCATGCCAATATCCAGCCAAGAAAATACTTGTTGTAATGCTTCCATTGCATAGGGAATGATGTTGAGGTTGACTCTACTGCACTTCAACTTAAACGGTAACCAAAGTTCCTAAGCCAATTTAAGTAAATATGGCGGTGATTTACGTAAGGTTGGTATTGAATTGACAAGTTAGTTTCGCCGAATGTCCTGTAGATGTCTCTGGTGGATTCGAGTGGCGCTGCTTCGCTCTGCTCCGACATAAACACATCAGCGCTGCGATTTCGCAATACCTACTCTCTTCGCTCATCATTTATCGCTGCTCAACATAAACGCAGCCTTAGACGTCGACGCCAGTGGGAGGAAGAGAAGGGAAATAAAGGCATGGGAGCCTTGCGACTTTTTTTGAAATTTCATTCAATTTATTCAAAACTATTACCACATTTTGATCTCATCTCTTCACATATCAAAGGGGAATTCTCATTAAACCCAAGCGGATATCATTTCAAGAAGAAATTACAATCTGAATGTGTAATTTTTCTGAAACTAAATTATGGAGGGGCAAATTTACTGCATTGGCGCACGGGAAATTCTTTCTGCATATGCGTCTGGTGGCCGTCGGCGATCTGCCCAGCATCTTCGGAAAGCTCAAGATGTGACCGTTTCCTAATATAATACTTTTGCTCCGACAACGACACCTGCATGCAGACTTATGAAGATATTGAAGATTACTGATGTGTTATAATTTGTTATCGGAACTTCCCACTTTCTGCACGAAATATTATGGAATAAACAGTTGTTCGTACACTAGCGATTCTGCAACATTGATTTAACTGTTATCTTAAGATAGATTTTCATTGTAAAGGTGTACTAATATTATGTCACTTGAAACAGATCAAACACCAATAATTATTCATTATCATTATTTAAATATTATCATTAATTTCTGCTCAATGTTTAGGTGTCATATTAGCTGCAAGTGAGTGACAGGCCTATCGTCTCCTGTCCTACATCTCTTCCTCAAATTTTAGTATCACTGAGTGCTAGAAAGGCACGCGTAAAAAGAAAGTATTGAACAAAATTTGAAGAACACATTCATAAAAACGTTCTACATTAAAGGTTTAAACTTTATTCTTAATTTATTTAATACCCCTGTCTTAAATACATGTTGTTATGAGAAAAGTGTGAAAAATCTGTTCCCCAAATTATTTTTCATACTGTTCCGGTTCTTTTGCCATCTTCGTTGCTTCACGTCATGGTGGTCATATCTTTACTCATTACTTCCCCTGAACACTCCTCTGCAGCTACCATTCTCTGTCATGACACAGCCGGTATCTAAGCATATCGCCTCTTTTTCCTACTACAGCATCAAGGTGCTTCCCTTCAACGTCAAATTCATCTCTGTAAGTGACTGCTTGTGCCTCTGGTACAGTTAAAGTTTGCAGCTTTTACGGTTTTCACAACGGTGTCGCTGCCACCACCACCACCACCACCACCACCACCTCCACTACCGATTCAGCCATTGCCACCACCATCACCGCCAACGACTACGCTGCCTACACTGCCACTGCCACCTCCTCTACCACAAAGTCCGCCATATCGACGCCGCCACCACCGCTACATCTCCACTACCGATTCAGCCATTGCCACCACCATCACCGCCAACGACTACGCTGCCTACACTGCCACTGCCACCTCCTCTACCACAAAGTCCGCCATATCGACGCCACCACCTCCGCCGTCGCTCTCGGGTTCGCTCCCCTTCTGCCTTGCAACGCACCTTTCCTCCCTCCCGCCGCCCGCAGCTTGTTGCTAAAAGGACCCGGTAGTTATTTAGCGCGGGGCGCGTCCCCTCCGCGCAGCCACCTCGCCTGCGCCCGCGCGCTCCCCCAGTTGCCAGTTGCGCAAGGGCCGGCGCGGAATTGCAGAGCGGAGGAGGAGGAGGTGGAGGAGGAGAAGAAGAAAGTGGCGCACAAAAGAGGCTCTGGGGGAGTCGGTGTGGGAACTGGAAAAGTTGCAGCTGGTGGAGGAACTAGAGGAAGGAGGATGATGAGGGGGAGCGGAGGTGGTGGAGGAGGAGGGGGTGGAGACGACGAGGGAGGTAAGAGGAAACGATGAAGATAATGCAGGGAGAGAAGGTTACGTGAAGACAACGAAGTATAAGAAGAAAACAAGAACCACTCAGTTATAAAAGCACGAACATGAAAGATTTACAGCATAATAAATATGCAAATAATTCAATAAAAGCAAAATAAAAAAAATAGAAGGCTTCCAGAAAGGAAGTAATTGAAAAAATGAAATAATTAAAAAGAAATAATGTCGGTAATAAAATAAACGAAACGTTACCCAAGAGGCAAATAAGAATAAGAAGAAAGCAAAAGGCTAGTAATACTTCAAGATATTCAGCAATGAAAGTGAAAACCAAAACAATAGCGTTTGAATAAAGATAGACACGAAACAGGAAATAAAGGAAGAACAATGAAAATTGTTAAGACATTTTCGTTATTGGTGACTGCAGTACCTTGCTAACTGAAAAATTCAAATAAGAGATGCATCCAGGATTTTTCTCTGGAGCAGGCTGCAGGTATATTGCCCAGTCGCCTTGACGTTTTCTTATTAAGATTTTTTCATTGTTGATGTAAAAA
Source organism: Teleogryllus oceanicus (assembly GCA_964035755.1). Classification (NCBI taxonomy): domain Eukaryota; kingdom Metazoa; phylum Arthropoda; class Insecta; order Orthoptera; family Gryllidae; genus Teleogryllus; species Teleogryllus oceanicus. The sequence continues at coordinate 128,715,271 of CAXIVR010000005.1, read as the reverse complement.
TGTATGAATGAATACGGTATAAGCCAAGTGTTGAATATAAAATGTATTTTTACTTTTGACTTACAGTTAATATTTATAACGTTAACCAATTATATATTGAATGCTTTTCTTTAGTATAAAAAATTGGTAAAATCTGTATTTTTGACTATATTGGCTTCTGGGAAGGGGGGCTGAAACCACATTCCCCCCGCGGATGCCCCACTAATTAAAATAAAAGGAACATTGAAGTTACTTTCTGTATCATGTACTGGCTTATAGGTCTCTTTGCTCCAGAGTAGAACAGACAAGCGCGGGAAGCGAGGATGAGCTGATAACAGGACAACTACAACAGAATGAAAACACAACAGTTGCAAGACCTGAAAGGTAATGAAGGTGGGAGATTCGAAATCAGGAGTACACCAAAGACGCAAGAATGGACAGGCGAATACAAGAAATATGGTATTACACTAAACAGAAATACATGGTAGAAAAAGTCAGAAAGCAGAAAAAAACGAAAAAACAAAAAAAAAAGACAGAAAACGAAACTGGTGAAAAAGACCCAAAAAGGAATGAAAGAAAAAACAAAACAAAGAAAAACATGCACCAGAAGGAGCCGCCATAAATGAGCAGAAGAAAAAACATGAGGTGGGGGGGAGGGGGCTGCATCAGAGCCTCGAACGGCCGCGGGGTCCGCGCATAGGAGGGGCCGCTTAGTTCCGGAATGAACGGAAGGGCGATCCGCGAGTGCGGTAATGCAAGGGGGGGGACGAACGAAAGAGCGGGCGGCCGGGCGAGCGGGCGGGGACGGGCGGGGCGAGCGGCGGGGCAGGGCGAGCGGCGGCGAGGCAGGGCGAGCGGAGCGGGCGGGCGGGCGGGCGAGCGGGCGAGCGGCGGGCGGGCGGGCGGAGCGGGCGAGGCGGGCGGAGAGCGAGCGGGCGGGCGGGCGGAGAGCGGGCGGGCGGGCGGCGGCGGAGCGGGCGGGCGGGGAGCGGGCGGGCGGGCGGGCGGGCGGGCGGGCGGGGGGCGGGCGGCGGGCGGCGGCGGGCGGGCGGGCGGGCGGGCGGCGGGCGGGCGCGGCGGGCGAGCAGGCCGGGCGGCGGGGTCGAGCGCGGCGCGGGCGACGACTCCTAGGCGCTGCGCCCACACTCCGTCCCGCAGGCCGCCGGCGCGACGATCAGACCGATCCGCGAGATCGCGCGGATTCCACGTTGGCCCCTCGGCCTCGCGAGGAGCCACGCCCGGCCACGTGTGCGGCCTGTGTTCGCCCGCGAAATGGGTCACCTCCGCCGCAGCTGCCCGCACCTGGAAGAATGGTTGCAGTTCAGGACGCGACATTTGACATCATTTTAGCGTTTGGAGACGTTGAATGCTTAGTAATTTACTACGCAAAACGATAATATTTGATTTACGAAAGAAGTGTTGGAAGCTATGTGATTACAAAAGTGACAAGGGTGGTATCAAATGAGGTCGACAGGTTTTATAATTTATTTTGAAGGACATTAGTCTGCTGCTTATTTTCTAACTTAAAATCTAGCGTAACCTAAACATAGGCTGTCTAAATATATAAATTAATATTGTATCTACATTGTACCCACTATTTACACTTGCGTCTTGCACCGTGAACTCTATTTTCACTTGCGCTTTCTCACTATCACATTCTATGCACTTTCACTCTGGAGGTCCCTGTCGTATTCACGCATATCAAGTCACTATCACTTGGATTATTAGTATTCTCGAGATCTAATACAAAACTAACCCCAGTTTCGTTGAGATCGATTAAAGATAAAGCGTATTTTTATTTATCCATTTTTTTGTAAATACTTTGCAATTTACTTTTGCAAAGAAAACATTTTCATATTTGTTTACTCACGTTAAGAACCACAGTTTCGCTGCCGCAACAAGTAGTGTCCATGGAACCGCCCAGAGAGATCTCGGGAGTCATTTTAATAAAATATTTATCACCCCAAGGTGATAAAGAAGTCTAATGAAGTCATATTCTATCTGCAGGAATGGCAATTCGGATGTTTTCTGTAACATTTAATATTCAAAATGCTTTATACAAAAAAGATACGCATTGAAATTTGTAGAGAAAACGTTTTAAACATCACTTGGTTCTAAACATAATCCTGATTTTTTCATAACATTGCAAAATTAAACACTCGTTTTTTAAGTCGTTTGGACACTTTTTCAGCAGAATATTTTATTTTTGGTGAGAAAACAAATCAATTAATTTTTCAACTAATATTTTTTAGTAAGTTTCTTAACTAATTTCTACGCCTTTGATGTATGATGATGATGATGATGTCAAATCTTGTGAGAATTGACTTTCTCAGTTACAATTTTACCATTACAATATGATTATTTACAATATGCTTAGAACATCAGAATATTTTATATAGAACCAAGTGACGTTTAAAAGTCACCTTGGAATATTGAGAGAAATAGTGCAGTACGTGCCTCGTACGTCTGAATAACACGTTTATACGGAGTGCATTCTGGCAGTCCGTATTTCATGTGATATGATAACAGGTTCAAATGTACGAATCCAGAAGCAGGTGAGGTAAAGGAACGGTAAGTGCAATTCTTTACAATACGACCGGGTGCACATTGTAGTCGGCAAACACCCAGGAATAGTCATTGCAATAATTTGTTGAAAGCATAAGTACATTACTTCAGGACGTACTTTCCTTGCAGGAGAATATAGGAAATTTTCCAAGAGATTTAATTATATTTTTCGTTATAGTATATATTTCATATAATTTTAAGTTCAATATCTTTAATCAATATTTTTGTAACGATAGAAAAAGGAATATATGAATTATTTGTTTGAATTGAGTTTTCAATTAGCCCATACATAACATCATCATTGATATTTTATCCTTGATTCTCCCTTTACACACTACGTTCAACTTATATTTAGATTGTATCTCTTCTTCCGACTCCTCAAAATTATTTTATATTTCAAAGTTAAAAATGATTTTTTGCTCAGGAAGGAAAAGATAACGTTATAGAAAAATTGTAAACAAATAAAATATGAAAACAATACAGACTATCATAAATTACCAGTAAAATATAAAAATTCACAGATCATTCTTATTTTAATTGTATTTTACATTTCGCATTTTTTAAATTTAAAATGTGCTATGCCAGTTATATAGGTAATTATCGGAGAAAACACAAAATGGAAACTCATACAAACGAAACCCTTAAACGAGAGTCAATTTGCATTTCAACCTCACACACACTCAAATTCCCAATTCTGAAGAACCCTTGGGTGCAAGTGGCACTACCAGCTGAGCGGGGTGAACAACGAGGGAGAAAAGCAGTCACCACCTGCAGCGCGGCTCGCAACAACTTCACCCGAAGTGCACGGAGCCAGCGCTATTTCTCCTATTCACATTTTACTTTCACAGCGCGTGAATATTGAGCTGGCGGTGGCCGCCACTTGCCGCCTCCGAAACAGGGCGGTGGAGGGCGGGTTCTGCATTCAGGGAACCCCGCCCGGCCCCGCCCCGAAACTGTCTTCCAGCCGCCCTTGCAGCTCCCCGGACTCCGCGGACGCATTGCCTCTAATTCGCGACGAACCTCTCGGCCTTTCACCTCGTCTTCTTTCCTTCGCGCCTTAACTTTATCCTGCAATTAGAGAGCGTTGGGACTAACGGGGCGAAATTCGTTTTGAATACCCCTTCGGTGCTCGCCCCAGAGTGTGGAGCATCGTGGCTGTTATTTTGCGTTGATTCTGTCCCACGGTCCAATTTCTCTGCCCGCTGGGGATACACTTTTTGTGGCATCCTTTTCTTACGAGTGAATGAGACTTACTATCTAACCCGCTGTGACGGGTACAAAAAGACGCAGGCATTTTAATTCGTATTTTTTATCAACCGGACTACAATTAATTTTGCCCATTGACAAAAAGACTATTTGTTTGTGTTATATTGCAAAGCAAATAATAACAAATCTCATTTACGTTCGAAATAAATCATTTAAATTCGCGAAGAAATGTAATTCGTATTCCAATCACCAAAAAAGCGGAAGACGGACTTTTTGCACAACAGTTCCCTTCTCTGATAAAATAGTGAGATATTGAATATGCGATATATCAAAGCTTTAATACAATCCTACTTCATTTAATGTAATATTTCAGAAGTAATTCAGAACGAGCGTGGATACCATAAAAAAATAGTATTATTCATCATTTTGAAGTAGAACTGTACGACCAAAATTTTGGAGGGGTACAAAATGTCGTTGTATGTACGTTGAAAGAGATGCTGTAGACGGGAATGATGAGAAAGGAAAAATTGTACTTACGTTTATTAGCATTTACTATCACAATCTACTCACTTTACGCGCGACTGCATTTTTGTAAGTAAGACAAATACACAGTATCACGATAACTCGTACTCTCCTCGTCTTCTTCCATAAGCACATATGAATTATTAAGCTCATATGTGACTTATAATTCAATTCTGAGTAAGTCGAAAATGACCAATTTTCAATTCTTTTCTTAGCTCTTTAAGAATCGAGGAGGTGAAATTTCACTGAGAAATACTTGCCTGCAGAGGAAGCGAACGGTACTTATATGGGGCTAATTTAACGTAAGCGCGGAGGGAGAAGCAGGTGGTAACCTGTATTCCCCCAGGGAGGCAGTCATGCAGGCATTCTTTATCCCATCGACAGACCTCCGACGGCGTCATTCTTATGCCCAGTTGCGTCGCGATGCCTACTTATTGGGCGTGGAGCCACGTGGGGAAGTGATTCAGGGGGCTTCTCCTTTTCAGCTCGTCAAGAATAATTTATTAAAATGAAAATATCGATTTGGTGACAACCGATCATCAACGATCAATACAATTTATTTATTAATTTCCCGTAATATTTTTAATTACACATTATTTTGATATAAAAAATTCGCTTTTAATATACCCACATCTCAGCATTCGTTACGAATACACACATACTCCAAAAAAAAATAAGTTCTAAGTAAATCTCCCACTGCAAATTGATAGCTGTCCATCTAAGGAATAGAATGAGATTCTTTGGTTGGACATGATAAATCAAAAATCAGATGAGACGACTTTGAAGAGATAACCATCAACATTGCTATGTACATTTTATGTATGAACTTCATTGACGAGAATATGTCTCAACACCGCAAAAAGCATCCTTCAGGACATCTCATGAAAAGGAGACATTTGCCCTACGGTTGGAGAACTGAAGTGCAAACTTTATGACGTTATTTTAATTATGGATTGCCCTGAGAATACGTTGTTTTTTATTTGTGGCATAATACACCAACATTAAACAGATTAACTCCCACAATAGTTGTTCTCCAAACTGTCCTGCCTCTAATTTAATAAATTGTGTGTAAGGGGAGAGGATAGGACAAGGAAGAGGAAGGACAGATCGCGCGCAGTCCGTGGCCCGTTTGGTAGGGTACTGCTCCGGCATTCGCCTGGCGTTGATCGGAGAAACCACGGAAAACTACCGATCAGAGCAGCCGGCCGCTAGAATTCTCCTCCAGACAGCGACTGAATTCGACCTAGCTGAAAAGGTAGTGTCGAAAATCCTGTCACCGTCAGGACTCGAACCTAGGACCTCCCGGTCAGAGGCGCTGCAGTGACATCAGTTGATGCTGATCATTTGACGACATGAGTGGAAAACATCAATGTTTTGAAAACATCGATGTTTTTGCCATCCCTATTCGGGGCGGCGGCGGCACTTCTTCCGGGTGGCCGCTTCGCGCGCCGTGTGGCGTCGCGACGCCTCTCAGCGCCGCGAGCGCCGCGCCGCCCGGCGTGCGCCGGAGGCTGCGGCGGGCAGGCACGCGGCCGACGCACGCCGCACGCGTGGCGCGCGCGCCCGCCGCCCCTCGCAGCCAATCCCCCTCGCCGGGCTGCTCCGACACTGAGCTGGGCAGGAATCCACAAAAATTACAATGGTTTACAATAAAATCGAGATATCACAGAAAACATTGGGTTGCCTTATTTTATACTTGCTGCAATGAGAATCGTCCGAGGTTCTCGATTTCGTCTAATCTTTCGAAACGTTTGAATTTTGTGTATTCTGTACAACACTTCATTGCACAACACAATTAACAAAACCATCTTTTGATAAAGTGTTATTAGAAGAAATCTCGCTAATGTCGAAAAATTGTATGAATAAACTTTAAAATACACCGTAAAGTATACAATAGTACATGTTTTGTTGTTGATTGTAAAAAAAAATACGTTCAGATAAATGCAGCTATGTGTACTAAAACATCAATTAAGAAAGCATCTGAAATCTAAAAGGAGACTCAAGGATTTAAGAGTATATGATATACCAAATTTGCATTTTATAGAAATCAAAGGATACAAGGATTTCATTATTCCACGACTGCTAAAATATTAAAATCAGAAAGTTAAAAAATAGAAAACCTACGAAAGAAACCTTCAAGATATTACTGGGTCAATTACATTACGATGAAAGTAAAATATTTTTTTATCCGCATTGCGATTTCTTACTATTTCATTCGCCATTTCATTTCATTTCCCAGAGGGCTTACACGTGTTGGAATCTACAATCGCCCAATAAAACCATGTAACATTGGGATAAACACATTATTTGCAGATGCTCGTAACAGAGTGCTTCTTCTGCTACATACCGACCCTCTCAGACTCAAAAAGCCCACTTATCCTCATCACGGAGGTTCTCACAACGTACTTTCGCACTTCCACCTCCTCCACGCGCTCCTTGAACCACCGTTCCACCCCGCTTCATCCCTCGCGCCACCTCCAGCTGCGCGCGCGCGGCCGCAGGGCCCTCCACCCAGCGCGGGAGGGGCGGGGCGGCCTCCGAGGGCGCGTCATTAGCATAATTGGCGCGCCCGCGCCTCGCGGCTCGCGACGCCCTCGGCGGTCCGCTGCCGGCCCTACGGCGGCGGGCGGGGCTCCCACGCCAGTGCTTCCGCGTCGCTCCCACGGAAGGAAGCGGCGGCGGGGGGGGAATTGGGGGGGGCCGGTGCGCGGGCCTGCTGGCCGCCGCCCTTGTTCTTGGGCCGTGCGAACCCCCTCGAGGGGCCACCGCCCTCGTCCCCGACGCCGCCCGCGTGTTTACGTTTTTGTCGCGGGGCGGGGCGACGCCGCAATGGATGGTTGGCGGTGGCAGCGCTTATCGGCGTCAGCTGCGCCGGCGAGGGCGCGGTCGAGGACGGACGGACGGACGCGCTGACGGCTGCCGGGGGGGGGAGGCGCCGAGATTTATTTCCGCCCTCCTCCGTCGTGGGAGTCGCCTCGCCAGGTGCGACGCCCGCCGCGGGCAAGTGACGATGCGGGCGCGATGGGGCAGAAGCGAACGCAACGGACTCGAGTGCACTTCGGTTGAAAGGGAAACGAGAATAGGACGGGGGAAGCACCATCCTATTTTCAGAGGAGTTTCGATGCAGATTGTTGAGATGAATGTTCTTGTTACTTTTTCGGATACTACTACGAAGGGTAGAGAACACTACGTAAGGCTAAGAGAAATATTGTAAAAACTTCCATGCAATTTGTTGAAATGGATTTTCTTATTACTTTCTCACATAGTATGTGTAGTAGAGAACACTATGGCAGGCTAAGCGAAAAATAGAAAAATATCACGCAACAGAGCAGAAGCGAGCACAACATACTCAAACGCACTTCGAGAACCGTCAGTTGAAAAGGAGACGGGAATAGAACGATGGAAGTGCCAGCCTACTTAGGGAGAAGTTTCGATGGAGCTTGTTTAGATGGATTTTCTTGTTACTTACTCGTATACTAAGGCATTGTATAGAGAACATTGTGTAATGCTGAGCCAAAAATTGCAATTTTTCGATAGTAAAAATCGTTTTATGGTTTCATGATAAGAAAAAAGTGGAATGTTCATTGAAACGGAAATTTTTTGGTGCACTTTTCAGGATGTCTCAATGTCATTTTGAAAATTTTCTCAAAAATGGCGGAATTTTTTTTCTTAATTTCTGTATCAACATCACCATCATTATACATTTATTCAGCTTTCTTTACAGCTACAGCTGATACATTTCCACACATATCATTACATCAGCTCTGTTCACATCTCCCTATCTTATACAACTTTTATGTTTACTCAACTCTTCATTCACATTCCTTCACTACACCCTCACATATTTTCGAAATAGATAACTAAACCATAATTAAGCTTTAATACTTTATCCTCCGTAACTTCTCCTATACTTATATTTTCCACCTGTTTCCTCCCTTTTTCTTCGATTTGTTTTTCTGGATTAGAGCAAAGCATTCTTACGAAAATGGCACAAGCCCGAGTTTCGTTAAAATTTACAAATTTTAAAACTGCAAAGGTTTTTTTCGGGGTTTTCCTACAACTACAATATTGAAGAAACATTTTTTGTTAATTATATCTGTTCTTTGTAATTAAATATTGTTATCCGACTTTCATTCAAAACTCTGAATTTTCGAAAATTTTAGATTGTCAATATTTTTGCTGTAGCGTCGGGAATATTCACATGTCAACTCTGATTTTAGAGCACTGTCAATTGAAGTGCTTGCAAAACGTACTAGTCGCACCACTAGTTTCATTTGCGTTCACTGACTGCTCTTTTCCGCTCTCGTCAATTTTTTTTAATTCTGCATTCACTTAATTTTTATCGAAATTGAAAGTACCAACATATAGTGTGTAAATAATTTATGTATTTAATATTATAAAACGAAAAAAATGAGAACGAGACGCAAAATAAACCTTAACGTGTGATAAATGAAAAGGAAGTCAGTTAACAACAAATAAAAATATGTAGAAGGGAAAAAGAAAAGGGAAAGACAAGGAGCTCGAAATGACAACAAACATATAAAACAAGCGAAGTGGGAAGAAGAAGAAAAGAAAAGGGAAAATGAAATTGTAAAGCAAGGAAGAAACAGGAAAAAGGGAAGTAAATAGTGGTGAAGAAGAAGTGAAAGGAGGATATGAAAGAGGACGAGCAGATACAAGAGGAGGAAAGGGGGGTGAACGAGGAGCAGATAAAGGACGAGGCCAGGAATGAAAATGACGGAAAGAAAACCCCCAAGAAGAATGCAATTCGGGAGGGAGCGTCGCAGGCGGCCGAGAGAAAGCTGCAGCGGGCGGCGGAGGGGCGTCGCCCTAGCAGAGCAGGGGGCCCGCGTAATGAGAACAATCAGGCCCGGGCGGCGCGGCCCGGCCGCCTGGCCGTCCAGAAGCGCGCCGTAAAAGGAGCGCGGGCTTATTTTTATTGTCACCCGCTGAGCGCAGCTTCGAACTGTTTGATCATCAATCTTTGCCTGTGCGCGGCGCGGCGCGGTGCCGGCGCTGTCCCCCGCGGCTCCCGAACTGCCCCGTCAGGTGGAGGCACCCGCACGCCGGCAGACCCCCTGCCTCCGACGCCACTCGCGTCCGGCGGCAGCGTGCGAACCTATTCTGGCTGGGACGGGCATGTGTGGGGTCTGGGCGGAACCTACGTGAAGTCCATGAAATCTGTATCGGAATTGACCGGCTTCAGTGGCTCAGGGCGTCATTCGATGTCACCGCAGTACCTCTGAACGGGAGGTCGTAGAGTGTGAATATCGATGGTCGCAGGATTTGTGACAGTAACGAGCTAGGTCAAGTTCAGCCGCTGCCTGGAGGAGAATTCTAGCTGGCGGTTGCTCTGATCGGTAGTTTTCCGTGGTTTCTCCGATTAATACTAGACGAATGCCAGAGAAGTGCCCTAACAAACGGGCCAAGGACAGCGCGCGATTTTTCCTTCTCCTTCCTTGACCTATCCTCACCCCTTACAAACACACACACACACACACATTAACATGCATCACTCACACATGCCAGAAGGGGCTTAGGGTGGTGCCCCGTTGGTGGGATAAATCGTGCAAGCCAACGATTAGGTCCACGCCGGATCTCGCCATTCAGCGAGGGATTATCATTACCACCTCCCGAGGAAAGACCACTATTCCTAGGGGACTAATGACTTAAGTAGTTGACGCGCCCGCAATAACTAATAAATCAATCAATCCATGAGCTTAGCCCGGAAACTCCACGGGGTTTGTACGGGAACTCTACAGGGTCTGTACGGGAACTCTACAGGGTCTGTATGGGAACTGTACGGGAACTTTATAGGGTCTGTACGGTAACTGTAAGGGAACTCCGTGTGGTAAGAGCGGGATCTCTATTGACCCTCAGCGGGGTTTCCACGGAGTCGGCGCAATATCTCCATGATTGTATTAGAAATTCGTTCCTTATGTATTAGAATTTCTTAGATACAAAACTCCAAAACGTTCGCATTCAATGATGCGTCTATAATATTACGGCAAGTCCTTACTCTCTTCGTTAATAGAAGTTTCCATACTCAGGAGCTGGATTATCCACAGTCCACCGTATAGTTCTAGAATGTTCGTAGCGTTTCCAGATAATAAGGGTTCAATTTCACAAACTCTTTGAACGCTTTGGAAACAAGAGTAGGGAACTCGGCATAATATTTATTAATAATATGGACTTCTCGCTCACTTGATTATATGTCTTACATTTATGCGATTACATACTCATGACTTTCGTATTGGTAAACGAAGAGCAGAGGTTGAGAAGTAAAATGTTTCCGACGATCAGATATGGATCGAACCTCCATTTTCTGTACGCAATACCATAACTATTCCGATGTTAATCGAATAATCTGGTTGGGAAGTTCCTTCTACTCTGTAATTGATCCGGGATTCGATCACGAACTCTTGCACATCATGAAAACCGCAAGGTTAACATTGGTAGCAGGAGCGTGATTGCTAGAAGGCTGAAGACAAGGAACTGAACGTTTTGGCGAGTGCATGTTTGTGGAGGCAAGTTAAATGTACATATTACTCAGTTAAAGTAATATTTGAGACGGTATTTTTAAAAATATTGATTACGTATGCGATCCGGTTGTATTAATTGTTTGATCATGACTCAATGAGTTCTCAATAAATATTGAGGAAATCCCAAACAATGTTGTTTGTGAAAGCAAAATGAGAAGTTCCAGTGTGTGCAAATCTTGATTACACAATTTCATACTAGCCATCGAAAATACTCGAAGTCAGAAACGCGATATTTTAAGAAAACTTATTTTATGTCAATTATTATCTTGAAAGAAATGAGAACGAGGATATTATCAAAAATGTTTTCTTTAACGGACAGCCCTATTTTAGTTTATTAAATTATCATTAAAATCCATTATAGGTTTGCATCAGTTCGATTCAATCAATAACATTGATTAAAGTAATAATAATAATAATAATAATAATAAATTAAAGGCAAATTTTTTGTGATTCCCCATCGTATTACTAGTTAGTTACTTTTAATTTCTGATGTTAACAATTGCCTACTGTTTCGCTATGGGAGAATCACTTGAAAACTGGCATTATTATTAAATCGATACATCTAAAATGGAGATACACTTACATCAAATTTGGTTTCTCAATACCAATCTTTATTTACGTTTATAGGATATTAAAGTTCGTAGTTCGTAGTTCATCGTAGTTCATGCATACTGGGCACGATGTGGTTGCGGTAGACGTTGGGATGTCGGTGTAGTTTCAGACTAGGCGGGCACGAAGTCGTGGAACGGCAAAGGTCTTCGGGAGGGCCTCTCGACAAAATAGCTTCTCCCTGGACTCTTAGTTCACAACGTGGGCCGAATTGCAAGGCAAAGAACAAGAAAATTCTCATAGAAAAAAATTAGATTTCTCTCCAATATAAATTTGAGGTTGTTTAAATCTTGTAGTTGCAATAATACACCTAATATATTTTATTAAGAAAAATACTAAACGATACAGAATATGAGTATTACTCATAAATACATTATAAATTGTCCAATGGTATAGCGTCAACTATAAAACAAAGAAATCATTGACACACAGTTTCGAACAACACTTGCGAGCTGATTAAGGTATCTGAGATGTCATGTCTTGTGACATTCTCCGATATAGTCTATTCGACCTGTGTATCCTAATTCACATCCACTCTTTAATATGATTGAACGTCCTGGTCTTCTGATTAGTCTGTGAGGGGCGTGGGTAAAGTAAACATTTTCGTTCCAAAGCTGTGGATTCACGAGGAGTAAGTTTTATAGCAAAATACTGCAAGACATTTTTTCCATTGCATTCAGGTTGCAAATTGTTTTCCGATCTCATTGCGACATCAACTGTTGAAAAAAAGCAATTGAATTTGAAATTATACAAGACACTTTGACTTCTTCACAAAACGAATTCGGCGGAGGCCCGTGATAACTTGTCGGCATTTCCGACGCCTTTAATCCATTACGCCCGGGCTAATTTTTCTATTAATGAGATAAACCAGACCGATTTGGAGAAACGCGGGGCGGCGAGGAGGCGGCGAGACGTGGTAGGACGTGGCGGGGCGTGGCGAGGAGTGGCGCGGAGTGGCGAGGCGCGGGGCGAGAGACCGCCGCACGTCTTCGCTTAATTACCCTCGTCAAATTACAGGCCGTCGGCCGATGTCAATCATCCAATCAGAGCCTCGTAACACATTTCGACGAGCTCTAATAGGTTGGTATCGCCGGCCGTGCATCTCTGCCGGGCGAAGTGGCATGGGCGCCATCGCAAGCCACCGCCACCGCCTCCGCCGCCCTCGCCCCCGTCACCACCACCGCCGCCACTTCCATTTAAGTCCGGCTCCCGACCGACGCGTCAGCCAGCCGTCAACTGGCGCTATGCTTATTTTATAAGCCCGTTTTGCCTGTATAGAGAGTAGCGCGCTATTAAAACGCTCTCTTGGTAGCGGTAATTATTTAATTACATTAATTAGTAACGAAATTGGCATTAATTATGTGGTGTGACACCGAAGTTGCTTTACATGCATCAAGGATTTATAACTTAATCGAAGTTGGGGCAATAAAGTATGTGGTCTATAATTTATACTCATATTTGTCGTAATAAAAAGATTCATGCAGGCGACTGGCTGTTGCGCCGTCAGAGCCGCCACCGTCGACGTCGCCAGCACTGATCGTCCCTTTGACGGTTTTATGGGCAGGACGGCCGGCGTTCATCGAATATTAGCGGTTTATTCAAATTAAAAACAAATACCCTCTGCTCGGCTCGAGAAAGCCGCTTGCTTTGTCGTGCTTTTTTTCCCCTCGAGAGAAGGTTCCTCTAAAAAGCGCAGGAGCTGCGCGGTTCTCCCACGAAACGGGTTGCTCCACCCCGGACGCGTCCGCAACCCCCTTTCTTTCCGAAAAAGCAGCAGGTTGTGAAAGAGCTTTCCAGTAGTGGACGTTTTCTCCTTCTTCTCCGCGAAAGACGCCGGACCAGGGGGAGGCCGATGGTTAGGGGAGGGTTCAAGGGAGGTGGCGCACGGCGGGTGGGGGTCACTGATATTTCTGGTATTCAAAATTATACACGGCGTGGGTATTCAAATTCTAGTGCCGCCCCGTTGCGGGAAGGCGCCTCTCTTTGTGAAATTCGGATCCACCCCGTGCGCAGGGTGGGGTGGGGGGCGGGGTGGGCTGCGCACGCCGAGTCATGCATACAGATGACGACGCAACGCGCGATTAAGTGGGCTCCGCTGCGGTGGTGGCAGCGGGGGGGGGTGCTCGGCTCCGGCATGGCGGGCAGGGGGGGTGGAGGGTGGCGAGGGGGTCGAAGGAGGTTGAGAAGGCGACCGGTTTCTTCCTCGGTGCGATCGGATCGGCCTCCGCTCCGCTCCCTCTCCTCGCCGCCTTTCCGTCTCTGCGTGGACGGCGTCCGTCCGCTCGTCTGCGCCCAGCCCTCCTCGTCCGATCGCTCGTTTGCCTGTCCACCCACTCGCCCGCTTGTGGTCCGGCTTGTGTGCTCTAGGGCCCGTCCGATTGGGATTCGTTTGATGGTCCGTCAGTTCGCTGGTTTACTCTGGTCCGCTGACCGACCGACGGATGCTCAGACGTTCGTCCGCTTGGGCCATGTGGCTGCCCTTCCCTCGCGGGTGCTCATTTGTTTGCTCGGCTATCATCGGTTTGATTGATGCTCCATTAGCTTGACGCTAAGATGCATCTAAAATATGAAAATAGTACTCTAATATTCGGAGAAGTGGATCAGGGAAACATGCCAAAAAAATAAAGGAAGCGTACAAACAGGTATTAATAGAATAGTAGAACTAATGGAAGTGTTGTGAAATAGAGGGCCAGATGTAACTGTATCTAACGAGTCTGTTTTTTAAAAATTATAAATGCTTCAAACTCGACAAAGCATTGAAAAGAACGAAATGTTCCGTTGGTCTACAGATTCATTCATTAGATTTTGATGTGAATCGCGTTTCATCCCATCTCAAGATTCGTACAATTGAGATCGTTTAGCCTTTAGACGTCTTAGCGCACTTCTTCAATTGAATCACATGTGTCTGTTCTTTCTTTAACTCCTCACAATCTTGGTTTTGGAAAATTTACATCTTCTCTCACCTCTTTGCTCATTACCTGGGTCAGTCGCCTACCTAATCGCTGTCATTAACTTCGTGTACTTACTCGTTCATTCAGTAATCTGTTTGCTAGTTTTTCCTCTGCTAGCTCGTTCAGAACAGCAACGCCAAGTACTTCATTTGCAATGCAGACGATAATTTAGTTGCTGGTATTTTGATTCCTTCTGGACCTTTTTATTTATGCTGTAATTCAGTCGTAGATTTGTCGTTCATTTTCTAATTCTTTTTTATTCGTTTCCTCTTCGGCTGGTTTGACCTATGAGATCACAGGGATATCGCTATGAGGCTGCGCACTCGTTCTCTAACTCTGTCGTCCATTTTATGGCGTCTCTTTCGCATCCACATTCTTGTCTCAGCGGCGAGTCCGTGTGCCAACTCGCCAGACTGACCACTCCTCCAACCGACCACATTGCTCATGCAACGAAGGAGACTATTTCTGGATAGAGAAATGGCATTGTTTCGTGTTGCAATTCCACAGTTACCCAGGCCGAGAAAGCCGTTCAAAAGGTTGAGTGACCCCACAGATACCACGAAAATAGAATTGACAAAATCTTTTTGGTAATTAATTCACAAAAAGGACGAAATAGAGATCGAAATAGATTGTACAGATACTGTTTGTGTCTGAGGTGAGGCAAAGACACGCAAATGATTATTTAAAATTTAAAGGTTTTTTTATTTCCAATCATTCATCTTTCGATAATTGTCCAGTGATCAATTATCTGTACTTTATTATTGAGATCTCGGCGAGGGAACCAGAAAAATAATTTTGTGGATAACTGTATGAGAATATTTTCATTTTTTTAATTTTCATGTTTATATCACACGAATTTCTTACAAATCGTCTTTAGCGATGCAATAAACGTATAGAAGCTTTCTGTTTTCGAAATGGAATGTTAATAATAACGAACTTCCCCCAACCATTTAAATGGTCAAACGTAAACACTGTTTGGAGTCTGGATGCCATTATTGGTGGTTCGAGTTTTCTTGGAGCGGTCCCTCAACATGCCAAGAACCGCGTGGGATGCTTGCTTTTCCGGTTACTATTACCATACCTATGTCGAAGTTGATCTACCACATCAAGTCCTTGTTCTTCCTTCACAGTAGATTTCTCCTATACTGCGACTTTGCAGAAATGTCAGATTCTAATGCAAAGATTTGCAAGTGCACCTTATAGAAATTACCGAGGTAACGTCAGAAGGGGACACATCTAAAACATACTTGAGAGATGTTTAATTGCAAAAATAACCGTTTACATTATTGAAGAAAGTAAAAAAATCGTAGAACGAAAGGAAATCAATTTCATAACAACATTGCTGTAATTTCAATGATTTTTCTTGACAACAACTGAAATGTCCGTCTACAAACCGATTAAAACACGTAACAACAGAGAAAAAATTCGATATTGACTTTTTATTCGTTTTAAAAGAAAAGCGTCCATACTTTCAAAACTCGTTTACAGTTTTATAGAATTTCAATTAAATAAAGTTCATACACAGCTTTAAAGTTTATGCTTTTGTAAATTGAAAATATTGTTTCGTTGTCTTGGTAAATATTAATCTTGTAATACATAATATTATACGTATTAATCGAGAATTACAAATATTTTAATACATATTTAAACTGAAATTCAACATGTAAAAATTGTACATAATAAATGTGAAAATCCAGTAGAGCTCAAAATATTACAGAGGAGTAACTGCTGGCCTTTGCACATGGTAAATTCCGATGGAACCCTTAGTGACGCCTTCTTTTATTTCGGTATTTCGCCGCCATTTTGTAACCAGATGTCAGGGGAGTTCAAAATACACGGTTTGGTTTGGGAGCAACCAATCTATGCCAGGAGGCGCTAACGGCTGAGAGGTAATTAAATGAGGATCATTCAGATCCTCAGGATGCTAAATTCAGGACGCTCAATCTAAAACAGGGATTCCCAGTCTCTCTCTTTCAACGATTTTTTTAAAGATAATCCTTCGGTTCATTGACACCGTTACATCTTCCTGTAATACACAGCATCCGTGATCATTGCACCAAAACTTGCACATACATGATTTAAAGATAACATCTTAGTACATTGCTACTCTCGTAAAATCTCGATTTTCAATAATTATTTGCCCCAAACAACATTTTTACATATTATTGCATTTTGTATTTAATTATTGATTTTGTCTGCATGTTTTCGATAAGGAATCTTCCAGACCAACAATTGAGCATTGTCAAAAATTTTTCTGTAGCCTCTTCTACAAAATCCCGCTATTGCATTGCGTTGAAATAAGTCAGTCCATAAATACTGACAGCATTGTAAATAAAATGGCAAGGCGATGACGCAATCCGTAGCCTCTGGTGTGTTAGTTTTCAGCGCGAGTATCGCAGAGAACAGAAAGGAAGTTTGGTTTCTGAAAATGATACATTTTGCAGGTGATATCGCGTTGCCAACTCGCATTTTCAGGGTCTCCATCGACCTTGATACCCTTCACCAGATACTTCACGTACCAGCTCAAGAGGCGCCATTATTGTTGTTGTTACGGTAATCGTTGTAAATAATAGAATTATGAGAGATTAATGTTTAATATTAGTCTTTAAGTTAATGAAACAGAACAATATACACGAAGATTAAAGTGTTTTAATAAAATAGAACTAATATAACGATAATTAATGTTACATATTTTTACAAAATAGAACTAATATAACGATAATTAATGTTACATATTTTTACTTTTTAATACATATTTCGGTATATTAAATACCCACACACATGTGTGTGTGTGTATACATATATATATATATACTATATATATATATATATATATATATATATATATACATACATACATACATACATACATACATACATATTTTCTCCTCTTTTAGTACCTAACTATCCGGGCCCTAGTAAATACTATAATTTTTTTAAAAAGAACATTTGAACACCTTGATATTCGTCTAGTAAGTTACGTGGACCGTACCCTACAAATAATTACAATTTTGAAAAATTGTTTAAGAATATTTACTGTGCATTTAAACTGTGCATTTAAATTTGAAGAAATATGTAAATAAATATATATGTAAAATAATATGTAAATAACATTGACTTGACATGACATGACATATATAACATGACTATACGCTTAAATGAATTGCAAAGTAACCCACTGGTTCTCTCCTGGATTTTCTTTCATGAGCTTGGAGGAATATGGTTTCGAAAAGAATAGAAAATCGAATGAAATAATCACTTAAATTTTATTATGTATATGAAAATGTTATAATATAATATTATATAATGTATATTTCTCAAAATAATGAAGAGTTTTTGCCACTGAAGATCAACGACAAAAGAGAAATACGGACGAAACTTAGACTTAACACACAACTACCCTTTTACCATACTTCCATTCCTATCCTATTCCCTCCCCAATTGCATTTTAAAAACTTAAATAATAATAATAATAATAATAATAATAATAATAAAAATAATAATAATAAAATTATATATAAACTATTATATTTTCCCAATCTCTCCTAACCAAACCTTCCTCATCCTCTCTCCCACCTCTTTCCATCATCCTAAATCCCCAACGAAAATAACCTCCCCTCGACCTTTATGTTCCCCACCCTGCCTCCCAATCCCCGTCTCTGTACGGGAGAGTGGAGGTACCAGGGTCATCTAGATGCACCCCACCTCATCTACGCCGGCTGAAGAATCCCACAGGGGGTGGGCAGCTGACGCCCGAGAAGACCGCAGGAAGCGACCACTGCAGATCACAAAAGTTAGGAACACGAGAACTTGAGAATGATTAAAAATTTCTGTTTTGCAATTTATAAAACGTGGTGCGGGGTCGGAACCCGCCACTTCCGGCCACGATCCACAAAGTCGTGTATTGTAATCTTACTTCTTTTTTATCAGGTCAGCTTTCAGCCATTGAGGAGTCCCAGGGCCAAGACTATCCCGCCTCATCACAAATCTCTTTCCATTCTCAGGTTTGTATCGTTATATTTCCAGATGGAACCCAGTGCCGGAGCTTGGCTATTTTGGGCCTGGGGCTATGCTGCAGCCCCCCCCCAAATTAAAAATGTGAATGTTGTATCAAATAATTACGCGAGTTATTTTATTTCAAAAAATAACAAAAAATATCTTTAAGCTAGAAAAGGTTTTTGAAATATATTTTAAATAATAGTTTTTAATAAACGCGTTTAGTGATAAAATAATTCCACGGTGATATTAAAACGCTAAAAATTTTGTTTAGGTAGTGTTTAGTAAAATCACTTCTCGTGAAACCAATGAAATAATAATATGAATCTCAGTAGAACCTATCATCATTTCATTCATTTCCAAAAAACCAAATTTAAGTAAAAAATCAATTGAAAATTTTATGGAATATCAGACTACTGTGTCCAGACTTAAAAAAATACGATAATAATTTTTCGAGTTCTAATTTCTCATTCAATTTTTTATTATTTTTTTCTCCTCAGTTCCAACATCGGGCTCCTTGTCTTGTGGGCCCCCAGGCGATCGACCGGTCTACTCCTGCCTCGAGCCGCTTCTGTTTGGACCGTCTCCTTCCTTGGGGGTCAGCGTTATCTTGGTCCGTCTCTAGAGGGCAGTACCACCAACGCTCATCTTGACTACCCCGTCGCTGTGTGTGGTATTCAATGTTTCACGAATCAACTGGATATCACAAGTCATAACTGGGAGGCGGATTTTCATGACTTAAAACATCGCCAAAAATGATAAATAAAATGCTCTAAAATCGATTCTCAATCTTCAATGCTCAATAATTTTTTTTAAAAAATGCCCTAAAACCAAATAAAAATGGACGTAAAAAATCTTATCAATACCAGTTCGGATGAACAACTCAAGCTGTTGGACACGTTACTGATGTAATCGAGGCTTCTTCCTCACTCGAGTGAATTCAGCTTGCAAACGTTTGGTGTGGGCTGTTCTTTACCAGGAAATCTGTCTTTAGTTATTCCGAAATCGGCCGAACCGGCAATGGCACTGATCATAACGGCTGTAAAAACAATTTCTGAGCAAGAAATAGAATACTGAGTAATTCTCTGAAGAACATTTGTTGCATCTTGTAAATATTATTTGAAGCTAGTACCATTAAAAATGTCATTAAAATCGATGAAATCAGCAAAAATGCATTAAAAATGACGGGAAAATGTAAAAATGCCTCATTACTCGAAATCGACAAAAAATGCAAAATAATGACCTATAAAATGGGTCATTTCCTTCTGTCATAACATAAATTGAATTTCTATAATAAACGGCATTGTTCTAAAGTGAAAAGAAGAAGATTTGACTGTTTATGGTGGAAGTTAAATAGAAGTGCTGAAAAAGTATTTATGGAAAAATGCGGTATCGAGTACATCTTCATCTGACGTACGTAAGGCATCATTTTGTCTATTACATCTATGTCCACTCCTCCCTTCATGACGGAGGTCTTCGAATGCTCATTATAATTTAATGCAAACCTTCTTTGGTCCATTCTGAAAATGATCATTTTCTACACCGTTTTATTTTTCATTTAGGTTGATTGATTGGTTTCTGACTCCCGTAAGGTAGTGCATGTTAAATACTGGGAGGTGTCGTTGTTCCTGTCTCGGTGGATTATAACATTTGGCGCTGACCTACACGTCAGATTGCGGGATTTCCCTTCCCAGGTATCTACCTCCGTCAGACCCTACCGCGTCACCGCCCTCAGGCATGCTTCAGCTCCCAACTAGTCTCCCAGCATGTGTGGTAACCTAGTGCATTTAAGTGTACGAGTGTGTGTTAGAATGGAACAAGGATGAGCACGAAAAGATCAGCGCGGAACCTGGGCTAAAGTCTTTCACGTGGTGTTGATCGGAGGAACAGCAAGAAAGATCAGAGCAGCCTGTTGTTGGAATTCTCCTTCAGACAGTGGTTAAATTCGACGCAGCTACGTAGCAGTAAGTAAAATACGCCACCAACTGAACTCAAACTACAGAATCTCCACGTCAACAAATGGCGTTGAAGTAACGATGCTATCGCTGAGCTATCGCAGCACGTTTAGTTTATTCACGCGAAGAGAACAGATGCAGGCGCTTCACGCGAGAAAATGCATCCGCCAGCGAGAGGCGCTCCAAGCAACGTAGCGGTGACAACCGGTTTCGGTAGAGGACTGGGGATTCCAAGCGAGACTGACAGGCCTTCCATATCTGACTCGCATTCATTGATTTTACGTGATTTGTGAGTTGCTCATAGCGACGTTTCTGTCAGACAACGAGACGAATGTTCATGTAAATTTCGTGTCGAAGGAAGGAGTGCAGGAATGCTGCCACTTCGTACTCTTCAAGAATGGTATCAAAAGTGAAATTCCAACATCTGTTCAACAGCAACATTTTCTGTGAAAATCTAGACTGGAAGGAATAAAATGAATGTAAAGGAGACAAATTACGCTTGTTGTAAAAGGAGTGCGTTGAAATCTAAGCAGGGGGCTCTTTTTGTCTTAAATTTCTTCGCAAAAACCCAACGAATGATGTATGCATATTCTTTATCGTCATCACCACGCACAGACCCTGAAAATGCAAGGCGTTGCCTTCGAGAGAAACGCATTTAAATGGTTGATTGTGTCTCAAAAATCGAGGTTTTGAAGTGAAGCAGTGAATATAAGAATTATAAGTAATTAATATGGATGTGGCACTCTGTATTTGAGAGTTATGATTCTTTTTATATAGTCCTGATATTTTATTTGAAATTTAAGTATTTAATTCTTTCCACGATTTATGCTGCGATATTTCTATTTTATCTTAGAATACAAATTATACATGCAATTGTAAGTTGAAATAAAGGTAGTTTATTGCATGCAAGATATTATTTCAATTCGTACCCAGACATCAAAATGCGAACAGACAGCCTCAAACCTTTGTATAAGTCAAAATAATTGTACTAGATGAATTACAGAAATTTTAATTATAGAAAAACGTAAAATAAAAATGTTTCCTTTATATCTCCAAAAGGATTTTTGAACAAGTTTAACTATTCTACAGAAATAGTATGAAGAAATGAAAAACGAAAACATTTAAAATATAAGAATAAACATACTTATTATAATATTAATAACAACAATAATCATAATAATAGCAATAACAATACTACTACTACTATAATAATAGTGATAATAATAATAATAATAATAATAATATTAGAATAGTTGAATTATTCCTGTTGATCCGTTTTATATAGTAGAAAGATGGATCTTTTAAACTTATTGGATCCAAATAGGATCAATCAATGAAGATATCAGAATTAAGACGTATAATTCATATAATCATATACATTTATTGCTTAACGTTTCGGACATTTCAAATGCGTTTGAAAAGGCACATGCTAAATGTGCGAAACGTTAAACAATAAATGATATGTCTTATATGAATTAAACGTCTTAATTCCTGATATCTTCATTGATTGATCCTATTTGTCCAATAAGATTAAAAGATCCATCTTTCTACAATAATAATAATAATAATAATAATAATACTAATAATAATACTAATAATACTAATACTAATACTAATACTAATACTACTACTACTACTACTACTATAATAATAATAATAATAATAATAATAATAATAAAACCTGTAAAGTCGAAAAGCGAGTTATATTTAATCCGATAAATTAAAAAAAAATTCTCAGATATGGTCTATAAATATATTTATATAACAAGATTCTAAAAACAAATTATCACTAAAGTGTGAAAGAAATAAGCAATGACTACAGACTTTGGAAAAATGACGGCTGCCTTTCTGCTCCCCTTCAGCACCCCTGGCTCTCTCTGGCGTCCAACCGCATTCATAGACGACGCCATCTACTGGCATTTGCTGGATTGATAATCACCGGTTGTGCCATCTACGAGAACTGGTGGCAGCTTTCATGAAATGGGAATATCTCAGAGTCGAAAGTGAAAAATACAGGACATTCCATTTACGTAGAATGTGGGTATCTCGTCTCATTCTTTTATTACACACACATTTTACATGATTATGCATTTTCAATTATTTGTAATTATTTATCCTATATTAATATGAATATTTTAAATTATGTTTAAAATAGTATTAAATAGTATTTTAGTATAACAAAAGTAAAATATTGTATTAATTTGTATTTAAACATTTTACCGTAATTGTTAACAATTTTACATAATTTACTAAAATCTAAAAGTATTGGGGGGAAGAGAGCAAATCTCGCCTACTTACACGTATTAAATATATTTAAGAGCTGCAAGGCAAACAACTACCTCTGGAAACGATCGCTAGGTAATTAGGCAGAACTTCTAAACTGACTATGCATTATTATTATTAGAAATTATATGAAAGGTTTTTTTGAAGCATGCACATATAATCGTACATGCATTTGTTTCAAAAACGTGTTTATAAATTACAGATTGATACACTTTATATACTAATATGACCCTAATATAACTCAGTAAATTTAATTTCTTTATGTTTCTTTTTCTTGAAATTTTTCTTTCATTTCTGAAATGAAACTTGAATTAATAAAGTTCAAAATTTTCATAAATAGAACTCGAATTTTTAGTCATTGAAAACTTAATTATTAGTCACACAAAATCTCCAAAAAAATTAAAAAATAAGCAGGGAAATGTCAATAAAATCTCAAAATTAGGGGGGGGGGAGAATACCCAACTGTATTATGATGCTATTTTATTTAAAATTAGCAGAACGTTTTCATATTTAAACAATACCAGAAAAAAATAAGGAATTAATATTCTGATTTTGAAATTATTGTTAGTCAAATAATAATGTCATAATTTATAAGATTAAAATAAAGGAAGTTCCAACATTCTTTAATTTTCACAATTAGCGTATGACAGAGACCGAAAAATTAATTCTTTGAATTAACAGAGCCTTCCTTTCCATGTCTACTTGGAAGAACATTTGGCGCGGTAAGGTACCAATGTTGGATATCGAAGTTACCGACTTGCCCGCTAGGACCGAGTGTTTTTTGAATCCGTCAAGCATCTGCGCTCGCGCTCGCCCAAGACACACCGTTTGACTCGGGAGGAATAGAAAACAGGAAACTGTTCGCCTTGCAGCTTAATGCGCAATCTCATACGAGGGTAGTTCGTGAAATCATAATATCCAACGACTAGTACGATCTGCACCGTTTGAAAACGCGCTCAGTGGACAATGACAAACGTAATTTGCTACGCACCAAGAGGTAAGGAAAGTATTAGATTTTTTAAAAGGGCTGTAGTGGAGAACGGTGGCACCGAATGACCAACGGTTGATAGTAAGTTCGAACCCCGGGCGTAAACCGACTGCATCTTGCAGTCAACTTTCGCTAGGCCGTTTTCCTACCTCTTTAAAATGGCATAGCCAGACTGCATTACTGTTCAGTTTTCCTCTTTAGTGTAAGGATTGATTTCTACGTTTTACATGGTCGTAATTATTATATCGAAAGAAAATAATTGAGCTTGTTTTCAAAAACATTTGTATATCTTTTTAGAGCACTTCCAACGTTGAAAACCACACTTAGAAGTTTGTAGAAACAAAACTTGAAATCTTATATCACATGCATCTTCTTACCCCGCTGTCTTAACATACACAATTCCGAAGATGCACCGTGTTCGATGTTTTCTCTGAACTGGTGCAAGAACATTATTTGCGCTACTTATGAATGGAAACTTAACAAAAATTTGTACTCCTCCCATAACACATGGTGAAAAAAACGCGATGTAGGCAGCTTACGCCTTCTCAGATAACTAGGAGTGAAAGGGGATTAGCTGGGAAGCGGGAGCGATGGATGCAGTTGGGGATTGCCAGAACCGTGCAGTACAGGGCGTTGGCCAAATGGTTTGCAAGATGGAATTAGAAAATCATGAAATATCAAAACAGAAGTTCCCGGCTGAGTTAGCTCAGAGTCAGCATTACCACCGTCTCTGCAGACACTGACCTGGAGGTCCTAGGTTCGAGTTCGGATAGTGTTGGAATTTTCGACACTAATTAGTAGAGCCGACGTTTGGCAAAATGACTTTTCTTATTGATTGATTTTTCGTGTTTCCGGGAGCGTCAACTGCGTCGGTCATCAGACCCGTTGGTGTAGTACATGTTTATTTTGGGAAATGGCGGTGATCTTCCCCGCTGAATGGCGAGATCCGGCGCCGACTTACCGTCGGCTAGTGGGGTTTCCCCCTAACCAGGACTCTCCCACCAGCGGGGCACCGCCTCAGTCGGCACATGCTCAAAGCTCCCGACCAGTCTCCCGAAATATGTGGTAGTGTGGTGCATGTTAGTGTAAGTGTGAGTGTAAGAGGAGAGGACAAGGAAGAGGAAGGAAATATCGTGCGCGGTCCGTGGCCCGTTTGGTTGGGGTACTGCTCCGGCATTCGCCTGGCGTTGATCGGAGAAACCACGGAAAACTACTGATCAGAGCAGCCAGCTGCTATAATTCTCCTCAAGACAGCGACTGCATTCGACCTAGCTGAAAACCTAGTGTCGAAAATCCTGCCGTCATCAGGACTCGTACCTAGGACCTCCCGGACAGAAGCGCTGCAGTGACATCAGTTGAAGCACTGAGCTACCGCTACTGGTTTTTGTTATTGTTATTAGTATTTCATGACGTTTTTACCTGCCTATTTATGTAAAATTCCTTAACTACTAATTAGATTGTAACACTAACTACGACACTAGCTGGAACGTTGCGACACTAGCTGGAACGAATTCAGCATCAATCTGGATAAGAATACTTGCGGATAGGTGTTCTGATTGTTTTTTGTGGTCCTTCTATTAATTACGGATGAATGCCGGTGCAGAATCCTAACAAACGGAACATGGACCGCATGCGATCTTTCCTTCCTCTTCCTTGTTCTAACCTCTTCCCTAATGCACATACATACACACACATAGTACACTACCATACGGAGACCATAAGCCGGGGGACCATTCGAAGCTTAGAGAGCTTGTCCCGGCTGGGGCGGTGCCACGCTCGGGGAGATACCTAGAGGGGGCAATCTCTTGCAAGCCGATGAGTAGATCAACGCCTGATTTCACCGTACTGAGTTCTAATACTACCATACTGTTAATTACAATTTTTCGTTTGCATTTCAATCAATATATTTCACATTTAATAAACCTTTCAATGTTTCATTAATTTAACGAAGTAAAATTCCAGAAGAGTAATTTAGTTGTTTCATCTTGCAAAATTGTATTGAAAGAGGGGGCGTGTCTTTTCAACCGTCAAACACGACCCTCCCAGCCCATTCAGATCAGGGCATCAACTGATGTCAATACAGTGCCTCTGACTGGGGGGGGGGGTCCAAGGTTCGTGTCCTGACAATAGTAGTATTTTCGACACTAGCATGTCAGCTAAGCCAAATTCAGTCTGGAGGGGAATTCTAGCGGCCGGATCGATAGTTTTCCGTGGTTTCTCCGATCAACACCAAGCGAAAGCGGGAGCAGTACCCTAACAAACGGGCCACAAACAGTACGCGATCTTTCCTTCTTCTTCCAAGTCATCCCTTACATACACACTATTACACCAATGTGCACCACACTTCCACATATGTCGGGAGACCGTTCGGAAGCCGACGGTAGGTCGGCATCAGATGTCACCATCCCATCCCAGTGGGGGAAAATCACACTCACCTCAGGGGAGAACACGCAGTACACTTACGGGACTAACGCTCTTAGCTATTGACGCGTCCGGGATCATCAATCAATCAAAACCAGCTCCCCTCAATCCGAAAACCTTCGCTCGAGCATAAACCCAAGGCGACACGCCCCCTTCCCCTCCGCGGCAGCGTCCAATGCCGCCCGGGCCACCGGCAATCCGAGCGCCGAATGCCGCCCGGGCCGCCGCCTCACCCGCCGGGCATCAGCATACGCGAGACCCGGCCGCTCGGCATGGAAATGCGGAACCTTGTGATCTGCAAGTCCCCCGGCTAAAAATAGCGCCCGCGCCCGCGACCGACTCTCCACACCTGCGCCAGCGCGGCTGTCACTTCCGCTGTGCCGTCGGCCCTAACCTGGCTCCATCGGAAAAACTTGACATCGGGTTGCCAACCGTCCCCCGTTTGGGAGGACAGTCCTCTGTTGTCATCAGCTGAGGACCAGACATTCAAAATGTGACATGTCCATTTGGAAAAACTTGACATCTGATGTTTCTACCTAGAATTTTATTTCCAGAAAAAAAAGTAACATCTTACAATACTTTAAGTAGTACTCTATTTGTTGAGTTAAACACTGTGTTGAAAACTGCAATATTTATGCTTCATTTTTCATTTTTATTGTAAAGTGAAGTGGACATGTCAAGTTTTGAATGTTTGCTCCGCATGTTGTCCTCTCGTCCTCTGTTGTATATATATTGCCTATATTATACAATATATATATATATATATATATATATATATTGTAAATTATATTATTTATGTAGATATGTACCATCTAGAGATGGATAATTTCATATGATTTTTTTATAAAAAGAAATATGCTTTTTTTTGGCTTACCGAGTGCCTTCCCTTTTACGCGAACGTAGTTGGCAGCCCTAATGGCCGAGGACAACGTGCTGGACATCTGGGGCGCCCTCCTAATGAATGCTGGCCTCTAGGAGCCACCGCATCTGCTTCAGCGACGAAAAGGGATTTGCAATTCATGTGGGATGAAAATGGCGACCGAGTTTTGTCCACAGATGTGCCGTTGGGCGATTATAAAATTAAATAAAACATCTCAGGTTGACTCAGGCCCGGGCTCTGGAAGCCTGGCCATTGACCGACCGCCTGTCGATGGAAGTTTCGAATTTGGTACCACATAGAGATTGTGGGTTTTTAAATTCAATTGTGATCGGTGCGGTTTCAAAAAGCGAAAAATCCTTGCTTGTGAAATGTAAAATAATGCTGGCTATATCATCCCTAAAAAAAACAACAAAAACAACAACAAACAAACAATTGGTAATTTCCTTTCCTGATCACGAACCATTTCCGCTCAGGCAGTAGGTAATATAACTAAACGATAAATATGATTAGTAACGTTGTTTAATGGTTACCGGTAGTTAATTGTGGAGCCAATGTCTGGGGTAACCCAATGAAATTGTTTGCAGAGTCAGGACTTCATTACACCCCAACAATAATAACTTAAAGTGAGAAGAAATTTCCCGATGATTTAAGACTCAGAAGTAGTCGAGGTCAACATGGTGCACTTTCGAAATGTATTCGAGTTTTCGGACCACCACATCCGCACAAATTTATTTGAAATTCTTACGCGACAGAAATCGTGGTCAAATGTGCTGTTGGTCGGTAATAAAAATACCAAAAATAGTTAGGTAACGTTTACTGTAACGTTTCACCGTCATTTTTCCAGATTATGATATTTATGCGCTTTCGTTTACTATTTTCAACAGTTCAAAACTATTACTTCCCTTGAATTAACACTTGAAAAGTTAGTTCGGTACATCTCGGTAATTTTGAATTTTTTAAATCAAAGTTATTTTATAGATTCTTCTTTCTAACTAATAGAATTAAAAATTAGAAACAGTGTCAATTTCTTTGGTTAGGTCTCAATATCCTTTCGCAAACACTTAACTTCGGCTGCAGAAAAAGTACAGGAATTTAAAATTACGTATTTGAAGTAGCGCAACTTTTTTCATGACGACAATACGTTGGACATCTAGGATGGCTTTGAAATGAATATGAGCGTTTTTGAACCATATCGCCGTCTCTGGCGACATTATCCGTATGAATAAAATTCGTTTTCCTTACCAGCGTGTAGTTTTTCGATTACGGAACACACTAAAAATTAATTCCTGTTTTGAAAAACACAACTTTTTCTGTTGATGAGCTTTTCTGATGATTTATGTCAGAAGAAAGGAAGTCACTCAAGAACCATATTCTTGTGGGATGGTGTACATTCCAAATGTTGCGAAGATAATTTCGTCGTCCATAAACGTACTACTTCACTTTTTTAACCAGAAACATTTTTAAGCTACTGAAATATATATTCCAATATCGTCAATGGTGACTGAAAAATGGTTCTGTGTTTGGCATTCGAGAATTTTTATATCTCTTTCTTTGAAGCAAAGATATTTTCCTATCTTTGACTACTCTTATCGATGAATACATGAACTTTTGAACCAATAATATAAATGAAATGAACTGAATTAAAAAGTGATTTGATTGTATCTACAATTTTGATGAACTTATCCTTCGAGCTCTAACATTTATATGACTTTCTCACCAAGGGAAAACATAAAGCATAAGTATTTAACAAAAGCAACGTAAAGCACCACTAAGACAAGAAAACACGAAAAGAATTATTCACGGTAAAGAAAACAACCAACAAACAGCATGATAACTCGTGATCCGGTTTAACGCGTTCAAATTCCTCAAGCAATGAAAAGAAAAGAAAAGCGTTCAAACGGTGACATGAACCTGGTTCGAAGTTAGGACCATCCAAATCCAAACCAAGCAAACAGTCCGCATATTCTCTCTGGCCAGTCCAGCCATGAGCAGCGATCCGCACACAATGGGCTGCGAATTCGCATTGAAAGAGCGGCGTGCTCGCCAAGCTGGGCGACGTGCGCTTCGGTACTGACGAGTTGTTTCCTCCTCGCAACAAGAGAGACGCGCGCGCGAGGCTCACTGGACGTCTCACAAAACTCGCGTTGCGCACGAGCAACGGGGGGTGGGGATGAGGCATCGATTTGCAAAACATGCATGTTTTAAGTAGATCGATTTCAAAAATGATGTTTTTAAAGAAATTTCGCTGTTTTCGAAACATGAATGTTTTTAAAGAAATTTCGATGTTTTCAACATGGATGTTTTAAAGAAATTTCGATGTTTCCAAAACATGGATGTTTTTATAGAAATATCGATGTTATGAACATCGATGTATTAAAACTGATGTTTTTAAAATCGATGTTTTGTGCCTAATGTTTTACAATTTTCGATGTTTTGTTTGTAAAGGAAAAATGTTCATAATCACAATTTTATAAAAGTTACAAAAGGAAATTACGGAACCGTTGTCAGTTTTCAGTTCTAATCAAGGTACGCTATTTGTACTAACTTCATCGAGCGTTAATAGTTCGTATTATTTTTGTAACATTGTAGATAGATCTTAATTATAAATTAATAAACAAGGCCACACTTGTGTAATTAATTTCTTCTAACTCAGATAACTTCACCCTTTCTCACTTTGTGTGGCACCTTCGAATTGAAACAAGTACACTGCAATAAGGGCACATATCAGACAATTTAGTACATACCGATTAATATTTTAGGCCTTACAATAAATATTGGATTAAAAATATATCATTATTTATAAAACAAAAAACAACAAACAACTCTACGTACGAATCGAACAGTTGTCACCCAACAACCTGCCCTGACACCCGTCAATGGAGCACGACGATGTTACATGGTACCCTACTTCTTCAGGAGACTTTTTTCCAATGCCCAATCCCTTTATGGACCAGTCAACGTCTGAATGGAAAGTTTCCTTAAATGTGTTCTTCGGTATAGGTGCCAAAGTTGTCTATCTTGCCGATATCTATTCTTTAGCTTGTGTTTTCCATTACACATTTGATTTAACTGGTCCGCCTGGTTCGTCCGCGCAGGACATCTCCTTCCTGACTGAGGTACTGAAAGAATACGTTACGCGTCCCACCGCGCGTCACATGTCTATTCAATCTTCACAACTTTCTAGAATGGAAATAACCAAGAAACATGCTTTCAGGAACCCTGCCTACAGTTCATATGTTTTGCGCGCGAGGTAAAGCATGCCTTATGTGGCAAACCGTGTTCTTTGCTTTGTTACTTAAGAGGACATAATGTATTCAGAAAACTTTGTCGTGCTCAAAGTAATCGTTATATAACTTACGGTGATTCGGTAGTGTGTGTGTATATATATATATATATATATTATATATATATATATATATAACATATACTTATATATAAAGTGCTTATAGTCATTTAGAGAGAGAATGCTTGATTGGTGATGCACTAAGGAATTGTCTGTAATGATGTTTCTATGCTATTAAGCGCAACGAACATCGGACAACGGACAACGGACAGAGGAACAAACAGGGGATGGGTTCCGTTAAGGATTTAACAGCCCGTCCGTTAAGAACAATGGAAACAAATGAGTTCTAGCTCAAGATGGGGTAGGAGTACACTTATTATAAGAAATTATATACTTTTATTTAATTTTTTCTTCTGATATTACCAAAAACTAGTTGAACCCGTGCCATCGCACAGAAGCAAGTGCTGTAGAAAGGTTACAACAGAAAATACTGCATACCCATGAATATAAATTATGTTTTCAATTTACCAAGATCTATACATGGATATTGTATTGGCCTATAATAGCAAATCCTGAAATCAACCTTACCTTAACCCATTAACTGACATGATCCACAATTGGGAGTCTCACGTTTTTCATTGTTGCGTGACATTGTGTAATATAATTTGCGAATTTTATTTCTTTAATAAATGTAAACATCCTAAACGAAACATATTAGCAAGTTTTTTCATGCCTGAATGCCAGATGTCGATTTCGCCGCGATCGCTATGGCATTGTATATTCCTGGCCAGAGTGTACATATGACTTGGGTCGGTTCGAATCCTCATCTAAAGCCGTGCTTTGCTGCTATATGCCTGTGGTGAAGTCGGAAGGAAGCTCGGTGACAGCAACAGTGTTGGTCCGCACCGAAGACAGAGGTGCGACCACTGAATGAAAATTTTACGTAAGGGGGATTGTATTTTATTTTCCAATATTTACAATCACTTAGAATGTTTAAGCCGATTTTCCATACATGAGATTGATATATTTGTCAGTAGAGTCTTAGAGAACGCACATTTTGTTTAATTCCTTTCTCTACTAACTTTCTCTTCGAGGAAAGAAATAATTTGAATTATTACGAGAAGCAAAAATTTCAAATTCATAAGTGCAATGGAGACACCATAAGTGGTATGAATTAATACCAGAACATTTTAATTAATTCTTGTCAAACTTAAACCACTCCTTCATACCATACTCAGGTTCGAAACTACTCGAATATCTGACAGGATTTGTATATCCCAAAATGTATGTATGTAACATTTATTGTGTTGCAATGATTTCATTTAGACAATTATGTATAAATCCATGAGAGCAACCTCAGAAAAGGAATTCCTAAAAGCACAGGCATGAGACGATCAGAAGCAACAGCTTATTGATATAAATTATAATGTACAAACCTCCAGTTATAAAGTTTAATAGTCTTCTCGTCCTCCGGTGACCCGATACTCCTTAATTGGTAGGAAATTTTATAAAAATTCCCTTGGGTCGGCTCTCTTTGGCGGCGGCTGCCGCTGGAGGCGCGTTGCCTGGTGGCGGTGGAGGCGGCGAGGCCCGCGCCGGGCGCCGCCCAATCACAGGCATTAGGCTCCGGCGCGTCGCACGCCCCCGCGCGATACCATCGTCGCCATTTCCCTAAACTGCGCTCATAATGGCGACGACCCGAGTATTACGGGCGATATTTTAAAGAAAGCGGCTTTTCAGATTTCCATACGGGCGGGGAAGGTGCCGCGCGGCGCAGAGCGGCAGAGGCCTGCCCGCGGCCCGCGGCGGCGATGCGATCGCCGCCGTCCACACAATGGAGGCTACCGCGCCTGTGCGCGTCGTGCCGGGGGGCGGTCGCGTCGGTCCACGGACGGAGGGGCGGGCGGGATAGATGGGTGTAGAGGTTATCGTGGAGGGCAAGGAAGGGGGTGGTAATATTTCTGGCTGCAAATGGCGGCGAGATGATGGGATGGCGAGAAGGCTCAGTACACAAAAAAGTACAGGGCGGCGGGGCAATGGGGCGATGAAGTAGCGTGGTGGGCGGGGCGGGCGGCAGGCCGTCGCGATGGGTGGGCGGGCGTTGGACG
The DNA here is from genome assembly GCA_964035755.1 of Teleogryllus oceanicus. NCBI lineage: Eukaryota > Metazoa > Arthropoda > Insecta > Orthoptera > Gryllidae > Teleogryllus > Teleogryllus oceanicus. The sequence continues at coordinate 128,682,983 of CAXIVR010000005.1, read as the reverse complement.
TAGCTTGCGCCACCGGCGGCTAATGCGCGGGTGCGGCGTTTTGTAACTCCCGCGGCCACCTGCCACCGTCCACCGCCGCCGGTAGCGACCCCTCCCCGCCCCGCCCCCGCCCCGCGCCCGCGCATGCCCTTCACGTCTCAATTCGGCGCGGCGGGTCCACTCTGCCCCACCCCCCGCGCGGCAGGCCGCGACCGCTCGACGGCGCAACCACCGCTCACTGTAGGACGGCTACCATTGGGCAAGAGTTTGCCTCAGAATGTTGCTGCATCTTTGACAAGTAGATTGTGTTGTCTCAACGGGATTTTGTCATAAGACCCATACAAATATTAGTTCATAGTTTTCAAATTTCTAATTTGAACTTTTTAACAATAATAAATTCTCGTCTCCAATTAAATTAAGAATGATTTAATTTTGAAAACTGAAGACAAAATGTCAAACCAGTCTTTGTAAAAACAAAGCAGTACTGAAAAGTAGAATAGGTAATCAAGTATTTTCTTTACGAAATATTAACTGTATCTATGAATGGAAAATTATTTTTAATATGAAATGTTCTTACTCAACATTAAATCTACTAAATACGTGATGCCGCCAATTCTAATTACACATCAACGCCTTGTCAGGTGTGTTCGAATTTTCAGTCCAAGAATGGCCGCTAAAATATATTCGAACAAATTATATTGATTTGTAGGAATGGTGATAAGGTGTGGTGTACAATAATATTTATAATAATGATTTTAAAAAATCGTGACAATGAAAACAAAACCAAAGAAATAATCCTTGAATCTATCAAACATGTGAGGAAATACACAGTGTTAACACAATTTCGTTCTCCTCCATTTGTTACACGGCTAATTAGATTTGAATTTCCTGAACATCCCCTAATTGGCATTTAAATCCTCCTAAATAATCACCAGTAACCCAGGCACACACACAAAAAAGTTCAGACCAAAGACTTGACACATGTTTCTCTATGTACGTTGGTTGCTGAATCCGAATCTGAAACCAGAATAGCGCCACCACACTCCATTTTTTTTAATCTCGAAAAAATACCGTGAAATTGTATTTTTTGTTTTCGGAAGTAGCCAGACCCGAAGATATGACAAATGTTCTATGACTCTATGTAAGTCGACGCGTTGAATCCGAATCTGAAGCCGGAATTGGGCCACCGCCCTCCAGTTTTCTTTCAATTGCGAAAAACCACCGTAAAATTGTAAATTGAAACATTTCATGGTGTTTTTTGGTATTTAAAAAGATATGGAGGGTGGTGGCGTAATTCTGGCTTCAAATTCACATTGAGCGCGTCGAAGTACGTAGACAAACATGTGTCAAGTCCTTGAGTCTAACTTTTTTATATATTTTATGTGCTTGTGTAATTACGGCAAATGTAAACATTCCATGGTGACCGCATTGGCGTCCGCTGAATGCCTCTCGCATCGCAGAGCGCGCGGGACGGCAGCGGGGGCGGCGCCGGGCAGCAGCGCTGAGCGCAACGGCCGCCGGAGATTTCAACGCCCAACAGGCGCCGCGGCGTTGGGTCGCCCGCGGCCGCGCCGCAAACCGGTCGGACGTTGGCAACGCAGGCGGCGGCGGGCCCCGCAATGGGGTACGCGACCCACGCCCGCGAACGCCCATCCGCCATTCGCCCGGGGCGCGGCGCCGGAGGAGGAAAGGACAAGAAAGCGACTGTTTGATCGCGCACAAGAAAAAAAACAATCTTAAGAACTCTACAAATAACAATCAGAATTTATATTATAAAAACGACAACGCCCAAAGTGGCATAATGTATTAGTTTTAAGTTAGATGTGAGTTAGTTTAAGTCATAGCTCTCCCTAAGCTCCATTAGCTTAACAGCTGGAGCATTCAATGTATCCGAGTATCTGAATAAATTCCCACCTCTCCACGGCAACTGGAGAGGGGAAAATGAAAAAAAAAAAAAAAAAAAAAATTGCTCACTTGCCTGGTCGAGCTCGGGACGATTTTTGGCAGTTTTGGGCCGACAACATGGCGGTCTTGATCGATTGGAGGATAACGGGAGGCTCTAGAGGGGAACCGTGGGGGCCATGCCCCCTTGAGATTGTACTGGATTGACCCTACTTTAGAACAATTGTAAATAGGCTTCAAAATGATGTATTATTTGTAATATTAATATCCGATTACACTTCTTCCCATAAAGCGTTACAAAAACTTATACTGCGGTTATTACTTTGCTGCGTCTGACATTTCATCAACTGTTACGGCGCCATCCAATCGGGACCTTAAACTTCACTACAGTGACGTCACTATGGTGACGTTCAAGCTCCCCATTGGACGAAACCGTCAACAGCTGATATGTACGAGACGCACGGTTAGAAAAATCGCACTATAACTTTTGACGTAAAGTGAATAAATAAATTCAATCTTAAGAGATAAATTAAAGTGTCTGCCTTTGATTTCAAAATAACTGCCTCTTATAATCTCATTTGCTTATTTAGCTGCTATAAAAACAATTTCAATAATTTTTACGATTTTTGTCTGCGTCTATCGCTCAAGGATAACCTGTGATGCAGTGTCCACAGAAAAGTAGTGTATTGTCCGGTATATCTTTAGCTTTTTTCAAATCCTAATTATATCTCATAAAAATGTTTGTTTTTCATATTAAACTAATTTTATTCCGAACTTTTTTTTTCATATGATTTTCAAAACAAGAGAAAATATTGTCTTAGTGAAACTTTGTAAAAAGTTTTCATTTTAATAGTGCTTTTTCGATGTGAGTAATTTTAGCTTAAAATTGTTACCGGAAATTTATCGGGATTGTGCATCAATGTATCTATTTAGAAGTACATTGTCCTTATATTATTAATAGGGACATTCTCCCATTACAACAGGCTAGGGAGGAGAAGTAAAAGTAGTTTTTCAAGAATTGAGAATAAATATCAATTAGACATTTTATTTTCAAATTGCTAGATGTATCAAAATCTACATGTTGAAAGTAACATATGAATTGAATTGATGTTACTGTAAATATATTTAATGAAGAAAATAGTCTCCTTAATTAATTTAAATGCACTCTTACATATTCAATGAAGCCTCCCTTGCTTGCATGGAAGTTAATATCAATGTTTGAGTTCTTTTTAGTCAATTGAAGTGTCGCGACTAGCGCTCGCGAACGTGCTGCCCGATGCGGCGAAGGCGGGAAAGGAGGGAAACGTGTGGGGAAATTCATCTCTGAGATCGGAACGATGACAGACGAGAAGAGCAATGTTTCTCGAATATCCAGGATATCCAGGGAGGAAACGTGTAAAATTAGAAAATAAGCATTTAAGACAATTTTGAGCATATTTTGTCTAATATACTACTTGGATATTCTTAATGGTCCAGCCGCAATGAACACTCAAAAGTTAGTTTGGAAAACTGCTTTCTGGACAAACCTTTGCATTGCAGAAGCATAGAAACACTCCACAAATATGTAACTTGTTGATCATTTACAAAATAAATGAATATATTTGTTCAAAAAGAAAAATTAACCCAGAAATAAAAAGAAAGCACCCAATTTACACAATGCGATTGCTTTTTATTCGTCATCAGGAGATATTTTTCTAAAGTGCCATATATTGCTAGTGAAAATTTGTTTCCAAAGATTGAAATATATTAAAAATTACAGCTTTTAATTTTATTTATTATTAATTCAGGTCATATATAATAAAATTCTTTCCATACATCAACATAAAACAAATATGAGAAAATAAACTAGTCAATCAGAGATCAGATTCGTTGGTGATGTTGCCGGTGATCTTAAAATGGCGATGTAATTGGGTACCATATTGTTAAAAGTCAAATGTATTTGTTCACCAGCCCTACAATGTTACATACGTTAAACAATGTTCCTATGTGACATTGGGTAACGTATGTATGAGCGAATCTAGTTGCTACGTTCTATAAGATGCATCCGATTCAATAACAAAAATTGGAATCTATGTAATTTTATTAAATTTTCTGAAAGAATAAATGACGTTAGCTCCAGAAGAATTGGTCACGTTGTGAAAACGTGAGATCACGAAACGTTATCTGGGCATTCTTCAATCATAAGTAGAGATCCCTGGCCTAAATTACAACATTCATAATTATTGAATTTTTTACCAATATTTATCACCAACAGGATAAATTAAAATCATGTTACTTCAAGAAATCTTACTTTCAATTTAATCTATTGTCAGATTCTGGAACATCTTCCGGATTCTTCAGACTATTCTTCATATATTTTTTTATTGCAGCACTTTTAGCTTGCAGTCTCTGGGTGGAGATATCAACGTTTGAACACGCCTCGTACCTCGCTCTGTGAAGTTGACTTTTATAATGCTTACTGTTTCCTGAGAATCCCTTTTACCAGCAACAAAAATCATGATACAATTAAATCAGCAGTAATGCTCGATTGCACGACGTTGTAGTGTTGTGGAGTTTAGACTACACAAACTTTTATTATCTATGAAGTCATCTATTACCAAGTTGTTGTTCTCGTGGAGAATTGTGTCATCGTTAGAAAGTGAGTCATGAAAATAAATAACAATGATGTGTGGCTCCATGTGATCTTTTCTTTATGAAACGTATTTTACGCTTGGCCTCGTTTAGAATAAGCGAATCAGTCGGAAACGTTTCAGTAACAAACTAGCGATGAAGTGCCACGTAAAAAAGAAATTTCCAGTAATGGAGGTTCTCAGGAGAATTACAGAGAAGAAATTTTTGCATTGAGAAATATAGCCGATTGATTGATTAATTGATATTTTCGTGTTTCCGGGTTCGTCAACTGCTTCGGTCATTAGTCCCGTTAGTGTAGTGCATGTTTGTTTTTTCTTTGTAGATGGCGGTGATCTTCCCTCGCTGGATGGCGAGATCCGGCGCCGACCTACCGTCGGCTAGTAGGGTTTCCCCCTAACCAGGACTCTCCCACCAGCGGGGCACCACCCCAGCCGGGACAAGCTCCAAACTCCCGACCGGTCTCCCGGAATATGTGATAGTGTGGTGCATGTTAGTGTGTGTGTGTAAGGGGAGAGGATAGGACAAGGAAGAGGAAAAAACCCCGCTAGAATTGTCCTCCAGACTCCTGAATTCGACCTAGCTGAAAATCTAGTGTCGAAAATCCTGCCGCCGTCAGGATTCGAACCTAGAACCTCCCGGTCAGAGGCGCTGCAGTGACATCAGTTGATGCACTGAGCTACCGCTCCCGGTGAAGAAATATAGCCGAACATTATCGTGGTACAAAAGAGGAATAAGTTATTTGGGCTTGGATTGTTAATCTTTTATATACCCTTTACTGTCTGGAAATCAGCGTTTTGTTGAAAAACTGGGTAGATTAATAAAGAGCGACGAGGAGTTTTTTTAAAATTAGGAACTGTTTCAAGTTCTAAAAAGTTAATTTATTTTTCCGCGCAATATATTCACAACTTGCTTTGTACTCATACAACTATATGTCAAGTGCACCCATCTCTGAAGTGAGTTCAGAACGTAAAACATATGTTTGGTTTCCCCCGCCTTCGAAAGCACGATCAATGAAAGTAAGTCGCTAAAGGTTAGCGGATGTTGGGGAATCGAAACCTGGAAACCAATATCCACAGCTGTTGACGTCTGAGTCACGCCGGGACGCCTACCAGGCCAGTATGTCAGGCGCCAGCGCGACTCCGCCTCGCGAAGGGAATTACTGTCAGCGGCATTTCGAAACGGCCGCGTGTCATGCGCTGACAGTATGTGCGGAAGCTGGATAGCAGAGGTGTCGAACGCCAATTAGTTTTTAAAGTAACATTCAGGTAAGGTGACATTGAAACCGTCTGTATTAAAAAGAAACATTATTAAAAAGGATCCAAAGATATCAAACTCTAAGTTTTTTGTATAATTATTAATATTTTAAACAATTATCCAGAGACAACATGGTTCGGGAATTTTGTCCTATCCTCTGTGGTACTACTAAGAGGCAAATTATCGAATAAAATTTAATTAACTTGAATAATGAAACTAACTTAAGTATATTAGAGTTACAACTAGAGAAGAATGAAATTATAAAACTAAACAATTTAAAATCTGTAGAAATTAGATACTTATCCCATTGTCATGGATTAAAGGTAATAAAATAAATATTTTACAGCCACATAATGGCATGTCTGGATAATTATTAAAAATATTATATAATCATAAAAACTTTATGTTTGATATCACATGGATCCTTAGTAATCATTATGGGATACCACAATATCTCCTTTGTCACCACGGAATTTATCGAAAACCATGTTTTAAAAACCAATTTAAAAAGATAAAAAAAATAAAAAATAACCATTTATTTTCGGCGAAATGTATTGTAAATTGCGAATGTATTAATCGAAAAAGACAATCGATATTTTAATTTTTTTTATAAATTTTTTTAGGAAAATTAAAATTAAACGACGGAAAATAGGCGCTAGTTTTGTACCTTTTATTACATTGCTCAGGCATCTACGCAATATATTAACGAATAAAATGCTCGTGAAAATAAATTTCTCACTTGAAAACTTGTTATTTTTCTTAATATTTTGTATAAATGTGTGAATGTAATACTTACATAATGAAACAGGAAATTTTACCTAAGTAGAACATACCAGGGCAGGAAAAAATCTGAAAAAGACATAAACAAAATAATAATAGAAGAAAATGATAATTCCCAATGTAAAAAGTAACTTATAGGATGATTAATAAACAATAATCACATGGGCATGAAAAAAAAATCGTTTTGCTTAGTCTTAATTAGGAAATAAAATAGAATACACCAAACTTAACACTATATACAGATAAGTTTTAATGGTATATTGCACATACATTATTTACCCATCGCAATTTTTTTGACATTTTTTCAGAGACGTTACTTTTGCCTTTATTCTTGAACTTTATCAGTATTCATTCATGAAGAAGGAGTTGAAAAATTACATCCATTCTTGATACTTACAAAAGTCTAGTCAAAGGCATTTCAAGATATCGTAAATCTTAATTGAGTTGCGCAATTCATATACAAATAATTCTTCAGGAAAGCGGATCCGAGAAACCATGAGGTTTTCAAGTTTCCTCTTGCCTTCAATAAAGGCGGGAAGTCTCTTTGAGGGAAGTTGGTGGTTGAAGTGGAGAAGGTACTTGCAGTATTTCAGACTAAAATGGTGGTGATGGTGTTGAGGGGAAGTGATATTACGGTAATCGTACCGAAGGTTGGAATGCTTGCATGATGGATTGTTGATAATAGTGCTTCTAATGAAAAAGGAACGAATTAGTTTCATTCATAAGGTCAGCGGCGGTAATTGCAGGGTTAGTGACAGAAACGGGGAGCAGCTGGAAGATGGAATTACATTGGACGGGAGATGGAATAAATCTGAGATTCACTGCATGTCAAATGAAAGTTTTAAAATAATCCTGTAATTAAATTGAGATAAAGTCTTCTTCTGTTGCAGACAACGAACGCTTAATGTGATACACACAAATGTAATTTCGCAAATATTAATCAAATCTTGCATCCCCAGGGATATAGACAAAAAGTAGAAGAGGAGATAGCAATGTTGGTGATGGCATTGGGAACTACAGCTTCCGTCTTGACATGATGTTTAAACCGTATGACTCCTATGACCGTATTTATGAAAAAAAGTCAATTAATTTGATTGCAGGAAATAAGAACTTTGATGTTAAGAAATAAGAACTGGAAAAAATATTAAATAAATCACTTCATTAACGAAAGTCAGAGTCATACTTTTGTCATATTATGTGCCCCTTTTTTAGGGATGTCCATAAAAATGTGAGCTGACGCCGGATATCGTGTGAATTATGTTTAATGTAAATTTTTTATCAGAAAGTATTAAAAGGAACTAATTAATTAAAAAAAACATTTTATGGTAGGCTATAGAATAGGGAACAAAATGAACGCAATAATAAAGGTAACAGAAGGGGCGAGGCGGAGATCAATATGATGGAGGTGGGGAGGCGATGGAGGCGGTAGAAGTGGCGAAGGCCGCCGAGGCAGAGAAGGTCGAGGGGGCGACACAAGGCGGTGATGACGGCGACACTGGGGATGAAGGAGTCGATTGATTGATTGATTGATTTTTCCGGGCACGTCAACAGCTATGGTAATTAGTCGCGATATTGTAGTGAATGATTTACTCCGGGAGATGACAGTGTTTCTCGCTTGCTGGACGGTGAGATCCGGTACCGACCTAAACATCGGTATGCCGGGGATTCACCCCTTTAGGCGTCTCCCCCAGCAGGGCAGCGTTCCAGTGGGAACAAACTCTCAGCTCTCGAGTAGTCTCCCGACATAGTGGTAGTCTAGAGCATGGAAGTTCGTGTGTGTGTGTGTAAGGGGAGAGGATAGGGCAAAGAAGAAGAAGAAGAAGAAGAAGAAGAAGAAGAAGAAGAAGAAGAAGAAGAAGAAGAAAGATCGCGCGCGGTATGTGGTCCGTTTGTGAGGGCACTACTCCAGCATTCTGCTGGTACTGAATGGAGAAACTACGAAAAAGTACCTATCAGAGTAGCAGGCCGATACAATTCTCCTCCACATAGAAGTCGTAATTCGACTTAGCTAGAATTGAAAGCTTGCGGTTAGAGCCATTGTAGAGATACTATCAATGTTTTTATTGACTAGAGATTCCGGAAGCGCCAACGACTAAATTCATTAGTCTAGTAAGTGTAGTGCATGTTTTCCCACGGGAGGTGGCGTTGATGTTCCCGGGGAGGGTGGGGAGATCTAGCGCCGACCTACCTGTTGACTAATGGAGTTTTCCCCAACCAGATATCTCCCATTATCGGGACCCTGAGCTAGTGGGCGAAGTCGATTGCGACGGCCTTGTCATCGAAGGGGGGAGTGGCGACAGGCAGAGGTGAGATTAATGGCAGTAGCTGCCAATGCGCAGGTGGCGTTGGCGTTGGCTGATGATTGATTGACTGTTAATGACTTCGGGCGCGTCTACTACTAAGATCATTAACCCGTAAGTGAAGTATATACTTTTCCCCTCAGGAGGTAGCGGTGATTTTTCCCCGCTGGATGGCAAGATCCATCGTCGTCCTACCGTCGACTAGCCGGGTTTTCCTCAACCAGGTATCTCCCTCAAGCAGAACACCACCCCAGCTGGAACACGCTCCAAGCCCCCGAAAGGGTCTCTTCGCTTGAATGGTAGTGTAATACACGTTAGTGTAAGTGTGTGTGTGTGTGTGTGTGTGTGTGTGCGCGTGTGTGTGTGTGTGTGTGTGTGTGTGTGTGTGTGTGCGCGCGCGCGCGCAAGGGGTGAGGATAGGACAAGGAAGAGGAAGGAAAGAAGGTCCGTGGCCCGTTTGTTAGGGTACTGCTCCGTCATTCGCCTGGTATTGATCGGAGAAACCACAGAAAACTGCCGATCAGAGCAGCCGGCCCTAGAATTCTCGCCCAGATAGCGATTAAATGGGTCGAGTTTTGCAGCTAGTGTCCGAAATCCTGCCATCTCGGGACTCGAACGTTTCGACCACTCGGTCAGAGCTACTGAAATGACCGTTGATACTCTGAGCCTGTATGTAGTACGGGAAATAGCAATATTGACAGTACTTTCGAAATCTGAAACAGCTGTGAACTATACGCCACGGGCACAAATATGACTGAATTCGACCTGTAATAGTTGTGCAACCAGTACGGAAAACCCTGCCGCCGTCGGGAGTCGAATCTAGAACCTCCCGGTCAGAGGCACCACAGTGGCAGCCGATGCACTGAGCCACCTCGCCCGGTTTGGCGTCGGCGGAGCGGAGAAGTAGCGCGATGCGACCGCCCGTGTCGTATCGGGGGATCGCACGTGTCTCGCGACAGGCGGCCACCGTCTGCGGTGGCGTGGCGTGGCGTGGCGTGGAGCGGCACGCGTTTAAGTCCTCCGCTCTCTTGGGCTCCATTAATTTCCAGACGAAGCCGCGACGATCGCTCCAAGCAGCTACTAAGCGCGCGCCGACTGTCATGACCTTTCACGCGAAAGAAACGCAGCCTCACGTAAGGAAACGAAAACGTGTGATTCGTGTCCAAAGGCAGCCGTTAGATTGTCTAATTGAATATTAAACTGTTGTATTCGTAAACATCAGTATTTTAATTGCCAGATTATACATTTGATTGAAGTTTATCGCCTGCAGAATATTAGCATATTCGATCAAACTTTCACAAAAGAGGAACTGGAATTATGTACGTGATTGTCGGGAGAAACAAACCACAAATTCTTTAAATGGGGGTGCGTCATAGGCAGTAATGTGATATTTCAGATAAATTGAAAATTATTGTTCGAATCAGGTTTTTCAATCAAGATTCCTGAAGAATTGAAATCTTCTGAAATAACAAAGTTTACATTTCATTTTTGTACTCTATATTGTTGCAGCATTCATTGCAACGTCGGAAAGAACCGTGCACATAGAAGTGCGCTTATTACATCTCAAAATTAGATATCCGTATGGAGGGAACACTTTGTTAGCGAAATGTGTACTTCAGTACAATTCAAGACACTATACATCCCGCCCCTACTAAGTAGTGGGGATAACCAGAAGAGCTCAATCGCTTGAAGTGTTATAGGAGGTCCCAAAAGAATTCTTTTTATGTTGTGAAGACCATACGTTAAAGCCTTTGATCTTAAAGCAATATTATGTCCGTTTTCAGTTATGCAGTCGAAGTTAAAACAGTTAAACAGGTCGTGTGTTGCGGGAATTGATTTTGTTCGTGCCAAATATAGATGCGTTTTTCAATGATTGATTGATTGTTAGTGATTCCGAGCGCGTCAACGGATTACGGCATTATTCCCGTAAGTGTAGTGCATGCAGTTTCCTCGGGAGGTGTCGTGGATCTTGCCCCCCCCCTCGGTGGTGAGATACGTATCTCCCATCAGCGGGCCACCACCTCTGTCGGGACAAGCTCTAAGCTCCCGACCGGTCTCTTGGCATGTGCGTGTAGTGTAGTTCATGCTAGTGTGTGTGTGTGTGTGTGTGTGTGTGTGTGTGTGTGTGTGTGTGTGTGTGTGTGTGTGTAATGGGGTGAGGATAGGACAAGGACAAGGAAGCGCGCGGTCCGTGGCCCGTTTGTTAGGGTACCGCTTTGGCATTCGCCTGGTGGTTATAGGAGAAACCACGGAAAACTTACCCATCAGAGCAGCCGGGCGCTAGAATTCTCCTCCAGACAGCGACTGAATTCGACCTAACTGACAAGCTAGTATCGAAAATCCTGCCACTATCGAGACTTGAGCCTAGGACTTCCCGGACATAGGCATTGCCGAACGTGTGAAGCCTTTATACAGAGACGATGAGAAGCTCCGGGTGACAGCAACGTGCGTCGTTAGCTGCCCGCGGGAAACGAATCGCGGCCGACCGCCTCGGCGGCGCCGAGGAAGAAGTCCGTCCTCAGAGGCCGGGGCGCGCGTCCGGGGTCGCCAGGGTCGCGAGCGGACAGGCGCAGGACGCCGCCGCCGCTGCTGCTGCAGATGCACCGGCACACAAGGACAGGATGCAGCAGAGCTGGCGGCGGGGACAGTGATGGTAATGGAGGAGCTGTTGGAGATGGGGTCAGAATGAGGCTGGTTGTTATGGTGGTGGAGGAGGAGGAGGAAGTCGACTTGAAAGAGCTGGTGCTGAGGTTGGAAGTGGCGGATGATGTTACAACGGTGATGGGGATGTGATAATTAGGGGGCGAATTTTAATGAAATGTTTTTTTCCTTTTCACTTTAGAACAATGCCGTTTAGTGTAGAAATTAATTTTATGTTATAAAAAGGAAATGATACATTTTATAGTCTTTTTTGCATTTTTCGTCGATTTCGACTAATAAGTCATTTTTACTCTTTTCTGTCATTTTAATGCATTTTTTCGCTGATTTCGTCGATTTTAATGGTACTTTCTTGAAATAATATTTACGACATGCTACAAATGTTCTCCACAGAATTCCTGATAGTATTTTCGACTTCGTCACGCATAAAGTGAATGTCAGCTGTTGTGATTATGCAATCTAAGGTGCCTGTCACATCTACATCGCCATTGTCGGTTCGGGCGATTTCCGGATAACTAAAAACAGAGATATCCCGGTAATGAACAGTTCTCACCAAAAGATTGCGAACTGAATTCACTTGTACGAATGGAAGAAGCCTCGATTTCATCAGTATCGATTCCAATAGCTCGAGATGTCCGTCCGAATTAGTTTTGATCACATTTTTTTCATTTTTCTTTGTTTTTAGGTCATTTTTAAAACATTTTTAGAGCATTTTTATTGATCGTTTTTGGCGATGTTTTAGGTCATCAAAATCCGCCTCTAGTGATAATGATTGGGTGGTGTTTATTGCGATGATAATATGGTATAGATAGATTTGCGTATGAAGTTGTTATAGTGGTGATGGATGAGATTTCGGGAATGCGTGGAGATAGTGGTGATATAGCTAACGAGGTGATTATAGTAAATGGTCAAATAACTGGCCGATGATGCTGACTCTGGTAGTAACAAAAGATGATGGCGATTATAGGAGCTGTGCGAAGGTGAAATCATAGAAGAATAATGAAGAAAAGCAATGACTTCCATCAGAGGCGATATAAATGTTGAGGTACAGTCGACGGTGTCGAAGATGACTATACGGACAATGAAGAGGGGGCGGCGAGACATTAATAGCATGACGGTGATTCTATTTAGGAGGTTGAATAGGTCACGATGGTAGCTGTAATACTGATAGTTGAGCGAGAGAGGGGATTAGTTGTGCATTAGTAATGAGAATGAGGATGCACTTGTGGTCACTTCAAAAAACTTCCATGTAGATGGCGATGGGGCAAAGAGACCGCTAACAGAGTAGGAAGCATCCGAGGAACGTCGATTGAGCCGTTGCAGTATTGTGCGACACGGTGATGCTGGCGTAGCGGGATCGGTCTAGCGGAAACATGCCTCTTGCACAGGAAAGAATGGCCATGAGGAAACTTCGAAGGAGGTTGGAAAGCAAAGTATGCGAAAGTACAACTATGAGGGCAACTCCGGGACAGTAGGCTGGGGTGCGGATGCACAAACATGCATGCGAGAGCGCCTCACATATGCAGTGCTCATGGAGAAACGTATGAGACAAGAGTGTGGATTGAGCGGTAACGGATTGCGATGTGTGAGGAAATGGAATTTATATTACGGTGCTCTGATTGGTGGACATCTGTGCCAACATTTAGGATGAGCAACCTTTAATCGAGCGAGATTATATCTGAGTGAAATATGTTTATTTTGATCTTTAGACGTTTGTAGGTTCGAACTGTAGGAGAAGGATTTTGAGAGTGGTTATTTGATGCTTTGTATAGTTGAAAAAGATAGAAATGATTGAAGGCGTTGTCATTGTCAATAATACTTGTATAGTATTGTTGACAATGACAACGCCTTCAATCATTTCAATTATGTTAATGTCAACTACAACTCACCACTAAACCAATGAAAAGATAGTAAATTTGATCAGTGTAGTATAGTCAAAGTCAAAGTAAAAGCACTAAAATTTTATCAATGTATAAAATTGAATGAAAAATAGCAATGGCCTTACATTAAGTTAGTTTACGAGGGACCATAGAAAGGTTTTCGTTTCGTACGAGTATTATTATTTTTTGCAAAGGACAACAGTGACAGTTCACTTCAGTTCACAGTTCACAACAGACACTTCTGTTATTATACTAGTGCATTCTTTTTTGTGATACGAAAGATAATAAGAATTACGTAACGTATCTTACTTATACATAGCACATTCATGAATTTCGTGGACTCGGGCCACCGTGTCCTTCGCGAACATTACAGCACAAATGTTGCACACAGGGTGAATGCCATGTCAGTTTCTGTCTCGTTCTAGTTAGAGGTAGTTACGTGCATACAAAGTAAGCAGAACTGCGGAATCTCTTTCGAAGAACAGTTGAATGCAAAAAGTCACAGAAAGAAGCGTCAGAAAACTGTATTATAATTTCGTATGAAGGCAACGGAAAATCTATGGCCAAGATAAAACGAAATTCAATTTTCTTTATTTATATTTCAAAATACATTATACATGTTATTTTTCAATGCTCATTTCACCATGTTTTTTGAGAATGTCCAATTCATTTTATTAAGGATGAGAGCGAATTGCCTCTTATCTGAAAACTGCAAATCACATTTTGCTGCGTAGGAGTAGTTGGGTTTTGCCACTTATTCTCCTCGGAATTGTAGAGGATATCATTACTATGTTATCTTAATTAAGAAATCTAATAATTACATACTTCTTCACTACTTAACACAATGTAATTTCTGCGAAAGTGAAATATGTGCTCGAAGATCACGAACGCCGGAAGGTCAATAACTTGACCTAAAGAAGTCGTAGGTTTGATTAAAATCGGGAATCCGTCGAAAACGACTGGATAAAAAGACTTTTCTTAATTTTCCGGTTATTTGATAAAAGGTAAAGACCAATGTTAATATATGTTTCTAATAAAACTGAATGCTAATAAAATTTGATAATCGTTAATGAATAGGTGTAAAACCAGTTTTTGACCAGTGAGTTTGTGTAGATGTTTACCTACTACTTTTATTGCTAAAATATATCTTTAAATTTTATGACTTTTAATTAAACCTATGATTTCTTCGACAAGTATTATTGGGGTTGCTTATTACAATTCCTGTTGCAAATATTGAAAGTTACATCGAGGTAAACTCTTAAAACAATAAAACGGTTAGTGAAGACATCAGTATACTTATTCGTAATTACAGAAGTACACATTTTATTCTAACCCGTTCTAATCATAATACAAATCATGTAGCACTACAAACGGGTCATAACTGTATATCCGTTTCATAGAACTGGCAATAAAGGAATAAATAAGTTACAATAGTAAATAACTTGAAATATCAAACTCTAATATTTTCATTTTCTTTTCTAATAAGGATATGAAGGATATTCGGAGAAAATAACCAGTTGCAGATATAATACAGAAACTTCATGAACACTTGAAAACTAGAGCGGTTACGACGGTGAGTTGAAAATGTCCCTCACATAATGAATTTAATGGGAACGTGATTGAGTAATGCTTGTTTGCTCAATTTGATAATATTTATTCAACGGAAGCTGTACTCATTTATGGCTCCTGGGAAGTTGATTATCAAAACGGAAATGGAAAGAAACATATAGTATAAAATATAAAATTTATAATTTGTAATTACTAGTAAAAGACAGGATTGATAATCGAACCTCACTTTCGTATCAATAAATGTGGTTCAAATGCTGACTCTCAACTGTACAAACAAAAAACAATTAAAAACATAAACTTCATAATACCAGACTCAAATGAGGTATTCTCCTATTAAGAATGTCAATATGACCCGACAATTCACAGCAATATATACCAAATTTGACACGGAAGTTACCGCTGTCATTTTTTTATTGACTGATTAGTGACTCAGGCCAACTGCTAAGGTCATTCTCCCATAAGTGTAATGCATGTTTTATCGCACGAGGGGACGGTGATCTGCTGGATGCAGCATGCTTCTGCCAGCGGATGATGAGATCCGGTGCCGACTTACCTATCGGATTTCGTTTTTTCCCCCTAAACAAATATCTCCCACCAGCGGGGCACCCCTGCCAGGATAAGCTCTATGCTCTCGACTGGTCTCCAGGCATGTGTGGTAGCGTAATGCACGAGTAGGTGTACGTAAGTAAGGGCAGAGGATAGGAAAAGGAAGAGGAAGGAAAGATCGCGCGCAGTTCGGGGCCCATTTGTTAGGGTACTTCCCCACCATTCGCCTGGTGTTGACTGGAGAAAACACGGAAAACTACCGATCAAGCAGCCAGCCGCTAAAGTTCTTCTGCAGACAGCGGCTGAATTCGACGTAGCTATGTAGTGTCGAAAATCCTGCCACCTTCTGGACTTTAATCCTAGTACTTTCCAGTCAGAGGTAGAGTAGTGACTGTAATTGGTGGTTACCAAAAAACGTCTGGAGTGTTGCAAGCGTCAATCACAAACACCTTCACTTTAATCGATCGGTATATGAGAAGGGTACCTATTTGTACAATTAGATTATGCTACTTCACAGACGCCGTACTCATTTCCAGTCTCATGGAAACCCGGATAATGAAGTGGGGCCGCTAGGAAGCACGCGATATGCAGCTCCGCGCCGGCCAGCGTGGACAAAACGGAGTCTCGCCGGCCGCAGGCTGCTGGCCAGCGGCTGCACCTGTGGCCGGCGGGGCGGGTGATTAATATCTGGAATACAGCGGCGGCGGCGGAGGCGGAGAGCCCGCGGCGGCGGCAGCGGGCTCCAAGTTGCGTGACCGCGGCGTCGGTGGCGTCCGCGTCGGCGGCTGCGGCCGCCGTGGCCGCCGGCCTCTCCATCTGGTGTCCACCCACACGGCCCGCACCCGGCCGCCCGCCCGCCTCCGCCCCCGCCCCCGCCGCCGACCGGTGCGCCGAGCCGCCGCGGGGGCATTCCTCTGACCCGCCGCCGCCGCCACAGCAGCACAGTGGTTAGGCGGCCCGCGGAGGCGGACGAAGCCTACTTCTCGGCCTTCTTCTCCTTTACATTATGCGTGTGACCCGAGCGGCGCGCAGAACTCAGTCTGATGGAGGTGGATAAGTTGTGGGACTTGGTGGGGTGCAGCACGCAGATAGACAAGATTCGTCTCTTCAATGTCTAACGCTACTGATTAATTGATGAGCAGTAGGAGTTTAACGCTGTTTTCGGATTTAATAAGTTTGGGGGTTGCTCACAACTGCTCTGTGGGGACACTAGTTTAGCAGAGAGCGGAGACGAACAAAGCCTACTTGGGTGGCTGTCCGGCTCCGCCTTCTTTCTGTTTACATTTTTGTGTCCCAAGAGGCACGCAGAACCCAGACTGATGGAGCTGGATGTGGTGTGGGGCGTAGATGGGTGTAGCACGCGGATAGTCAAGATGCGTCTCGTTGGAGCTTCAAAGTCTAACGCTACTGATTAATTGATGAGCAAAAGGAGTTTAACAATGTTTTCGGATTTAATAAGTTTGGGGGTTGCTCACAACTGCTCTGTTGGTACAGTTGTTAAGCAGCCAGCGGAGACGGAAAGAGCCTGCCCTGGCAGCTGCCGTCTTCTCGGATTTTTCCTTCATTACGTTGTGTTCTGACCAGAGCGGCGCAGTGCAGAACGGAACGCTGGAGATTGTGGTGCCTGGTTTCGAAGGAGATACGAAGCGAAGAAATCCACTCCATGAGCTCACAGGACATCAATTACTCGGATGAACAATAGGAGTGTAATAGAGTTTTGAAACTTAATTACTCTAGGAATTATTTAAAGTTTGTGTGTATGCAGTGACACGAAGGAAGAAGTCTTCTGAGGCTTCCTTTGTAAAGGAAGTCTGCGGATGGTGGTGTAAAGGATGCTGCGTTAAGTTGTGGACGTTGTGAGGCAATGGCGGTGACTAATAACTTTCTGTTATGTTTATAGAACTATATTAATTAATATAAATGATCTAGGCTGTCCAGGTAACGCCGCGTCGAAGGCTGTGTTGCCGACGTTTCGACCATCTTGTCGTGGTCTTCCTCAGGGCTGTTGTGCGCAGGTGTGGTAGGCGCTCGGAACGGTGTGGTAGCTGCTATATATTCCCGAGCGCCTACCAGACCTGCGCACAACAGCCCTGAGGAAGACCACGACAAGATGGTCGAAACGTCGGCAACACAGCCTTCGACGCGGCGTCACCTAGACAGCCAAGATCATTTACATGACTCTAGCCGCGGAAGCCTACGACTTCACTTATATATTAATTAATCGATGAGCAGTAGTGATTTAAACCTTTTTCATTCTTAATTACATAAGGCAGTATCGGCAGCACCTGTCCCTGCAATTCTTAGGCGGGCGACTTTTACTTTCGTGGGTATTATTCATTTCGAGTGTAGATTTATTATTCTCATTTGCATTATGCTAGTAGCCTTAGCGTGTTGGACGACGAAATGTTGGTGGCTGCATTGTGAATAGAGTAGGTGCTGGAGGTGGAGGCCAGAAAAGGTTAGCCAGAATTCTTCTCCTTGGGTGCATAAGTCAATCAGATTGATTAATCGAAGAGCGGTAGACATTAAGTTTCACTCTCAATGACTGAAGTAATTATCCAGATCTCTTTCCAGTGGTTAGGTCGCCAGAGCCTGGCGGCTCCTTCTTTTCTGATCTTTTTCTCGACGTATACATTGTTCCTCTCGCGGATAGCTCATTGGTCAGCGAGCTCGCTTTCCATGACGCGACCTCGGGTTCGATTTCCGGCCGGGCGAGATTATAGTGTGTGTTTTCCTTGCAATAACGCACTAAATGTGGCTGTGTGACGATGATAAAACTCACTTCTCAGGTTGAGAAGACCAGAACGCGGCATAGGGATGCCTACGTGCGGATTCGGTGGTACAACGGTCAGCGTACCGGACTGTTGTACCCGAATTTGCGGATTCAAACCCGATCGAAGCCGTGGATTTTTAACGGCAAAAAAATCCTTCGTACGCCTTCCTTTGGAGGGGAAGTAAAGCCGGATGTCCCATGCCATGTAGTAGATTTACTGCATGTAAAAGATCCTCAGGCCTAAAGAGGGCCTCTGAGCAAAGTAGAGATCCGCCTGTTTGTCGCCCAAAATAATACCTCCTTTCTCCGCTAGGTGGTAAAAGGAGCTTAGCGAAATTTGCGTGGTTAGACGGAAGAGCGGGCCTCATGGCCCGAGTCTCGTCACGTAAAATAAGGAATCAAATGACTAACTAACTACGTGCTAACCACACTATCACGTAACCCATAGCCGTAAGACCGGGACGCCGCTGCTAGGTTCATGCTTCGTCAGATGCTACTACGCCAAAGTACATACATATACTGTGTATCTGACTGTAGCGGCGGAACGAAATACCGCAGACTGGCTGCACTTGTGCATTAGGAGGTGCAGTGGTATGTGCGTAGGCAAGTGCTAAAGAGAGGTGACCATTCATTACCTGGGGTCATCGTGTGATTAATTGATTAGCCGTAGGATTCATATGGGATTTAGAAAACAATGATCAGAGCTGTAATCCGCATCTCCGCGCGTACAGAGGTGAGGCGGACGAAATATATTGTAACGGTTCTTCAATTCCTTCAGTTCTACCGTTTCATCTTTTTTCTTATATACATATGTTATGCATCTGGCTCACGCAGTAACCGGGCGAGGTTTTGGAAGTGGAGAAAGCTGATCTGTAGGGCGAAGATGTACGAGGTATAATGTTAAGGTGGATGGATTAGGTTTCTTTCCTATGGGGGTCATGTTAACCACTTTGATTAATCGATGAGTTGTGATGGTAGAACTTGACACTGAAAACGAGGTCTTGTAGCATTATAAAAATTAAGATTTAGATCAGGAGCAGTGGTCTCTATCGATGAGCAGTCAGCATCTATAGCTAGTTTTATATTTAATGACTCGTGCGATCTATCACAATCTTTAGGCAAACATTGCCTCAGGGATCGAAGTCTGATCATTCTACGTCTTCGACGCTTTCTTCTCGTTTAGATTAGATGGTCCAGGTTGCGAACAGACGGAAATTTCTCAGTGTATGTAAGGATGAGGAGATAGCTTCGGGAGAAAAAAATCCACGACGCACGAAGTCCTCTCTGTTGGCTGACCCCTTCCAGAGTTTATTCTCGTTAGCCTTATGCTACAAGTCAAGTGAGGTGCATGCAAAATATTGGTGTCGGAGGTGAGTTGGTTGCAGTACTTAGTTGTGAGAGTTATGAGCCGTATGGTGCAGCGCTGAAGAGAGGTCACCAAGATTCTTCCCTTTGAGATCATTGGTGTGGCGTCATGGAGAAAACACACAGTCATTTACAAGTATGTACAAGTTTATTTACACGTATGTACAATAACTAAATTCTGCTCCGAAACTACACACTTTTGAGTATTTCTCTGTGGAGACCCCACATAGCTAAGGAGGCTCCGCTTCTCCCGCGCCACTACTGTGACCTCGTCGCCCGTGCACGAGGCACGACACACTCCATCCTGAGCGTAAAGTTCTGCGCATCGCGCGAGGTTTCCAGAACAAAACCCCCGTGTGAGCTCGTCGGCTCGATTTTATACCTATAGAGTAGCCGTCACGTGACCGTCCTTGGTGTAGGAGGGAGGCTCGCGTCTACCACGTGACCTTCCAGGTCAAGCTGGCGTCCACTTGATCTAAATATAACCCAACGCCGGGGCGCCAAGGCTATTCAGCCCGCAGGCATGCGATACTTCCACTCTTCCTCCCACCCACGGCCGCCAGCGTGACGCTACAGTGGTCAACCAAAATAAGTAATCGACGATGAGTAGTTCGGTATTTATATCTGGTTTGGCCAATTTCAGATAACCTACACCTTTTTTCTCCGCAACTTAATTACAAACTGCATAGAAATAATGAACGTGTTGGCTGTACTGAGGGTCCGGAATGGTCCTCCATCATACTGCAACACTGAGCGTTTCATGTCCCTTGAACTTATTTAATTAATTTCAAAAAAAATATTGAAGTGCCCAGCTATTTATTCTATACGTTGACTATCTGCATCTTTACTTTTCACAATTGATCGCAGGGCTGTTTGGTTTATGTGGATAGAAAAAACCGCTCATACGAGAACTCGGCCGAGTAACTAATATATTACGGGGAAATCTATGAATTTCACTTCATCCGATAAAAACACGCAATTTACATATCAGTCGCACGCCAAAGAAGGCTTCGTGCTACATTGTTTATTACATATTTTACAATTTTTTCCGTTATGAAAAAATACCATGGATCCACTTAAGTGGAAAACAGAAATAATACACTTAATTAAGACTAATATAAAAACTATTTTTCTGAAACACATTCACACCAATATAACAGCGTGCACTCATTCACGGGAAAATTTCAGATATCTGTTTATTTCATCTGCGCATGCTAAATGAAAGGCCACCATTATTTTATTTCATTTTTGACCACAATTATAAGAATCTTTAGCTTTATATATCTACCACCTACTTTCACACTCGTTACCTAAATTTCTGAAATCCAAAATTTAAAATAATTGTTCCTAACATGTTACGTTGCTTTAACTCCATCGTTCTTTCATTTTTTTAATTTTTGGTTCCCCATCATCTGTACTCAATTTTTTTATTCCCAGATCTAAAATATTTTTTATATATTTTGAGATGAATATACCTCACCTCAATATAAAGGTTTTCCAAAAAATTAAAATGTTTTTGTGACACGACCACATTTCAAATTCGGTATTAAGGGATATTATTACTTTTATTTTTTAACAAGTAGTATTTTCTAAACACGAATACTCAATTATTTCTGAGTACTAGAATTTTTTATTGATTTTAGCTTTCTCCCTACGTACTTATGTAGAAAAATTTTAAAATTTTTTTTTTGATAACTTAATACAATGTCAAGTCAAAATCCATATTTTGTAGATGTTTGTTACTGAAAAATTAGTTTACGGCAAAACATGGGATAAACATAAATGGGATGGTACACACTGCTATTCACTAGGTCAGAATTGCTTTGACTTAGACAATAATTGTTGCCCTTTTATTAATAATCTATTGCATGCATTTATCCCAAGTACCGACTACTGTAGTTTTTCCTTTTTACTTTCTTTGATATTGTATTTAGTGAATGTTTCCTACTTGAGATACTTTTTTTTAATCTCTTCATTTTATTTTGCCTATTAAATGCGGTTGGGAGAGACGCAAAACGAGAATATTTCCGATCACCACAAAGACGAATTGTTTTTATTGTTTAGTTCTAGGTTCTCCTCCATACGATTGCATCAACGACGACTGCGTGGGGCAGGACGCGAGCCGAGTAGGCAGGTTCATCGATGCCCAGTGCAATCACCGGAAGCGCTCAGCTCCGTTCAATTTACAAGATCAGAAAAGGCGTGACGCGCGTCGGCTTCTGTGTGCTTCTATTGCGCAGACTTGCAACCGCAGCAAAAAGTGAATCCGCAGGGGGAACTAGTTGGCCGATAGCGACGACTACACGATCGACTGCTTCCGATCCAATTATAATACCTACTACTATAACTGGCCTTGGTGGCGTAGGGATTTGGAGCAACGTCCAAGCTGATAGTCGTGGGTTCAATATGTTCAGGATAGACTTTTTGACGTTGTGGGAGTGGCTTGCTAGCTTCTCTTATCACTATATATTTCATCTGAACATAATCATATGTCTCTCAGCCTCATTCAACCTGATGAAGATCCTTTTATCGTAACCTACACAATTCTTGGGTAATGCAAACCACCATCTACTTAACAAAGAAAAGGTATAAGCGATTTCCTTCGCCTTGTCTCAGAAATAAATATGATTCATAAATCACTCACTTACTGTAATGGTTAGTACAAATGTAGCAGTGTTGCAAATGTTGCAATGTTATAGCAAAGATATGAATGTTTAAGTTTCTGAGTATGCTAATATGTTTGTTGATCTCCAATTAAACAGTGCAATTATTATATTTCTGAATAATTTACTTGTGATGGGCCAATTATTTCAGATCTTTATTTAAAAAAGAAATATAGATTTCTTATATGTCTGTGTTTAATGGAAAAGAATGCTCTAGACATCATCTTTTCATGCTAAGAAATACTTTTATTCAGGGACAAACTAAAGCCAAAACTTTAGATTCAATTATCATGTTAATCTATAATTCTGAAGATATAAATAACTGAACCTAAACTAAAACAATGTTTTGCTTTGGCTCTTGCTCTTGGACTAATAGTTTAGATAAGATACGATATTAAATCCTATAAAGAATAATATAGTCTAAGGTGTAATGTTTCACGGGATCCCACAATGAGTATAAATTACAATTCAGTAACTGCAATTTTCTTACATCTTCGGCGGCTTTTTCATCAATAATTTCAGTAAGACTCTCAAATTCTTTTTAAGAGCTACACCTCATAGATCTTTTCATAACCAACTTGAATATTTACCTAGTGACCTGCAGAAGCAAACATTTGGCTGAATAAAAGTCCACACAATTATTTTCCAAAAAGTAGCCCGCCCTCTGCACAAGAATCATAAATAAAATATTTTCGCGAAACACGGCAATAAATTAAATATTTTAACAAAAACATTTCACAAATACTGAAACAACCTAGTATTGTATTACGACAGTACTTTATATAACAGGAATGTTAAAAATGTTACTGTTCCATACCACAATATGTTAATAGCAATTATTTGACGGCGAGCGGCCTCCTCCTTGGAGCCTCCCTGTCACATGACGTCATGACGCAGTAACGTACTGAATATGAGAATTCAGTCGGTACACGCAGTAGGATAATAGGTAGAATAACAAAATTATATATTTTCATTTTTCAGTCAAAATTGTTACATTGCTTTAGTTTTGTCTCCAAGATACTAGGTACATAACGAAACAAAAGCACCTCTCACGTGGATGGTGGATGCCTAGTTTCATTTCAACTTCTACGCGCATTGGAAATTTGTATTAAATTTACGACCACAAATCGTTTTTTGCACATCGTTATAGTATTCAAAACATTTTCGCTCATTACGTTCTCAATCAACAGGGTCATTCTAACTAGTAGAACACAACCGTTCTCATACCAATTCTAATTTCTTTCTCAAATTAGAACAAAACAAAACTAGTCTAGGCGACTGGCGTTCGGTGAAGGGTATTTGATGAATAATCATGACTACTAACAATTAAACTATAGATAAAATAATTATTTACGTGGGAATCCAGAGAAAATGGGTAATCCTCCTAAGGATTTTAAATTGACTTCACAGTTGATGTGTTTTGTCTGAAAGTACTCTGAACTTCAGTATAATTACTTTCAATAACCATTACGAGTGCAATGACCAGCATATACACTCACACAACATTTAACTTCTCCGTGTGTTGGTATTCGAGTGATAATCGTGAGTGATACTAAACGCGAAGTATCTGATACGCAATCTGTAGCAGAGAGAGCAAGTTTCCTGAATAGGCGTGCGGTACTTGATGCTTTGCACGATCTGACCATAATATGTTGCCAAGACCGTCGTTCATGGAATAGCTGCGATAACGAGACACGAGCTGGCATAAAGGTTCGTTTTGCTAGTTGCTGATGGATTGTGCGTGGGCGGCGTGGACTTCTAACTAGCCTCCCAACAGGCTTCCCAACTGTCAGTGAAAAAATATTTTGTACGAGAACCAAGAAAATGTTAGTTGGGGTTGAAGCTTCTCCTTTTCCACAATGGATTTATCTGAAACTAAATTCATAAGATTGACAGAAAAAGGACTGCAATCACTTGAGTTTTGTAAGCTGTATGAGAAAGTACAAGGAGGGTCCCCGAATGAACTGATGCGCATAAGGAATTTTTCATAGACACTTTCAACATAGACAATGTGCCTAATCTGTGCAATTGGGGTATTGTATAAGTTACAATACTCTAGCCAGACTTTGCCACCACTGATATCAGTATATACCGAAATGTCGATGGCTAGACTTAATGTGGAAGCAAAAACTTATAGTAAAGCCTTAAGCATACCGAGGAGAAGAAGAAGAAGAAGAAGAAGAAGAAGAAGAAGAAGAAGAAGAAGAAGAAGAAGAAGAAGAAAATCTCTTCAGTTTGTGTAAAGGGGCAGAGAAGCCACAAAATATGAATTACACTGATCTGGTGGATTCCGCTTTAAACACTTAAAAAGTATTGTCAAAGTTATTAATTCGAGATTTTTTTAAATTAGGTTAGAATGTTACGAAAAATGCCAGTTCTTCACCAGCAGTCCAATACGCATTGAATGACACCTCGTTTGCGCCAGACAATGGTCCGGAAAAAGTGTAACCGAGAGGAGGGACGGACGAGTAGACGTTACTCCTTTACCGATGGTGCATGATTTTGTACGAATTCATTTTTCAATGCTATTCTGTAATGGAAGTCGAAGTCCCCGAACGTCGTCTAACCGTCGCTTACCCAATTTCTTAGACCTCTACGCAGTTATCTTGTGCAAGTTAGGTTATTCAGTAACATAACTAACATTGACCTATCAGAGTGTACGTGCGTAAATGAAGCATTTGAGTTTGATGGACGTCAGTGCTTTCTGATTTCAAGAAGATCAATTGCTTATCTTGTTGATTAAGTTCAGAAATAAAATATACAGCCGAGTCATTTTCAGTGGTAAAAATGTATTACACCTTCTTATTCTCCTCAGCTACATCAAAAAATGGTTGCTATGGCATTTAGCTGAGAGATGTTTCATTTCTACACAGAAATTTCTTGACGATTTCTCTTCTTTTATAAAGTTCTGAAGAAATGCCCCCAAACCAAAATTATCATTTGTGCTCATACAGACGACGAAAAACGCAAATTTATGAACTGGCGCAATTGGTGCAAATTCAGAGAGCACCGCATCGCTCACTATCCTGTAATCACGCCCGTCATGACCTTAGACCAATTAGCAGTCGTCACAGTTACAGTGCACTCGCTGTTCACAAATGACGCTCATGACCTCCCGAGTAGACAATACCGCTTCGAGTCTTCGAAATGCGCACGAAGTTCCGACGACATACAGGCTGAGAAGAAATTGAAAAATTCACAAAACACTTTCTACGGGAATCCATGCTTCTGAGTCCAAATTGGTAAAGGAATTACTTAATATAATGAGAACCATGGTCTGTTTGTTTCATCTGTAATGACCCTCCCGTATTAGACACACCATTACCTTGTAGCATTTTATTTAACTTCGCTAAATTATAGGGAAGTTGGCACAACGGTCTAACTGCAAAAGGCGACAGCCTGCAACCGACGTCCACACGCGCACTTAAGAGACGCGAGTACACAGATGGCGGTGATCTGGCGTCCGCGGTCGCCGCTAGTTTCGTCTCGCTGCCTTCCCTACTGCGGCCGATCCTCGCTGCCCACGCCGCCGCCGCTCCCCGCCGCCCCAGCCGCCCCCGCCGCCCGCACCACCCCCACCGCCCCCACCGTCCTCGCCGCACTCGCCGCCCGCGCCGCCCCCCCCGCCCTGCCGCCCCGCCGCTCTCGTCCCCCTCGCGCCTCTCGCACCCTCGAGATCGCGTGCGGTGAACTTGCGGCGCCACTCCCCGCCCCGCCCCCAACTCCTCCTCTCCCTCATCTCCGCCGCCCCGGGGCCCACCGCCTCCGCCCGCCGCTCCACAGCGCCACCGCAGCTGACGAGCCCAACAAAGCCGAACAGAAAACCACACCTTCAATTATTGGGCTCCGGGAATACAACTCGCCGTCCGTCGTTTTTTCGCCCTCAGGAAAAATTTCAATTTATAAAAGATGAAAGTGCCCCCGCGGTGGTCGGGAGTTTATTACGACAAGAAAAGGAAATAAAAATATATTGAGCCGACGTAGGAACTCGGAGGCAGTGGTGGCTCCCCTTCTGCGCCGTCACGTCGTAGAGCGACGCAGAACCTGAGCTCACACCCACATGATTTCCGTTCCTGTCCTTCTCAA
The DNA here is from genome assembly GCA_964035755.1 of Teleogryllus oceanicus. Taxonomy (NCBI): domain Eukaryota; kingdom Metazoa; phylum Arthropoda; class Insecta; order Orthoptera; family Gryllidae; genus Teleogryllus; species Teleogryllus oceanicus. The sequence goes on along the minus strand of CAXIVR010000005.1, from coordinate 128,656,597 downwards.
GTGTGTTTTCAGTTGTGTTTTTACAATGGAAAAATACAAATTTCTACAATGGAACGATTGATTGACTGATTGATTCTTTCGTGTTTCCGGGCGCGTCAACTGCTTTGGTCATTAGTCCCGTTAGTGTTGGGTATGTTTTTTTCTAGGAAATGGCGATGATCTTTCCCCGCTGGATGGCGAGATCCGGCGCCGACCTACCTCGGGGGGTTTATTGATTCTTTCGTGTTTCCGGGCGCGTCAACTGCTTTGGACTCTCCCACTAGCGGGCACCGCCCCAGTCGGACGAGCTCTAAGCTCCCGACCGGTCTCCCGGAATGTGTGGTAGTGCAGTGCATGTTAGTGTAAGTGTGTGTGTAAGGGAGAGGATAGGACAAGGAAGAGGAAGGACAGATCGCGCGCGGTCCGTGGCCCGTTTGGTAGGGTACTGCTCCGGCATTCGCCTTGTTTGATCGGAGAAACCACGGAAAACTACCGATCAGAGCAGCCGTCGCTAGAATTCTCCTCCAACAGCGACTGAATTCGACCTAGCTGAAAAGCTAGTGTCGAAAATCCTGCCGCCATCAGGACTCGAACCTAGGACCTCCCGGTTAGAGGCGCTGCAGTGACATCAGTTGATGCACTGAGCTACCGCTCCCGGTTTCAATGGAATGGAAAACTCAATTTCATCAGATTTATGTTCATTTCATCATAAATCATTCTTTGAATATACATTAGTTTCTCACTGGATTAGCGGAAGTGTCGGACTATTGGGAGGGTACATTCATTTGCACATAATTTGCGGCTCATTCAGTGTACTCGCTAGCAATGGCTTTTTGCGAAGTATCTCGGTTCAACTTACCTAAAATTCCGAGTTGTGCTTGAGGTCTAGCATAAAGTATTTCGTTTTAGAAGCCAGAGAATTGAACTGTGCTGTAAGGAAGTCACAATATGAAATATGTGTAGCATTGTTTAACATTTTTAACTAACTACAACCGGGAGCGATGACTGAGTGCATCAACTAATGTCACTGCAGTGCCTCTGGTCGGGAGGTCCTAGGTTGCAGTCCAGACGCCGGCAGAATTTTCGACACTAGCTTTTCAGCTAGGTCGAATTCAGTCGCTGTCTGGAGGAGAATTCTAGGGGCCAGCTACCCTGATCGGTAGTTTTCCGTGGTTTCTCCGATTAACACTAGGCGAACACACACTTAAACTAACATGCACTACACTATCACACATGTCGGGGACTTAGAACTTGTCCCGGCTGGGGCGGTGCCCCGCTGATGGGAGATACCTGGTTGGGGAAATCCCCGATAGCGGACAGTAGGTCGGCGCCGGATCTAGCCATCCAGCTGGGGAAGCCACCTCCCGAACAAAAACACGCAATACACTTATGGGACTAATGATCATAGTAGTGGACGCACCCGGAAGCACTAACAATCAATCAACTAACAACACATTGTTGAGCAAGGTAATTCATTGATTTGCGTATCATATGTGCTTGGGCGACTGGAGACCGAAGATGGGCTGGACTACTGAGGGCCGAATTAGCGAAAGTTTAGAGTATTTATTTTTAATTGAATATCTCGAAAAAAACTTCATAAAATTTGTACTTTCATGGTTAAAACTAATACTTACAAGCAAACACTGCGCTTGACAATGACAAAACAATGAGCTTCATCGAACGTATATAATTCGCTTCATTGTCAACTTCTTTTATTAAGTGCGAAAAATATGGCGTCATCTATGCAGAGTATTTGAGTGATGGAAATAGCATTATCTCACTGTAGCTGAATTATCAAAAGCAATATTTGTTCCCTTGCGGCAGTTGTTGAATGTATAGACCTTTTATTGATAGAAATTGTGATAGGTGAAGAAACATATTTAAGTAATGTTGCATTGAACAGAAATGCGATATTTTTCTAGGCAAATTCCAGGCAGGGGTTACTTTGGTAAGCAAATTCAGTACCCGGAATGCTGCATTCAAAACACCTAGCAATATTTGGAGTTTCCTTGCGTTTTCTGTTCGTACAAAAAAGTGTTCAAATGTCAGCGAAAGAGTATTTTCTAAGTAAAAACGAGATCTGGAAAACATAACGCTTCAATTTATGAATCACAGTGATAATATTATTTGACTTACTAACAAACGTGCAAAGATCGAGCTCTAATTGCTGTGATGTTCACCGAAAGATATCTTATAGTTAGATTATTTTATTTCTTTAATATAATTTTTATTAGAATATCACTCAAGGTTTAAAATGACACTTGATAGTTGCATTGCTTTTGCTGCCGCAAGTCTGTAGCATATAAAGATCAACTCGCTGATGAAAAGTATGCCGTTCAATGGCAAGGATAACTAGTTACGAAATGTTGGAGGTTCTTAGACGGATCGACTGCGTAAAATTCTAGGGATTGTGGAAAGTTGCGGAGCAAACTGTTGAAAAGCATGCTCGTTCTCATGCAACTGACCGTGTTGTTGCAGTCAGTAGATGGAGGACATTCTGAATATCAGAGTCGGAGTTTCTGGGTAAGAAAACCATTTATGCTCCAATTTGACCCTCTTATTGTGAAGTAAAATATTACTACAATTAAGATATCGTAGCCTCTTATGAGCGAGAGAAGAAAAGTTGATATTTTTTAATTCTATCATTTATTATACAACGATTTTACTTTAGTATTTGAAGACCAATTAAAGAAAAGATTATTATTGAAAATAAAATAAATCCTTTAAAATTTTGGGAGACAATTTCTTTTTTATAAATGTTTTAAACTAGTTTTTCTTTTCCTATTGTTTTGCACCTCTCCGATTCTTTAAAGATCTATTTGTCCGTTATTTTACCCATCAATTTTATTCTCTATTTTCCTTTACAACTACAACTCTTTGGTTATTACTTGACTCTTCGTTTTCGAAATGGTCCATGTAATTAAATATAATCTCCATAAAATAAATCATTTTTCAAATTTTTGTTCAAACTCAGGAAGGTAAATGAACGTTACAATGAAATGACGGCTTTATATTATTTCATCTATCGAACTCATTTAGTTGCATCAGTAAACGTTTGAGTAAAAATCCACTTTTGAACGGTGGTGGATATTTGTCTTTCGGGTTGTTTCATTACCGAAGACTGTAGTATCCCTGAGTCTAGAAGCACGTACGTATATTATTCTTGCATTCAGGAATATCCTTCGGTGAGACAGGAACAAATATATGACGTAAAAAATATATTCACTAAAAAAAGTTATCAACCCCTGTAGCACATGTCTACATTAGGAGTTACGCTGTTAAGCGTTCGTGACTTCTTAAGAGCGCAAGTGTAGAGTACAGAAATGTGCGGGCAAAATGTGATGTATTCAATTACAGTTAATGAATAAATTTCTGATTACCGAAGGGAGATGCAGTGAAATGAAATGACATGAAATGAGGTGAAGTGAAGTGAGGAGTGGAGTAGAGGTAAAAACATTTTATCTATTTTTTATACTTGTCTATTTGTGTATTTATTATATTTTATTTTTATTTTTTTAAATTTGTAGTATTGTTTTTTCTAATTTTTATTCTTATACGTCTTTTGATTTTCTGCCGCCGAGCGGACGCTCATTTGCAATTATAATTTATTATTATTATTATTATTATTATTATTATTATTATTATTATTATTATTATTATTACTATTACTAAATTTAGTTTGCATTCATGATATTTACTTTGATGTACATCTCATTAAAGCAATGCAGAAATTTCTGAGAGTGTGGTTGGAGTCCGGAGCGCGTCGGCCCAGGCGTTGCGGGCGGGCGGGCGGGCGGGCGGGCGGGCGGGCGGGCGGGCGGGCGGGCGGGCGGGCGGGCGGGCGACGCCAGGCTGCCTTATCAGGCCCCCGCCTTCGCCTCCGCGGCCCGGCCCGCCCCGCCCCCTCCGCGCTGGCCCATGCTAATGCTGTCGCCGCTTCCCATTACCACACAAAGGCTCGGGCTGGGCGGCGCCCACGCGCCGCGGTGCGGTGCGGGCACGCCACGCCACGCGCTCCGGTCCGCTCCGCTCCCCGGGCCCCCCCCCCCCCGCAACAGCGCCCACGTCAACGCCGCCACCCCCGCGCGCCCTATGGTGGCCCGCCCACGCCACATCAAAGAGACTTCGGCCAACGTAATGCTGCGCGCAAACACTGCGGGCCAGCGGAGCTGCGCTGTCGGGAGGGCCAGCGTGGAATTAGTGTTTGGGTTAGGAGCACTTACTGAATGACGGCTGGGACTGGGTGGGCGATGCTTCGTTACAATTTCCAACTATTAACTCATCGCGAAGGACTTGGTGTCTTCGTAAGCGATCCATCGCTTTCAATATTTGCTGGGGAGACTTGCTGCATCGGGAGTTCCGGATCAGATCCAGTGCAAAAAATTAATAAACGAACCTGATGCATGAGATATGTTTTCAATCTTTACTTTTGCCAAGTTGGGGTAATTTTGTCCAGTGACACGAAATCTTGGAAAATTAATTATAAAAACCGGTAATTTTCTCACATTATCACGACTTATGTTTAGTTCTATTTCGATTTCCAGTCCAATATAATAATAATAATAATAATAATAATAATAATATTTTATTATTATTTTATTATTATTTATACCAATTGATACATAAAATGTTGTTTTTATTTCTTGGAAAATTGCTAATCACCAGTAACCAGTTACGATGATATTTGTATGTATTTTGTATTGTTTTGTAAGGGTACATGCGTTATTTGTATATAATCAGTGACTTGACGCAGATATGTGAAACGATTATTAGCTTAAGAAAGAATTAGAGCTTACGATACAAGTCCTCACAACGAAAAGCAGTCAATGAAGCAAGAATCCCAGAATAGTGCACACGGCCTGCTGAGAATAAGAGCTTGGAGAGATTGAACATTGTGACCTGGTAAAGCTTGATAGGGAAAATTTAGTAAGAAAGAGTATGTAAAACTGATATAACAACAAACTGCAGGTGAAGAAAGAATTTCCGCCATAATTCCATCTCGTCCATTGCATTTTCCATGAAAATGGCAACTGAAACTAGGCAACTTTCAATTGAAGCGCGGAGGCGTAGCGTGGAAGGGTCGGGGTCGCGAGGACGGAGCCGAAAACAGGGCGAGGCGAAAGGCGAAGACGCTGGCGAGGCGAGGGAGACAGGAGACGCAAAATGGAACGGCGACAGTGATTAATTGATTGATTTTTTCTGTTTCCGGGCACGTCAACGGCTTTGGTTATTAGTCCCGTTAGTGTAGTGCATGCATTTTTCTCGGGAGATGGCGGTGATCTTCAAAGACGGGGCGCGGGAAAAGATGGGATGGTATTGCGGAGACGCGTAGGGGTGGGTAAGGACACGAGAGTGTGGGTCGTGGTCAAGGGAGGAATGTTCCGGGACAAAAGGGGGTGGGTTGTGGCAAGAGATGGGGGCGGGGACAACTGGGTGTGGCGGGAACTAGCTAGGGTGGGAGGCGAATCGACGCGGGAAAAAGAGGGCGGTTTGAGGTCCGGACAGGGGGAGGGGGGGGGGCGGCGGTTCAGCGGGCGGGGCGAGCGGGGGCGGAGTCGAGGCCGAAGGCGGGGCGTGGGCGGGGCGTGGGCGGGGGTGCGTGCCCGTCGGCGCCTCTGCGCGCATTCCCCGCCGCCCACTTCCGATATTAAAACAATAACCGCGCCGTGACATCCTGGAACAAAGGGGGAGGCGCGGGGACACAATGGGCGCTGTAAGAGCGCCTGTGTAATGGGTGCGGGAGTGCGAGGGCGGCGAGCAGTGGGCGGGGCACCCGAGGACAGGGAGGGTCGGCTCTTCGGTGGGAGTGGTGCAGTGCATGGCAGGCAAATAGTGCTGCTTGTCATCCTCTGAGATACGCTTCACACGGAAAAAGAAAGTATAAATTTGCCTGTTCCTTTCTTTGTTTATTTCCACAGCACTACAGAGTAAGTGTGTGTAACAGTGTATGTTTGTTTAAACAAGTAACAACAACCCTAATCCGATGTTACGAATACGGCTGAGAATTTGAGCTTGGCATGGGCGCCAATTGACTCAGTCACGCCTATGATCGCCGGGCGGTCGGGGGTGCGGGGGCGGGTCTATGTCGGAGCACATGAGGGACATGTCGTGGGTGCAGTGCGTGGGCGGCGAGCGCTTGCAGCAGACGGGCAGGTCAGAGGGCGCGAGCAACAATAGGCTCGGGAGAAGTGCCGTCCAGCAGGGGCGACGTGGGGGGTAATCAAGGAAAGCAGGGTTACGTGACGCATGAGACGATGGCAGGATGATAACCGGAGGCGTGGCACGACATATTGAGGGAGGATCCTACAAAAAATAAATATTTTTGGTTTCGATAAAGAAAGACCCACAATTCCATTTTATTACCTTCCTTCACCACAACAGTTTTGTATCTTTCCAGATTTAAAATCACAGACGAATCATCACATTATTATTATTATTATTATTATTATTATTATTATTATTATTATCATCTCGGAATTGGCCATCTTGCACACGCACGACATGCACTTGCACGGGCTCAGTATCATTTTATCACGTTGCAAGTCTTACATGTAACTAATCAGGGGGATCAGCATTATGCTGAATCCGATTTTTATACCCCCGGGTTGTTAGTCCTGGAGGGATGGAAGACGTAATGACGACGATAATGAAGGATGAATGAACGACACATACAAACACACCCATACCCGAGGCGGGACTAGAACCCGCGATCCTTCCGTCTGAGAAATCAACGGTACTACAGCCTTAGTGATATCGCCTATCCGAACTTCTTCTTCTTATTGATTTTTATTTGCACAAGAGGCCTTGCGTTATTTGTTCCTTTTGTCGTTTACTGTGATCCAATTTATTCTTTGAGTTTACTATACATGCTTGTACGCAAGGGATATGATGATTTGGAGGGCGGTACCGAATGTAAACGCACAACAGTGTTTCTTCAACATTCGCAAACTTAAGATAATCTAGTAATACCTAGCGCACACAGCAGTTCACTTCTGATGCCGCAGCACTGCCCCAGAGGCTCTATCCCGTCCTTTCACATCCTGCACATTGTCCTCCCACGACACATGCCTGCGACAGCCTCGAAGGTCGCCCGCTCCGGCAGGTGTCTCCCTGAAGACGCCTTTGTTCTTATTACTTGTACTATTTAATAGACTAGGAGTATGCATATTTATGATTGTTCCGTGATTTTAGTTCGTGGTAAACATTTACGTAATAGTCGTTAAATGATTTAATTAATATAATAATCAAATATTAAAATACATCAACTGATTACTTATATTATATTTCGTAAGTTTTGATTGGCTCCGGCAATTAGAAATGCGCATAACTGGCAAGAAGCAATAAACAACTTGTCTGTGGGCTAGTCATAGTTCTTCACACAGTTGATAAATAACTAACTACTAATAAACTAATTGAATTACTAACGTTCTACGATTTGTAATATTATGCTAATTTATTACCGCATTGACATTGCCTCAAACAAAGATCAGGAAAATGAAACTTTAAAGTAATTTTTTTTTAAAAAAATATAAACTAGTGTTTGTGGCCAAACTCATTTAATGTAAAAACATTTAAAATAGTAAAATGAGCCCATTAACGTTCCGTAAGCCGAAAGAAGTACCGTATTTATTATGTAAAAATATAAAATAAATGCCGAAGTTTTGAACACCCTTCTTTAATTTACAACTCAGGAAATGTTTACCCACAAAGCAAACCTAATTTGATAAAAAAAAACGAATAATCGACGTTCTACTATATTGCTTTATACTACTTGAAAATTTGGATGTCTGTAATATGGAATGTATTCCTGATGGCATGTGGAGAAAAGTTAAAGAAAAAAATTTCAGACAAAATTACACGAAAACTACTCAATTTTCTTGAAAATGTTGATAATATCCCAGGGGCTTCATGTAAAGTATTCTCCAAAATTAAAATATCGGCTTCAAGTTCCACGGGTCGTGACATCGCCCACAATGATGGAGAATATCAATTTTGGAGAAAATCTGCTGAACGGTTTATGCACTAGCGTTATGCACATATGTACAGACAGACATACAGACAGACGTTTGGCTGTCAATCGATTTTTCGGTATTAAGGACACACAAAACAGGGATTCTGGCTATACCATATGTTAGAGGAATATTTTTTCTATATTTAGCAACAGGACTTGTCCACATTTTCGTTACCAGGGCCCGACCATAAAGAGTTTGTGTCGAAAATTCGCCGTTTTACGGCGAACGATTACAATACCGTCGACTCCGGTTAGTGAACTCAGATATAGTAAACTCTCAGTAATGGTGATCTTAAGTCACTGGTCCCGTTTCACTTACATTACAAATAAGTACTACAAGAGAATTCGGTTATAGTGAACTCTGAACCTCGGCAGTGAACGTATGAAATACATCGTGGAAATTAATTTCCTCCTGGAAAAATACATCCCCTCAAGGCCACAACCGGGAGGTCCTAGGTTCGAGTCCTGACGGCTGCAGGATTTTCGACACTAGCTTTCTAGCTAGGTCGAATTCAGTTGCTGTCTGGAGGAGAATTCTAGCGGCCGGCTGCTCTGATCGGTAATTTTCCGTGGTTTCTCCGGTCAACACCAGGCGAATGCCGGAGCAGCACCCTAACAAACGGGCCACGGACCGCGCGCGATCTGTCCTTCCTCTTCCTTCTCCTCTCCCCTTACACACACACACTTACAATTCACTTACACTTACACACAATAATTGTGGAGAAATTCTATATAATTTTTACATCATCGGATATAGTGAACCACTGATATAGTGACCCAAATATGTTAGTCCTCAGAAGTTCACAAAATCCGGAGCCGCATGCACTTTCTCTCCTTACGTTAGTGAGTGCGAGAAAGTAAAATGTCGCTATCGTGTATCCCGCTGAATATCTTATCCTTGTTCTGCACATGTTTCTGCAAACATTCAGAATTCATGCGCTTGACGTTCATCTGATATGACATATTCATTTGTCCGTCGCAGATTCATCCTGTTACGGACACGAAATTCCAGACATTGACAGACGTCGCTCTCAACTGGAACGTCAGATCAAATAAAATCAATCTGTTCAAAGAATTAAGAGATCTCGGTCACCTAGGAAGATGTGAGAAGGCGACTGACCGCGTACACATTTCGCTTCCTTATTTACAATATTATTTAACCTCGTTGATTGCGCTGAAAGATACACTCGCAACGGCGATCGGTGCGTAACATGTTCCAACAGCCAGCGAGAATGTAAATAAAGGTTGTGGCTTGGAGTGGGATTAGCAATTCAAATAAAGAAAAAAATGCCACGCCCGGAGAGACGACGCAGAGCGTATCAGACGCCATCAATCAGTTCGCTGCGCTCTGGTGTCGAAAGCGCCGCGGCGATGCTGCCAGCCGCCTTCCTAGCTTCACCTGTGCGGGAAGGTGGGGCGGGTGGCGACGGTGAAGGCAGGGATGGTGTCGGCGGGGATGTCGGCGGGGATGTCGGCGGGGATGTCGGCGGGGATGGCGGCGGGGATGGCGGCGGGGATGGCGGCGGGATGGCGGTGGGATGGCGGCGGGGATGTCGGCGGGGATGTCGGCGGGGATGTCGGCGGGGATGTCGGCGGGGATGTCGGCGGGGATGTCGGCGGGGATGTCGGCGGGGATTCGGCGGGAGGCGGGGAGAGATCGCGGCAGGGTCGGCAGGAGGGATCGGCAGCGGGGTCGGTGGCAGGGCCGTCGGGGAGGATGGCGGAGGAGATGACCACTGTAATGGCGGCGGGGACGGCACGGGGTCGGCAGAATGAATTGCGGCGGGGAAGGTGGTGGGGATGGCGGTAGGGGAGGGGCTGGGACGGCGGCGTGATGAGGGTTGGTTAGGGGCGGAAATGGCGATGGGAAATGGGAGGGGACAGCGTTGGGGAGGGGGTCGAGATGGCAGCGGAGATGGTAGCGACGGTGAGTCTTCATGATTCAATCTCGAATTCATTATTTCAAAATGTATTCATTCTGTTTTTTCCATTCTCTCATGGTCTTCCGTATATTCCGTTTCCATACATGGTATTTCGTATTCAAATATCGACAAGTCAAAATATTAGATTGGTCGAATATTTTCTTTGATTCAAAAATTGGAGATATGGAGATTTTACAAATTTGTCATTTGGTCCGCGATGCTCTCTGCGTGCATAAGTTTTGTCTAAATGGCTTAATATTTCTGAAGACCACTGTCCTTTAAATACAATTAATCCGTTAATCCCAAGGTTCGGCAAAGCCCCTTAAATAATGCGGTGGCTCAAAATTGTAACCGCTTTCAGGTGAGCTGTTACTGACGAGCGTGTCCATTAAACAAGTGAAGTTAAATATCATTTTCCATACTATCTTCTCTTAATCTTTAACTAGACAATATTCATCGGTTTACTCATGCCTCAAGTAGATGGGATAACTCATCGATTCACAGAGCCGACATGAAATCAATTGGCTACTTGGTTGTCCGGGAGACGCCGTTATTTGCACAAGTGTCAACGTTTCTGCCGCCATTCTTTCGCCACCTCCAAGCCGAAATGGTGATTTCATATGAACCTATAGGGGCGAATGGGGCAATCATTTGAACCTAACAAGCAATAGTTACTTGAAACTTACATCAACAATACAACCTTCAACAAAATAATCCGTCTACATAAACCACATTACTAAATACCAGAAAAATATGTAGTATGAAACGTTGAAATATGTAAAAGGTTTAAAAAAATTCCTAAATACATTTATAAAAAAAATTTGGACTTTATTTTATAAATAATACAAACGTTTGGTCATTTGGACAGCACAAATTGATTCACACTTTGCACCATGCGATTTTCGGTCAGTAACTTCATCTATTGCTATTCAGGATGATCGTGTCGCAGCCAGACTAGACGCAATAGAAGCCATCCTATAAACGAAGAGTGTTTTTAACGAAGTGTAACAACGAAGAGTGTCGGCGTTCGTCACTCTAGGAAATTTAGGTTAAAGGTCGCGAAACGCAGTGCCAGTAATACTTTTCCAGAAGGTGAAAATAATTTCAGTCACTGACGCGCATATCCCGCCACTGAGGTAACTGAAGCAGGCGCTCTATAAATCTAAGTATAAAAAGTGTATAAAATATCAGATTATCAAACACCGTCTTATGTCTGTTATTGTGAATGTATATGTATGTATGACTTATCACCGCCGAATTTGTTGGCATCATTTTCATACCAATTCAAGAAAAGCACGCTGAAAAACGTCTCTGAAGAGATACGTTTCTAGCATACAAACTTGACAGTATCCACTGGTTGAACGCTGCTTCCTGATTACTGGTATACCGTTAATACCCAGACGAACACTGCTTCAACAAACAGTCTTCATTTATTGAGACATGAATACCAATCGTGTACCTCTTCGCTCACTCTTTCCTCCAAACACTGGAAATCATGAGTTCTTTAGCGGGTTTTCTTAATCAAGTGAGCAACGCATGTACTACAACCACTACCACCTCTTCGTTCGACATGAATCCAACGCCCCCGCCGCCCCGACGTCCCTGACCTCCTCGCCTCCCCAGATCTCCCAACGCCCCCGCCCCGACCTCCCAACGCCACCGCCGCCCCGACCTCCCAACGCCCCTCGCTCCGACCTCGCAACGCCTGACCTCCTCGCCTCCCCGACCTCCCAACGCCCCTCGCCCCGACCTCGCAACGCCTGACCTCCTCGCCTCCCCAGACCTCCCAACGTCCCCACGTACCCGACCTCCCGCCACCGCCGTCGTCCCCGCCGGCCGCCACCATCGCTCTTACCGCCATCACCGACCTCACTGTCCCCACCCATTGTGACTCTGCCGCCACCCCGCGCCTCCGCTGAGTCTCCTCCCACGCAGGCGGCGCCGCATCGTAATCATCCCGCGGGACGCAGCTCTCCGGCTATTTACAGAAGGCCGGCGGGCGTCTAGACGGGGCGGTCCTCCGCACCGTGACTGGCATGCCCGCGCCGGCGGCGGCGCCAGCGCGTCGGCCGCTCGTGCGCCGCGCGTGCCGCCATCGCACCCGCCAACGCCACCACTACTACAGCCGCAGCGTCAACGCCGCCACCACCGCCAACGCCGTCACCGCCACTGACAAGCGCGTGCCGTCACCGCCACCATCGCCAACCCCGCCTCCGCCACCGCCACCGCCGCCGTTTCCGTCACTGCCAAAGCCGCCATCGCCAACGCCAACGTCAACGCCATCACCGTCACCGCCGCAGCTTCCACTGCAGCTTCCGCCATCGCCAACGCTGCCACTGCCAACGCTGCCACTGCCAACGCCGTCACCGCCAACGCCGCCACCGCCATAGCCACCGCGAGAGCTTCAGCCAACGCCACCGCCTTTGTGTTCGCGCGCAGCACGTCTTTGCACACAGTGTTTTCCCGAAGAGTACAGACCAGATCACCACGCGGCCTCCCACGACATCTCACGACCGGGAGCGGTAGCTCAGGGCAACAACTGATGTCACTGATTTTTGACACTCGCTTTTCAGCGAGGTCGAATTCAGTCGCTGTCTGGAGGAGAATGCTAGCGGCCGGCTGCGCTGATCGATAGTTTTCCCTGCTTTCTCCGATCAACGCCAGGCGAATGCCGGAGCAGTTCCCTACCAAACGGGCCACGGACCGCGCGGGATCTGTCCTTCCTCTTCCTTGTCGCATCCTCTCCTCTTACACACACACACTTACACTAACATGCATTACACTATCACATATTCCAGGAGACCGGTCGGGAGATTAGAGCTTGTCCGGCCGGGGCGGTATCCTGTTGGTGGAGAGTCCTGGTTAGGAGAAACCCCACTAGCCGACGCTAGGTTGGCGCAGGATCACCGCCATCTCCCGATAAAAACATGCACTACACTAACGGGACTAATGACCGAAGTAGTTGACGCGCCCGGAAACACGAAAAAATCAATCAATCAATCAATCATCCCTCACAGAAAACTACCAAGCAGCCAGCCGCTACACTTTTCCTCCAGTAGTTCAATTGTACCCAGCTTTGCGGCTAGTGTAAAAGAAAACCCTCTTCGGCCTCAACGAATCGGGAGAGGTGACTGTGTTGCTACCGAGCTACCGCAGCCAGTTCAATGGTTCAGTAATTTCCTGTGGAGTTTCTGCTGATGGCCCTACTTTTCTGGGCACGGCGCGCTGAGTTGTGTACTTGAAAAGACAAACTGACTATGTGCAACTGGTGCATACACCACCCATGTAATATTCTTACTTCCTGTATGTTCATATTATACTTCCACGAATAAATTACAGAAAGAAAGAAGCATGTCACTTTTATTTGGGCAAGCCTTCTAAATTTATCAGCAAAAATATGAGAGTCGAATGCGTCTTACCGACTCGACGACACGAAATCTGTGGAACATACAGCTGCAACTGTCGCGAACAATCCATTCGCTTTCTCGACTAGTTCAGTGCCACTTACAAATACTTGCACTTTTAAGGTTTTGAGGAGATTCAAAAATTACGTATGGAATTAAAACGCGTATAAGATTACCAGATCTGAACTTCCTATAGATATATCACTATGTTAAGATAAATACGATGATTAAAGTTTCAATGACTTAAATATTTAAAACTGTGTCAAATGTAACTAAAATGGACTAATGAAGTCTAAAGGAGGAAATAAACAAATGCTTTTACCCATTCTTCTTTCTGCTGCTAATAATGGAAAAAAGAGAAGAATTCGAAAGGCAAGTTTCCAATACGATAAAGAGAAGCCATTCTGAAATGGTAGAGAGGAAGTTCAATTCTATCTTCATGATTTAAAAAACGAGAAAGCTATCATTAAATCGGAGAAATACTAACGGAATATCATGGCTCATTTTCTACTGATTTCTCACAGGGTATGGTATATTTGCGGATTAGTCGTTTACCACTGTTTGACTAGAAGTAGTTATAAGACGGCATTTGTACGTAATTATGTGGATATTGTTATTTTATTTCACTTACATACTTCCTTAGAGCCAATGATAATAGCGATCATGCGACTACACTATTTGCATCAATATGTTCCACCAGTTCAAGGATGTCAAAAGTAAATACTCAATGAAAAGTCATCTATATACAAATACTGAGTCAACTTTTTCGCAAACTCACACTTCAAAAATATCAGCACGTGGTGTAATTTTCCTCATTTTGGTATGAGATTACCAGCTGAAATAATCTATCTTCATTTTAAAATGAGTCTTATTGTAATATTCATATATTATCCTAGTTATAAAACGCGTTTTCGCGCATTACTTAAAACTATTTGTGCTAAAATATTAACATCACATGATTGTCTACTACGATATGTTAATCCTTGAATTTCTTCTAAAGAATCTTACCTATGGCTTTTAATTCTCATTTGACTTGAGGAGATAACCATTACTTAATGAACAACATAATGAATAAAAAACCATACCGTTCTTGGTAAAAACCGAAATTTAAGTTAATTTAATTATACCAATGTCACACAAGATTTAGATCTAGTATACGAAGGTTCCTTAAGTGTATTTCGAAAGATTCACACAACTTAATAATTCTTATGAATCATCTGTTTCTCGTTGGTTATAACATACAAAAGAATATTATTATTGAGCATTATATTTCAATATATTTGCTTATTGCCTGTTTTCAACACATGATTGAGATGTTTCTCTCGATATAAGTGAACAGAATCTCAGCATACTTTAGAGGTCAATACTTTTGAGAAAAGTAAAAAAAATTATATTTACAGAACATCCAAAGTACATCATTTAATACATACAAAATACAGTGTAACAGAAAAGGGTTAGTTTCACTCAACTTCCTAAACAGCAATAAAATATACTATAAACCTTTATAATTCTAATCGAAAATATGCTATACTGGTGATTCTAAATAAAGCAACATGACATTGACCTTTTAAGAATCATTAACTTTATATATTCGTGATGAAATGCTTATTACTTATTTTAAGAATTGTTTACTAAGAGCTATGAATATTTGATTTATTCATACAACTTACATATTCAGATAAAAAAGATTCGATGTGTATCTTCATGGAAACATCCATTATAAAACTCATTTTTTGGAAGACAAGACACATTCTTATTTAACGAACATAAATATTACTTATTCATTTTTGTAGATTTTCTTTGGCTATTTTCAAACTGACGAAGTTTTCTCCAAAGCTCTTCCCTTTCCTTTTCTCTCTTTTTTTCTTTTTGTCTTTCTGATTTATATGAAGCAGTAAGTTCATCGAATAATCTGCTGTCCGTTTCCATAAACGATTTCAACACATTGTACACAAGTGCCACAATCGACTGACTCCAATGTTCTTTGCTTATTCGATATAAAACTGGAAACATGATGGGCATAATGACATTTAGATTTGCTTCAATTAGACTCACAATATACTCGTTATTCCAGAGAAAAAGAGCGCGTTCGGCAACTTGGAAATGCGGACTTGACACACATCTCGCTACCTGTCTGAAAAGTGTCTCTTGTATTCTTACGAATTGAGATGGTTCTATTACATCTAAAATCTCTTCGACTTCTCCTATGAACATTACTTCTTTGGAACTGCATGTCTTTGGCCAGAACTTTATTAGACCTTTTATTATGTCCTCCGTGAGAGTTGGATCTTTCTCCAGAAATTGTACCACGCAATAAGCTAGCTGAGCGTGGTATAGAGCAAGACATTTTACTTTGTGCAGAGGTAACAAAACCTTTACAAGGAATTGCTTATGTTCCAGTTTCAATGGAAGCGCAAATCCATTCACAATGCTTCCTAAAATTTCAAGAAGTTCACCAACACCATTAAAATGTTCCGTTTCATACACAAACTGGAGAAATATGTGACTAATTTGCTTTCGAATGAAGGCTCGTAGACCCAGAAACTTGCCGTAAATGCGATGTAAAACCGTCTTCAGAAAATCACGTTCGCGAGGATCTTCACTATCAAACAATTCTAGCAGCTGCAAAACGAACTTTTGGTCAATAACTCTCTTCGCAAAAGTCTGCTGAAATTCGTTAGACTCTAGAAAACGCAGGAAAAACTCGTATACCAACTGCAAATGCGGCCAAGAAACTTCAAGGGTAGGATCATCCTCTTCTGGATCGAAATCGGGATTTTCACATGGAGGAAGTGTTCTGAAAAGATTTGTTGACACCATTCGTATAATTTCAGGATAAACAGCCTCGCTTACTGGTTGTCCCGAATTCAAATATCCTACCAGCTCAGTCAAAATATTTCTTTTAATTTCTTTGCCTTGAGCATCGTTAGATGGATCAGTGAAGTCGAACATGACACAACATTGCTTGAGTTTGCGAATGAGAAGGGCTTCTCTTTCGCTAAGTGGAACATCTCTTAAATACGGAAGGATCTGCAATTCTTGATCTCCTGAATGCCGATATTTTGCACCAGATTTCCTAGCTTTCCTTTTTATGGAGCGTTTATTGTAAGGATCTATTCTATCCATGACGTTTACTGAGTCATACACCTCTCGCATTTTCATGTACTTCCCTCCTCGTTCTTTACTCATTCACGCCGATTTTGAGGACAGCTGAATCAGGAAACGTTGAACTGCGGGAATGCAATTCACAAGACTCTCATAATGAAATCTGCCTGGAATTAGCATATGGTGTGCATCTGTGGAGATGCGACCAATACTTCATTCAAAGAAAGAGTCATACACAGTAGTTGTTTGTACAGTAGTTGATTATGTCCGGTGAATGTATGTGGAGTGCTATTTCATAAAATTCTTTGACACTTGCAGAAATAAGTCTATTCATTGCATCTTCTTCTTTTTCGTCAGCTCTTACACATCTTCAAGTCTTACGCAGCGTTGGATAGACGACAGAAGCAGCACAGAACATATGTAGCATTAGTGGCTACATAATGGAATGCCACAATTAATTTAATTGAAGCAATTTCCAACCACGTATGTTGTCTAAAACACAGCCTTTACACAGAATACCCTCAATATTTTACAATCCATTCCGCGTGTCTTGGGTTTCTTTTTCTTCCTCATATGTAGTAACAAGAGATAACGTCGAAACTGTCATCACAAACAAAAATTATTACTCGAACACTGTAACAATTGACAAGAGGTCACTAAAGATTTTAATGTAATGTATCTTTTTACCAGTTCCAGAATGCTGATCATAAGGTATAGCGGTCGCATACATTCATTTATTTGTTTATTATGTACTATTTTGTTTTCGTTATTATTTTAACTATAGGGAATTTTTTGTTTTATGGTATCTTAACACTACTTAGAACACCAAAATATGATTCAATGTCAAAAGTTTCAATGACTTGTCTAGCACTTGGGACAATGCCAACATTCTGAACTAAAAGGAATGACACCTGCTTTAAGGTAAATTCACAGATATAAACATAAACACCGAAATAAATACTACATACAAACCCATTAATTTAGCCGTGATACAATACAAAGCCGAAAAATCGTGTTCAATATTATCGTTCTTTAATAGTTACAGACTGAGTGGCAATAATTTGCATTTTCTCACTGGATTTGTTGATAGTACATACATAGCAATTTCATAGAACATGCAAATAAAAGATAACGAAATTATTGCCGTAGTGACAACGTCTTATGTAAAAAAAAACAGTATATACATATAGCCTACTAGTAATAGGAAGAGTCAATAGGACAATTTTTTCAAAATTCCCAAACAGAAATATGACTTTACAGTGTTGAATATAGCAAGAAGGAATGGGACATTCAATTGTGAATCTTTACTGACTAATCTCGAAAACAAAATATTACTCCAAAACTCGAACCTTCTTTCGTTTTTCTTCTTTCAACCGCTTGGACTCGATTATTTGCAAAATTATTTGGTTCTCCCTTTATATTCTAAACCTTTACGAGTTTACATTAGTCAGTTCTATGCAAAACTCCGAATTTAGTAAATAATTCTTTTAAAATAGAAAATTGCATGATATTGGAACCCACATTTGAACGCCCAGTCCCACAACTGTGCGTTACATAATTTAGGCCCAGTACGGTGTGAGAGTAACCCTCGTAATATTGCTAAGAGATGAGATTAAATTGCTCATAAAATCAAATAGTGCCTTTAATTTTACCGTAAAAGATTATTTCTGCCTTTTTCTTTCTTTGTAATTTTATATAGATTTCGGTTTCTGAACTTTTGACTACACACGTTAAGGAGCGGGAGCACACAAGAGAACACAATCTCCATAATGCATAGTTCAAAAGGTCTCATCTTACAGACTACTACTTAAGAAATATACTTCGGGTCAAGTCGATTTTAAGCAGATGGTTACTTAAAAACTGGCCAGAGACCGGCTTCTTTCTGCAACTTATTCTATACGGGCGGGGTAACAAAATAACATACCATATGACCATAAACCTGCAGCAGGAGACCCTAGAGTTCGAAAATTAAATATAATTTTTTTTTTATTAATATAGATATAGAACAAACACTATTAACAGCGTGAACTAAAAATTTAAATATGTAAATTTATCCTAAAAAATCAATTCATTTCAATTGTTTGCTTCGTACTTTTTCATTAGTAATTTCTTTTCTCCAGAGTTCTTGCTCTTTCCACACTTGATTCTGCATTGTCGTCTGGGTCTAGTAAGTATAGTAGTGCAGTATCCACACCCTTCAATGCCTCTTGCATGGTTGGTACACCTTCCCTTTCTCCGATTGATTGATTTTGATTTTTTCGTTTTTCCGGGCGCGTCAACTGCTTCGATCATTAGTCCCATTAGTGTAGTGCATGTTTTTTCTCGGGAGATGGAGGTGATCTTCCCCCGCTGGATGGCGAGATTCGGCGCCGACCTACCGTCGGCTAGTGGGGTTTCCCCCTAACCAGGACTCTCCCACTAGCGGGGCACCGCCCCAGTCCGGACAAGCTCTAAGTTCCCGACCGGTCTCCCGGAATATGTGGTAGTGTAGTGCATGTTAGTTAAGTGTGTGTGTAAGGAGGAGAAGATAGGACAAGGAAGAGGAAGGACAGATCGTGCGCGGTTCGTGGCCCGTTTGGTAGGGTACTGCTCCGGCATTCGCCTGGTGTTGATCGGAGAAACCACGGAAAACTACCAATCAGAGCAGCCGGCCGCTAGAATTCTCCTCCAGACAGCGACTGAATTCGATCTCGCTGAAAAGCTAGTGTCGAAAATCCTGCCGCCGTCAGGACCCGAACCTAGGACCTTCCAGTTAGAGGCGCTGCAGTGACATCAGTTGATGCACTGAGCTACCGCTACCGGTCCTAGTCTCCGAAGGACCTTTTACTCGCCTAAAACATTCGAGATGCTTTCAGTAGCGGAATGGCGCAAGAGGCCAATGAAACTGATCCTTTACCGCGCCAGGCTTCTTCGGCTGTGGCAGTCCGTGCTTCCTGCGCCTCTATAGAACTCAACGAGCTTTTCCCCGGCAGAATATCAAGTAACACCATGATTGAAACTCAATTGCTCGTCGCTGCCGCCAGTAGCCCGCCCAGGACCTGGCCATTGTTTCCGCGGTGAAACTGAGTGACGTAAGGTCATCAGTAAGGTGCCCATTCCGGGTGCGCTACCATCACCTGATGGGAGACTTCTTCGAATATGACCATTGGCCGCCTTTTTTTTTGCTGCCTTGTGTTGTAGTTTGCGGCACTGAGGCGATATGTTCTTTGCCAGGGGCAATTAATTTCCTGGACTTTATATTTCCTACGTTCACTAAAGACGAGGTTCAGGTTCACTTTAACCAATCTTCCTATTTGTAATGAGTAAACGGACCAGTACAAGTTATATAACTGAGTTGACTTATCCGATTTATAACCGGTGTCATTCAACTATGAGAGAACTCGCACAACTACTTGATCTGTAGCTTACTTTCAATCAATTAAAGTATCTTAAACTCGGAATCCGTGAATGTTCCTTCTCATCTGACCTCTTATCTCAGCACTCTACTACAACAGAGTAGATAACCAGATCTACCCGTTGAGGCGGTGTCTCTGAGGAGATCCTAGGACTACCTGTTCTGACCTTGCTCGTACTCCACAGTTCTGAACTTCGAAGAACCCATTCCTTCCTATCCGACCTCCTCATTCCATGCACTTACTAACCCATGCACTAACCCCATCTTACCGGTATGAGGTAGATCTCAGACGCCGACCGCCTGTGGTCGGACTGGCTATTAGTGGGCTCTTTACCTGCAGCGCCCTCTCCTGGTCGCATGCGGAGCTCATCTTCACGTCCTAGTCCCTGACTCCAACTCCATCTTCCAACTGCCCCGCCCTTTTCTCGAAGGATATATCCCACTGCCTTCTAAACGCCACATTGACGTACCTCGCTCGCTTTGAGGATCTCAACCGTCAAGACAATCCATGACTCGTGGTGCGGACTTGGCCTCCCTCTCCCGCAGCGTGCGGCCACCCGACCGCACCCGGAGCCCATCTTCCCGTCCAAGTCCTCGATTCGGCCCCGGCCCTGGCCCCGCCCCACCCCCACCCTCGCTGCCGCCCATGCGGAGAACAACACGACGGCCGCAGGGAGGAAGCCTCCGCAGTAAACGGACAGCGCTCGCTTTATGATATTTTCGTGACCTCGCGCGCCGCTCTCACGGCGCTGTCCGCCGCCGCACCTACACCTCCTCCGCTCCGCTCGTACAGCGTGGAGCGGCGCAGGGGGGGGGGACGTGCACTATATAAATGTAATTCTGTGGGGCGCCTCGTTTTGTTCTGGGCGCCGCCGCTGCGACACTTTATTGTGGCGCGGGATGCAGCGCGCGTTTATGACGCGGCGTGTCGGACGCGTCCTCGCGACGCCGTGTCCGACGCCGCCCCGCTTCCGGGACATGCCGCTCCAGAAGCAGAGCGAGGCCGGCTGGTGCGAGACGGCGCGCAAAAATTGGCGTTATTGGCGCTGAGAGCGTGCGTCGTCGCGGGGCTGCGGAGGAGTAGCGCAAGGATCGTGGTCGTGGACCCCGTAGAAACATCGAAGGTCGTAAATGTTTTCGTGAGTTTAGCTGGCGGTGCGAGGCAGACATTGAGCGCTCTGCCTTTCATGTGTGTGAACTATGGGATTATAACAAAAAAAAGATGAACTCTTTAATCCTTCCCTCCTCCCCCCTCCTTTGCCTCCTCTGTCACCCACACACTCGCCCCCTATCACTACCTCGCTCATTCAGTCACCAGTCACGAACTCGCTCACTCCTCACTCAACTCGCTACCATGTCACCAACTCAGCTCACCATGTCACCAACTCGCTCACTCACGTCACCAACTCGCTCACTCACGTCACCAACTCGCTCACTCACGTCACCAACTCGCTCACTCACGTCACCAACTCGCTCACTCACGTCACCAACTCGCTCACTCACGTCACCAACTCGCTCACTCACGTCACCAACTCGCTCACTCACGTCACCAACTCGCTCACTCACTCACAACTCACTCACCACTCACCAATCTATTCACTCATAATCATTCAGTCCATTCCTAATCACTCAACTCAATCACTAAATCACATAATCACTAAAATTCACTATTTATTCATTCATTCATTCATTAACTCACTAACACTCCTTTCCCCCTCCACTACGAAACAACTCAGATCGACTACAACTCAAACTTTGATCTGACATCCACCCCCACACGTAGTACTTGAGACGTTCATCGAGGTCATGAATGAGGACAGAATATAAGAAATATCACCGCCACCTCCCGCGATAAATTTCCTACACTACACTTATGGGTCTAGTGACCTTGGCACTTGGCACACCCGGAATCAATCAATCACCCTAGCAAGTGGAAACACGTTTAGAGTTTGGAGTCATCAATTCTTCAAATAAGAAAAATCAATTTTTTTCTCGCCTTCATCTACGTAGCTTCATAAATAAATCTATCAACAAAGAATTCTCTCTTTAAAATCGATCTGATGAAAATGACGCCTCTCTCAATCAAACTTGAACAAAAATCATGCAAATATGATTGTTTTCCAGAAACATGTTCAAATTGGATCCTGGTTTCCAGAAACTAACAATATTGAAATATGTTCCAGAAATACAAAGTATTTTTAGGATAATCCCTATAAAAGAGGCTTCACACATGGTGCAAACGCCGAACATTTCAACGAATAATCACTGGAAGACAACCGACCACCAATGAAAACGACACTTACTGTCGCTCGTAGCGCGACGCTCGTGGCGGAACGCCGACCCATTTCCTGGACACGCTCCGCGCAAACGAGCGCGCGAACGGATCGCGAAAAAATCGTCGCGTAAAGACCAGGTCTGGCAAAAATGACGCGCGAAAAAGCGAAAAACCCGCTCCCGCGATCACGGGCGGCGCGCACGGACTGGGAGAGTGGTGTCAGTGGGCCAAAATGAGAGCGGACATGGTCGAAATGCCTCGAGGAGTGCGCGCAGATTATACAGGCTGACCCCAATGATGGTAATGCGAGTTTTCCAGTCACCACGGTTAATTGTGTATGATAGCAGGTCACAAACTCACTAAAATAAGTACAAAATACTCCCAAAAAGCACTACTGGGACCAGGTTCTGGCATCAGTGGATATCGCGTTGTTTTCAAACGTCCGTGAGAGGTCGCAATATGGAGTCGCAGCTATAGATACACATGAAATGTGTATGTAACATCTAGCTGCCCTTTGCTTACCGGGAAATGTGGTACGTCGGTTGGTTTGTAATCATTTTGGTCACCTTATTGTGGCTTTCTTCAGGGATCAAATGCATTTGGCATTCTTCTATCTTACTGTGGCTACGTCAGCTGCCAATAGCTTCACAAATTCATAGCAAGTCTACTTCTGCTTTAATGTTTTGCATTGGTAATTCACCTCAACAGTCTTTTACCAGATAAGCTCTTGCCAGCAATTCATGTGAACATTATTGTAAAACTATTTCCTGATCTCTTTATTTTTGTTTACTGCTCATTATTGTTATTTACCTACTACTTCGATTGTGTTTTTGAAAAGTTTGATGCTGCAAATTTTATTTAACTGCGAACAAAATGTGTATGAAGTGAAATATCTAATTTATTATGCTTCCTTGATAAGCGTATTAAAAGTGAGAGACAAGTTCCATTTCAACGCGTACAGATTTCAAAACAGTACTCGGATACAGTATTCAGAAATTTCATGAAAAGGCTTTCGCTTCCGTAGAATCGATGGTAACATATAAAATATTATTGCATTCTTGAACCAATGCATAACATTCCTACGTATATTTATTGTATATTACAGCATTTATTTATATAATAGAGTATTTATATATTTACTGATGTACTTAATTACGTATTTTTATATATATTTATTTATGTACTTCATTACATTTTTATATATTTATTAAGGAGCTTAATTACGTATTTATATATTTATTTTTAGAATTTATTTGCGTTTTGACCCATTCGGGCGCGCAGAGTGGTGCGCGGCGGCGTCGCGACGCCTCGACGGCACGCTCGTGCGGCGGCGGCGCGCGCCGTTTTTAGTCGGATTTCGTTCAATTAGAGGCGATGGCGTGATTCGCGCCCGATTCGATAATAACACGGCGGTGGCCGAGGCGGATCCGAGCGCCGCAGACGGCGGAGAGGCGCCGCCGGTCGGCGACACGCGACCGCCCGCGCCGCCGCCTCAGCGCCGCCAGACTGGCGGAGCCCGCCGCGCCGCCGCCCGCCCTCCCCGCCCATGCCCCGCCATCCCGCCCGCCGCCCATCTCCCGCCCTCCGCCCCGCCCATCTCCGCCCCGCCCATCTCCGCCCCGCCCCGCCCATCTCCGCCCCGCCCATCTCCGCCCCGCCCATCTCCGCCCGCCCCGCCCATCTCCGCCCCGCCCATCTCCGCCCTGCCCATCTCCGCCCCGCCCATCTCCGCCCGTCCCCGCCGCGCGGCGGCCGGCATTCTCGGGCGTCTTCCTTTCGTCGGCGGAGACTTTGTTTTGCGCGCGTCGGCCGCCTCCGCCGCCGCGGCTGGATTTCGGGGAAGGCGCCGCCACCGCCGCACGTTGGGACGGAAAGTCGAAACGGTGGCCGAAATCTCGAGTTGGTTTATCGTTGGTGCGTTAAGGGTCCTTACGATGGAGCGGCGACCTTTGGCCCGAGGTCTTTTTATCGCCCGAGATCATTACAACGATTTAACGCTCGTGGCATGTATACGATTTTTTAACGCAATTTTAATAATTCAGACTTACTTATTTACTAATTAACGAGTTA
Organism: Teleogryllus oceanicus; assembly: GCA_964035755.1. Taxonomy (NCBI): domain Eukaryota; kingdom Metazoa; phylum Arthropoda; class Insecta; order Orthoptera; family Gryllidae; genus Teleogryllus; species Teleogryllus oceanicus. The sequence goes on along the minus strand of CAXIVR010000005.1, from coordinate 128,632,437 downwards.
TTTACTTCACTCGGTTTGTCTTTTCATATTTCCTTCCCAAATTCCTTTTATAATTCCCTACATAAGAGAACATATAGCACCATTCAACTGTTTTCATATTTCTCTCGTAACTACGATCCTATCGTTCCAGGTAAGTTATACATTATATTTCGAACTCCGTATCTAAGACAATAACAAGCAATAACGTAAAAAATAAAAGCATTTATTCCCGACAAAAAACGAGCTGTTTTAGTCTATCAACTAGCTTGTAAAATATCTTTTTCACACATTTACCACTAAAAATAGATTATTAAAAAAAAGTTACGTAACTCAAAATATGAAGCTCTGTTTTTAAAAGATGCGTCTCTTTTTTGTGCGCCGACGACTGTTGAACATGATATGTGAAATAAAACACGTCATTTTGCAAACTGCACAGTCAATTGGATTTGTCTGTAGCGCTTGTGGATGTTAATGTATAAACGTACACATGAATGAAATGTAATTACTGAACATAGACTGTCACAATAACTTCACAGGAAACCGAACTCGGCACTTTCCGATCGACCATCGAAAGGCTTGGTTTCGGTTCTAACTAGTGTTCAATATTGCTCCCTGTGACTGTCCACTTTCATATATGGAACATTTTTTTATATATGAAATTAACATTTAATGGACCACACATGTTACATATCGTGAGGGTTTTTCCTTATCAAAGACGGTAGTCCATATCTCTAATGTTTCACAAATCTGGATATGTAATTTCAAAACAATATTTCAATAAATTATTAATTTTTGTTCTTTTCGTGTTTGCTCTGTATCGCTTTCTTCGTAAGAACTCCAAAAACAATGTTCTAGAAGTTCTCCCATGCGTCGAGGATCAAACCGGCTGAGTATAGCTCCGAACCAGAATTGTCGATTTCTCTGCAGCGGCTCTTATCAGGAGGTCCTGGGGTTCCAGTCCCAACTTTGCAGGATTTTCGACTTTAGCTACAAGGCATGCGAGAATGCAGCCGCTCTCGAGGTGTGTTCTAGCGGCCGGCAAGTCTGATCGGTAGTTTTGGTTTCTCCCATCAATACCAGGCAATCGGAAGAGTACTCTAACAAACGGCCCAAGGACCGTGCGCGATCTAACCTTCCTTTTCCTTGTCCTATCCTCATCCCTTACACAAACACACACACACATGCACCACACTAGTTGGAGGCTGAAGGGAGAAATCCCCCGCAATCCGACCAAAAGGGCGACCCGGATTTCACCATCCAGCGAGAGAGGTACACCGCCATCTCCCGCGTTAAAATCACTACGCTAACGGGACTACAGACTGTAGCAGTTGACGTGTCAGCAATCATCAATTACTCAATCGAGAGGCTAGTCCCGCCCTTGAGTTTGTTTTCTGCGCGGAGTCTCTTCGATATGTATTCAGGAATTCCGAAAGTCGCACTGCTTTTCAAAATTACGATAAGCGTATTGACGGAACCAATACGATGGTCGGATTTTAATATCTAACATATAATTTTGAATTTATTATTTGCTTTAGAATTTCGCGCCCATTATCATGTTTTCATGAACACGACTAATCTTGTGTCGAACGTTCTAAATTATTAGTAAAAACGGAGTCCTTTATGATACTTCCCGATACTGTTTCTTTACTTGCGCACCGTGCTGAAGTGTGTAACGTATGCTCTTAAAAAACATGTAAATCCTATTCGCATATAAATTGTGTTATCTTTGATAGACAATGAATTAAGCTGCAGCCGGAGTTTCATAACGTTCATGGCTTATACAGAAGTATACGTACATTTTGAGCTAGTTGAAATGAACATTTAATGCCGATTAGAATAATTTAGATTATAATACGGAATGTTTTCTGTGTCACCAATAAAAACATCCATCACAGAAACAATGCAGTGACAACAATCCTTCGACGCTTATACGTCAGAACTTCAGATTTTTTCTCAAATTCTACACTTGTTCTTACGGATACGCAAACTTCATACTCTCTAAGCGCCCCGCGTGCTCATAATTCTTTCTTCTTTCACGAACACCTGTATCGAATATTCCTCTACCAACATTGACAGACGAAATTTTCCTTTCGAAAAATTGATTTTTGAGGTTATGGCCACAAATTTGGAATTTAGTCGCACTGTAAACCTCGGAAAAAGATGTGTGTGGGGCGCAAAGAAAAGATGTTCGCTGGAATTTGCGATCTCGGGCGACTGGTCGATGAGAGAGGACGAAGGTTGCATCTGCCGGACATTCCAGGGCTGCTGCACCTGTAGGTGGTTGAGGAGCAACTGTCGACGAATGCCGAGTTGACATGCGTTGTGAAGATAATGAGACTCCCGTTCCTGATTTGGGGGGTTTCTTTCGGTTTCTTTGGATGATACGAGTGCATGTTGGACAGGCTGACCGAAAACATTTACGACAGCCGGAATTCGTCATTATCCAGCCCTCGTGACAAAATTCTGATATTTCAGTGAACTCGTTAGAAAAATAATTTGTACCGGATAAATTGAATTCGGTTTGACAAATTATACTCATAATCTAAGTAAATATGTCATGGGTGTTGAGAAATATCGACAGATATGTATCGTGAAAATTTATTTACAGAAAAATATCAAATATGAAATGCTTGCGATTACCTACATCCTATAAACAGTGATTGATTAAATTACATACATGATGTTGAACCAAGATCAACTTCATTCCACAGACCCGTATGTTAGAATCAAATTATACAAACGTTGACACCGAATCTCGAACTTTCAAAGATTTAGAGTAGTAAGTATAGAAGTTCACAAATGAAATATTGAAAAAATATCAAGAATGGTATGTTTTACTAAGTTTAGTAGTTACGTTGTGACTTGCTTTATTCAAGCGCCTTAGTTGGAATCTTTTTGTAACTGTCAAATTAAATGCTCATGTGTTCCTGGGTACAAATCGAACTAAGTCAATATCTCCCACGCCACAGCGTTTATATTTCCTCAAGAAAAAACGCCAAGGTATAAGTGATTAAAAATTATACACCTATCAACTTCAACGTACCAAAAAATGTAAATTCGTCATTTTGAACCGAAGTTCGTGGTTAAGACATTTGTCCTGCTCCAAATGGATAACCATAAACGTCTGTCTAGTAAAACAAAATTTAACAGAGAACTACTTTCAAAATAAGCGTTGTCTTATATAGGGTGTGCCTACTCAAAGATAGTGGATGAAGTAACACTTCTATAACTATTTATAAAATAATTATATTTTACATTTTTTTACTTATTATTACGTACTAGCATCAACTGATATCACTGCAGCGCCTCTGACCGGGAGGTCCTAGGTTCGAGTCCTGACGGCGGCAGGAGTTTCGACACTAGCTTTTCAGCTGTGTCGAATTCAGTCGCTGTCTGGAGGAGAATTCTAGCGGCCGGCTGCTCTGAGCGGTAGTTTTTCGTGGTTTCTCCGATCAACACCAGACGAATGCCGGAGCAGTACCCTACCAAACGGGCCACGGACCGCGCGCGATCTGTCCTTCCTCTTCCTTGTCCTATCCTCTCCCTTACATATATACTTGCACTAACATACACTACACTACCACATATTCCGGGAGACCGGTCGGGAGCTTAGAGCTTGTCCCGGCTGGGGCGGTGTCCCGCTAGTGGGAGAGTCCTGGTTAGGGGGAAACCCCACTAGTCGACGGTAGGTCGGCGCCGGATCTGGCCATCCAGCGGGGGAAGATCACCGCCATCTCCCGAGAAAAAACATGCACTACACTAACGGGACTAATGACCGAAGCAGTTGACGCGCCCAGAAACACGAAAAAAATCAATCAATCAATCAATTACGTACTATCTTGAAACGTAAGTAAATATTTGAATGGTATGCGCGCGGAACTCTGAGCACTGAAAACTCAAGTGGTCGCCGATGAGTGCGCCACCAACCACGCTGGCCTACGCCGTCTCTTTGAAGTGAAGAAGGCCTCCTTTCTACACCACTCTACCTCCAAGGCACGACTGACTCAGTGGTTGCTATGACAACCGTGGACGTGGTCCCCACGCCGCCGTCGCGGTCGGCCTGGAGAAGTAGTGGAATGTATTTTTTTTTTTCAGTATTAAGTTCATTCGTATCCCGCTTTTTTAATTGAGGTGTGGTGTTTCATATACGAATCTTGTGATTGATATTTTATTAGAAGTGCGATTTTTATGTTAGAAAGACGAAGATCAGGAAATTGTAAGTTATGAGCGTGCTACTCAATCTCTACAAAATCTAGTACTAAAGAAGTTAAACATTCAGGCAAATGCTACAATCTTATTTTCATGGTTTAAAGAATTCTTAAGGTAGTGTCCTTCTCCCGCTTTAGAAATTTTTTTTTGCCTCTTTTTGGCGATAAAAGCAGCATTTGGAACAGGTTAGGGTTTGTCAGTCGGTTGAATATAACTCGCTCGGTGCATAAATACTCAGATTCCGCAGAACATGTAAAATGTCAGTTTCCACAGAGCATGTAATGTTACTCTTATATTATATGCAATTCTATGTAAGACAGCCATGACTTTTAAATTTTATTTTTTAAATGAAGATAATAAAAAATTACACACGACGCTAATGAAACCTTGACTTCTCAAGAAAAATATTGTTTTCTCCTGAAGGTAAAGGTTTTCTATGTCGTATAATAATGTAGTTGAGCCTTTAATTATTCATGGCACGTAAATACAATTATTTTTTTTCATATGCAGCGTCTTCACATATTTTCACAACACTATTCCCTATACATTTCAATATAAATAAAAAATGCTGCTTTAAGAAATATTTCTATCAAATTCAAGTGCAAATATAAAATTTTTGGTACGTAACAGCCTTATATTACTATTTCGGAATGTCAGAGGCTACTTAATAGTGGCCGAGATCGGAGGAAAATGAGAGAATCGCATTGAGGAAGCCATGGCATAAACGGGATTTTAAGGCTCTAGAAGAAGAAATGAAACATCCTGATCTCTCTTGCGTCCTGCGCTTCAGAAAATGCCGCAATAATTTCAGTACTCATTACTTTGCGTTTTACGTTCTCGAAACATAGGAAGCGGCTTTATAATTGATAAGCACTGCAGAAAGTGCCAGCGAAAGCCGACCGTTCTTGGGAGGATAGCGCGCATCCGTAGCATGGGAAAGAGCTTTGCGGGGAGGAATAATAAGCGACTAGCTATAATTCGCACGATTGAGGAATTCATAAATTCTTTAAGGAAGGGCATATTTATAAAGCCATAACGGACAAACTGGTCTCCGGCAATTTTCAAGATTTTACGTACGAGGTATGGTTTGCTCCTTATTTGATAGAATAGGAAATGATATAAAGTAAAACTCAACTTTCATAAGTTGTAGAAAGAGGAACTGAATGCCAGAGAAAGTAGAAACAATATCCCCTCGAAGGGAAGAGAATCTAGCGTCAGAAATAACAAGATATTACCAACAGAGGAAAAGAGATGTGTTGAAAAAATGACGAAATGATTAGTAGACATTTTTGAAGTTCAGTTGACATTTTTGAAGTTGATACATGCATTGTAAGAAAACATTTTTTTTGTCTCATTTATTGTTATTTTCAAAGAGCTAAATGCAACGACAAGCCTGCACTGGCTTAACCGACTTCCATATTGCACTAAGATAATATAAAATTATAAATGATATATTATTATATGTAGCCTTAAAATGTGACGAACTTTTGGTTGTTGATTTAAAATGAAATTACTATCTAATCGATTCATAACAATATATTTCCATAAAACTTCAGCCTTATTATAGTAAGTATATTTACATTATTTTGATGTTTGTAATCCGCATGTATATATTGAAAGCTCTGAGCGAGAACATCGATAAGAGATGAAAACTGAACTTGTACAGATTGAAATAATATAGTCAACGTTTCATGAAGATAAATCAATGAAATGTAGCTCAGGGTAATAAAACAAACAGTTGTGGTGCGCTTCGTGGCACCACTACTAGCACGCCCGCGAGTAACTGGAAAGGGCGTGCGTGGCTGAGAAAGTCGCTCGCCCAAGAGACCTATTGACAGCGCGCACCTCTGGGCGTGACGGGCACCGCACCGTTTCCACCCATTCACCAGGCGGCTGCACCGGCTGCGGGTTGAATGGGCACGCGAGCCCACGGAAGATGCGCTGGGCCTGGGCCAGGGGGCGAGGGAGCCCTGCGTGACCATCTTCCCCACCCCTGCTCCGCTGCCTTCCGCCCGGCCCGCTCCGTCCTTTGCCTCCGCCACCGCCTCTACCCCCTGCTCCTCCTCCTCGTCTTTCGCCTCTTCCTCCTTCGCCTTCACCGTTGCATCGCCCTTAACTTCAGCTCCTCCTTTCTTGTGGGAATTTGATTTGGTGTTGTTGACGTTCTTATAAGAAGAAATAAAGAGGTCATCTTCGTCAACGTCTTCTTGACGAAGATGACCTCTTATTTCTTCCTCCTTTTCTTCCTGTGCCGTTGCTCTATCCACCTCCTCCCCAAAATCACATCCTCCTCAAACCAACATCCTCCTCAAACCCACATCCTCCTCAATTCTCCCTCATCATTTCTCCACCACGTCCTTCATCATCACCGCTGCCCTCTCCTCCTCATCCGCCCATTCCTCTTCCTCCCGCGCCTTCGCCTCCATCTCGCAGAGTGGGCGGAGGCGGTGGCCGAAGCGGCCGCACGCAGGAACGCACGCAGGCGCACGCACGCGGCCCGCCGCCTGGGCGGCGTCCCGGCCGGCGCCCGCGCCCGCCGCCTTGGAGAGGCGCGCCGTGTTAGAAGCGCCCGGCCGGAGGCGCGGGGCTGGGGCGGCTGCTACTGCGCCGGAGGACGGGGGAAATGGGGGACGAGATAAGACGACGAGGGGTGGGCACGAGAAAAAAACAATTTAAGTTAGAATATAAAAAAACGTAGCGAGATAGGCACACGAAATGGACTCAATGAAGACAATTACAATAAAGAAATAAATTTAAGGGATAGATGTAATTTTTTTTTAAACAGTGAGCTAGAAATGAAAGGAGCAGTAAATGGGAGAGGACAAAGGATAATAAAACCTGGAAGATCAACAAATAAACAACTACGATTTGCCTTCGACAGTTTTCGAGCCCGTTCTTTACTCGGTGCGGAGTTTTAGGAAAATTAGAGGAAATGAATCAATACGGCGAACACATGTAGGAGAAAAGGAAGTGTGGTGAAGAATACGATAAATGTAATATGTTTCCTGCCGAGAAAAAGTATTATCCCTAGTTTTTGCATATGCTTGTGAGTAAATAGGTGCTGGCATGTGTGTGTGTTTGTGTGTGTGTGTGTGTGTGTTTGCATGTATGTATGAACGGATTTCACGCATACGTAGTAAGCGTGAATACGTATATCTGTCCACGCATGAGTATGCATGGATATATACTATTTGAACAATATTTGACGAATGTAAAAGATGAAATTAAACTATGCTAAAAGAATGTTATATATAAAACTTGTTTTATACCAATTTATAACAGAAAAGAAAAGGAAAAACTATCGGTTAAGCAATAGGAATCTGACTAATATAAATTATTTTTGGAACTATCCGTAAAAAAATCGCGCGTAAAACGAAATATTACAAACTTCAACTGTTACATTGTATCAAGTTGTTTTGAATTTGCCAATGTAAGGAAGACGATTGTTTACGTTGTTTATTAGGATTCTTTGCACGCATATCTGCAAGCCTTTCAACTACAAATTATATTGACATAGTAGAGTAATGAATTGAAAATCAGCATTAGTGAAAATAACAATTCAATATTGTATTGCATTGTAGAGTGTATCTATTGGTTTGGTTATTTCTCGCGCTCTTTCTTTTTTACGAGCAAATTCGTGGGAGAGAATTAATACATTTATTACACTTGCATAAAATATTTCTGAAGACGGAAGAAGTACCGATCGCCTTGCGAATTGGAAGAAATAGGTTTGTTAATAAGGATTCTGTCGCGTCACACGTTGGAAGTACGTAAAATAAAGGAAGCGGTAGGAACTAATATTTACCTTAGAGGTGTCTATACATTTTTCAATTCTTGACACTTATTAAGTTAACAAAGTGAACATGAATGATTGCTCAGAATAGTTTAGAGTGCAATCTAAAATGTATCTTCACAACTACAGTCTAATTCATTGCAATTAATCTCTGATATTGGTTTTTAAATCATCTGATGTGTAAGGAGTAATGGGATTGACGTTTTATTCTTGCATTATTTAGCTTTTCAACATTATTCATTCAATTTACTCGAAACGACTATATAGTTAACCTACATGTTATGAAGGGTTTAATTTTTTATTTCATATACTCGTGGATTAAATTGGGTTCAGGAAATAACTGCTATACGGCATAAACTCCGCGTCTGTCTGTTTCCGGGAGGGCCGTTTTCTACCTGGGGTCAGCGCGGCGCGTGTGCCAGAGGGGGAGGTTGTGAAGGTTTACGAGGGGCGCCCCAAGCGGGCGCTGGGGGAGTTGTCCGCCGCTACATCTGGCGGCGCACCCCGCAACCTCCTCTCCAGCGCCACCTGCGCCCCCGGAAAGCACACGGCCGCTGCATCCCGCACACGGCCACGCCCAGCGCGCTCTGGCGCCGATTGTCGCGGGCCAGCGGTACAGAGAGCTCTGGAGGGACAGGGGTGAAAGTACGTCCGTCTCTGCCGTCGGGGGCAGATCTGGCTAGGCCAAATCCAGTGGCGGGAAGCGCTCTTTGTCCCCCGTTTGAAAATGTACAGGATTTAAAATTTTAACACAAATACAAAAATGCTTTTATATGATACATTCTTTGCGATTTTTTAAATAACTGAGACTAAACTACTATTTTATGTTTAGTTCACATTCTTCCCACTTGTCCACTGAAAATAGGGTAATTTCACTCACGGTGGGTTTCACGTACCCCGTGTACATAATTGTTTAAAGAACTAGTGCTGCTAAAACAGTATGTACTTTCTCTCTCGTATTTTTACGCAAAATTACGCGAAAAATACTCAGATTTTCGAAAAATTGTACGTGGCCTTATTTCAAAATCCATCTTTATGCAACGAATTTAATTAAGTAAAGAATCTCTATCTTAAATATTGTAGTGTAGGAGACTCCTTTTAATCAGAGTTTTCAACGAACATAGACGTAACATTTCTAAAACGAGAAAATTTAATCTAAAACGATGGAGCCATCTTTTTAAAATTTCGAAAATATCCCAGGGGCTTCATTAAAAGTATCCCCCAAGAATTGAAATGTCGGTTCAAGAGGTCGTGAAATCAGCCATATCAATTGGGGAATATCCATTTTGGAGAAAATTGGCTCAACGGTTTAGCTGTTTGCGTTGTTCACGGACGGACGGACGGACGGACGGACGTTTCGCCATCATTCATTGATTGATTGATTGATTGATTAATTTTTTCGTGTTTCCGGGCGCGTCAACGGCTTCGGTCATTAGTCCCGTTAGTGTAGTGCATGTTTTTTCTCGGGAGATGGCGGTGATCTTCCCCCGCTGGATGGCGAGATCCGGCGCCGACTTACCGTCGGCTAGTAGGGTTTCCCTAACCAAGACTCTCCCACCAGCGGAGCACCGCTCCAGTTGGGACACGCTCTAAGCTCCCTGACCGGTCTCCCGGAATATGTGGTTCGCCTGGCATTCGCCTGGTGTTAATCGGAGAATCCATCATTCGATTTTTCGGTATCAAGGACCAACAAATCATGGATTCTGGTTACACCACGAGTTACAGGATTATTTTCCTAAATTTAGCAACTGGACTCACCCACGTTTTCGTTACCAGAGAACTGTAATAAGATTTGTTCTATCGAAAATTCACAGTTTTTTTTCCGCGCAGCATTAAATAACTTACTCTTACTTCGTAGCGAGAAAGTAAAATTATGCATTAATTTCCGCACCGCATTTGAGATAGAATAATTTGGTACATATTCACAAAACATATTGTTAGTACAAATTTTTTATGAATACATTGTATTATAAAAAACATTATCTTAATAATTTTTTTATATCCCTCTTATTTTGGTTACCTAAAGCTTGGATTTACAATTATCAAATTCGAATTCAGCACCCACTAAAAGACACAGAACCGTTGACAAAAAGATTGCGGAATTTTTTCCTGAATCGGGTCTTTTGAGCACCAATTGACTGGACTCAACAAACGTTTCAGCATAAACTCACGTGGCTATCTAGGAAATATATATCGTTTTAGTATATGTGCGATTACACAAAAAGGGCAACTTTTGTATTGTATTCATTAAGCGAGCAAACACACAAAAACTGCTACAGTAGTCATTTAACAAAATCGCTGTCGACCAGTGGTATCTAATCAGCGAGAGCAGAGTTACGGGGTTGTGTGTCGACGGAGTCTTTAAATTGAACGAACTCGTCGTTTCTCCTTGGCGCACGATTCCTTAGCCTATCGACAACGACATCCGCCGGTTATTTGATTGTGAGCTTTCAGGCCATGCACTTCGCAATACAAACTAGATCGTGGATAAATGTTCGTGGAATATTTAGAAACTGGGGAATCATCATTACATTTCTAATTTCTTTTAATGCACGATATGCTTTTCATGCACTATTAAGTCTTAACATGCATGCAAAAATTTGCCATCCAATAGTCAAATATTGGAAGGAATTAAATATCACATCAAATTTAATATAAGTAGTTTACTAATTTTTCTATTTTATTGCTTTCGGTGACGGAAACATTTTACATATTTTACAATTTTGGTTTTCGTTCGGCATTCAAAACCATAATTTGGATGCCGAACCATGATTTTGAATGCTTTTCAACGTTTCGAAACGTAATAGGATCATATTGGAAAGTCGAACTTCCCTTCCCACTTTAAAAGCCAGAACATTATTAAGTATTTGTGTAGAATGTGTTCTTTCCTTTTTTTCCCTTTGCGGGTGAGATAAAGTCTGTCGCTGTCATAAATTCGTTTTGGGGAGAGCAATGCCTGAGAATTTTTGCAGACGCTGAGGAGGCAGCATGGATCCAGTCCTTGCTGGTCATACTACACCTTTCACGTTTTATTGTAATACAGCGGCATAATAATTTTTCAGTTACAACTGGATAAGCAGGAGTATTTAGAATATGTATTTCACTTTTCTGGAGCTGGATTTTCTTTCATTGAGAATTTTAAAATGTACCCGTTTAAAAACGGAAATATCTAATGTCAGACTAGAAGTATTATGTATAATATGGATTAATTTTAATATTAGCTTACTTTATAAAACCCCCAAACAAAAGACCATCAGCTAACAGCACGATTTAAGTCTAAATATGTCATCATTTATAGAAAAACATATGAACATGAATTACGCATTGAAGCGTAAAAAAATCAACGAAACATGCAAACATACACGGAAAAAGTAAACATTTTTATATGACATAGCCAAGAACACATATTTTCAAATTTTGAAAGCTGTGTGTAGTAATCTTGACCAAAACATGCATATGCAAATGTTTCAGGATGCCTGTCACGTCTTATAACATTCCTAAAGATTTCCTTCTGTATTACACTCCCATTCTTGAACAAGTTTATGAATTACGCTCCGAGCATACTACGCTCTGAATGAATTAGGGGAGGATCAATACGTATTTCAGGGGGTGATTTGGCAATACTACCTTGAATACACCGAATGCAATTTGAGAACAATGGAAATTACTCCTTTGCATTTAATGCGAGCAGTATGTAGTAACTGTTTGAATAAATTGAGTGAAATCACAACAACAACAACAAAATGTTCCTTTGGAGAGAATGGACCCGCCACGGGAGTGTAGCGGTGAAAACAACTCCAAACAGCCAATGGAAAACCGCAGTGACAATGGAAATCGATTGGCACCGACAGCCCGCAACCGAAATCCCCTGGCGCCACGCCCACCGCCCACCGCCCTCGCGTCCGGAGCGCGAAGCCGCAAGAGTTCAGCGCTGGGGGCGCTTTGTGCCGGGCGGGCGGGTCGAGCGAAACCAAATCGCGCCACTAATTACCTCGAAAGGCTCCACTACCCCCACGGCCGCCCTTCCGAAGGGCTTGCTCGTCCGCTCCGGCCTTCCCGGAACACTGAGGCGGCACGCGACGCGAAAAACCAGCGGCCCAGAGGGCAGGGCGCCGCGTTGGCGCGCTGGGGCGGTGCAGTCCGCATTGCTGGCCCCGGCGCTGACACCCGCTTTCACGCGGGCTGTCCTGCTCTGTTCGGCGACGGGCGCGGGGGGCGGTCGGCGAGAATGTGCTAGATGTGGTCGAATGGTCGTTCTACGTGGGTGAAACTCGAATAAGCTGTTGTTCACAAGGGTAGATCGAATGAGCCACGCTTAACCATAAAGAAGACGACACAAACAACAATGTCATGTATATAATCTGCATGTACGTAAGAAAAGAATAAAATTAATAGGTCAGAATTGGATCTAGACAAATATCGTTCGAGAGGGTTGGGAAATTCTCCCGATCAGTCGTCTTTGCAGCGAGGAAAGTTCGTGCTTTCGAGGAAAATGGAATGAAATACAACTTAACAGCAAACCAGCTGCAGTGCTGATAACCGAGCCATTTATTGTATGTCCTTGAATTCTCTTGCAATGGACTACTATATACATCTTTCATTAAATTCAATAATCTCCATTTCTCTCGAGCATGTCAGCTACAAATCTCATGTTCCTTTGGTATCGCGCAACAAATTATTCATTCAACATAAGTATGAATGCTACATACATTTTTGATTTTATAAAGATATTTTATTCAAGGGTAGTCCTTCGTAATTATTCTTGTTGCAAATTTTTTTGACCTTCAGTTTACACTCCTTCACTACCGGATCTTAAAAACATGGAACAAGACATGGAACGTAAAAATAAAAACCCGTGTAACTAGTAATACGTTTTAACTACGTATATTACCGCGAGTTCATAACACCCCCCCCCTCTGAGTGGCCATACTTCACCACTGCCAAAGCGTTCCGCGTTCCTTTCAGCTAGCCCCGGGCTGGCGGCACAGCGCAGCGCGAGTGAAGCTTCCAGCCTCCCCCGCCGCACAAAAGCGCTTCGGCGGCGCGGGGCGAACAAAAGAGCGGCGCAGGGCGACTAATGAGCGAGATGGGCCGCGCTTCGCAGGGGCGCTAGCCGGCCGCCCGGGAGAGGCGTTGCGGAAAACGCTGCCGCGCCGCCGTCACGGCGACTCGCGGCGCGGCTGCTCCATGCACGCAGGCTCATCGGCGGCCGCCGCCGTCATCAGATGGGCCGCGGTTCGGGCAGCTCCCGCTTCCGCAGCCCCCGCTGCCTTCGCCGCTGCCTCCGCCCCCGCCCTGCCACCCCTGCCGCCCCGCCGCCCCGCCGCCGCCCCCGCCGCCGCCCCGTCGCCCGTCGCCCTGCCGCCCCGGCCCCCGCCGCCGCCCGTCGCCCCGCCGCCCCGCCGCCCCGTCGTCGTCCCCGCCTCCGCAGCCCACTGCCACCGCAACCCAACGCCGCTGCCATCGTCGCCCGCACCCACAGCCACGCCTTCACCGCCACACCACCGCCGCGTCCCACACCCGCTGCTCCATCCCGCGTCCGCCACGCCACCGTCACCGCCCCGCCGCCCCGCTATCGCCCCGCCGCCGCCATCCCCAGCTCCGCTGCCACCCCCGCTGCCCGCCCGCCGCCGCCGTTCCCAGGTCCACTGCCACCGCAACCCACCGCCGCTGCCATCGGTTCTGCCACCGCCCCCACCGCCGCTGCCTTCACCCCCGCTGCCCTCCCCGCTGCCACCGCCACGCCGCCACCGCCGCCGTCGACGCCACCGCCAACGCCACTGCCTGCAGACGCCACCGCGCTGCTGCTGCAGAAATGGTGCTGCAGCGGTGACAGGTCGGTGCGGACAGCGCGCGGTCCACAGGTTGTGGGAGTGCAGTGTAGAAGCCCTCAAATATCTGCCAGTGACAGCCCGTGCCGAACAGGGTATAAGGAACTGCTGCTATTCTGCTCGTACGTTTACAGATCTAAAGAAGCACCTACGTAGTTCCATGGAACCTTAAAGGGACCCATACGCTCGCGATACGGATAAGGAACTGCTGCTATTCTGCTCGTACGTTTACAGATCTTTGAGAAACGTCCACTTGCTTTGTTCGAAAATATCACATTCACCCAACAAATTATCAGCGTGACTTCTTCTACATTTAACATTGAACAAAATAATCAGTTAAAAAAATTATATGACCGTTCGAAACTATACAACGTTCATTTTAGGAAATCATGTTTACGAATAATGAATCATATAATTTGATCCAAATGACTGTACGTTAAATTGTTTAATAGATTAGAATTGTCTTCAATTTTAAAACGAATGATTGGAGTTCATACGTTTTGTTGAGTTGCTCCAAATTGCTCCCACCAACCCTTCAAATCTTTGCTTGATTGTCGCTTTGGTTGAGCGTGAGTACATCGTCACCGAACAGGTAACAGGATCATACGCGGGACAGGGTTACGAGCAGTCTTTTCAGTAAAAATATGAAGAACATGAAATTTATTAAAAATAAATTTCCCATTACAGTATTTTTTATTAGCGTAATTTCCCTTCATGATGGTTTGCTTCTTTTTTTTGTTACCCGCTCTTTATAATCTCAACATTTATTGTGATTCTCAACTTTTTCCTGAAGACGGGTTGTGAATTTTCATTAAATTATAAAAGGACTAGCTTAAAAAATCTCCTGTGGAAATTTAAATTTCCTACAATATAATAAGTATATAAATGTACAAACAGAATAAATTAAAAGGAGTACTTAAGAGAGAAACTGTCTTAAATCTGTAAAAGCAATTGTCTAAGTTCCAAATCAAACTCACTCTCGTCTTTGCCGCCCTCAACCCTTCAATACTGAACTGAGAAGTGAATTGACGTCAAACACAAGTGACTATTCCAATTACAAACAAATGTTACTGATCTATTAGCAATATACAAAGATCTATAAATCAATTTCATATTTAATAACATAATTGTCACCAAACTATAAACCAACATACAAGTTACACAAGTTAGTAAACCGTAGTAATTTGCGGAGACATCCAAAGTTTTAGTTTGCGGAGACATCCAAAATTTAAGAATCAATTATTATATTTGTTTCAGTTGTTTGAAATTTTCTAAACGATTCACGGAAAATTTAAGCTTTCGTTATTGAGTAGAAGGTATGTAGTCAACGTATCGATTTTGCACGAGTCCCTGCAGTGGCCTTCACTCAAGGTCTTTGCATATGCGGCTAGATGAACGAAATATCACACAGCGACTATACATAAATCTCTAGAATCCGACAGCGCAATACACTCGTTCCATGCAAATACATACATCTGAGCAGTCTCGATGTTGATCATTCTTGGGAGATGGCAGTGAGTTCGGCATGATTCTTTTGTTTCCGTGGGCACTAGTAACGCACGAGAAACGTTTCAGGTAGCGCTCGTAAGAAAAGCATAAGGTTCACTCAGATTGACGCACCCTTCCGGAAGAAATCGACTCCTTCCGCAAGAACATGGCAAACGACAACACGAACTCGCGACAGGAACGGCGTCATAAACAAACACATTTATTGCATATTTGACTCTTCACTACGTGTGTTCCAGTTGATGCAGGGAGTCCGGCCTTCGGGCAACGGTATTAATATCAAAGATCCTGGAGCATGTCCAACGCACAATTTTGAGTTAATTTTATAACAAAATGTTTTTGCTGTTCGAAATTTTGCATTTTGCGAGGAAAAATAGAGAACGAATTCATAACAATTTATTTAAGGAACTGATTTACAGTCTAGGGTGCTTATATTGAGCAATGGATTCAAAAATCGCGTGAAAATAATTGTTTTGAAACGTACTGATGTGTCTACGCTTATACACGCCACAAAAACAAGCACGTTCATGCGAACAGAATTCCTTCGTACCTACAAATTCCTGTCTCCCGTCTTCCCTTTCGCTCGCCGATCTCGCGGGGTCGGGATTCGTGCATAAATTTGGGTGAAACCAATGCTTCTCCACTGGCAACGGCAGGCGCACTGTGCTCGTCCAAACATAGTGCGCGCAACTTTGGCGGCGTCCGTTGGTGTTGGCGGATGGATATTTTGTCCATTCTCAGCCTGCAGTATTGCGCCGCACGTGGTAGTCGCAATCCACACGCCGCGCCGTGGGGCTGCTAGGATGCTGGGAGTGGCGCTGTGTTTAAATACATATCGAACATCTGATTTTCTGTAAATACTTATTCACTCCGTAGAGTTGGGGCGACCGAGGTGTAATTTAGAATTTTATTAATAATAAATAATAAAATTAATAATATTAATAATAATAAAAATAATAATAAAATTAATAAAATTAACAATATTAATAATAATAAAATTATCAATATTAATAATAATAGTAATAATAATGTAATCAGCCTTACATTCTATTATAACTTCAAATAAAGAATATATTGCTCCTCCCGAAAACTATTTTTCTTTTCCAAAATAATACATAACAAATACGATTTTTTCTTCTTATGTGGAATGTAGAAATGTATACTAAAGTAAGATGACGGTCTTGCCTAGTGCAAGGACTTAAATCTTAATTACATTAAAAATGTAAATGGATGACGGGAAACAAATACCATTACTGCTATTCATAATAATAAGCCGTTATTTCGACTCAGCGTTTGAAACTTAGGTCTTATAGAAAAATAATTCCTCTAAAATGTCAAAAGTATTTAATAATCTCATTCATACAAAAAATATTCATATAAAATAAATAAGTAAATAAATAATGTCATTCATTCAGGTCATTAATGAATTATCCTTAAAAGATGGGGAGGTTCCATTTTTTCTGTATGTATTTGATATTTTTGGTTCGGATTAAACCGATCTTTGCCAGGAAGTCTGAGCCCTGTTATTATTTTATTATCTGCTCTAGTGGGTAAGGGTGACAAGAAATGTGCATGACGTATTTCCATCACCGGTCCTACCTAATTTGGCTTGCCTGAACTTTCTTGCGTCACACAGCTCTAGAAATAGATATGATTGTATTAGTTGTTACATCTTCATTTTTGTCTCGACCAAGAAGCGAACCCGGGATCATAATATCATGAACTCCTGTCACGTGTGTGCTGAATTGTTTATGTGTGCTCTTTGTATGTGTATATCGGTGACGCTGAAGTGCTGGAAGCACGGGAGTGCAAAGCTTCCATATCAAAGCAGCAGCGAGGCCTATATGATACACATATGTAGACAATACTATGATATCGATTTTTTGACGAATGTAATCGCTAAATTGGATTTATTTTATATTTTATTTTTTATTTATTTTACGTCAAAAACAGTTAAAAACTGTGTATTACATGCTACGGGGAGAAATGTAATTTGTGTATGTTTTATCAATTCTGGAATCCCTACCCTAACTAAATAAAAATTATTTTGAGTTGAACATTATTAGACATTAAATTACCCAATGAAAATTAAAGATCTCATAATAGACCTTTCTGTAAATAATAGACAGATTATGGGAAACAAATGTATCGTAAAATGAGTAGCAATAGCTAGCAAGACTGTGAAATAATCTAACAACACTTCTCTGGGCAATCTCACAATATTATGACGAAATTATGTTTAAAACCACTTGACTTCATTAAAAGGATTTTTGGCAATATTAATACACAGTTTCACTTTCCCATACAAATCTGAGAGGTGGTGATAAATAAACAAATTAAATTTTTATGTGATATCAAACTAAGGACAGTAATACGACGCTCAATTGAATAGTATGAATAAGTTTCAGAAAATAATATGCTGTCGAAACCATTTCTTACGACGAATACTGAAACTACTCGTTTGTGTTGTCAGATTCACGGCTAAATCACGCCTTGCTGAACAGTGCGCTGTCATGGGCGTCAAGTGAATTCCCTCTCTTAATAGGCAGCAAACAGCGGCCGGGTAGTCGCCATCCAAAATGCGGCGCTCATTTATCGAGTCGGCGAGGCCCGTCCACTTGTTTTGAGCGGTAGATGAAACGCAAACACGTTTACGCCAAAACATTTAAAATAATTTCCGCCGCAGAACAAATGATGGACGACGCAATCTGCGGCGACACTCCTGGGCGCCCCCCGTCGCCTCATGCGGCGGCCAGGCCAGGCCCCGGGCAGGGCGGGCGCCGGCCGCGGCGCAGGTGGAGGTGGGCTTGGAGATGAGATAATGGTAGAGATGAAGCTAAAGGTGGAAGTGGAGGTGACGGAAGAGATGGATAAGGTGAATGGAGATAAAAGTACAAGGGAGGTGAAGGTAGGAAAATGAGACGGATGAATATGAAGATGTGGAGGTAGAGATAAAGCTAAAGGTGGAAGTGGAGGGGACGAAGAGATGGAGATAAAGGTAGAAGTGGAATTGGAAGTAGAGTTGGAGATATAGTTAGAGGTGGAGGGGGGATCGAGCTTAAGGTGGAGGAATGGGGGAAAAGAAAGAGAATTGGAAGAGGGAGGGGTTGCGTGGATGTGGAGGAAAATGTGGAGGCTGTGGCAGAGTTAGAAGTAGAAGTAAAAGTGGAGATGGAGGAGCAAGTGAAGATAGAGCTGGAGGTGGAGTTAGTCATGGGAAGTGGTGGAGATCGAGAAGGCAGTGGTGGTAACTAGCGATGAATGCAGCGTCGTCAGAGATGAACTTGGTGAGAATAGTGAAGAGTTTAGAACTAATGACAAATTACGAGGAATGTTTAGTAGAAATAAGAAAATATGGTTCTAGGCAGTATTGGAGTAATAGAGATGATCAATGTATATAAGTGAATGAGTGAAGAGGTGAATTACGGAATTTGTGAAAAATTAAGTCAATAAGTGAATCAAATGACTAACATATTAATATGTTGACGAAGATGACCTCTTTTATTTCTTCTCTTAACGTCAACAACACCACATCAGAATTCCCACAAGGAAATAGTAGTTGTCGGACCAAAGGGACAAAAGAGAGGTGCGATGCGATTTTGCTTAAAAGGATTCGGAAAATCCTTTCCTGACTATGAGTGGTGAATGGAGTTATGTCGGGGCAGAACAATGATGCTGGTTGTGAATATGATGAACGTGAAGCCGTGCCCGTTCTCTTTTCCATTATCGCAATACAGTACGTGATATTTGAGTTTCCGGGGCTATACTAATATTTTTACCACTGTACCATTGTCATCTTTTTCTAGTACGAGTATATAAAATGGCATTGGCAATATTGGAATTGATTGATTGATTTTTTCGTGTTTCCGGCGCGTCAACTGCTTTGGTCATTAGTCCCGTTAGTGTAGTGCATGTTTCTTTCTCGGGAGATGGCGGTGATCTTCCCCCGCTGGATAGCGAGATCCGGCACCGACCTATCGTCGCCTAGTGGGGTTTCTCCCTAACCAGGGCTCTCCCACCAGCAGGGCACCACTCAGCCGGACAAGCTCCAAACTCCTGACCGGTCTCCCGGAATATGTGATAGTGTGGTCATGTTAGTGTAAGTGAGTGTGTAAGGAGAGGATAGGATAAGTAAGAGGAAGGACAGATCGCGCGCGGTTCGACTGTTCGCGGTTCGACTGTTCGCGATCGCGCGGAAAACTACCGATCAGGGCAGCCGGTTGCTAGAATTCTCCTCCAGACAGCGACTGAATTCGACCTAGCTGAAAAGCTAGTGTCGAAAATCCTGCCGCCGTCAGGACTCGAACCTAGGACCTCCCGGTCAGAGGCGCTGCAGTGAAATCAGTTGATGCACTGAGCTACCGCTACCGATGGCAATATTGGAAATGGTGATGGTGACAATGAGAGGGTTATTTTCATTTTCGGGACGGACGTGATATTGGTGGTGGAGGTGAAGACACGTATAAGGATGATGTTAATAGCATTAATGATGGTGTTGATTGTAATAATAGGGGTATTCATTGTGATTCTGGTTGTTATGGAGGTCGTGGAGACATTAGAGGTGGAGGCGGAAGGGACTGTAGACGGAAGGGGTTGAGAGAGTAGTGGATGAGGCAGAATTGGAGGTGGTAATAGTGGAAGAGGTGGTAGTATTGGAGGTGGTAGTAGCGGATGAGGAAGGAAGGGAGGGTAGATTGGATGAAGAGGGTAATAGTGGTGTGGTAGAATTGTATGAGGTGGCAGTATTGGATGAAGTGGTAATATGAGAGGATGTAGTAGCTGGCAAGGTACTAGTAGTAGTAATGGATGAAGGAGTAATATGAAAGTTGGCAGTATTGGAGATGTTAGTGGTGGAGCACGCAGAGGCGGAGTGCGTAGTGGTGGAGGTGGAAGTGGCAATGACAGGGTCGCCTGCTGCAATTCAGTAGCATGAGAGGCGGCGGCGGCGCAGAAGGAGGCGTTGGCGGCGAAGCGGCGCGGAGGCGCAAGTGGCCGGCGAACATTTGTCGGGGGCTGGCGGCGCGGCGGCGGCGGCGCCGCCGGGCGGGCGTCCGGGGAGCGAGGGGAGGGGCGGGAGGGGGCGGGGACGGACGGGCGAGCGGCGAGGTGACTGGCCCCCAGGCTTTATTAGAATTTCAACCTCTTGCCGCCAGTGGCATGATAATTAATAATGGCTCTCCATCATGCCTAATGCCGGGCGCAATCTCCGGAGGCTGATAGAGAAATCACTGACGAGCGCGGACACGCCGAGGTCGCTGCTCCCGCCGCCGCCCGCCGCCCCCGCCCCCGCCGCCCCCGCCCCCCCCCCCGCAACCCACACGACGAATGCGAGGCGCCCCGGATAAGACCAGCCGCTGCTCGACTTCAATACGAATAAATTACTTGCAAGTCGTCTGGAACTAATAACTATACTGCATGCAGGGAATCTAATGAGGCTAGCGCGTTCTCGGGAGGACAATCTTATTAAAAATACTGTTTTGACAGAGTGGACTTGGCAATAATTTTGTGTCTCCTGTTCATTAAATCTCCTAGCTACCTGGTAGATGCTACAGGATACCCGGTCTATCTGTTACACATGGGGAATCGTTACATGAAAATAAATGAATATGTAAAGGGGATGTAGCTCTCTTCCTCCCTAACTCAACAGTGGAAAGCTCCCAAGGGAGATGTTTGGTACCGTTCAAAAACCAACGTAATTTAAGAACGAAAATAACGAGATCACGATAACCATTGGGGCCTATCGGAGAATATAATTTAGGAACTTGACATTGCGACCATATTAGAGTTCCCTATTCGAATAATACACATGTGCGAGTACAATAATATTTTTGTTTCCTTCGCATGGCATCATTATATCTTGCCAGTATTTGTGGTGATAAATAATTCTAAAATAGTGTAAAAGGAAAGCAAAAAACGAAGAAAAATAATAATAACTTGATATGCCACAACTGAAATAAATTCTTGATACGTAAATGCTTTTTTTAAATAAAAAAAGATAAATAATGCTGTTTGAACAAAGAAATGACTACTATAGATCTGGCTCCACCATCAGCTACACAGATAATACAAACGGTTAAGAGGAGATGAGATTACAGAGAGGATAACTCAAAATGAAATGAATTTTTAATCCTGAAATTGGTTTTCTTCTCATTATTTAGAGCACATCTTCGAGAATGATTGATGTAAGTTTTACCTGGAATGCGACATCTTTAATTGCACCTACTTAACCCACATTAAAATGCGAAAATCCCTTAAAATTCATTAAGAAATATTTTCTATTGTTTTCGCTATCTATTAAGTCATACTTTATTGACAGTTGAATCTCTCTTCGACAATCATTTATTTCTATCACAATTAATAAACCTCAAAAGAGAAATAAAACGAAATTAATACACACTCTTGAATTGTTATAACGTTTAAAAGCACAAATATGTATTATATATTACATTACGTTTACATAATGAACGGACACTACAATATTAGACAACGATCTGAGTGATATATTGTGTGAGTTTATGAATTTGTAGTACTTAAGTTAAAAAAATACTTTTCTACTCCCATTTTATAATATTCGTGTTAGATGACTGGAACTCGTTGTATAATGATAGTCATTATGATACAGCTTCATTATACAGAATAGGTTTTTGACCAGTCACTGAGGAGTTAATAGTTGAAAAGTACATTTCCGTTGGCCATTGTTCTAATAATTATTCCGTTAGATTGTGTATATTATGTGACTAGACAACCCGTGAGGAAGTGCACAAGCCCTCCCATGCTTTCAAAACTCAGTAGTAAATCTGTGAAGACTGTATCATTTATTAACCTTATAAGAAATAATAGATATGGAAACGTTGATGGCATTTCTTTAATAAACTGGAACCTAACGTAATTCGTGTACTGCTGGTTTGAAGTCGGACTGAGCTTACTATACTTAACCAATGCCACCTGGAAGACCTAGGTGAATATCTGCTAGGTCGCCCTCGTTGAATACTGCACGTCAGTTACTGTTATGTATAAAAGTTTAACTTATAAATATTGTCATTAGTTGTAGATAAATTCTGAATGAAACTCGTTGTAATGGGTATTAATACACTCGAATGAAGTTTACGACATAGAATATATAACCTCTTCGCATATAAAACTTAAATTATATCGTGGGAATTCTGATTCAGTGTTGTTGACGTTCTTATGCGAAGAAATAAAAGAGGTCACCATCGTCATCATAGTATTTTTATTCAGATAGCCGGCTTTCGATGGCTTGGCCGTCATCATCAGTCCCACTGCTTTCTGCAAAAGTCGGTAGACTGTCGGTAAAAATACTATGTTGACGAAGATGGCCTCTTTTATTTCTTCGTTAAATTATATCGCTAAATAAGATAGGCCATTTCTACAAGAGCAGCGTATTTCATTATAAACATCTGCGTTATCAGTGGAGTGGAGCATGTCCGTAACTTTACAGCGCTAGTCTAAATGTCCGAATCCACAAACTTTGAAATTCATGATTTTAAATACTTTTTTGCTGAAAGCTTCTATTTTATTATGTAAAATGAGCAAATTGAATAAGATAACTACTAGTGCTAAAAAAGCACGTTCTTTATCGCCCGTACTTTCACGCAAAATTACGCGAAAAGTACTAACATTTTCGAAAAATTGTACATGATTAATTTCAAATTATTTCAAGAGCTTCATGTAAACTACCCCCCGAAATGAAAATATCCATTTCATATTCAAGAGACCGTGACATCAGCCATATCGATTGAGACATATCAATTTTGGAGAAAATCGGCTAAATGGTTTAGCCGCTAGTGTTGTTGAGAGACGGACAGATAGACGGGCCGACGAAGAGATGTTTTCCTGTCATTCGATTTTTCGTTAGAGTATTTTTTCTAAATTTTGCAAGCGGAGGTATCCACTATTTTCATTACCAGGGCCCTGTAATGCGAGTTTTTCTGTCGAAAATTCACCGTTTTTCGCGCAGCATTACATAACTTTCTCTCTACTACGTTGGGAGAAAGTTAAAATGCGTTAAAGACTTTAATAGAAACGCTTGAGCGACAAACGGTGTTGAGACATCCAGTGACGTCTCCAGCATTTGTTACCCATCGTTGCATTTTCGTTGCTGACGCGAAGGGTATGCCCTGATAACGTCTTTTATCGGTATTATTCGTTCTCAAAAATGACATTAGTATACTGAAATTAGTATTCTCTGGTATTGGCTGGTCTCGCCTCAAAGAACGATCGGAATTGAGACTGTGTCCGGCTCTGTTGTTTTCCGACGTTCTTTCCAGGCTGAGACGTT
Organism: Teleogryllus oceanicus; assembly: GCA_964035755.1. Classification (NCBI taxonomy): domain Eukaryota; kingdom Metazoa; phylum Arthropoda; class Insecta; order Orthoptera; family Gryllidae; genus Teleogryllus; species Teleogryllus oceanicus. The sequence continues at coordinate 128,608,820 of CAXIVR010000005.1, read as the reverse complement.
CCACCAGGTGCAGCTGCCAGCCTCCCCATTCGTCGTTTCGGAGTGGCTAGTGAGCCCTATCGGTCTTTTCACCTTCTACATTACACAAACGTACCTCGTGAGCCCATCGTCTTAGAGAAAGGAGACGAGGCCAGACCTACAAAGCGCTGGTCTTGGATGTTGGGCACACTCGCACAACTTACGGACAGATTCATGTGCCACAAGGAACAACGCCCATGACTTGCGTGACATTCGAGACTACAATCCGGTCATAATGAGATTGATTGATTGATTGATTTTTTCGTGTTTCCGGGCGCGTCAACGGCTTCGATCATTAGTCCCGTTAGTGTAGTGCATGTTTTTTTACGGAGATGGCGGTGATATTCCCAGCTGGATGGCGAGATCCGGCGCCAACCTACCGTCCACTAGCGGGGTTTCCCCCTAATCAGGACTCTGCCACCGGCGGGGCACCGCCCCAGCCGGGACAAGCTCTAATCTCCTGACCGGTCTCCCGGAATATGTGGTAGTGTAGTGCATGTTAGTGTGTGTGTGTAAGGGAGAGGATAGGACAAGGAAGAGGAAGGAAAGATCGCGCGCGGTCCGTGGTCCGTTTGTTAAAGTACTGCTCCGGCATTCGCCTGGTGTTGATCGGAGAAACCACGGAAAACTCCGGTCATAATGAGTATGTGGATGCAAATGATCCACGTCTTTGCACATCCTCGGACGACCAGGAATGAAATGAGATACATGGTTATTGATACCACATCACACACAAAATATATCCACTCCCTAGTTGGGACTCGAACCGAGACCAAGACACATCGGCCCTAAAGAACTTTGCTTCTTATCTGAGTATGAAATATCAAACTCACTTACCGGCTTACGCCATAGAATCTGCCTCAACAGCCGCACCCTCGCGGGCTGTGCGGCCGACCACAGTATCGCGTTTCCTGTGCTGCTCTCTGGCTGCGCTTAATAGCAGATTTGTACCCGAGACGTGTTTGCCGCCAATCTAGATGATAGCCATCGCAGCGCTTATCTGGTTATCCGCTTCTTACTTTCATTTAAGTTTTAATTAAAATATTTTCATAAACATTATAAATTGTCCACTAACGAGCTGAGATTACCCTTGAGATGAGTCGCGTTCAGAACAGAGAAGTGTTACAGGATAATAGTTCTGCTTTACATGCTGCGAAATGGGATTCATAGTTATATGTGGGTGTTTAGTACATGAAGCTTCTAGTAGGACAAATTAATTTCAAAATTGTGTGTTCAATAGATTAGTGGAATGTTTTAAGCTCAGAGCAAAATGACACAACTCTTACCACTTCAAAAACATAGAGAATGTCGTTCCTTGCAGTTTACTCGTAAAATGTTTTCGTAATAGTACATCTGTATATGATCTGGTAACAGCTGTAATAGTGCTCTGGTAACAACTGTCATTCAACCGGCAACCATTAAAAGTGTCTTACTTTGTTTCTAAGATCGAACATTATTTAAGAGTGTGGATTCACACTGCCTCGACAACAATTAAATATAGTATCAGACATGAAGACAGGTCGAAGAGATCTCAAATCAACAATTAAGGCATTTGAGGATTTATGGTCTTTAGGGAAAATGTCGATTTTCGGTAAATGAAGTTTAGGAACACTATCCATTAGAAAATATTCATTCTTAAACTACATCGATAACCCCTTTTTGTCAAGCTATTCTGAGAGTTTTGAGAGACTAACTTACGTTAATTATGTCGATGCAAAACATTTGGAAACCATAAATAAACAGGTTGCTTTATGGGATTTTCGTATCTGAAACTACGTTTTCTACTATATTATAAATATAAATACTCAAAAACTGATTTGTTCACTTACAAAAATGAAAAAAAAAAAAAACTATAGAAATACCATTTTCCTACTCTTTCCATGTTTCTCGTAGTTTTTGTCAGTTATGCTATTTAACTTTGTAATGTCTCCGGTGGTCTTCCACGCTTCTTCTTTACTACGCTTGAATCTTCCTCCGTTCTTTTTCTGGTTCTTCGCCTGAAAACTGAAACTCCAGAAGTTCCACTTTCTTCAAACAGGAATGTAACGAAATTTCTCGTATTTGTAGATTGATCAGCGGCTCAAAAGATTTGCTGGTCCCTAGAGTTGACCAACTTGGTGGAAAGAAATATGGCGATTAATTGAAAATGTTCTGGGGATAATCCGCCCATAACCTAATAGTCCTCTTCACCAGAATGCTTCAGTTGGAACAAAACTATTGGAAAATACTGAAGATGGAGAAAATTGGAGACGGAAAATATTGTTTCCTATAATAAAATCTGTTTGATAATTGTAAGATCTTTAAATAAGGTAATGTATGATTTTTCGAAATTATCAGTAGTTTTTTGCACTTTTATCTTGAATTGTAGGTAACTTAAAAATATTTTCTCAAAATAGCTTCAAATTAAAAAGATCTCGAATAGCTATAAAAATGAAGCAGGTCCCATTTTTATTTGTCTCCAAAATTTTGCAAAAGTTAAAAATAATGCGAGAAAGTATGTGTGTTACTAGAGATTATTTAAGCAGTTCTACACTACATATAATGTGGTATTTTTCTTTTGCTTTCACGGTACTTTTCAAAATGTGAGAAAACTTTTTTCGTTCATTTGATTTATTTTCCATCAAAGTATTTTTTATACTAACGAATAACTCTTGTATCATTAAGAGAAATCCGCCTGAAACTTTTACCGACTTAGGTGGCTCAGAGCATTAACTGATGTCCATTCAATGCCACTGACTCTGAGGTCCTAGGCTTCGAGTCCCAATTGTGGCAGTACATTCGACTCAACCTAGATTTTCTACTTCAGCGCTGCCTTCACCCTTTACACATATACACTTAGACGTACATGCACTACACTACCACACGTGCCGCGAGACCAGTCAGGAGCTTCGAGCATGTCCCGGCTGGGTCGGTGCCTTCCTGGCGTGAGATACTTGGTTGAGGAAAATACAGCAAGTCGATATGCAGGTCGGCGCCGGATCTCACCATGCAGCGGGGGAATATTACTAGCATTTCGCGCGATAAAAAACATGCCCTACATCTACGGGACCAATGACCTGAGCAGTTGACGCTCCCGGCATCACTAATCAATCAATAAGCTACACTTCACATACGGTGGCATCGTTGTACAGGGTTTGACACAACGATTGAAAGTGAGAGACGTTCTCTTCGTCTATTCGATTTATTTTCCTGAAATATTATCATGGAAAGGAAAACTTTTCCATCATTACCAGAGATCCTCATGAAATTTTACACGCGGAGAAGGACGTACTAGTTTCCAACGTGTGCCGCTTGTCGTCACTGGCGACTGTCCATCGCGGCTACCCGCTCTTGCCCGCAGCCTTAATAACCTGGCGCGGCGTGGCGCGGCGTGGCGCGGCGTGCCGTGACGCGGCGTTGGCGCGTACGTGTCTGCCGCGCGCGTCTATTTGTATTGCGCCCATAATTGCGGCGCGCATAATTGCGCCGGCGAGACGCCGGCTCGCGCGGCGTCGGCAGCTCCGGCGTCGGCGTCGGCGGCGTCGACGGGGACGTCTTCATGATGACGCGGCGAAGGGCGAAGACAGGGCAGTCCGTCGGCGGTGGCGGCGCGATAATCAACAGTACAAATAAGTGCATTAGACAAATGGCTCCCGATGCCCGCCCGGGCCAATAAGGCTCGCGGGCGGTGGGCGCTGGCAGCGGGGCGGGGGGGCGGGGGGGGCGGCGGGCGGCGGGCGGCGGGCGGGCCGGCCGCGCCACTCGATTAATCACGAGGCGTCGGCGGAGGAAGCCGGCGAATGGCGAAGTGGTGGCAGTGGAAGTTGCAGAAACGGCGGCGGCGGTGGTGGTGTGAGTGTTGGTCATCGTGGTGATGCTGATGATGGTGGTAGAGGGGGTGGTGGTAGTAGGAGGTGGCAGGTGGGTAAGGTGTCGGGGCTGAACGGAACAGCGGGACAGGCTGTTTGTGGTAGGCGGAGCGATAATTGTGGAGTGTTGTATGTGTGGAGGCGCTGGCGATGAGGTGTTGGCGAAGAAGTTTTGGCCAAGAGGTGTTGGTATAGTGGCAGTGAAGAGGCGATGGCAAAGGGCTGGCGAAGAGGGCTGGCGAAGAATTAATGGCGAAGAGGCGCTGGCGGAGAGGTGTTCACGAAGAAGTGGGGGTTGGGGGCTGTCTAAGGGGGGGTGCGGGAGGGGGGGCGTGTAGGATCGTGATTGTGAGTGGTGGTGGTGGTGATGGTATTGGTGGCGAGGTGGCAATGTCGAGAGGTGCCGAAATGTAAGTAGGTTGGCGGATAGGCATTGTAGGGAAGTACGGAAGAAGTGCAAATGGAAACGGTGGGATCAAAACGATAGAAGCTGTGATCACGACGTAACCGCGCGTGGAAAAGATGCGGCGTAGGAGTGCTAGCATTCAGATGGAAGGATGAAGAGAACAGTTGATCGCCACTGACAAAGAATTAACAAATGGCAACCGTTGGTGTAGCGTAAGATCTGTCGCATTCTTGAATGTAATTTTAATAAATATTCCTAGTATGATTTCGTCTGCTGTTAAGAAAGAACTTAAAAGTGTTGATGCTGTACCATTGGTGCTGTAGAGAAGTGGATGTAATGTGAAACTGTGATGTTTTTAACGGTGGTGCTGATGATGAGTGGTGAAGCAATCTGTGTGTATATTGATCGAACAATGGTGATAGTGGTGGTGATAATCGTTATTTCAGCGGTAGCGACGGAGCAGCTCACGGACGGCGGCGAGCGGACGGGGCGGAGGCGTTGGCGGAGACGAGGGCGGGGGGGGGGGGGGGGGGGGGGGGGCGGGGAGGTGGTGGCGGAGGCGGGGGCGGTGGAGGAGTTTGTGGTGGAGGCGGTGTCGGAGGTGGTGGCGGGGACGGGGCGGTGGCGGAAGTTGTGGCGGAGGCGATGACGGAGGTGGAGGCGGTGGCGGAGACGGTGAAGGAGGTGGTGGTGGAGGCGAGGGGGCGGGGAGGCGGGGCGGTAGGAGGTGGTGGTGGAGGCGGAGGGAGGGGGTGGAGACGGGGGCGGTGGCGGAAGTTGTGGCGGAGGCGATGACGGAGGTGGAGGTGGTGGTGGAGGCGGTGGCGGAGGCGGTGGAGGAGGTGGTGGTGGAGGCGGAGGGGGGCGGGGGCGGAGGCTGGGGCGGTGGAGGAGGTTGTGGCGGTGGCGGGAATTGGAGGCGGGGGCGGGGGTGGAGGCAACCACTTGCGCCGGCGAGCGCTGACCTCGAGCGCCTCAGAGAAAGCGCAGTTAACATCAAAACAAAGGCTCAATACGCTCGGTAATGGGCTTCCGTGGAGCCGCAGACGGCGGCGGCGGCGGTGGCCGCGCGCGGGGAATAAAAGTGGCCGGTCCGGCGGCGGTGTTTTGAATTCAAGACCCCGGCCGCTTTTTTGCTCCTCGCGCCTCCGAAATGAAGGCTACGTACTCGGCGCGGAGGAGGCGGCGGCGTGCGAGCGCAGAAGACCGCGAAGCAGGAGGAGAAGGAACTGGTTGAGGAGAAGGGCAGCGAAGGAGGTAGCGGCGCCTGGATGGAACTGCGAAGGCCAATCTGCGACCATCGCCTCCGGTGACGTCTCCGTTCATAACAGCAGCCTCAGCTCTGCTGGAGCTTTTCAGGATGGTGCGAATAGGCAAATGAGATGTTTAATTCATTTCGTTTATTGTACTTAAAATGCAAGAACTATTTTATCAGGTATATGTATCATTTCGTTTAGTTTTATTCACTTGCAAAAAAATGAAAGACAGAAAATAAGGTACTGCAGTGATTTTTGAGTCCAAAGACTCATGTGCCTTCTGTTCATCCCCTCTGGGCATCCTCATATATCTTCTCCGCCTCCAATTTTCTTGACCGACTTCCTTTTCTAGCTGTTGAAAGCAATGATAGACATGTTATTTTCAATGTCAAATAAGGTTTCTAAGACTCTGGGATGTCTAATGATCGGCATTCAAGTTCCAGTGAAATTATTTACTTTAATTATAAGTGTATTTCGAATCATCCATCGTAATGTAATGGGATGCCATCAGAATTCCAATTTTCGTTAATAGTGATGGCCGGCTTTATGTTTAACATAACCCCTTTCTCCATTTTGAATATTATCGTCATCTAAAAGTATCTCTTAAGAGTCACCTAAAGGTTTTAAAAGCACAAAATATTATTTTTGCACTAAAACCCTTCTGATTACAGAATTATATTAAAAACGATTTATAGAAATTAAAAATTGATAATTAAATGTAAAATGTAACCGAGTTGGGTTACAAATTTTGCAAAATGTTTACTGAGAAAATAAATTAAATGTTTTGCTCGTTGAATTATTCAGTCAAACTTTAAATGGAACGTCCATTTAAATGAATTTAACACAAAATTAAGTTCATTATGCTACGCGTTCAGAATTCATTCAAATGCAGTCAGCCTTCATACTGCTCGTGTATATTTCGCGAATGTTCATCCCCGCCTGAGGTATGGCATAATATTCTGGGGAAATACATCTTATAGCTTCCAGACTTTTAGATTATCTTTAGCACGTTAAAATATTATTCTACGAATAATAACCAAATCCCACCTACGCGATTCTTGTAAGGCTCTCTTCATTAATCTTGAAATTTACCAATACCTTGTCTGTTGGTTTATGAATCAATGGTTTTTGTCAAAAATAACTTGCTTAAGGGCGGAAATATATTTTCAGAAAATGCCGAAGTCTATTACTTTAACACTCGACGTAGAAATCATATTCATCAGGTGACATATCAACAGCTCATTTTATCAACAGCTCATTACAAAAATTAATAAATACATGTACATTATTTTACAAAACTTTGCCAGATGACATTAAACGATTAAATTCAATAGAAAAGTTCAAATCCCAAGTGAAATCGTTTCTGCTGCATAACTGTTTCTATACAATTAGAGACTATACTGAACATCACAAGAAAAGTAACATTAATTTTAACAATGATACATAATGCATCATTTACCATTTGGACTGTATAAATGTGTATAAACAACCTGTAACAAGTATTGTACTGCAACCTCCGGGTCAATGCCCTCCATCTCGATCAGGTTTTTCGTCCAGTTTCCTTGATCCATTCAGCAAATGCTGAGATGGCCCCTTGTTTTGCTTCTGGACATAAATCTAACTTCATTGTGCACGTCTTCAAATTATTAGTTTAGTTAGTTATTCAAATTATCGTTTCCATGTTGTTCCGGCAGGAAGTATTATTCCTTGACGAAGGACATCATGGATAAGAGCCCAAAATTTATTGCTTATTTATCCTTGAAAAGAGATTTAATTACATGAGAGCTTTTTTATTTTTATTTTTTAATTTTCAAAATTCATGTAGAATATGACTTTGTGTAGGGATCACAGAATTTTGAAAATGTGCACAGAATTCACTTTTCCCCATAGCACGTCATACGCAGTTTCAACTGTTTTTGGACGTAAAATAAATAAATAAATAATTTGTAAAATATGCAAACGATACAGAGTTCTATGGGTTAATTTTCTCTATTCAGCGCCTAATTGAATAATGAACATCCCTTCAAAATTGAATAACAAGGATATGGGAATACAAAACCAAAGAAGGGCGGACTATTTCCCATCAATATGACGGCGGGACTTTATGATAACTCCCCACATGTTACACTGGTATATTGGAGGTGAGATTGGTTGTAACATCTCTCATTAAATGAGCAGGGGAAAGGGTATCGACATCTCAACGCCGCGCCTAATCGTCGAGAACAGTGCCACCTTCCCAACCTCCGCATCCGCCTCCGCCTTTCACATGGTCACTCGCTTTCTTCCGCAGTGAAGCATGTCTCAAAACAGACGCTGTTAACGTCGACCTTACTACAGAAGCCCCCGTATTATCACTGCGTTGTCCCGTCTTCCCAGGTTCTAATGCACCGAGAGCGGTAGCTCAGTGCATCAACTGATGTCACTGCAGTACCTCTGACCGGGAGGTCCTAGGTTCGAGTTCCGACGGCGACAGGGTTTTCGACACTAGCTTTTCAGCTAGGCCGAATTCAGTCGCTGTCTGGGTGAAAATTCTAGCGGCCGGCTGCTCTGATCGGTAATCTTTCGTGGTTTCTCCGATCAACACCAGGCGAGTGCCGGAGCAGTACCATATCAAACGGGCCACGGACCGCACGCGATCTGTCCTTCCTCGTCCTTGCCCTATCCTCTCCCCTTACGCACACACATACACTAACTGCACTACACTACTACATATTCCGGGAGACCGGTCGGGAGTTTTGAGCTTGTCCCGGCTGGGGCGGTGCCCCGCTGGTGGGAGAGTCCTGGTTAGGGGGAAACCCCACTAGCCGACAGCGTACGGCGGCGGATCTCGCCATCCAGCAGGGGAAGATCACCGCCATCTCCCGAGAAAAAACATGCACTACACTAACGGGACTAATGACCGAAGCAGTTGACGCGCCCGGAAACACGAAAAAGTCAGTCAATCAATCAAACCAGTTCTAATGCAAATTTATTTCATATCATGTAGCAAGTTCCCGAAATATAGTACGAAAATTCATATAAATATTGTCATTTGACTAACGAATCTAACAATTTAAATAACCAAAGTGAAATTTTCAATGATGTACAAACGGTACTGATGGAATTAAAAAATAATGTAAAAAGGAAAATTTAAAAAGCATGAATGATATCGCGATTAACTTGGGAAAGGTATTTAAAGATGAATAATGGCTTTGACGGGACAATTGAAATAAAGACTCTGGAGCTTGTGCAAGCAGGGGGAGAACCTCGGGATACCAAGGGGCGAGAACTGACCAATCCCAGGTCATTTCTCTCGCCCAGGTCGTCTCCCCTAGGTCGGCTCCGGAACTGATGTTTCAGCGGAAAAGAAACACTATCACCTACTCGCTATAACAAGCATTACTCTTAATGAACTAATGACCATAGCAGTAAATGTGCCGGTCTTCCACCGCTCCGCGAGTGGCAGCGAGCGAGTGCGCAGTGGCCAAACAAGCATTGCACTTAAGGGACTAATGACCATAGCAGTGATCGGGTCCGGCTCCCGCCGCGCCGCCTCTGCCCCCGCCACCTGCCCGCGCACCGAGCTGGCCGAGAGCGAGTGCGCAGTGGCCAAACAAGCATTACACTGACGGGACTAATGACCGTAGCAGCAATCGTGCCCGGCTCCCGCCGCGCCGCCTCTGCCCCCGCCACCTGCCCGCGCACCGAGTTGGCCAAGAGCAAGTGCGCAGTGGCCAAACAAGCATTACACTTAAGGGTCTAATGACCGTAGCAGTAATCGTACCCGGCTCCCGCCGCGCCGCCTTTGCGCCTGCCACCTGCCCGCGCACCGAGTTGGCCAAGAGCAAGTGCGCAGTGGCCAAACAAGGCGCCCTCGTCGGCCGCGAGGGTGGCAGCGACGGCGCTGGCGGCGGCGGTGGAGGCGGCGGTCGTTGCCCTTTTGCTAACGAGGCGCCGCAAGAACGGAGGCGGCTGCTGCCCGCAAGAACGCGTCGGGGGAGGTATGAATCCATTCGGTGGCCGCCCCAGGCGCCCGAGACGCACTGCGGCTTTTCCGGGGTTGCCTTCGCCGAAGCGGCGCGGCGGCGGCGGCGGCGGCAGATCAGAAGCAGCGGCGGCCGCGGCGCAGCGGGGGCAGACGGGGTGGTGGGCGTGGTGACGGTTGAGGTGGTGGGGGGGGTGGGGGTGCGGGGATGGAGGGGGGATGTGGTGGTGGCAGTGGATATGGTAGTGGTGATGGTGCTGGCGGCGATAGCGGCGGTGGGGGGGGGCCGGGGGGGGGGAGGTGGGTGTAGCGGTAGATGTGGCGGTGGTGGCGGTGATGGCGCCTGCAGCACATGGGATCGGCCGGAGACAAAGCTCGTCGGCGTACTTCTTGCGCGCGCGGCGTGGCATTGGGCGCAATGAATGGAGATTTATGAATGAAGTTTTCTTCAGCCTCGCCAGCCGACTCTTAAGGTGAAAGCGTTGCGTGAATTAACGCATACGCGGTAGGAAACGTGCCTCCAATATTAAGATTGCAAAACATCTAATGATCTTCAGTTTCAAATTTTCGTGAGGTTCTTTAGAACTGTAATTACAATAATATACTTTAACTCTATAATATTCAATCATATATATTAATTAATTCTTAATATTGTTACAAGTACAAGAATTCCATGTATATTCCATGTCAATTCAGTCTTCTGAATGCTAGTTGATTGATTCATTGTGTATTTGTGTATCCGACGCGTTAATAGTCGTTAGTCTTGAAAGTGTAGTACATGTTGAATCTTGGATTGTGTGGTGTTCCTCCTCCGTCAGAATGTGAGATACGCGGCTAAACTATACGTCAACTTGTGGGAGTTTCCCTTTAGGGAATATCTGCCAGGTTGCCCCAAACGTGTGTAGCTCTAAGATTCCGAGTGAAATCCAGACAGGTGTGGTAATGTGTATGTAAGTGTGCGTGTGTGTGCATGTGTAGAGGAGGGGACAAGGGTGAGTATAGCTCGCGGTGTGTGCCCTGTTTTAGACTTTGAGTCAGTATGTCTAACATTATTATTTTATTACAAACCGTGTAAGAATGTTCATGTATTTTAATAATTACCTGCGCTCAATCATCTTTGAATGTTCTATAAAAAGATGGAGTGAGAGAACAGTTTTCTTTAGCATTTTGCTTCTTTAAAAGTAATATTCGTTTATAAAATGACGATCATAATTTATGATTAGTTAGCATGCTTAAGAAGTCTCCAACCCTTAATGAATATCATATTACGATGTTTCTTTCTGTTTAATCTACTTATTTTGGGAACTAATATTTTAATATTATTTATTTAAATAAGGTATTGCGATATGAATAACAACTACAATCAGAATTAATAAGTAATAACATTCATAATTGTTAGTTAAGAAGTAAAAAATAACTGATTTCTAGATTTTATGATCATTGTAGTCAACAGTAAAGTAACTGTATAAAACACAACTTTATGATGAGCAACTAGACTGGTTAAGTAAGATCATGTAGGAGGAAATGAAGTGGGCGAAACAGATGAATAGTTAACCTTCTCTTTTTTCAAAAATAAAAGCTACACCGTATTGAGCTCGGAACGTTTTTTCCTGATCTTGATGCCGATATCTCAGCACGAAAACGAATAGCAACCGCAGGCAGGCTCCTCTACGGCTATTACCTAAGCCACATTCATTGCTAATTACTCCACTTCGCTAGCACTACTCAAGCATGAAACCTTCTATGGGCCCGCGCGTACAGCGAACCTGCCGTAGGAGAATTGCATACGGTAGTGGGCAACAGCCGGGGATCCAGACAGTGGGAACTTGCTGTGGGGAGTTTAACAACCTTCGGCGTCCACCGCAAAGCGATTAGCGGCATCTGTCAGCGGGCACCTCTCGATAAAGAACGTCGTCCCCGCCCCCGCCCCCCCCCCCGTCACCACCGCCGGGGCCCCCCTGCCCCCGCCAGCACTGGGTAATTATTCGAGTGCCGCTTTTGTCCCCGACGCTAAGACCGAAGGGAGGGCGGGCTGCGGGGAGCGCGCGGAGGGGAAGGCGGGGAGGGGAGGGGAGGGAAAGGCGTCGGAACGCCTCCCTCGCACAATGGCGCCGCCGTGCGCCTGTGACTGGAATGCAATTATTGCCGCATTGTACCACACGTTACAAATTGTATGCAGACGGTACAATGACGGCGCGCAGGCAGGCCGGCCGGCGGCCGGCCGGTCGGCGGCGGCGCCTGGGCGGCTCAAGGGATTCCCGGCAGGCGAGGGGGGGGGGGGGGCGAGGCAGAGAGGCGCGGAATGTGGAGGTCGTGGGTCGCGAACTTTGGACGCCGGGCACGGAAACGGAACCGGTTGTAGTCGCCCCACCGCGAACTCTTGTGTTTGACAGCTGCCCGTCCCCTGCCCTAACGGCTCTTGACACTGTTTCGGCGCAGTGGGGCGTGTTGGCACTGATTTGCATGGTTGTTGGGTTGCTGGAGCAAAGGGTTAATGGGTTGAACTTGCCCGATCGTATTCTGCTATCACTGAAGAATGGGGGACGCAGTTTTTGCTGCAGCGATTGCAACACCTGATTGAGAGGAAAATCGAAGATCTTTTGAATTTACAACACAAAAACCTGGTAAGAAATTCAAAATAAAATCAGTGACTTTAATTATCACAAAATAGCGTTATTAATGTCTAGTAGTATAACAATAAATTATATATGGATATGCACATTTTCCATATTCTGTGAAAATGTGACCAAGAAATACAACATCGATCGGTTAAAGGATGGGTGGCAATTTCAGGATTAAACTTGCTACACTGGTCCACTAAAATATAATGAAAAGTTGAACTGGTGCTCCACAAATGTATCCTGGAGTTCATAAAAACATACAGAGATGAAAGTCGGGAACGAATACAAAAGACTGAATAAAAACTGAAAATAGTAGAAATGGATTATCTCAGAAGATCTTCAAGAATCTTCCGCCGAGACTTTAAAAGCAAGGAAAGAAGGGAAATGCCCGTCTCAGCAGGGTATAGTTGACAGAATTCAAGAAAGGCGACTTTTGTAACGCGGCCATGTTTTACGAATCGGAGAAATTCGATATCAGGGTTGTCCAACAGGCGGCCCGCGGAGCCATTTATTGTGGCCCGCAAACGGTTATTGGTCAAAGTGAAAGTCTCTTTCATCCAAGTCGGGCGAGAATATTGTGCCCTAGGGCAAGCGCCCTATCGAAGCCAACAATCCCTTAATGTAAAAATTGGTCATTTTTATTTTAAGGATTTTTTCTAGCCAATTCAGGGTTCAAAATCAATGTTTCACTGGTTATGCAGGTATGGATCATATCACGCATGGTTCCACCCCGGATCAGGGCAGGCAGGCAAAGTGCCGAGATAAACAATACGGGGAAGTCAGGTGTGGGTCACCCGAGTAATGAAATATGACCCGCAACCATATTAAAGGCTTTAGGTGTGGCCTGTATGGCCTTGGATGTTGGCCTGATGACACCCTTGTGCTATATCAACTGCAAGAATAAATGGAAGAGGAAGATCTCGAACGTCGTGCTCGGGAGGAGTGCAAGAAGCCATGCGCAAAAGAGGCATCGAGGAGGAGGAAAAGCAAAGCGAGACCCAGGCCTGTGGCATCGGAGGTGCGACAGCTGTAGGACTCCCGCTGATGATGATGATGATGATGATGATGCTCATGATATGCAGATTTTTTTGTGTCGTGTGTTAAAACAATATTTTTAGCGTATTTTTGATGAAGACATTTAATGAATACATCGCATTACTCTCAAATTCACAGAAATTACGTAAGTTAATCTTCCTCCGTAACATTAATTGTGTTTAAACCCTCGATAAACTGTTTTAGACTCGACCACAGATTAGTGTGGATGTGGATAATTATTATTGTCATTTCGAATACCATTCCATGCTTCAGAGTTACGAAGAAAACTTTCAAAGTCCTCCAACCTTCTCACAGTTAAAGACAGCGTGTAGAAACTGTGGTAGCAAAAATTATAGCCTTGCGGTCAAACGGGTGCCGTACTTCAACTTACGGAATGCCGAGCACAAAAGCTGCGACCAACCCGAATGTGAGCTTGCTAACGAGGAGGCCCACGGACAAAGCCGTCCAGCGGGTGAAGCAGCAGGGAAGTGGGCTGGCAAGTGAGGACGTCGTGGAGTGAATGGTGAGACGCGAGAGCGACCGACCGGGAGGGAGTTAAACGCAAGGGAGATGGCGCAATGGTCAATGAACAGCAAACTAGTAGGCGTGTATGGAGAATCGCTGATTCAAGTTCAGATATACGCAGTCTTGCTGGGGCACTGAAATAAGCAACAGTCATCAGATGGTGTAGTTTGATGAAGAGACCAGGAAAAACGATCGTGACAACGGGATAACTCGTGGGTGACTTGTCGAATGTATCTTTATTTCAGGACGACTTTGGCTCTTCAATGCTCGCAATGATCAATAGTGACGCCATATCCACCTCCACTTTCTATGTTGGAGACATTTTTATTGCTTTCAACGCCACCTTTCCAATTCGTCACTTTCCAATTCGTCAGCGTCACTTCTTTTTTCTCGTAATCGTAAACATTATCTTCATCATTCTCCTCCTACTTCTCTTCATCATCATCATCGTCATATCCTCACTCTCCTCCTTCTTCTTATTCTTGGGTGAATCTATTCTATGACAAATATCAGCAACTTTAATTTTATATCAGTTTTTCTCCAACAATGAATGTCTCTTACACTGAAGGTTACTTTTGTCCTTAAAATCCAGCCTACCGGGTCTTCTCTCCACCCATTTACCATTTATTTTGAATTACATAATTTATCTCAACAATTGAAGATCTCGGGGGCAATAACATGCTATGCCACTATACGTTAATTTTGAGAAAAAGGAACGTAAAGTTGCATTTTACTCATTGACATAAAGAGCATTAATTTGTGAAATTACAATCCTATCTTGCAGCGAAACTAAAAAAACAAACACCATATAGATACATGTATGAGGCGGCTAGATAAACTAATATCTCAATTTCATAGAAAGTGTGAAATAGCATGTTATTACCCCAAGTTCTTCAATTATATTTCCTTCAAAATGTGCTCGTCCATCATGAGTACCTTTTCACAACCGGCATGAGCAACTTTTGTCCTTCTCCTAGAAGCACTACATTGTTTCTGAATATATCTACTCAGTTCTCTTTTTTCACGGGATTAGTAGGCTCAGGGCATCAATTGATGTCATCGCAGTGACTCTGACCGAGAGGTCGTGGGGTTCGAGTCCCGATTGTGACAGGATTTTCGACACTAGCTTCATAGCTAGGTCGCAGCTACATAGCCGCTCTCTAGAGAATTCTGGCGGCCGGTTGCTCTGATCGGTAGTTTTCAGTGGTTTCTAACATCAACACCAGGCGATTGCAGTACCAGTACCCTAACAAAGGAGCCACGGACCGCGCGCGATTTTCCTTCCTCTTCCTCGTCCAATTCTCAGCCCTTATTTACACTCACGTACTCTAACACTAACAGATAGTACACTACCAAACTTGTCGGGAGACGAGTAGGGAGCTTAAAGCTTGTCACGGGAGGGGCGGTGCCCCGCTGATGGAAGATATCTGGTTGAGGAAAACCTCGCAAGCCGACGGAAACGTCGATGCCAAATCTCGCCATCCGGCGGGGAACGAACACAACCACCTCCCGCGATAAAAAAAATGCACAGCACTTACGGGGCTGATAATCTTAGCAGTGATCGCACTGCCAATCGCTAATCAACTTTTTTCGTTTCTTACACGCCCACAAATACCGCTTTAGTCTCCGTCTTCAACAATATTGATTTGATTTGATTTTTTTCGTGTTTCCGGGTAGTCAACTGCTTTGGTCATTAGTCCCGTTAGTGTAGTGCATTTTTTTCGGTAGACGCGCTGTGATTTTCCCCCGCAGGATGGCGAGATCCGGCGCCGACCTACCGTCGGCTAGTGGGGTTTTCCCCTAACCAGGACTTTCCCACCAGCAGGGCACCGCCCCATGCGGGACAAGGCGGGCTGACTCCCCAGTAAGGGAAGAATAGGACAAGGAAGAGAAAGGAAAGATCGCGTGCGGTCCGTGGCCCGTTTGTTCCGGCATTCGCCTGCTGTTGATCGGAGAAACCACGGAAAACTACCGATCATAGCAGTCGGCTGCTAGAATTCTCCTCCAGACAGCGACTGAAATCGACCTAGCTGAAAAGCTAGTGTCGAAAATCCTGCCACCATCAGGACTTGAACCTAGGACCTAACCTAGGACCTCCTGGTCAGAGTTGACATCAGTTGATGCACTGAGCTACCGCTCCCGGTCTCAACACTATTCCTTCCAGAAGCCACCGTAGCCGCCACGTCTCGCCTTGGTTGCTGTCGTCGCCTCCGGACGCGGCTAATTTCCTCGCGTTGCGTGGACAATGGCGACGCAGCCCCACTGCTAACGAGCGAGCCCAAGCGGTCTCCGGCCCCTGCCCCTCCGCGCCGCCCACTCGGCCGATCCTTCCTCCGACGGCGTCGCTTTCAATCGAGTCTCCATCAGCGCTTTTCCTCGCGAGGTTCCTGACCACGAGCAGGCGCTCAGGAGTCTTCGTGCAGCTAACTTGCAATGAGCTAATCGTATTTACTGTCATCACACTCCTTTTATTCCGCGGGTTACGATCTTGAGTTTCCGGTAAATCGATTTGAACACCATACACTTGAGTATTGAATTAAGAAGACTACACAACCGTATCTATATAAAGGTAGAAAAAATATTTGGCTTACGGGTGAGGGATATTGAGTCAGGTTTTCGGATCTTGGGAATACTCTAAACGGTAAAATTTCCTAAGTTCTTAAAATTTTCCAGTTTGCTAGTTTGTGGAATATTTTAACTGTTTAACCTTTCCTAAAAATAAATTGATTATATCCACATTTTTAATTTTTTTAACTTTATTTAAGAATAAATAGTTTTACGACACTTTATCATATAATAATAATAATAATAATAATAATAATAAATTATTGTTAATATTAGGAAATATACGTAAAATCATTTACCATTATCTCTCAATGTTTTCAGTTTCTCTCAGGGCTTGAACTCTTGACTTGATGTGTCTTCGCTTGTATGCTGACGAGATTCCCTCCCTTTCTAGTTTTTCAAGGGGTAATTTAAAAATACGTACGCAATTTTAGCTTCTTCAAAACCTCAATGAACCCATTAACAGAACTTATTAATATTTCACTGATTCTTTGTCTCCTTTTCTTTCTTTTTTTCATCTTTCCTTTCTCTCTACCGTTCCATTCATCCCGATTCTTTTCCGATTTCCTATCAAGCTCGTCCTCCCTCGCTTTCACTCCTGTCATTCATATGAAAATATTCATCCAAATTGCGTGCGTATTTTCATTGAATGATTTCGTTTATTATGTTCTATTGTAATATAAATTCTGAAAGTGGTCAGGCGGAAGAGCAGGCTAAATGGCCTCGCCACCAATAAATTTATTTATTTATTTATATCTCAGAAGGTAAAATTTGGCACATTATACGAAATATCGTGTTACGTCATGTTTCTTCTTATGTTTCAAATACATAAAAACTTGAAATGTATGTGTGTCACGTATGTATGTAAAATAGCGTTAGAAAACTAATAAATAACGTGTAAAATGGTATTGGAGCATAAGTACCAATAGTGGAAATCAATCAAGACAATAAATGTTGGAGTTAAGCTCTTTCAATGAATACTCGATACAATTTGTCTTTTCCGTACGGTATACTAAAACGCACTTGAAAAAAGCAACCCATATCTATAATTGTTTATACTTTTTTTTGCTTTGAAAGTATTTCACAATAAAATGATTAGTTGCAAACAAAGTCCCATTCTGTTTCCATAGCGGGACTGTAATATCACTGAGCTTGGTTCTAGTCTGAATCTGTTTAATGAGTTTGCTAAAAGAAACGCAAGTTTACATTAACGAGTTCGAAAGGCCTACGCCGTACGAGGAGGTATGTTAATAACCCAGAAACATGTACTTACGTCTTGAAATAAGGAGTCTATGCAATTTTTACAAAAATTAACAAATACTTTCTACAAGGCCAAGGTAATAATTTCACTTCCTGCATCATTCGAATTGGCATGTTTATGACAACCGTTTCACAAGGCAGAAATGTTAAATAACAATTTTGTAATGAAATATTACCTAAGTCCATCTTAGACTATTAGTAAGTATGGTACAAATCACAAAGATAGAAACTATGCGTTAATATCCTCCATAAACTAGTTACAGAGTAACGTTCGTTTGGTACGTAGAGGAAGTCACTTATCACTCCAGAATTGTACTGGGAGGCTTAATAAGGAGACATGACGCCCATTATGACTGCTGGTAGCGACCAAAGGATCACAATTTGAAAAAAGGATAACAGTTCATCTGACATCTACAAACAATGTAACAACGTATATTTTGGGATTTACTGGAATCAGTTTACACGTAATATTATTCATTATATTAGTTTAATTACGGAGTTTTACGTAAGAGGTAGGATGCTACACATAGGCGGATCCAGCCTATCATTAAGGGCATCATAGATTTAATTAAGAACATCATAGATTTTTGTTAAATAATAAACATATTTGTTATTATATTATATATTATTTTCTTGCTAACTTTTTGAGAAGTTATGTAATATCAAATATCAAAACAATACTCCCCAATAACATTTATAAACGAGCCCAAATTAAACTAATTTTTATAAACATAACAGAATTTAAAAATTGAGAACGAATATTTTATTTTTGTTCAACATTTATCAACAATGTTGCATATTTACAACATTGCAATTTTTACATATTTTGTGCAAAAACCCTAATTTTTTTTACATCTTATCAAATCTAATTTTGTATATACTTCTTGCGGAGTATCAGAGTCATTGGGTCCATGTTAATCCCCTTTCACCTTTCGTTACCTAAGAGGGCATAGTCGACACCATCTCGTTTCGTTCACCTGATGTTTCGGAAGGATTTTCATTAAGTCTACAATCGAACCTCGAACACAGGTGAACACTGGCAGAATCTTAGGAACTGTGTACATTAAATCAATGAGGAAAAAAATACTCGTAAGAAGAGATTTTATGTTTTATTTCCACAATGTTTTAAGCGGTTGTTTTCAATGTTCGCAGTGCTCTAAAAGAACATGCAAAATTTTCTTGAAAACAGACAGAAGCGGGTAAATTATATCCGATGAATATGATAGTAAGCAGAAAATGGTAGACGAATAAATCATGTAACTTCTTTTTCTGTGCTCGTCTTCTAGAATTCAGTGGGAAATACAATTATTCAAATTATCGTTTCCATGTTGTCGCGGCAGGAAGTATTATTCCGAAGGACAACATGGATAAGAGCCAAAATTTATAGCCTTCTTTTTATCCTTGAAAATATATTTTATTACATGGTTGTTTTTCCCTCAAAATTTATGTAGTATGTGACTTAGTGTAGGGATCACAGAATTTTGAAATTGTGCACACAATTCACTTTTACCGATAGCTCGCCTTCGCAGTTTTAACTGTTTTTTGACTTAAAATAAAAAATAAATAAAATTCAATCCTCATACTAACGTGGAAAAAAGAACGGGATGCAGTCGGGTATGTCTGTTTGGGAGGTACGTAAACGGCGTAGGAAAGGTTGGCCGCGGGATGCAGTCGGTCCGCGCCCGAGAAAGCGGCGGGAGCGCGCGCTGCCGCCCCCGCAGCGTAGGTGGGCCCGATGGAGCGGCGGAGCGGCGCGTGGAGCGAGGAGGGAGGAGACGGGGTGGGATGGGGCGGGGCGGGGCGGGACGGGGTGGGAGGAGGCTGAATAGCGGCTGGACGATGGCAATTGAACACCGAGCGCAAGAGATATGTGGGAGCACGGACAGAAGAGTTGAAGACAGGTGGTGTAAAGGAGGAAAATGGAGGCTAAAAAGAGTGATTCAGGTAAGGCTTGATAATAGTTCACAGTGGAGGTGGAGGGGAACGTGGGATACGTATAAAGACAAGAGACAGTGACTAATAGAGATGTCGACAAGAGGATAAAGAGTAGAAATGCAATTAGATGTGTCAATCTCGCACATGTTACCAATAGAGGACGAAAAAGAACGACGCAACGAAACCAGCAAGTGATAGCTCGGATTGAATAAGTAGAGTTAATGTAATTAAATAGAGTAGGGAAACGATATGAATGTAAGTGAATAGTAAAAGGAGAAGTAAGGAAAGCCGAAAGAAGAGGATGACAAAATGGGCAGAAAGTCCGTCACTTTAAGAACAGAGAAAGATCAGAAAGAAGCAAAGGAAGAGGGGGTGGGAAGAGAAAGTTTCGCGGCTGCCAGAGCGAGCCACATTCAGATGCGGCGTGCGCGGGCGGCAGGAGGCGGAGGGGAGGCCGAAAGAGACGGGGATCCTCGGCCCGCGGCGGCGCCGCTCCCGTGCGTCCGATACGCATCTGGGCTCCCGACGGGGCGGCCCCGCCCCTCCCCCGTCAACTGCGCCTCGCCCCAGCTCATGCCTCCGCCTCCCGCTTCCTCTTCCACCACTGCAGCCCGCGACCCCTCGACTTCAGTATTCCCGACCACGCCCCCACCTCCACCGACGATTCCGCCCCGCTCTTCCTATGCCTCGTCCATTACCTCCGCCTCGTTCACCGTCTCGATCACCGCCCCCACGTCGTCACAGCCACCGCCTCGTCTCCTCCTCCCACCATCGCCTCATCCACATTCTCCGCCTCGTTCGCCGCGCCCGCCATCGCCTCGTCCACAGCCTCCCATCCAGTTGCCGCCTCCGCCGCACGGCGCGCCGGGGGCGCGGGAGGACCCTCTTAGACAACGGGTAGCGCGGAGGGCGGGCTGCACGTCCGCGGCAGCGCGGCGGTGGCAGCTGCCAGAGGGGGCGGGGCGCGAAGCCACGGCGCGGCGGACAGGGGGAGACGGTAGCGCGCAGCGAACGGAGAGATAGAGACGTGGAGGACGAGGAGAAGAAAGGAAGGGGAAATAAAACGAGTTTAAGGAGGTAATATGGACTGCGAAGTGACACTCGCCAGAGATAAAGGACGAGGCGGAAAACAGGTTGGTAGATTGGAAAGGTAAAAGAGATTTTCGATGAATAAGTCATTTAAATGAATAGACTTGAGCAGAAGTAGTAGTGGTTATTACAAACGGGAAAGGGCAGAAAACAGTGGTACGTAATACGATTTATGGCGTGTCCTATGATAACTATACAATATATTGTGGATCAAAATCATTTATATTTCATAATCAGATAATAATTAATTATTTAACACATTACTGGTGCGTATGTTATTGAATGATTATTAGCATTTTCGTATGGAGGAATAATTATTCTTCCTTTGCTACTGTTTTTTAATTCGTGAATATTAAATATAAATTAACAAATCGTAATACCCAGGTAGTAATTTTCTCACGAACATCAACGATTTAAGCTATAGTCCTTGAATAAAATGGTTACGTTCTGCATTTACACCAGAATTAATGCGTATTTAGCATGTTATTGTGTTATATTTGTTTGGAATATATGTAGTATATTTTACAGTGTGTATTTTGGCAAATCAATAGCTACCGGAGAACAATACAATAAGAACTGTGAACCCGAAAGGAAAACAAATATTTCGCCTAGGCGAGACATAGCAAACACTGTCATTCATAAAATATTACACGGTTTGTATTTATCTTCAAGAAAGCAAGTGAAGGAACCAAATGATTAGCGATGTGCGGAGCTGGACTTGTAATGGACAATGGTGAACGAGTAAACCCGGAGAGTTGGACTTTCTCTTTGGTAACTGCTGGCGAAATATCCTCTACTCAAAGTTCCAGAGTTATACGGTACATGAGGTAACGCTTAAACGCATGCATCCACTGGGGTAGTCGATTGATTGATTGATTCATGTTTCCGGGCGCGTCAACTGCTCTGGTCATTAGTCCCGTTAGTGTAGTGCATGTTTTATCTCGGGAGATGGTGGTGATCTTCCCTCGCTGGATGGCGAGATCCGGCGCCGACCTACCGTCGCCTAGGTTTTCCCCCTAACCAGGACTCTCCCACCAGCAGCGCCCAGTCCTCAGCCGGGACAAGCTCTAAGCTCCTGACCGTTCTCCCGGGATATGTGGTAGTGTAGTGCACGTTAGTGTAATTGTGTGTAAGGGGAGAGGATAGGACAAGGAATGGGAAGGACAGATCGCGCGCGGTCCGTGGCCCGTTTGATAGGGTACTGCTCCGGCATCCGCCTGGTGTTGATCGGAGAAACCACGGAAAACTACCGATCAGAGCAGCCGGCCGCTAGAATGCTCCTCCAACCTAGGACCTTCCGGTCAGAAGCGCTGCAGTGACATCAGTTGATGTACTGAGCTACCGCTCCCGGTTGGAGTAGTTTTTGGAGTAGTAAAATTAATAATGACGTCCGGGAAATCTGATTCTGGGTGCTGTACACAAACCAGACCCCACCGGTGAGCGTGACTTAGTCTTTCTCGTTGCTTTGTAAATCTGTCGTCGCCTCAATATCCGGCACCGGCCTACGTCGGCTGGCGGGGATTCTTTTTCAAGAAGGTACCTCCCATCACCGTGGCACCGCCCCAACCGGAACAAGCTCAAAGTTCCCAACAAGTATGATTGTGCAGTGCACGAGAGTGTGCTCGTACATAAGAGGCCAGAATAGGACAAGGAAGCGGATGGAACGATCGCGCGCGGCCCGTAGTCTGTTTGTAAAGATTCGGCATTGGCCTGACGTTGAGAAAACTACCAATCAGAGCAGCCAGCGGCCAGAATTCTCCTCCAGCGGTTGAATGCGTCCCAGCTGTCTAGCTATTATCAAAAATTCTGCCACCGTCGGGATTCGACCCAAGGACCTCCCGGTGCGAGACACTGCAGTTACGTCAGTTGATCTGTTTTCCTGTGAAATACCGAATTTTTTACCAACTGTCTTGAGTCAACTTGGGTTGTATTCCATTTCGTTTTGGCCGCCCACGCGGGCCCACGCCCCCACCGCGGCGAGAGGGCGTGGCGCTGCGCGGGCGGCGGGCGCGCGGTCGCCGGCCCAGCCCTATCGGCGCGCCCGCATCTGCACGGTAGCTCCGCCGCCGCCGCCGGCCGCCGCCTATCAAGATCTCGCGGGCGACGCGCAAGCGGACTGCGTAACGGCGCGCGCCTCTTCCGCCCCCGCCCCCAGCTCCAGCGGCACGATGGTTTGGAAGAGGCGGAATGCGGGCAAAAGTGATGTTAGTTAATGCCTTATTTTACGTGGCGAGACTCGGGCCATCAGGCCCGCTCTTGCGTCTAACCACGCAAATTTCGTTACGCTCCTTTCACCACCTAGCGGAGAAAGGAGGTATTATCTTGGGCGACGAGACAGACGGATCTCAATTTTGCTCAGAGGCTTCTTTTAGGCTTGAGGATCTTTTACATGCAGTAAATCTACTAACATGGGACAGTCGGCTTCACTTCCCCTCCGAAGGAAGGCGTACGAAGGATTTTTTTCGCCCTTAAAAATCCACGGCAACGGCATTTGAACCCGCAAACTCGGGTACAACAGTCCGGTACGCTGACCGTTTTCAAAACTGACTCAATGAAACGATTCAAGCAAGTAGGAAAATGAAACGGATCGATGCTTCTTATTACGTTCTTTCTTCTACAGGGCCGGTGGTAGGGTTAAAGGATGTGTCAATAATTGAAAATTTTCTGTTACAATCGCATAGTGCGCCATCATCGGAAGAGGGCTGTAAAAACCATGTGCACTCTTAATGTTCTTTGTTCAATTGGAATAGGCATCAACGTATGGTCAATGGCGGCCGATTTTTCTAATTTCTCGGAAGAAATGTTTTACCAATTCTATGTTCAATAAGAATTTGGGAAATAATTTGTTGATTTTAGCTAGGGGAAACAACCCCGCGTGAAGTGGAAGGCCCTTCATGGGATCAATATAGGCTATAATAATAATAATGCACAATAAGGGAAAGTTTAAAGACGTTGGACGGTCATAAGTTATTACGATTTTGGGATACACAGTTCTCCGTTTATTGATGATATCAAATTACCTTTTCTGTTACTAATTTTCAAACTAATTTTTTTAGAAAACGTATTGTATACTTTCACTTTTTGAAATTTTTGGAAGTTAATCCTTTCCTTTTATATTCTTAATTTACAAAAAATTAACTCATACATACGCATGCCATGAAACTTATACTTATTCTAGGAAATAACTAGGAATACCGTCGTGAAATTTCTGTTATTATCTTCCACCAAGTACGAGACTTCAAATTAACATTCAATGCAGTTTTAAATTATGATAACGAAAGAAGAATCGCGCAAGGCATAATTCCTGTTGTTTAAGGTTCCCCCCCCTTTCTTCGGAGGAAAACATAGAAACTAGCAGATCAGCCATCTTCTAGAAATCTCACCCAGACAGTAACCGTCGAGAAGCATCACCGTCGGGACCCAAACCCAGGACCTCCCTGTCTTCTAAACTCACTACTAATTTTATTGATGGATGATAAGAAATAAAAGAGGTCATCTTCGTCAACATATTATGTGTTATGTGTTATGTGTTATAATATGTTGACGAAGATGACCTTCTCATAAGAACGTCAACAACACCAAATCAGAATTCCCACAATTGAAGGATGATATTTTTGTCCGTTTTGCCCCCAACGCGGCCCACTGTGTGTCGGACCGCGTCCGATCGAAAAAACGCCCACGCGCACGGTTCGGCGAAGCTGCCGGGAGCCATTTACTATCGAGAAAAAGCGCTGCCGAGATAAGGGCTGGCTGGAGCGCTCCCGGAGGTTCCTGTGCCCGGCATCGATGCGAGATATCACGTAATACTCAAGGCCTAGACGCGTTATTTCGTCAGGGATCGTAATGAAGGTAATTATGCTTCGGTTTCAGTTGAAACAGGATTCACTTTGTGCGGTGAATGAGGCGTAATGAGGTCGAAAACTTAATTAGCGAAACATCAATTACTAATTATATACATAAAAAAACTTCAAATCTTCCCACAAGAAAATTAATTTAAAAAAAAGTCCTGGAATTTGAGAATTCATAATATTAGTACTTCTTCTGGTTTATAACCTTTCACTGTGTCAAACAAATATTATTCAAAAAATCCATTAATTGCCGACTTGGATGGCCGAGATATGTATAGACCCTGTGTGTTCTAGCACTTCACACACGTTCTTGTTCTACTAGGGGGCATTAAACCCGGGGCGGACACCTGAGCTTTTCGCTTTTATCCTCACCCCCCACCGACGCACAAGTACGCCGATAGGTTGGTATCCGGATAACCAGGCTAGTACCGGAGTCAAAACAATCCTTTACTCACATGCGCCGGGAACAAATCCCCCTCTTTTCCCAGAGTATCAGGCCACTTCCATGACGAAGCCGAGATCAAACAGGGGGCCCCCCGAACTAAGGTCCCGGCGGCTCGAGGTTCCCGATCCGTCTACTCACTGCCTCCATCTTGAGGCTAATGACGTGAGTACCGCGAGAATCTAGACAACCTGCCAGGAGTGGTGTCTTGTCCCCTTCGAGCTTCTATAAGTGGGATCCGGAGCATTCCGAAGAACGTCCTTCGCCCAATCCTATTCAAAGGTTGTCGCTTTAAGAGCCATACTGTTGGGTTACCTGACAAGGCCCGGCAATGCGGACCATAGCATCGCCTATTCACTGCCTCCATCTTGAAGCTAACGGCGTGAGTGTCGCCGTGGAACTCAGGGTTCGCGTGGTCGTCTACAACTCTCCACCAGAGGTCGCGGCAATATACGCCGCAGAGACCCCCCCCCCCCTGCGGGGGATGACCAAGGTGGCTCGACCTTTCGGACTGAGCCAAAGACATATAGTACTACACTGGCAATGAACGAATCTTTTTGAAGCCAACCGATTGCACCCGCCCGCCATGTTGGGTCACTACAGTTTCACTCACGGGCATATACTGCTATACGTCAATGAGCTCTTAGAAAATCTACAAACATAAATTTCCGGCCTACAACAGCTAATAAAAATTGTAACATTGAGCAGGAAATATTTTTAGAGAAGTGAAACAATTAATATCAACGGTTTAAATCACTTTTATTGATTTAATGTCAAAACAGAACTAGTCTCAAGTCTGAATTGACATTTATGAAGAGGATAAAAATCTACATTTAAATATCTAAAAGCAAGGCAAGGGACTATCTCAACATTTGCTCATGGAAACCTGATCGAGATGATGGTCAGTTGATCCAAAAGTTTTAATTACATTCTTTTCAGATACAATAAATTTCACGCTTATATGCAGCAATGAAATCAACATCATGATCACCTTGTTGTTTCTTTAAAACAATAAAATTTAAGGAAAAACTGAAAATGAAATACACAACTCAGTTAAAACTGATGCTGCAACTGATCTGCTCAAGAGTTTTCCCAGCTAATCGAACACACATTTTATGTTTAAACCAAAATACATATTTCGATTTTAGCTCATTAGCTAAATACAAACCCTCTGCACTCCGATGAATAAATAGGGTATCTCTATATTTCATTGAATGGTGCCTTCTTTGATGTAAATAACACCCTTTTCTGCTAAACAATAGCGTTGAAGTTTTATGTTGTGGCAAGCATCTAGCAATACAGCCACAGATTTGTTGCAGGTTAAAGGGAGAGGAACACTTGAAACAAATGTTCTTTTTGTTTCAATTGTTTTTTCAGCATCAAGGACCCACAAAACTGGGATACTGGCTACACGACGTGTTAGAGGATTTTTTACTCCCTCGTATACGTTCGTTAATACGGAGTAATACGTAATATAGAGAAAGTTATGTAACGGCGGGTTTTCGGCGAAAGAAAATTCACTGCCGGGCTCTGGTGGCGAAAAAGTACATAAAACCAGTTGCTAAATTAGGAGAAAAAATCCTGTAACACGTGGTGTAGCTAGTATCCCGGCTTTGTGGTCGTCTGTCTCATCCGTCTCGTCTGTCCGTCCGTCCGTCCGTCCGTCCGTCGTCGTCTGTCGTCGTCGTCCGTCGTCTCGTCGTCTCGTCGTCTCGTCGTCGTCGTCCGTCTGTCTGTCGTCGTCCGTCTCGTCTGTCTGCTCGTCTCGTCTGTCTGTCTGTCGTCTGTCTGTCTGTCTCGTCTGCTCGTTCGCGTCGTCTGTCTGTCTCGTCTCGTCTGTCTCCGTCTCGTCTGTCCCGTCGTTCGTCGTCGTCTGTTCGTCTCGTCGTCGGTCTGTCGTCCGTCGTCTGTCTCGTCGTCTGTCTGTCGTCGTCTGTCGTGTCCGTCGTCGTCTGTCGTCTCGTCTGTCGCTGTCTGTCTGTCTCGTCTGTCGTCCGTCTGTCGTTCGTCTCGTCCTGTCCGTCTGTCGTCTGTTCGTCTGTCTGTCCGTCTGTCCGTCTGTCGTTCGTTCGTCTGTCTGTCTGTCTCGTCTGTCGTCTGTCGTCTGTCTGTTCGTCGTCGTCTGTCTCGTCGTCGTCTGTCGTCGTCGTCTGTCTCGTCGTCGTCTGTCGTCTCGTCGTCTGTCTCGTCGTCTGTCGTCGTCGTCCGTCCGTCTCGTCCGTCCGTCGTCGTCGTCGTCCGTCGTCTCGTCGTCGTCCGTCCGTCCGTCCGTCCGTCCGTCCGTCTCGTCCGTCCGTCGTCCGTCCGTCCGTCCGTCTGTCCGTCCGTCTGTCCGTCAGTCTGTCCGTCAGTCTGTCTGTCCGTCTGTCTGTGAACACTACTAGCGCCTAAACCACACGTACGATCTTTTCCAAATTGAAGAACCCTATGTCGATCTATCTCCAGTTGAAAATGTGAAATTTTGAAAAACTTTTAAAATTTGAGGGTATTTTACATGAAGCCCCCGGACATTTTCAAATTTTCTCAAAAACAGCTCCAATTTTTTTTAAAAATTTCTTGTAAGATATGAGCAAAATAAAGGTGTCATAGGTGAGAATTTCACGGTTAACTCTGAATTTTCGAAAATTGCAAAAGTTTGAATTTTTCCGGCGTCAAAAATATACTGTGGGGGACGATAGAGGGCAGCTGGCCAGAGAATGGAGCAGGACCTTAAAGCCAGACCACAACAAGGAAATTAGAGAAAATTGGTACGAGAAAGTCTGTGCCATTCTGCAGCACCTCTAGTTACTTTCTCGTATACGTACGTACGAACGTAAATACGAAGTATAGCGAATGTTACGTAATGCTGCGCGAAAAAAACGTGGATTTTGGCGGAAAATAATCATTGCCGGGCTCTAGTGACGAAAATGTGCATAAAACCAGTTGCTAAACTAGAGGTGGGTCGTCACAGAAGTGATCTTGGGGTGGTCAGAGGACTAGTAAAAATGTAAAAGAAAGTGGTGATTGAGATAAAAACTCTTATATTAGTAAAAGATATAATGATGGCGATAGAGACGATGGTACTGGTTGATGTGCTGCCGAAGCAAAGAGAGAATTGAAATTTCAATTGACAGTGGTATTGATCTGTGAGAGAGGTAATGATGATAGTGGATGACGGTGGTGATTGCAGCGGTGGTGGTTGCTGCGATGTCGGTGTCGGTGTCGGTGTCGGTGTCGGTGTCGGTGTCGGTGTCGGTGTCGGTGTCGGTGTCGGTGTCGGTGTCGTGGATGACGGTGGTGATTGCAGCGGTGGTGGTTGCTGCGATGTCGGTGTCGGTGTCGGTGTCGGTGTCGGTGTCGGTGTCGGTGTCGGTGGTCGGTGTCGGTGTCGGTGTCGGTGTCGGTGTCGGTGTCGGTGTCGGTGTCGGTGTCGGTGTCGGTGTCGGTGTCGGTGTCGGTGTCGGTGTCGGTGTCGGTGTCGGTGTCGGTGTCGGTGTCGGTGTCGGTGTCGGTGTCGGTGTCGGTGTCGGTGTCGGTGTCGGTGTCGGTGTCGGTGTCGGTGTCGGTGTCGGTGTCGGTGTCGGTGTCGGTGTCGGTGTCGGTGTCGGTGTCGGTGTCGGTGTCGGTGTCGGTGTCGGTGTCGGTGTCGGTGTCGGTGTCGGTGTCGGTGTCGGTGTCGGTGTCGGTGTCGGTGTCGGTGTCGGTGTCGGTGTCGGTGTCGGTGTCGGTGTCGGTGTCGGTGTCGGTGTCGGTGTCGGTGTCGGTGTCGGTGTCGGTGTCGGTGTCGGTGTCGGTGTCGGTGTCGGTGTCGGTGTCGGTGTCGGTGTCGGTGTCGGTGTCGGTGTCGGTGTCGGTGTCGGTGGTCGGTGTCGGTGTCGGTGTCGGTGTCGGTGTCGGTGTCGGTGTCCGGTCGTCGGGTCGGTGTCGGTGTCGGTGTCGGTGTCGGTGTCGGTGTCGGTGTCGGTGTCGGTGTCGGTGTCGGTGTCGGTGTCGGTGTCGGTGTCGGTGTCGGTGTCGGTGTCGGTGTCGGTGTCGGTGTCGGTGTCGGTGTCGGTGTCGGTGTCGGTGTCGGTGTCGGTGTCGGTGTCGGTGTCGGTGTCGGGTGTCGGTGTCGGTGTCGGTGTCGGTGTCGGTGTCGGTGTCGGTGTCGGTGTCGGTCGGTCGTCGGTGTCGGTGTCGGTGTCTGTGTCGGTGTCGGTGTCGGTGTCGGTGTCGGTGTCGGTGTCGGTGTCGGTGTCGGTGTCGGTGTCGGTGTCGGTGACGGTGACGGTGACGGTGACGGTGACGGTGACGGTGACGGTGACGGTGACGGTGACGGTGACGGTGCGGTGACGGTGACGGTGACGGTGACGGTGACGGTGACGGTGACGGTGACGGTGACGGTGACGGTGACGGTGACGGTGACGGTGACGGTGACGGTGACGGTGACGGTGCGGTGACGGTGTCGGTATTGATGGAATTTAGAGCGGTGTCGTTGGCGGGGGAAGTTGTGATGGAGGTCGGGAAGGCATTTTTGGAGGGAAGGCGAAAGAAATAATAAAAATAAATTTGTAAATGGAAGAATCAAGTTTCAGTGGTCCAGGTAGTTAGAATTATTGATGCACATTGGGAATACAAAGAGATGTAGTTTTCTCAAACTGGGATTCTCGAGAACCAAGTCTTATGCTGGGGGACAAGACGTGAGTTGAGTCAGGAGAGGAGTTATTTTTTGGGGGGGGGGTGTTAGGTAAGATTATTTTATTGTAATCGTTTTATTGATAGGGCGATTGACGATTCAGGCGCGCGGAGGAGGATGTCGGGGAATAGAGGAATTCGTTAAGGCGAAATGACTCTCGGCATTTCCCATCTCTAACTAGATGCAAAAAATGAAGGTTATCTAAATATTTTTACAATGTACTTCATGATAAGCTATCTCTAAGGATGTCCATTTAATTTTGTAAATGCATATTTATAAATTTCACAGTATTGTCTGGATTGTTAGCTATATGGATATGTGGCATATGGAAACTTATATAACGGTCGTTTGATGCTACATTTAAATTTTTTAGGGTATAACTCTTCTTAGCGTGCGTATAATAATTATTTAGACCCTAAAGATGTTGAACAAATTGGTTAGTATAGTAAAGATGTTGCTTGTTTATATTAGGTTGATTTTATTCTTTTGTCGATGAAAAGTTACAAATAACCCAACAATATTCTTGGGGTATTAGAAAGCGTTTGAATGCATCATGCTGAATGTAATAATCAATAATAAGCACAATTTATTTAGAGCAGTTGCATTTATTGTTCCTTGGATGAATGATATTCGTGTCATTTGCACTTCCAACTTACATATAAACAATCTAAATCGAGTTGCTAACGAAATACAAAAAGAACATATCACAGTTGTGGTTCACCCAGATTTATCATCACATGAAGAAAACAATAAGGTTATTGGAAGGGCAGCCATGAGCAGAGTTAGGATTTATGGCGTGTTTTTCTTCAGCGTGAGGTAAAATTGTTATATTGTTCATGGAAATACTGAATCTCTGCCTCGAGTGAGTTGAACTACCTACAGTGAGTGAAGCGTGAAAAGTGTGTTTGATCAACTTAACTTCAGATTCTGCAGTAAGAACACCGAGAAAACCAAACGCATTCTTGTTTTATTACACAGCATTAACACGCGGAAGATGTAATTATAACGATAAACTTGTAAAAAACACGGATTTAAAGTAGAGTCAGCGTCAAAACACTATCTATTCGCCTAGAGCTGTAAGAGCGTTAGGCCTTCATGTTTCTACCTCTGGGGATAAAGCTCAAATACTGCTCTCTGGCAGATATGCAATAGATTTCCATGAGTTTTCCCGTTTATTTTATCTCTCACTACTGATCCATCATAATTCACAATATTGTAATGTCTTTTCATGAAGTCATTGACTATCTTTTAGTGTCTGACGTTCACAGATTCTTAATGAATATGTAACACCAGTTCAGTAATGATGAGCTGAATTTAAATACGTATGAGTGTATTGTGTACCTGGTAATTTGGTAAATGTGCCTTCCATAATTATAATAATAATAATATATATATAATAATAATAATATATTATTATTATTATAATAAATAGTTTTGACTTGACAATTTTTCAACGATTCTTATATGAAGAATTTATTCATTAAATATTTTTATAGAGTAATTAATATTCTAATGTAATACGCCGATGTGTAAATTATTTTGATGCTGAAAGAAAATCGTCCATTTTCTGAATAACGCAAAGACAGCGTTTCTTTTAACTGGCTTATTTAATGATGTAAATCTTTCTAATATTTCATTCCAAAGAAATATATTCGTGAAGATATCAGCTACGAGGTTAAAGGACATAATTATGATAGGAAAGTGGAACTGTCATCGCTCATCATTTATGTTCCATCACATTGCTGCTAATGAAACTAAGGATGAGAGGAGGGTAATGTGTATGAAGCAGCGCGAAAGAAAGAGCAGCGAATGGGCGGTACAGGGAAAGTGGGGATCCTGTTGGTGCAACCGTGGGCAATCGGGTGACCAAACAGCTTCTTAATTTCGTACGCAACTCTCTACGGATGTGTTGCCAAATGTCTGCGAAAATTGGATGCTGGAACGTAGATTAAATATGTGCAATGTAGGCTCAGCATTTACTACATAGGGCATTCACAGAATATTAATGCGAGTGAAATTTATAATTATTACAAATTAAAAGTAATGTTATTTATAATAGGTTGATATAGTGATGAAAATAAATCAAACTCTATATGTCGTTCGGGTGAGAGAAGAAAGAAAACCGAATACAAAACTCGTTTCAATATGTGAATAATTTCAAAATGATGAATGATGAAACTATGTTGTAGTGATATAGAATAAAAAACGTAGCATAATCAACACTCACATGACTCAATACAATCAACACAAACGATGGGAAGCACATTTGGCTCAAATCCTAATGGTCAGATACAAACTACAATTTTGGAAACCCCTGGACGACAAGCTGTGGGCGGCTTATGCAAAGGCTGTAATTCACATGCCTGCATTTCAAAATGTTGGCAGAGACTATCTGGCCCAAGGTGTTATTAAAACCTGACACAATGCGGTCGCCCATTACGCCTTTGTCCGATTAGCGCTGCAGTGCGGCATATCATGAATACCAACGGCAACGACGGCGCGTCGTCGACGGGGGCGGCGACGGCGGCGGCGGCGGCGGCAGCGACAGAGTCGTAGCGCACGAAGCACACGTAGCTAATTGCGTGTAATGGCACGGCGGCGGGCCGCGACGACGGCAATGACGACGAGGGCGGCGGCGCGCGCAAGGACGCGTGCGCCGTCCTCTCCTCGGCGTCAGCGCCGTTATCCTCAACGGCGCCGCTTCGACCTCCACCTCCGCTCGCACGCCTGCTCTCCGCGAGTGTTGCCTTTCCCGTAGCCTTCCTCCAGCCTCCCTTTCCGTGCACTCGTTCATCTCATATGCATGGAAATTCCTGGAGGTGTCGGCCGAGGGGCGCCGCTGCTGCCGTCGCCCCCGCCCCCGCCCTCGCCGCCCCCGCTCCAGCCTCCGCCTCCGCCGCTCGCGTTCCCTCCGCTCTACGGTAATTGCGGCGGCTTCGGCGCCGCTGCGGTCTCTACGGCATTTGTTTTATTCATGGTTTCAGGAAAGATGCCCCGATTACCGCAGGCTTCAGCGGCGGCGGCGGCGATGGAGACTGGTTGGAGCGGGGGCGCGCTGGCCCGGGGGCACCGCCCTTCCAGAGGAGGCCGGCCGCATCCCGGCGAAACACACCACGCACGGCCGGCGTCTCGGTGAACACTCGGCATCTGAATGGACGGTGTTTGTAGAATTTGTTCTTGGGTTCCGAGTAATCACCACGGGAGGATGCTGACTCACAGCCGCGCGGTCCGGCACGGAGGGCGTCACAGCTGTGGCCACGAGTTTCTTGAACCATTGACTGTTCGAACGCGTCGAAGCACCGGACGTCGCCTTCCCGCCGACGCCCCTCGCGTCGATTTACGGCAATGGCCCAGGCGCCGAGAATATGCTACTGGTCGTAAGAAAATATTTAACCTGGTTCCACATACACTTTACTTTCAATACTCTCAAGGGTGTCCAGGGCGGGCGAGTGTCGGGGCTGGTGAGGTTCGTCGTTTACACACGCGTTGAACTCTCCGAGAGCGGAGTGCGTCGCATTAGGCGCGGGCGAGTGCCTGGAATATCTATGACGAGGCACGTGTGTTGCGCCCACTCCGAGGCCGGGCTCGGGGCAGAGGTGGACCCTGCCCGCCATCTCGCCCGCGGCCGCGGCGCCGCCCCCGCACTCGGGGACACGCATCGGCCGCGGGCGGCGGCGCGTGGGCGATGCAGTGGATGACGTAGCTTTCTCCGCTGGGTGGAGGGACAACTGTCGATACACGTGGGATGTTGCTGCTTTGTGAGGCAGGCGGCTGATAACGCAATGAACGGCTGGGGAAATATAAAATTTTCACAATCGGATGGAAAGAGTTGAGAAACGTGAAAGGAAGAACATCTTTTCCACAGAATATTGGTACCGTGTCACAGCGTAAGCTCATAAATTAGGTGGATACCATTTAAAAGTCAAGGGATATAAGTCGTTAAAGCAGTTACTTCTCTTGGCTTATCAGCTCTCATACATGGAAATAAGTCAATCGTTAATTCAAATTACTGAACTTATAGCTTAATTATTACGAAAAAAATGAAATATGTAACTACAAGTCAATACAATCAATTATAAAAGTTTTCGACAACTGAGTAAACCTCAATGGCATATCCCAAGAGAAGCAGCATCTTACACTATTATTCACTAATTTAACTATAGAAGTTTTATACCCCAACTACGTTTGCCCGAATCGTTTGGAAGAGTAATGAAGATACGTAGCTCTTACAACTCAGAAAATACTAGGAAATAATAGATATGCGGAAAACAATTCATGGTGCATTAGAGAAGAAAACAAAATGGTGAAATGCCACTCTTCATCTGGCTCTAAGCCGCATCAGCAGCTGAAATAAGTTAAGTATAATGGGATTGAAACAACTGAAAATCTATATAACTAATTTACCAATGTTAGCAGAAATTTAAAGAAAACAATGCAACCTCCGGTCGAGTTAGAAATGTCAGTGGTTTTGTTGAAATAGGAACAATTTAGATTTTGACTGAAACGTGCTACATAATTGACTGAGTTAATGCGCCTATTCTCGTACTGCGCGTACAAAGTGAATTTTCTTACTCAGTGCGTTACCTCTCACAAAACAAGTGACGTCAGGGACTGCATGATTCCAATGAAAAAAGCATAGGTTTTTAATCTTACTATTCAAGAGTTTCGTTACTGGACAGCAATATTTTTAAAGTCAATTGATACTGTATGTGTAGTATACTATGTTATTGTAGTATTTCTGAAGAGAAACTTTAAATAATTAAATTTTTGCAGTTTTATATAAAAGAATTTGATTTGTTGTTCTTGATCAGTGCGCGTGCTACATATTGGAAAACCATTTTGTGTGGTATTGTTTAGCAGCAATTTTGCCGCTGCAGTCCACTAGTAAATATATAAAACTTAACTTAATGCAATGAATATTTACATAATCAGTATGATCAAGTGACACAATACAACAAAGGGAGCTTCGAAACCATTGATGTAAATCTAGAGGACAAACAGGCTTTCTAACACGCTTTCTACTACAACAAATGTAGCTTTAACGCGAGCATACTTCAGAATTTTCCATCCCGTTCTTTCTGGAGCGGAGTTGGCGGACCGCAGATGGACATCGCCGCGCCACCTGTACCGGTGGGCGGGCGGCCGGGGCGCCCCGCCGCTCGCGAGTGCGCCCGCCCACCCGCCCGCACCGCCCCCAATTTGAGCACCCCTGCGCGGAGGGGGGAGGGGCGAAAGGGGCCGCGGGAGGATCGAGGTTCGCATATATAAAATATCATAAGATAATAGCTACTGTGGCCGGACGGGCGGTCGGTCGGTCGGGCGGGCGGCGCGGCGCAGGTCCTCGCTTCCCTCCCCCGCCGCCGCGCCCGTCCCCTCCCCTCCCCACCTGCGCCGCCACCTCCTCTCCTCCCCCGCGGGAAACCGGTTCTCCGCCGCCTAATGACGCCCGCCGCCCGCCGCCTCCGAATCCGCCGTGGAGGCGGCCCGGGCAGCGCCGCAGGGGACGCCGCCACCGCCGCCGCCACCGTCGCGCAGCCTCCGCCGGCCAGCAGCAGCAGCAGCCACCGCCGCTTCAGCCGGCAGCAAACAAAGAAGGGAAATGTGTAACGAAACGAAGGAGGGCGGCTTCGGAGGCTGCCGTTGCGGCAGCGGCGGGAGCACCGACACTAACTCGAGAAAACAAGTGGCTACCGCCGGCTCCGCTGC
This sequence comes from Teleogryllus oceanicus, assembly GCA_964035755.1. NCBI lineage: Eukaryota > Metazoa > Arthropoda > Insecta > Orthoptera > Gryllidae > Teleogryllus > Teleogryllus oceanicus. The sequence continues at coordinate 128,573,648 of CAXIVR010000005.1, read as the reverse complement.
CCGGGATTTATGTACACTCAATCTGGACGCAGCCCGCGCGGCCACCGCCGCCGCCGCCGCCGCCAACGCCCGCGGCTGCCGCCAACGCCGAAGCCTCAGCAGCGCAGCAGCCGCATTCTCCGCGCCTGCGCGGGCGACACCCGCATGAAATATTAACGCGGCCGCGTGGGGAGGAGCCATTATCATTGACGCGACCTTGTCGGGTAATAGCGGGCCGGGGCTTTCCAGAGCGCTTTGCTCGCCCCACCCGCCTCCGCCCGCCCGCCCGCCCGCCGCCGCCTCCGCCGCCCACCTTCGCGCGCTCCGACACCTGCGCTCCAACTGCACTGGCTACCGGCGCGTGTGCAAGGAGGAGGCATATCGAACCAAGGATCATTCACGCTTAGCCTGTAACGTTTTGACTAAAGGGTTTTCAGACACTTCTCTTTGAAGAAAATGCTTTGCTGCGAGAGGAATGGAACATTTGTGTAGTTCATTCACAATTCACGAACTAATCTGCCAGAAACCGTTTTCGTTTATCAAATTTTAGTTTCGGCCAAGTGCTACGATTATAGAAATAGAATATATCAGTAATTCTTCTTCCCTACAAATATACTGGAGCAAAACAAAGCTAAACAATTTAAGCGGTTTTAATGAATGCTTTTTTAAAGAACGAAATAAGAGAATAAAAAGAATATACAGCAACGCTTCATTCACTCAGATTCAAACACATATTACCGAGTTTAAAATCTAAAAAAAAATGAACGGCATTCACATGAACGATGAATTTGTAACCTTTAGCCATACTTTCAGAAAAATTCATTTTCACTAAGTTGCCGCTGAATCACAGAACATACTGAAATTATTTGCAAAATTATGTTCGAAAGCGACGTCATTCTACATAAATGATGATAAGTTGTTATTATAGTATGTGAAACGTCTAAAAAAGAAAAAAAAAACTTTTCAGAGTATCTGTAAAGGACAAACACTAGAGATGAATGAGCAATTTGTCTACTGAAAGTCAATTGATTTGAGTATTGAATGTCGTATCCTCATCAATGAATAATGAAAGTTGGTTTAGCAGTAGGCTGAAAGCCAGTCTCTGAAATGAGCAAAATAGACACATTATTACTCTACTGGTAAATGTAGTGCAGTAACTGCAGCCGTACAAAAAGAACTTGCTCAGTAAACGTAGGTTACATAATGCGGTTATAATGACCGTAATTGTAAAACAATAAACTAACTAGCGATAACTGTGATAACGCGGCAACACAGCTAACGTGTGCGCCAAATCTAATGAAAGATGATCTTGTGCTCCAGATGAGATGAAGTCATAATAGTAGTGAATTATCAACAGCACATCGCAAGGACAAGGAAACAAATGTGCGAAACAAAATCCGTGTTTGTATTTAAGTTGGACGAACAGTTGTTGAAACTACATTTACATGTTGCTTCTTCCCACGAAGTAATTTCAGCAGAAACAGCGCTCGTATAGACATCGTAGGATGTATAATAAGGTTATGATGAGGGTAATTTTAAAACAATAAACACGATACAGATAACAGCGACAGCAGCGCAACTGCAGGCGGCGGGGGCCCTTAACTTAACGAGGGATCGCCTTGCGCTGCACACGGAGGCGTTGGCGCGGGCGCGGGCGTTGCGTAGACCAGTCGGCCGGGACCGCCCACTCCCGCACGCACCTGCCGCCGGGGCCCGCGATGGGGGCGGTGACGGTAGTGGTACTGCTGGCGCGCAGCGTTGACGGTAGTGGTGGTGGTGGTAGTGGTAGTGATAGTGATAGTGATAGTGGTGGTGGTAGTGGTGGTAGTGGTGGTAGTGGTGGTAGTGGTGGTAGTGGTGGAGTGGTGGCAGTGGTGGCAGTGGTGGCGTGGTGGTGGTGGTGGTGGTGGTGGTGGTGGTGGTGGTGGTGGTTGGTGGTGGGTGTGTGGTGGTGGTGGTGGTGGTGGTGGTGGTGGTGTGGTGGTGGTGGTGGTGGTGATGGTGGTGGTAGTGGTGGTAGTGGTGGTAGTGGTAGTGGCGGTAGTGGTAGTGGCAGTGGTAGTGGTAGTGGTAGTGGTGGTGGCGGCGACGCCGGTAGCGGTGGTGATGGTGGTGGTGGTGATGGTGGTGATGGTGGTGGTGATTGTGGTGGTGGTGAAGGTGGAGGCGGACATTGAGGCCGTGGTGATGACGGTAGAAATGGTAGGAGCCGTGGTAGTGATGGCGCTGGCGGTAATTATGGTAGTTGTGGCGATGCCAATATCGGAGGAAGTAAAGGTTCTGCAGCGGTGACTGGACGCTTCGCAAGCTGCCCGCAACACGGCCCCGTCAAACACGCCGTACCACAACACTCAGACCACCAGGTGAAGCCCACGTACTACCTTTTTTTGTTGCGCACACAAATGTTGTAAACGCTAGGATACGCTATTGATATAGGAGGCGATTAGCGATGCAAATTAACGTTTGAAAACTAAAGTCCCAACGGTTTCAACCTCGTTTCCCTCTTCCACCTGTTCGCGGCTGCGTCTCGACTGTCGAACTTCATCTGCCAGCAGCTTCGTAATTAACGGACTACCGCGAGATACCGCCCGACTATTACCGTCCTCAGCTCCCCGCGTTGCCAGCAGCAGACATGCGTCCGCGCGGGGCATTCTCTACATTACACTCGGGTTGCGGGAGAGAACGCCCAGACGACGCAGCGGAGGAAGCGGCAAAGCGAGAAAAACGAGAGGTTGCTCCTCGATCAAAGCGGCGACGGAGGCGGCGTCGGGCGCGTCGTAAGGTGATCTCCGCGAGCCGTGGCGCGCGACGCGTCGCATCGCGTCGCATCGCTTCGTCCACTCGGCTCGCTCACCCGCGCGCGCCGTCGTCCGGCGGCGCGGTCCCTAAATCCGCTTCTTCAGCGGCGTCCGCGGCGGAAAAACCGCGCCGGCGTCTTTCCCGCGGGGTTGCGCCCCCGCCCCCCGGCCCCGCCCCCCGCGGCAGCGCGCCGTAATCTACTGCCGGCGGCGAGCGGATATCCTTCACTGTCGCCGAGCCACTCCTAATACAGCACCGAATAACGTCGTATGAAATCCAATTATTACGGCAAATCGCCGTCCGCGCAGCCGCGCTTCCTCATTACGCGGCTGAAGAAGACATTCCATCACCCGGCTCCGCAGTTGGTTGCCGCGCGGGCGGCGGCGGTGAAGACAGTGGTGACGTCTCGGGCGGCCAGGCCGCCGGGGGGGGGGAGGCACAGAGACAAAGAACCCGGTCGCTCGATCGCAGCGAGCGGCCGACGGACGGACGAGTCGCAGCCATCGAAAAAGTTATTTGTGCAATAAAACTGTGCGGCCGACGCGAACAAGTTGCGCTGGTGGAGGCGGGGGGCGAGGGAACTGGGGCGGGGGCGGGGGGCTGGCGGAGCAGTAGCGCTGACGTCGGAGGGAGGAGCGTAGGCGGCGACCTCGCACTCGGAGAGGGAACGGAGGCGAAAGGGAAATGCGCTGAAGAGAGAGTGTATCGTGGATGAATTTCCCGAGTGAAGAGGCAAGCGAAAGTAACCACGATTTAAAAATTCTGAGGGTTATAGAAAAAGGAACAGCGAATGAGGGTTATAGGAACATGTGGAACGTATACATATCGATAAGAATTATATAACGATTACTTGATGATGAATAAGTAAGCATTTTTCGATGCTAGTGCTCCGTTCGAATAAGCGAGATATATTTTAATTGGAACATTTTTTACTCTTCAAATTCCGAATTTCGGAGTTCCGTTGTACTCACCGAGAAGGGTAACAGAAAATATTGGACAGACGTTTAACTGACGGGAATCGTATTGGAGGTGATTGTTTCCGAAGGAAGGTATGATTATCAAGACAGGCATGTACACAGGCTGGGAGAGAATGAATGGGGACAGCAGAGGCACCAGGAGCCGCGCGGCCGGCATTGACAAAAGGCCCAGCAGCAACCAACGCAGGTAGCCCAACGCGCGGCGGCGGGGCGTAGGTTGGTCAAGGCAGGAGACAAGCCGCGGAGGCAGCGTCGCGCAGGTGCGGGGCGGAGGGGGCAGGCGGGGACAAGGCGGGAGGGCAGGGGTGGGACGAGGAGGGGCGGGGCGGGAGGGGCGGGTCGGGGAGGGCGGGTCGGGGAGGGCGGGTCGGGAGGGCGGGTCGGGAGGGCGGGTCGGGGAGGGGCGGGACGGAGGACCGGACGGGAGGGCGGGACGGGAGGGCGGACGGGAGGGGCGGACGGGAGGGGCGGGATGGGAGGGCGGACGGGAGGGCGGGACGGAGGGCGGGACTGGGAGAGGCGAGACGGGAGGGGCGGGCCGGGCAGGGGCGAGACGGAAGGGACGGACGGGAGGGCGGACGAGGAGAAGAGGGACGGAACGGGAGGTGGGGCGGCGGTTGGGACGAGAGGATGGGGACGGTGAGGGAGGGGCAGAGGGGGCGGCTCGAGGCGGCACGGGCGGCGCGGGACGGCGCTGGGCGGTGCGGGGCGGTGCGGGGCGGTGTGGAGCGGGGTGGCGCGGGGCGGCGCTGGGCGACGCGGGCGGCGGGGCAGCGCGGGGCGGCGGGGCATCGCGGGGGGCGCGGGGCAAAGCGCGGCGGGCAGCGCGGGGAGGCGTGGCGTGGCGGGGGCGGCGATGTCCGAGGCCGGCGGCGGCGGTGGAGGCGGCGTGCGGAGGCGGGCGCAGGAGGCCGCCGCCGTGCGCCGTATTTCACAGCGGTGGAGCCGTTGCACAATGGCGCAGGCTGGGAGCCGTCGCCGGCGCCGCCGCACGGTAGGGAAGAAGACGGACAAGTTGGACAAAATTCGTAGATTGTGCAAAAGCGACAAGCAACAGGGGTATTGATAATGGAAAATGCCAATGGTGATAGCGTAGGCGACGGCGGAGGCTTCTTCGTTCCTTGCGACTCCAGGCAAGCGTCTGTATTAGAGTTTTACTGTATCTGATCATGACGGGTGAGGGAGGGAAAGTGATAACATTTTTTGAGTATAGACAAGATGATGGTTTAGACGGAATACATGGTGGAATAGGAAGCCAAACACGCTACACGAAAATAGTGAAAACACCCAAATGACACAGGACTCGAAATCAAGAGGTTTCTGATGGCTGATAAATTCGATACTGAGGTCAAATTGAACTAACAAGACATGTAACACACGAGCCCAATTTTGCTTTATCTAAAATGATGCAAGTTACCAGCAGGATTGCGCAGTGTTCTAATTCGTCCTGAGTGCTGGAATGGATTATTGAAAATAAAATTGTCCTAAACAATGCCGGGATAGAGAATTCGAAGTAGACTGTTATTCAGTAAAGGCGATCGGCTTGTAGCACATTCAGTTACGTCAATATTATTGAATAGTTGCCTTTCAAAAGTAGCTCATTTTTGCCACTATCTTATTTAATTCTATTTCATACACTGCCCCTCCTCCCTTCTCACCATCTCGGTTCACCGATCTCCTGGCCAGTGTGCTTCCCTCTTCTCTCCAAACCTTCAAGTCTTGTAATCGTCATTTAATTCTGGCATGCTAGCAATGTCGCCTTACTTAAAAACAGAAATCACGAGCGCTGATACATTGGCTTACTTCCAATTCTAACATTGGATTTGCTGCAATCCCCATTTCATTACACTGTCAGAAATGTCATTAAATCTAATGTAGATTAATGTATTGTACACGAATCTTAACGTAACCTTGTACATTAATAAGATTTTAGTATGTTTATACATTTAACGCTTGAATTAAAATCAGTGTATATTTAATATAGAGAATATCTCGTTCCTCCTGACTCAGCAGTCCGTTAAAATCATTCATTCATTCCTTCGAGACATGACCATAGTTTGACTCTTGCATCTTCCATTTAATTTAATGGGCGTTTCAGATAATTACTTTAATGCACATTTCATTAAAGAAAACGTATATTTCCCACAGTGAAGTTTTTTTTTCAAGTGATCGATATTCTCTCCCATCGTACGTCGCCCTCATTCATTCATTCCTTCGAGACATGACCATAGGACTTTGCGTCTTGCCGCCGCCGCCCCGCCGCGCCACCGCCCACCGCCCACCGCCCCCGCCCACCGCCCCACCGCGCCACCGCCCCCCCACCGCCCCACCGCCGCCCCGCCACCGCCACCGCCACCGCCACCGTCCACCGCCACCCCACCGCCCACCGCCACCGCCCACCGCCCACCGCCCACCGCCCACCGCCCACCGCCACCGCCCCGCCCCGCCACGCAACGCGCACGCACCGCCGCCCGACTGGAAGGCGCGCCGCACGGGAAAGCGTCTGACCGCACGGCGGCGAGGGGGGGAGAGCTCGAGGGGACGGCGCCTCGCACTGGCTCAGTTGGGCGGCCGGTTAACGCGACGGCTTTTCACATTTCGGTTTATGGCAAGTCACGTTTCCTGTATTTTCCTGAGCGCACTGCTCTTCTGGTCTTCTGGGAACGTACGCGCCTACGTTCACCAAGTAAACCAAAAGAGAAGATCTGGAGTTATATGGGATGGTTGCGATGTTTGTTACATAAGCACGTATTTAATTATAGATTCAGACATTAGACAGTGCCATCTGAAACTCGAGAGCCTTATTTGTTTCTTCGAGGTTTCGAAATACCATTTACATAAAATTACCACAAATTAGCCTAGCCGAAATCCTTTCATAGATAAATTGTCTCAAAGTACCTAATACTTACTTTTTGGTTCCTAGTTCCCGTTTTTTTCGAAGATATAACGTACCAAAAGTCGAGGCTCTGTGCTGTAATTGGTACATAATTTAAGGCAGAAAATTCAACTAAATGTGTTTCGTGTTTTTGAAGTTGATTGCTAACTATAATTTACTGATCAGTGACATACAACATTATTAATTTTATTTTAGAATGAAATTCCAATAACCTGGGGTTAAAAGTTTTTGAAAATGGCATTTCTTTGGAAAACAGGCATTCAGTATGCGCAAAAGAAATGAACTCATACTTATGAGCAATCAACGTGAACAATTTATTGTAGAAATAAAAAAAATCTTTCACAAATTAAATTCTATTTAATTTTAATATAGTTTTAAATTGTAAAAAATGATGATAAAGAAAATCATGCCACCTGTTTATAGATTGACATCAGAAATAAGAAATAACTGTCTCACAACTTCCACTTCACTCGGTTTTTTCCAATCATTTTAGTAAGAGCCATGTTATCTTGAATTATCACAATGTGACATTACCTAAACACCTGGTGTAAGGGTTAACACTTACCTGGGTTATCTGTCTAAAGCAATTCAACATTGGAGGTAAATACGGGACAATAGAGAGGAAATATTAAATTAGCACTAACAAGTAATTGTTTCATGGAATTCCTTGCGTGTTCGTAATGGAGTATTCCTGGCGTGTGAATAAATGCTATTTACCGAGAGACCGCCCAACCGTTGACAACTTGTGACGAGAAATGTAGATGGAGGAGAGAAAACTTTCGATAAGAAAAACACCCTTTTCTTGTAACAGGTGAGAAAAGTAGCCATTTCTCATGTACCGTCAACCAAGCTCTTACATCAGAAGATAAGGATTAGCTTGTAGGCAACACAATGCCTTAGGCTGTAGATACACAAGGTGTAAGCAGAGTAGATGTGACGTGTGTACATATACTGGTAGCAAACGCGTTCTCCTTCAGACTAACAGGAAAAGTTCTCGTACACCTGTAGAGATCTCATCACTACACTCAGCGTTAAAACCGCAGTACGCCTTGTACGTTCTTTAACTTCACAAATTCAAGGCGCACTCCATTAGACAATGTAATTCGTTTCGTGCAAAAACAAGATCAATTCCTTATTTGAAATCTAGTCCAGGTTTTGCTCGTCCTATATTAACTATAGGTAATTGGTGATTGGTAACTTTGCCAGCCGTCGAAAAAAGTAGAACTATTATTGTCACGTATAAGAGATCCAGTTGGCTACACCTTTCGCTCACCTAGACGCAATGTTACGGCCGTTTACAAAAGGTTGAAACAGGAACTCGTATGTGGCAATGTCGGCCCCAGGGTTTACTACACCTTAACAGATCTCGAAAAGTGTAAACCAACCACCCAAGAACCCGATTTTATCCTCGCAACATTCCTTCTGTTTATCTCGCACGAAAATCACCCCACCCTTTGCACAATGCACACCAGTTAAAAATAAAAAAAAAATAAAAAGTTGAGTATTTTCGTTTACAGTGACAGTAACGCAACCCCACCTCTCACACTCCGCAGCGAAGATTCTCCAACACGAACGTCCACCACGCCCGGGCCGCTGCGACTCGTCAACCTAGACGCAACACACGTGATTGTTAGCAGACAGACCCGCGTTGGCAAAGTTCCTGCGTTGTTTAATTCCAGATTAATATCTGCTCCAGATTACATTACACATTCCTTTTGCGTAGAGAGTGGTAGGCGGGGGAGGGGGGCAGCCGGGCTGTAGTCCTTACTACTCCGAACTGGCTGCAGCCGCGGCTGAAGTGACGGCGGGCGGGGCAGGTGCAAGAATGACCTCATCCAGGCCGCGTGGATCACGACTGCACCGACGGACGGCGGCGGCGGCGACGGCGGCGGCGGCGGCGGCACGGCGGGCGGACGGGTTTGTAGGTTTAATCAACGGAAGTAATTGCCCGAGCGGTAGCCGAGCCCCATTACCGATGCACCCGCAATGATTTATACCGCTCGGAAAAAAACTCGCTAACGACGCCCTAATGTGATACCCGTGATGTACGGGGTGCTTATGCTAACGCCGACCGCTGCGCCGGGCTACAGGCAGGTGCACCCCCGCCTGCGGGTGGGGAGGGGGTGAGGTTGGGCTCCACACCCCTTCCACTGCACCTGAGCCCGCGCTCCCCGCCGGTTCTTCCTCTTTGCCGTCGGCACGGTCCCGATCGCCTTCGCCCGGAGGGAAAAAAATCCAGGAAATTACACCGCTTATAAGAAACCGAATGGGTTGTGATGGGCGTTGGAATGTGTGAATTACAGTCTTAGTTGTTTGAGGGAATCCCTGTTTCGTTCAGGGGGCCTGGCGTGTGAGAGGAAAGCGCGAGAACCCAAACAAAAGAAAGTGTATGCGTAACCTGTACACCATCCTGAATGAAATGGTAGAAGCAAGCATTAATGGAATTATATACATATATAATAGCGAAGTAAGGAAACGTCTTTTACTTCAAACATTCGCTAAAGAAGAATATCAAAAATATATTTGTATTTTTATTAAAACTTTCAGAATTGAAATCACGTATTCTGTAGTACAAGTTACTCAGCATTTAATACATTTATTTAAACAATTTGTACCATGACAACGAATGAATATCAAAGTATATCATACCCTTTTGTAAGCTTGAAAAATTTGGGTCAGCTGGGAAATATTTCAATTCAGTTTGAGAAAATTAGAGGAGATTGCTTAGAACCGTTGTATGAATGTCGATTGGTTCAATTACCAATTCGTTATAGTTCATGGCGGGATGTGGCTCTTATTATCCTCTCATGGAAAATTAACGCCTTGCAATGTGAACCATTAGGTGAAACATATCATGGTCCGAAGACAATTTTCTTTTATCTTTGCTTCTGTTATAGAAAACATATTGATTGCTGGATTGTCCTTGAAGCTAGGATCCGGTGTAGTAAAAGCTTATAATAGCCAACACATAACGGTACGACGTACTGTATAGAATGCGAATCGAACGTATTTTTTAAGTACTCAAGTTACTTCACATAGGTCTTTCGTCTAATTTCTTGTTATCATGATCAGTGACCCAGAAAAAAATACCTTTATCAAAGGAGCCTCTTAAAACCATTAAAGACTAAACTGATGAAGTTTTGTCCCCTCCGAAACTCCATTAGAAAACTTTGTCATACTTCGCCTCTAGGGAATGTGGAAATTTCAGTATAGTTTATTTATTAACCATATTAATTAAATCTGTAATTGTGCATTTAGTTTAATATTGGCGTGGCATGCGTGGCATGGGGTGGCATGGCGTGACGTGGCTTGGCGTGGCCTGGCGTGGTGTAGTGTGGTGTCGTGTGGCATAGCATGGCATGGCGTGGCGTTGCGTGGCATGGCGTGGCATGGCATGGCGTGGTGTGGCGTTACATGACGTGGCGCGGCAAGGCGTGGCAAGGCGTGGCATGGCGTGGCATGGCATGGTCTGGTCTGACATGGCGTGGTGTGACTTGGTGGCTTGGCGTGGAGTGACGAGGCATGGCATGGCGTGGTGTGGTGTAGGGTGGCGTTGCGTGACATGGCGTGGTATGACGTAGCATGGCGTGGCACGGCATGTTGTGGCGTGGCGTGGCGTGGCGAGGCAGGAGGCGGCGCGGGCGCGGGGCGTGGCGCCGCATCTGGCGGCCGCAAATTCCTTGCAACGAGGCGGCGCGCAGCAGGTCGCAGCCGAAAACGGTCGCCTCCGCGCGAGGGCAGCGCGCGCCCCAAATGGGCGCGGGAGGAGCGAAGGCGACGGCGTGCATTGTGCCCTCGGCAAAGGTAGCAACAGGATTAGTGACGGAAGATGGTGTTGGTGGAGGATGTTGTTGGAATGGAAGTAGGCGTGATGCTGTGATGTTGGGTAATAGTAGTAATAGGTGTGGTGATGGCGGTGGCAGAGGTTGGCTCATTTGGTGTTTAGCTGTACAGGAAAGGTGTGGTAGTAGTTGTGTCGTGGTGGTGATGGTGATAGTTGAGTTTTAGTAGTGATAGTGGTGGGGATGGCGTCAGTGATTGTTTAGTAATACTGCATGTGGTTGTGGTGGTGACGATGGTAATGGCGACGGTGATACAACCTGACAACGCTGGAAACCATGCAGTATCTCAACTGGAGATGAATCTGTGGTTGCAGAGTTGCTGTAGTCCACCTGACTGGCGGTAGTGAAGGCAGGGACTAATAGTTACGACTGAGGAGGCGGCCCGCGTCAGGCTGCGTATCTCGCCCTCCAGATCCAAAACGCGGCTGACTTATTGTGAATTAAGAGGCCATACGTCACCAACGCGAGTTGAGTCGGCTTTTAAAGAGCACGATTAGACTCGCTCCGCCGGACAAGATGTTCCGAGAGCACCACGAATATCATTTTATTTTTATTTTTGGAGAGAATGAAGAAAGAAAGTGAGAACATTCTGCTACACAAATATGGAGGGCCATAGTAAAGTAATGCTGTTTATGGTTTACATTCATTTAAAATATTGAAACAATTCGCATGTGGACAATACACAATTTCTGTCCATAAATAAAACAAAATTATTCAACTTTGGACATTTTAGCAAAATCTTGGTGTTCCAAAATACACCATTAATCGACAAGTTTTTTAAATTGTATTTCTGCTGTGATTTGCAGTGTGATTGTTTTGTAAAAATAAACCTACCGTTATTTTAATCAAATGTACGATCTCGAGTAAATGAGAGAAGGATCAATTTTGTCTAATGGATGGAAGGTGAAATGAGTGGCGAGAAGCGTGAAGGAAGGGTTGAAATGAGGAACACAAGAAATGCTCAAAGGTGGTTGGAATGCAAGAAATCATTAGGCACTGACTGGTGCCAAAGTGTGCTGACAAACTGTGCTGACAAAGTGCTGTCACGTTCAACACGCACGCAGATAATAACATGAAGGAATCAAAATGAAATAAGAACAGAAACGATATCAGAAGAGATCATGTCTTAAAATGACTTGGGAAGTGTATAATGTGATAAGATATAGCGTGTGCGAAAGAATATTTAAGACTGTACAAAAGATTAAAGTCGGCAGTTATCGTTGTGAGGCGACTTTTAGGCACACTTTTCACCTCTGTGTATGGGAATCTAGATTTAATCTGCTTTACAACGCCTAGTTTTTATAAACAGAACATATAAGTGAATTGCAAAAGTACAGTAATTCTTAAGAATTCAGAATAGTAGAAATTCAAGTGTAAAAAATGATTATTAGTGTGCACAGAGCTTATGCGTGAAAAAATATTTCCAGGAGCGGCACAGGGATAATACAATAAACATCTGTAGAATGGAGATCCTGGTGGTTGCGATAGTTACGATTGCTGCTTAATGGACGAAAAGAACGGAGAAGCCGACGGCGCCAGCCGAATTCGTTTACTATTCTCCGTGAAGTCACGAAGGTTAAGCGAATTCGAGACTCGCGGGTTCGTGGTTGGGTGACCGCCCAGAAACCCCAGGATCTAACGGCGTCGAACCCTGGCTGAAGGGATAAAAGGCACTGACTGACTGCGACGTGATGAGACTTGACAAATACAGTAATTAAAGGAGGATTACTCCAAAAATAAAAAGCACATTAATGGAGGATTATTCCCACTGCAAAGCGCTCAACGCCGCTTAAGGGGCTTGGAGACGCATTGCGTCAAGGTAGAGACGCAACGAATTAAAAAAAGAAGAGAAAAAATAGAAAATGACATCTGCATGAAGAGATGTGAAACGATCAGGTTCGACTCCCTGTGAAAAGCGGAGCTCAATTGTTGTTTGCCAAGGAAAATTATTTTCTTCGGAACCCTATTTCTTTTGTTAAGTCCACGCCCCCTCCCACACCTGTCATGACAGGACGGCTTCGACGCTCACCTGTTCTGTTCCTCTCAAGCTCTAGACTATCTGGAAGGGAATTCCAGCGGTCAGATGGTTTGATCGGTAGTGTTCCGTGGTTTCTCCAATCAACACTCGCACAAGGGTAATGCCGGAATAGAGCCTTAGCAAACGAGGAAAGGACCGCGCACGATCTTTCCTTCCTCTTTCTTGGTCTGTTCTCTTACATGCTCTACATTTATCGGCAGTCCTGTAGAGAGCTTAGAGCTTCTCTCAATTCGGGCTGTGCCCCACTGACAGAGATACCATAACGCGAGAAACACTTCGCAAGCTGCAGGTGAAAGACGAATTTCATTTTCTAGCTGGAGAAGAATCTGCCTACAATATGCTACATTTCAATATGCATTAAGATTGTTGGTCCTGGTTGTTGAATATTCGTAATAGCTATGGGGGATTTCAATATGAAGGTTTTTTCACTTCTTTAAGGTTTTGAGATTACGTTCTAGTTTCATTTCAACGTTATTTTTATATATTTCTATAAGTCTACTCAGTATTCAAATATCAATCCCTCTACTGGTCGCACTCTCGGAGACTCCACATGATGGAAGAAAATAATTCAACCTGGCTCTCAAATTCCCCTGACGCCGTATACGAAATTCAGGTTGCCATTCAATTCTATTTTTCAGATATATCTCATCTTCCTCGAACTTACATGCTGTTTCTGTGATTGCACTAGAGACCAATCCAATCTGGCACCTAGATATCCTCCTGGTCGTGCGCTTGGAGTCTTCAAGTGTTCGAGGATGAGGGTTAAAGCTGCCTCTCAGATACACGAGACACACATATACGCAATTCAGAACGCCTGGCAATGGAATCGAGGACGAGGCGTAGGCATCGGCGCCGCTGGCAGTGCTGTGTCGCGGGTGCAGGCGGCGGCGGCAGCTGCGCGGAAAGCCGGCCGGCCGGGCGCTGCGAGTTACGACGGCGCCGGCACAAAGAGCTGGCAGGCTCTGCAGCGGGTGCTCGAACACGCGCCCACCGGCTTGCGCAGCCGCCACCGCCACCGCCGCCCGCACGCGCCCACCCAGCCGCACCGGTACCAATTGCCCTGGCGGCTCTTCAGATCGAAATACAGACGACTCCGGTTATAGCGAACTTCTGGGGACTGTTTTGTTCGCTATATCCAATGATGTCAAAAGTAAGTAGAATTTCGCCACAATGATTGATTTTATTAATATAGAGATGCAGCACAATTCATTAACAGCACGAACTGAACATTCCAATATCTTTATTTGGCTTTAAAAAATCAATTATTTTCATTTGTTTGCTTCGTACATTTTTCATTAGTAATTTCTCTACATCCTTCTCCAGTGTTCGTGCTCTCTTCCGTTGTGCTCTGTCTCTAAATATCGAAATGCGATCTTCATACTTTTCAATGTCTCTTGCACCATCAGAACACTGTCTCACTCACTGAAGGTCATTCAATTCGCCTAATTTTGTATTAACATACGAGATCGAATTAATTTCCAGGACTAATTTCCTACGTTTGCGAAGCCGAGGTTCAGGTTCACGTAACCGAATCTTGTTACGCTTATTTGTATTGTAAATGAAACGGGCCAAAACCAAAGGTTTTAATTTTTAAAAATTGGGTTTCGTTCCTAATTACTAAAATTAATTAAGGAAAACTAATAAAAATGTTTACAAGCATAAATAATGGCGAAAGTAAAAATGCAAAATAGTTTCAAATTTTCTGCGGTGGGAATTGACCAAACTGCGTTCTTAATACTTAAAAAATAAGTAAAATGTTTGTGAATAAATTAGTTAAAGAATAAGTGATGTATGCATGATGTAATAGTGATGGCGTTTTAGAATAACCTCTTCAGTAGGCCTTTTCCCTCGAGACCCAAAGTAAATGCATTCTGTTCTGAAACGCGCTGACCAAAACAGATTAGCCGACGCCAGCAAGACCCCAGCAGACTTCCAGTGGGCGGTGAACGGCAGGCGACTTGCGGTGGATAAAAAGGGTGAGGAGTAAACAATGATGGAGCGGAAATACAAGAACCGACATGCGGATGGACACGGGGTCGAGGAATGAGACGAGATGAAGATGGAGATTGCCACCGGTACAGAAATTGACAGGGGGATGGAATTGAGGATAAAGATTCCTACTAAGACTGAGACACCGGTCAAGTGTAGCTAGAATAAGGTCGGGGTTGGGATTGCCAAGAAAAAGCGGATTTCCATCAGGATGAGGATTGCAAAATTGGCACTGAAACGGAGATTGATTTAGACTAAGACTGACACTAGGAAAGCATTGACACGGGAGCGGAAATGGAGATAGAAGGGCAAAAGGGAGTTGAGCTAAGGTATGGGAAAAAAGTCTTGCGAATTTGGGACGATGACTGTACAGGGCCCGCAAACTGGGCGGAGCGGAATTGGTTGTGATTGATTCCGGGCGCGTCAACGGCAGTCATTAGTCCCGTAAGTGTAGTGCCTGTTTTGTCCTCGGGAGGTAGCGGTGATCATCTCCACTGGATGGTGAGATCCGGCGCTGATCTACCGTCGGCTAGCGGTGATTCTCCTGGCCAGGTATCTCTTACCAGCGAGGCACCGCCCAGCCAGGACAAGCTCTAAGTTCCCGACCGGTCTCCTGGCATGTGTACTGTAGTGCTTGTTAGTGCAAGTGAGTGTGTGTGTAAGGGTTGAAGATAGGACAAGGAAGAGGAAGGAAAGATCGCGCGCGGTCCGTGGCCCGTTTATTAGGGTACTGCTCCGGCATTCGCCTGGTGTTGATCGGAGAAACCACGAAAAACTACCGAGCAGAAGTCATCCTCTATAATTCTCCTCCAGACAGCGACTGAATTCGACCTAGTTGACAAGCTAGTGTTGAAAATCCTGCCACTGTCGGGACTCGAACCTACGACCTCCCGGTCAGAGACACTGCAGTGACGTCAGTTGATGCCCTGAGCCACATCTCCTGGAGAGTGGAACGGAGCAGGCGAGGGCGGCCGTCTCGGTCGGGGGGCGGGGCCAGGTGGGGGCGGGGACGCGTACCCAGAGGGCAGGATGAGGTCGAGCCGCGGGCAGCGTCTACGACGGCGACAGCTGCTGCCAGCCAAGCAAGTTGCTGGGCGCGGGGCGGCATCGCAGCCAACCTGTCAAAACGCAGCCGCAATTTAGCAATGGTAAAAGGCAATTACGGCGCGTGGCAAAAAGCGCTGGCGGGCGGGGCGGGCCGCGGGGCGCGGACGGTCGCGAGCGCCGCCGGTGGCGCCGCCCGGGGCGAGGGAGGAAGCGCGTGCATGCGCCCGCGCACGCGCACGCGAACGCCGGTGGCCCGGAGGACGCGCCTCCCTTCCGCCGCAGGACGCGGCTGCGCGTGGGGCCAAGCCAGCTCGGGAGACTCGTCGTTGTCCGGGGAATTCTTTATTAATTCGCCAGCAATTAAATCTTTTGGTCATTTAGTCGATTCCGGTTATTATGAACTCGGATAGTGAACTCGGGTTTAGTGAATTCGGATATAGTGAATCGGATATAGTGAATCGGATATAGTGAGCTCGGATATAGTGAACTCGGATATAGTGAACTCGGATATAGTGGGCACTTGGATATAATGAACAAGTCGCTGGTCCCATTTCACTTGCATTAACATAAGCAAAATAAATTCGGTTATAATGAACCTGAATGGCCACTATAATGAACGTAGGAAATACAACGTCCAGAAAATTAATTCCCTCCTGAAAATACTGTATCGCCTCAGTGCCACAAACTCCAACACGAGGCAGCTTGACAAAAAATAGTCACCCGAACGTCATCATCGAAGATGTGTGTACCCTGTGCTGAAGGTAGCAGATCAGTATTGATGATCGTATGTCACTCATTTTCACTACAGAAACAAAGATCTTGTCCTGTGTGGGCTACAACTGGCGGCGGCGACGCGCGATTGCTTGCTTCAGTTTCAATATCGGTGTTCCCTGATATTCCGCGAGACAAAGCGCGTTGAGTTGTACGTAAGCGACAGGAAGCACGCGGCTGCCACTGCCTGACGATATCCACCGTGCGCGCGGAAAAGCGATCGGTTTCATTAACCGCTTGCCCCATTCCGGTTCCGAAAGCATTGAAGTGTGTCAAGACTGCGTTACAATACTTAGACACAGAGGACAATGCAGAATCAAGTATGGAGAGAACACGAACTGTGGAGAAGGATCTAGAGAAATTACTTATAAAAAATGCAAAAAATTGAAAATAATTGATTTTTAAAGTTAAATAAAGATATTGAAATTTTCAGATCGTTCTGTTCATGTATTTTGTTGTATCTTTATATTAATAAAATCAATTTTTACGGAGAAATTTCATTTTATTTTGATATCATCGGATATAGTGAACCTCCGATGTAGTGAACCAAAAATGTTAGTCCCCAGAAGTCCACCGGAGCCGACTGTACTTAGAACGTATGAATGTCTGGCTCACGTAACACGTCGTTGCCAGAAGTTTTATTTATCACAGTCACCTATTAGATAGGAAAGGAATGAATTTTATCTGATATATGTAATGCCACCCTACGCTTCCCTGCTCCACCCTGAAATTCCCTTGCGCCCCTTGTGTCTCCCATCCCCATCCCGCCCGATCTCACCCTGCCCCGTTCCACCTCGTCATCCTCACCCTGGTTTGCCTTTGGCACGCCTCGCCTCGCCTTGCAATGTTTGCTATGATCACCACTGCAATGCGTAGGTGGAAATATAAGCAGAGCATATTGCATATTATTCATATTACGCACTGTTACATTTTCTCAGCAAACATCTATTAACAAATTTGACCTTCAATTACTCTGAACCTAAATGCGCTATTGAAATGAATCCAAAAGCATTTACTAGGAATTTTTAGGAACGTTTAATTTATTTAAACCATTCCCTCACGGTTTTCGAGATATTTGCAATAAGTGAATGAGAACACATTTAAATTTTCTGTAAGGAGTAGGAGAGAGAGAGAGATATGGATATTTTTGGCGAAATCATGTAGTCAAAATCTTTGCCCTTATTTTGAAGGTCGCGTGTGCAAAATTTCATAAAGATAGAATAAAATTATAGACATGTATAAACAACTAACATTCCTCTTAATATAATAGAAAATAATAATTAAAAAAAAAGTAGTCAAAGTTATGACTGGCAACTTAAGTCTTCCTTGAAAATCCTATCGAAATCGAGTTTAGTCGTTCTTGAGTAAGACAGGACTAACAGTAAGAAATAGCGATAGGCAAGAAGCTTAAAAAACAATTGAATTGTTTTAATATCATGCAAATATGTATATGAGATAACAAAAAGGCAGTTATTTTGAAATCACACACATGTACTTTAATTCCGTTTGTATATTACAATTGGATATACGATTACGAATATTGCATTCTATGAATGACGAATAAGTAACAGCCTGGGAAAACTGGGAAACCTCGAGGAACTCTCCACGATCCCACTTTGTCCACCACAAATTCCACATGCACCGAAAGGGATTTGAAGCCTGGATCCAGTGATGAAAGGCCAGCAGCTTCACCAAGGGCTACCCGGATATTTATTTAGGCTCCATCTGGTCCGTGCTCGCTCGATCCCGCTCGTTGTCTTCGGCAAAGCTTGATTGACTGACTAATTATTGATTTCTATTTCCGGGCCCGTCAGCGCCTATGGTCATTAGTTAATTGTAGTGCGTGTTTTATCAAGGAAGGTGGCGGTGGTCTTCCCCCTCTGGATGATGATATCTGGCCTGCCCTGCTGGTTTGCAGGGTTTCCCCAACCAGATATCTCCCACCAGCCCCGAGGAAGACCACGAAAAGATGGTCGAAACGTTGGCAACACAGCCTTCGACGCGGCGTCACCCGGACAGCCAAGATCATTCACATGACTCCAGCCACGGAAGCCTACGACTTCAACCTGTCAACAAATACACATCCATCTTCATAAATTAAGATTAGCGCTACCCGTCCGCTTTACTTGGTACAGAGATTTGTATAAAAATAATTAAATATGTATATCCGCTAAGTGACTGTGAAGGGTTACTAAAAATACACATTATTAGGGTTTTTTTATTAGTAAAGGAAATGCACAAGAAAAAAGTACACAGATAAAACGACTTTGAGTGACTAGCAGTATATAAATTATATTTAGTTATGTAAGAGAGTTGTAAATTTTGTAGTTATAATTTATATAATTAAAAAGATTTCTATACTTTTCAAGAAAATAAGGAAGCAGTTCAACATTTTTGTTTCATTTTGTAAGCACCAAAAAAACTTCAGTTATCTTAAGAACGTGATTTTACGTAATATCCCAAATTCCTGCCACAATAGTTCAGAACGTGCTGTTTTGAATTCTATTATGTATATCATTACCTTATAATCCTGAAATATTTTGACACATGATATATTCCCTAAATTCAGTTTCATTCTCATTTATCCGGTTTCGTTTATATCCAGTGCTATTCATTCGTATCTTACATGTTCAAATTTGTAGACAAATTCTGATAGGACTACCATTGGACGTAGTGAAAAGGAAAATAACTGAAAATAATTCAATTATTCTGAACCAAAATTGCGAAAAAATTTAAAGACTAGTAACTTTTATCGAATAATCTGTCAACAAAATAATCATCTTTTGAAGAAAATATATGTAACACAAGAATCGATATTGTCCGAAGTGATATTGCTGGTTTACGAAGCTGTCAAAATGTTCATAAGAGAAAATGAAAAATGAATCATTCCCTTTAAGAAGTTATCTGTGACGTCCAAATTACGCGTTATCGACACAGGAAGCGACTTTCCAAGAGGCGAGACTCCATGACGTTGCAAATCGGATAGAAAATGGTAGACATATCTTAACGACATTGACGGCTTTGGGTGAGTGTAAAAAAAGTAGCAAGACAACACGTTGATTAAATTCTCCACCACAGATTCATCTCCCTTCGAATATCACGAGCAAAGGCGTTCAAACCGAGTTCGAATGCAAATGGAAACTTAAAAGGGCGAAAGAAGACATATGCTGCAAGAAAAAAGAATGAAGATACTATACGTTCAAAATCCGTTGTACTCAATTAGGGGAACAAAAAACACCAGAATGAAGACCATTCTTTATCGGTCTCTCTTCCGCCGGCACGAACGGGCGGATGAATGAACAAACGCTACAGAGAATCGGCTCCCCGAAACATCCATCCAATTACGAATCCGAAGGTCCTGCCTGCCACTTTGCTGGAGGCTCTGCAGCTTTTGTCTCCCTTCTTTTCACGAAACCGCCGGCGGCGGCGGCGGCGGCGTCCGCCTCTGCCTGCGATCACGCGCCGCGGCAGACTGCGCTCATTTGCATGGGGCAGACAGGTCGGCGGCCGTCGCGGCGGCAGCAGGCACGCAGGCGGGCAGCTCAGGAGGGGCAGTGAGGGGGGAAGGGGGGGGAAGGGGGGCGAGGGGAATGGGGGCCAGGAGGGGAGGAGACGGGCAGGGACGGGCTTGGATGCGGTGAGACGGGATAGAGAGGAGTGTGGAGAGGATTTGGGAACATACAGAATTTGGGTCTTTAGCAGACGATGATTGTCGGAATGAGTGGGCGATTATGTGAGGCACTGGTTACCTAGAATTTGACAGACACTGTGGGGGTAGGTGGTAATACTTCAGAGAAGTAGCTGAGGATGAACGTGATGGGGAATAGTCGTATTATCTAGATGGTCAACGAACTGGTGAGTGGGTGTGAAAGATAGTGATAGCAATATGAGATAATGTTATTTGACAGATCCCTTAATGAACAGCAGCAGAAGCAACTCAAAATGAGTGGGATAAGTAGGTGGATGATAGGGACAGCAGAAGGGCGAGAAAGATTACAAGGAAGATTACCTGGTTAGAGGAAAAAAGAAATTCAGAGAGTCAGTTCACTGCTGTAGCGGGACGAAAAACAGAATTATAGCAACGAGAATCGGAAGGTGATCAGAATTGAGAGGACTGGAAAGAAAGGGGTAGGAAAACAAGAATAAGACAAAACTAAGGAGAGTATTGAAACAGGACAACAATACGATCGCAAAACAAAAGCACGAAAAAGCAATAGGGTTGGAAAGATAAAAGCAAAAACAAAAACAAAAAAAAAAACAGAAATCTCGGAAGGCTACGAATGTGGGAGAAATGTGAAAGAACAGGGTACTAACATGATAGGAGACAAAAGGTGAGTGAAAATGAGGAGGGGAAGACGTGAAACATGAAGACAAGATCGAACCAACGGTCGCTGGAGGAGAATTCTAGAAGGCGGCTGCTCTGATCGGTAGTTTTCCGAGGTTTTTGCGATCAACACCAAGCGAATGCCGGAGTGGTACCCTACCAAACGGGCCACGGACCGCGCGCGATCTGTTCTTCCTCTTCCTTGTCCTATCCCCTCCCCTCACACACACACACTTACGCTCACATGCAGTACACTACCACATATCCCGGGAGACCGGTCGGGAGCTTAGAGTTTGTTCCGGCAGGGCGGTGCCCGCTGGTGGGAGAGTCCTGGTTAGGGGGAAACCCCACTAGCCGACGGTAGGTCGGCGCCGGATCTCGCCATCCAGCGGGGGAAGATCACCGCCATCTCTCGAGAAAAAACATGTACTACACTATCGGGACTAATGACCAAAGCAGTTGACGCGCCCGGAAACACGAAAAAAATCAATCAATTCAAATAAGACAAGCGGCGGGGAAGGGCGTCGGAGGAGAGGGCAGGTGGGAGGCGATGGGAGGCGTCGGGCTGGGCCGCGCCGTGTCGCCCACCCTCCCACTCGGCCACTCGCCCGCGGCTCCCGCCGCTGCCCTCGCGTGCCGCCACGCCATTGTCCGTCGCTGCTCTCATTGTTTTTCAGCGGCCCCCACCCCCTGCCCGTCGCCCGCGCGGGCCGTCCCGGGGGCAATTTCGGTCGCAGACGACGACGACGACGACGTCGGCGGCGGCGGCCACGCACGGACAAGGGAACATGTTGCCTACATTAACAACGTGTTCCAATGGATATGATAATTTCGTCAATGTTGCATTACGAACTGGTTTTATGTCCATAATTACACGGTACCCACGTACAAATTTTGTCCTGGAAAAATATCTCGTGGACTAATTGCGGTTATACTTAAAGCATAAACAATCCCTGGAAGCAGGAGGGGCGGCGGCGGTGGCGGCGCCGGGAGCTACGCGACGGGAGGGGGCGGCGGCGGCGGCGACGGCAGCTGCGGAAGCGGGGGAGGGAAGGCGGCGCCGGTGCCGGGAGGCAGATGCTGAGATGGCAGAGGGGGAGATGGAGCTGGTGGAGGAGGTGGCGCCAGGGACGGCGAAGGCTTGTGAATGACGGCGATCCAAACACGACATGCGACGCACAGACTGTCGCAATGCGTGCGTGATCGATTGATTGACTTTTTCGTGTTTCCGGGCACGTCAACTGCTTTGGTCATTAGTCCCTTAGTGTAGTGCATGTTTTTGCGGAGCTGGCGGTGTTCTTCCCCGCTGGATGGCGAGATCCGGCGCAGACCTACCGTCGGCTAGTGGGTTTCCAACCAGGACTCTCCCACCAGCGGGGCACCGCCCCAGCCGGGACAAGCTCTAAGCTCTCGACCGGTCTCCCGGAATATGTGGTAGTGTAGTGCATGTTAGTGTAAATGTGTGTGTAAGGGGAGAGGATAGGACAAGGAAGAGGAAGGACACATCACGCGCTGCAGAGGCGCTGCAGTGACATCAGTTGATGCACTGTGCTACCGCTCCCTGTCAATGCGTGCGTGCGTGCGTGCGTGTATGTATGTATGTATGTAAGTATGTATGTATGCATGCATGCATGTGACACGCGGTGTGTGTGTGTGTGTGGTGTGAGAGTGTGTGTGTGTGTGTGGTGTATTTGGTGTCTGTGTTGTGTGTGTGTATGTGTGAGTGCAGGTGTTGGCGCGGGTGTGTGAGAAGCGTACTAATTGCAAGCGGAGGCAAGAAACGAATTATACACTTTTATGCACTTCCATTTTCTGAACAGGTGGTGGTTTGCATCTCACCCACTTATGAAAGACGACAGGGGAGGTGTGAACGATGATGAGGCAGGGGTGGAATCATGATTCAGAAGGGATACGTGTTTGAGTGAGAAACCGGCACTACAAACAGTTGGAGAATGCTCCGCGTAATTGGGCTCTGCTCTATTCCCTCCGTCAATATATCGTGATCGGTGTAAAGCGAGTAGCTACAAGTATTACGGAAGAATTATTTACGTGCAGTTGTAGGAGTAAACGTCAATGAAACAACTGAGTGAATTACCGTGCTAATAGACCACGATGTTTTTAATGACAATGATGGTGATCAGATCACAATGTAGAGATGACGGTGGTTGAACTGAAGGATGTTGTAGTGTGTGGCGATGTAACGTTACAAATTCGCTCGTGTATGGGCTGTTTTAAAATTTTACACGAGATCAAAAAGAATTGCATTTAGTGTGGATATACTTGAATAATTATTATTCAGATATAAAGATGTACATATTTAAATAGTATTAAGTTAGTTTAAAAGAATTAAAGTAAATAATTTTGATGTAAAAGAATAGTTACTACACCTAACTCAATACACAATTTTTCTGACATATACCCAAATGCAAGCCTATTGATCGTGAGTGAATGGGAATGAGCTGTTTAAATGATTTAACCCTTTTGCGGAGGTGGTGGTTGTAATGGTTATTTAGTTATGATCGTGATGAACTTGAATATATACATTTGAACGAAACAGATGTAACTGATGTAGTGGTGAAGTGAATGTTAATGATTGCTTCGCCGTCTCAAGAATGTTGATAAAGGATATAGAGAATGCAGGGGCAGAAAATGCAGCATGCGCACACAGACAGTAATGATGGATGGGGCTCAAAGCGCCGATGGGCGTAGCGATATCAATACGTGAGGCAATGATAAACAGTTTTATGCTTGAAGTTCAACATTGTATTAGGGACAGCCATGGAATAGAGGTTGACATTTCTCCGATTGTGAAGTTGTAAAGATGATGTCACGTTATCTTCGACGTATTGCAGACGAATGTATTAATGCCGGTTACAAAAACGGAAGCATGCAGTGTTAAAAGGACTGTCGTTAGGTCAAAATACACGCTATCAGAGTATATACGTAAAAGTCGGCTTAGGGAAGACGTATTCCCTGGAAATTTTGATAGGAGGTCATGTTACCCCAATAAAACATTCTATAAATATGGTAAATTTCCGATTTACCCTTTTTAATTCGGAAATTTGGAGAATTATGCAGAAATCTCTTATTGAGAAGCAGCTTCCCAAGCTATCTGGAAATTCTGTAAATGACGTCACATAAAATAAACTTTAATGAAATTATTATAATTTCATTCTCCTTGTATTATTATTATTTTTATTTATTTCCTAGTAATGTAATTCATTACTTAATTAAAAATATTAAATTATTTTTTAAAAATATTAAATTAATTTTCTCTTCTTGTTTTAGGATTGTTGGAATCGAAAGCGACAGCAAGTGTTGCTTTAATGTTTTTAACGTTGCTTTCACGCAGGTAGTGAAATTGCTCGATTTGTTGCTTTAGGCAAACACTCAATGAATTATGACTTAGATTTCGGTAGGATTGTTTTTCCCCCTCGTGGTACGATCATAATTAAGGACGGGATATCAATGCAAATGAACGTTTGCCTCCTGCAGTCACAAAGTAAGCTCACTTGGTATATGCGTTCATGAAATTTTAATGCATATCATACATATTTTGTCTGTTTTCTTAGTAAGCACAATATTTCTGCCTGGAAACATATCGTTCCAATATTTATTTACAATATTTGTTTGAATAAATGAATATTTTCATTTTGCAATATGTGTTCCTATATACAGAGGTGGAAAAAATGTTTTTGCATATCTATTCCTTATTTTCCTTTTTTGTTTTAAAGACTTTGTAAAACTATGAATTGCTGTTCAATTGACGGTTTTTATATTTTTACATCTATTATTGACTTCGTGGAACATATTTATAATTATTTATCAGCAATGACTGTACATAACCACTGATCTCTGCTAGTTGATATATTTCTTGTGATGCCCTGTCTATGACAAAATGGGCAAAGGTGTGGAATTATTGCCGAAAAAGAAAGCTGCTGTACTATTCGTCTGTTAGTCTCAGAACAAGACCTATCCTCCAAGACTGGTTTTCATCAGTATCCCTTCTCTAGACTTCTAAAAAAATACAGGGATAATTGAAAATGTTATCGGTTTTTTTAAATCGTCTCAGTTTCTGTAGCTGTGTGACGAAGTAAAGCTCAAGCAGGGGGATCTTGCTGGTTACGGTGAAGAGAACACGTCTTGTTCGTCTCATGTCGCTCTTACACTCAAGCATGGGAATTTAACTAGGCCCAGGCAAGGGGGACACACCGGTAGATGGCCGGTGAAGGCGGACTACCGACCCAAAAGGCCAAATAACAAAGTACTGAAAATAAGTATTATAATTTTTTAAATTATAAAAAAATGAATACAACGTGATAAACTTCCCTTCTCTGGTAAGGAGGTAACTTTTATGGGGTACTCTAAATTGTCATCAGGCGTGGATCTAATGCTAATTTGTAAGTTGTATTTAGCGGCTGGCATTGTGGAAATTAATACTAGTTTAAATGTCATAGAACGTCGTAGTAGTAGAACGGCGAAGTACTGTGCACAAAAAGTATGAACAGCGGGCTTATGATGGGTTAATTTACTTTTTATGGCGTATTTATGTGGATATATCTCGAAGTTTTTACTGCACAAATGCGTACATATTTCACAGATCATTAGGGCATATAAAACCGGATCCTACCCATAATATACTGTAGATAACCCTACAAAGATAAACAGTTAACATTTTGAGTTTGTGATGTTGATAGGATGGTGATATGTGTTATCTTCGTAGTAATACAACAATCACATTCATGTTTATTACAGCAACACTTACAGAAATGTTAATAAGTCAACATTAGTTAAAAACTATAACGGTCTTAGTGGAGACAAAGTCGACAGTCATGGAGTTTCTGCAACACTGATAGTTAATTCCGAGGAGCGGGTGTATGCAAACAGGTAACGAAGTACGGCCTGGTGTTCCGCAGGGTCGCCCTGGCTCCCGTAAGTACTACGTCCATAGCGGTTGGTAGAACCCGCCCGGAATTCGGCCGTGGAGGCGGCGGCCGCGGCGGTAGCGGGTTTTTGCCGCGCTCCCCGCCCCCTCGCCCCCACGCCCGCCGCTGCCGACGAGTAGGGAGTCTAATAATTGATGGGTATACGTTGCCGCGCAGCCATAAAAGTGCGGCCGGCGCGCGGCCGAGCGGAGGCCGGCGTAATGATAGCGGCGACCGCGGCCACTGCTGCTCCCCGCAGCAGCCGTCGCTCTGTTTACCAATAACTGGAAGCTTTTGCGTTTTGCGAAGCCGCGCCAGGGACCGCCATGGTGCTGGCGTCTTGCGCGAAGTAGAGACTATGCATCTGTGGCGCGAATCTGTTTTTGTGAATGCAGAAAGGGACACTAAAAGTTATATCGGGGATAATTTGATGGTTTTCCAATCATTAGACGTTAATTTGTACTTAGAACGTGATAATTCAAGGAGACAGTGGGAGACATACAAATGACATTCGTTATCCTGGGGTCTCACTGCTCTTGAACCTACGCTCCAACTTAGAGGGAACATCACAAACACCTGATTCAGAAAACTTAAACGTTATAAGCTTTGATTATTCATCATTAGGGGCGAATTTCTATGACAAGTCATATTTTCATCAGTTGTTTCAGGGCACAGCTAAGTGAAATTTCTTGACATTTGGTTAGAATTGGCTACTATGCACATTAATGTGCTAATGCATATTTGTGCATCATTGGGTGATTTTTCCTCATGGGGCATATTCGTAATTATTGGCGCTATTTCGTTAAAATAGAGACTAGGGGGCGGATTTCTATAACAAGTCATATTTTTATATGCAAATGCAGATTTTGGCTTTCTGTTTAATAGTAAATTTCATTAAAAGTTTTGTATAATTTAATAAATGCCTATGAAATCCCAATGCGTTTGCTTTGCGTAATTCGTTTTCTAAGTCCAGGGCACAGCTAAGGAAATTTCTTTTTTATTATGCAACTGGAGGTTTCAGGTGTGCAACTAAGCAGTGCACTGGATGTGGTAAAGTACATTGAACAGGTTAACTACACGAACACGCATTGAACACGCAAGCACATGAAAGTACATTGAACATGAATTAAAACATACCAAAGCAACGGTAGCATTTAGTCTGTGTAGAAAATTAAAATAAAATGTACCGGAAAAGAATTGGGATATTATGTCCCTGTGAGAAATAAGGGACATTCTTTGTGTAAACATTTCATCTGCAGATTTTCAGGAATTTTCTCCAAGTATTTTTACTTTATTCAAGTACGCCCCATCTTACATCATATGATGTCGAAACGAGTTTCCCTCACTATAAATCGATAATCAGTGACAATAGGAAAGGATTCTCATTTAACAACCTTAAAATGCATGTGGTAATAAATTGTAACAATCTTGATATTGAGTGATAATAAACTCTAATTATTCAGCCTAACAGTTGATTTTTAGGTTCAGATTTCGAAGTTTTGACCGTTGATTGCAACCTGCAACAATTGTAATAAAAGTGTTTCGAATAAAGTAATACATAATGCTATTCATTAAGTCATATTTTTGTTTTTTAGGTCATAAACGCATACCTATTTCATAAATTTTTAGGTCATAGAATTCCGCCCACTATTCATCACTAAATTCTTTAAGTAGGAGTACAATTTATATCATTGAGATGAAAACGTTATTTGTGTTTTAAAATTAAATTTATAATGTATTAGTTTACTTTACATTAACAATACTTGCTTGGTGCGGAATTTAAAATTCAAATTTTGAACTAATTTGTTTCCATGTAAATTACAGAATCAAAGAGAATGTAAGAGAGAACCAAACGGGGTTATTGCTTGGGAATGAATTCGGTAAAGTTTAAATGGACCTCTTGAAGAAAAACGCGCCTTAAAAAAAATTAAAAAGGAATCGAACCCTATCAAACTTTCCTCCACGCATTACACGTACGAGTGACCGCCCCCCGGCGGGTCGGCATTCGACCGGAAGTCGAAGGGGCTCCGGTGGTCGCTGGCATTCCTTCCCACCGTGCGACGGCCGCTGCGAGGGAGAAAACCACACGCGCCATTACGGTGTACGATCGGGCCCCGTGAGGGGCTGGGCGGGGCGAGGTGGGGCGAAGCGACGCGATCCGAGTTCGGTTATGTGGGGCTTGTTCCCCGGCCAGAAGGGCACTTGCGGGCAAAATTCGATCAGGAGCGCCGGCCGAGGTGCGGTCGCGGGCGGCGGCGGTGGCAGTGGCGGCGGACAGCCGCGTGGTGCTTTGCACAGTGGTCTGAAAAGGGCGTAAAATTACGGTTTGAAAGAGCACAACGCAGCCGCTAGAATACATCTGCATGTGTACAATGTACTTAATTTTACATTTTTAATGAAAAGTTAATAACTTTTTTAGTAAATAAAATTTATAATTTTCATGAAATATTTATACTTTTTTAATTACAGCAGTGTCAAAATTAAGCCATTTCCTGTCAATGGTGATCTCTCAGCTCTCTGGTCCCCGGGGTGCCCTTTCACTCCTCAACGTCATCCTATCACTTCATACGATGTTCCCTTGAAAAAGGCAGGAGGCCTTTGCCCTTATTGGGATCTTAGTTGGTTAATTAAAGTCCATGTAATATAAGTTTTAATAGTCACCATTTTTAAAGGGGCAGTTTTGAGACAAGTGATCTGATATGAATGAGAATATTATTGTCCTTTTTATACTGCATGAAATAACTGTTTAAAAGTTGAGATGGCGTAGTGCAGTTTAGAAGGAAAACAAAATTTATGGTCATTGGAAATTTCATTTAGCATAAAAGTTGTGTACAATAAAATATTAGTGAATTTTTTCCGGTGAATAAAAAAGTGTATTCTTTGAAGAAATGTATTTTTTTAAAATAAAATGTACAAGTACAAATGAAGACGTCGGGGCAATAACATGCTATGCTACTATACGAGGTTTTGAGAAAAAGGAAAGCAAAGGTTTAAACATTTCCGTAAATAAAAAGAAAAAGCCATGTTATTTATTTTTTTCAATCTATCGTCATTCACAAAAAGAAATGTCCACGTTATGTCCAATAAACCGTAAACTAAACCGAGATACACAGATATATCAATTTCACCAGAAATGTGGCATAGCATGTGATTGATCACCCCAAGGTCTTCAAATGCATAACTCGCTCATGCAGGCGCTTGGGCCCGCTTCAGGCCATTGGTGTGTGGCGACGAGGCGCGATGCGGAGCGGACGGCGGCGGGCGGAGGGGAGCGGCGGGGCAGGGGGGGGGAGGGCGGAGGGGCGGAGGCGGGGGGGCGGGGCGGGCGGGCGGGCGGGCGGGGCGGAGCGGGGCGGGGCGGGGCGGAGCGGGGCGGGCGGCGGGGCGGGGTGCGGCCGATGCTCTTTGTCGGGGAACAGGTCTTCGCCTTCGTCGTGCGCGAGATGACCGTGTAAGCTCCCGCGAGCACCGAGTCGGTGCCCCGGCGCGGCGAGCGAGAGGGAGGGAGCGACAGCCAGACCGAGCGGAGAGCGAGATGGCGAAATGGTGCGGCTATTTGGAGTAAGGGTGAGCCATTGAGAATATACGAGCTCCAAGCCGCCGTGAGACCTGTTCTCACCTATGCGGGGAAGAAACAAGGAGAACAAGGATCCTGTTGAACTGTAAAGAAATGTCAGCGTCAGGAAAAATGTAGAAAGGGTACTACTAGACTGAATTATGAATGAAGAAATAAGAATGTAAAGTGTAGAATGGAACAAATTTGGTTCGCGTGCGGAGTATCTTGGAACACAATAGTGTCCCGAAATGATTAAAGATTAGACTCTGGTCCGAAGAAGAGGAGAGGTTCGACCTGAGCGACTGAGAGACACGGAGAAATAGTGGCGAAATTATGATGGTTATTTGGAGTAAGGTTGAGCCATTCAAATGCCAAGACCCCGAATTTGTTCTCAACTCCACAGTTGAGTCTGGAGAAGAAGTAATGAGTACAAGGGACCTACAGAACTCAACAATAATGTCATTGTCAGAAGAGTTATAGAAAACTGGCGCGAGGAATATTGATACTGAATTATGAATGAAACAACGATGAATTTGGTACATATATTTTCTTAAAAGGCAAAACATATTTTTTTACAATATAATACACAGAAAGACTCGAAATTACCAAATGAAAACAGTACATCACACAAACCATCGCCCGGCGAGGCGACGAGGAGGAGGAGAAAGTGTTATGTTTCAAGGCAAGATTACTTACAGTAAGCCATTCAAAATGTATGAGATAAAAGCTGTCCAGTGACCTATTCTCACAATCCACAAAGATCGAGGAAGGAAGAAACAAAAAGAACAAGGAACCTATCAAGAGAACTATCAACACAATATCACATTATATTAACTCAAAAAGACATTATTCAATAAGGAATTTCACTAATAAGGAATCTCACATTTCATGGGAGTGCATTTCGAAGTCTGCCAAAAACAATGAATGCGGTTGACTGGGAGGATTTTGTAAATAACGTAACACAAAGGTAGAACGTGCACGTAATATAAACATAAACGGAGAAATAAACAAATAAAAAGGAAGAGAAGGGCAAAAGCAGTGAATAATCAAACCGGAGAAAAAAGAAGGCAGGAACATACGGTAAAAATGATTCGCGCGAGAAGACGCAATAACTTGGCGTCCGCGGGGCGCGCTTTTCCTCTTGGCGAAGCAGCGAAAGGCCGGCAAGGCCCGAGCGGCGGCGGCGACGCCGCTCTCGCCGCCCACATTTCGGACCATTCCGCCCAGGCCATCCCGCACTCTCACTCTCCCACTATCACACTTACACACTCCCACTCCCACACGCCAACACTCCCACTCGCCCACACTCCCACTCGCCCACACACCCACTCTCCCACACTTCCACACTCCCCCGCCTGACCCGACCCCGCTACCCACACCTCGGACCATTCCGCCCAGTCCGTCCCGCCGGACCACCGCCCAGTCCGTCCCGCATTCTCACCGCCCACTCCCCCCCCCCCCCGCCGCCCACCCTCGGTCCATTCGCCCAGGGATGGACAGTCCCGCACTCTCACCCTCGCCTCGGACCGTTCCGCACTCTCATCCTCCCACACTCCCATAGTCCCACCCGCCCCTTCACTCCCACCTGTCCTGCTCGTCCCGCCAGCCCGCCGTCGCGGCGGTCAGTTCGACCCGCCCTCCCCAACCCACTCCGTTCACCTGCTCCATAGCCATCGTCATTCAGTCAATCACGCCGTTTGCAGATAGCCCACGCCACGCCTGCGCGCCACCCGCTCCCGGTTGCAGTTCCCTTAACAGCACCTCCCCCTCTGGCTGCTCGGCGCGGGTGAGAGGCCACGCCAATTAACAGCGTCTGCTTTTATTTGCGCCCGCGCGAGCTACAGCGCCTGGCAATTATTTCGATTCACGGTGATAATCGGTGGAACCGCGGCGGCAGGAAGCTAGCGGCGTTGCCGTTGCCGCCCTCGCAGCTTCCACCGCCGCCGTCGCCGCCGCCGCCGCCGCGCCTGCATTCCTACCCGGGCCATGCCCCGCCCCGCCACAGCCGACCACCCGCTCTCCCTGCGCCTCGAGTCAGTACGGCTCCCGCCGCTGCCTGCGCGGCCCTCCACGCGCTCAACACTTGCAGCGCGCACCTGCGGTTGGCAATTTTCTCGGGGCTTGGCCCGCGACGCCCGTGCGGTTTGGAGATGAGCCGTGCGCTGGCGGGCGGTCAGTCAGTGGCGGGTGGTCACTGGCGGGCGGCAGTGGCAGTGGTGAGTGGCGGGTGGTCAGTGGCGGGCGGACTTGGCGGGCTGTCAGTGGCGGGCGGTCAGTGGCGGGCGGTCAGTGGCGGGCTGTCAGTGGCGGGCGGTCAGTGGAGGGCGGTCAGTGGCCGGCCGTCAGTGATGGGCGGTCAGTAGCGGGTGGTCAGTGGCGGGCGGTCAGTGGAGGGCGGTCAGTGGCGGGCGGTTAGTGGCGGGCTGTCAGTGGCGGGCTGTCATTGGCGGGCTGTCAGTGGCGGGCGGTCAGTGGCGGGCGGTCAGTGGCGGGCGGTCAGTGGCGGGCGGTCAGTGGCGGGCTGTCAGTGGCGGGTGGTCAGGGCGGGCGGCGGCGGGCTGTCAGTGGCGAGCGGTCACTGACGGCAGGTGGGTGTTTGAGTTGGCGGGTGGGAGGGCGGATTACCTTCTGTTGTACGGGCGGTCGTGACCGCCGGCCGCCGATGGCCCGCCCCGCCCACTCGCTCGCACGCTAGCCATGCACGTAGTGCTGGCCGCACGTCGCTGGTGGTCGCGACGGAGCTGAATCGAAAGCACTTTTGAATGCTTATGATACTCAACAATACTCCATAACAAGGGGTGCTAAAGAAGAAGCAGATGAAGTAAAATAATAAGAATAAGAATAAGAGGAAGAAGAAGTAGTAGTCTTAGCAGAGAGAAAGAAGTAGAAAGGTAGCCACATCTTTGGATGTCCATAATTTTTATGTGACTACGGCTTGAACCGATCGGGAAAGAACTAATCTTAAAACCCACTATTCAATAATTCTTTTTAAAATAAATTACAACACTCTAAAATGTTTAGAATGTGGAAAATACAGTTGCTCGGAAAATATTTTATTCAATACTAAACACATTTTCCCTTTGCTTTATTACGAAATCACAGGACTATTAGTATAAGTCTGGAATATGATGATCGCGAAGAAGGATTATTTTATTCTGAATCAAATTTATGCCCCAGAAATCAAATTTCTTGATTTATGAATTTTCGTTCGTCTAGACGATTATACTCGTATATATTACACTACTATATATGTTTCAGAGCGATAGATGAGGCTAGATTTTAAGTGTAGCTAGTTTGATGGACCTGTCGCTGGGTTCAAAGAAGAAAAGCAGAAGAAGAACGTTGGACTCGGCGATGTGTAATTTTCTTGACATGGTTAGTCTTGGCCTCGCGTTCGCCACCCATTCACGAATTCCGCAGCAATCCTCTCTTGCCGAGGAACAGTTACTCTGCCGACCATGAGATCGACTTGTCCTCAAGACAGTCAGCTTGTCGGTGAGAGTAATGGCAGTTTGTCAGTCAGTGAGGTAACGGTCGCTCAACAACACAACTTCTCGTCTCTGCTGTGACAACTGTCCGGACGCAGTTCCTGACGACATTTTATCCTGACAACTGCTCGCTTGACTACTCCCCGTCGATCAGGTTCAGTTTTCAGTAAACAGTTTTTACTCTTTCTTTCCCTTTCTTGAAATTGGTATTGTTCATTAGATAACTGAGTCGTCATCTGTACGAAAGTATTTGTTTTCATTCAGATCTGTAAATTTTGAAGGCTTAAAGACCATTATTAAGTTTTCCGGGTGGAAGAATAAACGCAATGTTTACAAGGATTATGATTGGAAAGTTCAAATTTATGAAAAGCAAATTAGCATTCACACTGTTTGTTTAGAATGACTCCAAGCTTTCTAAAATTGGGCTGAATGAAGTGCGTTTCTGAACCCACTTGATATATTAGATGATGATAAAATAAGATGTTAAATGCACTGTTAAGTTAGGAATTAGTTCTCAAAACCAGCATATTCGAATAATTTCCACTCTGTATAAATATATTCAGATACTAAATGAACCAAACAGTTGTAATGTTCATTCACATTAGCTTTATTCCGACTTGCTTTTCTTAAATATTGGGTGAGCACACATGAAATAATAACATAAGTAGTGGCAATTTCCCCATCTCCTATTACAATGAATCAAACGCAACCCTAACATTCACCATATAAATTACTTCTATTCATGAACATGTGGAAGTGAAAATGATGACACTAATTTAGAGACATGAACAGAAAAAAGTTTTTTTTGAAACACTATTCAAATGTTCAATAAAAATAATTTTGTCAAATTACATGAACAGCCTTGTAATTATGTTGGCGACACTGGGATTGTTGTTTTCAACTGTTTTATTTGCAGTTGAAGACGAGTACGCGCACCTGTTGATCGAGAGAAGCCAGCGGGTGTGTGGAAATGGAGACCGGCACGGAAACGGCAGGCGGTAGCATTCCCTCAATGGCCCAGGCAGTCCCTTCTCCAGCCGGCCCGGAAAAAATCTAAGGCACTCCTTCTGTGCCGTTTCTGCGCTGCTGCCGCCGCCCCGCGGGGGTCCCCGCGCAAAAACCTCGCCTCGGAACAGAAGTCCGCTCTGATAGACTCATTCCAAAGAGATTTCTGCCCTAATCACCCGGTCTGCTCTGATGATAACTCTCGTATTTAATTTGCGTTCATTACGACCTTACGTGCCGGCGCACGCGAGGGGGTGGGGTGGGGGGAATTCGGTCGCAGGCCGGCGCCCGAAATCGTCCGCTGTCGTCATCGCAACTGCCGCCTTCCTCCCGCCATTGAGGCCGAGTGCACGTAGCTAATATTTAATTTGAGGCATTGCACAGCTTGAATCACATCACATACACTTGTTCGATATGTAATTGGAGTGACAATATTTTGGATGTTTACGCTTTGGTATTCGAATTGCAGAAAGTACGAGTAATGCAATCCTAACCACTTCACTTGTGCAATTGATCGGTCTCTTGAAGTCCGCACGGTAGTTACATACCTTACCTGAAACTTTCATTGCTAGAAGAAGTTTTTGTCGGAGTAATTTTATTTATTGCTCAGACCTAATGTAATCCACCGATTGCTCAGAATGAATACATCAGGTTTCGAAATTGCTACCCTTAATATTTGTATATGTAGTCCCTTAAAACGCTTTTTTAAATAAAAATGAGAAGGAGGTCATTGTAAAATCTCTTAAAATAACTATGGACAAAGTAATAATGTATCTAATCTACATAACAAGAAATCATAATCTAAAGACTGTTCTAAATTTATTCATTTTTAATCTCCGCAAGTACAAGGATATCATTGATTTTTCTCTGAATCAATGACGATGCAGGATATTACGCCATCAGCATCAAGCTACTAATTTATTAACGCACTGAAAACAATTATCTATTTGGGAGGAGTGTTTTACAATTGGCTTGCTGAAAACTTCGGTCGACATGATATTTCCAGAGAGTCTAATAATACACTTACATTTGTAATTGTAGTTTCCTCTGGCGTACAAAAGCGTACATCATTGGAACTTAAAGACGATGATTTAACTAAACATAAATTTCTCAATGCTGGTAATTGATATCGAGATACACGACAAAGGTAAGTTGAGCTCTATAGTTCCTTGTGCCTTGCGTGCAAATGCAAAATTATTTCTTGTGTACAAATTTTACTTTCCCCTGTTATACACATTTTGACCACTGCTTACATAATATCTTTGAATTCTGTATTCAATTATATTTTATCCCTGTGGAATCAATGAAACCTTGTATGTATTTTTTTCATTCCTTAAAATTTTTTTTATCATCATTTTTGTACGAATCAATAGATTCTGACGATCTACAGACCAAACGTTCAATTTTCGTCGGGTTAAGATGATGTAGGCAGAACGAAGTTACTTAAAAATGAAGGTTTATAAAAACATTCACTTGAGAGCACTAATCAAGCGTTAGGGAATAGTAACAGCGCGGTTTTTGATTTTTAATTGAATGATGACACGGTTGATAAACTGGTCACCAATATCACCATCACAAATGGCCCCCCGAGTCTTTTCAGATATCCCACTCCCTCCTCTGTAGCAGTCGCTATTACTAGTACCCTGGGCCACCTTCCCACCTTCACCACCACAGTCACTACTCGTTTCTTCCTCGTCATGCATCCCACCACCACCCTACTGTCACCGCTCCTGCCACCGCGCGCGTAAAAAGCAACAGCGGTCTTCACGTCTCTCGGCGGCTCGAGCCGCACATTCTAAACGGGCATTTAAGGCCACTAACAGGTAATGGTTTGTTATACGAGGGAGCTCCGGTAAAAACGCGCTCCGGCAGGGGCGGCGGCGGTGGCGGCCGCAAGCACCCGCACGGCAGCGACCCAGGGCGGAGGCGACCGCGGCGGCGGCACCCGGAGCCACAGCGCTGGCGGAGGTAGAAGCGGTGGTGGCGGCGGCGATGATAATGGTGGCGTTATGGTGATGTGGTGGCAGAGGTGGTGGGGGTGGGGGGTGGCGATACCGGTGATTAGGGCGGTGGTGATAGCGATGATCAGGACGGTGGTGTTGGCAGTTGTAGTTGCGGCGGTGGCTATGGTGGTGTCAGTAGTGATGGCAGTAGTGCTGGCGGTGGTGTTGATGATTATGATGGCAAATGAGGAGAGAGTTTCTCCGGTCATTACTATCCAAAAATCGGAGCAGTAAGTTAACATCTTCTTAATCCCCCTCTGCCATTGTACATACATGTATAAGGATCTTAGATCATGTCCTGGCTGTGGCGGTACCCACTTAAGAAGGTAGTTTCTGACGACGTTTAGGTTGGCGCAGGATCTCACAATCTAGCTCAAGGAACTCCGCCACTTTCTGGGATGTAACATGTGTTTTGCTTACGAGACTATTGTCCAAAGCAGAAGACGCGTCTGGAAACAAAATAACCAATGAATGAATAGGAGGCGGTGAGTTCGGGGTGGAAGGTAACGGTAGCGATTGGGGGAGCCGTGGCGGAGCGGATGGTGGCGATTCTCGAGTTAGTGAACGTGGCGGCTACGACCGTGTCCATGTTGTCGGCGATATCAATGTCTGTAGTATCGTTGTTGTCGGTAGTGTCGATACGTAGTATTGTTGGTGTCGGATGTATAGTTGGTGTCGTATAATGTGGTTGTTGATGCATCAGTGTGTTGGTAGTATTGTGGTGTCGGATGTATAGTTGGTGTCGGTAGTATGAGTGGTGTCGGTGTATGGTTGGTGTCGGTAGTATGAGTGGTGTCGGTAGTATGAGTGGTGTCGATAGTATGAGTGGTGTCGATAGTATGAGTGGTGTCGATAGTAGAGTGGTGACGATAGTATAAGTGGTGTCGTTAGTATGAGTAGTGTCGTTAGCATCGGTGGTGTCGATGGTGGCGGCGGGGATGGCGGATCGTTCGTGCAGGGTGGGCAGTGGAGGCAGCAGCGACGCCGGAAAGGCCGTTGTCTCCGGGCGACAGCAGCGCGCCGGGTCCTTCCCCGGTATTCGGCGCTGGCGTCGGGCGCCGGGCGGCCCGGCCCCGGGGGGGGGGAAAACGCGCGCGCCCTGCGGCAACGGCGCGGCGCGGCGCCGGCGTCGGGGGCGGCCGCAGCGCCGGGAAAAACCGGTAGCGAGCGCCGGGCAGCGGCGGGTGGCGGCGCGACCGCAAGTGCAACAACGCCGCAACTCGCGATATTTGGCGCGGGGCGGGCGAGGGAAGGTGGCAGACCCGGCGCCAGCGCAGGAAAGGCAACGCGGACGACTGCCAAGGCGATGGTGGGTTTTTTTCGGGGTGTGATGGTGATGGTAATAGGTAGTGGCACGGATAATAATTGTAAAAAGATTCAATCGGTAGAAGTAATCGTCATTATTATGTAGGTAGGATGAATGTAGTCCCATTATGATTACATGGTCACAGAAAAGTTGCGGGGATTTGACGGTAGTGGTCGTACCACAATATTTGTGGGAAGGGCGATGGAATACTGAAGAATGTTGAAAAGTGCGAGGTAGTTTGCATAGAATTCAATGGTATAAGTAACGATGATAATATGACAGTAAGGCTTTTGAAAATAATAATAACGATGTCTCCGTCAATGAATTTCACAGTGTAGAGTATATGTATACGCCATGTTCGCGGAGGAGGTAGTGTGAAAAGGAACTGATTAATTTGCTAATGCAGGAGTTGACAGCATGTTGAAGGAAATCGACGAGTGAATGATGTCCGAGGAAGTGTGTGCGACGATTGATTTCTCTTCTACGACGCTGGCACTGCGGTGGAGGCGGGAATCCTCGCCCTCGCCGAGCGCCCCGAGGCGGCGGCGAACACGAAGCGGGGGGCGGGGGTTGGGAACCGCCCGCCGCGCGCCGCGCCGGCCGAAACAATGATTCGGCTCATGACCCGCCCCGGCGCCGGGGCCCGGTTGCACTTGTTCCCTCGCGCGCGCGCCGCGGCTCGCTCCAACGCTCGCTCACTCGCTCGCTCATCTCACTCGCTCACTCGCTCGCTCACTCGCTCGCTCACTCGCTCGCTCACTCGCTCGCTCACTCGCTCGCTCATCCACTCGCTCACTCGCTCGCTCACTCGCTCGCTCACCCGCTCGCTCGCCCACCCGCTCGCTCACCCGCTCTCACCCGCCCGCCCGTTCGCTCACCCGCCCGTGCACCTGCCCTTGCCCCCACCCGCTCGCCCGTTCGCACTCCCGCTCGCTCACCCACTGCTCGCTCAGCCGCTCGCTCGCTCATTCGCACCTCATCCGCTCGCTCACCACTCGCTCGCCAGCCTGCCCGCCCGCGTCTGCGACGGTCTCTCTCCCGCTCGCTCACCCCGTCGCTTGCCCGCCTACTCGCGCGCCAGCTCGCCCGCCTGCTCGCTCGCCCGCTTGCACGCCAGCTCGCTCGCCCGCTCGCTCACCCGTTCCCCGCTCTCTCACCTGCTCACCACCCTCCCACCCACTCGCCGCACTGCCCGCCTTCGCCCGTCTGCTCGCGCACCTGCGCTCGACCGCCCCCCACCCCCATTCGCTTGTCTTTCTTCTTTCTTCACCCTCTCATCTCCCTTGGCTCTTTCTTCTTGCCTTTGCATTCCTTTGACCTCTCACTCGCTCAATTCTTTATTCTCTCAATCTCCTTCCTCGCCCTTGCTCCTCACTCTCTCATTCTTCGCTCTCCGGACTCTTTCCTGTTTCTCTGCGTTCCTTTAGCATCTCATCCAAACCCTCTTTCGTCCTCTCGTCTCGTTAAATATCACCTTCTTGTTTTCTCGCCGACATACCTACTTGATCTGGCAATGGACGTCCGCCCTTTACTCCTTGCTTGCAAACCCGCGATGCAAGCAATGGAATTTTTTGTTTAAAGTCTCATCATTGTAATTTGATTGTTAATACGGAAAAAATAAACGCGAACAAAGATCAGATTTTTCTGCAGAACCCTCAACTTTTTTGGGGGGCCACAAGCGGTAGGTGAAAAACTGTCGGAGATCATTGATACAGCATATTTCCAAGTCCAATTTCCTTGGTAAGATCTCTTTAAGAGGGAGAATACTGACCAATTTCGGCATTGCCTTTCTGTCACGTCGTACAATTCCCGCTCGCCGCAAATAGGAGTGTCTGAGAACGTGATTGTGAGTGTGATACAGCAGCCGTTTCACCTACACCTTTTCTTCCTTTCTCGCCCTTGCGTTGACCATTTGCCATTGTCTCAACGGTCACTGACTGGTTTATACGTGCGTCTGGTTTCGATTCAGAAGCTTGCGCAGCCTCTGGTCACAGTCCTCAGAAGAAAGAACAGGTATTCACGACACACAAGGAGCACAAGGGTTTCCTGTACTCATGAAGAATGGCAAATTCCAGTAGCAAAAACCACACTACGTTACCATACTCCACCCCGAGTCTCGTCACATCTGGATCATTATCGCTATTATCTGTCTCTATTCGCTAAAACATCTTCGCTGCCTCCCATTTATTACCTCTCACCTGCGAGAAGTCTCTATTAGAAATCGTGTTGGGCCATCCTTCGAACCCCATCTTCACCATAAAATAAAATATGGAAATGTGTCTATCATACACGGAAAGAAATGTTTAGATCGTGCAATTAATCTAGTAATATATTGAACTATAGTCCATTTTGTAAGATTAAAGTGTTTTGTCACGTTCACAAAAGCGCTGTTTAGTTAAACATACATCGCGCCAGGAAAATCTCTCAGTAGTAGCACCTTTCTGGTGAGAGTGGGAGCAGCAAACATTATGTTAGAAGCACGAGCTGCATCTTGTCAGAAGTAGATTGCGTACTCACCATTATAACAGATGCTGGAGGTGTCGTCCTGTTCACTTGTTTCCCAGTGATCTTACTAGTACCAACATAAATGCAATTTGTAATCACGTGCTCTGACTCGGCTCAGTGCGGAGAGACTTTCTTGGCTTGATTGATTAATTTTTTCGTGTTTCCGGGCGCGTCAACTGCTTCGGTCATTAGACCAGTTAGTGTAGTGCATGCTATTTTTTCTCGGGAGATGTCGGTGATCTTCCCCAGCTGGATGGCGATATCCGGCGCCGACCTACCGTCGGCTTGTGGGGTTTCCCCCTAACCAGGACTCTCCCACCAGCGGGGCACGCTCTAACGTCCCAACCGGTCTCCCGGAAATGTGATAGTGTTATCACATTAGTTATCATACTAAAGATAAAGGGTGATGAGTTTCTCGTCATCACGTATTGCCGAGTTCGGTTTTGAGGAAGAAAGAAAGTGAATGTCAAAGATTGAAAAATCGAAATCGAAATTTCTGGTATATGGGACAAATTTGTAGAGAACTATTGAGATTGATAAAGTCCTGGAGAAACTGTTACTGTAGACGAGCAACAGTTTCCTACTAAAGCTCCTGCAGATTTATCCAATATGAGGGCTGTTTGATAAGTTTGGTAAAAATGGAAGAAAAGAAATTTTTAAGAAAAAACTTACCTTATTTTTCAACGTAGTCTCCTTCTCGGTCTATACACTTTGCCCAGCGTGTTTCCAATTTTTTCATCCCATCGGAAAAATAGGATTTGTCAAACTCTGCAAAATACCCGTTTACAGCAGCAATCACTTCCTCATTTGAGGAAAAGTTTTGCCCACCAAGCCAAATTTTCAAATTGGGGAATAGAAAGAAATCACTCGGGGCTAAATTTGGCGAATATGGTGGAAATTAATAACACCGCTTCACTGCACAAATATAACTATTCACTTAGAACTACTGCACACAGGTTTATTATCGCTTGACCTATCCTTATCTTGGTGCACTCGCAGGCGACAAGGTAAGGCACAACGGAGCTGCGGAAACGATCCGCACAGCACGGCGGTCGGGCGAGAACGGTGACAGTATATTTGATTTCGCAGCTTTGAATGTAGGGATAATTCTAAAACAAATTAGGAAGAGCAAAGCATAATGACATTCATATGTTTTGAAGTTAGTTGAACTACATAGAAAGCACCTTCTGACGACAGCAGGACCTTCCAGAAATCCAGTTCACCAAAATTGCGACACAGCCACACCTACCAAGCGGAAACAATGTGAGACAGACCAATGTAAACAGAACAAAACAGCAAACTTTTGCAGAATGTGTGGAAAAGCTGCTCGCGGAAAGTATTTAAAATATGAAATAAACGTTATATATATATATATGAATTGTTCAAAAGTCTAGTTAAAATGTAAAAAGGTGTTTAATAAAAACATCTTTCACTGTACCATTTTTATTTTTTTCTCAGACAAAACAGAAATGTGTGTTTTAAATAACCCTTGGCTGCACGAAATACAACATTTCATTTTGTTTGATGATTATAATTTCAAAGGAACTACTTAATTTGGAAAGATATAAGAAAAAATCTTGGCAGTCCAAATGACCGCTCCGGCCCTTCTGAATATGCGAGACCATTGGCCCTAGTAGAGAGTGGGGAAGGACATCGAGCACTGCCAGAGAATCTGTGGGGGATTGATATGAATCACCTATCTTCTGAATTATGTACTAACGAAAGAAAGGTATTCCGAGCCAAGAAAGCTTACGAGCGAAGGCGAAACGAGTGAGGTATCTTTCTTGAGTAGATAAAGTATCTTCATTTTCTGCAGTTGTCTTATTAATCGTAAGTAGAAAGGAATGAAGAGGATATTTGTTTTTTATTCTCAGAAGAGAAGGATTATATACGCCGAAGTTGTAAAAGGAGGGTCCAGTTACCTTTCGTTTCGTAGATGGAAGAGGAAATTGAAGGGGTCAAGAGAACGCTCATTTCATAAATTCAAACCAAATGTCTTAGAATGTCAAACATTATGATCGAAATGCTGGACAAACGTTTCATACAACTACAGATGTATGTAGAAAGTAGCCAGAAGTGTATGTAGAAAATAAGATACATCTCATTTTTCTAAACTTTTGTTTTTCCTCTCTGACAAAATTTATAGACATGCGATTTAGCTCTATGTTCCTGCGACCCCTTCAATTATGGGAGGTGTAAATTTATATTTGCATATATTTTAGGCTGAAATACGAGTGAAAGGTTGTGTTCCTAACAAAAATGTGGCTTTGGTTGCAATGTGGAGGATTCTGTTTTGAAAAATGTGGATCTTGTTTATATGGGATACTGTTAAATTACACCAATCCGAGCACAAGTAAACGAGCTGTGAACGGAGAATGTTTGA
Organism: Teleogryllus oceanicus; assembly: GCA_964035755.1. Taxonomy (NCBI): domain Eukaryota; kingdom Metazoa; phylum Arthropoda; class Insecta; order Orthoptera; family Gryllidae; genus Teleogryllus; species Teleogryllus oceanicus. The sequence goes on along the minus strand of CAXIVR010000005.1, from coordinate 128,531,815 downwards.
CAGATGAACTGAATAGAAAGCAAGAAACGCGAGTAATTTAGTAGTAGTGACTGTGGATGGGATGGGTGACGGAGAGTGAAAAATGTTTGCGACAGATTTGAGGAATTGAGCACAATTCTTTATTCAGTAGACCAGTTTTCGATTAGTTGTGCCCCTGAAATGGATCAACTAATGTGTTTAGTTCGAATTCAGAAAAAAAAATTAGCAGTTATCTACATCTCATGCGATCTCATATTTATTTCCTGTTCCTGGGCTTCACAACCCGCCACGGGCCTTGGCCGACCAGCGGTGACCCAGTCTCTCGGCCATGGGATAAGAGGTTCGTGTGGGTAACACGATGACATCCCTTCAGCGTATACACTGCTCTTCATAACTTTAGGGCGGGCTTTCTCATCGTCACACCTCAATAGACAATTGTAACGAAAGCGCACGTGTACATTTAGCCTCGGGCGGGAATCGAACCTGGGGTTGCGCCGTGGAAAGCGAGTGCGCTCACCAACGAGCCATCGAGGGAGACTCATGATTATTTAACATACCAAAAACAGAATAAGAGACGTTGCATCAGCTCGAGAGCGCCTCGGGTGCGTAAGAAAGGTAAAGCTCGCGCCATGTGCGCGCAGGCTTCCGGCACGAGCGCCCGCCCGCGGCCACCTGTTGCGCCTCTCGCCCACGCAGCGCGCGGCCACAACGAGAGCGCGCGCTCAGGCCGCCGCCTTTCTCGGGCTTCGGAAACGGCCACATTTCACTGCCATTTCGAAACGGCGCGGCGCGGGGCGATCGGGGGCAGGTGCCGCCGCTCCAGCACGGGGAGAAGGCGGCGGCGGAGGAGGAGACGGTGGCGGCGAAGGGGGAGGCGGAGGCGAAGGCGGGGGCGGCGACGGAGGCGGAGGCGGTGGCGGCGGAGGGAGAGAAGGACGTAGAGGCCGAGGAGGTGGCGGCAGAGGGCGAGCGGAGGCGGAGGGCGAGCGGACGGCGGTGGCGGCAGCGGAGGCGGAGGCGGAGCGGCGGCGGGGGCGGTAGTGGCGAAGGTGGCGGAGACGCGGGCGGCGGTGGAAGTGGACGAGGAGGCGTGGGTGGCGCGAGGCCAGAGGAGATGCAGAAGATGGAAGGATACAAGAAGAGGTGGAAGCGGAGGGAGTTGAGGAACGTAGTGGCAGAAACAGACGCACAGGTGGAGTTGGAGTATACACCGGAAGTGGAAAGTCAAGGGGGAGTGGTGGAGGAGGCGAAGGGTGTGGGAAGTGAATGTAGGAGAGGAGCAGATTGGAAATGAAGCTGGAGGAGATGAAATGGAAGACGTAGAGAGAGAAAGTTACAGAGCCAGAGGTATAGGTAGAGGTGGCGGTGGTGGTGATGATGGAGATGGTGATGGTGGAGATGATAATGATGGAGATGAGGCAGAGAGGGATGAGGAGGTAGATGTGAAGATCGTTTCGAGAATGGAGGTGTAGCTGGGGATAGAAATGGACCCACAAGAAAAGACTGATTCCAGTGGGATGCTGGCGGGCAGATGTGACATTATTGGAGGAAGAAAAATCAAGACAAAGATGGGGAAGTAACGCTACTTACTGAAAACTGTCATTGAAGCAGAGCAGGAGGCACAAGCGAAGGAGGAGCCGAAGGTAGAGGAGCGATGGGGACGGAGGCGAAGGCGGAGGTCGAGGTGGAGGTGAGAGAAGCGCGCGTCATCCAGGCGTGTGGCGCCGCGTCCTCGCCCATTGTGCGCGTTCCGCGCGCGCTCTACATCCACCCCCTCCTCCGCCCACCGCTCGACCTAACGGTCCGCCCGGAGGAGGAAAACACTGCGGTGTGGGAGTGTGAACGGCTGGCCGGTGAGCGGCAGGTGGGCGAGCGGGAGAGCAGGTGGGCGGGCGATTTTCATGTTAGAAGGTCGACGCTAGGTCGCGTCGGGAATGACCCTGTGGTTGATTGAGTGATACCGTTTCCGGGCGTGTCAACGGCTATGTACATTGGTCCCGTAAGTTTAGTGTATGTTTTCATCGCGGATGGTGGTGGTGATCTTTCTGGATGGCGATATCCGGGGTTGATCGGCACGTCTGCTCGCGGGGTTTCCTCAACCAGGAATCTCCCACTAGCAGGGCTTCGCCCCAGTCGGGACATCCTCTACGCTCTTGACTGGTCTCCAGGCAAGTCCTTACTTTCTCCCGTAAATGCAGCGCCTATTTTCTCCCGCTGGATAACGAGATCCGGCACCGACCTACCGTCAACTAGCGAGGTTTCCCCAACCAGGTATCTGCCACCACCGGGGCACCGCCTCAGCCGGGACAAGCTCCAAGACCCGGACCGGTTTCCCGGCATATGCAGTGCATGTAAATGTGTGAGTAAGTAAGGGGTGAAGATAGAACAAGGAAGAAGAAGGAAAGATCGCGCGGGGTCCGTGACCGCATTCGCTTGTTGTTGATTGAAGGTTGCCGCATTCGCTTGTTGTTGATTGTAGAAACCAGGAAAATATCCTATCAGAATTGTCGGCCGCTAGAATTCTCCTCCTAGCCAGCGGCTGAATTCGACCTAGCCATCTAGCTTGTAGGGAGTGCCTTTATAAGTCAGGGGGTCGGTTATTGGGGCTGGGGGAGTAGTGGCGAGAGTTGCGGAACAGGTGCTCTAAGAAACGCAGGAGGACGGGCCGAAGTGACACAGAAATTTAGGAGAGAGTAAGCGAGAGAAGGAAGAAGTAAGTAGAGAAGCTGCGACTTTTAAATCGATACATTTTCCAACCATAACCCCAACAATAAAACGTATTGATTTTCAATATTATTAAACCGAAAAAACATCTGCTCTTCTCATGAATTTTTGGCACGTTGTAAAGAAAGAGCCATTTTTCAACTTACTTACACCAAGACTTTTAAAAAAATGCATGATAATTCACATTTTATTTTCCATTAACAGTGTGTACATTACTCATTTCTATTGGTGGAAAGTAACGCTTCTTTTCACTGTGACAATACTGCAGAATAATCACGGGAAGTGCCAGAAAGGTAAGAGAGAATGCCCTTGAAATATCAATATAATAGGTACAATCAATTACATACCGTATATTTAATTTGTCGAGAGTGTTACTACAGTTTTAGCATAGTTTACAGAATGTATGGGGAATGTTAACGTGAGCAGATGGTAAAGAGGCTAGGCTGCAGGCAGAGGCGGTTGCGTGGGCTAGCGCGGGGGTGGAGGGGGGGGGGGGGGAGGGAAAGGGGCGGGGGGGGCGGAACTGCGGCGCCGCGGAGGCGGCCGAGATTGTATCGCCGCCAGGAAGACTCTCGAGACAATCGAAAGTTCCCCGAAGATGGCAGCCGTATTTGGAGGGCCTCGAGAGACGCGGAGGCACGGCGAGGGACTTTGGCAGGTGGGCGGTGGGCCGAGACGAAGAGGTAGCTGAGATTAAAGGGCGGGAGGGCATGGAGAAAACGGAAAGTTGGCGGAAGTGAAGGGAGGACACTGGAAACAAACGGGAGATTTGGCGAGTTAGCGTAATGAAACACCACAAATACCACTTATTAACAATTTGCGGAGCAAGCCAAGACTGGTCCAACAATGTTCAGAAGAATGTAAGAGAAACTGAAAGAGAAAGAAAAAAGATTTTTAGGAAAACAATAAAGCACAGAATAATGAATTTAATTTGTCTTCCTTTCATTAGTACACATAAAAATGTGTCAAGGACTTCTCTTAGCACTTACTCGCTGAGAAAAATACTTGGAAAAACATTATGAACAATGCTTGTATCATCTACAGATAAAAAATAATCAGTTGATCCTTTATAGCCAATTAAGGGTACACATTCTCTCAGAATGTCTTCAGAACAAAGAAAATACGTTTGAAAAACTCAGCGTAATTCATAAGTCTTTTGACTTTCGGTTGTCCTGAGATAATTGTAATGTTTCAGGTGTTTGGTATTTTTCTGTAAAATTAGAACCAAAAAGTTTACAGTGAGTGTCCAGATCTTGTAAGCATATAGAGTTTTTCCGTTCCATCTCGAAATCTGGAACAAAACGGGCATTAGCTGTCACCAGCAATGGCGTGGGCGAAGGTGGAGGTTGAGACGGAGGCTGCAGGGTGACCTAGATCGGCCAATCGCTCGCGATTTTCCGCTGGATTCCGTACGCTTGAAGTCAGCGCTGTCACCGTCGTGTCCGCTTAACGCAAGCGACTGCAAGAGATTTCATTCAAAGTTGGCGTAGAAAGGTCAACTGTGTAACGCAATTGGTTCCCAAATTGATTTCGAAAGAACTTTGGATTCTGAGAAAAACAATCAAAGTTTTCTGGAACTTCCTTAGGCAATTCATGTGTATTTTCATGGTAATTAAAAAAAATGGAAATTATACGGTTTGTACGGAAGTACGGAAAATAAAAACAATTTAAACATAATTCAGTATAGTCCATAGGTTACGTGAAAAATTATCCGTACAAATCTAGTTGTTTAAATATGTATTTAATTACGAAATTAGGTTTAAACCGAATGATATATCGTGAACATGATGAACCAGGTAAAAATTATTTTGGTTATGAAAGGAGTATAAAATTTACTGAGTCTCACTACAGTAGGTGTCTTGAAACCATCGCCTTTGAAAACGAGCGACGTTAGGGGTGAGTTCAGAAGTTTTTCCCCTAGCCATACCTTATGATCTCTTTTCCGCGGCTTTGGTGGGATGTAGATGCCATTCGAGGTGAATCCCAGAATTAGAAAAGTTTGAATGCGGTAGGATACAGGTATTGTAATGAGACAAATGCCTTACAGGTATATATGCAAGTAATGTATTGTAATGAGTCTTACATAATCATATATATATATATATGCTCTAAATGTATATGACCTATTAAATAAATAAATTAAAACAAACTGGAGGTGCACAACAGCTCTTCTCCATCGAGTTAATGTTCAGTTTTTCTTGATCCACAGAGAGAATGCTGTGAAGGTCCCCTGCAGTATATGAGTGCCAACGCTCATGTTTGGTTTATAAGTTCATTGCTATGCTTCGCTTTGTTAGTTCGTTGCTCGTGTTGGACTGTTCTTTGTTTTATGAATACATATACGTGACTGAATTCATCAGTAAGGAGATTAACTGCGAAGACAAGCGCCGTAAGACAATGTCTAAAATGTCGGAATATGCTATGTAAAAATCTTCCAAACTAGAAAGATTACACATCTCTGACATGGCAGACAACGTGCATAGGCTCCATTCGATGCCGATGTTTGCCGATTTTCTGTAAACAAGATACGATTTTCTACTTGCTTATCAAAGACACTACATTCCCTGCCTTGCTTCTGGACATATAATCATAGATTTTCCGTTCCTACTTTTTATATAAAGGTCAGATATAACCCAGTACTGTTTTTGTGCGCAAAAAGAAATACATATGATCTTGATACTCGTAAGATTAAGGGTAAGGGCCGGGAAGAATTTCGCCTAGTTGTGCTCCCAAGAATAAATCAATTTGATTGTTAGCGTATGAGCAGTCAAGGAAGTTACTTTTGGCCACATTTTCTTAAATTTCTTCACGTATTTATCATCCTCTGTGTGAGACCTTTTGCAACCGTTTTGGCGTTTTTATTAATTCCCTACTAACCGTTAGGAAATAAACAGACCATTTATAAAAATATAACAAAAATAAAATTAAAATTACAATAATTTAATATATTTTTAATCATAAATTACGAAAATTATTTGAATTGAGCTATGAGCATTAAATAATGGCAATCGCTGTTGCAATACGAAGTCTTCGACTCGAGCATTAAATATTAAGGATACGTGGAAATTATGATACTATTTATTCAGCTCAAAGTAAGATATGTTTATCAACTGAAACATACGTGTACACCTGCAGGAACTTAAATAGCCCAGCTTTCAAGGTAATATGTTCTAAAGAGACAGTTTCGAAATGTGGTCTTAGGAGGGTGATAAAGAGGTACAAGAGTTAATTACATCCTTAAGTTGCTCCCTTTCTCTTTTTCATCACCCCTCTATATTTGCTTTGTGTGAGCTTACACTACCGTGATTTAAACACTCATCATCACTTCATTATTGTCTTCCAACTTCATAAATCTGCTTCAGCCAATATTAAAACACCAAGATAGCCAGGCATTATTAGCTAACTCTTCATGAAAAAGAAATTAACTCGTCGCACGCGGCAAATATCTTCCCTTCGTGGTTGTTATTAAGCCAACTGACACTACATCGTCCATCGTTGTTCAGACAGGTGAATATAGTTTGATGTACAATTTTCTACACCGTGTAATGTAAATTACATCCTTGGATGGCGGCAAAATGAGCTGCAATGAGCTTGCGAAACTTGATAAAGCATCTGCGCGAGAATTTTTCGCAGAGACTGATGCCTTTGAATATTACAGAATGTGGAACACAATTATCAAAGTATTTCTACATTTTACGATTGACAGTACAAAATGAATATCTGTGTGTGTCGCTAAAATAGCGGCGGAACGATCTAATTACTATAAATATTTTGGAGATAAGGTTTTATTGAGACGAAGCATGCATATATCATCGATAGTACATCGGAAGATGTGATGTTTTTTTGGGGATGTGATTGTTTTTGTTTTGGAGCATAAAGCGAGAAACAAGGCAACTTGGGTGATAATTGATGATCCACTGTCGTGTATTCGCAAAGTAAAGATTTTGGGAGTTATAAATTTCGTAAAGAAATAAGCTTTATTGAAATGTCTGTCAAATGTATGTTATAAAACTTCACTAGCTAATGAAGCAGGGGCGACCTGAGATGGTAGGCATCAGTTGACAGTTTTCAGTTTTTTACGCAACTCCGGTTTAGCTTTGAGAAGTTTTCTTCTGTCCATCGAAACTACATATATTGGGCTCTCTTATGCTTTTTTTTAAAATTCGTGAATGTTAGAGTATTTTATTGCAAAAAAAAACGCTTCTTGTCCTTTTTGGATCATTAAGTAGGTAATATTATTTATTTGTTGCAAGATTAAAAGGAACATTAATTTTAACAATGATACATAATGCATTATTTACCATTTGGACTGTATAAATGAGTATAAACAACCTGTAACAACTACTGTACTACAGCTTCCGGGTCAATGACCCCATCTCGATCAGGTTTTTCGTCCAGTTTCCCTGATCCATTGAGCAAATGCTGAGATGGCCCCTTGTTTTGCTTCTGGACATAAATGTAACTTCATTTCTGTGCACGTCTTCTAGAATTCAGTGGGAAATACAATTATTCAAATTATCGTTTCCATGTCGCGGCAGGAAGTAATAAGAGCCAAAATGTATTGCTTATTTTCTTTGAAAATAGATTTTATTACATGGGAGTTTTGTTTTTTTCTCCTTTCAAAATTCAAAATTTATTGCTTGTTTATCCTTGAAAACATGGGAGTTTTTTTTTTGTTTTTTCTCCTTTCAAAAATTCAAAATTTAAGTAGTATATGACTTGGGACTAGGGATCGCAGAATTTTGAAAATGTGCACACAATTCACTTTTCCCATAGCACGTCATACGCAGTTTTAACTGTTTTTTGACGTAAAATAAATAAAAAATAAAAAAATAAAGTAATATAATGGTTAAATATTTTAATAATTGGACTAGTAACTGGTTAAATTATTATGTTATTTATATCTAATTAAATGAATCACTAATTTAAACTCTGGTTTAATAATTACATATAATGGTTAGCTGATGTATTAAATTTAATTTTATAAACGATTTGAAGCTTGATTACACCTGAACTGAATTTCAGACTACTTTAAACTCTTTTAAAATCGGAATTATCCATGTCACATGAATTGAAGTTGTAAACGAATAAATCCATTTCCGTGTATGTATTGGTGTGTAAAATAACTGATAAACGTTATCCAGTTCAGAAAGTCGTTCGTGCATAAGCGAACATTATAAGGGATTATTTCTTCTTTTATTGATGATAAAGAACATTGTCCAATTTCTAAATTTAAGTAAAAACAAATATTTATACAAAATATACATGTGTTTGATTGTGATTCACAAAACATCAACCACGAACTCTAGAATCATAACTAGTTAAGTCCTTGAACTAGATTTCACTTCAACGGTGGAGACCTAGACCATCAGACGTCTCTTGATGAACGTAATCGAAATTATTCAATGACGGAAAGTGTCGCTGAGTAGTGAAAGTCTACTCGACCAGTGAACACGTACACCGGTATTAATTGCAGCGGAGAAGAAGCGAAGTACAAAGGAGAAAGAATGGGAGAGAGACAAAAAGGGCGGTGATATAGAAGGGCATTGGTGACTAACATTGTGTCGGCGTTATCGGTAAAGTTTATGTAGTCACTACTCACAAAAGGGGTAGGGAATACTACAATAATGAGCGTCTCATTAGTTTTGATTCAGTACAACATTCAGATGAAACTTTGGGAATATTTGAAATGTGCAAATCTTAGAATTATAATAATTGTTAAAATTATTTCCTCTACGATAATTAGAACTTTTAGTATAGAAAGAAGATTATATTCTAAAAAAGGGAGTTTAAATGAGCTTGTTTTTTTCTTAATCACGTTTCATATATCAAACTGGAATAGAGAACATGACTGTAAGAAAATTAATACTTTCCCATGAGCTTAGTTTTCATTTTTATTTAATTTCGTATGATAAACAATCATTTAGCTCCTAAGCAAAGAGGTGATTTTTTTGCATTGGCAGATAAAATGATATCCATTCAAGATAACCACCAGAAAAGTGATTATCTTGTTTAAATTTCAGAAAACGTTGAATACCTGCCTCTTTTCAACAAACCGAAAAGAAATTATCCTCTAATAGTTACGACATGAGTATTATAAGACATTTTATTACAACACGAGATTGCAGAATAATAAAACAAGATCGTAAGACCGAGTTTGATGACCACTCGAATATTGTAATAAGATGTTACGTTAGGAATATCGTACAACGTTTTATACACTTTGTAAACATTCCCATGAACGATAATTATTGTCTATATTTGAAGTCCTGTGAAAGATGCCATACTGATGTTAGAGGCCATGTGATGAATACTGACTAAGAGGCCATGCATTGTTTCTAACAATACTTGCATTGCGAAACTGATTATTACTATCGGTAATAGTAGGTCATGGACATTATAATTGTACATCATTACATTGTATATTGCATTGTTATAATTGTATCGGAATAACTCATAATATTACAACGATTTTTTTTTTTTAAAAATCAGAGGAATACATTTAAAAAAATATGTGAAAACTCGAAATGAATGATGAAAACCATTATTTCATGTAAGTAAGAAAATGTTTTAATCTACTTACATTTTCCTTAGATTCTTGTAGACCTTTACTTTATTTCGTTACTATACAAGCGGTAAGATTATTCGCAGATTTTCGACTATTTCTAAAAATTTATAAATTTCAATCATATTCCTTGTACTTGTATAATATAGATTTCTTTAGGATTTTTTAGTGGTGATTGTATTTAGAAAGTATTATAAATTTTAATATATTTAATTAAAATAAAATTTATAAAAATTTATAGTGTAAATTTGAATATAGGATTTTTCAAGTGATGATGTGTGTAATGTAGACGATATCCAGCATTAATACTTTGCGTGGGCGGTGTGGCGGAGGGCGGGCGGGTCGCGTCGATGAAGTCGTGCGGGCGGTCGCCGCCCAGCGACGACATCCAGCGCCCCCGCCGCCGCAGCCGAGAAAGTTATCGCGCTGCTTGCATGATCGGCCGGCGGCGCGGCGGCGGCGGCAGGCAATAACCCAGGGCCCGGCTCCGGCGCCCAAACCGGTCCAGACAGCGTCGACGACGCTGACGGAGGTGGCGGCGGCGGCAGTGGATTCGGCGGTGGGGACGACAGGCGCGGGAGGGGTGACTGGGGCGACAGGGCAGGTAGGGCGGCGGGGGCGGTGACGGCGACAGTGGAGAGAGTAGAGTGAACGACGGGACTGGTGGGAGCGGGGCGGGACGGCGGGGCGGGACGGCGGTGGAGGGGGCGGGGCCGGAGCGGAGGGGTGGCGGGGCGGGGCGGTGGAGGCGGGGCGGCGGGGCGGGCTGGCGGGGGGGCGGCGGGAGCGGGACGGCGGGGCGGGACGGCGGGGCGAGACGGTGAGGGCGGGACGGCAGGAGCGGGTCGGCGGTGGAGGGCGGCGGGGGCCCGGAGCGGTGGCGGGGCGGGTCGGCGGGGGCGGGTCGGCGGGGCGGCGGGGTGGGGCGGCAGTGGCGGGGCGGTGGTGGCGGGGCGGCGGGGGCGTGACAGCGGTGGCGGACGGGATCGGCGGTGAGGGCAACGGGGGAGGCGTGGGGGCGGGGACGGGGGCGGCGAGGTAGTGGGCGTGGTGACGGGGACGGCGGCGGCGCGACGACGGGGGTGGCGAGGGTAAAGTGGGCGACGGAGGTGGAAGAGGGATCGGGTGGAGGCGTTGGGCCCTTGCGCGACCTCAGAGACCCCAGCGTGTTCGATTGTGTCGCTCCGTGTTGCAGCCCCACGACAGTTGTACTCGCCGCCCCCGCTGCCCTCGAGTGTCCTCACAGTGTCGCCACTCTCCGGACGAGACCCTCCCTTCACGACCCACGCCAGATGTGTGGGTGTTGCCTTGGGGAACAATTAATGACATGCTACAATCAGTTACGGCGGGGGAGAACAGAAAGGGTATTGCATTTATATATACGTTCGGAGGATAGAAATTCAATGATGAAGATAAAGGGATTTTTGAATATATTGTTATTATTCTGCTGTATCTATTACACGGTGGTCGGTAATGGCTTGTACTTCTTCGAATATCATTACAAATAAAGCACTACTTTATTCGTCTTTTGGAAAATCTTAATTATAAAATGACTGTTTTTTCGAGTTCCGTGAAATTATTCTTGTCGTCTTACTACTCGCATGTTATTACAGTCAGCCACATCAGAAAATCGAATTCTGTAAGCTTCCAGAACAGTGCGTGATTGCATGCGTTCTCAGTCATGAATTTACATCACCTAATTACTTACGTTACATGCTGTTTACACCACGTGTATATTGTCGTTAAAGCAGTGTACAGCATGAGGCACCTAAGTTGGCCACAGCAAATTCCTTCACAACGATTTCATAGGCTTTCAGGGACGGAGTTTGTGTCATACCCTGGAAATAGTTTGAGGTATCGGGATACGGTTTGCTCTAAGATGATGTAGATGAAAATAACATATTTTCTTTTCTTATTTGTAATATATGGATTTTGGATATATTTAGAAGAAATATTTTGAAAATATTTAGATTTCTGTTTAGAAAATGAAAGTTGACGAAACGAAATGAAAATGAAAGAAAACGAAATTAGTTATTTCCCGCATCATCTTCAACGAAGTGGAGAAATTGGCATCCCGACTCCTCAAACCTTTCAGACGTTATTTGCTGCGTCCAACTTAGGCATCTCATCCTGTTTATAATAGCTGTATGACAATCAACAACATTTTTGAAAAGTCTTTCGGTTCTTTGGGGCTTATTAGTGTTATAAATTATAAAATGTTTATTTAGTGGTTTCGATTTGCAGAATTCTGCGTTTTCATAGATGAGATTTTCTTCATTGTATTGTGATGTAAAAGAAAAATTAAAATTAAATGTTAAGAACTGAAGAGTGCAGATTTTTTTACTCATATTAAAGTGTATTAAACGATAATAATCATTCAGTGAAATGTAGAAACTAGGAAATTTTTATTGTAATTTTTCTTTCCTCAGCAGAAATATTGGGTTGGTATTTAATTTTCTTTGTTTTTATGTAATAATATAGTTTTATGATTTTTATTTCAATTTCATCATTTCAGAAAAATGCTTGAGCCACATTACATGTGAAAAGCACGGTGAATCATCAACTCAACACATCAATTATATTCACTCGTTACACAGGTTGCCAATATTTAGTGTTAATTAGTAAATTTATGTTAGCATTGCCAGTAGGTAAGCAAGCGACAACTACACTGTGTAAGGAGTAAATTTTAACAGAGTGGGTAATAGTTCAATATGTAACGCATTATGTGCAAATCATGTACATTTTGGGAAGAGAGATCTCACAATGAATGAATACTTAGTCCACATACCGTATTCTACAATCATCGGATGCAGAATTTATTTTTAACAACGCAACAGCTGCTTTAATACTAAGAAACAATTATCGAAGAGCAAATTTATGTCCATGTATGAGCAGTTTCTTCTTTCCCCTTAAAATAAAAATTCTTATTAGTGTGTATTAACCGTATCAAATTTACCACCTGGAATGATTTTCGCTATTAGACCATTATTACTAGATTAATCAGATTATTATTGGCAGCATATTGCTGAGCAATCCGAATTGTATTTGCCGAGAGTAGATTTAAAACACTGCACCCATTTTACAGGTAGCACAGACCCCTGTATGTTGTGAGAACAGTTCAGCGCAAAAGAATTCCTAGCAAAAACGCTGACTATGACTTGTCCACTTTCGCAGCCGTTTCGCGTTCGCGTGCGGGCGACAACCGCCGATTACGCACCTGCCGCCCGGGTGAAGCGCCACGTCGCCCGAGGAATCCCGGTCCCCTCGGGAGGCTGAAAGTGCGTGATTTGGCGTCGCACAGTGGCACTTTCTCGAGATTTCGGCAGCGACGACAGCGTTTCTCTTGTCGCTTGCGGGTGCCGCCGCGCCGCGGCAGCCACGCCGTCGAACGCCAGCGTATTGGGGAGGTCGCCTCCCACTTCAACGCCTGCACCCCCCCCTGCCCCGTTGCGTGCGCACGAGCGAGTTCCTGCTTCCGCACTGCTTGGCGGAGAATCGACGCATCGCCGTGCGCTCGAAACCTTTACGAGAGGTAAAGTAGCACCGGAAGAGCTGCGGGCGAAAGCGTAAGGTAATGGCGGGGTGGGCAAAATTAGACGTTTCCGACGTGTTGGCTACTGTGGAAGCGTAATTGAGGCACTCAAAATAAACAGTACACGCAACGCGGAATTCTAATTGTGATCCTTCAGTGTAAGTTCGAGGAAGAAGAGTTTAAGTTGGACAAAAACTGGCTGCAGACGCCAAACATAATAAATTCTACGTACGATGAATAACATCGTTTAACGCGTAATGAACGGTCGTGAAGTGTATTATTCTTATATTAATTTGTGACTGTAATAAATCTCATTATCTATCATATTCTCAACAAGCACTTTTTCGCTTTTTGTAATTGTTCAATTACGAATTTTTACATGCAGTGGGAAAGAAAACTAGATTACAGAAAGGAAGCTGTTGGTTTAACAAAATAATATAAGATGCCAACGAATAGTACGCCATTGATGCAAAAAATGTGGTATTTCCTTGACTACGAGGTAGGAAAGAGGAAATTTAGTGACGTTGAATTAGCATTGATTATATAATATCGACGTTCAGGAATGAAATACGTTTAGAAATTCATTTCTTTTGGGAGCGTCTCACTATAAGTGTGTACTGTGTATTCAATATTTTCCTAACCTCCCTTGAAATCATCAATGTTTATTATTGTATTTAGTATTTCGCAGAGAGCCCAAAGCACGACATACCGCTAGCGAGCCCTTGGGAATGTATTAGCGGAAGATTGTAGCTAACAAATGGATGCTGTCTGGGATTATTGCTGCTACTCATTGCGGAGTTTGACTCGTGTACGACTCTAGCTGTACTTACGGTAGCATGTCCGAAGGTGTCCGCTTGATAGACGTACAAACAGTGAAGAAATCTGATGAGATGTCATTACATATGTTAATAAATCAATTTATTAAGGCACCTAATAAATTCACTCCAGAAATCTATTCACGACTGGGGTGGGCGACTACATCTTCTTGAAACTAAAACAATATTTACGAGAGATTATTTTTCAGTCCCATGAATAAGTAGTACTTTTAGAAGTACATGAAGTAGTAGTACATGATATGCTGTAGCGAGATTGCTGGTGTCCACAACTGCCATGTCTACAAACCATACTTTCTTCTCATTTTATTCCAGAGTGTTATATCCGGTCTGTTATGATGTACTGTACGGTCCGTCAAAATACTACGATCCCAGTACAATTTATAGTTATTGTTTTCTAGTACATTCTTTGGGATATACTTGTAGTATGGTGTATTATGGCATGGTGCTAAACCACAGATCTTGACGAGTTGGGCGTGGATAATTCGACCCACCATATCATGCCTGTTCTTATACTTCGTTGGGGCGAGTACACTGCATCCTGCTGTAATATGTTGAATTGTCTCGCCGCGTTGGCCACAGGCCCGAGCAGTTATCAGAGGTCATCTCTGGATCTTTGATGACATATTTGAGATAGTTTCTGGTTGCAATGACTTGATCTTGAATGGCAACCATGAACCCCTCAGTCTCTGGGTAGAGATATCCAATGCTGAGCCATTTGTACGACATGTCTACGTCTACATTTGGATTGGCTATTTCAGCTGGGTATCTCCCATGGATTGCTTTGTGCTTCCAGAGATCTATCTCTTGTTGGAAGAGGGCTCTTGAAGTTCTATATTAAGCTATTGAGACTCAGAGGTGTATAATTGTAGTCCCTTCAAGTACCACTTTGTGTAGATGAGAAGATAACGCTTTCTTCCTGAAGTATTCTCTCATACTGGTAATCTGTTTGAAATGGAGATTACTTATTTCAGGATACCACGACCTCCCATCTTCCTTGGAAGCGTTACCCTCTGAATTGAGCTTTTGGGGTGGTGGTATTGGGAACGGCTCATTTGGACTCTAATAAGTCTTTCCAAGGATTCAATATCCGTCCTGGACCATTTAATGATGCCCAGTAGAAAGTTATTACTGGTATTACATACATGTTAACCGCTGCAGTTAGGTTTCGTGAATTGAGGAAGGTTTCGAATAAACCTTTCAATCTCTTCTCGAATTCCACCTGCAGCTTTTCTTAATTTCACTGTGGATTATCAGCTTGTTTTGTTGAATTCCAAGTATTTATAAAGTTCATTTTCTTCCAGGGCTGTTATAGTCTCCCTGTCAGCGTTTCTTCTTCTTCTTCTTCTTCTTCTTCTTCTTCATTATTATTATAACCATCTTGATAATAGCCTTTTATTTCTGCAAATTAAATCGGTGAACGGTAACAGAGATTGGAAGCGTTCTTGTCATCAAATTTCTTTACTGTTTATATGTCTATAAAGCGGACACGTTCGGACATGCTACTGTAAGTACAGCTAACGACGAACACGAGTCAAACTCCGCAATGGGCAACAGCAAGAAGCCAACCAACCAGCCATTTGTTAGCAACCATCTTCCAATAATACGTTCCGAAGCACCCGCTAACGGCACGTCTTGTCTTGGGCTGTCTGCAGCAGGTATCGGCGGTTGAGAAATTTGGCCGGCGCTATGTAATTATTCGTCGGAACGAACCAGCGGAAACGGCACTGGCTGAACCGCCTCCGCCTGCAACCCAGAAGGCCAGACCGGCCCCGCTCACTCGCTCGCTCGCGTGCGTGTGTGACCGCCTTGGCTGACGCCGGGAGGCCGTTTCACTGGACGAGTCCCAGGACTGATTCGATGACGATTATAATAATGGGCTATGACAATCGTTGAAGACGATGACGGTGGCAATTTTGACGATGATTGAAACGATACGTTATGTCGATGTCCAAGAGAACGAATTTATTCTATGTGAAATGATACTTATTAACGTCATTAGAACGTTATTTGTGAAGCGGGTCGTGTCATTCATTACTTTTCGTAATACCGCATTCTTAAAAGAAGAAAGTTATATGAAGAAGAAATACCTATTTTTGGAATAGGAATACTCGTACGCCATCAGTAGCTTCAATTTATGAGTTTCAATTGTTCTTCACGGCCGGCCAACTGTTAAAATCCTTTACAAACACCGGCCGTTAACAGCGGCATTTCGTTCATCTGTTTAGCTGCGTTAAGCCGATGGAACAGAACAGTATTAGAATAATAGCATTACCGATGGCGAAAGTGATGGTGTTAGCGATGGTAATTAAATGTTGACGTGGGCTCACTGGGTCGTCGCTTTGTCGCACGTCCCCACTTATAGCTGATGACTAGAGAGCGGATTGTAATGAAATGTCTTTTTTATTGTCACTTTAGAACAATGCCTTTTAGTATAGACAATAAATTTATGTTATAACAAAAGGAAATTTTTATATTACATTTTTTACATGTTTACGATGCAACAAATGTTCCCCACAGAATTCCTGAGTATCCTATTCGATTTCTTCGCTCAGAAATTGTAATGTCACTCAGAATTGGAATTGTAGGAATATAATCCAAGGATAGGACGGTGACGCCTATGAGCGCCATTTTCGGTTGCGCCGATTTCAACTCGATAATTATGGACATTTGTTATGATTTATTTATTTATTTTTTATTGTATATTTATATTATGTCTTTTAGTTTATTTATTTATTTATTTATCTGTTATTATTTATTTTTTTTTTTTTTTTTTTTTTTTTTTTTTTTTTTTTTTTTGTTATTTTTGTTTTTGTTGTTATTATATTTATTTTTATTTGTTGTATTTATTTTTTATTTTTTTTATTATTATTTATTTATTTATTATTTTTTTTAATTTATTTATTTATTTATTTATTTATTTATTTTTATTTATTTATTTATTTATTTTATTTATTTTACGTCAAAATATTAAACTGCGTATGACGTCTATGGAAAATGATTGTGTCACTTTCAAAATTCTGTGATCTACATTAGTCATATATTAAATTGAAAAAAAAAAAAAGCTTCCATGTAAGGAAATCTATTTCCAAGAATAAATTTGCAATACATTTTGGGCTCTTATCCATAATGTCCTTCGACGACTTCCTGCCGCAACAACATAGAAACGGTAATTTGAATAACTATATTTCCCACTGAATTTTGGAAGACGTGCACAGATAATGAAGTTACATTTATGTCCAGAAGCAAAACAAGGGCCATCTCAGCATTTGCTCAATGGATCAGGGAAACTGGACGAAAAACCTGATCGAGATGGGGGTCATTGACCCGGAGGCTGCAATACAATACTTGTTACAGGTTGTTTATATACATTTATACAGTTCAAATGTTAAATAATGCATTCTGTAAAATTGTTAAAATTAATGTTACTTTTCTTGTGATGCTCAGTGTAGTCTCTAATTGTATAGAAACAGTTATGCAGCAGAAACGATTTCACTTGGGATTTACAATTTTCTATCGAATTTAATTGTTTTCTCTTTTTTAATAGACATCGGATTTTTTGAAAATATATTCCGCCCTTAAGCAAGTCATTTTTGACAAAAACCACTGATTCGTAAATCAACAGACAAGGTAATGGTAAAATTTCTATATCAATGAAGAGAGGTTTACATGAATCACGTGGGTGGGATTTGGTTATTATTCGTACAATTTGCTTTTGTAATCTAAAAGTCTGGGAGCTATAAGATGTATTTCCCCAGAATATTATGCCATATCTCAGGCTTCATATCTCAGATTTCGTGGTAACGAACAGTTCGAATCAAACGTTTGTAATCTGAGTTCACTTGAAGTAAGGATGGTTGTTGTTATTGTGTTTCCGGCGCGTCAACTGCATTGGCATTTGTCCATAATTGTAGTTGCATGTTTTTCTCGGATTTGGGTGATCTTCCCCGCTGGATGGCGATCGCGACAACGCTACCGTCGGCTAGCGGAGTTTCCGTAACCAGGACTCTTCCGACCAGACGAGACCGCCAGTCGGACAAGCTCTAGCTCACGACCGGTGTCCGGATATGATGGAGTGTAGTCATGTTAGTGTAAGATGTTGTGTAAGGAGGATAGGACAAGGAAGAGGAAGGACAGATCGCGCCGGTCCGTGCCCGTTTGGTAGGGTACTGCTCGGCATTCGCCTGGTGTTGATCGGGAAACCACGGAAAACTACCGATCAGGCAGCCGGCCGCTGAATTCTCTCTCAGACAGCGACTGGAATTCGACCTAGCTGAAAGCTAGTGTCGAAAATCCTCGCCGTCAGGACTCGAACCAGGACCTCCAGGTTAGAAGCGCTGCAGTGATATCAGTTGATGCTCTGAGCTACCCTACCGGTTTGAACGTAAGGAAGAAGCCTCGATTACATCAGTAACATATCCAGAAGTTTTCATCTGAATTGGTTTTGATCAAATTTACGTCACTAACACCTATACACCGATAATGACATATGCATCTTAAATCATCATCATCATCATTATCATCGTACTCGTCGCCAACGATTGCCATAGTCTATCAAATTAATCAAAAGCGTCTCCGAATAGTAGCAGTACCATACAAGCATTATCCCCATTGTTAATATCTTCATCACAACCGCCAAATTACATTCATAACCTGAGCGACAAAGCCGTCATCTCGGACACGGCCATACGAGTAACTATCACCATTTCTGCCACCAGCTTCGTCCCAATCGCCGCAGCCGTCACCACCACGTTCGTCGTCTTCTCGGAACAATCGCACGCGTCGTCCGCAGCTCCACGAAGCGCCTCCCCCCCCCCCCCCACCCCTCCCCCACCCTCGCATTGCCGCGCGGCGGACGCGCCGGCGGCGGGTCACTGGCACACCACGAAAGCGCGCCTGGGGACGCTCTTAAATGCTATCCATTAACTGGCGATTCCGGGCGCGTCAACTGCTCAGGTTAGCCTCGTAAGGGTGGTGATTGATTGATTTTTCGTGTTTCCGGGAGCGTCAACTGCTTCGGTCATTAGTCCCGTTAGTGTAGTGCATGTTTTTTCTAGGGAGATGGCGGTGATCTTCCTCCGTTGGATGGCGAGATCCGGCGCCGACCTACCGTCGGCTAGTGGGGTTTCCCCCTAACCAGGACTCCCCAAAACCGAGGGTGGTTTTTTGTGGTTCCGACCCAGTCGGGACAAGCTCTAAGCTCCCGACCGGTCTCCCGGAATATGTGGTAGTGTAGTGCATGTTACTGTGTGTGTTGTGTGTGTGTGTGTGTGTGTGTGTGTGTGTAAGGAGAGGATAGGACAGGAAGGGAAGAAGAAGGAAAGTTCGCGCGCGGTCCGTGGCCCGTTTGGTAGGATACTGCTCCGGCATTCGCCTGGTGTTGATCGAAGAAACCACGGAAAACTACCTATCAGAGCAGCCGGCCACTAGAATTGTCCTCCAGACAGCAGCTGAATTCGACCTAGCTGAAAAGCGAGTGTCGAAAATCCTGCCGCCGTGTGGAGTGGGAACCTAGGACCTCCCGGTTAGAGGCGATGCAGTGACATCAGTTGATGCACTGAGCTACCGCTACCGGTCGTAATGGTTGTGCATGTTTAATCGCGAGGTGGTGATATTTGCTCATTGGGTGGCGAGGCTTCGCGCCGATCTACTAGTCGGCTTGCGAAACTAACTTTTTTCCCCCAAGCAGGTATCTCTCACCAGCCGGGCACCGCCCCAGCCGAGACAAACTAAGCTCCCGACTGATCTCCCGGTGTGTGTGTGGTTGTGTAGTGTATGGGAGTGTAAGGGGTGAGGATATAATAAGGAAGAGGAAAGAAAGATCGCGGGCGGTCCGTGGCAATTTGTTAGGGTTCTGCTCCGGCGTTTGTTTGGTGTTGATCGAAGAAACCACGGAAAAGAAACATTAGAGCAGCCGGCCGCTACGATTTCTCTTCCAGATAGCGACTGAATTCCACAGCCCCGAGTCGAAATTCCTACGACCGTCGGGAATCGAAACCTAGGACCTCCCGTTTAGAGGCACTGCAGTGACACAGGTATCTCGTGACACCTTTAGCCACCTAAGCCGGTTTAAAAAATTTTCGTTAACTTCGTAAGGATATCTGGGTCCTTGTGATGCAAAATAATCTTGCCAATAAAAACAATTGAAAATTTGGATAGATATATATTTGCGATGACAATGTACGTTAATTTTTACTCTGAAAAATTTCTCTCACACTTTTGTTTTTTAAATAAACAAACTCTTTTCTTCGATTACGTGCGAAATTCTTCGTGTTATAATTGAAATAAATCATGAAATATGGCTGCATTACACCGGTATAATAACTAATACTACAATATACAACTAATATAATTGAACTCATTAAACGTGTTCCTCTCTCTTACATTTCTAATTTATTCAAAAGGTTGAACAGAGAAGCCCAATAATGATTATCTTCGAATTTTTTATACTATGGAATCCTTCTCATATTAATAATCTGTATTACAGTACACCTGAAGATGCGGACAATCGGGTCGCGAAACGTCACGGTTTATAGGCAAGATAAAATAAACATATGTAACCTAAAGCAATTGTTTTGATTGTCGTTAATATGAGAAGGATACCACTGCATGAAAAATATTTACTCAAAATGCTTTAGAATTGAAGAAGTATTACATTCATAATTTCTGAATATACACCAAAACAAATGTTTTAAGAAAGTTTTTAAAAAGAAATACAAATTTTCAACCATAGAAACGCTAAGGCTGTCATATAATGCAGAATGCAACTTCAGGAAAGCAACGCTTAGGAAAAAGTCCTGAAAGCGTTCAGTTGTCACTTTGCAATTAGCTCTGACAAAGCTCAATGAGCTCACAGTGAAACATGTGCCTTGTATAAGTGCAATGACATATCATTAACTTATTAAGAAAAACAAAACCGCACACCAGCGTCGAAGCCGTTTAAGAAAGTGTTCGAATAAAAAAAGCTTCTGGTGAATTCGGCAGCGAATATGAGAATCCAATTAGGACAGAGTTCGAAGCACGTTGCAAGCGGTCGGATGCACGTAAAGCTAATTCCGCTGGACAGAATATGCCTGACTAGACACGCTGGTTCGAGATTTCCCTTACTCGCTGCCACAAATTACTAAAAAGTTTAATATGAGACATCCTTTCAAACATTTACTTAAAGAAAGACGCGAATGGTTACTTATTTGATAGTGAAGCCTGTTTGGAATCACAAAACAAAACTTCGAACTTTTTTAACGACACCCGTCGACCCCATCACAGATGCTTAGCTAGAATTCACAAGCGAAGTTCTGTAATATGAGGAACGTTACATTAATCGCGAATAGCGGAGCCGTTTGCTCAAA
Organism: Teleogryllus oceanicus; assembly: GCA_964035755.1. NCBI lineage: Eukaryota > Metazoa > Arthropoda > Insecta > Orthoptera > Gryllidae > Teleogryllus > Teleogryllus oceanicus. The sequence goes on along the minus strand of CAXIVR010000005.1, from coordinate 128,510,833 downwards.
TACTTATTGATGCCTCGATTTTATCAAGGTTTATACGTTTTAAAGGAAGATCATCCTAAGGGTAAGTATCGATTAGAGCTTCACAGCGTCACAAAAAAGTAAATTCCAGATTCCTGGGCGGGTATCAGCTATTCCGGTCGAAAAGGTATGTAGGGTGAAATCCTGACGTTTCGAGACTTTTTAATTTCGACGATCCTCTTTCAGGAGGCAGACCCAAGATCCATTGTCGATTCAACGATAGAAGGGACCGCGAAATTATCAGTTCGGATAGTGATTATAGATTTCAAAAATAAGTTATATTAACGATCACAAAAAACTCTGTGACTGAATTTGAAAATTTTACTAACGTTAGAGACGTTAAACTATATTTGTCGTAATTCATATTAAAAATGATACTTGATCTCATAATTATGTCCGTCAAACGAAAAAGAATAAAATAACAAAGTCAACGCAACAGCTACTTTTTCCTCTTTCCCGAACACTTTGTATCCCTTGTATTTTCCCTTTTGCTTACCTTCTATTTTAACACCTTCCTAACTTATTTTTTCCATTGTTTCTTATTTTGTCTTTTTTTAAATTTACCTGTTGATGTGTTATCGTATTTCCATTCTTTTTTTAAATTGCCATAGTTGAGAATCTTTCATTGGACGAAGATTTTTTAAATTATTTTTTCTAATATTTCTAGTTTATTCAAACTTCAATATTAGTCATCCGCCTTATACGGAAGTTGATTTTTGTATTTTAGTTTTATTTAATTTTTTTAATACGTTCGTTAAATTGCTAAAATGTTTAGTTTGTAAAACCACGTTTTCTTTCCATACAGCAATTTCTTTTCTTCTAGAGCGTACTATTGTAAATAATATTCTTGAATATACTTCCCTAGAATTTGAAACATTTCATTTCTCCAACTTTTACATGATCTTTTTATTCTTGAAATTCACATGTTTATTTTGCTGTGCTCACGTTTCGGTCCACTTCGACTGCATTCTGCTCCGAAGGAACTTGAAGGCTGCCGTCTTCTGCGAAGGAACCTGAGTTCGGGGGAAGGTCCTTCGCGCTAGGGAATGTGGAGCGCCGATCGTCCTTCTCAGGAAACGCGAAATTTAGTGTTCCGGTTGTAAACTCGCAGCCGCGGAGTGGTCGAGTGGTCGAGAGGTCTTGGCGCTCGCGGGGCAGGTGGCTAAGCAACTCCCTCGTGAATCTTGCAGCTCTTGCGCCGTCGCCGCTTGGCGTAAAATACTGTGTTGGTGCTCATTATGTACGACGAACGGCCGTGAACCAATATTTAAACGCAATATTTAAATATGGAGCAGGTGGGTTTGAATGGGATAACGTTCGGTGGATTTGTCGTAAGAACGTTAAAAATATATGATAGAAACTATAAGACGATTTGAAATGAGACTTACTTTGTAATAAAATGGGTTTCATTAGGTGATACTATTTAATTTTAGCTACCAGTTGCTCGTTTCTTATGCTAATTTTTATTACAATAAATAATTTTAATTGTATACTTAATAGGTATAGCGAACAAAGACAGTTAAATAGAAAATCCATTTCGTAATTGAAAGAAGTAGAAACATCAATACAAAACTCTTCGTTATTTGACAACGTTAAATATATTTTTATGCATTTTCCACGTCCAACTCGCGCACTATCGTTTTTCTTGCATCTTATTTGTTTACAATGTTGTACGATTACTTTACGCACTTCTAATGTCACGCCCCGTGTATTTATTAACGTGCCAGAACATGTTGCTGCTTGTAAAATGTTACAGGAAGGCAACATGGTCATGCAAATAGGCACCTCCCATAATAATTTTTGAGTATTTTTTCTGCAACGCAGTGTGCATTGAATAGGTTGCAACTAACACTTACTTTTATGATACTTATTTTAATCCAGATTTATGACAAAAATATCTTGAGAACCAACATAACCATCTTTCAGTGAAACTACGAGAATCACCTGCACATTGTCTTTTATATCTCAAACTTTTCATGCTAACTCAACTACGTTATGCATTATCAGCGTCATGAACACGAAGTAGACTTATGCGACCTGCGCAATTCAATGATGATAGTATTAAATTATATTTTAAGCTTCTTCTTTAACCTCTAATCACAGAAACTCAATGCATGGAACACCCCAAAAAAATCGATGTAATTTTGGTTTTCGGCTCTCGTTTGAAAACTATGATTACAGTTACGGAAATCGATCAGTTACTTTCAGCATTCTCCTCATGCAATGTTCCCCGAAACCCGTGCAAAATGTGATCGATAGCTTTACAAGAAAATTGCGAACAATCGAGCCATAGAGAAAAACGTATACACAAAAAACCATGTTTATTTTTCGAGAATCGAAGCGACATGAAAATAAAGATATCGCTCCCTCCCCGTAGACTGTCTCATTATTCACGCAGTGCATTGGTCTCCGTGCATTCTCACGCGTGCAACAGGAAGCTCAGCACCTACTCTGCAATCACGCTTAAGCGGCGGACAAGGCGGACACGCCCATAACGCTTTACTTACCGACGACGGAAGAAAATTATGGCTATATAAGACATGCTGCACCTTCTAATTTGTGTCTACGAGTCGGTTCTGGTATGTGTTTCTTTCCGTTACAAACGTGATTTCTGAAGACGCCAAAGTGGAGCTTGTTCGACAAACTCGATCCCGTCCATCGTGTCGTGACGCCTAACGAGGCGAATGATGGAGAAGAAAGTAAGAAAGTTACACTTGATGCGTGTCTCTATTTAGGTGACAGATATCACTCGGAAGATGAAACAATAGGCAAGAGATATGTGACAGATTAATCTGTACAATCAATGTCTGCCGATGAAGCAATACAATGTATTTTTGCCTGCACTCTTGACACGTTAGGATAGATTAAAAATATTATCTAATTATGTGCGTCATGATTCTTTCTATTATGTATTTTTTTTAAATTTAAAGTGAATATTGCAAATGTATCTAATATTGTAACTAACTCCCATATGTTGAGAATTCAAAGAAAATTTAATAAGACCCTAGTGTGACTGGCACAAAATATCACAAAAAGAAAAAAAAACAATGTCTTATCGCATAAACGAATCTAGGAGTAATCTTCAATTATGGGCAGAAATTAAATATCAGGATTAATCGTAGACAGGTATTAATACTGTAGTCGTAGTCGATGACATCTGAGAAATCAAAAAGCATTGATACATTTTTTGACATTAATTGCTCTTGTACTGCTCCTTACCGCGAATGAAAAACAAAAACTTTCTGCCTCTGAAAACTGAAATGAAAACTGATCTCTTAATCAATAATCTGAATATTGCTGTAGATACAACTAGTGACCTACAGAACAAAATCGCACAATGGTTATCCAAAAAGTAGCACGCACACAGCAACAGCCTCTCAAAAGCAACAAATAAAATACGTCCATGTAACACTAATAAATTAAAATATTTTAACAATAATAGTCTTCACGAGCATTGCATTATCATAAAAAAAAAAACGTTGCTGTTCAATAGCGCATTTCGTGAATAACAAATATTTAATGTGGACGGGTTCTTCCTCGGAGTCATGCTCTCGCATAAAGTCAGCTTTGTTGGCAGGAACGCTCAGCGTATGAGACTTTGGCTGCTAAGCACACTAAGAAATTACACAGAATAACACAATCAAATATTTGAATTTATAATTCATTATCGAAAACATTTCAGTATTTTCCCCCCTCATTTCCTTAACAAACAAAATCATAGATCCCTCTCAAAAGGCCAGAGGGTGTCTAGTTTCCTTTCCATTTCATCGCAAATTGGATTGCTTGATTGGTAATGCCTGGCGTGTCAACTACTGAGGTTGTTAGTCCCGTAAGTGTAGTGCATGTTATATCCTCGAGAGGTGGCGGTGATCTTCCCGCTTCGTACTACCTGTCGGCTAGCGGATTTTTCTCCTACTAGCTATCTCCCATCTGCAGGGCGCCGCCTCAGCCGGGACAACCAAGCTCCCGGCTGGTCTCCCGGCATGTGTAGTAGTGTTCTGCATGTGTAAGTATTTGTACGTAAGGGGTGTGGATAGGACAAGGAAGAGGAAAGAAAGCTCGCGCGCAGTTCGTAGTCTATTTGTTGAGGTACTGCTCCGGCATTCGCCAGGTGTTGATCGGAGAAACCACGGAAAACTACGGATCAGAGCAGCCGGCCGCTAGAATTCTTCTCTAGACTCCAGACTGAATTTGACCTAGCTGACAGGCTAGTGTCAAAATCCTGCCGTTGCTGCGACTCGAACCTTGGACCTTCCGGGTCAGAGGCACTGCAGTGATAGCTGTTGCCCTGAGCCACCTCTCCCGGTGCGCAAATTGGCAATTAGAATTATTGATAAGTCGTAATTCGTGGCTTTCACCATTGCGCAGTTTGCCCGTCTCCTTCCTCCAGAGTTCAGCGACGTCCTGAGGAAGGAAGGGGGGCGGGGGCGGGGCCGGAGGTCGCCGGGCGGCATCGGCGCTATCCGCCCCCGCGTGCGTGCCCGCCGGCCGAGGCCCCGCGGCTAATGACTGTGGTTACTCGGGGGCCACATCCCCGGTGCGCTACCTACATTGTCGGAGGAACGTTGGTAATGCGGCGAGATTGCTGCGAGGTCAAGACGCGTGACCCCGCAACCGGCGTAGCCTCCGCTCCGCTCAGCCCGCCGCCTCCCGCCGCCACCCCGCCCGCTCTCGCCCGCTCTCGCCCGCTCCTCGCTCGCTCTCCGGCCGCTCTCGGCCGCTCTCGACCGCTCTCTCGCCCGCTCTCTCGCCCGTCTCGTCCGCTCCTCGCCCGCTCTCGCCCGCTCTCTCGCCCGCTCTCTCGCCCGCCTCTCGCCGCTCCCTGGCCCGCTCCCTCGCCCGCTCTCCCCCCCTCGCCCGCTTTCTCGCCCGCTCTCTCGCCCACTCTCTCGCCCACTCACTCGCTCGTTCGCTCTTCTGCCCACTCACCTGACCGTCCGATCGCGTTCGTCTCCTCCCACTTAGTCGCTCGCCTATCCGTTCGCTTGCCTGCCCGTCCACTCGCCTGCCCAGCCGCTTCCCCAGCCATCCACACCCCCGACTTCCCGACCGCCCTGCTCAGAGAGACGGTTCTGATGTCAGATCGGGAGGCGGGTTCCAGTCCCGGCGGTAGCACGATTTTCGACACTAGTTAAATAGCTCAGGTCGAGTTCTGTCGCTGTGTGGAGGAGAATTCTAGCAGCCGGCTGCTCTGATGAATAGTTTTCTGGGTTTCTCCCATCAATATCTGGCAATGCCAGAACAGTACCCTACCAAACGGGCCAGGGACCGCGCGCGATCTTTCCTTTCTATTCCTTGTCCTATTCTCACCCTTACTTACACATACTTAAACTAACGTGAACTACACTACTACACATGCCAGGAGACCGGTCGGGAGCTTAGAGCTTGTCCCGGCTGGGGCGGACCCCCTGGTGGGAGAACCCTGGTTGGGAAAATCTCCGCTAGCCGACGGTAGGTCGGCGCTGTATCTCGCCAATGCAGCTGGCAAAATCACAGCCACATCCCTGTGAAAATATGCACTATACTTAAGGGAATAATAATAATAATAATAATAATAATAACAACAATAACAACAACCTTGCAGCATTGCAACCTATTGCAGGTCTCCCATTCGTTTGTCTGCCCACTCTCTCGGCCGCTAACCCTCTGATTCGTCGTTACATGTCCACACTTACTCTTCAGCTCGCTCGAACGATCCCTCTTCACAAGTCTCCCCCGTTGGTCTGTCGGTCCTTTTGATCAACTCTTCCGCTCACTTCTTCCATCCTACCAGTCTACTCACTCGCAATCTCTGATATCTGCTGGCGTCTGCGCTTGCCATCGTCTGGCTCAGTCCCCTTGCGGGCCGCTCGCGGGTTCGAGCACTCCCCCTTCCACTCACCCGGCCACTCGCCTGCCTCCCCCATCGCCGCCACCCGCCCACCCCCACCCGCTCGCCGTATTAATTCAACGGCGGCGCTTTCGGGTAAATAAAAAATAACAGACCTCCAATTACGTCACGACGCGGCGTTTCCCTTTTGTGGAGGAGAGCCGGGTCGCTCCGCGCCTCCGCGCCGCCGTCCGGAATTTTGCCTCTTGACAACGATACAATGCGTAACTCGCCTCGACCATCTCCGTCCGAGTAAAAAGGGAGGAAAAAGCCCGAAGAATGGATCATTACGACGACAACAATAAGGTCACGACAATGCGGGAGGGGTGAGCGCTCAGTCTTGAGAATTAGGGAGTGCGGGTGGCGGGTCGCAGGGCAGCGGGGGTGGCGGGCGGCTGAAAGCGATCAGGGGGTCGACTGACTGACCTCTGGGAGGTGCAGGACGCAGACGAGACGGTTCAAGGAACTCTTGGAAGACCGCGCGTTCTGAAAGACATGCCCTGGGAGTGGTTTTTCCGAGATACTTGCACGTGATGTTAAAAATAATTAAGTCATTTAGAACACGGGCATAGTATTGATTTTGCAGAATTTCTTGGGCTCTTACCTTGACCTCAGCTGCGAAATTTAAAGATAAGTACTAAAAAATAAGAAGAAAATGTAAGAATTTGAATGATAATGTTCATAAAGTTTGAAGAAAATTAAATATCCAATTGAATGGGTCATTAGATGAATATTTTAAATATTTCTTGGAAAAAGTTTGAATTGATGGAAACATTACGATCAAATGAAGGAGCATATTCCATATAACTCCCTAATAAAATAAGTATAACGTATCTTCTTTTTGTATAGCTCTACAGACCATTCTATTGTAGGCCTCTTATTTGAGTACTCAATACTCCCAGGGGTTTATCTTGAACTCTCTGAAAACAGCCTGTAACAATCATGACAATGAGCGTGAGAAAGAATGACAAATCATTATGTCGTAAAATGTTAACATCCCTGAAAGGCAGAAATGCCGAACAGGCAGAAATAAATTTGAAAAAAGGGTTTATCTTGATAATGGGGAATGAGCAACATGAAAAGTTGGGGGATCAGCTAATCGTCCGGCCTTACGGCTAATTATAGAGATACAAGGGAAAGAAAGACTGGCATGGGGCTCATCTCATTGTTAATGTGCTGTCTAGCAATTGTGTGGAATTGAGGAGATAAAAGCTACGTCGTACGCGATCATCTTTGCAAAGTTCTCAGTCACGAATGTCATCTTTCGACCCAACTACCCAGAAGTCGAAAATCGATCACCAACGGATCAAATCTGGGATACCCCGGTTCACGAAGCGCTGACTCAACTCAACTTCGACACGTTTATCCAATAAAGAAAAGTAATTACTTAATCTATTTTCAAAGATAAATTTCTGAAAGTCTACATATAATATTATGAATTGGAAATAACATTCATAATCGGCCATAAGCGGCAATCCAAAAAATATCTTCAATTTATGGGGAAGGGGTTGTGAAAGCTGTGAAGAAAGCGAATGATAGGGAGGGAGTTGATAACAAGTACGTTCTTACCATGTTTTTGTAATAATTATTATAAAAATAACACAAAAATAGAAATGAATGTTCAAGTTAATGAAAAATTTAGCTTATTTTTCAACATTGAGAAATGCTCTTAATACGTGACTAAAATATTACCTAAATTTGAATGAAGTATTTAACTTCGGAAAATAGAAGGAAGGATTGGAAACGGTGCGCTTTCTCAGGGGGAAGGGGCCCCACCCGTTTGTGCAGACCTACAGGTTGTCACAAATGGGTGGTGCAGGGTTAAGAAGCTAACCTTTGTATTCGTGTTTTTTGAAACGTCTCTAGGATGTATTCTGCAAACGTGCTAATCTACTGACACTCAAAGGAAACTTGCGTCCAGTGTTCCCATCGTTCTAAGGCGGGGCCACGGTTGAGCAGATTTTGACTGAAATTTCGCACGACCGTTTTTGCCCGAACGTGCCGCAGTCATTGAAATTCGTGTAAACGGAAGTGGTCATAGTGAACGCGAATGACTTCTTCCGCCGACGTCCAAAATATTGGCTGTCGGCCAAAGATCTGTTTCGTATGATTTTGTCCTTCCGACGTCGACCGACCGAAAGGCGCTAACCGGATAAGGGGGGTTTCCGGCAATAGTTTGCAATTCGACTCAGATTTTTCCCACATGTATGGATGTAGAAAATATTATCATTTTCAAAGTATGTGTTTAAAATATCCACATGGTAAGTACTTACAGTGAAAAACCAGTTTTTTCGTATTTAAATCAAGGAAATAATCATTTATGTTCGGAAATTTTAAGACCGGAAACCTCCTTTATCCGGTTAGAGCCTTTCGGCCAAAATGGGCTACACTGCGACCACCGCCTAAAAGCCGCTTCGGCCAATCGGGTGGGCGTGTGTCGCGGGTGAGCGTGGCGGCGCCTCGCCGAGTCGTCACCTCGTCCTCGCTGACAGCGGTGATGGATGCGCGAGCGGGCCGATAAGCACGACATAGGGATCGCTCTTACATCCAAACACGCACAAACACACGGCCCGCGATAGCGCGCTCTCGGGACAGCCGTCGCCCCACGAGGCACGCACAACCCTTCCGCCCCCTGCCGCCGCGAACGAATCGTAGGAAAACAAAACAGAATATACTGTGATTCTGTAGGCTTTGGACTAGACATCGGATGTTTAGGCACTAAAAAATCGTCTTTTAGGTGCCTAAAAAGGTAACTAAAATGTCAACAATAAGGAGAAAAAAGTTAGTCATAAGTTACATACTCACTAAAAAGAAAAATGTTTGTAATTTTTGTTTATATTATTTTGTAAACTTAAATGCACAAAACAAGTTCCTACATTTTAATGTAAAACAAGATATACATATTTACAACTCTTCTACATTTCATTCTTAATAGTTTGCATTAACCAGTAATATTTGCATATTACAAGTAACTTTTCAAAGATCACAATTTCAAATTTGTGACGATTGCGAGACAAACGCAGTTTGAATGTGGAGAACGATCTCTCAACATCTGATGATGTGACTGGCGTATATTTTAGACGTCCAAATATCAACATGAAACCTTCTGGAATTTCCATAATAAACCAATCAGCCAACGGATACACGAGTTTACATGAACATGTTTTACATTACAAATACATAAACAATTTTTAAATGTAATTTGATGACAAAATAATATTAATAAGAAGTTTTGTAATTCATTATCATCTACCGCCATTATGAAGCAACACTAAATTTTAATTCTCAGAATATTAAGGGAAAACAATAGCATGATGAGTAAACGACCAAATCCTGTTTGCTGATCTCATAAAACCAATGAACGAATAATAAGACTTAGCGTATCTCCTAGCGTTGCGTCTGGATAGAGTACGTGCTTTCTCTTCTCAAAAACGTGAAAGACGAGTGCATTCTGTTTTTAATATAAAGTAAACAATGAATAAGAACTACATCTTTTAATATTGTACTCATGGCAAAATAGTACTTCGCTACCTCCTTCAATCAGAATGTTTTAACCAATGCCAGTACTAAGAAAAAAGATAAAATGTGCTTTCGGTTTCAATATTTGGTCGCCAATTAAGAGGTTTGGAGAGAAGCAAGAATATTTGAAAAATACCTTTTCCATTTTTTATTTAAATGGTTTCAACTTTCGCTAGCTTCATCAGGATCTTTAGACATAATACGAATATGAAAATAGTTAATAGAAGTCATTTCACAATAGTAATTAATTGAATTTAATTAAGTTGATCGACTAAATGAATATATTACAAAGATACCGGTACATTACTTAAATGAAGTTGAATGAGTACTCGCGAAACTTCCAATCAATGACAAAAATTAATAAACATAATGTATCAATAAAAATAAGATTAAAAGGGGAGTTCATAAACATAATGATGATTACGAATGTTATCAGAAATGAGAAAATTTAAATATATCGAGTGTGAATAGTTAAATGAAAATCTTGGTAATGACGAATTTTTCATTCTTTCTTTTATTGCAGTGATAACAGTACCTCGCCAGTAGATGTATATTAGATTTGTTATGGAATGTGAGAGCAGTACAAGCGCGGATTTTAAGGATACCGCAGGTGGCCGCAAGGGGGCCACCGTGCCATGCTCTTCCCCGTATCTCTTCAGCAATTCAACGTCAGCGGCAGTACTATAGGATTCCCTTGAGTCAACGCGCAGCAATCCCTGTGACAACAGAAGAGATAGCAGTTGGCAGATGACATGACGCGAGCACCAACAACTGCTTGTGCTTGTAGGTTAAATAAATGGACCTACAGTATTCAAACAAACGTGAGGAAAGTTAACGAGAAATTATAATAGAGAAGACACAAATAGTTTCTATGTCACTATGTCAGATGTTTGAGTCGTAAGAATTTTAGTGCAATATAACTTTGAATGCTATGCTTTTTTATTATGTACGATAATTTACTGTTTCTTTCCGACATGATAATTTTCACAGACTGAATATAACACATACGTGAAGAAATTCCGATGCATATATTACATAGGACAGGATATTAAATTATTCATAAAAAATTAATGAAATAAATGTTAAAATGAAGGAAATATTAAGTATATCGTAAGAAAGTCCTTAAAAACAAGTACAAATAACGATTTTGCTGCAATGACCAATTTTATTATTAGTTTAATTGTGAGAATGAATGTGTGAGTTTCGTTGAAATTTGTAGACGAAAATTATTAATTTTGAAGTCTAATTTTTGCTGGACCTTTGCGATCATCCCGCACTTTGAAAAATGTCGAAATATATGAAAATAGTTTCATATTGATCACAACTTCAAAACTCACTCCATGAACAGTATGTTGAAGCATTATAGGTCCGTGTTGACGAGCCCGTCGACGCGCCAATTTAATTTTTTGTGGATTTCGAGAGCTTACTCGATTCTGACATCCAATCCACGCTACGGAGTGGGGTCCTTGAAGAGACAAAACTCTAAAAATATAAAAGAATAAGAGAATTCAAAAGGATCTAATTTTGTAGAATACTGTTAAAGAAATATAACTTGGTCTACACTTGTCCCAGCATGTTTCTCTGCATACTCCCCAGATATTCCTCACACGTTCTTCGCGTGCTGTCCGGCATGTTTCCGGCATAATCTCAACATATTTTCCGCAAGTTTCCCGCACTATGAGTAACGAAATGACATGGTATTAAGATTGTAGGACGTACCGTTTCCAAGTTGTGCACGATGGTGAAATGCGTTGCAACGTAACATGCGTTGAAGGTAGCATGTGCGCCTGATTTACCAAATATGCCATAATCCCCGAACTTATGTTTTTTGCCATAATTCTGTCTGATGCTCCCAAGCAAAGTAATTTCCTATCCCAACGTAATAAACCTATGGGGTTTTGTGGCGAGGGCTTCTTATATACGGGTGAAAACCGTCTTCTTTCCTTAGGAGATTACAGAAGCATGGGTAAATTAAACAAAAAAATACATTAGTATATTTCCAGCAGCCAACTGTTCCCACTGCTGGAGACGGCTTTTACCGAAAGGTTAAATGATGCCATAAAAGTCAAGATACCACGCTCGTAGCCATGTCTTCTTGAAGCAAGTTCCTGAAGGAAAGATTTCCGTCTATCCAGTTCCCAGGAGAACTTACTTGAAGTGATGCAGCGTCTGTGGGATTATCGGGTGCCGTCTCTTTGTTTACGCCGTTAGTCTTGGGGCGGTTCGGGAGGTGACAGCTGCGCTCGTCGACAGCGCGAGTGCTGGGAATGTCCTCCGCTGAGGCGATCACAACGGAAAGGGGCCGATGTGGTGATGGAATTAACGGAGTGGGATACGATAGAAACAAAGCTTCAACTCGTTTCTGGTTTCGGTTGATAAAATAGATCTGTTTCTGTTTCGTCTTTTGACAAAAAGTTTCGGGTTTGGTTTCTATTTTGAAAGAGATCGGTACGTTATCGTATATTTTTATTAAATAGTTTAAATATGAGAACAATGTCTCAGAACTTTGCCATATGCAAATTATTGACGATTTTCTTCTCTTCCAGTCAAACAAATTAAATTAAAAATAAAATAACGAAATATTAGATCTCTGAAAAAAAAAACTACTTTCTCCTGTTTACACTATGACCCACTTCTCGAAACCTGAACTAAACGTAGGTCGTTACATCAATAACGATATTTTTAGTGAGATCTTTAATTCACTCTCGAGTTCACTGAAATATTCCTGAAATAGCAGATTTTGTTTGATGTCTTGGGTATAAATGGGGGTGGGGAGCTATAGGCGATGGTGGGAGGGCCCGCACATACTTCGGGGTGAGAAAGAGTGCGAGAAAGGGTGTCGGAGTCACTGATGCCTTGGGGTTGAAAAAGGCTTCCAAAGTGATTGTGTTCGAGATGATGGGCTTGACAGTTGCGAGGGTAGAGGTGAGGGAGACAAGAACCGCGAAAAGAGCTGATGCGAGAGTGGAGACGACAGTGGAGACGAGCGTAGCGGCCTATATAGAGACGAACAAAAGGAAGGGGATAGAGGTGAGAGGGAGGCGAGGGCAGACGGAGGTAATGGAGTGGGGAAGGAGGAAAGCGAGAGCGGATGCAGTCGGGGTGAGGGCAGAGGTTAGGGCGGAGGAGAGGTCCAAACAGTTGGAAGGAGGCAAGGGGAGATGCGTTTGGAAGCGAATGACATGAATGGAAATCAGAAGCAATGAGAGGGGGTGGGGACGGGAAGGGACCGCAAAGGCAAAGTTCGTTTCTGGATTTGCACCGGGTCCACCGTCAAGGTTTCCGGATTGATTGTTTATTTATTATTTTTCGTGTTTCCGAGCGCGTCAACTGCTTCGGTCATTAGTCCCGTTAGTGTAGTGCATGTTTTTTTCTCGGGAGATGGCGGTGATTTTCCCCTCGCTGGATGGCGAGATCCGGCACCGACCTACCGTCGGCTTGTGGGGTTTCCCCCTAACCAGGACACTCCCACCAGCGGGGCACCGCCCCAGTCGGGACAAGCTCTAAACTGGCGACCGGTCTCCTGGAATATGTGGTAGTGTAGTGCATGTTAGTGTTAGTGTGTGTGTAAGGGGAGAGGATAGGACAAGGAAGAGGAAGGACAGATCGCGCGCAGTCCGTGGCCCGTTTGGTAGGGTACTGCTCCGGCATTCTCCTGGTGTTGATCGGAGAAACCACGGAAAACTACCGATCAGAGCAGCCGACAGCTAGAATTCTCCTCCAGACCGCGACTGAATTCGACCTAGCTGAAAAGCTAGAGCCGAAAATCCTGCAGCCGTCAGGAGTCGTACCTAGGACCTCCCGGTCAGAGGCGCTGCAGTGGCATCAGTTGATGCACTGAGCTACCGCTCCCTATGTCAAGGTTTCCGGCGAGGTGGAGAGAAGTGAGATGAGGGCACAGTACAGATGGCATGAGAACCCAAGAGGAGAGGAATGGGTGGGTAGGGACACCCTTTAATCGTTTAACATCAGGAATGGTTGTAGCCGGGAGGGGTATGGCTGGGAGCGCAGCCTGACGAAGGAGCTTTTGTCGCGGCGAGGGTGAGGAGCCAAACGGTGGATCAAGGGGACGGTATGTGGTAAACTCGAATTTGGGGGGGGGAGTGGGGCGTTGGGGGGTCAGTAAAGAGTTTGTCAACCCAGGAAACGATCGGGACGCACAGGAGGCGGTGAGTGTTAAGAGCAAAGATGTGTCCGAAGCGGTAATAAAGACAATACGTCAATAAATAAGTGTGGAGGCAGAGAGTGCGGGTTAGAGAGAGTGGCTCTAGTGTGCTAAGGAAGGTGATTTCAAGTAGAGTACAAAACGATCTGGTTGACAAATCTCTCCACCTCTCTGTAAGAGTTTCCATGCTACTATTAGAACAGTTTTGAAAGAAGTTTTTTCGGTCAGCATTTCGATCCAGAGTAGATGATTAAGAATGTTCTAATAATTCGTATAATCATAAATAATTTTCGAAGATTAGAAAAAGTTTGAATGATAGATAATAATATCATCTATTATAAAATAAATTTTAAAGTTGATGATGCACAAAGAATATGCGTGCTTCACTTTGGTGTTTCGTTCATCACAAATTATTGACGTTTTGTGAAAATGAGTAAATTATGTCTGCATGAGGAAATGCCTCCACTGGACATAAATAATAAAATGAATAAATACATCACATATCCTTATTTTTGAGATGTAAAAGAAATGAATATCTCGATATTTATAAGTGTAGTACAAACAGCTTTTTAATGAACATCTCAATACTAATTTTATACTTTGAACATGTTTCACTTATCCATTTTTAATTTTCACTTGTCTTAGACATTAGTTCCTATTCCACAATCAGCTGATCTGAAATCTCCCACTACTCAAAGTACGATCACCAAGCGTCTTTCACTTGTATCGCAAGCCACACGCAAAAACTCTTATCTGCACCGAGGGGCGGGTGCTCTGTCGAATCGATCGATCTCTTGCCGGCGTGCCCTCGCGGCGTCGCGACTCGGGGCACTGAAATGCCGAAAGTTCAGCTCAGGTCGCGAGCGGCCGTCCGCCTTACAAATGGTCCGCTCGGGTCCCGCCTCTCAGCCGTCAGTCAGCGCGCTGCGATGTGGGTGGCGGCTGCGGTCGACGCCGGGTCTTGCCCCCCTCCACGCCGCCACCGCCATATTCCCCCCTCGCACTGCCTCCGCGTCTCCCCGCTCCGCACCCACCATCCCTTCTCCGCCTCCTGCCGACCCCGCTGCAGACACCACTCGGTCCTGGAACCGCTCCAATTGATCGATCGATTGTTTCCAGGCCCGTCCACTCTTAAGGTAATTATTCCCCCTAGTGTAATAAAGATTTTATTCCATGAGGTAGCGGTTTTACTCTCCCGCTGGATGGTGAGATCCAGCGCCGACCGACTGGCCGATATGGTGACTTGAGTTTTCCTCTCCAAGTATTACCTCCAACGAGACACGGTCCTAGCCGGAATAAACCTGTCGACTATTCTCCCGACATGTGCGGTAGTGTAATGAATGTAAGGGAAAGTGTGTGTGTGTGTGTGTATGCATGTGTATGTGTGTGGGGCGTGTGTTTAATGGGAGAGGAAAGGACTAAGAAGAGAAAAGAAACATTGGAGCGGTCCCTAGCTGAGTTGTTAGGGTACTTCTCTAGCGTACATCAATATTGATGGGAAATATCAGTGAAACTACTCATCAGAGCAGCCGACCGTTAGAATGTTTCTCCCGACAGCGACTGATTTCCATCAAGCTTTGAGTTATCGCAAAACCGCCATCGTCACGCGGGACTCGAGCCCTACGACCTGCTCAGTGTCGCTTCGAGGTAACTCGGCCGGAAGAACCGCTCGGCGACGCCAGGGCTAGCGAGGCTCTCCACCGTCCCCACAACGCCTTCGCAACTCCCACCCACCGTCTACGCTCCGAGCACCCCTTCTCTTTCGTTCTTCCTAACGGGATGGGGCGTTGCCTCCGCACCATCCCTTCCCCCCCTTCCTGAGGGCCGCCCCCGCACGCCCTCTCCGCCCCCACACCCGTCCGCCCCACCGCATCACCACCATCCACCGGCCCGCTTCGCCCACGTCGCTAAAGACGGCCCTTCCCGTCTGTCCTGCTGCCCATCGGCGCTGCCCGACGCACGCTGTAATTACCCGGATTCTATATTTCTAATAACACATCTCCGATCGAGCTTCCTCCTAGAGCGATAGACAGTTTCGGAAACGCCGACGTAACCCATCTGTTTGACGTAACGAAGTCCGGTCTGCTTCGCATTACGGCCAATTACGGCGCGTTTTCTTCTTTTTGGCGATCTCCGTACGCGCTTGCTGCCTTCGGAACACGCCCCGCCCCCTCTCTCGCGTCTCCTCCACCCCCGCGCTCCCCGCCCCCGCGGCGAGGCGTCCCGCGTACCGTACATAAATCTTCCGAGGTCTTGTTCGGGGCGGCCGAGAAGGCAGAAGTAATTAGCGAATTGGTGATGGTGGAGGTGGAACACGCTCGGTGAGATGGTGGACCGATAGTCGCGATGGCGAAGGTTGCGGGGGCGGCGTCGGAGGAGCCGTGGCGGGCGCGGGAACGGAGCAAAGCCACCGCCCCCGAGCACCGCCCCGCTCAGCACCGGAGGCGCTGGCGGCGGCGGCGGTGGCTACAGCAGCGGCCGTCGGCTCAGATTCCACTTCATTAGCCCCTCGAGCGGCCGGCTCTTTGTGGTCCAATGCGCTTATCGCGTCCGGGGTATTTTTATGCCCGGTCGTACATAAAAATAAGATTTTCCGAGAGTCTATTCCCACATATATCTCTGTGCGCCCGGCAGCGGTCTCCTTGTTCGACGCTTAACGGGCATGCGCCGACAATAAAAGCGCCATGTAGATCAGTATCGACTTGGCGGAGCGGCATTAAGCGGTTGGCTGAAGATGTGAGGGCGGGCGGTCCCGTTAAACTCAACTACATTTTCGATAGTTACTTTTAAGTGAATCGTATAAAAACGTCACGTGATTCCTACGTGACGGAGAAAAAGATAATTCTGTCCTCAAAGTGACAAAGAAATCGGAGTAAATACAAATCTTTGGTAAGGTATGTATTATTTCATAAGAAATAAATATAATCTTGAACGAAATGAGTAGGAAAAAAGTTTTTTTAACGAATGGTTAGAGCCATGGTATCTCAAATCATAAAGTGGGAGGAAAACCTTTCATGTTACAAAATATTTCCGTTTAATATGTCCGAGTTACCAGGCGGAAGAGGATAAATACAAAAGTTGAAAGGTAATCTAAAACTCAAGATATCAAGAAATCTGAGTTAACGAAGTTCGAGTTATCGAGTTTCTACTGAATTTTAACAAACAGACACGTCACTTCATCTATTTGTGATGATTTCTTGGTATGATTAGGCTTCGCCTGGTCCTCGCTCTCTACCAAGACCCACGCATCACTTCCACACAGATTCAAGACAAGGCTTTACATCCTTCGGCAATTTTATTATCTTCCACGAAAATTATGTCCATCAACATTCTTGCGTGTGCCGCCGGCAACTCGCCAGTCTACTTGCTTTTGTTCGCCTTCCGCCGGCGCGGTGACCGCTGGAGCCTGCGAGAACACCGGCCGGGAACTGAACCGGTAGAATTTGGTGGTGAAGGATTTTTACTGCCATCAACCAGCTAACGGAATGTACAGACGTCGGACGCGACCCCAACGGTAACAAGAACAGAGCATCCTGTACAAGAAACCTTCAAGCAATGCGCGGTGCGATGTCAAGAATTTATTGCCCACATTGTAATACACGTCTCGCATGTTCTGCTTTTAGCACTTTTAAGTACAACTTGCTTATTATAGCACCAAACTCTGTATCTCGAAATCTTTTTGTCAGCTGGAGTTACTCGCCGTTCAGAACCATAAGCGTAACTCACAGCGTTCATGAACGAATTAAATGCGGCTCGTACGCGAAAAAGCGAAAGGTTGAGGTCGTAAATCACGAGAGCGGCCTCCGACGCACGGAGAATACGTCGGCGTTGGGTGACGCAGAAAACAGCGCTAGCGATACTGGGCACGCACGAGAAAATTGGGAGACTTCAATGCAGCGAGCAGCTACGAACCCAACTAATCTGAACGGAGGTCGCGGACAATCGAAAGAAAAGAAAGCGTACTTGCCGCTTTGTGTGACGCCAAGTAATTTCTCCACGTTAAAAGAATTTTATACCTCTCTGGCACGATATAATAAAACTGTCTATTGTAAAATATCAATAGATTACAAAACGAGCAAGTATGGTGTAATATATTTGGTAAAAGGTGTGTCATTAGAGGTTTGGAAATAGAAGTAATTATTTAAAATGTTCAACATTGTTTCAACTTAATGTTCCAGGGTAAATATGTTTAATTATACATCAGAAAGGTAAGCACTCATATGTTGAATATTCTACAATATTACTCTCGCTACTTTAGGCAATATTCCTTTCACTCGTTCCCGAAAGTAAATAACTCTATTGAAAAGGTCAAATATACGATTTCACGGCTATGAAAAAGCGAGAATCCATTAAAAGACACGGCTTGACCAAACACAAAGTTAAATAACGAGTGCATTCACCGGCGAAACTAAATATCAGGGTGCTCGCCGCCATTTGACGTACGGCCGGCGGTGGCGTGGCGCGGCGTGGCGTGGCGTGGCGGCGAAGGTGCAGAACGGCGCAGAGATAAGAGCGGGAACAATGGGCTCTCCGCAGCCGGTGGCCCCGGCGGCGACCGCACCGCACCGGCCTCGCGGGTAGGAGATTACGCCGTGGAAAGCTCCCGCAACCTCACTCATGATTGCGGGCGCCGGATAATTAAGGTGCGGGAGGGGGAGTGGCCGAGAGGGCAAAGAGGGGAGGCGGCTCGAGGAGGGGGGTGGGGGTGGGGGTGGGGGTGGGAGGTCTCGCTGCCCGCCCCGTGCCCGGTCTGCCCCCACGCACAACGGCACGTAATGCGGGGCCATTTACCGGCACGCGAGGACGCCGTCGCCTCCGCCGCCATCGTCTCTCCGCCGTTCTCTGCGACTTCCCTGCCAGTGTCGCCGCCACGCCGGTCTGCGGCGGGGCGTCACCCTTGCCTTGCGGCGCACATCTCATCATCATCATCATCATCATCGACAGCAAGGATTAGAACTCTTGTTCTGCTCCGTCTCGAAACTGTTCGTGTCATCTCTTCAAAGGACGTCCAACATTTCTTTCGTTCTCGTCACTCTTGCCTTTTATCTCATCATCATCATCATCATCGACTGCGAGGATTAGACATCTTGATTTGCTCTCTCGAAATTGTTCGTGTCATCTCTTCAAAGAACATCCAACATTTCTTTTTTCCTTTAGGCGCATCTTGAAGAATACTTCTACTTATCCTACGTCCTGACATTCTCACGACATGACCTTTACAGTTTTCTCAATATTCCTTTATGATATCTATAGCAGACTGAATATCTACATATATTTTGTGGTCTAATAGTGCGGCGCATATCTGAGAATAACATTTTTACTCGCATTTGAGCTAGAGATTAATCCATGTGTGTGTTTGTGTCTGTATCTCACAAATTTATGAAGAAAATAAGTCAAAGTATAATTACATGATTTTCATCTAGAGTAATTCGTGAATTGAATAAACAAATCTAACTACATCTTGTATGTTATTGACAAAATGACCTTCATGTTTGGAAAAGTACCCTGTAATATAACGTTAAACGAAAAGACTTTTCTCCCAAGTTGAATATCTTGATCCGCCCTTTAGTCCAGCAGTGATAATCTTCGGTCGCATGAACGATGTCGAAGCGATGTGCTCCGAAGATAGCGGCGTTTACAATATTGTTTTGTACTCAAGTACAAAGGATAAATTGCAACCTACGATTCAATCAGATATCTACTGCGTAATAATATGATATTTACTGATCTATATATAATTATAATAATCTATTAAACTTGGTAAAAACCTACTTGTACATCCGTAGGGGGCGGATTTTGATGATCCAAAGCATCGCCAAAATTGATCAATAAAATGTTCTTAAACCGTTTTGAAAATGCCCTAAAAACAAAAACATGGACATCTCAAGCTATTGGATTTGATACTAATGTAATCGAGGCTTCTTCCGTTCGTTCAAGTGAACTCCGCACACAAACTTTTGGTGAGGAATGTTCTTTTAAGGAAATATCTGTCTTTAGTTACCTCGAAATTGGCCAAATCGACAATGGTGCTGCCAGATGTCACAGGCACCTAGAGTAAAGAATAAAAAATGACTTTTTAGCGGAAATTGACAAAAAATGCAAAAATATGATCTATAAAAATGGGTTATTTCCTCTTGTCATAACATAAAATTAATTTTTGCACAAAACGGCATTGTTCTATGGGCAAAGAAAATAATGACTTTTCATTAAAATCCGTCCCTCTTACATCAATATTACAAATACCGTTTTTCTCATATTCAAATAGAAAATATAATATGTGGGATACAATATATTTATGATAGTTATAGTATAATAATATGGTTTAAATTAAAACATCTTATCCTTGTCTCTCTATGTTTTTCTCGCCAAACTCTGTTTGGTATGTTCTTTTCTGCATTTTCATTTTGCCATTTTCATGACAAATAATGTTATGATCGTGTCTTTTTAATAATAATAATAATAATAATAATAATAATAATAATAATAAACATAGTATTTAATTCTACCGAGTGTTATTTTGTTAAAAAATATTTTTAACGAAATCACAAGAAAAAATATTTTTTCCGAAACAACTCTAAGAGCGGGAGAGCAAATTCACGATTTTTTAACCACAACGGATATTCCCATGGAAAGTCTTGACATGCGTTTGCAGATATTTGTAGTTGCCATTTCTTTTAGAGATATCACACGAAAACACTGTTGATGAGGTTACAGTTATTTGAAGCTCTACCTACCGCGGAGGCGACAATGCGTCTTTTTAAGCGTAAATTCGTCAGATGAATCTCTTGTCCTATTACATCGCTACAAATATATTCCATTTTTTGGGGGGGGGTATACTAATCTTTCTGATGTTATTCCGCATCTGGTGTAGGTGTCTTTACCATTGCCATTTCAACAATTACATCATTGTCCATTTCTACCGTTGAAACTTCCAATGCTGCCATTAAAACATACCATTCGTTGCCATCATATCTCGTATCAATAATTCGCCCCTTTTTCAATCTTATATTCTTTCGTTTTTCTTACCATTGACAGTTTCAATTATTATATTTACATCATCATTTCTATTCACAATTTTTATTGAAACATTCATTCCAGTTTTTGGAAAGCAAATCTATCCTAAGTATCTTCTAACTTCCTTGGACTCGGGGTATATTCTAGTTATTTGTTGTAACATTTAAGTAATTTCAGTTAGCTGCCCAGCATTAATAGCACAACTGACATCAATAGGTTCGCTACATCACTTGTTTTGATGTTATCTCTACCATTTTACACTTACGCGACTACTCCACCACACACGTCGGGGTCTCTCAGCTGGGTGGAGCCCGGCTGGGGTAGACACCTGGAGATGCAAAAATCCGCAAGCCGACGCACGTCAGTGGCGATTGATTGATTGATTTTTCGTGTTTCCGGGCGCGTCAACTGCTTGGTCATTAGTCCCGTTAGTGTAGTGCATGGTTTTCTCGGAGATGGCGGTGATATTCCCGCTGGATGGCGAGATCCGGCGCCCACCTACCGTCGGCTAGCATGGTTCCACTAACCAGGACTCTCCCACCGGCGGGCACTGCCCCAGCCGGGGCAAGCTCTAAGCTCCCGACCGGTCTCCCGGGATATGTAGTGCATGCTAGTGTAAGTGTGTGTAAGGGAGAGGTAGGAGAAGGAAGAGGATGGATAGATCGCGCGCTGTCCGTGGCCCGTTTGTTAGGGTACTGCTCCGGCATTCGTCTGGTGTTGATCGGAGAAACCACGGAAAACTACCGATCAGAGCAGCCGGCCGCTAGAATTCTTCTCCAGACATCGACCTAGCTGAGAAGCTAGTGTCGAAAATCCTGCCGCCGTCAGGACTCGAACCTAGGACTTCTCGGCCAGAAGCGCTGCAGTGCGTGCAGTGGCAATTTGCGGATTTGGTGGTATAACAGTTAGCGAACCGCGCTATTGTATCCAAATTTGCAGGTTCAAAGTCGATCGAATATTGTGTATTTTAAGGGCGAAAATATCCTTCGTACGCCTTCCTTCGGAGGAAGTAATGTCGGCTGAAGTAGGTTTAGTGTAGGTTTAGTGCTAGTTGTAGGTTTACTGCATGTAAATGATCCTCAAGCCGAAAAGAAGCCTCTGAGCTAAATTCGCCGAAGATTATATCTCGTTTTGTCCGCTAGATCGTGAAAGGTGTGTAGCGAAAAGTGCGTGGTCAGACGGAAGACCGAGCCTGATGACTCGAGTCGCGCCACGTGAAATAAGGCTAAGTAATAACTACGTAACTACCTGTCCGTGGGCTCCAAATATCACTTCCAGCGAAGGAGGGGAACGTTGACACCGCGAGGAGTAAATCAAGCATTATGCAAACAGGCCTAATGACCTAAGCAGTTGACGCGCCAGGAATCAATATTTACCCACTTAGTCACTCACTCCATCGTGCACCCAATCGTTTCATACCGGGAAATGTGGCTCAGGACATCAACAGATGTCACTCCAGTGCCTCTGATCGGGAGGTAATAGGTTCCAGTCTCGACGGTGGCAGGATTTTCGATAAATGCTACATAGCTAGGTCGAGTTCAGTCGCTGTCTGGCGGAGAATTCTAGCGGCCGGCTGCTCTGATCGGTAGTTTTCCATAGTTTCTCTGATCACCGCCAGGCGAAGTCGGAGCAGTACCCTATCAATACGGGCCACGGACCGAACGCGATATTTCTTTCCTTTTCCTTATCATGTCCTTACCCCTTATTTACACACATTAACTTGCTCTACACTAACACATATGCTGGGAGACCGGTCGTGAGCTTAGAGTTTGTTCTGGATGGGGCGATGGTCCGCTCGTGGGAGATACCTGATTAGGGAAACCCCGCTAGCTGATCGTAGATCGACACCGGAACTCAGCATCCAGCGGGGGGAGATCACCGCCACCTCCCTATGAAAAAACATGCATTACACTTCCTGGAATAATGACCTTCGCAGTTGAAGCTCCCGAGATCATCAATCAAACAAGAAAAAAATCACTCCATCGTTGAAATCTCCCTCCGCCCTCGCCCCCTTGCGCAAGCGTCGCGCAAAGCGAGGGCGGGGTCGGCCGGCTGCTGCACGGAGCTCGGCTGATTTCACTACCGGCCTTACGCAGCGCGCTGGCAGGCATGCCGACGTCGCTTAGCACGTTCCCAAAGGACGTGTCCCATAATTACCTTGCGCAACCTGTCCAGCACCCGCTGCGGCCGTTGCGGCTGCTTCGTACGACTATTGTCAAATCATCCGTGAAATTGTAAATGAAGTTTCGAGGCTTGCTAAATGGAAGCAATGCCATTCCGAAAAGAACCGAAACGAAGGCACAAAAGAACTTGGGACCTGATTATGGGTGTTGAGCCTGTGGCGTAGTATATCGTGGAGAATAACATGCAGGTTTTCGTTGATACACCTCAAAATTATTTCTGAAATAAATTTAAATTTACTTCGAATTTTTTTGCTAACTGTTAACAATGTTTATGTGTTTTAGTAGCCACGTCGCTTTATTGGGGTTTTAGTAAAACAGACAAAAGATACAAACTACAAGACTTTATAACTGTACTGTTATTTACGACGTAAGTATCGTAAATATTACATCTCATTACAATATGAAATTGGAAAATTATCAAGCGAGTTCTTTAGGGAGAAACTGATGACTGATGGAGAATTGTAATACGATTTTACATACGAATATCGTACAGCGTTTTCCACTTGGTAAAATGTTCAATGAACTATAACTTTAATAATAATAATAATGAACTATTTTCCTTTAAATTTGAGGAGGCGTGCGAAAGGTCTTGTACTGATATTGATGTAGTTTATAAGAGGGCATGAATGATTTCTAATATTAATTGCATTATGAAACTGTAATGTAATAAATAGTGGAGTATTACAACACTTATTCGTATTAATTGTTACCACACTGATGACAATTTTGTTAAGTTCAACTTTACAGAAAGAAAGGGGAATTTAAATTCAAATAAGAGAACTGTGGACGTCTCCTGAACAAGGCGTAAATGTGATTCACACAGCATGTGTTTATTGAATATAATTACTTCTCAACAGTTGCCATCAGAATCAGAACTTAAGTAAGGAAAATCATACAGAATAAGTAACAAAATGCACCGTAAATTCTTAAAGTATATCTTTTTCTTAAATTGTAACTAATTATTTCATTATTAATATAATTTATAATTTATTTCAAAACAATATCATACCAAAGAAAAATACACTGAAAAAAAAAACTTATTATTCTTTTCAATTTTTGTTTGCAGAAAAATAAACGGAATATTTGCCGATTTGTGGTCGTAAACGCATGCAAAATTTGATCAATCAATAAAGTCATTGCCAAGTGTCAACATTTCGTAAATTAAAACCCATTCACACTTAACACACAACCAAAAAAGTAAGTAAAACCCAAAATTAACCACGACTCGCTCCTTTACTATAAAATGCCGGGAATCCTGCCCCGCGGCCTTCACGGTGCGAGCGGGCCTCCGCCTCCGTGTGTGAGCGACCCTCGGCGGCGGCGCGGCAGGCGCTGTCCCCGCGCGGCGGGATGTGTTTACAGCGGGAAGCCCCGTATCGCGATTAGCCAACTTGTTAAATATCGCCATTACGTCCGCGTCGCCTGCGCCGCCCGCTCCCTCCATTCTCCCGCCCCCCCGGCCCCAGCCCGCTGCCTCACCCCCGCTCCGCGCACTCATTCCCGCGCCGCCCCCGCTCGTGCCCACTGCCCCCCCCCGCGAACCGCACCCCCAGCGCCGCCCTCCCGCGCCACCCGGGCCGCCACCTACCGCTCCGCCCCACCCCAACCCCGCGCCACCCAGCCCGCCCCGCCCTGCGCTCCGCCCCCCGCCCCCGCGCCGTCCCCCCGTGCCCCCGCCCCCCCCGCGAAACTTCATCCCCATCCGCGCCGCTCTGCCCCGCCCCCTCCCGCGCCACACTCGCCGTCGCCTCCCGCTCCGCCCCGCCCCGCCCAAACCCCGCGCCTCCCACCCCGCGTCGCCGCGACAGAGTAACAGCAACGTAAAGTGCCGGCGGTGGCGGCGGCGGCGGCGGGGCCGCGCGGTTACAAACGGTTATGCGACGGTTCGCTCATATACCAAAGGCCGTTGCGAAAGGCGCCACCTGCCGCCCGGCCGGCCGGCCGGCCGCCCGCGCTCCGTGGGCGCGTTGAACCATACGCCCGCACAAAATGTCTTGGACCTAATCGCTCCATCACTGGACCATACCCATTTATACTCGGTTCCTAGAAAACACGATGTGCCCACCCACTCTTCTACCAGTTGTCAATTTTTTCTACGCTGAATACTAATACTGTTTTCATTCAGTCATGAAGTCTGTGAGCACTCAATCCTAAATTCATTAACACGCTGTGATTTCTCCGTGACCAAAACTCGTTGGGCTCTCGCAGTGCCCACCAAAAGGATTCATTTATCCGCTTTTTGTCAATGTCCACTGATGGGTTCCAGGGCGCTCAATATGAAAATGGAAATTAAATGCCTGACCGCCCAAAACTCTATGAGCTTACTGACTTCCACAACAGACGTTCATTTATCCGTCGGTCGTACCAATCAACTGAAGGGGAAAATCAAAATGAACTTCACGAACTCACTGAAGCGTCGCCTTCAAAAATATCCTTGGATTTATCAACGTCCCTCTCAGTTGTCCATTTATCCAAGCTCTCTACTAATCCTCTCAAACGTGAACTCCATGCACTCTCTATCTGGAGGTGATGGGCGTATTGAACTCTTAACCTAAACAATATTACGTGGTCTAACTAACTTCCCAGCAAGTTTTGTTAATCTGCCCACCCATGGGAATTATTCATCTTCTTAATTGTTAATTACATGCATTCAATATAAAATACATGAACACACAGACCCGTGACACCAATCGCAAGCCTGTGAGAACACCCACTCCACTGTAAGACATTCATTCTCGACCTTCGCCTCAAAAGTTAATTCCGTGGAGATTCCGATTGAACTTCATCCGCCCCCTGCATAACACTGCATGGGAGCACTCATTTCCACATCAGTCACTCATTCATTCGCAAGTCCGACAATAAACTTGAATGCAATCATTAAATGACCTTAATAGGCACTTCTAGCATAGTCGTCTACACGCACTAACCCTGCCTATTACAAGCGTTTATTAATTTGCGCATCATTTCAATGCTCCGTAGCAATGAAGAGGATCTTTGAATTCCAAGGGAACGTTTAATCATCATGATTCCCCCATTCAACCATTCGTCCGTCAGTGGCATCACCCGTCGGGAGGAATCTCATCTCAAAATTGTCATTGGCCTGCCGCAGGAGGCGTCCCGGCTGTCGAGTTTACTACGCGCACAAAAGGAAAGCAATTGATCCAAATGGAGGCTGCATGAACGCTGAAGTGGCGACCCTCTTGTCGCAAGCGCGGCTTCTTGTTGTCGGATATGTTTCCATTCTGGGGATTCGGAATTTCGAAGGAATTCCGGCGATTGGCGGCGGCTCCTGAGAGCAGACAGATGGGGACAGGGGTAAAGAGGGAGGGAGCAGAGGAAAGGAAGAAGGGTATAATGGGCATAAGGAAGGAGATACAGGTAGGAGTAATTGGATGAGACGGGAGGAAATAGGGTAGGGGAAGGTAGCATGGGTTGTGTAACGTTTCAGATACAATTAACTAATATTGTTCGTCATGTGTTTATTAAGATAGTAATGTTGTGGTTGTTGATGTACTGAAGAGATATAGAATTTGCTGTGAGTTGATGATTTATAAAAAAATTGAGAGGTACTTAAAAAGCAGAAATAGTGCAACAAGGTTAATGATAAATCATGATAAATGTATGGAGTGTGTAGACTTATAATAAACATTTTGAAAGAAACTTTCTGATTTACTGAACGTAATTCAAACGTTAAAGTATTGACTTTTGCAACGTTACAGGTCCAACAAGACAGGGGTGCCAGCAGCGGATGTTGGGGTTGGATGCTGGGACGTGGGTGAGGGAGGAAGCGGAACGGAGATGGAGTAGAAAGAGGGCAGAGGTGGGAGGCGTGGTCGGGGCCGCAACAGGGTTGGAGGCGGGAGCATAGGCGGGTCGGGGGCTGATTGTTTCCGAGTGTCAAGTCAATGCCCTGAGCGCTGACTTCAAACGAACTCCCCTACGCCGGAGGAGAAGGTGAGATGAGGGAGTGCAAAGGTGGAGAGTGAATTGCGTCGCAACAGGTGGATTTGGCTTCAGTTAGTATTAAACTGGTAAGAATTGATTCATACGTGTTTCCGGGCACATAAACTGTCAAGGCCATTAGACCCGTTACTGAAGTGACGTGAAGTTCCAGGAGGCGGCGGTGATCCTCCTCCGCTGGATGATGAGATCCGGCGCGGAATCCGGCACTAAAGTTGGGTAACCTGGCTGATGACAGCTGATCAGCTGTTACAGTTTCGTCTAAACGGGAGCTTAAACGTCACCACAGTGACATCACAGTGATGATGTTTTAGCTCTCGATTGGATCACATCGTAACAGCAGATGAAGTGTCATCGGTCAGGTTAGAAAAATACAAGTATAAACTGGGAGAAACCTCAGCTGGGGCAAGCTCCACACCTGTCGTAGTGTAGTGCAAGAAAGTGCAAGTATGTGTAAGAGGAGAGGATAGGAGCAACAAGAGGAAAGAAACATTGCACGCGATGCGTAGACCGTTTGTTAGGATACTCCCAGCATTATCCTGGTATTGATAGGAGAAACCACGAAATTCAACCGATCAGAGTAGCCGGCCGCTACAAGCCTCCTTCAGACAGCCGCTAGCTGTTTCCTTGGTTCCCACAATTCGTCCGAGCTATGTATCTAGAATCGAAACCCTGCCACTTTCGAGATTCGAACCACAGAATCTGCCGGTTGGTGTCGATGCAGAGCCGTAGGCAATGCTGTCACTGCGCTAAAGCAGCTCGTGCGTAAAGTGGGAAATCGTAAGGAGAGAGGGAAAAACGAAGATGGACAATGATCGCCGGATAATGAGGTGAATCGACAGGGTTTAAGAGAGAGAAGGGTGGGGTGGAAAGCAGGATTGGAGCAGAGCAAGGAAAGTTAAACGTGAAACGAGAATGGATTCAGAATGAGATTGAGAAGTGTTAACAGGAACGAAAGAGACATGAACTAGAATGGGCAACGCAGAGGAAAAAAAAAAAAGGACTGAGGAAGGCGAGAGGCAGAGGTGGGAACGGGAAACGGCGGAGCTGGGAAAAGTCAGCCTAGTGCGAGGACAGACAGGCGGCGCGGCGCGGCGCGGGGCGGAGCGGGACAGTGCGGGGTCCGAGCGGGGGAGCCCGGAGGGCCTCGCGGACCCCGAGGGCACCGGCCCGCGGCTACCAGTTCCCACGGTGCTCCGGCAGCGGGTGCGGGCGGGGGAGGCGACCAGCGCCGCCTCCGCCTCCTCAGCCTCCGCCGTGGTACGGACCGCCCGCCCGCCCGCCCGCTCGACCGGCCCGGCGCTGCCGCCGCCACCGCCGCCGCAACCTGTTTCTCAGGCAACACGCTCACAAATCAAGGCCCGCGCACCTATACATCTCTCCTTCCTACCGCCGCCTCCACCGCCGCCGCCGCCGCCCCTCCACCTCCACCATTCGCTTTATCTGATTCCTTCTCCTTTTATTACTCGTCTTTCGTTTCACATGTTTCATATTTCTTTGATATCGCGGCCTGCAGCCTTTTAAACCGCGGCGGATCAAATTAAAACTCTCTTTCGGAGTTTCGCTGTTCCCCCGTTCTCCTCCGCCCTGGGTCTTCCCCGATGCCGTTCTTATCCGCGCGCCTCCGGTACCGCGGTCCCCTCCCCCCCCCCAACACCCCCTTCCCGGGGGCAGCCCTTTCCTGGGCCCCGGTCGTTCCGTGTTAGGCTGCTTCTCGGCGGATCAAATTAGAGACGAGCGCAGTTTATGGAGAGGCCACTAATTTTCAATCGATCGCCCGAGCAGCCGAGGCCCGCCGGTAGCGGCTGTCGACCCGCGGGCTCCGGCACGGGCTCGTGGGCCAGGGCTTGGGCCTGGATCTGGTCTAGGCCTGCGCCGCGGCCGCGCATCTAACCAATTAATTCCATAACTTACGCGGCGAACGGCGCTCGGCCTCCGGAATACATTAATTTCCGTAATGGCGCCGTTATATTTCAGCTCACAGCCGCTGATTATTTTATTAATTCTCTCCAACGTCCCTTGCGGAGGAAACCGCGTGTTACCCGATATGAAGTTATTATTCAAACGGCCGAAACCGGTGTCCGTATTTCACAGCGCGCAGGCGCTAATTCTCGAAGGCGCTTCGCAGCTTCCGGTGAGCCCTTCCCGCGTCGTTCGTTTCCGCCGCCGCCGGCGCTGCGGCGCTGCGCTCGCGTGCGCAGCAGCGCAAAACAAGCGCGCGCCCGCTCCGATTCGCTCTCTCTAATGCGCTGAGTAATTTATATTCTGCTAAACCACCTCAAGCAGACTGATAAACGATTTTGAGGTCGAATAAAACAGGGGAAGTGGGAAGAAAAACCGTAATAAGCGGCTAATAGTGGTCTGGGAGGCGCGCCACTCGAACCACATATCAATTCCGCTAACTAATACGCAGATCGACGGAGGCGGCGGCGGTGGCGGCGGTGCAGGCCGCAGGGGTGGGTGCGCTCGCAAAAACCAGGCCGTCGATTCGATCGTAAATTCCCTCTCCTCCGCCTCCGCGGATCTCTTGCCCGCACGCACTCGGAATGCGGCCGGTGGCGGAGGTTGGCGGTGGCGGGCGGGGCGGCGGCGGTGGTCGGCCTGCCGACGCGTACCGCGGAAAGGTCAGTGGTTACAACAGTGGTTACAATGGCCGGCTCCGAACTTTCTCCGGAGCAGACAGACTGCGAAGTTGAGGTTGCCGCCGCGGCGCGAGTCGCATTCCGACCGATATAATGGGTCAGAGCGCGCAAGTCGCGGAGGGCGGTTACGCAAGCGACGACCCTGACTTTCGATGCCGAGTGGCGGAAGAAACGGTTCGTTGCAGAGAATGAAAATTGTGCAAATTATCGCAGACGTTTTGAAATTTGGTTTGTCGTGGAGCAAGTGACCATGATTCTCTTTACCAAAGTTTTTCTTTACATTATGGATTGATTAGTATATCTGGGCGCGTCAACTGCCAAGGCCGTTAGTAAGGTATGTGTTTATCGCGGGAGGTGGCAATTGTCTTCCCCAACCGATGGTGAGATCTGCCGCCGACCTATATGTTGGTCAGTATGGTTTCCCCCCCCCCCCACAGGTATCTCTTGTCAGCAGGACATCGTCCCAAAAGGGACAAGCTCAAAGCTCGTGACTGATCTCCCGTCATGTGTGGTAATATAAGCATGTAAGTGTACGTGTGTGGAAGTAAGAGTGAGGAAAGGAAATTATATATATGTATATATTCATAAACATCGAAATATATATATTCACTCGAATTTTCACATTTTATTTACTTGATTATTAAGAACTAACCTAACTATCTATTAAAAAATGTAAGCATTTCTTTATTAGAGTTTTGTTACAATTTATTATATATATATATATACATAATCCTAATTTTTTATATTTAATATTCAGTAACATTATGTATGTTAATTCTGTCAGTTGTATATAATCAAGTAAATGAAAGATGACGAGAAATAGCAGCTCAAGACTCACTGCATCCCAGAATTCATCTCCTTACTGAACAGTAGTAACAACCACATTAAGGAAAATATCAGGCAGAGAAAAACGGTAAACAATTACAATACCTGTCATATGAATGTAATAATGAATATAACCATTCCCACACGCGCAAGGCATGACACCGCTCATTTTGCATGCGTTCCTGGTTCCCACTCAGCGCGGCACAGGCCATATGCAAACGCTAGTAGTAACACAAATCACCCGGACACGGAATGAATTTCTCCACCTGCGGTACTTACACGTGTTCATTCGCTTTGTGCGGCGAACGCATCATCGGCGACGTCTCGCGTGCGTCACGCAGCACGCGTTTTCAGCGAAGTAACGACCGCCCGCAACGCCGCATATCGCCGCGGTGGCCGACAAGAGAGAATTCTCAGGGTACAATTGATTTATTTGTTACTGATACTGTTATTGTCTCGATACGTAGCTCGATATACACTGTATACTAACTAACTTACGTGAATCGAGAGATTGTGGATATGAGGGAAATCTGAAAACGGTTGAATTGATTGATTGATTTTTTCATGTTTCCGGGCGCGTCAACTGCTCTGGTCATTAATCCCGTTAGTGTAGTGCATGTTTTTTCTCGGGACATGGCTGTGATTTTCCCCCGCTGGATGGCGAGATTCGGCGCCGACCTACCGTCGACTAGTGGAGTTTTCCCCTAACCAGAACTCTCCCACCAGCGGGGCACCGCCCCAGCCGGGACAAGGTCTAAGCTACCGACCGGTCTCCCGGAATATGTGGTAGTGTGGTGCATGTTAGTGTGTGTAAGGGGAGAGGATAGGACAATGAAGAGGAAGGGCAGATCGCGCGCGGTCCCTGGCCCGTTTGTTAGGTACTGCCCGGCATTCGCCTGGTGTTGATCGGAGAAAGCATGGAAAACTACCGATCAGAGCAACCGGTCGCTAGAATTCTCTTCCAGGCAGCGACTGAATGCGACCTAGCTGAAAAGCTAGTGTCGAAAATTCTGCCGCCATCAGGACTCGAACCTAGTCCCGGTCAGAGGCGCTGCAGTGACATCAGTTGATGCACTGAGCTACCCCTCCCGGTGCCGCGGTGGTAGACAAGCGAAAATTCTGAGGGCAAAATTGATTTATTTGTTACTGATACTGTAAACATCGTTTCACTAACTTGGATTTATTATATTTTTTATTGCCAAAATACAATAAAAACTATATGTGACGTAGTAGGGAGAAATATATAAAGCATTTATATTTATTAAAAATACTATTCATCTTTGTTGTCTTCTAATGTGCAGTTCTTTTAGAATTCTCAACTTGTATGTGAGAATAGGATTTTCGTACCATTTTAGCTCCAGTCAATTCTACATAATTCCCACAGTTGTACGAAAGTTGTCGAGTTATTAAGTTTATTAACAAGTACATTCATCCTCACACACAAACATTTGTGTCTTATGAAGACATATTTTGCTATTCTTTCGCTGATATCTTCCAATTATTGGAGAAGGGGGCATTTCAAAATCCGATCGATCCTTTAAGTATCTCAAATTTAGCTAAACTTTCTTTTATCCCAGCAGATTACATTAAGGTATTGGTTTAGAATTGTCTTGACATTTTTATTTGTGGAATGATTGTGCCTAAATTCCGTTGAATGGAAATGTTTAATGTTTGATTGTAGTCTGTTAAATCATTGCTCAGGAAGTAACATTCTTGTACAATATTTTAAAATATATAGAAAGTGACTAATAATTTTCTATCAAAGAATGTGGTGTTCTGTTAAGAATAGCATTGCGAATTACTGCGTCTTAATTCATTTGTCGGCTCCGAAGACGCGGCTTGAACACGCAAAATCACCACCTCCCGTGTCTGCCTCTGGAGACGCTCTGCCTCTCCATCGGAGTGGGGGAGGCGAGAGTGGTCAGCCGTGCCCACCGCCTCCACGTTCCTGGGAACTTCCTCGGCTGGACGCGACACAAAAGGTTAAAAAGCGCCGCTGTCGTCTCCCGCCCCTCATCCCCGCCGGCCCCCGCCGCTGCCAACGACGCCTCGCCTCTCTGGGCGGAGGCGGCGGAGGTGGACGTGGAAGTAGAGGTGGAGCTGGTGGGGGCGGTGACGGCGGTGGCGGTGATGGGGGGGGGGGACGCGGAAGGCACGGGGATGGGTTAGGGACGGGCACAGGGTCGGAACGAGGACGGGCATGGGCACGAGGAGAAGGTAGGGACGAGAACGGGGCGAGGACGGTGATGGGGACGAATGCGAGAGGATGGCGATGAGGACGGCAATGGGGCAACGACGGGGATGAGATGGGGAAGGGAACAAGGATGAACGGGGCATAAGATCGAGGAAGAGGATGGGGCGGGATGGGGCGGGGACAGGGGCAGGGACAGGGGCGGGACGGGGCGGGACGGGGCGGGACGGGCGGGGACAGGGCGGGACGGGGCGGGGACAGGGCGGGGACAGGGGCGGGACAGGGGATGGGACAGGGCAGGGAGGGGCGGGGAAGGGCGGGATGGGGCGGGGACGGGGCGGGGACAGGAGGCGGGATAGGGGCGGGAGGGGCGAGGGACGGGGGCGGGGACGGGCAGGGGAGGGAGGCGGATGGGGCGGGACAGGGGCGGGGACGGGGCGGTGGCAGGGGCAGGGGACGGGCGGGACAGGGGCGGGACAGGGCAGGGACAGGGGCAGGGGATGGGGCGGGGAATGGGGCGGGGATGGGGCGGGGATGGGGCGGGATAGAAGGCAGGGATGGGGGTGGGGCAGGGATGGGGTGGGGCAGGGATGGGGTGGGGCAGGAATGGGGTGGGGCGGGAAGGGGTGGGGAGGGTGGGGGACGTGGCGGGATGGGGCGGGGATGGAACAGGAACGAATATGGGGAAGATGACGGAGACGGGGATGGGTGGGGTAAGCTGCGGGGCGGACGCAGGGGTTGGATGCGGGGAAAGATGCGGGGGAGGGCGGGTGCGGGCTGAGGACAGGGACGGGAACGGCGTAGGTGCCAACAGCGGCGATGGCGATGGTGGAAGCGGCAGCGAAGGTGGTGATGGAGGCGGCGCAGGGCAGCCACCGCCGCTGCCTCAGGTGGAAGTGCCTTTATGGAGAAACAAGGAAATAAATCGGGCGTATTTTTAAGGGCGCCGGAGACGTACGGATAAACTCGACGTCGAACGACCCGCGACGGCGCCGAACGCCGCCGACGGCGCTGGTCGCCTCTGAGGGACACCGACAGCGGCGTCGTTGGAGAGTTCATTGCGGTGTGACATAGCCACTGGCCTTCCAGAGTTGGAATGAAGATGCAATAGTCTTTTTTTAGTTCCCTTCTTTCGTTGTGTTTCTTTTTTCATTCTTTCTTTTTTCTTTCCTTCCTCTCTTTTCTCTTCCTTCTTTCCTTCCTTTCAGTTTTCTTTCTTTATTCTTGCCTTCTTTATCTTTCTTTCTTTTTCTATTTGCTCTTTCTCAGGTATTTCCTTATTTTTGTCATATTAATGAGAATGGGCTGACCTGTTGAAATAATACTTTTTTGAGTTCGGTGAATCTATCGCTCCGTGAAAATACTGTATTAAGTGTTAGTTGAGCTGTTCGGCAACGTGAATGGAAAGGTAAATGAGTTCTTACGCAATACTTTCAGTAGCAGTTGAGTTGTTTTGGTCAATACTCTGCTTACTAAATGAAGTGATAACTTGTAAGAAATGCATTTCAATTATAACATCAAATACTTAAACAAATTTGGAAAGATTTTTTTTTCATTCAATTTGGTTTTTACTCACAATAAAATTGTCGCCAACTAGTGGCCTACGAGAGAAAAATGTTGTTGGTGAAAAGCAAGTAAAATGGTTTTCCAAAAATGTAGCGAGCATACTGTTCAAGTACTCAAATGAAATACTCGCGTATAATACCGCAATAAATTAAATATGTAAATAAGTCTTCACTAGTAAATGGTATATATACAGCAGCATTTTAGTAAACATACGAGTTGATATCACAGTATAGTATACATACAGTACAACGCAACAGGTGATTAGCAAATATTTAACGGCGGGCGGCCTTGTTTTGTGGCCGCATCACAAACATTATGAGAATTCAGTAGTTGCGCAAAGAATGAGAATAGATGGAATAACACAAGGAAGTATTTGCATTTCTTAGTCAAAATCAACAGTGTTTCATTGTTTTTTGATTTTTCCTGAGTTCCTAGGTAGCTAGAGAAACCATGGACACCTCTTAAATGGCGGAATAGCATAGGAAACTGCATAGTTGTATTAAATTTCTTGCGCACATTGGAAATTAGTAATGGAGATACAATTGGTCTTTAAAAATAGTTTTTACTGTAGGTGTTGGTTGTTATTATAAAAGTAATTATTCCACAAAAATAATATTTTTCACATCATTAGATTTAATATTTTCCTGCCTAATTCTATAATTTATGATGCCAGAAAAAGATAAAAACGATTACATTTTTTCGAAACATTTTCGTTTTATAGAAATCAGATATTCTATATGTCTTCATATGACCATATGATCGTCAGGGAGAGCGCCGTACTTATTGTTTTGCAAATATTCAGATATTACAGTAATATCACAACGTATCTTATTCTTATCACTGATTGGAATTATCAAAATATGGTGTTCTTTATATTGCTTAAAAAATCTCTTGTTGTAAAAATCATTCTTTGGCCATTAAATGCTGTAATATTATATATATATATATATATATATATATATATATATATATATATATATATAATATTTAAACGCGAAGTGGCAAACTGGAGAAAAGCGAAATGCTTAAAGCTTGAGCGAGATAATTAAGTAAAATGAAAATTTTGCCTTGATACAAATTTTTTGTAAGTTCATTACTTACAGACAAGTTTATTCTTTGCTAATAATTCACATTCATAATTTAAATTATTCCGTGCGCTTGTAATTCAGTGAAATATTTTATTAAAGGAATGTTGTCTTCATGTCAAGTAAAATTTTAACATAAACGCAATAGATTTTTGAAAATAGTAAAGGTGATGTCTGATTCAGTAACTGATACATTATACGTAGAAGTACGATACTCGTCGTCGTTTGTTAAACATAATTAACATGTAATAAAACGAAAACCTTGTTCAAGCATGTTTTTGCACCCTTTCAAGACTTTTGATAGTGAGTCTATTTTCCCGCAAAAAACCGTTTAGTGGGCCATAACTCCCGAGTGTATAAAAACACGATCATCGGATTCTTTCCATTTAGTAATCGCTGTAACCCGTGTTTAATTTCGAGATTGGTTGTTTACACTTGTCCAGAACCAGCTCGCAGAGGAGGAGGGTGAAGAAGAGGGACAAGGGAATGAAAGGGGAAGAGATAGTCCGTGGGGTCCTAAAAAAGAGTGGAAGCTACTCGTACACTGGGCTGCATGCAGTCTGGGGCAGAACAAGTCGCAAAATATACCGACTGGAACCAATGGCTATCCCAGCATTTTAAGGATTGCTGTGCTTGGTGATCTACGGGTACCATGCCGGCTTCTTAGATCCACAGAGAGTGATTTGATCTCCGAGAAGACACATTTGAAAGGAATTCTACCGAGACTGACGGACGGAAGGCTAAGATGCAGTGTTATGCCTCCTGAAGTTTTGAAATTGATTAGAGTCAATGAGGGAACAATTTTCAATTACTCAAAATAAATTAAGAATTATTCTCGGTTTACCTTAGATCAACGGTAACGTGAACATTTCTTCATTGTTTTGTAGCGAGAATCTGTGCTTTGGAAATTATTAATTTAAGGAATTTAAAAAACAAACAAATGTATTGTTTAATAGGTTTCTTATAGGTTCTCGAATTCTAATTTCAAATTTATTGGCAAAATTTGAGTTAAATTTTAATTCAACAGAAAACAGAAACAGGAATTTGTTAGCCAACTTGGCATTAAAAAACACGACTATTAACTTTTCTCTCAGTTTAAGTTGAAAAATGATCTCGGAAAAATGATTTAAAAGCGTTGCTATTTCAACGCAACTAAAATCAAGACATTCGATTTTAGTCTACAGGAAAATAACACTTTCAATCAATAAACTGTGAAGAAAAGAACCATTTTCCGCGCAAGGGTGCTAAATAGGAAATTTATTTTTATACTAGAATAATAGATTTAGCGCTAAATATTTGAAAGGCAATGCCTTAGAGTGTTTTCAACAGTACAATATAATAAGTAATATTCAGTTGTATATTACTTAAATATTAGTTTACAAATCTACCGTAAACAAAATACATAAATTATACTTATGGAAAGTTTTGCATTTTTGTAAACATTGTCCGCCTTACTAAGATCAATGCCATTTATAAATTATGTTCTGTTGTTTTATCTGAGACAAAATCTACTTACATATCGGTAATTTTCGCGTTTCCTCAGGGCCAGGTGTCAGGACATTCTTCCAAACGCAATGAAATGTCTTGCACAGCTGAGAACACGGAATTTCGACGGAGCATGAACAGGTAGGCACCGTCACACGGCGGAAAAACTGTCCACCTGACACCAACCAATGTTTCTTCCGGACAATAATGATGAACAAGGTTTACTGTATGCGTGATTGATTGATTAACCCATCAATTGAGTTGTGCCACCTTCGCCGGGACTTACTGTATGTGTTAATTGAAAATTTGTAGTATAGACAATCCTTGTTTTTTAAAGTTTCAATTTCTACTTAGTTTTAACCAGAAAGCGAATGCGACTTTGCATGTTTCAACTGAGTATCTACGAACTACATGATCGTAATTATATTGCGTATGAATGTATTGTGCTCAAAACAACGCCGCTTTTCAAAAAGTAATGTAAAATGGGAATGAGCATGTATGAGTATGAGAGTGCCAATTTTAAAGTGAGAGCATGCATGAGTAAAATGAGAGTGCCTCCCAGATCTATTTTTATGTAGAAATCATGTGGGCCATCTGTGTGCCAATCATGTGGGCCATCTTCAAGAATTCTTCAGGTTCGAGAAATTCTAATAAAAAATGCCCTACACTAAGTCCAGTTTTTAACCCCGCTTCATCCCTCCCACGCCGGGGCAACCGGGGGCCCCACGCCCCCTGGAGCGGGCGCTCCTGCGCCATACAGCCCCCGGTGCGGCTTTCCCACTGCATATTTCTGCCTTCTTGCCCCCGTGGCGTTTATTACTTCCCTATAGATGCCATAAACGTACAAAAAGCCGCGGGGAGGGAGAGCGAAAAAACGCAGAAAACCAGTCAATTAGGCTCAGCCGGTCAGCGGACGGCGGTCGGTCGTGGGAGTCTCGCCACTGCAGGAAACGGGCGCGTGTTCTGAGCGCTCCTCCTCGGCCGCCTCCGTCCCCGCTTGCCCCCGCGCCTGTGCTTGCACCTCCCTTGGTCGTTTCCGTCCCCATTGTGGCCTCCGCCGCCGTTGCCACCTTCTGCTCGGACATCGCCGCCCCTGCCAACACCGCCCCACCAACTCCACCTTGTTACTTTCTCGTATACGTACGTACTACATAGGGAGTAATTCACGTTCTACAGAGTATTCACGTACTACTAAGTCATGTAATACCGCGCAGAATCGATTTCTAGATTACAATTATATTTACTAGAAATATACTTATTGAGGACCCCTGACTCCGAAAAAGTGTTATTTTTTTAAACATCCGTCCGTCTGTTCATCCGTCTTTTCGTCACTCCGTCCGTCCGTCCGTCGTCCTGTCCGTCCTCGTCCGTCCGTCCGTCGTCCGTCCGTCCGTCTTCGTCGTCCGTCCGTCCTTCGTCGTCTCGTCCGTCCTCGTCCGTCTGCGTCCATCTCTCTGTTCACTCCTGCTCCGATGTTATTTTCTAACATCCGTCCGTCTGTTCATCCGTCTTTTCGTCACTCCGTCCGTCCGTCCGTCCGTCCGTCCGTCCGTCCGTCCGTCCGTCCGTCCTCGTCCCGTCCGTCCGTCCGTCCGTCGTCCGTCCGTCCGTCGTCCGTCCGTCCGTCCGTCCGTCCGTCCGTCCGTCGTCCGTCCGTTCTCGTTCGTTCGTCGTCCGTTCGTCCGTCCTTCGCGTCCTTCGTCCGTCCTCCGTTCGTTCGTCCGTCCGTCCGTTCGTCCGTTTCCGTCCGTCCTCCGTCCGTCCGTTCGCCCGTCCGTTCGTCAGTCCTTCGTCGTCCGCTCTCGTCACGTCCGTCGTCCGTCGTCCGTCGTCGTCCGTCGTCAGTCGTCGTCCGTCGTCGTCGTCGCGGCCAGCTCTAGCGCCTGAACTATTCGAAGGAATTTTTGCAAAATGAATATTCCCCAGTCGATCAAAACCGTCTCGACGCATTGTGATTTTGATAAACATTCTTTAAATTTCGGATGCAACTTCTGCTAAGACATTTTATCAAAATTTCTCCAAAACTTTTTCTTTAAATTTTTTGTAAGATTAGAGTAAAATACTGTCAATGACGGCGTAGGTTCGATTTTCACTGTTAACTCAAAATTTCCGAAAATTACAAAATATTAATTTTTTCCTGAATCTTTTAGAAAGTACACTATTGAATACAGCGCTTTTTCTTCAATTGAAATTTGTTCTATAGAATTCGTTCTTTAATTAATGTGACGTACATTTTTATAATTTTAGTAATTTTTTAGCAATATTGAGTGAAAATAGGCAATATTAAAAAAATGAAAATCGACATGTTCTCCAAAAGGACTTAACATTCTTGCCTGTGTATTCGCCTCCCCCACTTTCACTGCCTATGACTGCGCGTCCTTTCCTGTCTCCTCAGCTTTCCTTTCCGCCTCCCTCCCGTCCGCTTCACCCCCCCCCTTTCTGCCACTCCCGAAGACTTCACAGCCATCTCTGCGACCTTGCCTCCGACACCACCGTCGCCGCCTGTAGCTCTGCCGCTGGTGCAGCCGTCGGCACCATCCCCCCTTCGCAAACCGTCGCCAGAATCACCACCGGTACCTCAGTCGCATCCGTCATCACCGTTCCCGTTGCCAAAGCAACGTCACCAAACCTTCATGTCCGTGCACTAAGCGTAAGTGCATCACCTTCACGCCGCCTATTACCGCAACCGATCATTCTGACTGCTGCCGTCGGTCACCGCTGCCGTCACTGCCTTCGTCGCCGTCGCCACTCGTGCTACCGCCTCCACTTGCCAATTTTTTTTCCTTCCCCCCAACCCAATCACCATCTCCGACGCTCTCTCTGTTGTTACAGCCCCCTCACTTTCGTTCCACACTGCTTTTGCTGCATCCTCAGTCTCTTCCTAGCAGTTTCCATCACCTGCCTTTACCTCCACTTCTGTCGCCGTACTCCCCAGCACTTCTCGCGTTGGCAGCGCTGCCTCCGAGTCCTTTGCGGACTTGCAGTCGCCGTGCCCGGCTTCCTCCACCGCTGTCTTCCCCTCCACCACGGCCGCTTCCCTTCGCGCCGCCGCCCCCATCACTTATTACGTGGCATCCTTCACCGTTGCTACGCCCCTGCCGCCTCCGCCACCTCCTTCCTCGCCGTAGCCTCGGGCAATGGGACCGGGATCCGTTTCGCCTCGCGGTTGCAGCGGCCTCATCTATCCTTAATGGTCCTCTCGCGCCGCTTCTCCATTGTCACTGCGCGCTCGCAGTGGTCGTGATCGCTGCTCGCGCTGACGGCTTAACGCTGGTAATGCGGTGGCTGTGGGTTTCTCGCTTTAGCAGCCTTTCGATCTCTGGCTGGCTGAGAGGGTTACCTTTTTTCTTCTATACATGTCTTTGTTAATTCTTCACGCATTCTCGATCTTATACGGTTTATTATTTCTTTCGTTTATCATATAATTTTCAGTTACTTTGACGTGATGAAATACTTCAAAATACTTACTAAATAAATCCACTTACTGAAATATTTTATGCTTTAAAATACGTGATATTCTCAGAAGCTCAAATATTACTTTTTTGTTATACATATTAGAACGATGAAAAAAAAAACTTTTTCACTGTCTGGCCTGAAATTCTTCCTGCTCTCATTGATTCAATGGATGGTTTTGATGGTAATGGCCCAAATGATCTAATCGAGACTGATTGTGGTTGACAATGTGTCAAATAAAATTTCTGCGAAATGAATATGGCGCTCACTGCATCCTAAGTTAGAAAGGTTTATTCAGGAGTTAATACTCTGCGGTATGTTATGCTAAAATTATAGAACTGTTTGTCATCATATTTGTTAGTTACAAGTGCAACGTATTAAATACATTGTTACATTGTGTATATAATGATTTCCTTTAGCATTAGAAAAGTGCTGTTCTGATATTGTTTAGATATAGATAGATAACGATATTTTAGAAAAGCATTGTTTTATTTACTTGATACATCTTGTAACTTTCTGCATTTATTTTACACTCATCGTGTTTGTTGTTACTTTGAATTTTGCCATTTCCACAACTGAATGTTCTGGGTTCTGAATTTTAGAGATTACATTTCCATCATTCAATTGAGTTGCAACCTCCAGTCTGTTGGGGCACCAGCCGCCACTGGTTGTAAGGGTGAAATTCTAGTTAAACGGCGGGTTTCTTCTTTTTTATTCAGAAGGTTGATGGTTAGGGGTTTCGGTGGTTTTCCAGGCCGTCGGTGGTTTTCCAGGCGTTGTAAACAGCTTGAAGTGCATGTATCAATTGTATCTCAGTCTGGCGGCATTTTTAGGCCTCTAAGTCGCGTTATGTTTGTTCGCTGCTTCGGTCACCTTTCTTTCATTTGCATTTTTGTGTAAATGAGACATTTGTCTTCGTGCCCCAAAATTCGATGCCAACTTTCATTTTCTGATTTACGTTTTCTGCACATTTATTTTCAGAGCTGCTTTCCCAGTTTCTTCGTCTCACATCTA
Organism: Teleogryllus oceanicus; assembly: GCA_964035755.1. Classification (NCBI taxonomy): domain Eukaryota; kingdom Metazoa; phylum Arthropoda; class Insecta; order Orthoptera; family Gryllidae; genus Teleogryllus; species Teleogryllus oceanicus. The sequence continues at coordinate 128,469,844 of CAXIVR010000005.1, read as the reverse complement.
CCCGCGTGACCGGTTGCGTGTCCGGGTGTTTATCTGCTTGTCCTGTGGATGATGTGTCTTGTCGCCGCAGACGGGACGTCAGATTGATGACATGTTGCGTTTCACTTTCAGTCAGGAAGCGAACAAGGATCGGGATGAAAATCGCCTTCCGGAGGGAAAGAGGTTTTTACGGGCGGACGCAAACTTTAATATTAGGTATCAATGCAGTAATATGTAGGGATGACGATGGTCGTCACAGTTCACTGGATGTAGCCGATAGTTGTTTTTAAATTGCCGTCGTAACATCAGTTTAGTTTTGAAGAACTTGACCCTAAATGTACCAGCAAGCAAGATAAGAGACACTACACTAGCCAGGAACATTTTCAGTGAACACAAGTTCTCAATTCAATTGCTTGATATAATGGACGTGAAATATTAAATAATGTTTTAATTTTAAAATCTGAGAACGAAGAATAAATGATGTTAAAATAAGATTCCCCGCTAACTATATCAATAAAATGAATACCCCACTTTGATTTTTTTAATAAGAATTTTTAAAAGTAAAATAATAATAGTTACAATAAATGTAATATTGGTACCTAAAAACAATAATGTGAAATCTATTAAAGATAATGAAATATGGTATGATTATTTGGGGCAATACTACTGAAGTGAAACATTTGCTTATACTATTATAACATAATTATTACATTAAATTGTTGTTACATCACTTATTTATCATTAATTGATAACAAAAGTCGTGAATCGTTTTCATTTATATTATGACTTTTTGTACATCGACATAGTTCAAACAATTCGCTGTAATTAGTGCAATGTTCACTCGGTCATTTTAAATCTTTTTAGCACACTAAGTCAGATGTGTCAGTAAAATTAATTTCAATTTTTAATTTCTTTTCCGCACTTGCCGATCGCAGGAAATATTGATTAATAATGAAGATGCCACGTGATGAACCTGAGGTGTAGCTGAGTTACCGTAAAATTGACGACGATAATACTTTAATTTCGAAAACGATTTTATCATGACTCCTCAGAAATCTTCATTTCTTGTCTATTGACATTTCTGACATACGCATACGACAATTTCAAAGAGAAAGAGATTTATCTTCTTAAGTTCTATCACATTTAAAATGCAGTAGATAATTGAAAGCAAATTTCAGAAATTTCGGAAAAAGTAAACACTCAAGAGGTGTAAATGCTTAAATTCAACCTCACAGTGACTTTCGTGACAGAAAATTATCCCTCCGGACCTAGAAAGTACTCAGCTTGAAAACAAAATACAAGCGGATTCATGAAAATAGGGTGTTGCAATACGCCAGAATCAGTGAAACGATACACGGGATTCTACCGACGCAGAATAGAGCGTTACCAACTGTTTCCGTTGAGGTAAGGGATTCGTATTTCTAATAGCGTAAGTTCCCCCGCCCCTCTGGATTTCGCATATTTCTATTTTAAATACATAAAAAAAACGCAGTTACTTGAAAATAGTTGAAATATATTAATACACTTGTGCCCCCTCCAAAGGGGAGATAAAGTACTTGTACAATTCAAACTCGTTCACTGATTCAAACTCGAACATTTTACTTGTTCGCGACGTCACTCACCCACAAGCTCCATGAACTCGCTGCGTTCCAACACGCGCGACGTGCGACAACAGTAGTCCAAGTCGATTTCAAGGAAACAGCGATGACGGCGGCTGCGCGCGAAACAAGAGACGGCCTGACGAAACACGTTTCGACAGCGCGTTGCCCGTAAAAGCGCGTTTACGGCAGCGTCGCTGCGGCGGCCCCGCCCACTCGCCCACGGGCGGGGGTGAAGGCGAGAGCGAGGGCGGGGGCGAGGGCGAGGAAGAGGGTGAAGGCGAGGGTGACCGCGATTTGCCGGACGTTGCGCGGGGCGCGTGCGTGCGTGCGTGCGTGATTGCTGCGCCGATGGTTGACCAACGCGACACGGCCTCGAAAGGAGGGATAAGGGGCTGTAAGTAGTTAGTTAATGCCTTATTTTACGTGGCGAGACTCGGGCCATCAGGCCCGCTCTTCCGTCTAACCACGCAAATTTCGGTACGCTCCTTTCACCACCTAGCGGAGAAAGGAGGTATTATCTTGGGCGACGAAACAGGCGCATCTCAATTTTGCTCAGAGGCTTCTTTTAGGCTCGAGGACCTTTTCCATGCAGTAAATCTACTACATGGGACCGACGGCTTTACTTCCCCATCGGAGGGAAGGCGTACGAAGGATTTTTTTCGCCCTTAAAAATCCACGGCTTCGTTCGGGTTGGAACCCGCAAACCCGGGTACAACAGTCCAGTACGCTGACCGTTATGCCACCGAATCCGCGAACAGTAATGCGACATTAATGTTCAAAAATAAAACATCGTAATTTTGGTAGTACATTCACCAAGCACGATGGAGTCATAGGCTTCCGCGGCCGGTGTCTTGGTTCTTGGCTGTCCGGGATGAGTCGCCTCTTAGTGGATGGATCTGATGTTTCGGCAATCTTCTTGTGGCCTTCTCCAGAGCTATGTGGATGGTGCTGACGTTTCGGCCATCTTGTTGTGGCGTTTTTCAGAGCTATGAAGAAGGCCACACCAAGATGACCGAAGCATCAGTACTATTGACTAAGACGTGACTCATCCCGAACAGCAAGGAATACAAAAGCTGCCGATGTTTTTGAACATTGATTTTTTTAAAGCTGTCTTAGTTATCTCTAACATTAAATTTGTGATCAACAAAATTTCGTTTGACAGTGGCCGTGTATATTAATTTAAAATTAAAATATAATTGAAAACAAAGTTACAAACGTCTCTTCATGAGGGAAATACAAGCAAAAACGATAGAAAGAACGGCAAGGCATCAGGATCATCTCGGGCGAAGGGTAGTCCGCATGATGTAGGTAGTACAAAAAGCGTTCACTCTGTTGGAACACACAAACGGACAGTGGTACCAACAGTTATTATTTCATTTTTCACTTTTATAAAATTGTGATCATGGGAGTTTTTCGTCCACCAACAAAACATCGAAAACCTAAAAACATCAAGCACAAAGTAACGGTGTTAAAAAAAGATTAGCTTCAATGCATCGATGTTTCAAACATCGACGTTCTTACATTAAAATAGACGTTTTGAAAACAACGGCATTGGTCTCGCATCCCTGTGTAGCTATGAGGGGAAAGGAACGGGAGTGGTACAGTATAATGAGGGAAAGGTGGGGGGCAATGCGGTGCCGTCGTGGGGTCGAGTCGGAGCTGACAGGGAGGAAGGTTTATCAATAGGCAAAACAAAATAAGAAGAAGTACGATAACAACAACAAAAGTGTTAATTTGAAGCTTGTCTTGTTAAGAATGTACCACTTGTTGCGATAAAGAAACTGAGATTATTCATTTATAATGATTGTCATATTCCGACTACAAAAACGAATATCTGCTACGACTGTCTGTCATACATATAGTTGCCTACCAATATACAGAGGATTATATGAATGACGATTCTAGAAATTTCTTACGAGGAAGCCAACAAAACGTGGCGACTGCCTAATCTGGAAGGTGCATCGTGAAATGATAATTTACTCTGTTATGTTCAGTCAATGGATTTTGTTGAAGGCGACGCCTGTGCCGTGGAGCGAGAGCTGTAGCGCCGAGAGGCGGCGTCGTGGGGGCGTCCGACGGCGGGACGGCGGGGCGGGGGCGGGCGGGGGGGCGGCGGGAGCGCTGCGCGGCGGAGGCGGTGGCCAAGGGAGCAGGGGGCGGCGGGCGGGCGTTGCGACACGGTGGCGGCGGCGGCGGCGCCCTGGGGGCCTAGCGGGCTGGCCCGTGTGTAACACGAGATGCCGTTTACATAACCCGCGCCGCCGCCGCTGCACAACGCGTGTCCGATGCCGCCGGCGGTGGCACGCCCGCGCGATGGGGCCGCGGCGGTAGCACTGGTGGTGGTGGTGGTGGGGGCGACTAGTGGTAGTGGTGATGGCGACGGTAGTGAAGGTGATGGTGGTGGGGGGGGGGGTGGGTGGTGGTGGGCGGTGGCGGCGATGTTGATGGTGGACGGTGGGGACGGCGGCGGGGGCGGTGGTGGTGGGGGTGGCGGCGGTCGCGTGGCAGTACTGGTGGTGATGGTGGTCTCGATAGCGGCTACGGAGGTTGTAGAAGTGGTGATGGCGATGAGAGCGCAGTGGCGGTGAAGGTGACCATAATAACGGTGGAGGGGCGATGGGGATGGTGATGTTTGTGGCGGTGGCAATGGTGAAATTGGGGAGTGTTGATAAGGGACGCTGAGACTGTGTAATCGTTGGATGAAGTGGCGGCATCTCTTTCGACAGCAGTGATGGTGGAGTTACTATAGAAGAGATAATGTTGGTAGTAGTGGTGGTGGTCGTGGTAGTGGCTCCGGTGGCGGTGGAAGTACTAGACGTAATGGCGGGTGTGTGGGGGTGGGGCGGTGGAGGTGGTGGCGGTGGTGGTGGTGGATGTAGAGGTGGTGGCGTCAGCAGAGACGACGACAGATATAAGACCGGGAGCAGCGGTTGTCGCACGGGCAGAACGACTCGTTACGATTGTGCGAGCCGCCACGACTATGAGTTATTGGACTAGAAAGCGCTGGATTACAGGAATTTTAATATAGCAAAACTAGAAGAGTTTATGACAACCTAACGAACTCTTCCATGCAAAGGAAATGGAAATAAGTGCAACAAACGAGAAGTGAAAGAAAAATAATACATATCCTACAATTAGAATGTCATGAAATTAGATGTGGGAGTTGAATGACTATGTTTAAAAATGGTGTCGCCGAACAGTAACTGAATACAATGAGGACGACACAAATGCGAACAAATTGCGGTGGTGAGATAACGAGTACAAGGTGTTGAGCATAGAGACGGATTATGACGTTTTTGAGTGGGGGAAATGGCTTTAGTATTCATTAAAAGGCTGGAATGCTTACAGACGAGACTACATATTATTATAACTCTTTGATGGATTTGTAACCATAACTGTTGTGGACACATTTAGATCTGGAGGATTATATGAGAACTAGAAGGATTAAGTAGGCGGAAAAGAAAATGAATTACAATGGAGCGTTGGAGACAGAGTTGAAATTGGCTAGGATGTATATTCTGAAAAAAAAATGCATTTCTCAATTCTTTGAAAGCAATATGGATTTCTAAAATATTTTAGGCCCTGAAAACCGTGATAAAGAATTTAAATATTTGCTTTGTTCTATTCATCTGATAACCTGAAGGTTAAAAAGCAGTTACAGACTGGTTCCAAGAGATGTGTGTTCATTTCGTAAGTCAGTTATTCATAAAATGAAAATACCAATAATATTAGTCGTTAAAAGCAAAAAAGAAATGAGAAAAAAATATATAAAACGATGATACCACCTTAATATGAGTTGTTGAATTGTTCAAATTTTGTGAAAACTCGTGATGAAACCAGCCAAGGCCATTGAATTCACTTGTTTTTCGCAGTAGAGTGTTACAACTTCAAGAGATTTGCAAGTTCAAATATATAAACAGTTATAAACCTTCATTGCGAATTAAACGATTCACTTACGAATTCTTAACAACTAGCTTCATGCATTTTCGACTTCCGGCTGAGACGTAGACTTGTAAAGGGTAATATTCGACGACAGCGACCTCCCATTTACATAAAGAGGCTGCTTTCTTGAAATTTACATACGTCGTTGTATTCGCGGTCGGAACTAACGTGCCATAAGCAACGTGACAAATTTTGTACGCAGGTCTCGTATTCAGCTGATTACACGGTCACTTCAATGGCAACTTTTATTTACGAGGACAAACAATTGGATTGCAAAATCCCTTGTTGGCTACTACCGTTCTTTTGTCTTTTTAACAAAATATTAAAGGACAGTTATTGACAAATCTCCACTTGACAGAAAAAGTATCTCTACAACAAAATTGTTGAAATAAAAATCGGCGTATCAGAAGAAAGTGTGCCACTCATTATTGAGCAACACGAAGTCAAACAAGATAGAGTCTAGATACTTGTCTGTTAGTTGTGCAAAGGATTTCTAGAGACAGCTTTTGATAAATCTTGACACACTATTTGTACTTCAATTCTTATGTTTAGAAATATGTAGATTTCTGCTTTACGAGATTAAAGATAGCTCATTAATCTTGGGTAATCAAGTAACTAAGATTGATGATGATAAAAATGCCTTGTACATGTCAATAATTAATTTAGTTTTCATACTGTCATGTTTCAATCATCTCATTACAAAGATAAGAAAACAAAATTAATCACTAATATGTTGCAATCATTGAAACATTATAATTGTTTCAATGTAGAAAATTAGAACTTGGGCTTGAGTTAACAGTGTTGCCAATTTTGTAAGGCGATGACTCTGCCGAACGTAACAAACAGCTAGTAATATATCCAATAGGAATACCAATATGTATTAAGCCCGAGGAAGCACAGTCATGAATAAACCAATAATCCATTAAAAATAAATGACTAGGCTTAATCCCCTCCATTATTCAAGAAAGTCATCAGCTTGCGGGGCTAAATGATCAAAGTCGGGAGCTTGAGAATAAAAATTAGAGGAGCGATGGCGCTTCGAGTTACGTGGAGATAAACGTCTCTGCGCCCACGTGACGTGGCTCAAGCCCAAACCGCTCTGCCCTCTCCAACGCCCACGGGGCGGCCCGCCCGCCCGTCCGACCACCTCAGGGGTAAAGAACGCGCAGTGAGCGCCTAAAACGGCACGCGTACGAGTGCGCGCTGCTTCCTTCAATTGTGTTTATGCTACCAAATGAAAATACATAATTTGGTATTGCTGCTTTATTAAATATATAATTATATTCAAGTAGTGTTGATTTGAACTTTGGTGACGTGTTGTGAAGTGTAGTGCAATGAGAAGTAGAAAGAGAAGTGAAGTGCAAATGTTGCGAAGTGAAGTGAGGTGAAGTGCAGTGTAATTAAAAAGTCGTGTATTTAATAGTTTAAAATAATTGTGCAGGTAGCTATAAAATGTAGATTAATTTATTGTTATATATTATTATTATTATTTTATTTTATTATTATCTTAAATTAATTTAAAGTTAAAATTTATTTTTATTTCTTATTGTAATATGTAAATTCTAGTGTTCTGCCACCAGGTTGTAATAACCTACCGGCAGAAATAATAAATATCTACTCGGCCAAGTTGAGAATGATGTTTACAGGAGGGCGTGACTATGCTAACAGCCGAAGTGATAGAGACAGAGATATAAAGATACTCTGCTCAAATTGAAAATGGGGACGGGTCTAACTGTTGCGGGAAGAAAGTACGATTTTTTCGTCACAAATCTGGTATCTTCCCAATGAATATTTTAACTGTATTTGGACATGTCCAATTTTCGAACAATACCACTTTTTGTTGGAACTGAAGTGTTTCATTTAACATTATCTCAAGAACGAAATAAACGACTTTGGGTAAGTGGCAAAGAGAGGCAGCTGAATTATATTGGAAATACCGACTATCGCGGCGCCTACGGGACCTTAAACTATTGCGCGAGATAGATCACTAGATACGTAATAGTTTACTTAAATAAAAATTGGCTTACGCTTAAGATTCATATTGAGTTTGTGGAAGACCGTAGTATTTTTTATATTTAAAAACTATCTGACATACTCCACGTTGATAGTTTTCATTTATCACAATCATATTTTGGAAAGACACTTATGAATTACATCTATCCCCTCCCTGGCACCGGCTGCCATACCAGCGACTCTAACCAGGAGGTCTATCGACGAATCCCGGCGGCGGTAAATTGTTTGGCATCAGCTACATAGCTAAGTCTAATGCAGTTGTTGTCTGAAAGCAAATTCTAGCGGCCGGTGGCACTAATCCGTCCTTTGTAAAATTAACATCGGTGAACGCGGAATCATTGTTCTAACGGAATGACAATGAGTCGTTCGTGATCCCTCATGCCTCATCCTTGTCCCACATCTCCCCTTACAGACATTTACTCGTACGTGCAGTACATTGATTGATTGATTTTATCGTGTTTCCGGGCGCGTCCACTGCTTTGGTCATTAGTCCCGTTAGTGTAGTGCATGTTTTTGTCGGAAGATGGCGGTGATCTTCCCCGCTGGATGGCGAGATCCGGCGCCGACCTACCGTCGGCTAGTGGGGTTTCTAACCAGGACTCTCCTACCAGCGGGCACGCCCCAGTCGAGACAAGCTCTAAGCTCCCGACCGGTCTCCCGGAATATGTAGTTGTGTAGTGCATGCTAGTGTAAGTGTGTGTGTGTAAGGAGAGGATAGGACAAGGAAGAGGAAGGACAGATCGCGCGCGGTCCGTGGCCCGTTTGGTAGGGTACACGTGCAGTACACATGTCGAAGAGACCGGTCGAACGCTGAGAGCAAGCCCCGGCTGCTGTGGTGCCTCGCTGGGGGATACGCCTGGTCGGGGAGATCCCGCAAGCGTATGCGTAATTTGCACCAGATCTCACGTTCCTTAGGTAGGGGAACACCTCCACTTATAGAGATCTAATATGCACAACGGGTATGGGACTATTGACCACAGCAGATGCCGCGCCCGGAATTACAAAATAACCAGTGGTGCTACAGCAGCACGTACTTCTTGCTCGTATTTTCATGCAAAATTACGATAAAAAATACTCAAATTTTCTAAAACAAATTGCACATGAACTTATTTCAAAATAAACTTTTAAAGAAAAGATTTAATTAAGGAAAAAATCTCTATCTTTAATATTTTAGTTGTTGGAAGACACCGAAAAAAATTGAAATTTTCGAAAAATCAGAGTTTTCAGCAAACATGAGGTCGGCACCCCTCCCCTAAAAGTCCTTCACTCTATCTAACAACAAAATTTAATCAAATTTTTTTTGAAACGTTTCAAAATGTCCTGAGGACTTCTTGTAAAGTATCCGCCAAAATTGAAATATAGGTCTCAAATTCAAGGGACCGTGAAATCAGCCAGATCGATGGAGTAATATCAATTTTGAAGAAAATCGGCTGAACGGTTTAGCCGCTAGCGTTGTTCACAGACGGACAGAACAGACGGACAGACGTTTTACCGTTTCTCAATTTTTCGATAGCAAGGACTCACAAAACATGGATTCTGGCATCACCACCTATCAGAGATTTTTTCATGTTTAGGATCTGTATTTATCCGCTTTTTTCTTGCCAGGGCCGTGTAATAAAGCTTTTATCCGGCGGAAAATTCGCCGGTTTTCGCGCAGCATTACATAAATTTACACTATTGTTTTAAACACCCTTACTGAGTTTCATTTTATTTTAATTAAGTATATAAATCTCTTAGTTATGCGCTATTTACTATACATTAAGGTCTATAGTATCTAATGCGGCCAGACGAAAGTATTGTTTTCCTTTTTGTTTTCACAGTTGTATCTCAACATCTGAGCATCGTCTTACTTTTACCTCTAGTAATAAAAATTTAACTTTAAGCACGCTTTGCGTGATGTTAGAAGTAATCGCTTTTACTAGTAGCTGTCTAAAAATATATTTTCTAATCAAAGAGTCTTATACGGCTATAAATGTGGGAATACTTATTCATGTTTTATGTAGTTATGTATTTTACTGTACAGTTAATGAATTCCACAATTCTCTACCAAATTTACAATGTCATATGGGTGTGTGTGTGTGTTTATGTGTGTATGTGTGTGCGTGTGCGTGTGTGTGCGCGTGCGCGCGCGTGAGCGAGCGATTGAACTATTTGCACTTGAATTTTACTGGCAGAAGTTGTAGGTGAATGTGTACGTCAGTTATTGTTTTGTATCTTTTTAAGCGTACGTGAGAATGGATAGCACTAGGCATCAATTAACCAGTTAAAGAATGGAACAGTACCTATTTTAATATAAAATATGCCATTGATTTGGCTTCTTAAGATCTGTTAATTTTGCTTTATTAATTTTCCTCTATCTCAATTCAATATTGTCCATTTCAATTGTCCAATATGCACTTTTATCATTCCTATGCAAAAATACAGTAACTTTTCATATTTTTTGAATAAGCTGATGAAAGCGGACATTTTTAGTCCATACACCTTTCGCCGACTCCTTGATTCATGTTTCGCGGAGATCTCCAGGACCATGTAGTATATTACATACAGGACACAGATGTATGTTGTCAAGTTAGCATCTGCTGTACTTTGTCAATGTTACTGCGTAGCCTACTAAGTATCATTAATTTGATAATGAATCAAACGTGTTCTAAAATGCATTGCTTCATATAATTAATAGTATGCAAGCACAGCAATCAATGACGAAACCAACAGGCATACAACACTACTGACAGATAATATTAATACACTGTGCGTTATTAATTTCTTTCGCCTAATTTCTTAAATTATATATTTTAATATTTGTATTTCATTGCTATGAAGAGTTCATACAAATGAAAATGATATCCGCCTCCGGCGATGCGTGAGTGAGTGTTCAGTGTTTAGGGGGGCGTCAACTACTTTGATCATTATTTAAATACATCTATTTGCTGAATGTTCGAATACAAGTAATATTAGAAATGTTAAGTTACTTCTAGAAGGTTTTTGTAGATCTCAATTTATGTACGTTTCCGCAATTCCAAGATTTTCTAGAACTGCAAATGATAATATAACACTTGGTTATTTGAGTGCTAATATTTTTTTCTAAAACTATTAAAATTTATTTTATTTTGTATTATCTTCTTAACTTTATAATAGTCATTACTGTTTTGTCTGTTACTTTGTAATTTACTACCAAGTTTGTACTAGAGCTTCTAATATGAAACATTTCCATACATGAATTCGGCAACACATTTCTTACATATTGAGACCGACACTCTATTAATGGTGATCCTTCAAGGTAACAGAAATGGCATACAAGCTTGCTTAACATGAAGAAACAAACCATTTAGCTACAAGTAGTAAACGGTACAGTTTTTGACTGAAGTAAAGTGTTTCATTGACGGATCGTAACTTCTTTGACAATTGAAACACTAAATGTATACGTCCTTTGCAGTTCATTTCACGAGACCGCACATATTTTGGGAGATTGTGAGTAGTTAATTTTTATTTAAAAGGATCCTATGTATTTACTAGTTGGGCTGGTGGCGTGGGATTTTGGCACGTGATACACCTTACGGCTGTAGATTCGAATCCTGAGTAAGGCATGGGCGTTTTGGATACGAAATCGTGGCATGGCAGCCTTCTCACAACCCCATGAATTCTTATTTCATCTCCACAAGGTGGAACAAGTTGGAACAAGTGAGGTATTTCGCATGCCGTGGATACGGAGATGCTGGATGTCAAATCATGCATTTCAATCTCTCCTGTTGATTTCAAAAGAGCTTACATGGATCTACCTAAATGTCTACCTTAACCAATCAAAGCAATATAAAACAGGCTGAGATGGGCCTACACGTTTCTTCAGAGGGCCCGGTCCGGGGAGAGATTTTAACACACACCGGCAAGTGGGTTGAGAAGGGTTTCTAGATGGTGGCGACGGGAGACGCTGAAGGGGGGGGGTAGGGAGTCGCACATGCATGCAATCAAGAAGAGATCTCAAAACCCAACAATAAATATTCATACTCAATCCATTGCACACAATCAAGAAGAGATCTCAAAACCCAACAATAAATATTCATACTCAATCCATTGTACATGTTTAATATCAGTTATGATGATTAAATGTACTCGTTCTTCAGTACCATAATAGCAGTAATTAATCGATAACTCATACTTTACACTACAAAATTCAGGTATTGCAAATATTTCTTACAGTAATTTTCTACATTAAAATTCAATAAATTGTATTCAAGAAGCCTGAAAATGTAACCAATGATATATAGATAGTTTATGGCTTCCTTCGGTGTCATTATAGTATTTAGTTGGTGCAGTTATGGATATGTTTCTTTCATAAAGATGTAGCACTTATAAACGCCCTGAAAAAATGTAATTGCTTACACCTACATATTTCCGTTGCTTTGTCTTCCATCATGTTCTCTAACCTAGTAAGCTTCAAATTGTAACGGGCAATATCACCATCGAAAATGAGTTGTGAAACATCAAAAACACTGATATCTGTGATCTTTACTTACCGAGTAAGACAATATATAAGATTATTCAAGTTGTAACACATAGTATATGCTTGTTAGGCTTATATCGAGGTAAGTGTTGAGTCTAACAGCCTCGCGTGAAGACAAATGTTTTCATAGGGGTATATGCAAATAAGAACGAATAATTTCATTCCTGGTGCAAGGGATATTCGAGTTCCGAAAACCTTTTAATGAAACACGAAGCCCCTGAAATAAGACTTCAGTTTCAAGGAATAACGACGCGAAATTTAATTGGTTGAGTGCACAACGCCGCAGTACCTGGAAAGCGTGGGTTCACAGCTGGGCGGGGCGCCGAGTGATGCAAAAAATGCTGGGAGGAGTGCAGCGAAGTGCTGACAAAAGACATGCAAGGATATGGCTAGCGAGAACCAGAGAGGAGGGGCGAGGTGAAAGATGAGATTGCAAGACGGGGAGATGTTCTGCGAAGAGTGTGGATGGGAGGAATAAAGGGCGAGGACACTACTGAGAAAGTAAAAAATCTTTGTACATCGGGAACTTTTGAAGAACGAGATGAACGTGAACACGTTCTGTCAACGAGATTCAGAAAGAATGCAGCGAAATGCCGTATTTTAAATTTAAGACAAGTAAAGTCTCCAGGAGCTGTACTCCGATTTAAACACAGAGGCATTTCATGGTCACGAGCTGGGCGGAGAGGGGGGGACACTCTCATCCATACGAGAGCTTCATTAGGACTTAAAGTTTTGGTACTGGAGCTCCCGATTGGGTGAAAATGTACCCCCGCTCCTTCCAGTTCATGACCTTGAAGTGTCGATGTGTTTAAATTGGAGTATAAATGAGTGAGTCCAGGATTTTGGGACGCACTAAAGTCAAGATGAATGTTATAAAAATAAGTGACAATTTTAATAAAGGAGCACTGGCTCGTAGGAACAATGACACTACCAACGGTCTGGAGTTAAATATAAAAACATGTGTATGAATGCCGGTTTCATTTTTATCGCTGCTCTGGTAAGAAAATGTTACAATATGAGAACAATTTATACAACAGCTAGAGTACCCCGCGTTCCCTATTTACCCCAACATCAATTGAACAGGAAAGGAAATGAATCCTATGTACTTGTATGATGTATTTCCACCCCACCCTGCCCCTCCCTGACCCACCTTGCCTGCCCTGCTCCGCCCTTCCGTCTCATCTGATCTTACCTTGTTTGACAAAGATCAGTGTTAATACACTCTACATTTGTTATAGTTGCTTATATCTACTTACAATTAACTTCCAATAATCTTACAAATGATCTTAAAATACAACTTACATTACTACTAGGGTGGTAGAGGTATCTTTGTACAATATCTCTTCTTTGGGTCGAGATCTGAGAAATTAGTTAGGAATGCATGGAAAGGAAATTTATTCTTAATGCGGGTTCTGTGAGTTGAGTTTTGGCAGAGTCTTAGGGGGATTAGTTTGGGTATGTTTTGGAAGAAGTGGGTGGATAAACAAATAATGTGGTTGGTAATATCTTACCTTGTCCCGACCGAGTCGCGCAACTGCGTATTCACTCAGCTTGGCCTCGCCTAGCCCCGCTCTTATCCGTTCCGTCTTGTCATCGACGCTGCGACTTGACATCATCGACGCTGACGACGCTTCCGTCTTGACATCATCGACGCTGCGACTATTGTTGGCCCATTTTGCTATGGACAGTTGTAAACATCAGCATTGTGCCATCTCCCGGCAAACATTCAGTAACAATTTTACCCTCAATTAAAAAATTGTGCTATCAAAATTAATCGAAATTCATTTCGTTGAACATGTTATGGATTTTCGGTAACATTTAATTTATTTCAGGAGCTTTTCTCCTGATTTCGAAATATTAACAAAAAAGTATAGCAGTGCACTCACACATTTTGTTTAAGGGGCAGAAAACGAGGGAAGTTTTGACAAAATCTCATAAAAAGAGAAACTTTTTTCGTTTTGAAGGTCACATTGCGATGATGATCAGAAAAAAATGGTAGTTCGTGAATTGGTTTCTATATCATCTAAATAACACTATGACATTATAACAAAGCAGTTATTTTAAAATACCGGCACAGAAAGCCATTGCCATTTTATTTATGTATATACTTCTTTGCAGGCAGTAAGTGATAAAGGAAGAGACCATACCATGAAATGAAGTGCATGAGAATTCGAGTACCCCAAGGTTATTTAGTGTGACACCATTTGCGCCCGCGTAAATTTGAAACGGTTACGCGACAATTCCATCCCTTCGAATCTGTAGACAGTGGACGAGCGATCTAGCGGTGAAGAACGATTCTCACTGAGATTTCTATGCGCGAAATCAGAGAACTAAGCACCCCTTTTTAATTATTGTGCCACATTCACGTATACTTACATACTCACATAAACTCTTTGAAATGTACGTAATATCTTATGGGTAGGTGGCATGGCTTAGTGTTGACCAGATTCTGAAACTGTTCTGAAGTTACCTCACAGAGGCGGACGAAACATCTTAATTTTGTCTTTGGATTGAACGTCGAGGCGGAAACTATTTAACTGGTTGGAACATCCCGTATTATTACATTGTTACAAAAATTGGCACAAATTTCTTTTGATACCTGTTTCACCTGCCATTAATCCGGCGCTCTGATCCATCTGGGCCGACATGCACATGAGTGACCCAAGGTCATATACCAGCACACCACTCCTTCCAAGTCTGGCTGGCAAACCAGCTTTACGCCGGTTTGCCACTTCTTTCCTACAATAGATCAAGTGAGCAACAGCGACATAATGACGATCCCCGTTTACCGCCTTACAGCGTTTGCAAGCCGGATGCGTTCATGTATGGGCACCTTGAGGCGTGGGGCGCTCCGGGCCACTCCAGCAACAAAAGGTGCGGAAAAATGGCCCGAGGTGGCACATGGCCTTTGGAGCTACGCGACGGTGTGTGTGGGCGGAATGAGTCTGGGAGGAACGGAGGACCAGCAGCAGTGTCGTAAAGACACCCCGTGCTTGCAGCCTTACAGCGTTTGCTAGTCGGGAGTGTTCACGTATGCGCGCCTTGAGAGGCGTGGGGCGCTCCGGGCCACTCCAGCAACAAAAGGAGGGGCAACACAGCCCGAAGCGGCACGTGGCGGTGGGGCGGCGGCCTGCGGAGCTAGGCGGGGCGGCGTGGGGCGTGGAGGAGCGGGGCGGGCAGTGAGGTGCGGCGGGGCGTGCTGGGGCCATCGCTTAGCGCGCTGGGCGAGTTAATGAGGCGCGTCTGTGCCCGCGCCCGCCGCCGCTGCCTCCATCAAATAAAACAGCGTGGACTTGGTCGGGGAGGGGCGCGGGACGCAACGTATTTATCGGCCGAGTTTCTGTCAGCGCCCGCCCGTTCGTCCGCCCGGCCCACGCGCCTACGCGCGCAGCCCGTCCTTCGCCGCTCAAGCGCGCGCCCTGCCTAATGGCTCCCGACACCAGCGCCTCCAGGCGGAGAGCCGGCCCACCAACGCCCGCCTCCGGCTTCATGGTGTACTCTTTGCTCTTCGTTTCCTTCATTACAATTTAATACATCACCTTCTTCTTCAAAATCGTTTCTTTTTTTCGTGTTCATCATCCCCTATTTCTTAATCGTCATCACTTGTTCTTATTATCACCCGTTTTCGTATTCATCACCACCGTTTTCGTAATCATCACCACCGTTTTCGTATTCATCACCACCTTTTACTCGTAGAATTATAATTACAATATCTTTTCATATTTTTAAAAACTTTCTTGCCCAGGACATGCATGTTTTTCAGGATACTAAACTCATCTGGTCCAAGCTATGCACAAGACAAAGTTATATATCACTCTGCATATACGTCCAGCTGCAAATAGAAGCATGTGAATCAGCACAATAGTTAACGTGTTAACATAATTGCTAGTGAATTTAGGTTTGTATTCAGGTTATGTACGTTTTATAACAGCAGATTGCCGACTTTTCATTAATAGAGGTATACTGAAATTATGACATTGTCATCCTAAATGATTCGATCAAAAACTTTTTGTACATTCCCTCGCAGCCATTCCTGAACTGTTAATTATTGACGTTCTTGAAGTAGGTCAGACTAACATAGCTAATAATGCGGTGCGTGCTACTACGCGAAACTATTCAAGAGCTTCAAGACAACTCATATCACTGGTAACCAATGAACATTGCAACAATGGATGATGGAGTACCAACGTTCACATGTTATGTGCAAAATGAGTTGCACGTACATCGACAGAGAGAAGATTTTTGTGTTTTACGTTTATTACAGTGTAGAAACGATTCCTTTTAGAAACGAAACACATTTACAAATTGTATGCACCTCGGCCAAAATGAGAATGTTTTACACTCATTTACCGACCTCGCCCAAAAGTCAGAGTTCGGCCTTCTTGAAAATAAATTAGTATTACTCTTCTTTAACATATTCGAATGTTACGTTTTCTGTGAAGTAAAAGTTGATTCAAAATAGTGGTAATGAAACACTTTAAAACTTGTCCACAAGTGTAAATGCTGAGAAAAATAAAATAGTACGCCAATGAGCAGTTGAAATGGCAATTCCATTTAAATTAATTTACAAACAAATTTTTAGTAGTAATTTGAATTGAATAATGCCAATGATTTTGCGAGCTGAAATTACCAGTTACTTTTCTTTTGCATTTGGTCTCTCCAGATTAATGTTAAGTATTCAGCAGCAGATGGGCCTTACCGTTCCATTTTTCGCTTCAAGATTAATTAGATACTTGAAATCCACAATTGAAAATATTGAAAAGAAATCATATAAACCAGTTGGAACTCATAAATTTGTGTCTTCTGGTCGGAAGATAAGAACAGTTACGTAGCTAGATTACGGAATGCCGATGAGAAGAATGTGAATCATACAAGGTCCCTGACCTGTCCTCCGATCATTACGGCCTTGGACTCGGACATACTAGGCAGCAATCTTCCCCAACGACGATGCGTTCCATCTTCTGTGTGCCAGACGTGTCGCGTTGCGAATTCCTTCCTCCACAGCCTTCCCTGTCCTCCCTCCCTTGAAGCGCGATCCTCGCCTTTCTCCCACTTCCACTTTCCACCTCGTTCGCTTCTCCCGCGGCCCCGTCTACTTCCTCGCTTCCTCCGCTGTGCGTAGCTGTACTTCGCCTTGAGGGGTCTTTCTCAGCTGCGTCTGCATTCGGATCACGTCGCCACTATTCACGTGCCCGCTCCTTCCTAACCGTATCCTGCTACTTTGCCCCGTTATCCCACATTTTGCATTCTTTTCGTTCTTTTCAACTTTCTTTAAAAGTCCCCACCACCTGTTCTAATATTCTCTTTGCCAAATAAATCTTTTCGTTTTATTGTATCCGTAACAGGCGTGTAAAATTGCACATGTATATCTTGTCTTCATCACTGTTGTAATGAATGGTTTACACATGAATGAATCCTTTAAAATATTACCACCATGTCTGCCATCGATTTTCATCTCTTATAATTAACATGCGATTACTAATGTTCTTAAAATAATAGTAAACTAAACTAAAAGAAAAAACTCAATGAAATTTAACTAAAGTATTTTATTTTCTAGAATTATTCTCTATTTTATTATGTAAAAATGTTCAACTTGCAATATCCACACCCCAGTAGACCTTCGACGGTAATGGTATTGCCACTGTGCAAAGCTCGGAGATCTCAATATAAGCACTACACTTCGGCGTGCTAAGGAAGATTGGTTGTGTAGAAATTTGTAAAGATTTTAGAATGAAATCTGGGTTACTTTAGCAGATGAACACGCGGACACACTTAAACGTAGGTGCTTCAGACATCAATTGCAGAAAGACAAACTGGTTTCTGGATTTCAAAAGTGAAATTCTTAATGTTTTTAATGTTCAGTTAACATCGCCTTTCATGCTACAGGTCTTGTTATTTCTCACATACCTTCAGAAGCGATCTTGTAAAAGGTGTATTACGTTCACATTCACAAGCTTTTGGTAATCATAATAATTTTGATTTACTATATGGCGAGCACTGATGTCAAATATTATTGACCGTGAAAAGGATATCGCAACATATTTTGTTCCTTCGAGCAAGGGCAGATGTTTAAGTAGTTGGTCGTAATAGTTACTTGAGAAAGAGCAAGTGGTCATTGCTAATACAAGCACATACATTGAAAAATGCGTAAAACAAAGATGCTAATCTCTTCAAAATAAATGAAATTCCGAAGCGAGTATAAAATAGCCCGATTTTACAATAGCGCAGATTTTGCGTTTGTGTAGAAGAGCCTTATGAAAGGGCACAGTGAAACCTCTCATCTCAAAGATATGTACATTTTGGTTAAGGGCATGGTAGTAAATGCTCATTGATTAAGTAGATGAAAACATATTATTTCTTTAGGAATTTTCAACTATTTGAAGATATAAGATCCTGCCTTTTAGAGAAAAAACGTCCAATACCTCACAAAGAGAATGTAGAAAACTAGTAGTCGCAAAATCATGTACTTACTCGCCTGTATTTTTACGCAAAATTTCGCGAAATACAAAAATTTCGAAAAATTGTATAAGACTTTATTTCAAAATCTATCTTTAAGGAAGATATTTCATTCGGGGGGAAATATCTCTCTCCTTCATAATATTGTAGTTGAAAGAAGACGCCAAAAATTTTTGAATTTTTGCAATTTTCGAAAAATCGCGGTTTTCAACGAACATTAGACCTTCACCATTCTCTTAAACGTCCTTCAAACGATTCAACGACAAAATTTAATAAAAAACAATGGAGTCATTTTTTTGAAAATTTGGAAAATTCCCCAGGAGGTTCATGTAAAGTACCCGCCAAAATTAAAATATCGATTTCAAATTGAAGGGGCCGCAACATCGGACAGATCGATTGGAGAATATCAATTGTGGAGAAGACAACAGACAACAGACAGACAACAGCAGAACACAGAAATCGACTGAACGGTTACAGACAGACAGACACACACACAAGACAGACACACAGACACAGACAGACACACAGACACACAGACAGACAGACACACAGACAGACAGACACACAGACAGACAGACACACAGACAGACAGACACACAGACCGGCCAGACACACAGACAGACAGACACACAGACAGACAGACACACAGACAGACAGACACACAGACAGACAGACAGACAGACACGAAGCAGACAGACAGACAGACAGACAGACAGACAGACGACAGCAGACAGACAGACAGACAGACAGACAGACAGACAGACAGACAGACAGACAGACAGACAGACAGACAGACAGACAGACAGACAGACAGGACAGACAGACAGACAGACAGACAGACAGACAGACAGACAGACAGACAGACAGACGACAGACAGACAGACGACAGACAGACAGACGACGACAGACAGACAGACAGACAGACAGACAGACGACGACAGAGACAGACAGACAGACGAGACAGACGACGACAGACGACGACGACGAACGACGACTGAGACTGACGACGACGACTGCTGCTGCTGACTGACTGACTGCACGCTGACTCGAGCTGACTGACCATGACACTGACGAGACTGACTGACAGACATTTTACCGTCATTCGAGTTTTCGGTATCAGCGACCCACAAAACAGGGATTCTGGCTACACCACGTGTTAAAGGATTTTTCTAAAATTAGCAACTGGGTTTATCCACTTTTTCGTTACCAGGGCCCTGTAATAAAGAGTTTTTCTGCCCGAAAATTCGCCGTTTTTCGCGCAGCATTACATAACTTTCATTCTACTCCGTAGCAAGAAAGTAAAAAGGCAAAGAAACAAACGGAGATATTAAACTTACGAGCGCAGTTGAGCCTCCTCCGGGCGGCGGAGAGTGGCGCGGTCGCAGTGGCACTCGCAACACGGCTTCGGCACGTCGTTGGCGCGGCGCGCGGCCCTAATTACAGTAATCGCGCGCGATATCACTCCGCACCGCGCAGGGGACGGTAGCGCCGGCAGCGGCGGCGGCTGGAGGAGGATGGAAGACGGGGTAAGGAGAAGAACAGGAGGAGGGGAAGGGGTGAGAAGGGGGAGAGGAAAAGCGAAACAGGAGGAGCGGAAGGGGGAGGGGGAGAGGAAAAGAGAAGGGGAAGAAGGGGAGGGGGAAGGGGAAGAAGGAGGGAGGAAGAGGGGAAAGAGAGGAGGAAGAGGAGAAAGCTCACGAGGAGTGAGAAGGAAGAGGAGGACAAGGTGGAAGAAAAGTAATAGATGACGAGTGGGGACAGGAGCCGAAGGCCGCACAACGGGACGTTTCAAGAAGGGAAGGTGATTATTTTGGAGATGAGAAGGTGCAGGACACCTCTTGCCCGAGAAATTTGGAGGTGAAAGGGATGTTTCTGAAAGGAGGATTGGGGAACCGTCGATGTCAAGGCTTCAGAATTGTACCAACCATGTAGGAATTTATTTGTCACTTTCTCGCTAAAAAGTACTAACAAAAAATTAAATAATATGCATAAAAATTGGAAAAGGCAACAATTGTAAAATAATTGTTCTTGTGATAAATTTAGAACTATTACACAAGTGTTTGAAACATAATAGATTGTTGTGTTTCATTTGTTGTGCACTTAAGAATTGAAGTGAGATTGAAAAAGAATGCTAAAATTATTTGCTTCTATTTCATCAATTATCTTTATTGTAACTACTAAATTTTGTACTGTTCATTGCTTGCTTATATTACGAATTTTTCAACTGACAATGATTAACTATTGTAAGATTTTAACGTACAAACAGTAAAAAGTCACGGTAAAGATGAGTTTGGCTTCCTTCGCGAAATCGCATAAAACAGAATGTGGA
Source organism: Teleogryllus oceanicus (assembly GCA_964035755.1). Taxonomy (NCBI): domain Eukaryota; kingdom Metazoa; phylum Arthropoda; class Insecta; order Orthoptera; family Gryllidae; genus Teleogryllus; species Teleogryllus oceanicus. The sequence continues at coordinate 128,449,026 of CAXIVR010000005.1, read as the reverse complement.
AAAAATGAGAAGTAAAGATAAGATTATTGTAGCAAATATGTCAGAAGTAGTAGAACAAGAGCAAATGTTTGTGATTATCAACAAAACAACTGTAGTGATGATGCCATTAAATAAAATTGAACCATGGTCATAGCGCTGCAAAATTCAAATAGAGAAAGTGACGGAGAGAATATGTAAATGGTAAACAGTAACATGAGATCGCTTTTGTGGCGAATCAGAGGATCGTGATGGTGCAGAGAACCGGCGGCAAATTGGCATCGAAGCGATCGCAGAAGCAATGACGCTAACAACTCTAGTACGGTTCTCAGAAGTAAGTGCTTTGAAAGAAGTGACCATTGACCTTGCAGCGGAGGCCGCTCTGCGTTACCAGCAAATTTGTGGCATAAATTGGAATCATAGTAGAAGAGATATTCGGGTAGCGGGAAATGCAGAAGTTATAACAGCACTAATAACTTGTTGCCTGCAAAAGCACAAGATGAACAAAACTACACGAAATTATTTTTCAACAAGTACCACACACATTGATTGAAAACGATATATTTAATACTTTCGCATAACAAACAATGAACTGCATGTTTGAACAAGTAGTTTTTACGGAAATTAGCATAGTATTACAACAGTTTTTTATGTACCACGAATATCCGTAACGCAACACGCAAATAGCAAACATTTGATGGCGGAGGCCTTTTCTCTGTGGCGTTGCTGTCGCATGACATCAGCTGCGTCTGAAGAAGCGACGCAGCGAGTGTGACAATTCAGTCGGAACGCGCAGTACGAGAATAGGTGGAAAAACATAATCAAATATTTGCATTTTCAGTCAAAATCGAAACTGATTTATGTCTTTTTGTATTTTTCCGACTTCTTGTGTATGTAAACAAAACTATAGACACTTTTCACACGGCCGCACACTGAATACTTTTCTTCCTAATTCTGCGCGCATTGGAAATTAATACGGTGTATTGACGCGAAAGCTGCCGAGAAGTGTGCGTCATATGGAAGTGTAAGAGGTACGAGGTACAACGAACAGGTTCCGTTGGGGTACATGGTGCAAGTTATGATTTGCAGGGCAAAGCCAATGATTTACGGTGCGCTAGTGATGGTGTGTAGGGAACAGAGCACGCGATGCATTACGGCGTGCGCGGAACGAAACGAAGAAAATTTGACTCCTCTTATAGTGAACTTCTGGGGACTAACATTTTTGGTTCACTATACCAGAGGTGTCATCCCGAGGTTATTTCCGATGATGTCAAATTTGATGAAAAAAATGTAAAAAATGATGATAAATATAATTTCTCCATAACGGTTGATTGTATTAATATAGAGATACAGCAAAATACATTAACAGCACCAACTGAAAATTTCAATGTTTTTATTTGTCCTTAAAAAATCAATTTAATTTAATTGTTTGCTTCGTTTCATTGATTAATTGATTCAATTTTTCGTGTTTCCGCGCGCGTCAACTGCTTGGGTCATTAGTCCCGTTAGTGTGGAGCATGTTTTTTTCTCGGGACATAGCGGTGATCTTCCCCCGCTGGATGGCGAGATCCGGCGCCGACCTGCCGTCGGCTAGTGGGGTTTCCTAATCGAGACTCTCCTCCAGCGGGGCACCGCCCCAGCCGGGACAAGCTCTAAGCTCCCAACCGGTGTCCCGGCATATGTGGTGTAGTGCATGTTAGTATAATGTGTGTGTGTGTGTGTGTGTGCGTGTGTGGGAAAGGATAGTTCAAGGAAGAGGAAGGACAGATCGCGCGTGGTCCATGGTCCATTTGGTAGGGTACTGCTCCGGCATTCGCCTGTTTTGATCGGAGAAACCACGGAAAACTACCGATCAGAGCAGCCGACCTCTAGAACTCTCCTCCATACAGCGGCCTGATTTCGACCTAGTTGAATAGCTAGTGTCGAAAATCCTGCCGTCAGGACTCGAACCTAGGACCTCCCGATCAGAGGCGCTGCAGTGACATTAGTTGTTTCACTGAGCCACCGCTCCTGGTTGTTTTCTTCGTACTTTTTCATTAGTAATTGCTATAGATCCTTCTTCAGAGTTCGTGCTCTCTCCATACTTGATTCTGCGTTGTCTTCTATGGCTAAGTATTGTGATGCAGTCTTGACACTCTTCAATGCCTCTTGCACTGTTGGATCACTGACCTGCTCTGCAAAAGCCCTTTTACTCGCCTAATAAGATACAATATGCTTTCGGTTGTGGGATGGCGCAAGCGGCTAATGAAACGATCGCTTTTCCGCGTGGCACGGAAAATATTATCATGTTGTGGCAGTCGCGTGCTTCCTGTCACGTAGAACTCAACGCGCTTTTTCCCGCGGAATATAAAATAACACCAAGACTGAAACTGAAGAGGCAACCGCGCTTCGCCGCCGCCAGTTGTAATTCATGCAGTCAAGTACCCATTCCCGATCCGCTACGTTCAACAGAGATCTTCTTCGATGATGACGTTTGGCCAACGATATTTTTTTCAAGGTACCTACTGTTGGTATTTGTGGCACTGAGGCGATATGTTCTTTTTCAGAAGGGAATTAATTTCATGGACGTTGCATTTCCTAAGTTCATTCTAGCCGAGTGTGAGGTTCACGGTAACTGAATCTTGTTATGCTTATTTGTAATGCAGGTGAAACGGGAGCAGTGACCTAAGTTCACTATAATCCAGGGTTTACTATATCCGAGTTCACTATCCCGTATTCGACTGTATGTGTGCGAGATACAGAGGATTGTATTTGAGGCATTACATGGACGATTTTGTCAGAAGCCTGCCTCGATAGTCTAGGTCGCTAAGGCTGAAGGGCCTTAGCTGCCTCGGCCCAAAGGATTGCGAGTTCGAATCCCGCCTTGAGGATGGATGTTTGTGCGTATTCGTGTAGTCCGTACGTGTTTTTCCTACAATTGCCCCTACAGTTAAAACAATCATCGCTGTCGCTACGATTTCCGAGGCATGGGGCATGGGGCATGGGGCGTGGGGCGAGGGACCTGAGGCGTGGGGCCTGTTGCATGGGGGTCTTGCGTCGGGCGTGTGATGTGGGTGAGGACGTTGGGCGCGGGTCGTCGGGTGTGTGCGTGGAGCATGGGGCAAGGGACGTGAGGCGTGGGGCGTTGCACGGGGCGTGGGCGTGGGCGTGTGTGTGGGGCATGGGTTGTGTTGTGTGAGCATGGGGCGTGGATGTGGGGAGAGACGTGAGGCGTGGAGCGTGGGGCGTGTTGCGTGGGGCATGGGGCGTGTGATGTGGGCGAGGACGTGAGGCGCGGGGCGTGGATGTGGGGCGACGGGCGTGGGGCATGGGGCGGTGATGTGGGGCAAGGAAGTGAGGCGTGGGTGCGTTGCGTGGGGCGTGGAGCGTGGGACGTGTTGCATAGGGCGTGTGATGAGGGGCGAGGGACGTGGGGCGTGGGGCGTGATGCGTGGAGCATGGGGCGTGTGATGTGGGGCGTGGGGCGTGGGGCAGGCAGTGCCCATCGGCGGTCGCGTGCACGTAGCGCGCCGAAGCGGTCGTTATCCGCGCCTTCAGCGAACGCCCGCCCTCCCTCGCCGGCTCCCCCCGTCCCGTCGGCGGCGCGCGCGTGCACGTCCCGCGGAGAAAGCGCCCGCCAAATCGTCGACTGTTTACTCGACCCGCAGCCGCCGCCAAACCGGACCCGTTCACACCTGCGGGGCGCGCAACCGGACCCGTTCACACCTGCGGGGCGGAGCCGCGCCACCCGCGCCTGGAGGCTGCGAACGCGGGCGCTGACTGCACCCGGCAATAAACCTCCTGCGCTGGTTTGCACAGCGGGACGTTCCAGCCACTACCTCGCAGGAATGAACAGGAACCACACCACTCGCACCACTCTGCTCGCCTTCAAGAAATGAAGAGCGTGTCAATTTTAAAGATAGTAACCATCAAGGTTGTAATTTTTTAATTTTGAAAATTTTCGTCATCTAGCACATGTTGTCCATGCGCTGTGATTCTCAAATAGTCCAAATTATGGCGTACAGTTGCTTCGCGGCTGTTGTCATCTTTATGTGCACTATTGAAACTCTTTCCAGCAAAAATGTTCACTTGCTTATATCTCGCAAACGTTTCCACGTGTGTTACTATGTTTCACATCCAAACCCTTCAAATGTTAGATTCCTGAGATAGAGGAATTCATACAACATTTTTGTTTGGTCAGAGACAAAACATCATCAGATTTACTTTGGAATTCGTTGATTGCTTAAAAACATATTTTTCTTCCTGAATATCAAGGTATTTTAATTTCCTTATCCTTCGTAATGGTTATGCTAACGGAGTAATTAGTAATGTCTTCAAATACTTTATTCTTTATGAATTTGCCTAAAATAGTATGAAACAATAGCAGAGAAGAACAGTAAGAAAGAATGTTATCAAATTGCTTGTAATTCGCTTATCTGGGAATAATTCCTGACGCCCGTGCTTCTTTAATAATTTTAACTAGCGTACCCGTGCGAGAACTCTCGCGTATTAAACCCAACCCTAATTTTTCCTAGTGGTATCATAAACTGAAACAGGAACATGCGGTGCGTTTCCATCATAGTTCCCTTCACAATTGGGTACACAGCACTTGATGACCATTTCAAAACGTTAAATGAATGGATGCACTACACGCATGAGACACAATCTTCATCGGTATCAAGCAACTATTAATAGTACTTATAGCTGTTGCTGCGAGAGCAAATCTTGAATAATTATGCAAATAAACCGCGTCAATCTGCGCAAATCACGGTGTGCAGAAAGCGTAGATAAGATGGAGGAATCTAAGCCTTCTAAGCGTGACGTCACAAAGATGCCAACCAGCATCAAAGGCTCATGGAGGAATATATTGTGTATTTATCCATATATAGGTGGTGTTGGTAGTATCGATAAGCGCCGAACTGGCAAACATTTTAATAGGATTTCCAGAACATTTTGTCTTGTAGATTACTGTGTAAATAACGTTTCTTTCAGGCCTTTGGCATCAATGTCTTAATTTTTAAGGCTCTACAACGCTTCGTTTATGAGTTATTTAACAACATATCTAACCAAGTGTAGCGGGTTGACATAAATATTTAGATGCATTTTTAAACAAAACTTTCGTGTTTTTAAAATCAAATTGCAAGACATCACGTCCCCGTGAAATTCTCTTTCTTTAGAGACCTTATTTATTAAGATTGGTTGAATTTTAGAGCGCAAATGGTATGTATACTACTGAAATAATATAGGAGGCCTACACAGGCGTACGCAGTCACCGGGAGCGGTAGCTCAGTGCATCAACTGATGCCAGTGCAGCTCCTCTGACCAGGAGGTCCTAGAATCCCACTCCCCACGGCGGCAGGATTTTCGACACTAACTTATCAGCTAGATCGAATTCAGTCGCTGTCTGGAGGATTATTCTAGCGGCCGGCTGCTCTGATCAGTAGTTTTCCGTGGTTTCTTCGATCAAACCAGGCGAATGCCGGAGCAATACCCTACCGAACGGGCCACGGATCGCGCGCGATCTTTCCTTCCTCTTCCTTGTCCTTTCCTCTCCCCCTTACACACACAGTTACACTAACATGCACTACACTACCACATATTCCGGGACACCGATCGGGAGCTTAGAGCTTGTCCCGGCAGGGGCGGTGCCCCGCTGGTGGGAGAGTGCTGGTTAGGGAGAAACCCCACTAGCCGAAGATAGGTCAGCGCCGGATCTCGCCATACAGCGGGGGAAGATCACCGCCATCTCCCGAAAAACTACACTAACGGGAATAATGACCAAAGCAGGTAACGCGCCCGGAAACGCGAAAAACCAAACCAAACCAAACGTACGCAGTCCGTAAATGTCCCATGGATCGGGGATGCATCGGGCGTGTAGGCGGAGGCTGGCAGTATGACTTGCAGGGCAGCGGGTACTCGATGATGGTGACGGATGGGTGGCGCGTTCGCGGCAACGAGCTCCGTGATTGATCGACGACACGCGATGGGCCGCGGCGCCGCTGTCTTCGCGTCCTCACGGCCTCACCCCCGCCCTCTCCCACAGCGCTCACCAAAGGAACCTGGAGAGGTGGCTCAGGGCATCCACTCATGTCACTGCAGTGCCTCTGACCGGGAGGTCCGAGTCCTAACGGAGACAGGATTTTCGACATAGCTACATAGCGGAATTCAGTCGCCGTCCAGAGAAGAATTCTAGCGGCCGGCTGCTCTGATCGGCTCTGATTTTCTGTGTTTTTTTCCGGTCAACACCAGACGAATGCCGGAACAGAACCATAAGAAATGGCCACGCATGAGCGCGATCTTTCCTTCATCTTCCTTGTTGTATCATCACCACTTACACACTAACATGCACTACACTACCACACATGCCGAGAGACAGGTCAAGAGCTTAGAGCTTGTCCCGGCCGGGGCGGTGCCCCGCTGATGGGAGATACTTTGTTGAGGAAAACCCGGTAACCAAAGGTAGGTCGGTGCCGGATCTTGCCATCCAGCGGGGGAAGATTACTGTCATCTCCCGAAAGCATGTGCCACACTTACGGGACTAACAACCTAAGTAGTTGACGCGCCCGGAATCACTAACAACCATGTAACCAACGTCACCAAAGGCATCCGCACAGGAGGGTCTAGAATGGCCCCGGTATCTCTGAAAATATTCAAGGGGGCCCACTTCACCTGAGGAAATAATAGTAGTTTATGTAATTACTACATAAAGATACATTATAAACAAATTATATACGCTATATTTTGTACAACAGCATATTTACTTATGACAGAATCAAACTTAATATGGCGAAACAACTTTCTTGTGACTTCTCGGGTATTTGACATCTGTGCGAGAAAACGGTGCTCGGCTGTTTCGTTCACATAATACCTCCCCACGATTCTCCCGCTGAGATTGGCAGAATGTGTACTGTCGCAATCATTCGCACGGTAAAATAGAATACGTCATCATTGGTGTGTGTGTGTGTATATATATATATATATATATATATATATATATATATATATATATATATATATATATATCGTTCCTTTCTGCTTGTTATTTTTATTACACTTTCAAAATGAATAATTCAACAATAGGAATTCAATTAGGAACAGGATAAGTCGGAATCGCAGCGCAATCGAATTTCATTCACACCTTTGCAAAACACGTCTCAAATTATACAGTATTGGGGATCCGGCGTTAACATACATGATTTACGTAGAGTTCTGTAACCACTTTCATTGGGCAGGCACTCAGCTCTTATTATCTTGACCCAGGCTGATTATCTCTCGCGTCCTTTCACGTCGTATGCGGCGGCGGCAGTTGGGATGGAGGCGGGTGCGGAGGTGTCGCGTAGGCCCCTTGCGGTTTTCCGCGTCCCCTGCTTTTCCCGGAAGCGCTCGTGACGGCGGCGGTTGGCTGCCCCACTCCCGCACGAGAGGGCGCGTGGCGCAGGCGGAGGGGGAAGGGGAGGGAGAAGAGTTGAAGCTGTGTTAGTTGATTGATTCCTAGTGATTCCGGGCGCGTCAGCTGCTAAGGTCATTAGTCCTGTAATTTCACTGCCTGCTTTTTTTGCTCGGGAGGTGGCGGTGACCTTGCCCCGCTGGATGGCGAGATCCAGCGCCGACCTACCGTCGGCGAGTGGGGATTCTCCCCAACCAGGACTTTCCCACCAGCGGGACACCGCCCCAGCCGGGACAAGCTCTAAGCTCCCGACCGGTCTCCCGGAACATGTGGTAGTGTAGAGCATGTTAGTGTACGTGTGTGTGTAAGGGGAGAGGATAGGACAAGGAAGAGGAAGGAAAGTTCGGGTTCACTTCGCGATCGAAAGTATTGATAGCTGGAAACAGGGAGCAGAACGGAAGTTCTCGACACTGAGGAGAGAGCAAAGGCTATACGAATACGAGGGATAGAGAGCAGTGTGTCTGGGAATTGGAGACAAGTAACTGGAGAAGGAAATCTTAAATATTCCGAGGGTGACGCGAATGACAGCTGGCGCGTACGGTGCAATTCATAATAAAACGCAGAACTGGGAACGGAGACAGAAGAATTTTCTTGTTAATGATGTAGGGATAGGAATATAAGAAAAAGGAAGAAGAACGGCCAATGTGAGCCCCAGCTAGCGGGTACGTGGCGGCCATCGGGGCCGGGTGGAGGAGGCAGAGAGCCGATGGACAGTGTTCGGCCCGCTTGGGAAATACGGAAGGTCCAGGGTGTAAAACGCGAGGTTTGTGGCGCCACAGGACCAGACTGCCACGCCCACCAAAGCCGCCGTCCACTGGCCGCCGCCGCCCTCCAGACGCTCGTAAACATAGCGCCTCGCGCCGTCCTTCCCCGCCCCTCCTCTCCTGAAAAATTAGGACACGTCGCCCCGCTCCATCAGTCCTGCACAACTGCACAGAACTGGTAAACGGATGCATTGGAACCCACGTTATCATTCTGGCCAGTACTTGTGATGTTATTCTTTACCTCTCTGTTTCTGTCTCCCCTCTCTCTCTCTCCCCCTCTTTCTTTCTTTCTCTTTTTTCTCTTTCCCTTCTCTCTCTCTCTCTCTCTTAATCTTTCTTTCTACTGTTGTTACAAAATACTTTTATTATACAAGAGTGCAGCAAAATTTGTATTGCAAAACAAATAAATGTTGTTATATTTTTATATTGTTGTCTTGATGAAATCTGAAAGCCGACGTTAGTAACTTACAATGCGTTCTTTATTTCAGATTAAATATTACTGAAATGATAGTGGGGATGGTTGGCTAGATGAGATCTATTTAATAAGAAACATGCCATAGATAAAAAAAAACTTCTGTTTTTAAGAATAAGATAAGAAGATGACACAAGAAACGCATTTACATTTCATGAATTTAGACAATTCTTCACATGAAAACACACACAATTTCGAAACAATCTAAGTCAGTCTTGTACCACAGACAACAAAATATTGACGTAACATGATCACTTAATAACTCGTTTGACGTGTCTTCCTCTTTGGCAGGTTGCGAGAAAGCACTTTGTATGACATACTACCAAATACCGAGGAGCGTCAACGAACAAGTTCCCGGAGCCTCCAGTATTTCATTCAATCAGACTGTCCGAGACGACAGGCGCGCGCGCTCGCTCGCGCCTACGGGCCTGGGCCTGGGCCTGCGCCGGGCCGCGCGCCAGCGCAAAAAGAAAAGACAATAAACGAAACAAAAAGACCGAAAGAAACCTACGTCGTAAAAAGAAGCAAAAGCGCGCGCATTAAGAGTGAAAGGTAGCGGACGAAAATAAACAAACTTGATTACAAAGACGGCGGAATGTCGAAAGTGAATAAGGGAAAATTAAGGCCGTCGCGTCGATGCGGGCTGCCGAGGGGAAGGCGCCGAGCGGTGCAGGGGCGGCGCAACAAGCGAGCAGCTAGCTGCGCGAGTCGCGTCGGCTATTGTTCGGTTATCGCGCGCGATCGCCCCGTGCGCGCCCAGCTAAGATCTCCCACCGCCCACCCCCCCGTTGCCCACATGCGCCGCCGTCGCCAACGGTTGAGCGGGCGACTAACGGGCGGGACGCGCGACGGGACAGGTCGGGACTGGAGGGAACGAGGCGGGATGGGACAGGACAGGACCGGACAGACAGGTCAGGACAGAAAGGGGCAGAACGGACGAGACGGTCGAGAATGGATGGAACATACGAGACTGGACGGGACGGACGAGTCTGGACGAGACGGAGCAGATTGGACGGAAGGACGAGATTGGACGGGTTGGTCGACACAGCACGGGTCGGTCGAGACTGGACGGGACGGAGAGATTGGACGGACGGACGAGACGGGCGATACGGATGAGGCTGGACGGGTCGAACGAGACTGGACGGGACGGACGAGTCTGGACGGGACGGAGCAGATTGGACGGAAGGGACGGGGGAGACGGACGGGACGGACGAGATTGGACGGAACGGACGAGGCTGGACGGGAGGGACGAGAGAGCGGGCGAGAGGACCACGCGGGCGGCGACCGTTCAACGCTCGACTTTCTCTCGCGCTGCGCCCGCCCCCGCCCCCGGAGCGACCTGCCCCCTCACGGGCAGACGCAACGCCGCCGCCCACACACCTGTTGCGTCGAGGAGCCCCGTCCGGCGGCGAATTACCGCCATTTGCCTTGGGTTGCGCCACACACGCGTCGCCGCGTCGCTTGCGTTTCATTCACGCCGACGCGGCACACGCGGTCGCCTTTCGTTTTCATCGCACGGGTGGACGAGGGATTTCACCACATTCTACGCATCCAATCATTTTTAAATGTTTTCCTTGTTTTCAATTTGCTCCTACAGGTGAACACGAGGTAAAAGTGATAGTAACTATTGGCTTGAGTAAAGTAGTCACGCAACCATGACTCTTCAATGAGTAAGTGCAAATGTGGAGATCTTAAGGTCAAAATGGTAGACCCAGGGGATGGTGAAGTTGGAGATGTCTCACTTGTTTGCTGTTATCTAGTATCTTTATTACGACGTGTATGTGGTAAGTGCTGTAGCTCTTGAGAAAATTTGTTTCTAAAGGAGAAGATTTCTTCTTTTATTGATGCTGTTTGTACATATCGATGGAGAGTAGAGTTGTCCATATGACCGGGCGAGCGTAGATCCAACAATGGACAGACTTTACTCCTGTAAATATTTGGTTTTTATCCTTCTGAATAAAATAATATAAAATCATCACAACAAATTAAATAATTTTTGCAAGAATGAGGTATTCTAATTCGGTTTAGTTAAAAATTAGATAGTGTAATATCTCAAAGGGTGTCTAACGTTTTGTGTTATTAAAAACTACCAGAGTCCATTATTCCGTCTTGCATCATCGCCCTCTCTGCCTCACTCTTTCATTTTCCTAAAATTAATTTCTTTCTGAAAAAGATACACACATAATCACAAACCTTCACACAGATGTGACGTAGTAATTTTCTTTTCCTAACTGGAAATACCAGAAAAATGTTAAGTGTATCTAGAGAGGTGCATTTTTAACCAAAATAAGCAAATCAAGTGCCAATACTGCTTCGTGAAAATAAAAAGTGCCTTTTTGTAATGAACACAAAGTGTTAACTTGTGCTTAACAATACAAAGTAGAAATAATCATCAGCACAAAGCACTAACTTGTACATATCTTGTACAAGGTAGCCACAAGTATTATATAGTTTCAACTCACACATTATTCACCCATTGTTTTCTCTCTCCCTCCATTGCCCATTTCTATTGCACAATAGCATTTTTATTCTTTCAATGTCCTGTCGGTAAAATAATAGCAATTGTAAACGTGTCTTCACCTAATGCAAGTTATCTTTCTTTATAGTCAGAAAGCAACATCTTGATAAACGGAAGGGTCGATTTAAAATGCTATTTGATATCATCGATTTCATTTCCATACTGCAGTGAATGAATTATTGTTCCAGAGGTTACTGCAGGTTACCAATCGTTATGTTTCATGAGTAGTTAAATGCCTCTCTCTTTTGAATTCCATCACGATTACTTTCTTTCGAAGGACTTTCACATTATCTATCTAAATGATAAGAGTATGATTTAAACACATGCCTGACGTGGACAAAACACGTACTCATGGTTTGTTTCTGTGGAGATGATTTGAAAGTTAATGTGCGTGAATATGAATACGGAAATAACGGTATTTGAAATTAGCGGGTCAGAGATTTTCATTAATGTACAATCATCTTCGACATCGCCATCACTACGAGTACAATAGTAGGCAAAAACGAACAGACAGTTGACTACGATATCGGTCTAGTAAAGTGGGGATTAGTACATGATTCCCACGGTATTTTGGCATGATATTTAATTGAGAAAGTAAAGAAATTTTAACTTTAAAACGTTCTGAGCATAATGCTCCCTTTTCAAGCTGTAAATTTTGGCAATTTATTAATATGTTTCAATTCACTACTTCTAACACATTTTGTTGTTAAATCTGCCGTTCTTCCACATCCACATGTGATTACGCTCTGACTCATGCAACTATTCTTACATTCAACCGATTCACACTCTTCTGTTTTCTTCTCATTTAGAATATAAGTATACTGCCATCTGGGCTTAAACGTTTATTTAATGTTTCTTACAAAGTAGGTGATGCCTCTTAATTTACATATATTATGCTGATGGATAGATGATGAAGGAAAACTATTTAGAGACACAAGTACCAACACAGTCTATCACAGTAATTTTACCACAAAATGTGAGCTTTCTATACATTTTCTTTCTTAATCATTCTTATTAATCACCCCGTTTTTTTCTAGAATAACGTTAATAAAGAAACTGGAGGGTCATCGAAACCCATCAGTGCTGCCCATGTCCTGGAAGAAGAAATTGAACAAGCTTTTATTCAAAAGATTTTGGTTTTGCGGCTGGTCAAGGAGCCGAGAGTCACCTACGTTCCCCCAACGTCCCAGCTTCGCCATTGCTAATTACGCCTTCATCATTGACACCACCGCCACCCTCACCCCAACAAAACCTCCGCCACCGCCACTGCCACCGTTGTCAACGACGCCACCCACCCCACCCCCCGCCACCGCCGCCCCCGTCCCCGCCCCCGTCGTCACCACCGCCCCCGCCACCACTGCCGCCACCGCTGTTGTCCCCCTCGCCGCTGCCGCCGCCACCTTCACCTTCCCGAGTCTGCCGCCGTCTTCACCACCACCACCATCGCCGCCGCCACCGCCGCCGCCGCCGCCGTCTTCCGGAAGCCGCTGCCGGGCGGCGCACTGCCCCAGATCGGGCGCTGCGCTCGCGTCGGGAAGGCGAGCGCGCGAGCGAGCGAGCGAGCGTTTCGGCAGCGTCGTTTTTTACGCGCCCTCAAACCGGTTTCCACCTCAGTCCGATACGTATCGTCACTCACAATGGAATTTTAAATTAGAAATTGCTGTAATTGAATTTGGAATTGCTGCGCACGCGCAGCGGCTGCGCGCAGGCCGACCGACGCGCCGCCTGGTGGCGCCCGCGGGCCCAACCGAAGCAGACGGCGCGGTGTGGGCGTAATTAGGAGATGGGACGATGGGGCCGAGGCGATTGTTGGTCGCGGACGCGAAACGCCGACGCCCGCTTCGGCTCTGCCGCTCGCCGATTGGCATTCTCCGAGTCAGCAGATAACACACGCGGGGACCGCCGCGCCGGGCCACAGGGTGGCTAGGAACCACAGACGCGACATCGACGTGCATGCTTTCAAGATACCGATGTTTTTATAAAATCATCAATGTATTTAACTTCGATCTTTTTAAGCTGATACCGAGAGAGATTGCTCAGGGTATCAACTGAAGACACTGCAGTCCCTCTGACCGAAAGGTCCTAAGTTCGAGTCCCGGCGCTGGCAGGATTTTCGACAATAGATTGCCAGCTAGGTCGAATTCAGTCGCTGTCTGGAGAATTCTAGAGGTCGGATGCTCTGATCGGAAGTTTTTTGTGGTTTCTCCGATCAACACTAGGTGAATGCCGGAACAGTACCCTAACACCCGGCAACGGATCGCGCGCAATCTATTCTACATTTTCCTTGTCCTATCCTCTCCCCTTACACACTCTTACACTAACAAGCACTACACTACCACACATACCGGGAGCTCAGAGCTTGTCCCGGCTGGGGCGATGCCCCGCTGGTGAGAGAGAAGTGAATGGAGAAAGAAACCCAGAAGCCGGCGTGTAGGTCGGCGACGGATCTCGTCATCAAGCTTGGGAATAACATCGCCATCTCGTGTGATAGAACGTACACTAAACTTACGGGATTAATTACCCTAACAGTTGATGTGCCCGGAACCACTAACAATCAATCAATTGAAGCTGATGTTTTTTTAAAATCGATGATTGATTATCGATGTTTTCACGTAAGTTATATTTTTAATGAAAAATGTACAACTACAGCAAACTTCTAGAATAATTGTCAAATATTCGTAAAATGAATATTCTTCAAACCAAAGTCACAAATTGTAAAAAATTAATAAAATAGAATTTTTTGTCAATCAAGAAAGTACATGATTTATTTTTGAACCAACGAATCTGATAATAAATGCTTTGTTAATTCTCCTGAAGATTTCTCGGCTTTGTTTGGCCAGTTAAACCTCAATTACAAAAATAATAAAATACTCTACTTTCAAATTAAATCCCCTCTTCCCGAGTAAACTTCAATCAGAAACATCGATGTTTAATAACCTGGATGTTTTAACTTCGAGCACCGACGTTTAGAATCATCGTTGTCTTTTTGACGATATGACTTCCTTACTAGGAACTTGTGATCGATCTACTAGTAGCCAGTTGTGAACACAAACATAACAATTCATTGTTAAAATTTGTTGGATGATCAATGGATGTAGGCCTCATTCTTGGACTCATAATCCATGAAAGTGAAAATCTTATTACAGTGGTGCCAACAAGTACGACCAGGTCAGAACATAAGTAGTTTGTTTGTTGTATGCACATGTTTTCACATCTGCAATACCATAAATCGAATACAGATACAACCATAGTCCGATAAATCATTTATTTCGAAAAAAAGCACAACGTATTGTAATATTTTCATTCTCACTTCAAATTTGGAGTGTTATTTTTGTTTTATATTTCCATTGAAGATTTAATATAAGGCTGCTCTTTACGAACTTTTTAAATAAAAGTACTTACAAATAACAGTGCAAGTCTTGATATTTGAGCAATCTGCGTCTCTATATTTATGTTGCATGATTCTTGTAAATTATCTGTTTATTGTATAGTATTTACATGGTATGAAACTACGCGTTCATATTTCTTTATGCATGAGGATCGGAACATGTCATGCATAACATATCCATTTACTTATATGGGCACCCACCGTAACGACGTAAGCTCAAATAGTATACCATAACACTATCACCTACATAGAATTACAATAATTCAAGAATTCGTAACACTTAATAGAATGATTAAGAGTAAGCAATTTAAGTTGACAATATTGATCCTGGACGGTAATAGTATGTGCCACAGGATAAATAGCTGTAAAATATCCACAAAAATACCAATCATTACAATAATAAATAAAATAAAAAAAAAAAAAAAATAATAATAATTTAAAGTATTTTGTAACATGTGATATTAAATATGAAATGTAATGAACACGACCAGATATGAAGTTAAATGCGTCTTTACATTAAGTAATGTAAAGTAAATAGATAGATAGATAGATAGATTTATTACTAATTCTGCAAATAAGTTCCAGAACTTGGTGGCAGAATACACTAACTAAACATTACAGAACTTAACTATACAAAATTTTACAAATTTTACACACTTTACAAATTAACATGAACATTTCACCGTGCAAGCTTCCATGGCACTCCACTTCACTTCACTTCACTTCACTTCACTTCACTTCACTTCACCTCGCCTCGTCTCACCTCACCATACTGCCAATCACGTTTTAATGTGATTTTGACTCACCTGTTTCCTCAACTTCACATCACTGCACTACACGCCACTGCACATAATAATAATAATAATAATAATAACGAGTAAAGAAACGAATATACGAGTAAAATGAAGTATGAGTAAGGAACATTTTTTGAAAGCAGTTGTTGGGATCGCTTCGAACCCTTACTTTTATTATGTAACAGCAACCATCTTTCTCCAAACAACATTTCCATATCCCTGGCAGTCATGGTGAAACAATTAGGTAAACCCGCAGCTGGCCGCTTATTTGTCATACGCAAAGGACCCAGGTGGGCCTGGGAGTGAGGGGTCCGTGGGCGGGGTTGGGAAGCACCCTGTACGTAACCACAGCGCCACGAGGCGATAGCGTCCGCGGTCCCGGGGGACCGCGTCTGACGACGGGAGACGGACACCGTATTTAGGAGCCGACCCGAACTCTGCAGCCCGCCGCCCGCCGTGCCCACGGGCGCTTTGGAAAGCGACGACGAAATTGGAGGAGGCGGGGACGACGACGGCGGTCGCGTCGACGGGGACGACGGAGGAGGCGGTGTGAGAGCGATGGGCAAGGAGCCGACGACAGCAAGGGCGAGGGTGGCTAGTTTGGAAATCGGCAACGGTGACATTGGACAAACGACATTGGAAGCGGTGATGACGATCGAGGGCGAGGAAGCACGGTTGTGGGGACGAAGGAAGTGTAATCACTATGAATGGGGGGAGAGGATCGGAAATTGGCTAGGAAATAAATGTGGGCGCTTGACGAAGGTCAAGATAACAATGGTAGAAGATTATTTATTTATTTATTTATTTATTTATTTATTTATTTATGTACTGATGGACCATAGTGAAAGAGAGTCAAGGGAAATGAGAGAGAAACTGCAGAGAGCATGCTTTGACCGCAACAAATTCTTCTTGGATTGGCCGGGAATCGAGTCAGAGTCCCAACTATTAACGCCGTTACGCCAAAACAGTTCGAAAAGAAGATTAAATTATTGTAAAATTAATGATAAAGTAATATAAATGCGTGAGATTTAAAGGCAAACAAATCTTTAATGTATCGTCGTGCAGCATCCTACCTGATATACTCTGCCCCGCATCTACCATGCCTAGTCGCACTCCCAAAACACAACGATGCTCTGTGTTACATAGATGCATTGTATGAATCCAGACTTTATTTAAAATAAATTATTGTAATTTCGAGATAAAAAAAATTTTCATGAACTTTTACGGTACGAGAATAAAAAGATAAAAGAATGTTTTTAAACGTCCTTAAAAAGGGAGACAGGAGGGGACAACAGTTTATTGAAGTTGTACATGATATCTCCGCGCAATGCGGAGGTATCTGCGTTGTGGCAGGCGGCGTGGGCGGCGGGGGCGTCTGCGGCTGGCGGAGAGTCCTTATATGGGCGCGCGAGGCGGCGGCGGTGGCGGCGGCGGCGGCGGCGCGGGCGGCGTAGGTGGCGTGGAGGCCGCGGGACCCTGCGCCGCGCCACGCCGTTCCGACACCTCGACGTCAGTGCCGCCGCCGCCGCCGCCCACGACTCCTGCGCCCGGAATGGACACGCGCCGCCGCAGTCGTGCACAGTGCGGAAAGGCGCAGGTCCACGTGGACAAAATCTGTTCGATGACAATACATTTCGTAATTACAATTATTCAATGCGTTCACCTCGTCGAACGGGAATCGAATCTGAGTCTCCTAATTCAGGTTGTTGGTTGGTTGATTGGTGATTTTGGGCGCGTCAACTGTTAAGGTCATTAGTCCCGTACGTTTAGTGCGATAGGTGACGGAGATCTTTCCACGCTGGATGGTGAGATCCGGCGCCGACCTACCGTCGGCTAAAGGGGATTTTCCCAACCAGGTATCTCCCACTAGCGGGGCACCGCCCCAGCCGGGGTAAGCGCTAAGCTCCCGACCTGCCTCCCGTCAAGTGTTGTAGAGTAGTGCATGTGAGTGTAAGTGTGTTTCAGTAAGAGGTGAGGATAGGCCGTGGAATTATTATAGTACTACTTCGGAATTCACCAGGTAATGATCAAGAAACCAGGAAAAACTACAAATCAGAACAACCGGTCGCTAGAATTTTCCTCCAGACAGCAACAAAACTAGACCTAGATATCTAGGCACTGTTGGGAGTCGGATGTAGGACCTCCCGGTCAGAGGCACCGCTGTGCCATCAGTTGATGCCCTGAGTCACAAATGCGGGTTCTTAACTCAAGGAGACACAAGAGTCCCAATTTCCGTGTCTCGGGACAGCGCTTCCCTGCGACTGACCGGTGAAGCCCGTTGCTTGTCAAGTGGTAGAGGAGGCGCTGTTCGCATTGCCGGTAAGAGGGGAAAGGAGGTGTAAAGGAGTGCAGTGAAAGGGAGTGGCACGTGCGCCGCTGCATCTGCCGCTCGTGTGTAGTTTACTCAGAAAACGTGCTGTTGAGCAGCCCTGGCTCAAGTCGGCCCTAGTTGAGCCAGGGCTGCTCAAATGCTGTTTGTCTCGTTGCTGTCGAGGCTGAGTGACAACTTATTAGAGACGTGTCAACGCCCGAGATCATTAGACCCACAAGTGTTATGAATCTTGTATTGATTGATTGATTTTTTGGTTTTTCGTGTTTCCTCCAAGGGCTGCTCAAATGGTGTCGGAGATTGCGGTGATCTTCCCCGCTGGATGGCGAGATCCGGCACCGACCTACCATCGGCTAGCGGGTTTCCCAACCAGGACTCTCCCATCAACGGGCACCGCCTCAGTCGGGACAAGCTCTAAGCTCCCGACCGGTTACCGGAATATGTGTTAGTGTAGTGCATGTTAGTGTAAGTGTGTGTAAGGGGAGAGGATAGGACAAGGAAGAGGAAGGACAGATCGCGCGCGGTCCGTGGCCCGTTTGGTAGGGTACTGCTCCGGCATTCGCCTGGTGTTGATCGGAGAAACCATGGAAAACTACCGATCAGAGCAGCCGGCCGCTAAAATTCTCCTCCAGACAGTAACTGTATTCGACCTAGCTGAAAAGTTACTGTCGAAAATCCTGCCGTCATCAGGACTCGAACCTAGGACCTCCCGGTCAGACGCGCTGCAGTGAAATCAGTTGATGCACAGAGGTACCGCTCCCGATCTGAATGTATTTCGTAACGTGGGTGTTATTCTACCGCTGGAATGCGATATTGAGGCGCTGACCTCTCGTCGTCAAGAAAGACTTTTATTCTTCCAGTAGTCTCAGCCAATGCGGCACTGCCCCAGCCGGGTCAATCTCTAAAACTCAACTGATATGTGTGGTGGAATAGTGGGACGAGTGTGAGTGTAGTGGGAGAGGAGAGGGCCAGAGTGGGGCGTGGGCTCCATAAATCATTCGTTTCGATGCTGTACGGTTATTCGTCTGGCATTAATAGGAGAAAACACGGGAAACAACCGATCGGAGCCGCTAGCCACTACAATTCTCCAGACAGTGGTTGAATCCAATCTGGCTGTGTAACTGAATATCAGCAATCCTAGGGACTCGAACCCTCAACCTCCCGATAAACGATGTTGCAGAGGCTTTGGCATTCCCTCTGAACAGTTGCAGTCAGTAGCTGCTGTTCGTGTGACTAATGCTTTGCACAATACGAATTAAAGAGTGTACGTGTAACACAGCAATGCGGTCACATTTTGATAGACATTCTGATTGTGAAACACATTGCCAACAGTTTTGCGATTCTAACAAATTATCAGGTTTGAGACCGTGAATTGATAACGCTTTTGTACACAATGGATAATAGGCGGGAGCCGTTAGAACTTCTGTTCCACATATTCGAAGCCCTGGTGTAGGAATGGAAACGACCGGTTGTGAATTTTTTCGTTGATACACACGTCGTTAGAGAAAAAAAGTGTGCGGATAGGAGACGGTCGGTCCTTTCCATCTGGACTTGTGTGGAGAGTTCCAGTTATATTCTGGTTTCACCTTGGGACTGCCCATTTGTATAGCAAAATGTGAGGAGGGTCTTGTCACGATCTCGGAGTGATTATTGGATATGTTCATTCGACTAATATAAGAGATAATTGTTACTAGTTGGTGCCCTACTAATGTTGTGGGCAGTTCGCAAATTAAAGGTGGTCTCGTTCACTTGTTAATCGTGATGATCTTTAAATGAGCGTGAGCTCTTTGAAAGGGATAAGGATTTGGAGTTTAAGACAGAGAATCCAGCCCAGAATCTCAAAACGTCCTGGTACCTTTGAGGAGTGTACAAAGTGAATGTACACATTGGCAGCCGGCTTCAGACGTACAGGAGGTTGGAACCACTTGTATCCGAATTTGAGAGCCATTGCCATGGGTGTCTTTCCATGGGTAGTTGGCTCAGCGTACCATTATGAAAAATACTCATACTATCATCATCCCTGACGATCGAACTGCCATTCAACATATTTTGGGAGTCAAATGCAAACCCTTATTGCGACCACCAGCTTAGAAAAAAAGAGTGGACGCAAAGACATATTCCTGCCTCGCTATGGTCGGAAAGGAGTAAGGGTCTCATAAAAATATTTATAGACAAGTCATCTCAATGAATCACCAACATCAACAAATGATTGATTGACAACCTTGATAGCCTGAATTTAGAACCACGATTGTTCACAAACTACTTATAATAGAATGTCTTTTAAAGCGGGAAAGTGACTTCCTGGAAACCATTAGGATGCGTATTTGTTTTATAAATAAAACTTTCAAGATATCCGTATACGATCACGTTTTTCATTCTTCCTTTCCTTCCTTTCATACAAAACAGTTTTTTCTTGCATCATACGATCAATATGGTAAGGAATGAACAACTTCTTAAAAGTCATGCAATGAGATAGATATAAAGAAGACCACATCCTATCAAGAATTTATTTGCATTTCAACACAGCAGGGCGCAAACACCATTATGTTGATTTTTCATTTCATTATTAAATATACATTCTAACTCTTGGCTATTTATTAGTAAATTTCAACTAGTCATCTTACTACTACGATTGTGAACTTTTTCTGCAATCAAAATTATTTCTTAAGTATTATTAATACTAGAAAGGGAAAATAAATATTCAAACTATTACTTTCATCAGTTCTACTAATGATATTTCATAATTATAAAAATAAGAAATGACCATTCGCCTGCGAGAATAACGCTTCGTTCTTAGCGAAAACAACCTCCCGCTGCCACTTAACCGTCCACCAGCCGTGTTTGGTAGAGAAACTTGTTTGTGGGAAGCCTCTAACAGAGATTTGAATGATATATGCATATGTATGTGGGAGAAGGTGGCAAAAAATTAGTAACGAGGAAGGTAAGATGAAGGAGCAGTCCAGAGTTCATGGCTAATATTTTGATGTTGCTGATGACAGTAGATTCAATCCTGCTTAAAACGATAACATATTTCGTTCCTGTCCGTTCTGACTTCAGGCACTTTAAAAGCTTTCTTATTCGTGAATACTGGACGGACATATGGCGTGATCCCTTCTAGCATTATAATTTTTAAAGGAACTCACTTAACCGCTTCATAAATTGGGAACCATCTCCGCTCAGTGATCATTATTTGAAAGGTTGAATGTTTTCAACAATATTTGCGGTTTTAAATAATGTACTGAAAATTAATTTCTTCATTTTCGAATTCTCATTTAATTCTTGTTTTCAAATCTCAATCAGTTATCTTTGAAATAAACGTGGAAGAAGAAAGTGGATACCTGAAATAATTAGTGGAAAATAATTCTCTTTTCCTTAAATTAAGCATCTTCGGTTGCAACAAATGCAGCGGTGGAGAAGTTTCGTAGTAAGAAATTACAACAAAAAATCGCAAAAAAGTTCTTAAATTCTTTTTTAAGCGCCTCTCATTTCATATCGACATGTTAAAGTGTACAAAATATATAAATTGTGCAAAAATAACATCTAGTGAACGTAAGAGAAATTTAATATAGTTTTAAAATTATTTATCCCACATAATCGATTTGCATTTGTACTAGCCTGAATATATTTTTTTAACTTACTTCGACACCATTTCTAAAAATAAAATGACAAGAATATAAGGTCCAGTTTATTTTCAAAATTCAGTAGCTGGAAATTATATTACCAGCAGTTACAATCAAGTTAGAAACATAGCTGCAAGAACTTGTCCTAAAATATGTTATTTACTGTAGTTCAAATGTTTTACATGTAATTAATTTTCCGGCGTAATTTGTATCCTCAGACTTCAAAGCAACGTATAATACATTTCTTTTCGTTTTCACTGCATCACATCCGGAACAACTTCTTAGCAGCAGTAGACAGCAAGTAATATGTGACAAAAAGCGCTGCATCTGGTCAGCAGATTGAATCGTGCGGTTCATTCGAAATGGCGCACACCAAAGCTGTAATGAAATGGCGTAGATTCCGTGATATAATTATAATGATCGTGCACAACGAGGCAGAGGGGCAATAACGCGAGAAGGGAGGTCTCAGAGAGCAACTGTGGTGACTAATACGCTACAAACATTCGCGTGCTGCAGCGCGAACCCTGTGTGTGTGTGTGTGTGTGTGTGTGTGTGTGTGTATGTGTGTGATTCTTTTTCTTTTCAGTGAGCGACGGCGTGGGAAGAGTATCATGGGCTACTCAACACGTTCTAAAGAGACGGCGGAATAAAAAGAGCTACGGAACAGGACTAGATCGGAGGTGCGAATAAGAAGAGCAAGGGAGGAGTCGGGAGCGGGAGCGGGAGCGGGTGTGTGGAGGAGTGGTGGAGAGAGCGCAGCGGGGGCGGAGCTGACGTCATCGCGAGTACTTCCAGGCTCCACCGCCGGCGGGGCGCAGCCATCAGCCCACTCTGCCCGACCTGCAGCTTCCCTCCCGCTGGGCTGCTATGAGAGCGTCGCCCCTGCACAAGAACCTCTTCAACTGTTGACCTGGGATGGCACTACACCGTTTGTAGATTAAATGCGGTGATAAAAGTTTTCTTGTTTTACTTTTAAGACGGTAGTGTTCCCGATGAAGCTGAGAAACAGAATACGATTTGTTACGTAGAGTTACGTATGATTTTTGTTTTCTTTAAGAATTATATTATTGCGAGTGTTAAATTATTGTGTTAGTTTTTAAATCAATGCCTTTTTTTTTTATAATCTCTTACTGTTATTTACATGACATAAAAACCCATTCTATTGCTTTTGCGTTTATTTGTCAGTCGGTCACTCTGTCAAACCTAACTCACGACTGGTCTAATGCGATTTTCATGGAATACACTCGAAATGTAATCATAATTTAGGTATCGTAATTAGTATAATTATCGTTATTTATTCAGATGGTTATTTTCTATTACATGAAGTAGAACGTTTATCAAATTTCTATTCAAACTGTTTTATTCCGGTCATACGGAAATTTGATACATATAATCTTCAAAACATCAGAAAAGTGCGGGTTTTCATGAAATTCTGTAAAAACACCCCATCCTTAAACAAAAAAAATGGATTGTGCACTGTTTTAGGATTTTCATCAATATGTCAAAAAGGCCAGGGACTATACAAATATGAAATACCTTCCACTTTTCTATTAAGTGCATTTTCATGGATTCCAATGGCGTCTTTAGTCTTTGCATTTAAGGATAAAAATTGATCCCGAAAGTTTGTTGGGAATATACAACAATGCAACTGTATGCAGCTATCAACATCTACAATGGTGGTAGCAACGGTGGTTGTAACGAACATTGAAAGGAAGGGAGGAAACGGGCGGGACGGTTGGGCTGTGCAGGGCGCGACAAGGCGCGGTGGGTCAGAGCAGGGTGAAGATTGGTTGGTTGATTAGTGATTCGACAACTGTTATGGTCTTTCGTCACGAAAGTGTAGTGCATTTTTATCTTGGGAAGTGGCGGTAATCATTCCTCATTGGATGCTGATATCCGGTGAATATCTACACGGAACAGGTATTTCCCAACCAGGTATCTCCCACTAGCGGAGCATCGCCTCCATCAGCACAGTACCTTCACCCCCACCTCCACCCAAAACCATGGCTTTATTTCCACATGCGCCTCCACTTCCATCTCAATCTGCACTGCACTTACCCCTCCCACAAACCATGGCTTATTTCCACATGCCACTTCCATCTCAATCTGCACGCACCTTCACCCCTCCACCCAAAACCATGGCTTTATTTCCACATGCGCCTCCACTTCCATCTCAATCTGCATGCACCTTCACCTCCTCCTCCACCAAACCCCATGGCTTCATTTCCACATGCGAACCACTTCCATCTCAATCTGCACTGCACCTTTACCCCATCTCCACCCAAACCCATGGCTTCATTTCCACATGCGAACCACTTCCATCTCAATCTGCACTGCACCTTCACCCCATCTCCACCCAAACCCATGGCTTCATTTCCACATGCGAACCACTTCCATCTCAATCTGCACTGCACTCTCACCCCATCTCCACCCAAACCCATGGCTTCATTTCCACATGCGAACCACTTCCATCTCAATCTGCACTGCACTTCACCCCATTTCCACCCAAACCCATGGCTTCATTTCACATGGGCCTCCACTCCCATCTCAATCTGCACTGCATCTCACCCCATTTCCACCCAAACCCATGGCTTCATTTCCACATGGGCCTCCACTTCCATCTCAATCTGCACTGCACCTTACCCCATCTCCACCCAAAACCATGGCTTTATTTCCACATGCGCCTCCACTTCCATCTCAATCTGCACTGCACCTTCACCCCCCCTCCACCAAAACCATGGCTTTATTTCCACATGCGCTTCCACTTCCATCTCAATCTGCATTGCACCTTCACCTCCTCCTCCATCCAAACTCATGGCTTTATTTCCACATGCGCCTCCACTTCCATCTCAATCTGCACTGCACCTTCACCTCCTCCTCCACCCAAAACCATGGCTTAATTTCCACATTCGCCTCCACGTCCATCTCAATCTGCACTGCACCTTCACGTCCACCTCCGCCCCCGCCTCGCACGCTTCACCTCTCACCCGCGGCGAGGCGAGGTGAACGGCAGCCCTCCGGCCCGCTCCGCCTCGCTGTGAGGGAAAGGAGCGGCGGCGCGGCGTCCCCGCGGACTCTTCGCCGGCGATCACTGGAGGCGGCGCCGCCCGGAATTTAGCGGGCGGTCTTCACTGGGACGTATCTGATTTCTTAGGAAGGTAGCCTTCGTGCATTCATATCAGAACATCAAGCGTGGAGGTGACGGCGGAAAATAGGGCTTCTGCGAAGAAAATTAGGAGGTTAAGAGCTCAATTTCGTCTATAATGCCGATGAGAAAAAAGAATGACGGAAGTATGAAGAATGTTGATCTAGCAGGAACCGTTTTGTAAGGATGGATTCGTGGAAAATGAGAATGAGAAGTTCTAAAACGGATTGAAAACATCTTCATATTAATTAGTTTTCAGAAGCTGTTCAATGACGGTATTTATTAATGTGTTCGACAAACTCGGGTGCTTTTAAGAATACCTAGTAATCCTTTTAATAAAACAGATTTTTGTGTCGAGGTAGTGCGCTCCAAAGTAAAAACAATAACAGAAAGGAGATGTTGCAATTAATGGCGTTAACTCTGTTCATATTACTAAAAGAATATATAAAATCAATAAATTATAATTTTCAGTTAAAATTTAAGTTGTTACGCTTTAAAATTAATTTGTAAGAGCCGTTGATTGATGACACTTATGACATTTTCATATAGCATGAAAAAATTAAATTAAAATCCCAGACAAAATGAGTGGATCTCTAACAAAACGTGAAGACGTTTTCCTCCTTCATTTCATAACACGCTATCTTCCCAAAACAAGTCAAGGATGTATTGAATAGTGGACTATAATGTGTACATTGTACACTTTCACTTTAGAAACCTACCTGGCATATATTCAACAAAAGCACGATAACAGAAGAAGAAAAGTAATACGTTCAAACTTGCAATATTTCAACACAAATGCATTAAGATGCAGGCATTGACCTGAAGCAACCTCTCTTTTCTGGATTCATATGCTTGGATGGATACGAACAATCGACATGCCTACGAGTTAAGCATTGCATACAATCACAAATTCTCGTAGAACCACCTAGCAGGTTTTAGAAAACCGTTACTGAAAAGAATGGTCAATAAGCAAAAATTGACGGCCAGGAAGAACTCCTATGTTTGGAACATAGAGCTTCGTATCCCCCACGCGTCTTGCAGAAATTTACATAAATTACGATAGCAGAGAGGTAATTATCATCCGACCATTATGTCTCCTCACACCAGTGTTTTATGTCCAGAGTTCAAGTGGTCATATTTCTTTAATTTCTCTCTCGCAGAAATCGTGTCTTCTTTGAATACGAGAAGACACTAGGAAAGATGAGATATAAGAAAACATTTTTTTGAAGGCAGTATTCATAAATTTTAATTCCAACTTGTTGAAAACATTCACTTAACTACAGGAAACTAGTAAGTCTAGACTTACACAACCTGCGCTCTTCAAGACGAAATATTTCATTTACTCACGAATTCCGTACTGTTTAAAGAAAGTATCTACTCATACTAAAAAGCTGACAGTTTAATTCTTAATTTCTAATAAAGTGATAAAAAAAACAAACAAACAGTAGGTCAAAAAATGCACAAATTCTTTTTCTTTAAAATTAATATTTTAAGTTTTGTAAAGATGCTTGAAAACTTAAAGGTAAATGAGAGGAAATGAAATATGGAATAATACAGTGAATATAAAGAGGAAAATACGGAGTAAAGCAATTAAAATTTTTTAGACACAATTAAAAATGTAGGAAATTCAATACTTTAAATATTATGAAACGTTAGCCATGCAGTTTGTAATACAATTACGTAAAATAATTGTCAAAGCAATCACTATATAATGGGCCATTTCTAAGGGACAAACATTGACCTATCAGACCGTGAGCGCCATTTCAGTAGATCTATCCCGTAAAGGAGCTGAGAACCTTTAGAACTCGCTCCACCGATTACATTGGGAGTCATAAATCTTGAGCCTGGGCGACTTGCAAGAGGCGCCTGCGGCTCGGTAATCGAACCCGCGCCCCCGACAGAGGCAGCTCCGCGGGACCTCCGTCTCCGCCCCCTCCTGCTGCTGCTCACGGCGCGGCGCCCGGGGCAAGCATTGCCGGAGTGCAAATGAGGGAACCGGCGCTCGCGCGGACGTCGCGACAACGCACGGCGCTCCGGCGAGGGATCGAGGGACGTCGCTTTCACGAGTTTGCAATGGAAATACAATTTTGGGAGTAGACTACAACATTTCTTTTTTACTTCATCTTCCATGTCTTCATCCTCTTCGGTTTTTCTCATTCTTACACTCTTCAGATTTTTCGTCTTTACCGTGTTCTACGTTGGCTGGTTAGTGATTCCGGACGCGTCAACGGCAAAGGTCATTAGTCCCGCAAGTGTAGTACATGTTTTATTGCTGGAGGTAGTGGTAATCATTCCCCATTGGATAGTCATAGCCGGCGCCGACCTACCGTCAGCTGGAGGATTGTTTCCTCAACGAGGTGTCTCCCACCAGCGGGGCACCGCCGAGACAAGCTCTGCATGTAAGCTCCCGATCAATTTCCCGACATGTGTGGTAGTGTAGTGCATGTTCAGTATAAGTGTAAGGGTTAACACGAGGACAAGGAATGGGGGGCGGGGGCGGCGGGGCGGCGGGGGCGGCGGGGCGGCGGGGGGCGGGGGCGGCGGGGGCGGCGGGGGCGGCGGGGCGGCGGGGCGGCGGGGGCGGCGGGGGCGGCGGGGGCGGCGGGGCCGCGGGGCCGCGGTGCCGGCGGTGGCGGGTGGGGCGGCGGGGCGACATGGGTGGCGGGGAAGAGGAGAGCGAAGAGAGAGAGAGAAGCCGGTGGCGACGGCGGTGCCTGTCGTAGGGGCGGCGAGGGCGGCGCGCCGGGGGCTGGCCACACGTAATCACAGCAATCGACGCTGATTTGGGCCGCGAGGCTTCGCGCGACCGCTTGCGTGCGCTCCTCGGTGCTCTTTTGTCTCGGCGGCCGTCAACGTCCGAATGCGCCGCGGGCGGATCGAATGTAATGCGATCGCACAGGAGGAGGCGAAAGGAGCTGGGCCTAGCGTCAACGCGATGCCGGAAGCTACAAGCGAAGCCGATGGGCCACGGTAAGAAGATACGGTAATGGGCATGAAAGAACAATAGTGGTAATGATAATGGAAGCAACAACAACGGAAAATGTTGATATTTAAAATGTTATTAAGTTGCTTCTCTATAGCAATGTAGTCTGTACAGTATGATAATTCGAAATAAATAGAAGAGATGAAGGAAAATTCGGAGAGGAACAATGAAGTACTGCCGGTAAATCTATCATAGACAATACATTTTCATTAAAACAACTTATAGAAAAGTGAACATGGAGAGGTACGGAATTTCATCTGGGTTTCATTGATCTTCAAAAGGCGTATGACAATATACCGGTTGCTACTGTTGAGAAGAAATGGATGGGCTTAAAATCAATGAGAACTTAATTGGAGCTACACAGAATCTATATTAGAACAACACCTCCCAAATTAAGATTTAAAGCAGGATTTTGGATCCATTTCCGGTCAGTAAAGGTCCACGTCAGGGCAGCTGTCTTTCCCCAACACTGTTTAAAATCTATCTGCATCAAATTTTACAGCAGTGGGAGAAATAATGCACAATAATGGGAATGACGATTGGGGAGGATAAATTATATACATTATATTTTGCCGATGAGCAGGTAGTAATGGAATAAGACGCAGACGTTTTGAGTTTCATGATCCGTAAACTCAATGAACATTTTTTAAAAGCAAGACTTACAATTAACATGGACAAATCTGAATACCTGGCAGTTGGGAAGAACTAGATTGAAGATCATTCTCTGGAAAATGGAGAACAAATTAAAGGAGTAAACAAATGTAAATATTTGGGTGGACTCTTAAAAAAAAGGGAAATGCCAAGAAGAAATTGCGAGACGAATAATCTTGGGGAGAAACGTGACACGAAGTATAAACTCTGTCCTATGGAACAAAACCACTACACTACCCTACAAAACCCAACATCACTAACACTACTAAAAGGCCTTCTTTTTTCCACACTAGTCAAGCGATGTTAACGTACTGTTCAGAAGTTTCGGATGTTGATAAAAGAACAAGAAGGAAGCTGTTGGCCCTTGAAATGCACTGCCGGCGTCGAAGATGCTGTTGCAGCAGGCGTGACAGAATCAGGAACGATAAAACAGAAAGAAAATGGATCTAAAGAAATCTATCCTTCACAAAATAGAGAAAAAATAAATCGTTTGGTACGATCACGTTATGTGAATGACAGACGAAAGATGGCCGAAACGAGTTCTGCAATGGGTACCTACAGAAAGACAGAAGAGAGGAAGACCCAGACTTACATGGCAGCAGGGAGTGCGAGATGCTATGACGGCAAGAGAAATGCAGGAATATCTATGTTCAAACCGGGGGCGGTAGCTCAGTGCATCAACTGATGTCACTACAGCGCCTCTGACCGGGAGGTCCTAGGTTCGAGTCCTGACGGCGGCAGGATTTTCGCCACCAGCTTTCCAACTTGGTCGAATTCAGTCGCTGCCTGGAGGAGAATTTTAGCGGCCGGCTGCTCTGATCGGTAGTTTTCCGTGGTTTCTCCGATCAACACCAGGCGAATGCCGGAGCAGTACCTTATCAAACGGGTCACGGACCGCGCGCGATCTGTCTTTCCCATTCCTTGTCCTATCTTCTCCCCTTACACACACACACTTACACTAACATGCACTACACTACCACATATCTCGGGAGACCGGCCGGGAGCTTAGAGCTTGTCTCGGCTGGGGCGGTGCCCCGCTGGTGGGAGAGTCCTGGTTAGGGGGAAACCCTACTAGCCGACGGTAGTTCGGCGTCGGATCTCGTCATCCAGCGGGGGAAGATCACAGCCATCTCCCGAAAAAACATGCACTACACTAACGGGACTAATGACCAGATCAGTAGACGCGCCCGGAAACATGAAAAAATCAATGTTCAAATAGAGAGGCATGGAACTGAAAGCGGAGGCAGGGCGACAGCTACAGAGCACTCCGTATTATATATAAAGTGCTTCAATGATATGTTTCCCTGGTATGTTTTAGTTCGGAGCAGGTTGATCTCATGCAATGACGAGTAATGAAAATCGTCAGGTACATTGTACGATTGAAATATTAATTAATATTTGAAAAGTTAACGAAAATAGTTCTTTTCATTTGGTATTTTCAAAAATTGCTGCGAAATTTGAGATTTCTATTTTCACCACGGGAAAAAGTTCATTGTTTCAAAATTTCTGGTCCATTATATAAAGAACGATATTTTGACTTTTGAAAGATGTGAAAGATGCGTGATAACTCTATCGTCTTAGAACACCTCAAACGTATCCAAAAGTCTCGTATAGGTATTTTCCACGTCCGCTACACAGGTGTTCACCTGTATCTGCGAGACTACATGGTTATCGGTTGGAATTGAGATTTCCCCAAGTGAATGTAACCTCATTTACATTTTATTTGAATCATATGAATAAATCCGATACCAAGTTGCTTCTTAATGCAGTTTCCCACTGTCCAAACTGAAAGCATATGTTGGTGAAATACTTCGATTTTTATTTTCGACGCAGATATCTCCACCAAGCACGGAGCTCGAACACACGTGATTCTCGAAACAGCTGTCACACATGTTTTGGGAAACAATTTCTATTCAGATTGGCTCCTCGGGGCGTCCGAGGGAGCTGCAAGAGCCGCCCGACCAATCCGTGCTCGGCGGCGCCGCTGCAGCTGCGCGACGCGGCCTCCGGATGTCCGTCGAGGACGCCGCCCGCGTCACTCCTTCTACGCAATTAGCGCCCACTGCGCGTCTGACAGCCCAGAGGGAGCGGCGGCGGCTATGGCGGCGGGGGCGGGGTGGGGCAGCGGCAAGAATGCGTCGGGCCAACTACTGTAAGGACTCACTAATCGTGGCTGGAGGCTGTACGAGAAATGCCGGTCAAAACATCAGGTTACAGATAAGCAATAAATAAAAAATAAAATCATCAGTGATATACGAAATAACCGTTAGCAATGGAAATACCTAACAATGGGATTAAACAAATTGTAATTCTTGAAAAATAAAGTATATGAAAATTTGAAATAGGTAAAATGAAAGCAATGTTTCGCATAGATTTAGTGTAAGATAATTAATTATTGGACTCCGTAAAACAACAGACAATGGGACGCATAAGACAGAATTATGTTTATATGACATCATCTCACTCACGTTAGTATCTATCTGAAACGTTTTTTTTTCTCATGAGATTAAGGTAAAATCTTTAAAGGGGAGAAAGTGCTGCTGAATTCTGTTTGATGAAAATTGAAAGATTTTGGTAAATTTTATGTGTATCCGTGTACATGCGTGATCATGTATTTGTTTTTGAAATTGCCTTCACATAGGATTTAATGAAGTACATAAAGTTATTTTCAATGGTGAAAAATCTCCGATGTTGAACTACAAGGGATAAAATTATCTAAAAATGGAATGGAATTGTTCAAAAACCGATGTTGAATTTTACAGCAAAGTAAAAATAGTAGAAATGAGAGGTGGATGTTGAGGAATAATTGAATGTTTCTGGTGACGTTGGATTTTAAGACAAAAGAGGACAAAATCAATGAGAAACGGAGCAAAAATGTTGTGAGATAATCGTTTTAAAACTCGATGATGATAAGTTAGTAGTTTGTGAAGTAAAGAGTTGGAAATAAAGGAAAGATCTCATAAAAAGGGAATTTTTTTAAAATTTTTTTTAAAAAAAAAAGGGGGAAGGAATAGGTTGAACAGGATTCGGAGTAGGAAGTGAAGCTAGGGCGCCAAAGGAGGAAAGGCAGAGAGTTGCAGGAACTTCAGGGAATGAGAAAGAGGAAAGGATAGCTGTGGTATAAGAAGGATCAAGTAGACAAAAAGGACAGAGTATATGGAGATACCGGAAAGAATGGTGAAGGCTGCAGGGGAATGAGGAGACACAGAAGGACGGAAAGAATTGGAGAGGAAGAGAAAGAAACTGGAGTGATGGGGATGCATGAAGATGGGAATATTCGGGGTTTAAGGGTGATCGATTACGACTACTAACGCCAATGTCCAATTATTATAGGAAACAGAATCACAGTTAGAGTATTTAGCTAAATTTATTTAAAATACAAATAAAAGTGAAATGCAAGAAAACAATTGACGACGTAGCTAGTAATTGTAACATGACAGCACTGACGAATGAGGACTTTTAAACTTAAAAAAAGCGAACGAGTAGAAGCAATGCTCGTCCTTCAGAGACCTAGGGGGAGAGGGAAGAGTTGAAGAGGGGCGGGGCGCAGCGTGGTGGGGTGGGGTGGGGGGGGGCGGACGCTAAGGGCGGGCCAGAGCGACCCGTCGCGTCGGAGCGGCTGCCGGTCGGGGGCGCCAGAGCGGGCGGGCCTGTAATTTACGCGGCTGCCATCGGCTATCGACGCCCGGAGATCTCTATTGCTGCCGGCGCGGTCCAGCCTCCACGCCGTTCCCATACGCCCCGCCGGCCCAGATGTGCTGCCGATCGCCCGGCGCGGAGGCGCGCGGTACTAAATGTCGCGCGCGCGCCCTCCCGCGCCGGAATTGAAAACCTCGACGCGAAATAAAACTCCCTCGCGAGTGGAGGGAGTGTCGCTGGGCGGACAATAACGAAGGGAATCGATTTCGACGACCGAAACCATTTTGTCCGCGCCCGATACTCGGAGAACCAGTGGATGGGAAAGGTGCGGTTCAGATTTCTTCGTAGAGCGAAGAACGAGTATATAAATCTATTGTCCCAAGGAAACACCCCGTAGGAAATATATTAAAACACCTAAATTGGATTCAGACAGTCATAAAATTCTCATACATGATTTTTTTTGTTTATATTTATTTGGTAAATGGGTCCCAAAAATATTTAAGTCAATGGCTTCAAAAATATTCGAAGCAAATAAATAAATACTTTTTTTTAAACATGCAGAAATTAGATGCACGCAAGGTGCTTGGAACGTGTACTGACTCATCAATATTGGAAACCCCACCAGATACGAGACGAATGGAGAATGTAATCACACATGTGGTCGCGAAAGAATCATTTTCGGTTAAGTAACAAATTCAAATGACCTATTCCAATTAGTATCTTCTCTACCTAATCTTTACCCTGCGTAAGTCCACCAGTTAGTTTTTAACATTAATGATGACTTGTTTGAAGTCAGATCCTTTGAGTGCACGCATTCAGAGGCAGTCATCAAAGCTCTCGTGAACTACGATGAATCGATGAGCGAGTGCCAGGAGGCAGGCAAAATGAAAGGTGAGCGGCGGCAGCGTTAGTGTGGAACAAGGCAGACAGGTGGTGTCGGGTCAGGTAAGGTAGATAACAATGACGATGCATTGAATGCGCCTTTGAGGGGGATAACATTGGTTTGCGCGAGAGTAAAGACGGCACTGGCATTAGAGGCAGGCGGCATGCCGTCGGAATGCCGCGGCACTGGCACTAGAGACAGGGCGGGGCGAAGGCGGCGTTGGCGGTTGTGACGCAGGACAAGGGTTTGGGGAGATGCGGGGGGGACGGGAGGGACAGGCAGGGACGGGCAGGGACGGGCAGGGACGGGCAGGGACGGGCAGGGACGGGCAGGGACGGGCAGGGACGGGCAGGGACGGGCAGGGACGGGCAGGGACGGGCAGGGACGGGCAGGGACGGGCAGGGACGGGCAGGGACGGGCAGGGACGGGCAGGGACGGGCAGGGACGGGCAGGGACGGGCAGGGACGGGCGGGGACGGGCGCGCTGTAGCGCTCGCCTTCCGCGCAGAGAAGCGACCCGCAACGCTCCCGGACGAGGCGGCCTGGCGGGCGGGCGGGCGGCCGCTATTATTACGGAGAAAGGCGCCAGGCGCGCCGCTCGGCCGCTAATCGCCGGCGTCTGACATCACCTGCCCCATATGCGCCGCCGCCACTGCCTGCGCCGGGCACAATATGCTTTCTCTTGTGCTGACGTAAGGAGCCCGAAATCGCCTTCATCAGAGAGGGCGGATCGCGTGTCACTCACTCTTCCTTTGTGTGTCTTTCATATGTCTTGCATCCGTCCTTGTATCATCTCTTCTATGCTTTCTCTGCGTGTGATATCTGTCTTTTAATCTACTCTCCTCCGCACGTTTTTCCTACTTCTCGTTGTTTTTCTCTTTCTCTCGCTTTCTTCGCTGTTTCCGCCATCTCTTATACCTGCGTGTGTTTCGTGTGATATTGTACCATGAAGTTGAATGTCTATCGTGTTTAATTTTTACGGAAGTTTTTTTCCATTTTTATGTTTATTGTTGTATCCTATTTGTTACCATTATTATTAGAACTAGTAACTTAGTAGTAGCAATAACTAGAAGAATGATACTGCACAAGGCGAAAGATATATTTCAAGGTCTTCGGACTGAAAGATTACGGATTTGTGTCTTAATGAATCTGAAATTTAATTTAAAAACAATTAGTTTGTGTACTGAATAAAATTTACCTTAGTGTCTAACTTAGATGATAGAATTTGAATATAAATGTCATCGAAGGTCTTCTAATGTTCAAGATATCTGGATTTTATGGAAAATTAGCTACACTGTGTATTCCGTTGAAGTTAAAGACACACAAATATGAACAACGGAACAAAAATTTTAAAAAATAGTACATACTAAATTTCAAGAACCTGACTACATGCTGAGATTTAGAAACGATACTGCTAAAAAAAGCATAAGGAGCGTAGTTACGAAGGTTTTCACGACGACTGAGAACCAGGGGGAAGGTAGTCAAACGTCCTTAAGAGGGAAAGAACCTCGCAGAATGAGGGATCCGACTGGTTTCTCCAAAATAAAATTCTTTAGACTAGAATTTTAATGGAATTCTTGCTATAAAAACAACTTGTAAATAAAAGTTAAAAATTAAACATAACTGTTTTCTGAAGCATTTAAATTTGTCATAATAAAGAATTCGCAAATATAATCAGAGTTTAAGCAGAACTATGGCAAGGACATTGAGGGAATTAATGGCGAGAGTTTGCATTAAAAAGAAAAGAAAAACAATTAAGGGGAAGGACCCGATGGAAAGACGCTAAAAAGATGTAAGAGGAGGAAGGAAAATGCACGAGATAAAGGAAAATGGAAACTTTATGAATAAACGAATAGAAAAAAGAAGTATGATTAGGAGAAGAGAGAAATAAGAAAAGAAGAAAACGAAGGAGAATGATCATAAAGGGAGCACGAAGATAAGACAATGAAGTTGCGAACAAAAGTCAAGTAGAAGAGAAAGATGAGGTAATGAGAAGAAAAATAATGCCACGAAGAAGGGTGCAAACGCAGGGCGAAGGATGCAAGAATAGGGAGAAAGAGAAGGATAGGACAAGGAAGAGGAAGGACAGATCGCGCGCGGTCCGTGGCCCGTTTTTATAGGGTACTTCTCCGGCATTCGCCTGGTGTTGTCGGAGAAACCACGGAAACCACTGATCAGAGTAGTCGGCTGCTTGAATTGAATTGAATTGAATTGAACGAAGGTGGTGTGACCACTACTCCACGCGTTGCTCCTCCAGTGAGCAACAGAACTCGATCTAGCTGTCCCCAGTTGGGAAAGTTCCCCAGTTCTTGATTGATGAAAAATTGACGATCGTTCACAAGCATTGGAAAACGATCGCTCCACGTCTCCTAGAGACAGCGGCGGCTGAATTCGACCTAGCTGTATAGCTAGGGTCGAACATTCGCCGCTTTTAATACTCAGACCTTAAGACTCCCCATTTTATGACGCTGCAGATGAAACTCTTTTGCCGCTGAGCCATTTCCCCGCTGGAAGGATCATGTGCGGAGCAACGCGTGGAGTAATGGTCACACCACCTTCGTTCAATTCAATTCAATTCAATGGTGATTTATTTTCCGTGGCGAGACTCACGTCACCAGTCCTGCTCCTCAGCCTCACCACGCAAATTCCGCTACGCTCCATCCTCCGTCTGGCAGAGAAAGGGGGACGAAACAAGTGATTTGAATTTTGCTCAGAGGCTTCTTTTAGGCTTGAGTGTCTTTTACATGCAGTAAATCTACAACATGGGACCGCCGGCTTTACTTCCCCGCCGCAGGAAGGCATTGGAATTTTTTTTCGCCCTTAAAAATCCATGACTTCTTTCGGATTGAAACATGCAAACTTGGGTATAACAGCCAGCTACGCTGCTACACCACTAAAGCCATCGAATCTGGGGTTCAATTCGCTGTCGATTTTCGTCGAATCTGCAGTGAAAAAGCAGGTTGCCGGCAGGTTTTCTTAGGGTTCTCCCGTTTTCCATAAATATAATTCCATCACAGCTTCGTCGTCACTCATAATTTGAACACACGGCATCAACTCATCCATCCGAATGTGGGCCGATAATAAAGGAAAATTAATGAACTTGTGGTTTTTACGGTGGCATTCAGTCAAATCCAAACATTCTTATGTAGTAATCGAGAAATGTGTGTACGTTTTTAAGTTCTTCATTCATTATAATTAGAACCTTACAGTCGACCAATAGAGACAAAAGCAATGACACCAGACACTGTACGTCTCCTGGTGATTTTTTTGCGGATCAATCCACAAGGTTATGCATTTATCTCATAAACGAACTTTTTAAGCAACTAAAAAGCGTTTTGGGAGACTTGAGGAAGTTACAGAAGTAATCAATAGCTCATTATATTCCTTTCGACAAGACAAATTGAATCACACAATTATTAGGCCCTTCAGTATATTCTGGAATAATTCTAGAAAAAAATAATTAAGGTTTCAATGCATCTGGCAGTACATTGATGAAACACTATTAATTACTACATTCTCTTACCGGCATTTACATGAATCGTTAGGGCTTGGCAATCGTTAATCAAATTACAGATAATTATACTTAATTTTTTAAGTTTATTCTAATTGATACTTTTAATTGATTTCATATAACCTTTTCACCCGAAAATGGATGAGTCGAACAACTGTAATACGTTTAAGATTTATTTTTATTATGAATGGAATAAATAAATCTTTTTAAAATTGAAAGTGACCGCGTAGTACGTAAGGATGGCGTCACGCTGAGTTGGTATCTAGCTGGAAATATGGCATTGTAATTGTGGCGAAATATTCTTATACAATTCATATTTTGATTAAACATCACAGTCTCAAATTTTTTAGTACATTTCAAATTTTTTAATCTTGGTAAAACTTACCCTTTTTGGCAAAGAATTACTGTCAACTTTCCTTAAGATAAATTTCATCCTACGTAATTTTATTTTTTTTTTTCCCCCTTGTTTCCCACAATTTTCTAATTAAAATTTTGCCTTATAAAACCTTAAAGGTTACTGCAGTGTCCATAACAACTGTTCTTAAATTGTAAATGTCAATATTCTGAAAGGCGTATTGTCGAACAGAAATCAATCAATCAATCAATAAATAAATAAATAAATAAATACATAAATAAATAAATAAATAAATAAATAAATAAATAAATAAAATTGAAAAAAACTTCAACACTGTCTGTGTAACGTCACGAAGGCACCAAAGAACGGCGGTGTTAACTCAGTTACCCAGAGCTGCCTTCTCGGCCGCCCTGCACCGCCGCTGCGTCCTCAATGAAATGCACTGAATGGGCGCTGGCGCAGGCGCACTCGCCCACGTGCCGGAGCACGTGACACGCGCCGTCCCGTCACGACCGCTATTAAAGAGTAGGTACCCCGTTATCAAATTTCACTACAGTGCCCGCGCCCCCCCCTTCCCCGGCACCGGAGCACCGCACCGCGCCAAGCGGGCCGCAGCTCTTCTTTTTTGCCTCCCCCGGCGCGGCTCGGCTCGCGCCTTCCGCGGTCCGTTAAATATCCCTGTTTACACGCCGCGTCCGCGCGCCATTACCATCTGAATTAGGATGAGTTTTCTTTTACGAATTCGGGGAGCATTACAAACAGCGGCGGTAAGTATAGGCTCGGCGCAGGCGAGGCAGCGACCTCGGCGGTGGTCTCCGCGGAAGGGAAATAGGCTGCCATGAGGTGGGTTCATGCTCAAA
Source organism: Teleogryllus oceanicus (assembly GCA_964035755.1). Taxonomy (NCBI): domain Eukaryota; kingdom Metazoa; phylum Arthropoda; class Insecta; order Orthoptera; family Gryllidae; genus Teleogryllus; species Teleogryllus oceanicus. Next base: position 128,411,713 of record CAXIVR010000005.1, on the reverse strand, counting down.
TTCAATTAGTTAATTGTTGAATTAATTTCCCAAAGTCAGAGTACGTAGGTTTGAAGTCTTCGTTAGATTTGTTTTTGAGTTGAATTGGTAGTTGAATAAGTGATTCTAATTAACAACACCCAACAGTTTATTTCCATTCGAATATGTAATATTTGTACCTTAATACAAATTAAAAATCTTTACGAAGTGATATATTTATTATACACAAAATACATTTTTCTGCATCGATGCCTCCAGTTTACTGATTGTCATGTTCTGTTATATGATAAACACGTTTAAAACTGAAAAGTAAATAAATGTTAGTGGTCGAACTCGTAATATTGATAATAGTTACGATGCTCTCACATAGAACAGCTTAGCAGACAATACAATCTTATTCGTACAGAAAATAATCTATAAAAAGGAAACCAATTATCATGCATACTGTCCGCACACTTTTCAACAGATTTAACAGTGCGGAGAAGCATGCAGCGATTTGCATGAAAAGCAACTAAAACGAACGTAAAAAATGTAAGTAAGGAGCTGCAAGGCAATAACACAATTCCTGATCCACGGCTCGTTGTGACCAGCAAGTGGCTCAGACTACCATCTCCGCTTCGCTGCCGCGGGGGGGGGGGCGAGCGCGAAAGACGCGGGACGCGGGGCCGGTGGGGGAGGAGGGGGTGTCGGATGCCTGGCGCGCCTGCCCTGAGGCGACTCTGCATCCGCCGACGCCGCCGCCTGCGTGGCGCAGCCTGCTACCGATCCTCCTCTGTTTTCTCCTCAGCGCCATTGACCTTTGCAAACACTGCGTTTTCCACGTTCAAGGAACGCGAAAGAAGAGAGAAATGTTCGCTGCTTAGTGGCTTGTTCTTCTTCTACGAGGTTTGGATTGATTGATTGATTGATTGTTAGTAATTCCGGGAGCGTAAACTACTGAGGCCATTAATCCCGCAAGTGTGGTGCATGTTTTTCATCAGTATGTGGCGGTGATCTTCCTCGAGTGGATGGCGAGATCCAGCGTCCACCTACCGTCGATTAGCGGGGTTTTCCCAAACCAGGTATCTCCCAACCAGTGGGACACCGTCCTTGCCGGGACAAGTTCTTAGTCCCCGAACGGTCTCCCGGCATGTGCGGTAGTATATTGCATGTTACTGTATGTGTGTGTGTGTGTGTGTGTGTACGGGGTGAGGATATGGCAAGGAAGATGAAGGAAATATCGCGCGCGATCCGTGCCCGTTTGTTAGGGTACTGCTCCGGCTTTGCCTGGTGTTGATCGGAGAAACCAGGGAAACTACCGATCAGAACAGCCGGTTGGTAGAATTCCTTTCCAGACAGCGACTGAATTCGGCCTAGATCAAAAGCTAGTGTAGAAAATCCTATCGCCGGCGGGACTCGAACCTACGAACCCCCGTTCAGAGTCACTGCAGTGTCATCATTTGATGCAGCCACATGCTCCCGGTACAACGTTTGGAGACACTTTTTTTTTCTAGGACGGAAATAATTTCTAAGACGTATTGACTACGTTCACTATAGTCGAGGTTCAGAGTTCACTCTCACCGAGATTTCTGATGTTAATTTGTAACGTAAGGGAAATGGGACTAGTGATTTAATTTCAATATAACCTAAAATCCAAATTCCTTCTATACTTGCATTAATTTTCTTTTCCGTCCAACTTGCTCTTAGCATTCTTTCTACATTCACAATTAAACAGCTTTTAGATTAATTCTTTTCTTTTATCGAAAGACCCTATTTCACTAATGTACGGTAGTGTGCTTGAAACTAAATTCACACACACATAACAAACACACACGAGTCCTTCTTCTTTGTCTTCTATCGAGGAACCAATTTCATTATATTATCAGCATATAAATCATTAAACATGTGTTATTTCATTAATACATGACTATAACATTTAAACATTCTCTTTTCCAAACACATACCGGCGCCTCTGATCAGGAGGTCCTAGGTTGGAGTCCCGACGGCGGTAGGATTTTCGAGACTACCTTTTCAGTTAGATCGAATTCAGTCGCTGTCTAGAGGATAATTCTAGCGGCCGGCTGCTGTGATCGGTAATTTTTCGTGGTTTCTTCGATCAACACCAGTCGAATGCCAGAGCAGTATCTTAACAAACGGACCACGGACCGCGCGCGATCTTTCCTTGATCTTCCTTGTCCTATTCTCACACTTACACTAACATGCACTACTCTACCAGACATGGTGAGAGACCGGTCGGGGACTTAGAACTTGGGGCGGTGCCCCGCTGATGGGAGATGGTTGGGGAAAATCCCGTTAGTCGACGGTAGGTCGGCGCCGGATCTCGCCATCCAGGGGGGAAGGACCACCGCCACCTCCCGAGCAAAAAACCCGCACAACACTTACGGGACTAATGCCCATAGTAGTTGATGCGCCTGGAATCACTAACAGTCAATCAATCCAAATACATGAAGGAACTTTGCGGTTCAATCAAGTCAATCAAACCCAATTCCTCGTTTCTCGAGCCTCCCCTGGGAGAGTCCCCTCCTTTTCCGATGTCCCCTCCGTCGTTCGCCTCAAGGCATCCGCCCCCAACGCTGGCCGCGCCGCAGTTTCGCAAGCTCTCTTATGATGGAGAGCTTCGCCGCCATTAGCTGAAGCGAGTCCGGAGCGTTTATCACGCGAACCAGCGACACTGATTAGCCCACCACCTCACCGCTCTATAAATTCCGTTTAAGTACTACACTTTTTATGGGCGGCGACTGTAGTTCGCGGAGGTAGTTTTTTATAACTTTCCTTCCGGCAGGGAAAAGTTAAATTCTTTCGAGGAAGAAAATTTCATTCATCCTCTTCACAACATGATAGTTAAACCGGTATGCCGGAGTGGAGAGCATGAATGAGGTAGTAATTTGAGCGAAGAATGTGTGAGAGCGATAGTGACGGCGGCTCACGGAACGACGTGAGAAGCTGACGTAGGACGAAATAATCGCCTCCGCGTCCACATTGAAAGGCCATGATTTGTAAGATGGGTATTTGAAAACTCTGATGGCTAACCTTATTTATTAGGATGAAAGAAAGGAGACACTAGAGCTGCAATGTTTTCAAACTGTGATAATTAGTAAAAATTAAGTAGTGAAATGGGTTTCAGAAATTTAGTTAAAACGTAAAAATGACCACAAACCAGAATAACAGTAGTTCGAAATTAGCAGGTAAAAAAATATTGTGGCTCCGCAATTAAATCCGATCTAGGATTGGAGCGTAGGTATCGCGAGGAAGGTGTGAAGTGGGAGGAACATTGGAGGAGCATCGCGAGGAATTGCATTTGCACTCTCCCCTTACAAACAAACCACCCACAGGTGGGAAAATCTTCAAAGTGAGCTATAACTAATTTAATTAGATATAATAAATCCATATTAAAATTTAAAAAATGTTATAGTTGATACTAAAACATATGATAAATAGAAGTAATTGTTCTTTCAGAAACTTTTTACTGAGTCTATCACCTGGAAGTACTCCTACCGAAGCCAATGAAGGTAATCATATGACGTTTCAGCCACTTCTACGAACTACATACCATATTCTTGTTTATTATGACTTTCTTCTCACTTCACTGGCCAAATTGCAAGTTAAATAATAATTTTCAGGATCTGTCAGCACAATTCAAAATATGATGATTCCCAGTAGTCTATATTGCAGGAAGTATGCCAGTTGCGTTGCGAGAAATTCATTGTGATGGTTTATTGTCGTTAATGAAAAACGCATTTGCATCACTTTTAATAATCTGTCTTATCAGGCAACGAGAAAAAAAGACGCCAAAACATGATTCCATTTCATGCAGAAAAAATTTAATATTCATTCCGAGATATCTTCAGCTAATTTTTACATTCCCACAACATAGATCCCACATTGTTTTTGTCTGAGGAAAAGCCTACAAGTGAGTGAATAAAAACCCAAAGATTAGATTTTTGTCCAAGTCTACTGATGTTGATTCTTCGTTTTCTTAACAAATTCTCGAGACTAGTTTCCTATAATCCTCTATTTTTGTTATTTTTATGAAATAGTCATAACTTTTACAGCCACTGTACTGAAAAAATCCTGCTAGTTTCGATTGCTTCCCATCAGCTGTGTAATTAATTAAAGAGGCAACTTCTTTCCGTACATCTTGTGCCCAGGCGCGACTGTAAAACGGAACGTCATTGTAACAATGGCCGTAACCCAAAGAACAGAGCAGTCCACACGAGTTTCACACATTTCTGGCCGAAATAAGTGATGAACAATTTAACCCTACTAGCGTACCCGTGTAAGAACTCACGGATGTTAAACCCTCACCCTCACGGTTAACCGTTAGGCGACATATAAGTGCACAAGGAAATACTTTGTTCCAAATTCAAATTCAGTATTCAAATTAATACAGTTTGACTCTTCAGAAGGAAATATTACGAGGACAATATCGCAGCAAGACTGTTGATTTTAAGTTAGTAATTGTTTCTAAATGTTGAAGGCTGAAAGGTCATTTTATTAAATGAATTTATAAAATGTAATTAAATGTGTGGACATTTCGTGTGTAAATGCCCACAATTGTATTGTAAAAGAAAAATGAAAGATGACATAGGAAATATGTATCAAAAGATTATCCATATACAACTAATGTTTTGGTTGTACTCTTTATCCCTTTATTTCAGCTACATGCACCCTAAAAAAAGTTATTATGAAAACAAGCGCAAAAGCATAATCACATTGGAAACCCGAGCGAAAATCATCCACTACAATGGCAACAACGGCCATTTCCAATTTCCTCTTAGTCCTGAACACCACCAAATTGTGGGGGCTCTCGCTAACAGAGCCTCTATATAGGAGTGGGGTACCGTAACAGTCACATAACAACGCCACCCATTAGTGAATCGCGTGAAAAAAAGAGCTTTCCTCTTCGCAAGGGCTAACGATTTGATTGGCAATGTATAACCCATCGCAGGAATGTTCTCACAGTCGATGAACGTGATGTCGCCAGGTGTTGGAAATGAGATGATAATTGAAGATATTCGAGCAGGATTGTGTCACATTTCTAGAGAACCAATTGCGTGACACACGTTGGCCTGTGAGTAGCCCTAAGAAGCCACACCCGGAGACCTTCTCTTGTGCAGAGTTCTCAGGGAGAGCGCCAACTGCCCCAGGCCATGGGATACAAGGTCCGTCGAAAAATCAATGTCCAGGTTGGCCGTCTCCCCTCTTAAATGTCGTCATTGAATAAATCTTTTTGAAGGAGAAAGTGGAGGAGGAGGGACAAGGAGAAAGACAATGAGAAAAAGAGGGAGAAGTAGAAGGAGGACGTGAAGATAAGGAGAAGAAGGAGAAGAAGAAAAAGGAAAAGACCAGGACAAGGACTTGAAGATGAAGAACAAGGTAGAGAAAAAAGAGAAGTGGAGGAAGAAGAAAAAGAAGAAGAAAGAGAACAAGGGTTAAGAGATGGATAAGGTGAAGAAGGAGAAGAAGTAAGTGAAGGACAAGGACTAGGAGCTGAAGGATAAGGTCAAGAAGAAACAGAAGAAGAAGAAGAAGAAGAGGAGGAGGCAGAGGAGACTGCAAGAGAGGGAAGAAGCAGCGAATGTGCGGCGCGACGAGCAGAGGCCCCGTCCGGAGGGTGCCGGTCGCCGACGCAGCGGTCGGCGGCGCCGTGGAGGCCCGCGGCATTGCCTCACCATCACAAATCAGGCTGGAGGTCGCCCCCGCCACCATCGGGATAAGCAAGATGAATGCTACGGGCGGGGGCGGGGCGGGGCGGCGCATGAGTGTCACCGAAACGCCTTACCCGCGGCTGCACGCCCACGGCTCCCCCTCCCCACGTTCTATGAGTCATGCTGCCAGCAGTGCCCTTTAACTTGTGGTTTAGTGACGTAAGATTACCCACACTCCCGACTCAGGCTTTTTAAACATTCGAAATAATTGGAATTTCCCTTTTTTTTAGATAAATCTCTTACTAACACATTGAGAAAGGTGTAAGCTGTCACTGAAATCTGTTTATATGTGTAATTATTTTTTGATAATGTGGTATACGATCCTGATATACAACTAAAATGTTTATGAGGAAAACAAAATATGCAATCCGATGGATAAAATAATTGAACTTCTTGCTTTAGAGATGCATTCTATGTTCCATCAGGTGTCAGCTATATTTAATAAGTAAATATTACTTCTTGATGACCTTCTGTATTCAACTTACTGATTAATCATTCTCTCCATAATAATTATTTTGTTGATTGCTCTGCTTCCTGTGACACATATATAGTTAAACCTTCCTGCTAACTAGAGACAATTTCAAAATTATTCATACTATCATTTCACCATAATTTCAAAATTAAATATACTTAGATTTATATATAGCTCTTCCCCGTGTGCTTTACTATAAGTCAATTAAATATCTACAAGTATTTGCAATTAGAAATAGGCAATGTTTATAATAATTTGCTTTCACTTGTCGTTCGAAATTCACAATATATCGTCCATTTATCAGAAGACTGGGACTCTTTCACTGACACGACTTCCTACCTTTTCTGGAAAAGTATGGGCCTGACTGATTAGAGGCCTCGGAGAGTCGTCTAAGAACACAGAAATGCAGGCAGCGTATATGATTCCTTTGAAAGGTTGTGTATATTTCGACCACTTGATTGGGGCGTCGTTGATAGCCTATACCCTCACGTATCCCAAAGAACATCATCCCTTTCTTAATCACTGATCCCTCATCATCACTTACCTATCATGATTATCTTACCTCCGGTAGCGGTAGCTCAGTGCATCAACTGATGTCACTGCAGCGCCTCTAACTGGGAGGTCCTAGGTTCCCACTCGCCACGGCGACAGGATTTTCGACACTAACTTATCAGCTAGGTTGAATTCAGTTGCTGTCTGGAGGAGAATTCTACGGCCGGCGGCTCTGATCGGTAGTTTTCCGTGGTTTCTCCGAACAACACCAGGCGAATGCTGGAGCAGTACCTAACAAACGGGCCACGGACCGTGCGCGATCTGTCCTTCCAATTCCTTGTCCTATCCTTCCTTACACCACACTTACACTAACATGCACTACACTATCACATATTCCGGGAGACCGATCGGGAGCTTAGAGATTGTCCGGCTGGGGCGGTGCCCGCTGGTGGAGAGTGCTGGTTGGAAAACCCCACTAGCCGACGGTAGGTCGGCGCCGGATCTTGCCATCCAGCGGGGGAAGATCACCGCCAGCTCCCGCGAAAGAGACATGCACTACACTAACGAGACTAATGACCAAAACAGTTGACGGAAACACGAAAAAATCAATCAATTATCTTACCACCAGTGAAAGGTATAAGCAGACCACTATTGTAATTACCTGTCCAAGGAAGGTGACGACGTGAAGACAGGTCGAAGTCCCATCAGCACCTACGCTCAGAAACGAGAAATACTCATACTCTCTATCTTCATGGTTATCACTAAAAGAACACGAGTGTCCCCAAAGGTCGTTTACATGTCACTTCCATTACGTCGGCAACACTCCCCGCAGTAGTGTCACCGACATTTCTCATTTGCCCCGCGCCGTCACCTCACAACTTACGGCAGCGAGCGCGCTGGCTGACCGTAAACTCAAGTTCGCCCCAGGGACTTCGCACAGACCGCCCACAATTACCTCTTGCCATTAACTGCACGCCGAGCCATATACGGTCAACATGACTTACTCCGAGTGGGAGAAGACCATCATTTTGAGTACTGGGCGATAGCGGAACAGAAGGCGAGAGAGCGAGGGGCTAATGTCTTAACGAAGGCGCAACGGGCAAAATGCACCGGCTGCACTGAGAGGCCTTTAACAGCAGAGTAAATAATGCGCAGTGACGCACGTGCATTTTCGAGGCGACCGTGGCCGGCACCCCCTCTCGAGAACGGACTATCAGCTTGAATCTCATTAAGATTTAATGGTCAGCATCATTCGTACACGCTATTAGCAGCGCTGTCGTTCCGCCCACACGGCCGTTGAGAGTTTGGATATTGTGCTCTTGAAGTAGTGGGGGTGAGCCTTTTACGAAGCAACGATGATCAGACATTAAGTCTGCGAATCTTCGTCATCAAATTCTCGAGACGTTTAAATTACAATGCGAGTTGCGAATGCGCTGAGGATAATTGCGGAGAGTATGCGAAATGTCTTGCGGTGAAATGCCGGGCGGTCATCAACGGTTGGAACGCACAAATATTGCTTCTGACTCCGTAATTTACAATGGCATTGCAATGTCTTTGAGCTTATTTTTACTTATGGGTGCGAAAAAAAAGGAAAATTTAAGATTTTGTGAGCTTGTTTGAAGAACCTTATTCTAATTTCCATTAATTTTGGAAAAGACAAACATACTCTAGAAATTTTAAATGAAAGTTAAATGTTAAATGTAATGGTGTAGTTTGACCACATATTTACGAGTATTATAATCAAAGAATTCTTTTTTCAGGATTGCATCTATCTTTACTGTCTTCAATTCACACCCATGCCTTACCTACAGTCAGCCACGTAAGGAATGAAAGATGACTACATGCGGATAAATCTATGCTCTGCTAAGCAAGGGAAATCTATACGTATTCTCTAAATGAATAAGCTATGTACTTTAACTATATAATTTTATTTATTCTAATGAAATAAAATTACAATAAGTACGCCACATCCCCATATCATGCCTGAAAGTTTACGGATATACTATCTTCAAAGCAGTTACAAAGGCATGCGAATTTTTGTTTGAAATCACCTTGTTCATAGAATGACGGGAGAATTTAACTTGTTAGAAAAGAAAGTCTAAAGGTAATAAATAATAATATATCTAATCACCTTTTGGCAGGTTTTCTTCGGGTTTGCAACGATTCCTGCACCTTCCATCCCACCATTTCTCCATTATCATAATTATGATTTTTATCGCTATCATCTACTCAGTAGATTATCACTCAGGTATCAATGATCTGAGCAATTAAAAAGCCCATTCATCCCAATAATTAAATAATAATAATAATAATAACAAAAATTTTATTGTAATATAGCGAGAGGAAAATAAATATTCTTCCACAAACAACCGAGTTTATTAATAAGACTAACAACAATATGATGCGTGACTACTTGGTTACCGCTTTTATATACGTACATGAAGCTCGCGACAAAACACGTACGCACCAAGAATTTGAGAAAGTAAACACACCCGTTCTGCTCCACTTGTTCGGCACCTCGTCCATCTTGCGCCGCCCCGCCTCGCCCACCCCCCGCTGGGCGCCCGGGGCGGGGCGGGGCGGGCCGGGCCCGGAGACGGACGGGGGCCGGTTACCAGGGAGCCACCGCGTAAATCTCGGCGCCGCACTTTGTTAGGCGTCGTGTATCCGCGGACAGTGGAGCCCAGCCGCGTACGTAGCGCGTTGTTTATCGGCCGTATTATTGCCGCGGGAAAATGAGCGGCGGCGGCGGCGGGCAGGCGGGCGTGCTCGCGCGCTCACGCTTCCTTGTCACGCCACGCGGGCCCTAACTCAGCGCCCGGAGTCGAAGGCGCGGTCGGCCACGCGGGGGAGGGCGGCGGCTGGCGTTGCCGACGAGATGGAAAATGTGAAGGAGATTGTGACGGAGGTGGTAGTAGGGTAGGTGTGTAATGAGCAGATGGTAGAGTAGAGTGGTGGTAGGTGAGTAGTAGGTGGTGCTAGTGGTGGCAGGTGAGGAGTGGTGGTGAGTGGTGGTAGGTGGTGAGTGGTGGTGGTGTGAGTGGTAGTGGTGGTGGTGAGTAGGTGGTGGTGGTGTAGTGAGTAGTGGCAGTGTGCGAGTGGATGGTGGTGAGTGGTGTAGTGTGGTGAGTGGTGAGTGTGTAGTGAGTGGTGGTGGCAGGTGGTGGTGTAGGTAGTAGTGAGTGTCAGTTAGTGTGTAGCTGCTCTCTAGCTCTAGTAGTAGTAGGTAGTGAGTAGTAGTAGTAGTAGTAGTAGTAGTAGTAGTAGTAGTGTAGCAGTGTAGTGTGTAGTGGTAGTGGTAGTGTGTGTAGCTCACATTGGGCTACCGGAAGTTTTCTGAACAGCGATAGTATTCGTTGTTTGCTCTAATGCATACCCGCAATGTCACCATCTCGTGTGGCACTTTTGAGTGTGGTTGAGTGCACAGGGATCTCGCGCGACCTTGCTAGTGGAGATGTGCTTTGATGGAGATGCATAGGAGAGATGTGTATTGATGGTAGTAGTGCAGGGTAGTTGATCTTTGCAGTGGAGGCAGGAAACTGTTATAGGGGTGGTTGGGAAGTTGGATATTGAAAAAGAGAAATTGTGAGGAGACAGTAGAAAAGATGGAGGAAGAGACTGAAAGATGACAGGGGGTGACGGGAGTTACGAACATAGATAAAAATCAAGAGGAAAGAGGACTGAAGAAGATAAGGAAGGGAGAAAAGAGGATAAAGATTTGAAGATGTAGATTTAGAAAATTGAAAAATGGCATCCGGAACGGGAGGTAGTGGAGGAACAATCAAAGGAAGAAGCAGAGAATGCAGAGCAGTAACTGTGAAGAAAGAAAGTGAATCAGAAAATGAAAGTGATCGTGACGTGGTCTGAATCGTCGAAGGTGATTTAGGAAGAGGAGAATGAGACGTGGCGAGGAAGCAGAGGAGGCAAATGAGACGACCATGGGGACGCAATGCACTAACTGTGTCAAGGTGTCACTGACCGAGGCGGCGGTGGAGGAAGTGGCGGAGACAGTGAACTAGGCATCGAGGGAGGCAGAAACGTCGGAGCACAACAGCAATCACAGACATGAGCTTAAGATATTTACAGGTTTATTAATAACTAAGTATTTACAAATAAACAGTTTGAACAGTTATTTACAGTTCTGATAGACCCTATTCCCTGATCGCAAGAGCAACCCTTAAATGATTCAAGTTCTGCCTGACTCGTGGCCCTCGCCACTCCTCAGCGAGCTTAAGCACACAGTGTAGAGCTCCGTGACCGCAGTCACCCATGGAAGGGATGTTTCATTGCGGTTCCCGAACACATTGTTTTGGAAGAGATGTTTCATTGCGGTCTCTTCACCGTCCTGGGCGCAAGTTTTGTGCAGTCGTACGAGATTTTCACTCAGCTCAAAACCCACCCCCGCACTTTGCGCTCTCGATTACATACCTTCAAACCACGTAACACGCAACGTCATCTTGTGTTCGCGCGGCAATTCACCCCACGTGACCGTCGCGCCGCCCATCATTTTGGGCATCTCTTTCCATAGATTTGTGGAAGTTCCCAAAATACTTCGGGGTGCCTCCGCCCCCTACCTACCGTCTATTCAAACTCTCCTAACTTTCCCTATACCGGCATTCTCTCTGCCTGCACTAATCCAGCCAAGCGCCGGATTTCCGGCCTAATAGATTCGATGGCAATAGAATACATTAAACTTCGATGGGGATGAAAAATTAAGACGAAGGTAGTGCTGCAGGAGACGACGGAAACAGTTGCTGAGTTACGGGGCGAAGGCAAACTCGGAAGAAGAAGCACAGGTGGAGATACAGGCGGAGGCGCGGTTAGAGGCAGTGGCGACGACGAAGGTAGAGGTGGAAGTGGGGGCGACGGAAGCGAAAGTGGAGACGGTAGGAGAAAGGGGGGAGGGGCGGGTGCACTGGCTGAGGTGGAGGCCAAACAGACGAGGGAGAGTGAAGGCAGCGATGAAGGATGGGGCGGTGCAGGCACTTCGGAAGGCTGCATAAGTGGTAGTGAAAAGGCAGAGGCGATGGTGGAGGCAGTGGCGTTGGCAATGGTGCAGGTGAAGGGGAGGCGGAGGCAGAGATGCGGCGGTGAGGTGGTGGGGGGAAGTGGAGGGGGTGGTGGTGGAGGTGGAGGCAAAGATGGAGGCGTTCGACAGGCAAGAGGGCGTTGGGAAGTGGAGAGAAAGGAGGCAGTGCGTTGGCGGTGGTGGAGGGGAGGCAGCAGAGGCGGAGACGAAGAGGAGGCGTGGCAGTTGGTGGGAGGAGGCGAGGCGATGCGAGCTGAGCAGAGGCAAGGCATGGCGTTGGCGGTGACGTGACAAAGCAGAGGCGGAGATGGGGGCGTTGGCGGTGGTGGAGGGGGAAGCGGAGGCGAAAGCGGCGGCGGAGACCGCGGGGGGTCGCATTCCTGCGAGGGCGACCGGCGCGCAACGCGCGATTTATGACGCGGGATTTTATTTACGTCGGAAGCTGTTGCTTGCGCGGCCGTTGGGAAGAAGAATGCTACTGTGCGCGGGATGAGTGATGGCAAATCGATCTGCAAGCGCCGGCACCGGAGTTGCAATGGGTCTGCCTCCGTTGTCAAGCGACGACACAAAACAGTGCCTAACAACAAAAAGTGTGATCCCTATAAATGAGTCCCCGAAATTATGTTTATAAAATATAAATGACAAGTCATTTTTAGGTAAGGACTTTAACTTAAATCAAAAACTTACACCAAAATCTATGTTTTATTCTTTGAAATTTGGCATAATAATCGACAAATCTGAATTGTCGGGTATTGTGTGAAGATTCTTACGGATTTTTAAAATATTAGACATATCCTGGAATTCCAGGTTTGTTATTCACGCAACTTATGTCCGCTACTTTCTTTTCGGGACAATATTGACATTCTTCGTATGTAAATAGCCGATTTGAAATGCTGTTTCAGAATCGCTTGTTCTAAAAGCGACCCTCCAAGTAATACTTAAAATATGTATACAATCTGCTTGAACTTGTTGTTTTTACATTTATCTATCTGTCCCAGAACTCGATAATTTTAATAGTAACCTGCAAACTGTTTTCAAGGAGAGGAAGATATAAATGGTTGGACAAAGATTTTTGAAACACACTTTTAGAAAACCGTGCTGGTGGAAAATGTTATTTAACTTACATCCACCATATCATTGTACTTTTCTTCAATGAAATGATATTCTATTTGTACTAAAATATTGAAATTTGTTTCCTAAAGTTCTGATTTTTTTGAATTTTATTCGCACCGCATTTGTACCTTGTATTTAGAATGCAATGACCATGCTGAAATGTCCTCACCATCTGCCACTTTAACGTATCTGCAAAAATGTTTTAAAGAAAACATAATTTCCCTACCTACGAAATATTACCTCTTTCTCTGGAATCTGAAGAGAAGAAAATTTTAATTTTGGATTATCGATATTGTAGTGTTAAAAATCAACTATGTGGTATTTCGAATTATGAAGATTTGTGACTTACCGATCATCATTTACAAATGAAAGAGGAAAGGGACGAATAACATCCTAAATATCTAGTACAGTAACTGTGGAAACAATCACACGACGAATTCTTGCTAAAATTATCGCTAATTTTCCACACTTCTGGTTGAGGTTGTGTCCTGAATGTATCAGTCTCTACACACTTCCTGCGTTATAAAGAACTTCAGTTCGCAGGTGTCCAGCCTTAAGACACGTGTCTGGATGCGGCTTGGCGTGACGTGACTGGTCAAAAAAGTGATGCAGCTTGGGAACATGCGAGAAGCACGGGGAGAGGGGGCGATATCAGATAGAATGTGACCGAAAGAGCAAACAGGTTACATCCACAAGCACGGTTTCGAAGTACGCTATTAAGGTAATAAATATACTAAATCTTTGGAGTGAAATATTCAATTACACATTGCTTAATTCACAAATATGTTCGTGTCCAAAGGCGTGATTTATGTTTTGGATTCTGTAACCTTGTCAGCAGACCCAATGACCAATGCATCTGGATTAATAAACATTTTCTTCTCTACCAATCCAGCTATCGTTTTACATCCCTTTTATTTCTTGACGTGAACATTTCAAAGTCTGGATATCATAACTGAGGCATATAAAAATGGACTGACAAAATGTGTCTCTGCGAGGGAAAATATAATACTTTTATAGCAGGAGGCAACGAACTTTTTGGGGAGGAGTGATCCTTGGCACTCGCCCCCCCGTGCAATCGCATTCCGTCTTGGAAAGGTAGGTATTTTTAAAATCCCAACACCACAGTACACGAAGTCGTAGACTTCCACGGCCAGTCATGCAAAAGGTCTTGGCTGTCTGGATTTTATTGTCTTGTATAGCGAAGTAAGCGCTTTACAAGATTGTATATGAACTACAACCTAGGAAGCTTAGTACTAAGTGTTACAGGAGAGCGAAGATATTCCCACTGGAGACCTCAATAATTAATAAAATGTATGGGAGAATAACACAATTACAGGAAGAAAAGTAAGTAAGAAGTAGGTTTGTGAAATCATGCATTTCTCTGTAGTGCTGTTTAAATGTATCCTTTGGGAATCTAGATTTGATTCCTCGGTGTTGGTTATATGATTGTGATAGGCTGAATATGGAAGTTACGGGGGCGGATGGTAAGAAAAAAAAAGATTGGTGACTGTTATAATCATGAAACGTGTGACGGGCAAACCCTCTGTGGAGTTGCTTCCGCAGCTGAGCCCCAAGGACCGAACCACGACGTGGCGGGGGGCGTGGCGTCCCGGAGCGGCGCGGGGGGCGGGGGCGGGGGCTGGGGCGGAGAGCGTCGACAGAGCGCGTCCCGCGCAATCAGGCGGCTGAGCCGCAGCCGCCGCGGCGCCGGATGACGAAACGCCGCTTGTAAGTCGCGCCGCACAATCAATTACAGAGTTAACATCTACGCGCGTGTAATCCTCTTTGGCGGCCGCGGCGCCGCTGCCGACGCCGACACCGACGCACGACAAATTGTGATCTCTTATTTACGGCCGTGAACCCGCACGCCCCGACACCCCCGCAGTCCCTCGGTCCCGCCCCTCCCCGCCAGTTCCACCCCGCTGTGTCCAGGCGTGTCTCCTTTGAGTCTTACTTCGGTCCGGTCTGCTCTGCCTTGGCCGAAACCATTGCGATCATCTCCGACCACCGTCTACATGATTCTTTCTGCAACCACTTACCCCAATCCGCTCCTACTCGCACCGTTCCGTTCCACCTCTCTCAGCCCATCCTGATAGACTCAGCCTTGACAAGTCTATCTTTGTCCAGTGCAGAAAGGCTCGTCCGAGACGCGGCAATTCCGTCCCGTTCTGTCCCAAAACGTCCCGTCTCTTCTCACTTCTCCTCTCCCGGCTTCGCCTCGCACAACCGCTTCACTCTCCACTGATCGTCCTGCTCCATTCAATCCACTACAAATCAGCACAGCAAAACAATTCTTCCCAGCCCGTAACTCCGGTGTGTCCTGACCAGAGTTTGACCTTTAGTGATCACCAATCCGCACAGAGTGCCCTCGCCTTCAGAGTAAGGCGACTGGTATTGCTTCTATCTCCGAACCACGTGTCTATGAGAGACAATAGTAAGAGAACGAGGAGGCGGGCGGGAGGGAGACAAGCGGGTAGAGGCGAGCAGTGGGAGTGGATAGTGGATGCGGAATGTGACGGACGAGAAATGGTGGAAGTAGCAGGCGAGCGAACGGAGGAGGGCAGAGTGGGAGAGGGGAGGAGGAGGAGGGGGGAGGGGGGGGGGAGGAACGGAGGAGGCTGGCCGGGACCGGGAGAGGAAGGATATGCATGGGGAAGAGAAGGAAGGAGGGCGGGAAGAAAAGGAGGAGGGCGGGCCGGGGCGGGCGGGCGGGCGGGCGGGCGGCGTGGGCGGGACGTCTCAATCGCAGCGCGGGGCGACGCGTCAACGGCGCGGAACGCGTGGGCGGCGGACAAAGGCGCGATTTCATCGGAGCCGCGGATGAGGTGAGGCGAGGGGGAGGCACTACCTACTCCCACGGAGAGCCGCACGCGACCTCGATTTGGACCTAAGATTGCTCTTTTGGCTCCAATATGGTAGCGTACCTTTATGAATTAAAGATAAACTGGAGACACGGAGCTAAAAATAAAAGTGAGGAGTGAAGTGTAGAGAAATGTTTCTTTTGAATTAAAAACGAAAATTTTTTATTTAAATTTTATTCTAATTATTTTAATACAGTAATAATATAATAATACAAAACGTATTATCACATACATACAAATATAAAAAAATATTTGCCCCAATACGCGCGAAAAATACGGCTTCTTGTAACAAATGGACTATTCCAGTCGTTAAATGAATTTTTAAAGATATGAAAGGCTGCTTTTAAATTATGAAATTTTTGAAGATATTGGTCCATCTGTGTTACTGCAGCAAGATACTTTCTCGCATTATTTATAATTAATATAACTGGCACCACCCTGTCACCTTTCTGAACGCGTTTACGCTCAGAAATATTTCCGCCAAGAAAAATTTCCGCCTCTGAAAAATACCAAGTTGTGACCTTGTTACTAAGTAACAAATGCATTTTAATAATTAAATTTGTGAAGTAATTGAATTTTCGCAACTGGGCGTAAACCAGGAGACTTGAGTTCGAATCTCGGTCGGGTTGACAATTCTTTGAACATATTTAATTGTTATTTATAGTCTAACACTTACAACTTTCGAAATTTCAGAGAATACATCAAAAAAAGACCTGTGCCATTTTTAAGCGTCCTTTTCTTTATTGGAAAGAAAAAGGAAAGAGCTAGTAGCACTCCAACAGCAGTCAATACTTTCTTCCTCAATTAAAAAAAATGAGACACGCGCCATTATTTTAAGCATCCTTTCTTCTACCCGTGGGAAAAAATTGGAGGGTTTTTTTAGTGAAAAAATGTAACTTTTTTTTCACCTTCATTTCGCGCGGAATTATAGGAATACTTCTCATACTTTCGAAAAATTGAACTTGAACTTATTTAAAGATCCGTATTTAAGGAACACATTTCATTAAGGAAAAATATTTTCAATATTATCGTTGTAATTTTCCAAAAATCTATGATTTCAATGATTATGAGACATGAGAGTGTAATGATTGATGTTTCTGACATTTAAACAATGCCACTCGAAAAGTGTAAAATTCTTTAAATTTGTTAAAAGTAATATACTGGCTATTTAGTACAAAAAACAATCGATCTTATTAACAATGGGAGCACGAACTAGTTTCTTGACAGAACTGTTAACTGAAGTTTTGAAAAATGAAAACTGAAGAGGCTAGGTTTTTCCATTATTAAGTCAGATCTATTCCACCTTCTTACCAAAAGCTAAATAAAGAAAGGGATGCCGATTTAATTTTTTTTAGTTGACATTTTGAGACTCGTACAATTCCTCGGTAACAAAATCCAAATTTACAAAAATGCTCAACATGAATTGTGGTATTCATTGGTTGCTATTTACAGTACATTCCATTCGTCAGGAACGTACTGCTAGTACTCTTGTGTGTTCGAAGTTATTGTTTTGCGCATCCTTTTATTAAACTAGATTGGATATTACATTTTCATTCAAGGCAACGAAATATCAATATTTCTCTTTCAACAAAAGCAAATGAATATATGCAAAAATTCTTTACTTGTTTACGTATTTATGTTTATTTATGTATTTCAAATATGAGATAAACTTTGTTATCAGAATAATTAATAATCATATTTACATATTACATATGCAGTATATCATTTATGTGGAAATGTAGAATGACAAAAGGAGAAATAATATATATTTTATTTGAGCCCCCTACAAAGTGATGCATATGTACATATTATTCGAAAATAAAAGTTGAACTTCATTCAAAACCCGTCTGGAAAGAAACGTACTCAAAGTTCTTTCCTTACTAGTACTGAAATAATAACAATTAGAAACCAATATACTGTACTGTCAATCTCTGAACGAATAAATACCTAGTATGTTCTCGTGATCGTCAATTACATTTGTGAATCAGAATGATAAATTACCATAAAATTGAAATCACCAATAAAATGTATATCATACCGCAGAAATGACTTTCCATGTCCTGACGCCCAGCTTACTTGTCTCATCCAGGAACTCTCCTGACTAGTCAGGGAAACATCAACTTTCTTGTTTTGTATGTTAAATCACTATTTTTTTGTTGATCAGGGGCGCTGTAAATAAAAAGGAATGTAGCAATGTATGTGACAAAGTTTGAGAAGTATAGGAATCAACAGTTACGAAAGTAAAAATTGTAATGGGTGATTAATTTCAGAACTGTAAAAAGAATAAAACTATTTCGTAATCACATAGCGACTGACATGTGAAGTATGTTTGGCAAGATCTTTATTTCCGGTACTCTTAGAAGACTGCGTTGGTTACGGTTTTTAAATAATATTTGTTTCCATTTGTAGGAATTTATCTTTCCGGTGAAATAAGAGATACGTATTTATTATAAATACTGGATAAAATGTATGTCCAAATATTGTAGTATATTAATATTACATTGAGAAATACTTACATCTGAGAGTTCACTAATTCAACAAAAATGTTACCCCGGAAGTAAGGTCTTAAACATTACGATATCTACGAAAGGTTGCATATTCCCTGTGTAAACATAATTTCATGTATCGAAACCTATCTACTTAATACGCGGGAATTAGGGTGTAGCTAGAAAGCTTTAGTCAATTTGCACGCCACAAAACAAACAAAAACCTTCGACAAGGCTACTTTGCAGTAAACAGGAATACCACAGCGGCATAAGTAAAATAATGAAATGGATAAAGCTCACAATTTTATTTTGAAGAGTCTAAAAACTTTCAATACAACGTAAGCCTAGTTTATAACGTTATTACACGTTGCACCGGCACTGAAGAAAATGCATTTCTTACGTTCTTTGAATGTGAAAAATGCAAGTACATAAGACCCGTACATCGAATGAGCGAAACATTTTCTATTAATAAATATACTAAAATTCCCATCGTTTAGAGTTAAAAAACTTAAATAGATCAAAATGATATGTTAAAAAAATACCATATAATATAGTTAATATGACATTTTGAATATCATGAATTTCATGAATTTCATTTTATCAGGGCACAGAATTCAATATTTACTCCCATCAATTGACGTTTTCTCTCGTATCTGCGTATTTGAATTAGTGCCTAAGAATCGGCCGCCAATATTTTTGTACCAGTCACTGTTTGAGCCCTTTTACCAATGGATTAATTTCAATGTCTTCGCACTTTCACTCTAAACAACATTCATCGCAAGACTGTATTCAAAATTATTACTAATGCAATGAATTCATGACTGAGAAAACCCAACTAAACATTTGCCATACTTATATTACTTTCACTGTAATTGAACTAATCTTCCTTTCACCTTCATTAGCACTTTCAACCAACACATGTGATTTTCACCTAGGAATAATTGTGCAGTTGGAACAACAACCATCACCTTTACTTCCAAGATACCCATAACTATCATTTGGTTTTTCAATAAAATTTCTCTTCACTACCATACTGTTGCGTCCGTTGCTACACTACTGCTATCCTTTGAACACGTTCACTATTTATTATGTATTTAATATTTATTATATATTTTATTTATTATATATATTATTCAGTTATTATTTATTTCACAAAAATACTCGCAAGTTCGCCATCACAAGTACCAGACCTTTATTACACCCCTATCGTTTGCGCATTTGCGGTCATGGAAAAGCCCCAAAATATCAAAAGTATGGTAGTATGCAATGCTAACTAATTCATATTTTCTTAACTATAATCATCAGATTAGAATATCATCATCTCTACCCTCCACATATTATTACAATATCCCTGCTTACATTTTTCCTTTACTTACTATCTACACTGATACTTGAATCCCATGCATCTCCTTTTTCCCATTCTTCCACCTCGTACGTATATTTTATCTTTACCTTCCAATCTACCAGCTCTCCCCAATTCACCCTTTTTCAAACTCCTACCAATAAGGGACAGTCTTTTACATCATTGGTGTCGGAGTGAAATGTAATTCAGTACCCCTTACCTACCTACAAAGAAAAAATGATGGAAGATTACACGTCTGAGAAAATAACCCTTTGCTAAGTTATTATTGCTAAATTTTTAACCCTGATGTAATCCTGAAGCAACTGAGTCTCAAAATCATGTAACTGCCCGAGAATATTCAAATGTGAAAATAATATCATTACACTAAAGATTATTTTGCCAAACAATGAGCAAATTAAAAATAATTGAATGTAACTGAGACTGAACCAAGTTGAATAAAAGTAATTCTGTGTGTTTATTCAAAATTTGTTTTGCGTTTTGGCCCCTCCAGTTACCTGGTGATCGCCGCTTTCGCAGTTTCCAAACGTTTGGATGGCCACCAACTTACCTTTTTTGGTTAGATTTTCCATCTTTACCTCCACCTTCACTTCCATTACCAAATGAAATCATATCTTCAAAGACACTTCTAATTCTAATTCCATCTCACTTTTCCGCCTCCACATCCGTTGTCATCATTTCCTCCTTGACTTCTCCCTACTGTGTCTACAATGTGCCTCTCCCTTCATCCACAATCTCGGCACTATCTTTATTTCAACATGCATCATATCAACCATCTTTTCAGCTTCCACACTTCCATGAGTCTTTTTCCAACATTTCTCTCTTCCTCTTCGCTTTCATGTCTTCTTCCACCTCCACTACCACAACCGCATCACCACCATCACCTCCACCTCCGCCTTCCCGTGTTCCACTCACTCCATACTTAACCCATTTCTATCACCAAACCTTCCCCCCCTCTATCGTCACCTCCATTACCTCAACTCATTTCTATCACCAACAACGTGACCTGCACCTCTATCGTCACCTCACCTCCCCTCTATCACCAACACATCACCTCCATCTCCATCGCCCCCTCCCCCTCCACCTGCGCCTGCGCCTGCGCCTCCGGGGGCGAAGTCGCTCCTCCTGCGCGTGCGTGTCGCGCGGGGCGGGGCGGGGCGCGGGGCCAGTCGGCGGGCGCCCGGGGCGGCGGGCTGTTGAACCCGTCCGCGTCCGCGCCAGTAACGCGCACCCACACGCCGCGCCGCCACCGCGCGCTTATTACCACCTCCTCCTGCCGCCGCCGCCTCCCCGGCCACCGCCGCCGCCGCCGTAACTGCGGCCGCGATTGCCAGCTCCGGTGCGGCTGCAGAAAAAGTTGTCAATCAGGCGGCGAGACCCGGCGGGGCTGCGGTGGCGGCGGTGGCGGAGGCGGCTGCGCAGGCGGCGGCAGGCGGTACTGCCC
Organism: Teleogryllus oceanicus; assembly: GCA_964035755.1. Lineage (NCBI taxonomy): Eukaryota > Metazoa > Arthropoda > Insecta > Orthoptera > Gryllidae > Teleogryllus > Teleogryllus oceanicus. Next base: position 128,390,769 of record CAXIVR010000005.1, on the reverse strand, counting down.
CGGTTCCCCGACCGGCGTGCCTTGCCCTTTAAAGGACAATATTGGCGGCTGGCCGCACGCCGCGGGGCGTCCTCGGCCGGCCCGCGGCGGCGGCGGCGGCCCCGCCCGACCGCCGCCGCCGCCGCCGCCCGCAAAAAGGAGCAAGCTGCGAGGCGGCGTCCGGCCTGGGGCGTCGCCCTCTGCCCTCCGCCGCTCTGTGGGTTTTCGACCCGCGCCGGCCGTCTCCGCCTCCGCCGCCGCGCCCGGGTCCAGCAACGCCCGCCGCCCGCCACCGCCACCGCAGCGGGCCAACTGCGGAGCGCGGACGCCTGGCGCTGGGGCGGGGCGGGGCGGGGGCAACACGGCGCCGTCGCAGATCACACGCCACAGCATGGGGATGAATAAGGGCGCCGCAACATCTTACCCCGTAATATGAATTAAGAAATAAGTGAACCCAACAATAAAAGTTTTAATATTTATCAAAACATCTCAAAGTCAACTTCCAAAATGTTAACTGTTTACTGTTACAGTGAATCTGAAGTGATGAAGACAATTTTTCATTGGTTTAGATCGAATTCAATATCGGATACCTTGTGGTACTCCATAATACGAATTAAGAAATAATCAAACCAAAACAAAAAAAGATTTAATGTTTATTATATCATCCCAAAGTCAACTTTCAAGAGCACTTTGAGTATCTTTTGTGTGTTACTCAAGCAATGTGGATCATAGGTAGGTGATGTGCCGGAAACAGCTAGGAGGCTGCCATCTTATGATTCCATTATATGTTTCCATACGATTGCGGTCTCCTAAATGTTTCTGGCACATTACCTAGCTGTTGTGTTTAAGTGTGATCCATGTTGCTTGAGTAGCCCACTGAAGATGGGAAAAGTGTTTCCGAAAGTTGACCTTGATATGATATAATAAATATTAAACCTTTTTTGTTTTGGTTTGATTATTCCTTAATTTGGATTATGGAGTACCACAAGGTATCCGATACTGAATTCGATCTAAACCGATGAAAAATTGTCTTCATAACATAGATTCACTGTGACAGTAAACAGTTAAAATTTTGGAAAAATATTACGTAAAATGCAGAAGAAGACCAACGACCTATATTCATATTAAAATAAAACTGAAAAAACGTCCTGACTTATTTTATGTTATAAATTCCATTGCCTATTATGAAGCTAAAACGTTTGCAGAGAGATTAATTTTTCTCTTCTAATGAGCCGCCTAGACTATTCCTTTGCTTTCTCTCTCTCATCTTACCGCAAACCACGAGAGCAAGCTCCACGGATTGATCTGATCCATTGAAAATTCCATCAATTGAGGAAAGAAATATCTCGAACTACTGACATAATACTAGCCAGATTATTCTTTGACAGAATGCATTAATGGCAATGCACCAAATGAAAACGGATAAATTATTTTATGTAAAATAACTGGAACAATTATGTGAGTGTATTTGAATGGAAACATACTCTGAATAATGAATTTCGTTATAAAGTAACTTGACTTTTTTTCTCAATAATATTGTTGCATTAACTAACAAAAGGTAGAGAGAAAGAAAGTTGTTAGTTTGTGATAAACGTTTATAGTGTATTATTTGGTTGGTGTTTAAATTGTATTCAGTCACAACAAGCGTTGTTTAAGTGATGAGTGTTATAAAACCTAATCACTTAAACGGTCATAAAATTCCCATAGAAAAATACTTAAAATATTATACAACTTACGCGAAACAGAATGTGAAAGACTGGAAAGAGTATATCATGAACTTCAGATAGTTATCTCTGCAAGCAAGCAAAACCTCTTACTAGCGCGTTGAATAACAGCATCCACCCGCCATTTACCGTTCCCTTTGAGTGCATCCTACTTTCCCATCACTATTACGCGAGCGCCACCCGCATCTGCAGGTCATCGAACGAACTCTGCGAGGAACAATCGCAGCAACGGCGCGGCGGGACCTCTCGTCGCGGAGTCTGCTGTCAGCGCCTCCTCGGTCCCCGCGGCCGCTCAATGGTGGGCGCCAACTCTCCTCTTAATGCCGATAGCCATCGTTCCGAGAACAAAAGTATATTTGATCAGTCGATTGCTCGCATTGAAAGCCGGGGTCGCACGTTTCTCAATTATGGAGTGTGATTGAATGTCCTTCTGCGCTCCGAGTCGCTTGGATGAGGATAGTTTGACCGTGACTAGGATGGTGGAAGTGGTGATGGCATTGAAGGTTAAACATCTACGGCGGTGGGGATCGATTGGGGTGTGGGACGAGTGGAGTGGATGATGTGGGGTAGTTCATAAAAGGGACCGGAAATCGAAAACAATGGGCGATGATGGTGAGGTGTGATAAACGAAAAGCACTGTATGCATCGTTGTGAAATGATCTCGTAGTAGTGACGGAAATCAGTTACCATGACGAGATACTGAGAACGAAGAGCTTAATACTGTTAGAAGGATGCTAAAAATAACTGCTCCACATACGGAAGAGTAATGGTGATGCAAAATATAGAAGAGAATGGCCACTGGGCCAAAGAACCAAGAAGAAATTCTAAAAAGGGTAAGACTAATAGAGGATAGATAGACCAGCAAAACTGACAGACGGGTGGTGACTGAAAAATTAGGTATTTCAGCTTCAATGGAAATTCATTGGAACACAGCAGCTCGTGGTGGTAATTATGAATTTCTAATTAACTAGACATCATAATATGTCTCACAGTGACATACTGTGATCGTCTCCATATAACTCATACTATTCCAGAAAATATTTCCACAATCACTTTTGCTATATATGATACGATTTAAACGTAAGGATGACTGATAATAAATAATGATTTCTAATGTAATGAATAATAATGATATGCGATTAGGGCATGAAATAATTTATTGGTCACGAAAAGTGATGCGATTAAAAATTAATTGTTAATCGTTAATCCCATTTCAAACGGTGTTCATCTTTCTTGGGAATTTAACATTAGATACCACTGGAGATATGAAACTTCGGGAAACAAACCAAAATCGGGCCATGGTGAAAAAAATGATTAATTGTTAGTGATTCCGAGAGCGTCAGCAGCAGAGGTCATTAGTCCCATAAGTGTAGTGCATGCTTTTTTCCATCTTCCCCCGCTGGATGGTGAGATCCCGCGCCGACCTACGTCGACCAGCAAGATTTTCTCCAACCGGGTATCTCCCACCAGCGGGGCCCTGCCACAGCCGGGACAAATTCTTAGTCCCCGACTGGTCTCCCGGCATGTGTGGTAATGTAAAGCATGTTAGTGTAAGCGTGTGTGTGTAAGGGGTGAGGATATGACAAAGGAAGATAAACGAAAGATCGCGCGCACTCCGTGGCCCGTTTGTGAGGGTACTGCTTCTGTTTTCGCCTGGTGCTGATCGAAGAAACTGCGGAAAACTACCGATCACAGTAGCCGGCCGCTAGAATTCTCCTCCAGACAGCGACTGAATTCGACCGAATTGACAAGCTAGTATCGAATATCCTGCTGCCGTCGGGAATCGTACCTAGGACCTCCAGTCAGAGGCACTGCAGTGACATCAGTTGAAGCACTGAGCCACCTCTCCCGGCGTGGAAAACGCCCGATATAATTAATTTTAATATAGTAAATAATTCGTCTCTTTTTATAACATTTCAACAAAGTGTGTGTTTGCTTTCTGTGATCTGAAGATTTCCTTGCGTAAACTGTTCTAAGTTCTTGGACATGACCGTACTGTGGAACGCATTGCCCAAGTCCATTGCCCATCAGTGGTTTTGTTTTGTTGGTTTCTAGTAAGTAATACATTATTTTATTCAATTAGTTACGTATCTCGAATATAAATCATTATTTAATCATATACATTTGTTAAAAGTATACTCGACAACACACAACAAGCCATTCAGTTGCAATAAATATTTCTTTCTGCACTTGCAAACAAATACATTTTTATTCTGTTTTAATGTTACTTATTAAGAAGGGTCGAATTTTAATGAAATGTCATTTTCTTTCTTTTCACTTTAGAACAATGCCTTTTAGTATAGATATTACGTTTGTTGTGACAAAAGCAAATGCCACATTTTTAAATGGCTATTTATTTTGGTTTTTTTACAAGTAAGTCATATTTTTTGTCATTTTAATATTTTAGCTGATTTCATCGATGTTAATATCATTTTAATGGTACTTGTTTCAAATAATATTTACGAGATGCAACAAATGCTCTCCACAGAATACCCGAGTGGCCTATTCTATTTCTTCGCTCAGATTTTGTAATGTCAGCCGTTGTGAGGTTCCTGTAACGCCTATCAGTGCCATTGTCAGTTCAGCCGATTTCGGGATAACTAAATACGGAGATTTCCTGGTAAATAACAGTCCAAACCAAAAGTTTGAAACCTGAGTTCAAGGACGATCCTCGATTACTCAGTAACCGCTCTAATTGTTCATCTGAATTCGTTTTGCTAAAAATTTTTACGTCATTTGTCTTTGCTTTTAGGACATTTTTAAAACAATATAACAGCATTTTATTGATCACATTTGGTGATGTTGCAGGTCATCAAAATCCGCCCCGTAGTTATTAATTACTTGATCCCGTTCCGATTCCGCAGTCTCCTGTGTTGATACAGTGCCGGAGCTAGACAATTATATAAATATACATAACTTTGTGAAAAGTGTGTTAGAATATCTCTGATATTAAAAGGAGGAAATTTGAAGGCTTTTAAAAAGCTTTGAATTACTGTATTGTTTTGTAAAATTTCCAGGATTATCTGACATTTCTCATCTTATAGAGTCCTCCTACCGTATAAATAATGACTATAATTAACTATTTACGGGAAAAAATTAATTGAAAATTTTATAAAATACCAGACTACTGTACCACGACTCAAAATTACGTCACGATTTCCTCGTGATCTAATTTCTTTTTCAATTTTTTATACTTTTTCCCCATCAGTCCCATCATCGGGCGCCTTGTCTCGCGGGGCCCCGAGCGACCGCCAGGTCTGCTCATGCCTAGCCTACGTTTTTTTTTTGTTTTTTTTTTACACATTTATTAATTTTGGAAGCTTTACATCGTTCAGTACAAGTACTTTACAGATGTATTTTCAGACTTATTCTAGTTAAAATATCTAAGCTGACTTAATCTATATATTGGAGAGGATACTCTAGGGCAGAACATCGGTGTTAAGAATCGTGGTTTGCTAAAATTTTGAAGAATGCTTCAAAAGAAAATCTATTTTTTATTCGAGTGTGAGTTGGATTTTTGCGTAGTTTGTAATGGGATGCTGCTGGTATGTCTGTAAGGTTTTGGTAGACGTTGTGTGATATTTGTGCTATTTGGTTGATTATTGATTTGATTTGATTTTTTTCGTATTTCTGGGCACGTCAACTGCTTTGATCATTAGTCCCGTTAGTGTAATGCATGTTTTTCTCGGGATATGCGCGGTGATCTTTCCCCGCTGGATGGCGAGATCCGGCGCCGACCTACCGTCGGCTAGTGGGGTTTTCCCATAACCAGGACTCTCCCACCAGCGGGGAATCGCCCCAGCCGGGACAAGCTCTAAGCTGCCGACCGACCTCCCGGAATATGTGGTAGTGTAGTGCATGTTAGTGTGTATGTGTGTGTGTGTGTGTGTGGGGTGTGTGTGTGTGTGTGTGTAAGGAGAGGATAGGACAACGAAGAGGAAGGACAGATGCGCGCGGCCCGTGACCCGTTTGGTAGGTGCTGCTTCGGCATTCGCCTGGTGTTGATCGGAAAAAACACGGAAAACTACCGATCAGAGCAGCCGGCCGCTAGAATTCTCCTCCAGACAGCGACTGAATTCGACCTAGCTGAAAAGCTAGTGTCGAAAATCCTGCCGCCATGGGGAGTGGGAACTTAGGACCTCCCGGTCAGAGGCGCTGCAGTGACATCAGTTGATGCACTGATCTACCGCTCCAGGTTTGGTTTATTATTGCATTGATGTTTAATTCTGAATGAAGTTAACCGCCGCACTGTGTTGATGCGACCACATCCGCGGTCGTATGACGGCGTCTCGCAGCCCCAGGCCGAGGGCGTGTGCAGGTGTGCACTGGCAGTGTCAATGGCAGCGGCAGCCGCCCCTGCTCGGGGCGGGGGCCCCGGGGCAGCGCGAGATAAGCCGCGCGGAACGGGTTACTGCCTAATTGAAACTTATTGATAATTACGGGTTGTTGAGTAATGGCTGTATTATTAGGTCCTTGGGAAAGCGTGACACGGCTGGCTGCCGCTCATTGAATTAGACAATCATAATGATTCGTCATGATTTATCTGAGATAGGAACAAAAAAAACTCCCAACACTTCGTTTTAATCTTCATTACGTGTGGCGCTGCCACACCGCGGCCACAATTATCCGACTTTTGCAGATTTATGTGGATATGTGTAATATTAATTTTTTGACCCTTTCGTAATAGGGGGTTACGCGACTGAATTCACGAGTTCGGTTCTCTTCCATCGCCCCGTGCCATTTTTTCGTTGACCCGATTAGAAGCTGCGAGGCTGTCTCGGGGTTTTTGCCGGCGATAAATAGTTGGCGTCTCAGAAGCAGACGTGTGCCCGCTCGCACTTCGTGTAGAGGCAGCCCTCAAGTGCTCCCGCTGTTCTGGACACGACTGCAGGCTGCTGGGAGGAACGTGGTATTAAGACAGGTTGTAACAACGTGAAAACACGACTTTGCTTCGTTTATTTCAACCCTCATTACAAGACCCCCGGTGCAATAAATATGATGTGGTCGAAAGATCAATGCGGTGATTGAAAATAAAGATGTCCAAACGTTGGTGTAGGAAACCTACAGATGTCGGATTTAATTATGATAAAAAGTAAGCACGTGTTTCGAGTGAAATCGCAAAATAGTTTGCAAGAAAATATTATGAAATATGAAAAGTAAATGGTTTATAAGTACGTATGACCATCTGCATGTTTTAAATGATTAACAAAAAAATGGAATTACTGTGATAATGAGAATTCGTTGTTTTTAATTATTTTAACGACATGAATATTTATTTTAAGTTACACATTCCTGTATTGACACGGTAGAATGTACACATAACACAAGGTAATTTAGTATATGGTAGATACAATATTTGTCTGAAGACATTTAAACACACTTTTGCGAACAATTTCCGATGAGAACCAATCTCAAGGTATTTTTGCTTAGTATAATTCAACACAAAAAAAACAGGAGAGAAAAGACTTCAGAATAATACCACTCATTTGTTTAACGACCATGTACCAATAGCAGTGCCTAATTCCATTCACTTGTTTCCGGGCATACTATAAAGTAGTACTCCAGAAAGACTTGTGAAAATTTTTATTAAACAAGAAAAAAAAAAATAACTTTTCGTGGAGACTCCATAGAAGGAAATAAAAAACGTGAACTTAAACAACAATTAATGTAATAGAAAAAATAAATATTTCATTGTAACGGTACCACGTGCAGAGAACTCCACGGTGTCATTCCTGTTCAACCGTATTAACCTTGCCTGCACCCATCGATATCACAGACATTCGCGACAATGCAACACCAGCAGCAGACCGGGAGATGTGGCTCAGGGTATCAACTGATGTCCCTGAAGTACCTCTGGCCGGGAGGTCCTGGATTGGAGACTCGACGGTGGTAGTATTTTCGACACTAGCTTCTAGGTCGAATTCAGCCACTTTTTGGGGGAGAATTCTAGAGGACGGCTGCTCTGATCGGAAGTTTTCGGTGTTTTCTCCGATAAACATCAGGCGATTTCCGGAGCAGCACACTATTCTTGCACTATTCTCACCCTTCACTTACACACACGTACACTAACGTGCACTACACTACCACATATGCCGGGAAACCGGTCGGGAATTTGAAGCTTGTCCCATTCAGGAGATACCTGAAGAAATCCTCACTATCCGAGGTATAAGTCGGTGCCGTATCTCGCCATTTAGCCGAGGAAGATCTCCGCCGCCTCCCGAGGAAAAAATATGCACTACATGTACGGAACTAATGACCTTAGCATTTGACGTGCCCGGAATTACTAACAACGGACAGCAGCAGGCAAGCACCTGTCGCTGCCCTTGCCCGCTTTCCATCGCACGATGGCGACCGTACATTAGATCCAGAGAAGAAACTCTTCGTCTGGCGGGCGGCCATTCCGGCGGGCGACTTGGTCGGCGGGGGTGGGTGCGGAGGCGGGGCGGGGCGGGGGCGGAATGCAGGGGACACGCACGAGCGGCCGTCAACGCGGATCCCAGGGACCCCCAGGGAGAGCCGTCCATCACGCCCGCCGCCCCCGCCGCCCCCGCCCCGCCGCCCCGCCCCCGCGTCGGTCGCGCCGCGAGATTCCTGTGATCCCTCGTCGTGCTCGTAATTTTTCCCTTTTAACGAACGCAATTTGTTTGTGGAACCCGCTGTATCGCGGACCCCCCTCTCTTCCTCTCCCCCGCCCGCTCCCTGCGCCCCTCCTCTCCATCGGACGCCGCCGCCGCCACTGGGCAACTATGCGAACGACGCAGTACGGTCCGCGACGCTGCAGAATGCGGGGTATTTACCGGCTAATTGTGTGTGGGGGTGGGGGAGATGACGCGATAGGTCGCGCGGCGATGATCTGTTTGGGTGGACTAGTGAGAGCGAACGCTTTGCGAAGAAAAAGTGTTGCACGTCGTTCAAAGGGGTTCTGGAGTAGACTTTCAAGAGTTTCTGTGGTTTTGGCCGTGTGCTTATACCTAACTCAGCCACATTAACGTGCAATAAATTGTTTACTGTTCACAAAGTTAACAAATGCTAAGTACATTATCTGAATTTATATTTATTATTATTCTTTTTGACATACTTAAGGTACAGATTATCATTGAAATTTTTTAGGAATATAACATTCAGATAACGATCAAAATTGTTTATTGACAATCACTCTGTTCCAAATGTGTAACAAGACTCAGTCGTGTTCCCAAATTCACGTGTGACCGGTTGGCAAAGACAACGTGTAGACTATGTAGACCCTACTTACTCCATAGAGTAAACAACTCTGGTGGATTCTATACAAAATGTGACATTGGTAACAAGAGTTCCTCAAAGGTTAATAATTACAATGTATAATCATTTGAAAATGGAGAAAATGAATCTCTGAAACGTAATGTTACTGTAAAGATATGTAATTAATAAGAACTATGTGATTGTAATAAAAATTTTTGGATCTCACCTGAATGTTATATTATAAATTTATTATTATTATTATTATTATTATTATTATTATTATTATTATACAATAATATCATTGAAATCATTTTACACATTCCTTCTCTTTGATTGAATCTGCTCTGGCACTGTTTATTTTTGCCAACTATTTTTCTTCAGTGACATGATTCTTGCAGCATTCCAGTATCTCTTAAAGAATATTCGTAAGAAATACTTATTTACCTAATACAAAAGTAGATTCCCCATCTCGATCGGGTTTTTGTCCAATTTCCCTGATCCATTGGGCAAATGCTGAGATGGCCCCTTGATTTGCTTCTGGACGTAAATGTAGCTTCACTATGCGCACGTTTTGTTCAGCTCTTTCTTTGCTTGTAATGGTAATAGAGATTAGGGTGAGTTACTATTTTGTTGGCAATGCAGAAAAATCAAATATGCATTTCGTTTACCGTTACAAATAAGCTTTCTATAACCCGGGAACGAAAATGTGTAGTTTTTGAAAGGTTAATCTCAGGCTTTTTAAAATGGTATTATTATTATTATTATTATTATTATTATTATTATTATTATTATTCATTTTTCAACTATTAATAGTTAAATTGTTGGGAAGGGATTCTGAAACTCAAGAAAACGTGCGCAGATGATTTCCTCCCCCATACGTCACATACGGTTTTTTACTGTTTTTGACTAAAGAAATATCTAATTAAATAAAATAAAAAATCTTCGACAACTGGACTTCGATAAGTCTCATTCATTGTTATCGCGAATCTGCTTTGTTCCCTTTTCCCAACCTGATATGTCTGGAATCAAAAACCGCAAACGTCGTTATGTTGAAATATTCTATATCTTAAAATTTTTCATCTACAGATTTGAGTGATTATGTCCACATATTATTTGCATGTAGTGATACAAGTTTCTGATTTACGCAGATCACTGTATTGTTGAGGCACATTTTTCACCAACGAATTGGACTTAGATTCAAAGTAAATGATGATACATTATTGTGTATGCATGTTTGTTTAGGAACTGCAGGTGGACATATAGAGAAAAAATAATGTAACTACATAATGCACATTTTCATTCATACTCAGGGCTCAAATGCTTTGTTTTCGGTTAGGCAATTGACAATAGAAAACTGTGACAATGATGGGGACATTAAACAGAATACATAGAAGGAATGTCGTGTAATATTCAACCCACATTAAAGCTAAAACTCGCTTGTGTTTGCGTTGTGCAAATGACCAGCATCGCTATCTAACGTGTCTAGCCTTGTAATGCGTGATATACATGTAAATTTATGTATACGACGCTATGTGAATAGTGACAAGTGGAAATGGTTATGCAAATGTGATGCAATGTCTAGAGTCCGCTACAAGCCTTCCTTCGAAATACAGGCCATCCCATTTCAACAATAAATAAAAATGTCCTTCGAGGCAATATCACGTTCACAGATGATCTATTCTCAAGATTAACTTGTTTGGGGGAAACTGGTACCACCAGAATTTATTAAAGCGGTTTTGACTTTATATTTTAGAGCAAAGTGTACAGGCCCCCGTAAAGTTGCCAAAATATAGATTTTAATACTGTATTACATAAATCTCTTACTTGGTAGATTTTCTTTACATTATTCTCTCTTTTGCTTTTGTTTTTAATTTTCAAAATTGTCACTCCTACCTTTACAATTAATATTAATACTTTTATTTTAGTTCATCCGAAAATCCAATGATGGTGGCGTCCCGAAAATTAGTTTGATTTTTTGAATGAATTAATATTTTAAAAATTTTCGTTGTGTTATTAACTCTTAATATTCATTCTGGTACTCATTCTAAATCCTTACATTCAGAAGCCTTCATAACGAATGTTTACATGTATTATGGATAATGGGCTGATAAGTGTGTATATTCATCTCTCTGTGTTTCTGTCGTTATGTTTAATAATCATCAGCCCACCAGAGGTTTGCATCCACAGAACATCCACCAGAGGAGCATTATGGAGAAGTATTATACGTTGTTCATAATGTCTTCGTGTTTGATTTTGTCAAACACGTGATGACGCCACTAGTGGTTTGCTAGTGATATGCAATAGCAGCAATTATTTCAGTGACGTATTCGATTCGTGTTGCTACGGAACTCCGAATGCATAAATGAAAGGGAGAGAGTGTCGTCTGAGATAAGCGATTCAGCCGTGCATTTATGACACCTAATATCAAAATATCCCATCATTAAATGTTAGTACACAAAACAGAAATCAGACTGTAAAACATCAAAAGTGTAGGACTGAAATCAAGTATTCGCTCTAGATTGCCCACGAATCGTGTAGAGTCTACGTGGCAAGAGCGCTCAACTGCAGTCACGATGCTTCTGGCGAGGGCCAACTGTCAAGCACAAATAAGAATGGTGCAACGCATAGGCAATATGAAGAAGGGATTGAAAAAAAATCATTCTTTTCTTCCGCCCAGTGCCGGAGCTAGACAATTTTGGGCCCGGGGCAATGCCGAAACATAGCCCCTCCTCCCGAAAAAATTAAAAGGTGAAAGTTGTATCAAGAAACTACACGAGCCGGCCCGGTGGCCGAATCACTAAGGCAGTAGTGTCGTAGTGATCTCGGGCCGACGGGTCGCGAGTTCGAGTCCCGCCTCGGGTATGGTTGTATTTGTGTTCGTCCTTTCACCCCCTTATCATCAATCACCATATCGTTTCATCCACATAGTTACCATACCGTTAACAGCAATAGTGGTCGCTAATGCCCTTAGATGTTGAAGCGACCTTAAATAAAACCAATTTAAAAAAGGAGAAACTACACGAGTTATTTTATTTCAACAAGTAATAAAAATGGCAACGTTTAAGCCAGAAAAATGTTATGGTAATATATTTTAAATAATTGTTTTAAGTAAAACTATTTAGCGATCAAACAATTTAAAAATACAATTTCTACGGTGAGCTTAAAACGCTAAAACTTTTTATTGTGTGTAGTTAGTGTTTAATAAAATCACTTGTTAAATACTTGAAATAATAGATACGAATTTGAGTACATCCTATATTAATGTTAGTGTCATTTGATTCATTTCATAGAATCCTATCTTATAAGTAATGACTATGATTCAATATTTAATTTAAAAAAGTAAATGAATAGTTCATGCAATATCAGACTACTGTTCTGTGACATACATTTTGTTGACACTTTTCTCGAGTTCTAATTTCTTTTTAAATTTTTTACTATTTTTTCCCATCAGTCCCATCATGGGGCCCCTTCACTTGCGGGGGTGTGGGTGATCGCCGAGTATGCCCACGTCTAGCGCCGACACCTCTTCCGCCAGACAGAAACGGCGCAAGCACCAACCAACTCAATGAATAACAACTTTCATACCGCGAATGCCATTACTCAGCCCCGTACCCTCAGAATATTCCTTATTTCCCCCAGACACAGAGACATTTTCGCAGAAGCTACAAATTATTCTACCATAATCGAAAGCGGGCTTATACGCAGAGACAGCAAGCTCGCTTGTCATGAGCCATTAGGTAGATGGTGCGTTCATACGGAATTCTTGTTCACCGGGATTCATGTTGATGGAAGTGGAGTTGAGAGAAATTGCGCACTATTATGTGAATAAGTACCCAATTTATGACAACGGAATGACTAAATAGTACAAGAAAAAAGCTGATTATAGAAAAGATGTCGACCACTCAGCATGTACGTAAATACTTGGGTGTTGAAAGGACATGTGAAAAAGAGAGAGGAGAAAGAATACATATTGACAGCGCAAAATATAGAATGTTAAGAGAAGGGTAGAATGAAGGGATGAGGGAGTAATATTAAAAATAAATATTTTAGATCATTTGTGCTCAATGAAGGTAACTAAATAATACTAGATTACTCATTAATTAAAATTTAAGGAAACTGAAATTTAGTAAACGTTTTATTTTCATTGTGGGTTCTTCATCCGAAGGAATAACTTTGAGGAAAAAAGTCCTTCTAGGTCTGCATCGTATCTTGTCGTTTCGATATCTCGCTCTCTCTCTCCCTCTTTTCCTGCTACTTTCTCGCCTCGCCCTCTCATGACAGTAACATGTCCTCTCAATTCCATGTCCTCCACGCGTCGGTCCGTACGCAACTTCGTCTGTCTCCGGAGCACGGATATCGCCTCCACTACGTCTCCGCCGCCGCCGCCGCCCCGTCCCCGACGCCTCCGCCACCGCCGGAGGCTCCGATTCGGCCGATACACCGACTGTTTACTTTTGCCCCAATCTGATTGGAATTGCTAACCGGGGTAATGGGCGGCGCTTATTAAAGATGCGCAGATAGCACGCCCCCTCTGTCAGGTGGGCTTGACAAACTCGCCCCGGGCGATAGCATCGTCAGCCGGCGCCTGGGGGTTGGGCGCCGGCGTCATTAACATTCTCCGCCCCAAAGCCCAAAAAATCATCGAAGCTGTCGCCCGCGTGGACGGGATTCTCAGCTTTCGGGGGCACGTTGAAGTTGTGATACCCCGGCGAAATTGCGGCTCAACATTGTAGATAGCGACATTAGATTCGCGTCGATATGACGGAAATTTGTTTGATAGACCGTACATGAAATTCAGAGAGATATAACGAATATAAATTACACATTTATAAAATACGAAACAAAAAATGTTGATTGTAAATAGGTCTAACGTATGTTTAATAAAACAACAAAACGACGATAAAATAAAACAGGAAAATAATTGGACCAAAACTTGTAATGAAACTAAGGTTTCGGCTGGGAGAAGAAGCAAATTGATGTTTTCAGACAAGCAGAAACAAAACAAAATGTAGTCATTTTATTTATTGTGAGGTTCCTTGGAAGTAAAACTTTATTTCAGCTTTGACCAAGCAGCTTTCATGTTTAATACTTTTCCATCACAATTCCTTTTATAATTCCTTATGAAACGCTGTGTGACCCTTGAGTCAAAAACGTCTATTCTCGAACGGAATTAAAGGAGCCGAAGAATCGAGAAAAAGGTCATTTTCTAACTGACCTAGGCTGCACATATGTTGATGTGTCCTCAGCTGGTTGTGAATGCCATGAAAACTATTATACAATATCAAATATAATAAAGGTTTGCAATTTTAAACTTGCTGCCAAATTTACTAATATTATTCACATTGAGGAACCGCGTAAACAAATGAATTAATGCAATAGACGGACAATACTCTCGATTGACTCGGATGTTTCTTAAGCATGCGTAAATCCGAGTAAGGCTATTGATTTTCTGACACGAAAGTAAATTTACAATGAATCTCATTAAATCGTAACTGTTTTCGACTCCCAGGATCAGTCTGCGGTGCCTCTCCGAGCGCGTGTATTTCACTTTGAGCCCGGCCGCTGCGCGCCACTCAAATGGTACCACATCTGCTTTCCTTTGGCCCAGCGCCACCCGCCCGTCCGTCCACTTGTGCCCGGCCTCTCCAAGCCCATAATGAGACTCGCGCGTTTCGACTAGCGGTTCCAAACGGCGACACTCCCCGGCGCGGCCCGCCGCTCTCACAAAAAAAGAAGAAACCCGGTCGCGGCCATATTTTAAATTCCAAAACGCCCGTGTCGTTGGCCCAAGATACGGATTTCCATTACAAAACCCCAGAGCCCGACCTTTTAAGATAACTAAACGCCCGCGACGTAGAAAGTGGATCAGGATTCCTGCATGCTACGAGCGTGATTTTTACTGTGCAGAAAATATTGCGGCCGTTGAGTTATTGGAGTCTAATAGATGATGTGACGAAGATAGCGAGGAGCGGTGGCCGATAGCGGGAGGCCCAACGACGAAGCGGGATCAAGAACCGGAATAATAAAAAGAAACTTGCCTATGCCGAGTCAGGTTGAATTTAACAAAGGGCGTTACTTATTGTATAATAGCGGCTGCCGAGCGCCGGAACCTGTTTTCAGAAAAGTGATAGATTACGAGATTTCTCGAAGACCGTTGGCAGCGGCCGGACGGGCGCCTGCGTTTCACATGAAGACGTAAACGGGCGTTGATTGATAGGCTCGCGGACGGGAGTGGACAGAAGTGGCGGCGCCCACAGCGGCGCACCGGGCAGCGCTTGCGCAGCAGCCGACGTCACCGCACTGCTAAGGCGCATTTTCCCTCAATTGTGCTCTGCAACAGATTGATTGATTGATTTTGTCGTGTTTCCGGCGCGTCAACTGTTTGGTCATTAGTCCCGTTAGTGTTGTGATGTTTTTGGTGGGGTTTCCCCCCGGGGCCCCCCCGGGAAAAATTGATTTTGGGTCCCGGACCTACCGTCGGCTAGTGGGGTTTCCTCCTAACCAGGACTCTCCCACCAGCGGGGCACCGTCCCAGCCGGGACAAGCTCTAAGCTCACGACCGGTCTCCCGGAATATGTGGTAGTGTAGTGCATATTAGTGTAAGTGTGTGTGTAAGGGGAGAGGATAGGACAAGGAAGAGGAAGGACAAATCGCCCGCGGGCCGTGGCCCGTTTGTTAGGGTACTGCTCCGGCATTCGCCTGGTGTTGATCGGAGAAACCACGGAAAACTACCAATCAGAGCAGCCGGCCGCTAGAATTCTCCTCCAGACAGCGACTGAATTCGACCTAGCTGAAAAGCCAGTGTCGAAAATCCTGCCGCCGTCAGAACTCGAACCTAGGACCTCCCGGTCAGAGGCGCTGCAGTGACATCAGTTGCACTGAGCTACCGCTCCCGGTCTCTGCAACAGAGTAAGTTACTGCTGGATCTTAAGGAACACACCTAATAATTGGGAACAGGTGCATTAAAAATACAAAAGCTTGTAAGTATGTCGATGTATGTATAACAAAAGAAGGGGGATGTGCAAAAGAAGTAAAACATGGGAACTCTCAAGGGAGAGCAGTGACATGATAGTTGAGTAATGTTTTTAATGGTCAAAAAATATCAAGAAAGAAAAAGATAAGAATATATAAATCGCTGTCGAAAGCGTAAGTACATATGGTTCAGAATTTTGGACGGTAAGTCAAAGCGAGAAGCAAAAATGAAAATCAATGAAAATAAATTATTTGAGACGCTGTTGTGGTCTTACATTGATAGATAAAGTGCCCAATGTTGATTTAGCCAATCAAATTGATATTGACATTGATAGAATTGATGTAGTTTATGCTAAAAGACTGAGATGGTGTGGTCATATCCAAGGATGACAAAAAGCCAATGGCCTAACCTCAAAGAAACAAGAAGCATGGCAGACTAAGAAAAACATGAGAAAAGAAGATAGAAAAGGCGATGAAGAAACCAGATCTTCCAAAGCAAGATCGGGAAGATCGAAGGATGTGGCGGCTGGAATGCGAGATGCGGCGTCGCCGTAAAGAACCTAGCTATACTTTTACTACTGTACTTTTCTTATGACTTTTTGCAATAAGCAATCCTGTACATAGGTACGTCGAATCGAACATCCGTTTCCCTCTTTCAAAATGATTTGTTCTCTTAATAGCTGAAGAGGTAAGAAGACATGATGAGTAGAGACCGGATTTTTATGTAATTACATATATTTTGGTTTTTATACTTACCGTTCTCAAAATGTAACCATGGCGAATCATCGCCGTCCCAACACAATATCCATTTTTGGTTACTATACATATTTGATACTATACTTGTATTGCGTATTATACATATTTTACTTTTTGACAAAATATTTTTTATTCCATAAATTTTCTTCAATTATATTATTCTTTTACTAAAAATAAGTATTTTTTTAAAAATAAGCATTTCCCCTACATTATCCGTTTTCACAATCCGGCGCGTCAGGTTCAGTTATCTCGGTGGCGGGAAGTGCGCATCAGCGACTGAGATCATTTTCACCTTTAGGTGTGAATAATTTCACTGACGCCGCGTTTTGTGACCTTCAATCTTAATTTCCTGGAAACTTCGGCGATCGCCGACGTGTAAAACTTCAATGAGAGTGCTACACACTGCAGAGTTCAAGCTGCCAGTTTGTACAAGAGCTTCTATTGCGTCTAATCTGACTGCAAAACTACAGTCCTGCATAGCAATAGATGGAGCATTGATTACTGACGGGAAAGTTGTATAGTGCAAAGTGTGCACTTATGCTCTCCAAATGATTTTTAGAACTTTCGTACTATTTTTAAAATTTCGTTCGTGTTATGTAAATGTGTTTTATAATTAGTGTATAACACTTAAGTAGAATATTACATACTATATCCGACTTTACATACTTATTACATATTCTTACTATTTTCATTACATAATTGATATGCTTGCAATAATGTATGCAATAGGCGCGAATAACAGAAAATATAGATTTGAAACTTGTGCATAAAATTAAAAAAAAGTTTTATACCATATCACACAAATAATATTGATAAACACGACCACGGTACCGTGGTATATGAAATTGGGTGTATAGTAACATGAAATATGTAGGTCAAACCAAACGAATAGTAAGAGCTAGCTTGCATGAATATGAAAACAACATCCGCAAGATACCTGAGAGACAAAATTCCATAACACAATATCGGGTTGACCTCTCACATCGTATATATTTTGAAAACGCTAAACTTATAGATATTGAGCTCACGGCCGAACCCAGGTCAATATCAGAAGTCTTGATATCAAAATGATAAACACGATAAACACAATGATTGACAACACAAGAACAAAAAATGTTGATGACAACGCTAAACATGAATTGAAATATAATTCAGTTACACATAAAAAACGGTTCGTCCTAACGACGTTCCCCCTCCACGGACTGGTGACGTAGATTTGCTCTCCTTACCACCGTTAACTCTCAGGCAGTCGCGCCGTATTCGGGGTGTAAGTGCAAATAGTGAGATGCCCGGCCATGACAGCTCGAAGGTTCACACTTGATAGCAGAAAGAATTACAAGTTATTATTTACACAGAACAATCTATCAAACTGTATTTGGGTTACAAATGAGTTATTATACGTTACATTAATATGGGTAAGTTTCCAATTTGTCTATATTTTGTTTATATCAGCACATTTTTACACAAATCACATGTATATTTTTATAAATTTGATTTGAAAATTATATTTTAAAGCAATTTTTTAAAGCTTGACATAGGCGCAATAGACGCTCAAACGTGTAAACTGTTATTTGTAATAATAATGTTTCTTTCTGATGTGTTAATATTTATTTGGATCCTTAATGACTTGTAAAAATAAGAAGTACATGACAGTACTTTTATTTATAAAGGTTATAATGTGACAGTCAGAATAATATATAATTAATTAAATCCACCATCGCACATCTTGGCTCTAATGCCCAATATACCAATAATTACGATACTCTAACCCGCTATCCGACTTTCTGATTCATTTTGGGTCATGTAAACATCAGAAAATTGTGAAGCTAGTATCCAATGTGTACACAAAGCTTAGATGACCTCCTTATTTCTTTTATCTTCGTTGAAGTCAAACTTCTAACTTGTACAACGTGTACCTTTTCGTCAGAGTCTACCTTGTTAAGGAGTGCATAAACTTGTAGCGAATGTTACTTTATTGCTTCGACTCTTTAACGCGAATGGCAAAGTGTGTCTATCTGCTAGTGGTCACGGTATCGCTGAAAGGTATTCAAGTGTTTTCATTCAGGTTTCACTAATGAATAAACAAGGTTCTCCACTAAATCGCGTTCGAACTGATCAACCTGATGAAACTTCCCCGGCGGGTATGGTGATCGAGAAGCTAAAAGAAAATTTGTTATCGTTTTGCACTACCTGTGTCGCGATTGCACTAGCTACTGGTTGTTTAGGAGAGGCGAGTGCCACTGGTGGTAGCTATTAGATTACTTGAAGTCGACGTCGAATGGGACAACTTTCGATGTCGCCAAATTTTTAATGAACTCGAAATAATAAAGTTAGCTTTCCTGCTTATTTGATTTTTAACTTTAAACAAATCTGTCGTTTTCTTACTATTTCTGAATTCGTCGCGGTGATACTGAAATATTCCGAATATGTATTGTTTTAATGTTATTACTTATTTCATTGCTTTCATTGCTTTTTATCCTTCCCTTGACTATATATTATACTGAGAAAACAAAATAAACTTATTAACCTTGCGAAAAATGTTATCGGCAAGGTCATTAGGATTTCTCTGCAAATTTTTCTATTTTGATTCAATTTTCGAAGCCCGAATAGTATTGTTATAAACGAACGTACATATTTGGTGTGGCGTACGTTTGTTGCTATCATTTATCACAACGCTCGATACGTATATCACATTACGCATTGTATTATACTGATTTTGGTAAAGGATGGAGATTAGGTATGCCACAGCTCAGGTAAACATCTGATACTACAATAGACATTTGCTTGTAGACCGCCGCCCAAAATGAATATATTTTATAAAAGTCTATCTGGCATTGTTGCCTGACTTTCCAAATTCATTTTTGATTCTGATTCATTTTATTTTCAAATACAGATCCAACAAACATGTCTCATAACTTAAAAGTACAACTCAACCAAATTCCGCGTCCAGCGTGATCACTACTCTCAAACTGAACCAGATGTAGATATAATAGCACGCTCACTATGCATCGAATTTAAACATAATATATTAAAAGTATATTTTTTTATATCTGTTTATACCATGTTTATACATGCTAGTTTCTAATGCGACTCGGATGTGTATTACCGATCCAGCAGAAGCATCGTCTATAGTTTTCGTCTAATTGCGGACAAATGCTGAGATTGCCCTTTTTTTGCTTCTGGACATTAATGTAACAACACTATCTGTTCACGTCTTTTTTAGTACTGTGAGAAATATGGTTATTAATGTTCTCGCTGCAGAAAGTCGATTCCTGCAAGAAGGGCACGATACGAGCCCAAATCTATAACTTTTTTCCTTTTCAAAAAGTTTTTATGTTGGAGCGAATATTTTCTTACCAATTCTTGTCAAAAAAACTCTAATTGCCATCTGTATTCAGAATTTAACTTGAATGCGGGTTTAGGTAGGAATCCCAGAATTTAAGATAACGAGCATAGAATACACTTTTCCCTCCCATAGCATGGCTCATACAGTTTTCAATAGGTTTTAACATTAATATATTAAATAAATAAATACACGTGATTACAAATAATCAGAACGACTCATATTCCCTATCAACTCCCGCCTCTTTCGACGAAGTATTTCCTTTCTCTTTACCACCTTATCTTGCATTTGGTCCCCCGCTAGTAGCATCTTCCACAGCAACCCAGCTCACGGAATGGCTTGTACAACCTAGTGATCACAAGCTTGGGAACGAGTGGCTTGATTCTGGAGTTGTGGAAGGCGCCGGGTGTAGGCAGGATGGGAAGCGAGAGGTCTGTGGAGAAAAGAGCCGCCCAGGTAAGAAATAGAGTACGGGCTTTTCGTATTAAAGATAAAAGTGGCAACGATTCATTAGAGTGATTTAGGGTAACGTTGATGAATTGTTGGATTGAAATTAAAATAGAGCTCAATTGTTGTCGCGAATTTTCACGACAATTGACTAATTTCCGTCAAAAGGAGAAAATTGCATTGAGACCCGAAGAAATGGACAAGTTACGGAAGTTGTAATCGTCAGAAGTGTATGTAATTGTAAAGTTATGTATAGAAGTTCAGAAATAACTGTTGATGAATTAAAATGCACTACAGAAGAAAGAGGATAAAGAGAAAGTATTGGAACTGTCTAAAGACATTTTTATATTACGGACTGATAAAGTGAAGTGAGAAAAAATACTATAGAATTTACTATTAAGGAATGGAAAAGGAAAATTCTAAATTAGAAGAAAACATACCAAGAGAGAAAAATTTAAAGAATTTATAAAAACTTCCAGGTTCTATTTTCAAATATACAAAGCAAAGAATGCAGGAAATGTTTGAACGTGTGTAGAACGTGAAGACAATGTGCACAATACATAAACAATGAGTGAACAGAGGAAATAAGGAAGGAAGGACACCCACAAGTGACATGTGAATGAAGCAAAGAATAGAAGATAAACGTGTCTGCATACCAGCTGCATCCCGCGGCAACATCTGACAGATGATTTGTATCCCGAACGTGACACAGAAATGCGTTCCTGAGTCCGAAACATCTTTTCTGAGCCTACCACAATTCCGTGACATGAAAGATTCCAAGTATTACAAACATCTAACATGTATGTGAAAATCAGAAGAAGCGGCGAAGAAAATGTACGAGATACTTCGTTTTAAATCTGTCGCATTTCACAATTCATTGTTGAAGAAATGATGGAGATCCAGTGGCAGATGTTTTTAGCTAGAAAACGTCATTTTGAAGAGTCAACAGCTCAGGCCACCCGAGCGACGGAATGCCACTGTCAGAAAGGCGAGCGAAGAGGGGGCGGTAGAGTTTCGAGAGTAAAGAAAACGAAGGCAGGATATCAAGAGTAAAGAGAACGAAGTGCGGGCGGCAGAGTTTTGAAATTAAAGAGAGCGAAATGTGGGCAGGAGGACTCGAAAAAAAGAAAGCAAAGAGGGGGGGAAAAAAAGGAAGGTCTAAAGAGTAAAAAAGACGGGGGGAAAAAGAAAAAGGGCGGGGAGGAGCCGAGAGAAAAGAGAGCGAAGAGCAGGCGAGATGGTCTCGAGAGGAAAGAAAGCGATGAAGAGAGATCGTGCATTTAACTCATGACGAGTTTCGTGTTCTCGATTGTGAAGAGAAGCGAGGAGGAGAGAGAGAAGGGGGACGATTAAATATTAGGATGACACCAAAGCCACTGTAAATGTTACTACTTCAGCGATAGAAAGAATCACTCTTGCAAAAGTGACAATAATGGTCTATGTAAATTTGTGGTTGATGATTGTGATGAAGGCAAAAAAGAGGTAGATGAATTTGAGAATGACCATCAGGGATCGTGGAGCAGCTTTTCTGAATGCATTGTAAGAGTCGTTGCTCAAATGGACATAGCGATAGTGTCCATGGAGGTGAATTGGCGGAAAGAGGACAGCTGCGAGACGTCAGCTGGGAGGGTGACGGGGTAGGCGGGGAGGTGGCGGTGGACGCGCGGGAGAGACCAAACAAGAGAGGCGGGACGCCGCGCCGGCGCGGGAGCGTTTGTAGCTTCCTATGTCGGCAACGCGCCTTCTCTGGTCTCCTCGATGTAATCGCCCACACCTGTTGCCTGCGGCAGAGGCAGCGAAGCAACCCACGTCAGAGACGGCGCACTATGATCCTGAGTGAGAACAACGCGGACAAAACACCTACCTTCAATAAAGCGAAATTTCTAACAACTGCTTCATAGGTGATTGTAGGTTTGAATTTTGAGGTTGATGGTTGGTATCAACTAAATATCAGCTGAATCGAGGCTGTCCAATAATCTGGATTAAAATTCCATGCATTACATTAAATTAAAATTAACTGCCTGGCTGGTGGGTTGTTGTTAACTTAATTTCTTCACCTTCAATCAAATTCAGAGAGAGGTCGGAGTAGTTCTTGAAACAATGGGCCATGTTCCGTGCGTCATCCTACCTCAATAACTCTATTAAGAGCTTTGCATTAAAACCAAATACGAAGTTGTGTACTGGTTGGGAGTTGGGAACGAAAACTTCACGAAGGTAGTCGTTGTTGTAATACTAGTACACGTTCACGATATACCACCACATTTTTGTGAGTTGAGAAGTGCAAATGTTTTTCCTCGCAGGTTTGATTTAAAACATGTTTAGATCAAATATTAAAAAAATAATATATTTTAAAGAAATGCAATTAGTATGTATTCGAGTGTACGTAACAAGAGAGAAAACTCAATTGTAGAACATTCACAATCGCCAGAAAACTTTGACCCCAAGCTCCGAAGAATTCATGACATTTCGATTAGACCCTCCATGTTGGCAAGCTTTCTACTGAACATGAAGACAAAATAAGTTTAACATTGAGCTTCATATGACACACAAAGCATGAATGCATTTATTTTATGTGGCTTTATTTTACGTGGCGTGACTCAGACCATGAGGACTGCTCTCCCGTCTGACCACGCACATTTCATTATGCTCCTTTCACCTACTAGGAATGAAAGAAGGTATTACTTGGGCGACGAAACAGGCAGTTTGAATTTAGAGAGCTTCATTTAGGCTTCAGGATCTTTTACATGCAGTATATACTAACATGGGACAGCCGGCTTTACTTCCCCTCCGAAGGAAGGCGTACGAAGGACTTTTCGCCTTTAAAAATCCACAGCTTCGATCGGGTTTAAACCCGCGAACTTGGATATAACAGCGCGATACTCTAACCGTTACATCAACGCTACCGCTAGACATTTTTTATTTTCACGTGTGCTCAAAAATCACAAACTGGACAATTTTGAATCCGAAAACGAATTGTGCCCGCTCTCCGCGTCCTTCAAGCCACCGTGCGGCGGTGGCGGCGGGCGCAGCGAGCGTGTGCGCGTGCGTGTGCGTGCGGGCGTGCGGGCGCGCCCCGCGGCGCGGGCCCTTGGCGCCGACGGCGTCGGCGTCGGCGTCGGCGTCGGCTCGTGTTGCGAGCGCGAGGCATCCATCAGCCGTTCCGCGCCGCGCCTGCCTCGGGCGCCGCCCGCCCGCCCCGTGCACGCCCACTGCCCCGCTGGTTGGCCTGAAACGGGAGCGAGCGCGCGCGCCAGCTAGCACGAAGTTCGTCTCGAAACGTCTTGGAACGGTCTCAACTCGCACGCGCTGTCGACTTGAATGCGCCCGTTCTCTTGATTATATTTTTAAGTTGATTACTTGCATCATGTAGATTTGTCGCATTTTGTTTATTGATTGGAGGAAGATTGATTGATTGTTTTTTTCCTGTTTCCGGGCGCGTCAACGGCGTTGGACATTAGTCCCGTAAGTGTAGTGCATGTTTTCTCGGGAGTTGGCGGTGATCTTCCTCCGCGGGATGGCGAGATCCGGCGCCGACCTACCGTCGGCTAGTGGGGTTTCCCCCTAACCAGGACTCTTTCACCAGCGGGGCACTGCCCCAGCCGGGACAAGCTCTAAGCTCCCGACCGGCCTCCCGGAATATATGGTAGTGTAGTGCATGTTAGTGTAAGTGTGTTTGTAAGGGGAGAGGATAGGACAAGGAAGAGGAAGGACAGATCGTGCGCGGTTCGTGGCCCGTTTGGTAGGGTACTGCTCCGACATTCGCCTGGTGTTCATCGGAGAAACCACGGAAAACTACCGATCAGAGCAGCCGGCCGCTAGAATTCTCCTCCAGACAGCGACTTAATTCGAGCTAGCTGAAGAGCTAGTGTCGAAAATCCTGCCGCTGTGAGGACTCGAACCTAGGACCTCCCGGTTAGAGGCGCTGCAGTGACATAAGTTGATGCACTGAGCTACCACTCCCGGTTTTGGAAGAGGAAATTAGGTATAGAATCCAAAAAAACAGCTACATTTCATAACGAATAAAGTAATTTTAAAATGTAAAGTTATGGAGATTCATCAAATATTATATTTAATAAATGGTACGAATAAAATAAATACAGTATTTTGACATATTATTAGATCCAACTTAAAAATTATGGTTTCGTTATTTTTGTAGGGTTTCTGTAGAAACTTTACAAACCACATCTCTACGTGGTTGCTACGTGGCTACCACGTGTTTGGCTATTAAATCACGAACATCTCTTTTTGTTTTTGTATACTTTACTGAACTATACGAAGCGTCTAAATTTCAGCTAATTTGCATTGCGTCTGGTTTTTAATTTTCAACATGTCAAAATCTGAAAAACTTTCATTGGCGTCAAATCACTACGATTTCCCATTTTGAAAATTTATCTTCGTCATAATCTCAATACATTCTGAATAATCACAGCGAACATTTGAAAACTTTTAAAAAATAACTTACCTCACATGTTGTGAATAACCTTGGACCTCTTTGATCTCGTTAAACTCTAACACTTGACGACGCAACTGAAGACTGTCTTTTTGGTTATGCGACTCCTATTCTGTGAACAACCGATTAAATATATGACCAATGTTACACAGACAACGAAAGTATATGCGAGATTAAAAATCAGTAAAAAAAACACATACATAAAATAATAATCATGAAAAGAGAAACGCGAAAATTTTGATTTTCCAGCTGGAGTCTAATAATGTGGAAAAGTGCTGTGGCTCGCAAGGGAACTTTTTTGAACATTAAACAAATCACATTTAAGTTTATGTAAAAAAAACAACGAAATGTTAAATATACGAATGGATGCAACATTTATCATTACTAGGTTAGTATCTTTCCCTTTTCTCTATTGTTTATGATTTATTACTCTTCTTTTAGTAAATAACAAATGGATGTAATATCTTTAAACAATTTTACATGACTCACACAAAACATTTTTTAACGGATAGTAATTCTTTATTTCGCGATAGGATTGCCGTAGCAAACATTTATATTTCCCTGCTTAATACGGAATTTTCGATGAAGATGAGTATATGATAAATTAAGCTCCTTCTGTTCTCTAAGAAATAACCGACAGAACGTCCACAAGCGGCACCACCGTCATCAGAGACTACAATGCGCGATTAAGCGCGAAGCCTTTTCCAGCACGACGCCAAGTGGTGATGGCAAATTTTATCAAAACATCGATACATCACCAAAAGGTTTCCGATGTCAACAAAAACATCATGTTTTAAATATGTTGAAACATTTCGGAGTAAAGTCCTGTTCAAGTTCATACATAACACATCAATATTAGTTTGAAATATATATATATATATATATATATATATATATATATATATATATATATATATAAATCTGAGAATCAATTGGCGGCCTCTCCTATTCGAGGATGGCTCTTAGTAGTATTCCCAGAACTGAGCAATGTTTGTGGGTCTTACAATTATTTTCCTACAACTATTTACACTAGATATTACTCACACATTTACACCAGATTATACACAAAATATTTGAAATATTTTCCTGCCTTACATGTGACCATCATCTTAATTTTCTAATCAATGTTGTGTGTAGTCAAGGTTCAAATGGCGGTTTAAGGAAATAACCACGTACAATAATAAAAAAAAGTAAACAACACTGAAGAAAAGTTGCGAAACGCAAACAGTTTCATGCAATCTGGGGATCGACAACAGTGACATTTGACTGGCTCTATATAGCCAGCAATCCACAGCTAAAATAGACACTTAAATTTCATTTATATCTTGAGAGTTTTTTGAAAAAATCGATGTTTCTGGAAAAAATATATGGATCTGAAAAATTTATCAATGTTACAATATCGATGTTTCAGCTCACAAATATCGATAATTTTTGTCATCCCTACTCGTGAAGAGGCGCGCGGAGGCGGTGGCACGGCGGTCGCGCCCAGCTTTCGAAGCCCGGCCCACCGCCGCGCCACTGCCGCGCCGCCCGGATCCCGGACCTCCGCTCTGAAATTAACTCTTATCTCGGCATCTGCACCCGCGGGCTCGCCGCCCTGCCGCCGCCGCCGCCTCTCCCGCGCAAGCCAATCACGGCCCATGCAAATGAACCGTCAGCGGCCCTCAAGTGCTTCCCCCTCGTCAGTCGCCTTCCCTTAAAGAGGCGACTGCAGCGAGCGGGCAGCGTAGGTGGAGCGTTGTCGCGTATAAATTGCCGCTCGTTCTATATGGAGTTGGTTTTTATTCACTTTCACGCCGCGTTAGTGGATATTTAGTGAGGATTACGTGTTTCATTTCATTAATATTCTTCATAATTAAAGCGTTAATTTACTACATCACGAGAATTAATTAAGAACACCTAAATAATTTGTAAGGGAGCACGGCACGCCGGCGAAATGAACCCTGGCACAAATAAAAGAGCGCTAATAAAGGAATCACGACCTTCGTGCCCGGATAAACGCTATAAATAAGCTGCTACCGGCCAAGGCTCTCGAACGCGAGAGGCAGATTCTCACAAGGAGCTGACCCAAGCGGAACTGCGAGGAGCGGGGAGAGAGGCCTTTTCAACCTTCGTTTCCCTCCCTACGTCGTCTCTGAAAGCAAGTTTAGAAAAATTAAATGCCATTTTGTAAGTATTGTTTGGTTGGAATTATTGCAAAATGTAGTATCTTTAAAATATTTTTTTTCTCTAAAATGTGTTATGCAATCTGAAACGTGATACCTGGTAGAGAATGTCAAACCATGAATCTCTACGTTTGAATCGAATTTTCTTTCTTAGGGAACAATTCAAACATTGTATCTTAAACGTATGATGTTTAACAGCATAATTAATATATTTTTCTGTTTTCACTTCTTATAAATGGAAATTTTATTTATTACTATTAAAAATGTACGTGCGAGATTAAGAAAATAGAACTGAAGTGTTTTGTTCAAAAGCCTTTGTTCCAAAGTAATTTCAAATTGAGGCAATTTTATTAGTTTTGCATCTATTCTCAATTAATATTGACAAAATACATAATTTATAATTAATAAATACGACATTTAATTGAATTAATACAAGTGTAGAAAACCTTGCATAATCTAACATACTGTACTGGAGATAAATTTAAAATACTCATCTATGAAGGAGCTATTTCCAGGTGTGTATTTTTCTTCCACTTTCAGATGCTTTCCAATTTTGTATCTGTGGGATTAAATTGTTTCAATATTTCTCTCAGAAAAGAAACAGTAAATTAAATTTACAATTATTCAAATTGAGTCTAAAGTAAGTAAATTTGAATTTACGGGCTACACTGCTTTGTCTACATTCATCCATCACGGGTTACACCATTTTGAACTAACAACTGACACTTCATTACGAAGGATGTGTATAATATAAACATCTATATTGCATAGATGTTTTTATTTTTAGATGTATAAATTATGTATACGTCTCGGACATGTATTAACATCATTTCTTACTATTATTTACAATCAATCTCTAAAGAATCTCAGAAGAAATATTATCTGTTTTCAATCCAGCTTCAATTTTCTTCTTGAGAAGGGGAAGCAATAGACCGATAATAGGCTTTATCCTTACATAGAAAGTTGTTCGGGATCTCACAAGTTTGCAGATGTGAACCAAACGTCACGTAAACGTGATCTCCAGCAATCTTAGGTCGCCTAGAAATGACAACTGTTTCCAAGAAATTCTGTCAGAGATTAGTTACCTCCGATAGCATCACTCGTTATCCTTCGAGAATCTCTTATGCATTTTGAACCAAGAAGAAGCCATGGTTAAGGGCAGTAAACCCAGACTCTCATTCTACAACTTTTTCAAGTGCATTCTCGCAAAACCTTTACACTTGAAATTCTTCCCCCTTACACAATTACGCGCACGATGGTCAAGACGATAAATGAATATTTTCTCTTTGCGCCCACAAATGATGCACTTTCACATATCTTAGAAAATTCATGTTATTAATAAATTTGACCTAGAAATATACAAATCAAAACGTAATTTTGATATAAATATATGAATTAAGTTTGTTTGGTGTAAAAATAATGTGTCAGCATATATGAGGCTTATCCGTAAATCAATAATATTTCATCTAACCAGAAAATCAGATGAAATCACAACCTATCATTACCTTCCCGATTTGATAGGGATTTGGTTGTTAACGGGGAAATTTTGCAGTCGTGGTAAATAATTAACATTCATACATAGTTGCTATATGAATTCATGCAGAATATAAACCGAAAAGAGAATCGAGGATAAGACAAAACTGCAGAGGGGCAGCCGCCAACGCGAGGCATAAAACAACTTCAAAGCACGCTCCCACACCGTTCAAAAATTACAGATATGGCCTCATATATCACGAAAATCAAAAATAAGTATCCCACACTTTCAGAAGCAGTCATCATCGGTTACGCTGCATTCGCGACTCCTTCTCGTGCGGAGCGGGGTGGGGCGGTGAGGTGAAGGATAGGAGGAGGGGGCGGGTGGGGAGGGGGGGGGGGCGGCGAGCGATCGAGTCTGACGCCCACGGCCGGCACCGGGCGTAACGACCCGAAAATTGCGGCGGTGGCCGACGCGGCCGGCGGCGGACACAGACACTCGCCCCAGATGCGCGGGGCTGGCCCCTGTAATGGCCGCGCCGCGGCCCCCCCCCGGCCAACCCCCCCCCCCCTGTCGCTGCGGGCGCGCCCGCCGCCCTCGCCGCCCGCCGCCCTCGCCGCCCGCCGCCTCGCCGCCCGCCGCCCTCGCCGCCCGCCGCCTCGCCGCCCGCCGCCCTCGCCGCCCGCCGCCTCGCCGCCCGCCGCCCTCGCCGCCCGCCGCCCTCGCCGCCCGCCGCCCTCGCCGCCCGCCGCCCTCGCCGCCTCCGCCCGCCGCCCGCCGCCCGCCGCCCGCCGCCCGCCGCCCGCCGCCCGCCGCCCGCCGCCCGCCGCCGCCGCCCGCCGCCCGCCGCCCGCCGCCCGCCGCCCGCCGCCCGCCGCCCGGCCTCCACGAGACCAACCCCTGTCGCCATTACCAATACATGCATTTAGACCCTTATCGGCGCCAGCCAATTCTCTCATCACATTTGCCGTCTCCGCGAAGGAAACTAGCTGCCAAAGCAATCTCTGAATATTGCTATGTCTGCTTTTTTTTGACTGGGATATGAATTCTCTAACAAGTATTTTACCAGCTTTTTTAAGACGTCGGGTTATGTTGTTTCAATTACGTCCTTGACGTACATTTTTAACAAAATGGTTCCTTTGAAACTTTTCGTGCTTATATGTTGTTATTGAATGACTGCCCTCACTTTCACCATTACCCCCGCCCCCTTGCTGTTGTTGCCTACTACTTTTCCCAGTAAGTATTCAGCGATACACATACTGATAATTCACCGATACACCCACAGCGCAGTATCCACAGCCTTTCACACCAGGTCTATCATGATTATTGGTTATTACCAAACTCTTCTTCCTATGTCTGTCGATCGCTAACCGCCCGGCGGTCACCGCCCCCAACACCACACGCTCCCAGTCGCCAGCTCTGCCGCTGACAGCTCCGCCGCTCCGGCCGCTCCAGTCGGGAAGTCGCGGAATGCCGACCGCCCCCTCCGACCGTCCACCCGGCCGGCGTTGGACGAACGGCCGCGCGCGGACGGCAGGACGGCAGGACGCACGCGCGTTTCTTTTTTCGCGAAGACTGTTCCTTTTGCGTGCGCGTGCGAGTATGAAAAATGCATGAAGCCGCCGCCTGCCTGATCAATAGCAGTACGGAACGCGAGGCGCGGGCGCGGGCGCGCGCGTAGTGCTGCAAAAAGGGGGTGAGGGCGCAAGGGCAGACAAACGGGGCGAAAGACGGGGCATGAAGGGAGCGACGTTGGCAACGGAAACGGGGTGGGCGGCGGGTAGCTTATGAAAGTTGATGGGACGGAGTGGTGGCGAACAAACTTTGGAAGGGGCGATGAGCTGAGGAAGGTGGGCGCGATGGAGGAAATGGGGGCGGTGGTTCATGGGGGCGATGGGGATGGTGGAGGCGATGGAGGCAATGGGGGCGATGGGGGCAGTGTTGGCAGGGGGGACGGTAGGGGCGGTGTGGGTGATTTGTATAAGTGGAGGGGCAAGGGCCGAAGGTTTGGGATCATTTGAAGCCAAAGGAAAGCTGGGAAGTTGGGGGAAAGGATTGGTGACAAAGGGCGAGGAAAGAGGCGAAGCAGGCTCAGAGAGGGTTGGGAGTGAGGAGAGGAAGAAGGATAAACGGGGTGGAGAGTCTGAAGTGACGGAGGGAGTGGTTCAAGCTAGAAACGGAGGGGTGGTAGGCGGGAGAAATGCAGAAGCTTGAAGGCCTGGACAGAATCCGATTATTCAAACAGACCAGCATCAGCACCACCGCTGCTACTCCGACGGTCGCGACCGCGTAGTGGCTAACAGGACTCCGCCTTCAACACGGTGCGGCTCGTGTCCCCCACGCTCGGAGGCCCCCACCGCCGGAAACGCACGCGGACGCTTCTAGGAACGAGTCACTCACAAGTAATAGAGACACGGACGGCGTACGAATGAGGACCGTTCGTTATTTTGTCTTGGATCTGACGCCGTCCTCATCCTTGCGCGGTTCTCAGCGAGTCGCCGTTATCCGCTGTATTCACTCGGTGAATGCTCCGAAGCAGTCATTCCATTTATTTTCGTCTTGTGGCGAAGAAGTTTAAAGGTAATTCCTGAATCGAAATCAAACTGCGTTTGGTTCAAAGAGAAACTCCCTATCCCTTTCTTGGCCTTTCATTAATTACTAAAATTAATATTCACATATTTTTTGCATTGTTTGTATTAAAAACTATAAATCTGTTAACATATAAATTGATTTTAGTGCCCATATAACATATAATAAAAGGCAATAAGCGGAAGACTTATTAGAAGCAGAAGCACATCCAACAACAATCTCCAACTATTGTGTCACAGACCAAATTAATGCTTCATATGCGAGTAAGTGTAGTTTCTTTTAACGAGAAAATATTTTATCAAACGATCTTGTCTTGTGAATATTGATACACCCAAATAATATCCTTATGTGGGAGAAAATATAGAAGCGGTATGTACAATAGGTCTTTAACATATTTTCACTAGATATATGATGAACATGAGTTGAAAAAAAAATTTTGTAGTGATGGCACATCACGTATTCTCATCAAACTACGAGAAAATTGAAAACATCAAAGTGTAAAATTTTATATTATTTACATTACAAATGAACTACGGACAGGGAGTCTCATCCCGCCTCTTTTATGTAGAGGTGTGGCAGGAAAGCAATCGCCATTCAAAGAGTTTAGTTTCGCGGCGAAGGGTGTCGTTTCATTTGCGTTTGGTGTTACAGAACGCAACGTAAAGCCATTGAACCTTTCATTACACACATAATATTACCTACACATTAAATCATTACACTCCGGGATGTATATCAAAAATACCGCAAACCGTTCGATAAACTCGTAACCACAGAGCGGAATGAATATATTAATCAATTTCCAATCTTTTTTCCATACCAGGTGGAGAAGTAAAAAACGTAAGTAACAAGAATATACGACGCGTAAATGGCAGCACGAGTCTTTGGTCAGATCTTGGCGATAATTCAGAGACGTGATACGATTATGCAGGGCCTAGCATAGCCACTCACGCCGCTTACGGCGAACTCGGCGGGTGTGTTTTTGTGCTCAGCTGGGAGCATGAAGAGAGGAAAGTGTGTTGGAGAGAGAGAACTAGGAGCCTATTCACGAGAAAGCATGGGCTACAAGAGAAACGACCAACGCGTAAAACGTTCTTTCTCCACCGTGAAAACACGCTCTTTGTTTCTGCGGCACAGTGTAAGTAATGTCTTTGAATTTCCAGATTGAGAAACAATTAATAAATGATTCTCGTCAATTGGTTGTAAAATACGTTTTTTAAAATGTAAATATGTGTTATTTTGTTTCCCTAAAACGAAAGTTGTGAATAATTAACATAATAAATAAGGACTAGTGAATAAAGCATTTTTTCCACATTGTACCATACGGTTTCTTCCGCATCACTGGAGCGTCGGAGAGAGCTTATGGGGACATGAATAGCATCGATAGGATGTGCTTGTAAAGAGTAGGTTTTGTAATGACATTCACAGAACCCAGATATTAAAAAGTTTAATGTTCGTTATAAAAAGCCTCCTAAATATTTTTTTAATTACAGTTTATTTCAGAATAATTTATTTTGATCATTTGCTTTAGAACATTTGATTATCATTAGAATCTTAGTAGACAAGTAGTCATTGCAAATATAACAAATTATATATATATATATATATATATATATATATATATATATATTGTTAATTCTTCGATGGCTTTGATGGCGATTCATTTGAAATATTTAAGCTTATTTTCTGTAGAATAAAAATGTAGTAAAATTTGATGATGAAATATTTCAGAATTTCATTCACAGACTCTTTTCAACAAATATTCACTTCTGGGTACCAAATCAATGAAGTAGTATGAGAAACTAACGTATAAATTTTGTTAAATTATGAATTTAACTTTTATTCTGAAGAGTTCTACGCTACACATTCAAATAAATTTTAATTCATAAGAATTTGAAGGCAATTTCTACGTTAATTGCATGCTTAATTATACTTTGAATTCTTTAATCAAATTTATTCGACAGAATTTATCTGTTATTGGCAAAAAAAAAAAAGAGTTCTACGCTACACATTCAAAATTTTAATTCATAAAAATCTAAGATAATGAATCCGTTCTTTTCATTTTATTGATTCTCATTCTATTTATTTATATAAAAATCATAATATATTTAATGTCTTTACAATATGCTAAGTAGGTAAAATATTACGATATACAATAAAACAACCTAAAGAGTTTTGGTATTTTAACAACACGTTTCTCTCCTTTTTTATAAACAACGGGTATTATATTCATTAGGACGTTGAATTTTTGTTTAAACTAGCCTTTTAGATTGTTACTTTTTGATACTTAAGTGTGCGGAATTCAGTATTCAGTAAATTCCGCCCCATCATTTCTGCACTCACCCATCACTTACCTCACTGTCTGTTACAGGTCCCACTTCCTACACACCGTCAGTAGTCGACGACTTCTAAAACCGGCTAGGGAGCAGGTGCGTCATTAGAAATGGTAAAGACACATTACAGAACGGCACTACAGACCTCAGAGACAGCGTTCTGTCAATTTCTGTCAACACATACTCCATGACTTCTATGAAGAGAGGATGAAATTGTTATTCACTTCACGATTATGTCCGGGAAATGCTAGATTCATGAGTTCCCCGGTAACTTTTTAAATTCCGAATACTGTAATATTATTAATATTATAATTTGTATTTATTATTAATAATTATTATTAATATTAACATTATTATTAATATTAACAGCCACTCATGATAAAGAACTTCAACAAATCTCGAGCGTAAAGTAAATTTACACGAATTAAATGCAATAACTCAACATAACACCGATTTCCAGAAATTGTCTGTGAAGATTAATGTTTGTTGAAGATTAATGTTGAAAAAGTATGACATATCGAATTCACGCTCTTGCAATATGCACTTTTATATTTGACTTTCAGAGAGTTAAAATAACAAAACTAAACAAAAAATTAATCTTTTCATGGAACTCGACTGTTTTGTTCCAACGTAACTGCATTTATACTTCAATTGTTTAGGTGGCCGATGGCACGAGGTCATTGTTACACCTCCGGTCATAATGAATCTTTTTAACAGTGGTAAGCAAATTTATGAAGCCACGATCCCATTCAGAAAGACGTTCGCGAGTGAATTAAAAATATTCATTTTATAAGGCAGGAGGTATAACAATGACCAAATGTCATCGGCCACTTAAAAAAGATAATCGAAGTATAATGAGCAAAGTGCACTTTCAAAACATGAATAATTATTTCTCAAGCATCAGTCATATGGCAGACGGCGAAACTTGGGTTACAACGTGACTACCGTACCCATGCGAGAACTCTCGCATGTTAAACGCCACCCTCTTCCATTCTTACAAATTAAGCCTGTAATATCACTTTTTCTTCAACACCCTCCTTTCCTCCGTCACTTCTTCTATATGTCTCCTTGTAATTGATTACAATGCACTCTTATCAATACAAACTATTCTTATTTAAAGTTATTACCGCGAAGAGAGTGCAATTACGTGTAATTCAATCGCGAAGAATATCGAGTCATTAGCTTAACTTCACACACAGTTGCAGATTCTATACAGTCGACATTCCTATTTAAAATGCAAAACGCAAATATTCAAATATACCGGACGTGACAATGACGAAAGAAAAATACTGAAAAGGAGGAGATATAAATGCGCGTCAAAATGCAATTTGAAAAAAATTGAAAATAAAGATCATGAAGGATACGCTTGAAGACAAATTTTCCTGAACATTTTCTGCAGAGAATTCATTTCCAGAGGTACAGGTTCAGACCCTCATAGGAAATTTTAATACTCGTTGTTGACATTGCGTTATATAAATAGATAATTCAATGATCGAACAATTGTGTATCCCATACAGTGAAATGTGGATGAAAGGGGCAAAATGAACTTTAATAACTGTGACAATAATCTGACTGTTCTCAAATTCCAGTTAAACTGAAGCATGATTTTCTTCATCGAACAAAAAGTATCAGTTATGCCTCACAAAAATAGCTTAGTTCAAACGTGTTATATTGAGGTAGAAAAAATTAACCACGCCATAACTACATGAAACACAACAAATGCCTTACAAGCGGCTCGATCCCCACGTTTCGAGGATGGGTGGGGACGGGGCGGACGGGTTGGAAAAGAAGGGTTGGGGGCGGGAGGAAAGCAGCGAGGCCGGGCGGGGCGGACTGGCAGGAAGGGATGGGTAGGACGGGTCAGGCAGAACGGGACGGGCAGGGCGAGACTGACAGGACGAGACGGGAGAACAGAACATGATGGGACAGTCAGGACGGGACGTGATAGGACGGGA
The DNA here is from genome assembly GCA_964035755.1 of Teleogryllus oceanicus. NCBI lineage: Eukaryota > Metazoa > Arthropoda > Insecta > Orthoptera > Gryllidae > Teleogryllus > Teleogryllus oceanicus. Next base: position 128,355,367 of record CAXIVR010000005.1, on the reverse strand, counting down.
ACTGATGGGACGGGGCGGGCAGAAAGGGGAGACCAGGGCAGGTGGACAAGACAGAGCTGGACGGAGCGAGACGAGCAAGTAGGACGGGGCGAGGAGGGGCGGCAGGCGGCGAGGACAGCCATCTATCTTCGTCAGCGGCCACCAATCGCTAATTACTCGCTGTTTTCATTAGGGCGGTCGCGACGCCCTGCCATGCGCGTCGCGTCGGGCCGGGCTATGCCAGATATTTTAATTGCGCGCTCGCCGCCGGTGGCGGCAGCGCGGCGGTCGCGGCTGCGGCGGATCCGCGGCCGCGCGCCGCCCCCAACCCCACCCCTAACCCCAGCCCGCTCCCGCCCCCGCCCCCTCCCTGCGCTCTTTCCCTCCCGCGAGGCTCCGCTGATGGGTCGCATCGGTTCCGGTCGCTGAGGGATCGCGTCCTGCAATTTGCCATCCTCGCAAAGTTTCTCACTATCTCGCGATTTTAATAAACTTGTTGACAATTTAGTCGCTGATTTCGAATCATGCATTGTTTACTTAGTATTGTTCATTTCGTAATGTCAGTCGTTTGTCCTCGCCAATGGGCTGATGCGTCGGCACGACCGGTCGCATCCGAAGCTTTATTTATCTCCCGTAGTAATTCAGGTGACGCCCTCAACACGGTACAAACGGTCCCATTCCACCCTCTGCATGATCGTTCAGCACTGGTCCCTCTATGTTGTTCTGACAAAATCTTTGCGTTATGATTATGCACATTAGCTAGAGTAGTGTTAGTCTAGAATATGAAGGTCGAGATAAATTTATTTGTGACTATTTAGACAATGATTTCGGCTGGACGTTAACTCATAAAACTTGAAATTGGACATGCCGTATTCGACGTAGATTACTATTACATTCATATACAAATTTAGCCAAAACTTTAGAAGACCTCTTTTAATTGACTTGATGATGATTGATTTAGACCCTTTGCCATTAGATCTAATACCTTGAAACCTACTGACTTTTTATCAAGCCGATTGAGATTTCTAAGACGCGTCTCGGCAATTTTGGCGTGGTGAGGTGTGAGTGCGAATCTCCCTTGAGCATGAATGTTCGCTTGTGTGTTGTGGGGTGGTGAGGCACTCCCAGCCATCCTTCGTGACACTTTCACTCTCTTTTCTTCATTCCTGGCCGTCCTGAGTGGCGTAAGGGTTTAGGACTATTGCGCTCAAGTACGTGTTGTATCCACGCCGTGAATCCCACGTAAGGTGTGAATAGTGTGTATTGTGGAATGGTACGTACGAATACGCACCTTTGAATAAATCCTATTATTAATTCCTTCTTTCCCGATAAATTTTGTGATCTAGATATAATTCAGCCGCTGTCACGAGGAGAACTGTAGTCGCCGGCTGGCCTGATCGGTAGTTATTCGTGATTTTTCCCATCACTACTAGGCTAATGTCTATATAAATATTTATATATAAATAACGCAGTTTGTACTTCCTTTATCGAGCAGACTATCCCTCGCCCGAGATGGACTCGATGTTTTTGTGTTTACTTCACATTTCCTCGTATTTGGCACGTGGAGATGAATTTTTAATTTTGTTTTCGGTTAGATTTTAATTATAAATTAATATACACGGCCACTGTCACATTAAATTTTTAATGAACACGAATTTAGAGTATGGAGTTACTAAACGAGCTTTAAAACATATATTAGTTTTAATTAGGAATAAGTTATATTTAAGTAGCTTTTTAAACTTTAGACTAGTCCTTGGCTGCAAAAGTATAATCGGCGGCAGCGAAAACTGCATTCCGAAAAACTTAATAAATTCCTCTCTCCACGGCAACTGGAGAGGGGAGAACTGAAAAAGACCTTGACGTGCCACTACATTTAAATCGGAGTATATCCGAAGCCGCAGCCAGCACCCCGCCGTGGCGTTTCCGCGGCGCGAGTCTAGTCCTCAGCTGCATAAATCTAATCGGCGACAGCGAAAACTGCATTCCGAAAAACTGAATAAATACATTTCCCCACCGCAACTAGAGAGGGGACAACAGAAAAAGACCTTGACGTGCCACTACGTTTAAACCGGAGTATATCCGAAGCCTCAGCCAGCACCCCGCCGTAGCGCTGCCGTGCGATACCGGCGTCCGCGGCGACTAACGAGCACTGGTTCTTCCACCACCGACGCCGCCAGCGCTAGCGCTCGCCCGTGGAAAAACAAATTGTAAACAAACGCCGCCAAAGGCGCGGCGCGCTCCGTGAAATCGAATCAATTAAAGCGCGGCCACGCCGGCTGCGCCGACGTCTCGAGACGTGACGCGATCCGCCCCGACAGTGCGACGCGCCTACCAAGCAGCCGCGTATTAATTAACTTCTCCACAAGGGAAACTGATTATTGTACTAAACGCAGGTGACACGCTGGATAGTTGGCTGTGGGTGGAAGGCGGGGAAGAGACGGATGCACTCGGGGGGAAAGGGTGATGATTGTGGATGAGGCGGTGAGGTTGATGGTAATGGAGATGATGGGGATGGTGATATGTGTTGGATAGTGTTGGTAGAGTTGTGGAGCTAGAGGAACTGATGTTGATTGATTGCTAAGAGCTGGTGATGTCAGTCGTTTTGATCGTGTTAATGTTTGTAGTAATATAGGTAATTCAGGTTGTTAGTGATTCCAGGTGCGTCAACAGCTTAGGTCATTAGTCCCATAAGTGTAGTATATGCTTCCTCCTCGGGATATGGCGGTGACCCCGCCGGACGCCGAGATCCGGTGCCGACCTATCGCCGGCTAGCGGGATTTCCCCCTAACCGGGACTCTCCCACCAGAGGGGCACTGCCCCACCTGGGACAAGCTCTAAGCTCCCGACCGATCTCCCGGAATATGCGGTAGTGTAGTGCATGTTAGTGTAAGTACGTGTGTGTAATGGGAGAGGATAGAACAAGGAAGAGGAAGGAAATATCACGATCGGTCCGTGGCCCGTTTGTTAGAGTACTGCTCCGGCATTCGCCTGGTGTTGATCGGAGAAACCGCAGAAAACTACCGATTAGAGTAGCCGGCCGCTGAATTCGACCTGGCTGGAAAGCTAGTGTCGAAAATCCTACCACCGTCAGGGTTCTAACCTAGGACCGCCGCCACCACCTTCTGGATTCTAACTTATGTCAGAGGTGCTGCGATCATACCAGTTGATGCCCTGCCAGTTGATGCACTGAGCTACCGCTCCCGGTAATATTGGTAGTGTTATTTTGCTTTTAACGGTTGTAAGAGTAACGATGGCGATGATAGCTCTATTGGTATTGGTATTGAGAAGCGATGCGGCAACGTAATGAAGGAGGTCTGACGATGCCAGGGGCTGGTGGGAGAGGAAATGGCTCTCCGAATGGCGAGCGAAGGAGGATGGAATACTACATGAAACGATGGTGTACGGCGAAGACAGGGCTAGTGAGCGGGGAGGTGCGATTCCCTCAAGACACTGTGTCATGGGCGCGAAGTGTGTGTTTGTGTGTATTGGGAGGAAAGCGTGTTCCACGAGAGATTCTATACGGAAGACGCGAGCGAGAGTGGTTGTTTCATGAGACAGAGCGGAATGCGGGGGTGGAAGGGGAGACAAAAAGGAGAGAAGAAGATGGAGAAGTGTTGGCGGGAAACCAGCAGGGGGGGTGGGGCGGGGAAATTGACAGGGTTCCGGGACGGCAAACGGTAACGCGGGCAGATAGAGCGGTAGGCGGCAGGTAGAGTCGACACGGAGTGAAGGTAGAGGCAGGTGGCGGCGGGGGCAGTGCTGGAGACGGGACCGGACGCGGGGGTGATAGGCAGAGGCAGGGTGTAGGCGGGGAGGAGGGTATAGGCGAAGCTGTGGCAGCGGCGGCGGCGGGGCGGAGGCAGCGGCGGTGGCGGTGGATGTGGCGGTGGCGTTTTCGGCGGCGGTGGCGTCGGCGGGGCGGCAAGAGCGGCGGCGGCGGCGAAGTGGCGGTGGCGGCGGCTGGGGTGGCGGCGGCGGGGGCGGCAAGAGCGGCGGCGGCGAAGTGGCGGTGGCGGCGGTTGGGGGCGGCGGCGGCGGGGGCGGCAAGAGCGGCGGCGAAGTGGCGGTGGCGGCGGTTGGGCGGCGGCGGCGGGGGCGGCGGTGGGGCGGGGACGGCGGCGGGGCGGTGGCGGCGGTGGTGGCGGCGGCGGGGGCGGCGGCAGGGGCGGCAGCGGGAGTGGCGGCGGGGGCGGCGGCGAGGCGGGGGTGGGGGCGGAGCGGGTCGCCGGCCGGTTCGGTCCCAAAATCCCTCTAATTGGGAGGCGGGCAGTCCTATCGGCTGATGGGAATCCGAGGGCGGTGGCCGGGAGGCGGTCGCCGAGCGTCGCCGCCCGTTGTATAAGCGGAGACCAACTAGATAGGTCGTAAAAGCTGTCTAATGAAACGTTCTCGCCTAATTTATCGTGGGTGCGCGGCCGGGCGACGGAAGCGGGTGAGAGCGGCCGGGGGCAGGTGTGGGCGGGTGGAGATCGAACTAGGGCGAGTAGTGATGGGGAGAGCAAAATCAGCTTTTGATGTGTAGGGAAAAAGATATGAGGATCCGGCGGAGAATATCAAAGAAGACGAAAGGCGAGAGTGAGGAGAAGGAACAAATCGTTAAGAAAAAATGAAGGGAAAATGAAAATGTCAGGCAGAGGAAGGTTGTCAAGAATTATCATTGACTGCTAAGAGGAAGGCAGTAGGGAATGGAAGATATGCTAAGGAATGATGACGTTTTATTCCCATTTATAATAAAGCATCCACAAAACGCCCCGAGGTCCGAGTCCCGACGATGGCAGGATTTTCGAAACTAGCTACATACCTAGAACGAAATCAGCCGCTGTCTGGACGAGAATTCTAGCGGCTGGCTGCTGTGATCGGTAGTTTTCCGTTGTTTCTCCGATAAACACCAGGGAAATATCGGAACAGTACCCTAACAAATGAGTCACGAAACGCGCGCGATCTATCTGTCCTCTTCCTTGTCCTAGCCTCACCCCGTACTTACAAACACGTGCACTTACATGCACTACACTACCACACATACCAGTTAGAAACGTAGAGCTTGTCCCGTCTTGGACAGTGCTCCGCTGGTGGGAGATCCTTTGTTTGGGAAAACCCTGCACACAGACGGATAGATCGGCGATGGATCTCGATATCCAACAGGGGAAGATCACCGCCACCTCTCGCGATAAAAAGACACACTACTTTCGGTACTAATGACCTGAGCAGTTGACGCGACCGGAGTCACCAACCGCTCTACCAATCAATCAAGGCCTCGTGAGTATGATACCGCTGGATAAGAAATTACCACCAAAATTACCCGTAGATTTAAGGAAAATGGAAGCTTCCAGATTATGATGTAAAGTAAGCAGCAGGCACACATGTTGCCACGCCATACAGCAACACACCATATCTTCATGCATATCTAGGAATGTGGTGCCCTAGAACCTTAAAACTAGTGAATATTTTTCGCAAGGAGTAAGCTACAAAATGAGACTTTTTACGCTTCAGTGAAACGTTCAACTATGTTCTTGGAGGGTACGAGAATAGAGGAGAAGAGGAAGTTGGGGCAACTTGCCCCACACCGACTTAATTGGGACCCTGAAATTTATTTTCATTCAAAGGAAATGAAAAATATATTTATCTCTAAATCAAATTTAATGATATATGTTATATCTAATTCACGGAGAAATTAATTATGTTTATGAATTGGGGGAGGAAGGAACTTTTGTTTGAAATAAGAGGCCCCCGTGGATGCTCTGTCTCAGGCACCTGCTTTTCTCTTGGAGCCCCTGGGTACCAGTGTTTCAGTATGATGTTAAACAAGAACCAAGTTAGGTTTCAGTATGGACCAATTTAAAGTATTTTAAAAGAATGAAAGTTTGCCTGGGTCCTGAATTAATGTGTTAAATGTAATGTGATTGAATTCAAAATTTCATTAGCCAGATACTTGAACAAAAAATTTCTGTTACTCGGTATGTTCTAAATACAAGTATTTACTTAGTTACTTCAATGAATCTACATATATTTACATCATACGCGCATGGGTAATTAAATTAGTAAGAAGGTCGCAATGTAACTTGGTTTTTAATTCAGAAATAAATTTTAAAAATCTCATAATAGATTTAAGTTTAATTAAAATTCATCTCAATGGATAAACTTTTTCAATTTTTTTGAAGGGATTACTTTTATCTTTTGAATGGTGTACTCATCCTCTTTTTGTTTCTTATTTGCTTTGATTTGGCAATCGAAGATCTCATGTTTGTTTGCACCCATCTTGGCGTACGGGAATGTATAGAATCAGATAATGAATGCCGACAACTATGGATGAAATGTATGGAAAAGGAAACTGTTTTATATTTATCGCAATCCTCTCGTCGTACATTACACCTTTAGTTGAAATATATCTCTTGTAATCTACATTCTTTATTATCTATGAGTTGAAACATTCTATAATATTCATTTTAATGTTTGTTTTGGAAAAGAACTCTAGGAAATGAACTCAGAGATATTGAATTTATTGGAAGAAGGTGGACTATAAACAGATTTTTGGGTAGTAGCCCAAGAAGACTCACCTTCTCGCGTTGTTTTGAAATAAAATGCCAGAGTTCAAACAATTCATGATTTGTTTTCAACGCTGACTTACATAAATTTTACTCCACATTGCGTCTCCAAACTCCCAAGCTCTTTTTAAGCGTTTCTAATCAACCCCGATGCCAAAACAACCAACATTCCTTCACAGAACTTACAAATATACAAACCTTTCATTCTTCCCATCATAAAAATTACCGACAAAAAGATCTCATACATGAGCAACAATGAGAATTTACGAGTGCCATGCACATTTTGATTAGCTACTTTTGTACTTCTACCAATGCAAAAACTAACAAGATATAGAACGTCAAATTCCAACGAGATACAAATCTACTGTAAATTAATGAGATTCGTTTAATAGATCATCATACAATGGAAACCTTCCATCATGGTAGATCCATTCACCATCGTATCGATCCTTAGTCACATTTCATATCTGCGAATTTATCAAACGTATCAAATCAAATGTTTTTATTTTATTACAATAACAATATTAACATAAACAACGATCGTACCTATAGTAATGACAATAATAAAAATGTCAGTTTAACGGTACAAATCTTTTCCTTTAGTATATGTCGTACTCCCAACAACCTGACTCTTATCACCGCTAGTGGGTGTATAACAGTTGAAAACCCCTGCCATTGATCACTGTAGCTTGGGTTCACGAAAGGGCTGAGGCGGCAGTGTATCGAAACAGGTCCACCGGTAGCGGCGGTGGAAGTGGCCGCGGCGGCGGCGGCGGGGGTCAACCACCCGAGGGCGGGGGTGGGGTGGGGTGGGGTGGTCCGTTAGCCGCGCGGGGTCGCGGGGTCGCGGCCTGAGGTCAGCGGACGCGTCCGGCACGCCACCTCCCGACGCACCAGCCGCCTCCGCGGGCAATCGGAGGGAGCGACGCTTTTCGGGAACGGACCACCTTGCGCTCCACACTGGGTGGATTTTCTTTTCACTGAGTCAATGTAGCGTGTTAGTTAAGGGGGCACGGAATGAGTTTTGGGTTGAAAATTTTGAATTTGTTTTTATTTGCGTTTTTGAATCTTTTGATTTTTCTGTTTGTAATGGTTTTTCTATCACGTTAATACGTTAACTATAAGTATTTTTATTTAATTTTTTCTTCAATGTACCACAGCCGTGAAAAAATTAGTATTTGGTGATGATAAACGCAGTAAATTTGATAAGGTCCTTGAACACTTTTAACGTATTGATATATCTATTTTATCTGGCATTTTGCCAGAAAATGTGTTATGCAAAAATTGAGCAGCATCTGACTTGAAGATAATTGTAAAATTTATTAACCTAATTGTAAGCTACGGTGCAGGTCTCTTTTGATGTCTGAAGTCTGAAGCCAGTTTCTCGTAAATCTGTTTTTATAATATATAAGGAATCTTGTCTCGGCTTATAATTACGATAGGAAGCTAAAATTTGCAGGATTAATTTAAATAAATAGTATACATAAGCTGAATAAGAAGTATTAAATTGATTTAATATTTAGACGTTTTATTCAACAAAATACGTTGTTGTTCAGGAGAGAAAATATAACATATACCAAAAAATTGTATCTGATAGCATAATTTATTTCAAAAACAGTTAATTCCGGGTTGACAAAATAGTCATATCTTCCTCTAGTAAAAATTAGTTGAACTCCCTAAGTTAAGCAATTTCTGAGTAAATGTTCCTTAAACATCACCTAATTTAACATTAGTGGGATAAGGCATTCCGGGTCCCCTTAAGGACGTCCCAGGTTCGAATTCTGACGGTGGCGGACACACAACTCTGGTAGCACAGAACCTATCGATTTGGCTTCTGCGTTCAGAATCTTGCAAATGTTCGCTGCTGCCGGTGGGTGTTCATTCCTGTCTTGAAGAAATCCACGACGAGATGGTTGAAACGTCGGTATCACAGCTTTCCACGTGGCCTCATCCGGACAACAGACATCGTGCACGTCTGCCAACAGGGCGGCCACCTCCGCGGTGGAATTGGAGAGAGCAATGCTTTCCGGGAACAGAACGCGCGGACTACCTCTTGCTCTGCCCTCGATGGATTTATTTTTATTTTAACCGACTGTGCGATCTCAATGGCAACACTACTGTCTCTTCAGCATATTTGATAGTGAGGTACTAGGTTCGAGTTTGATGGTGGCGGATTTTCGACATTAGGAAGCTCGACATTCGATTTCGACATTGCATGGTGAAGTGTTATGGGAATCGATAGCACTATAGATCTTCTGCACCTGCGAAGTTCGAGTTTAGCACACATTTTGTGTATCTGCGCATGCGTAAAAGATCGAGATTGCAGTCGATTGCTGTTCGCTATGTCGTGCAATAGCCTCATAGAAGGTATTGATTACGCTTCTGCGGTCAGAATCATGTGAATGCTCTCTGCTGGTCGTGGGAATTCATTCCAGTCTCGCAGAAGGCCATGGAGAGATGGACGAAGCGTCGGCATCAGAGCCTTCGCCATGGCGTCATCTAGGCAGCTGAGATCATGCCATCTGCCCATCTCCATGATTTCCAACAACTTTTCATATCGCATGACTACTGTCTGATTTGTTTCATTAATGAAGATTTTACAAATGTATTCAATCACAGGTGTTTTTCTTGTTATTTTAAGATTCAAAATATAAATATATTATATTCCATTATAATTGAAACGATATGTTAATCACTCGTTTCTGCAGGGTAGATGTGTTTCTGAGAGTTCTTGAAAAGTTCCTCTCGATACTATTTCACAATTCCGCGTGTAGTTTTTTATGAGCCCTTGGCAACATTAATATAACGTGCTAGCGGGTTGGCTTTGGTAAGAGAAAAATGAATGTTGCATACCACAAGTGTCTTCTTCTTTTCGTCAGCAAGTACTCAATCTCGTTTAATGATGGAAAGGTGAATGAAGGGTTGAAGATAATAGTGTGAATAATACGTCCTGTACTAAAGAAACTTCAGAACGGCGACTGGGCTTCGCATAGAACATAACCGATACTCGTAGTTCTTCATAAACAAGGAAACTGTACTCAACAATAAGCGCAGTAGAATTGTAGTTTGATCTTTGTCGTCTAATTATTTGTAATATTCGCCACAATAAGTATTATTTTCAAAGCAACAATTCGTAATATCAATTAGATGCATTAATAAATTATCAGTTTCCTGCCTCAATCGTTATACATCCATGGACAATTTATAGTTCGCCTTCACTTTTTTTGTAAAAGGCTTTGCAATTACAGGCTTTTCTTAAAGTCGTTCACGTATTGGTCAAAATAGTAAAATGCACACCCAAACGTAAAGAGGTTTGACATTTGCACTGCCATTATTCCCGTATGTGATCCCATCACTAGTTCTTGTAGTCGAATATATTTGCTTAACCATTTATAATTTTTTATAAGTCCGGTGGAAAAACCGAATATTTTATTTCGTTTTCTTGGCTGTCAGTCTTGACAATTCGTGAGGAAAAAGAAAGTGCCGGAAGAGTGGACGTGTCCACAGACGAGACAAACGCTTAGGTATGTGTCAAAAAACAGGAAAAAACCCGCGCAGAAGATGTATGCAACAGGTTGACGATGCGCACAATTTTCTGTTTTCTTGCGAAAACAAGACGTATGGAATAGTGGTTGTCTAATCTTTCCTCTCCGGAAGATTGATTGGACAACTACTGTAGCTGAAGTAACTGCGCAGAAATTCGAGTTGATAGATAGATATATATAGAGAGAGGCAGAGAGATATAGAGAGACAGAGAGGGAGAACACTGAGAGAGAGAGAGGAGAGAGAGAGAGAGAGAGAGAGAGAGTCATTACGAATTTCATAAAAGAAATATTCTGGAAAGATCATTAATCTTATTGTTCTCATAGTTTTGTGAAGAGAGTTTCATGTAGCATTATTTAATACTAAAAAATGTTTCAAAATGGAGCTGGACTAAGACAGAAGCTTGGGTGTTTTTCAATATTACCACTTTTACTACCAAAACATAATTTTCGGTTAGGGCGTCTCTATAAGAATACAAAATCAAAAATAAACTTGATCTCTACAAAGCCTCGGCAGAATTTGGTCTTAGAGTGAGTTCGGGGTTAGAGAACAGGTGATGAAAGCAAGTTTGGGAATTGAGTAATTTACAAAATCCAGCAACATCAGGTACGCTTCCCTAAATTTATTACGATTGGCGACACACTGGTGTTTTTATGATGGGGTCAATATTTCGACAAGTGTTTGTGTGTTGAAAGAATCCTACTTCGTCGATGGGGAACGTCTAAAGTGTTTGTTAATAAGAGTACTTCTCAAAGTAATTTGATGATGAAAGTTTATAATGAAGGAAATCTTAAATTGAAAGAAAAACAACCCGCTCACCATTTCGTAAATTTTGTTTTTAATCAATGAAGCGAGAGTTTAATAGCGTTCCATTGTTTTTGACGGGGTACTCCTGGTATTATAATAATTTACTGAACTTAGCGACGTTCATCATACTTCACCAAAAACACTATTAGTTTTGCAACTTGCATATCAGTGGCTTCGGATTAAATCTCATATAAAAAATTGTTTCTTTCGTTTGTTTAAAAACGATTTTTCATGAATTGTGTTAAGAAATTAACGGAAAGAGAGAGAAATATAGAGATCGAAAGATGCAAAAGCCCAAATGAAAGTGAAAAAGAAGACAAAAGATGAAGAAATCAACCGAAATATAAAAAAAAGACGCAAAGAAAGGTTACAAAAAGGTAAACGAGGACGAGAGAAGATGGAAAATAGGAAGTTTCTGCTGTTGGAAAATCCAAAGAAAAGAAGAAGAATGTGAAGAAAAGAAGAAGAAAAGAGAAAATAAAATAAAGAGGGGAAAGAAAAAAACGTGAAAATGAAGTGTCAACAACAAGCCCAGCAGATCAACGAGGAAAAGAAATTTCACAATAACAAAAAGTGTAAAAGGAAAAGAAAGAAGCAGGTGACACTAGCCCTGTACCTAATTTGCGGTAGGAGATAGGAGCCAACCTCCTCTTCTCTCAATCTTCTCTCTGAATCATGATTAACGCTGCGTACATCTCTTTGCTCACGCAAGAATTTTGGCATGTCGACAAGCGTGAAAGACTCATGAAGTCGAATTTATGTAGTAACTCACGCCATTTAAAAAATATAATACATTCAAGAAGGAAATTATAATACTAGTTTTCCCAGCAGGTATAATCTAACCATGTGAATTCCAGTATTTGCCGTGCCATACACCAATAAAAGTTGCGAACGTAGACGCGTCGAAAAATTTAACGATCAAATCGAATTGGAAATTACGGATGTGCATAGGATTTAAATGGAAAATTGAGGAAGGCTGCAAGGCGAAGGAAGTTCAAGAGCTCGTTCTTAAATAACGGTCACATATGCTGAAACGTCTAATAAGAGGGAAAAGAAACCATGTTGCAGGAAGTTAAGAACCCACTTAGCAATTAAATCTCCTGATGTCGGAAGCGTGAAGAGCTTTAACGATCAACAACAGACAGCAATATTGCCTACATTGTGAGAGCGACAATTTTTATCGCTCTTTTTTCGTTTTTCCGGTTCTCGTGTGTATTTTCTGGCGAAACACTATATTGCACTTCTAATGGGAATGTTATCGCACATTCAGAAAAAAATATTAGACTCTAACATTTGTTCGGCGCGCCAGCATCCCACTCTAACAACACCCTACGAAACTCGACGATGGCAATCGCCAATTTTTTACACGACCCAAACACAGACATTTCTTAGAATTACACGCGCGAAAAGTCCCGCCTCGACAATGTGAATTTGGGGGTCACGGCGCGGTCCTGCGATTGAGTTTCCCACCCGCGTCGGTGCCAAATTCACTACGGCGCGAAGAATGCGTGGGAGAGTGTGAAATCGCAGGACATTACTTTCGGCCTGAGATGGCCCTCGGCCCTCTGCACCGAGAAGAGATAGCATCCAAAATGGACACTTTTCTTACAGTTAGAAGGGCATTCCGGAACATTCAACGGGGCGAATACGCTGAAATAGATTCACATCAGTACAATAATCATCTCTTTATGAACTTCTGAACCACATTGCAGGAGGAATGTAAATAACAAAGTACTACAAAACACTCAGAGATTTTCCTGATCGAATGTGATTTTATGAATGATACTCATATTACAAGGTTATTTGATTTTTAATTCAATGCCAGAATTTCTAGATCCAAATTCCCATTCTCTCGTGACATTCGTGTCCAAAAAAGTCAATGGCACTGGAGTTAGAGATGATGCAATTAGAGAAAAAGGAACTTATCGAAATGGTGAATTCCAATCCAAGGACGGCATGCCGAAGTTCGAAGGCAAGACATATAAAATCGAATGGTCGTTCGGATATAGTGGGGGAAATCTTCGAATATATATGATCGAATCGTGAAGAGAAGAGATACATGATCAAGAATAGCAAAGAACGTATAGATACCAGATGAGATAACTTGAAAAAAATTACATCAATAAATACAGACACAAACGTTTCAAAGTCATGGACATTCAAACGAATGGCATCACAGTAATCAGAAGTCATATATATATATATATATATATATATATATATATATATATATATATTTATAATGGAAAAGACCAATAATAATAAAAATTTTCGCGAAGGAAAAATTACAATTACTAGGAGTAAAATTTAAATTTAAAAATACTTGCGAAAAGTCCTAGATTTTAGGATTATTTGCTAGAGTCATATTGCTAGAGAAAATATTAGTTAATCTTTCGTCAGATAATGTAGAGCGTGCATCGAAGAGGGATGAAACAAGCATAACAGGTGAAGTGGAAAGGCGCCCACACCGGCAATGAGGTCAAAGGAACTATTACCTCCCCGCGTCGGCAGGATGACGGGAAGGCCGAGGCGCCACAGACAGAGCGCAGATGATATCGTCGAGGGACAAGGAAATCGCGGCACAGGGAGTGGGGAGATGTGGGAACAGATAGGCCGAGGCGCGGGGGCGGGGCGGGGGCGGCGGCCAGGTGTGAAGCCAAGCGCGCAGACATGGGGTGGGTCACGGGTCGCGACCCGCCGACGGCCGTGCGGCACGGCGCGGGATCGCCGCCTCCGGAGGGAGCGGCGGAAAAGGAAAGGATGGTGGCGAAGGCGGTGGTGATGGCAATGCTAGTACACGTAGGCGAAACGATGAGGAAGATATCGTTAGGAACAGCTATCGAAACAATCGCTGTGTCGAACAAGTCGGTTGAGGTGGTGACGACGGTGACACTAGTGGCATATGTCATGGTGGTCGTGGTGTCGTGATGTCGGCGGCGGCGGCGGGTGGAGGTTTGGGAGTGAATATGACGGTGGAGGCGGCCGAAGGCAGTGTGAGAGTGCGGTGGCAGCGGTGTAGGTGGGGCGGCAGTGGTGGCGGTGGACGTATTGGCGGTGGAGGTGGTGGGGTATTGGTGGGGCTGGGTATGAGTTCGGTAGTGGTAGTGTTAGCGGGGGCGTGGTGGTGGCTGGGGCGGTGGCGGTGGCGGGGGCGGGGCGGGTATGGGGGCGGTGGCGGTGGCAAAGGCGGGGTCGGCGTTTCAGGGTCCTTGGCCGCCCCCGCAGTGCTCGCTTGCTTCCGCGTAGAGAGGGGTCGGCAACCTCCTGTCGTGGGTGCAACAGACGAATACGTTTCTCAGAAGGAGATTCCGAAACATTAAACTGAATGGGCGGATACTGTGCATTAGATAATAAGTTTAAAAGCAGAACAATAATAATCTCTTTATGAATTTATTCTCAGAGACGCAATCCAGACGTGGCGTAGACGATTAAGTTCTACAATAACACTCTGAGGCTGGTCGAATATGATTTAATCAATAATGCTTATACAATATTACAAAGTTTTTTGATTTTTTCTTCAACGACAAAATTTCAATCCCATTTCTTCGCGATATTCGTATCCAAATAAGTCCATTGCGAAGTTTGTCCGCGAAATGAATTACTACTGCAGCCATCTGCTCCACTTGATGGGGTGACGTACGTGCAGATTCAGTAACGAAGATTCGACATTACAAATTCGTCACATAAACGTTACATAATCACATAATCAGCGCACCAAAACGTGTAGGGAATAGCTTGGAAGGGCAGGGCGTAAGAAAGCTGGCACTGCAGGTGTAATAGAAGCGATAAATAACATGAAGTTAAATCTCTCGTGTATATATACCTGCGGGCATATCTTGACCACAGAAACGCTGAAACTATTAAGAAGAATAGAGGTCTTACAATTCTTATATAGTATTCGAGTAAGCATCATTTCTCCGTTCGTCCGTCCGTCAGTGTGCGCGCGCGTCCACATATCACTCACAGTTGGCCTCCTTCCCAGCAAACCAACAGAGATAAATGAGGTGTCATTTGACGTGAGTCGGTCTCCTGGTGGAGAACTGATTGCTGATCAATCTAGAAGATTCTTAGAAATGTATTAAAATCGTGTTTTATGTTTTTAGCGCTGCGAAGTAGCGGCGGCTGTACAAACCACTAGCCACAACACGATGGAACCCAGGCGATGAATGCCACAGGTCGCTGGAGATTGTATCGGCCGGAAGTCGTTTATAGTATTCGGTGCAGGGCTTGGACCACTCGGAAGCAAAAGGTTTATTGTCACAGTTTCGCTCATTGGGGTAATTATCGTTTCATAGGATAATTTTGTTGAGTGTAGCATATACCAAAGTGCGAATTGCTTAACCCTCTTTCGTACTAAAACTTTTGTATTTTGTATTAAAACTTTTGTATTAATTATTATAATACAGTTATATAAGATTTGAATGGTGAGTTCTAGAGTAGAAGCTTGCAAATGTATAAATTTTCTTTAATAACATTTCAGGGAATATACGGATTACGTTCTCCAACACCTTATTCAGGGTGTGGATAGTGGCCGTATGCTAAAAGAACATAAGAGAAAAGGAGATGGAAACCCATTTTTTGTAGTTTTATTATGTATTTTTAATATATTATTTTTTACGTACTACTCTGAAGATGAAAGACCAGACAGCTATGTGTTTTTAGTTTATTTTTATTTATAACTTATGTAGTATAAAATTTGAAAACATATGAAACTATTTTAAAAGTTGTTTAAAGCGTTGGCGACGCCACATTCAACTAGAACGAGAATAATTTTGACATCGATTTTTCCATCGTAACAATTCTTTTACACATTTTGAAAAGTTAATTGCCACCAAAACCGATAGAGTAGACCAATCTCAATCAATGCCTTACGGCTCGAACGTACTACACTGGCGAGGTCGCAGATTCAATCCCGAAAAGGGGGCATATGTTTAACACATATGAATTTGTGGCGCCTACACATATGATTGTATATGTATGTCAGCTGCTCTGATCGTTTTCCGTGTTTGTTCTGGTCTCTTCCAAGCGAAGGACAGAGTAGCAAAGGATCGTGGACCATGCAATATTAATTCTTCATCATCATAATCCGATCATCTCCCCCAATCTCGAGCAGTGCCTTGGAGGGGATACGTCCTGAAACAATTCTATGCTAATAGATTTGGTTTAATGCTATTCAACGAATATTCAACGTTTATCTCACAAGTTTTTGTGATTGATGTTATTCAACATAGGGATGGCAAAAATATGGATGTTTTTAAAACAGATATTTAATTTTTTTTTTTTTTTTGAATGAGTCTTTGACCAGAAACATGAATGCTTGAAAAACAGATGATACAAATAAATTTTTCAGTGGCTAATTGTTTTGTGGATTTCTCATTTCTGAACAGCCATTGGCAACTGACACAGTTTTCGATCCAAAGGCGGAACGAAACCGTTTGCTATTCGCAACCTTTCTCCAGTGTTGTTCATTATTTTGATTATTTTATACGTGGTAATATCGTTCAACTGCATTTTGAACCTTGACTACACATAACATTGATTAGAAAATTAAGATTACAGTCAAATTTAAGGAAGAATAATATATTTAAAAATTTTTTAATTTGAACCAGGACGTTCTTCGAAATATTTTATCATACTTAAAACATCCATATTTTAAACATCTTTGTTTCTGTTGCTGTAATCATTGACATCGAAAACCTATCGGTGCTGCATCGATGTTTTGCATCACTATTCACATGAATGTGAGTGGGAGAGTCCGAGTAACAGAGCCATTGCCACTCGCAATCGCCGGCCTAGGAGATTGGTCGGCCGCGCCTGAGAAACGGCGTCGGAGGAACAGAGGTCCTCGCGCTGACCTCTGGATGCAGACGCTTACGTCTCGCGTGACTCTTGCACCTCCCGCACGCGCGCTGTTAGACGCCCTCCGCCCACTCCCGCTCGTTCCCTCGGGTCCTGCCTTCGAGACTGGGAATCGCCGCGCCGCGTGCCTGAGCGCGCGACGGCGCCGAGAAATGCGTTGGTCCGCAGCATCATTTCTCACAGGTCAGCCGCCAACTGCAGCGTCCAGGAAGCTTCCTCCCCAACGGCCGCACTTAATAATATGACGCGACACTCGAAGAATTTAGGCATTCGAACGGCGCACTCGGCTGGGGGATGCGCTTACGGAGCGGGCGCATCCGAGATCGGGGACGCGTAATTCTTCGCTCGACTGATTGATTGATTGATTGAATTTTTCGTGTTGCCGGGCGCGTCAACAGCTTAGGTCGTTAGTCCCGTTAGAGTAGGGCATGTTTTACATTGGGAGATGGCGGTGATCTTCCCCCACTGGATGGCGAGATCCGGCACCGACCGACCGTAGGCTAGTGGGGTTTCCCCCTAACCAGGACCCTCCCAGCAGCGAGGCACCGCCCCAATCGGTCAGGAGCTTAGAGCTTGTCCTGGCTGGGGCGATGTTTCATTGGTGGGAGATACATGGTTGGGGAAAGCCCCGCTAGCTGACTGTAGGTCGGCGCCGGATCTTACCATATCACATGGGAAGACCACCGCCACCTCCCGAGAAAAAACACGCACTACACGTACGGCACTAATGACCTTTGTAGTTCACGCGACCGGTATCACTAACTACCAACCATTAGTCCATAAGTGTAGTGCATATCTCTGGAGGTGACGGCGGTCCTCTGTCTCTTAAAAACTTGAGATCTGGCGCCGAGCGACACAATGGCTTACCGCGGTTCCCTCAATCGTGCCAAGCTCCAAACTCCCGACTAATTGCCCGTTGTGAGGCAGTGCATTGCCTGTAAGTATAAGTGTGTGTGTGACATACCGATATGTCACGTTAAAATAAACTAACATTTATTTGTAGACAATATGGTGGAACATGCATTACGAAATATCACGAGAGCTAGAGCTTAGCAACGACCGTGAATAAACAATGTAGTTTTTGTTTTTTCTAAATGCATTAAGAGATGGCTTGGTGACGAAAGTAGAAAATTTGGGATTGGGCGAAGAAGTTTAGACGGTCAGCTACACCAAAATATAACAAACGTATGGATTGGCTGGGTGAGAGAAGGACGGTCAAATGTTATGAAAAAAATGAAGGTAGTTTAATACGAAGTCTTCGAGGGATGAATCATGCAGGAAGATTTCATTCTGCTCGGAAACGCGCTTCTGAACTGATCGTAGATATTTTCATGTGGAAGCAATATTGAAGTATAAATTGGAACTTTGTCGGGAGTGGTAATCGAGTTCGGGACTATGTCATAGGACGTAATCGGGACTGATAATTTTGATAGTTTGAGACCAGCTTGGATAGGGGCAGAAGAGGATTTCGTGGAACTTTGGACTACGGCAAGCTCGCAAGATATTTCGACTGAGAAGTGTACGAGGGACATCAACGAAGAAAAGATAAGTTAACCGCGGTATAAATTGTAAATTGAAAGATATCTTGATCAAAGGCCTAAAAATTGTAAATTCACTCAATTGTTTGCTAAAAGCGTAGAAATAAACTTTGTTGAATTTTGTTCTTTAGAAAAGAAAGTGATTTTTCATTTAGTCAATCCAAACAGAAATGAACTAGGAATAGAATCATTCTATTTCAGATTCCCAGCTGCGCTGTATAGTCGGCGGATCCTATAATCCATTATAGAGGTAATAAGGATTATAATATATCGTGACCCATTGACCCAGCAAGCCGGACGCTAAGATCTTTAGCAGATATAAATGTAGAGAGAGAAAATTTTGGTATATCTCAGTGTGCGTGCTTGTAAAGAGAGAAGAGGGGTTTAGATGAGAAAGGAATGATCACGTGCGTTCCACGGCTTGTTTGGTAAAAAACTGCTCCTGCATTGTCCAGATATTGATGGGAGAAATCGCAGAAAATGTTCCAAATAACAATATTTTCATTCAAAATAACAATTACTTTACAATAACCATTTAAACAAGTGTTTTGGTTTTTACTTTGTTATAACAATATATTCTCTTTCATATGTCACCAGACCATTCCCAATCTCCAACTTTCCTCTTGCCTTCTTTCAATTATTCATTAGTACCCCTACGCTATTACCTACAACCCTATTCCTTATTCTGGAAAGATATTTTTCAAATTAAGTCTCAAAGAAGTAGTACTTTCCTTCCCCCTACCTACATTCAGCATATTAATCTTCTTCCTCAACCGCACATTTCTTACATAACTTATCACTATTTTCCTAATATCTATTCTTGCTCAACTCGCACACTAACCTGTATTTTGCAACAGTCCTTGCTGTATCGTTGCATTACTTCTTCAAAAGCTCATATACTTTTTTCCCTGAGCCTTATATATTTTTATATATAAGATTGGGAAATTATTATATATATTTTATTCTGAATTCCTTATCTTACCGTACATCTCTTGTTATTGTTACACATCTTTGTTGACCTCTATCCCCTCTTCCCTCCTCCTCTTAATCTCTTCTCTTGCGTGCCCTCTACCAATACACAATATCTCTTTCATTTTCTTACTCTGGCTTTTTCCCTGGCTTTCCTTTCGTAATCTCTACCCACGACTGTCACACTAATTCATTCCCATCCGTTAACTCATTCCATTCATTCAAGTGACCTAAATATACTTCAGCATCAAGAGAAGCACAATCTTTTATCCATGTTTCATTGAACTCGAGGACACATTGTAATTCGAAGGTCCGGTTACACAAATACCACGTTCGTATCAACATTGCAAGGCATTGCTGGCGATCACGCTGATGAGAAGAAGGGTGTGGTATATATGAATAAAGAGAATCGGGAAGTTAAAGAGGATGAGGACGTGGGGAAGTGAAGTGGAAGAAAATGGAGTGGTTAAAGTCTGTAGTAGGAGGTAGATGAACTGAGGAGGGGAGAGTAGGTGGAGGGGTTTGAGTAGTACGATGAAATGGAGATGATGTAAGAAGTGACGGTGGTTGAGTAAGGTAGAGAAGGAAGTGCAGAAAATGAAAGTCATGAAACTGGAGGAGGTTAAGGAAGATGTTTAATTGTAGGAGCTAAGGAGGCTGAGAACATCGAACTGTGGAGGGATGAAAAGGGGAAAAAAAGGGAATAGAAGGAGACTAATAATTAGAGGCATGTTTTGAGTGGGGTGGTGGGGAGGTAAAGGAAGCAGTGGTGACGATGTAGGCGGCGCTAGTTGCGCTGGTGGTGGTGAAGTGGATTTTGGTTGATAGTGGTAAAGGTGATCGCGGCTTTGATGGAGATATTGGTGGTTGTGCTGGCGTTGGTGTAGTCGCTGATGTTTAAAAGGAAATGATGCAGGAATTTTCAAGTGGCGTGTTGGATGAGTTGTTTTAGAAGCATAAACTGTATTGGCATTTTCGTATCGATGTGGTTAGTGGTGGTGACGCCCTTGATGATAGAGGAGGTAGCGCAGGTGAAGGAGGTAGTAGTGGAATTTGGAAGGGAGGTGGTGATAGTGTTGGTGATGGAGGGATATGATAGTGGAGGTTTTGGTGATGGAAGTAGGAAGGTGGTAGGTGGTGATGTTGGTGATGGAAGTAGAGAAGGTAGTGGTGTTGGTGATGGAGGAGACGACAATCAAAGTGGATGAGGTGGTGGTGATGATGAATAGTGGTAGTGATGAAAGTGGAGGTAGTGACGGAAGTGGAAGTATAAATGTTAATGATGGAGGTGATTGTATGATGGAGAAGGTGGTGATGGAAGTGAGGGTGATAATGCTGGTGGTGGAGGATGCGATAATGGAGGTGTTGGTGACGGAGGGATAAGAGGTAGTGATGGAAGTGGAGGTGGAGGTGGTGGAGTTGGAGGTGGTGGTAGAAGGTGGTGATGGAAGTGGAGGTAGAGGAGTTGGCGCTGGAAGTGGAAGCGGGGGTGGAGAAGTCGGCGACGGGGCCCGGGGCAGCGCCAGCGCCGAGCTCACGCGCGACCTCCCAGCGCTGGTTCCGGATGCGGCTCCCGCGTCGCGGGGCGTTCGCTGGCCCGCACGTCCCCGCCGCCGCAGCGCCGCGCGTGTTCGCGTGCGTGCATTCGCCGTGCGTGGCGACCGCCTCCGCTTTAGTCCTGTCTCCGCCACCGCCGCCGCAACAGCTGACGCCGCCGCGGTCTCAGTTGGCGCCGCCTTTGTCGTCTCCATTGCTGCCTCCTTTGGTATCTCCATTGCTGCTTACGTCCATGCGTCTCCATTCGTCTTCGTTGGAGTCTGCGTTGACTTTGTTTTGCTGTAGACTCCGCTATACGCCGTGGTCTCCGTTACGTGTTGTAGTCTCCGTTATCCACTGTGATCTCCGTTTTCCGTAGTTGTCTTCGTTATACGCTATAGTCTCCGTTACATGCAGTAATCTCCGTTATTCTCTGTAGTCCTCATTATCGGCTGTGGTCTGTTATCGGCGTAGTCTCCGTTTGCCTTCGTAGTCTTCGATATCTGCTATAGTCTCCCTTATGTCTATAGTCTCCGTTATTCCTGTAGCCTCGTTATCCGCTGTGTCTCAGTAATCAGCTGCAGTCCTTATTATGTTGAAATCTTCCAGAGTTTGCTATAGTTTTCTTTATCTGCTGCAGTCTCCGGTATCTGCTGCGAACTCAGTTGTCTTATCCCTGATGTCACCACTATTGTTTCTGGTGACCTACCCATTTTCTCCATGTCCATTGTCTCTGGGGCCACCTCCATCGTCTCTGCTCGAAAAGCGTGACGTCTCTGGTACCGTATCCCTGATCTCTTGGGCCGCTGTGATTCTCTCTTGTGTCAGGTGTTTCGATTTCCACCTTCATGCTCGTTTCATAAATCATTTGCATTCTCTATCTCCACTGGATGATACCACTTTTCTTTAAATTTCCACTACCTCTCTCGTCATCTCTACTGATGTCTCCAAGGATATATCTCAAGTAGGTAACTGAGGACATCTTTCGTCTTCACCTCCTTTGTCGGGACTGTTTCCGAGACTAATTGCTTTGTATGACCTTAGAACTAAATTCGATCTTCTGGATGTAACTGTACCATTGATCACTACTACTTATATTTTCTCGTCAGATTTCATGCAGTAAAATACTACTTCTTCCCTGGTGTCATGTGCCTATTGCTTGAAGTGTACTTATTGAGGGGGTAGTAATTTAATAAAAAAAAACTAAAGAAGCTCATTTGAGGTAACTCTAGCGGGTCGCATTGATTTATTAAAAAATTAATATTTTGATTCACCGCAAATAATAACTTCTCTTTATCATCAACGAAAAGATGCAGATGTGCCCATTTTGCCTGGAACACTAGACACTCATCTGTAATTTTCTTTTAGACACAGCCATTACGCTAGAATTGATAACTTATGAATGCAAACTAACTGGAACGAAGTGAAGCAGTCTGAGACCATATTGACTGCAACTGGCTATGGTTCATCAACGACCAGTTAACCTTCTGCTTATTAGAACGAGTTCGAAACGAGTGTCACTAGTGTCGTGAATGAATTCAGACACCCTGGTTACTGTTTCTTGCACAACTCCCGAAGGTCATCCCAAAAAGTAAATAGATACAAGTGAAATCTAGAGGTGATACAACACATACTTTCTCGCATTATTTCTAAATTTGAATATTTAAAAATTGAGATAGTTCAACAAAAGTGAGACTTGCGCCATTCACTTACGAGTTCCTTATTCTACCCGTGGAAAAAATTGCAGAGATTGTCATGAAAATGTTTTTTTGGACATTGTATTAATTTGAAGCACAAATTGCTCGAAAACTACCAGTTTCTTAAAAAAATTGTACATGATCTTCTTTAATGATTTGTTTTTTTATAACAGGCTTTGTCTAAGGTAAAATCCCTATCTTCAATTTATAGTTTTTAAATGATAACTTTTTGCAATTTTCGAAAATATGGAGAGTTTGCCAAAAATGGTACTGCGCACCATATCTTTTACCGTCTTTTGATACATACGAGAACAAAATTTAAAGAAGAATTTGGACCTTTTTTTCAGAAAAAATGTTTAAAATAAATTTAAAATTGCCTATATTTTGCAAAACATTACACAAAAACTATTCATATTTCCAAAAAATTAAAATTAAAAAACCCAAAAAAAATTTCCAAAAAAGAATTTCAGATTATGAGACATGAACTATTGTTTTAAGTGGTCTTACGCCGAGGACAACAATTTAATCAAAAACTTCGGTGGCTATTTTTTAGAAAATTTTGAAAATGTTTTTGAGGCTTTATGTAAAGTACCCTCAAAATCTAGATATCCGTTTGAATCTTCCAGAGCCTGGAGTTACAACACTGATCGTGAAATATCAATTTTAGAGAAAATCGGCTGAACGGTTTAGGAGCTAATGTTGATCACAGACGGACGGACAGATGTTTTGCCGCTAATAGGTTTTTCGGTATCAAGGACACACACAACATGAATTATGTCTACACAGCGTGTCAGAGAAAGTAATTCACTACATATAGCAACTGGATTTTTCTAGTTTTTCGTTACCAGAGCTCGAAACTAAGAGTTTTTCTGCCGAAACCTCGTCGTTTTCCGACGCACGATTTCATAAATTTCTCTTCTTAGGAAGTAAATGCGACAGAATAAAAATGCTTTTTTACCTTAAGTTAAAAGTAGTGTTTGTAGGTCATGAAAACTTAAACAACGGGCCGCATAGTCTTTG
Source organism: Teleogryllus oceanicus (assembly GCA_964035755.1). Classification (NCBI taxonomy): domain Eukaryota; kingdom Metazoa; phylum Arthropoda; class Insecta; order Orthoptera; family Gryllidae; genus Teleogryllus; species Teleogryllus oceanicus. Next base: position 128,331,877 of record CAXIVR010000005.1, on the reverse strand, counting down.
AAAGAAGTATTTGTTTGCGGGCCGCCAAAAAGGAAGCCATGGGCCGCATGCGATACACGGTCTGGTGTCAAACATTTTTTTATATCTTTACCAAGATTTGAAAACCTGCTACCAGGACGGATTGAGAAACGAATTTTGAAGCTGAAATTTCTAAACGTGTCTAGTTGTTTAATCATCAAGTAATGAACGAGGTTACCCTGCTCAAAGCTATACCACGACAACCAATCGTATACCTGGTTTGCGATAAGTCGCTTTAAATCCCCGTTTTTTCCAAATCCTTTTATTTCTCTTGTGAATCGGTGCTTTGCTTTATGAATCGTAACACACACAAAAAAAGGTCAATAAAGCAACGGACAGGGAATGACCAACGGTGAATTCTTGAAGAACGATATCTCACTCCCCGACTAGGGATCGGCAATTTATGCTCCCAGTTCTAACTGTCCATCAGTGCGTTACTCGCTGCCGCAATTAAACGACCTGGCCGGAGGCTGTGATGTTTTGCAATGATCGCGACCGCGTGGAAGGCGCGGGGACACGTCAGCGACTTCTCAGAACTTCAAGTCACGCCGCACTCTCACGCAAAGTCCCCTTCCGAGACCATCACCGCAAAACCCAACGTAAGCTATGAACATGATTAATTTCATTCATGAACGCATTCACCACGTGAAGGCTTGAAATTTGGCTGCAACCGCTGAAGTGGTAAATGTGACAAAGACGTTTTTTCATCATGAGAAATAATACGGTATTATTTAATAGCCTAACTATTTAAAATTCGTTTATTGTAATTAAAATTTTTATTCTACAATGAATGTAAATTAATGAAAGATATGCACTAATTAAGTAAAATAAGTGATTCATTTCGATTTCATCCAATATGATCAAAGAGGCGCAATCTAACCGTGTGGTTAGAAACAGTTTGCACTTTTGAGAACGGCATAGAAGGACAAAACGAAGTGATGAATTTTATAAAATTAAAAAATAATTACAATGCGTGATGTCAAAAACTCATGCATCCAGTAAATTAACACATGAAAAATGAAGGGTAGAAGTGTGGAGGGGGGACGTGTCTACCAATGTGTGACTCAAACGTATCTCTACAAGGGATACGATTAAATTTTTTGCCGTAATCTAAAAAATGAACGTATTACGTTTTCGGACGTAGTATTACATGTTAGGAAGGTCTCCTTTCAGCCTGTAACACGGCTTGTCAGAAACGCTGAAAGATGCTTTCCAGGGTGAATCTTTTTCACTTTCAAAACCATTATTCAAGGAGTATTTGTTTTTTAGAGATTGTGTTCTTTTAGGAAACTTTTTGGTGCCTATCTATTCCATTTTTTTGAGCTTTTCGCTCGCCTCGGCACTCTAGCTATTCAGAGCTTCCCGTTTCATATGACTCTGTAACCTGTGAGCCCGTCGCCGTAAAGCTCATAAAAGTGTTTTGTAATAAAAAAACACTTAAATTAAATGTTTGAACTTGCAGTATAATTTCCAGAGTAACATGTTCGGGATCATGGGAGGGAGCCAGGAGGGAGCATGTTGGGGAACGTACGGGAAGCTAGTGGTAGTTCATTGCCTCATGAATTCAAAGTCAAGTGAGGAATCCATAAAAATGTGCGAGTATATCACAAAAATGCAATTTATGGTAAGAACATTTTATGGAAATTTAACAGAGGAAAAATCTATTCCTAGAACCAGAAAATTGTATCCTGACCTATACTCAGCATTTTAAATGCAAGCAACAATGAACACGTCCTTCGCTAAAAATAAAATGCGAGTAATTAATCCAAATGTATTTATGTGGAATTACAATTACATCTTAATAAGTAACTAAAAAAGTTTTTTCTACCGCAGACTATGAAACAAGGAATTGACTATTACACACACACACACACACACACACACACACACACACACACACACAATCAATGTAGACTCGACCCAAGGCAAGGGTTGCCCCAAGAACGCACAAGGAGCAATCGAGGCGGCATTTGTCATCCGCGATAACGCGCTCAATTTCTGTCATGTCCCCAATGGTGAATGGGCGGAAGAGCGTTGACGCGAGCAGCGCTCGCAGCGGCCGCAGATCGCGCGCGTGGGAAGAGTTGGAACCTGCGGGCCTCTCGACGAGCCGGCCCCAATCCGCGCTCCAAGGAAAATCGTGAGAGGCGTCAACGCAGCCCCTTGCTATGATTGATTTTTTTCGTGTTTCCGGGCACGTCAACTGCGTTGTTCATTAGTCCCGTTAATGTAGTCCATGTTTTTTCTCGGGAGATGGCGGTGATCTTCCCCCGCTGGATGGCGAGATCCGGCGTCGACCTACCGGCGGCTAGTGGGGTTTCCCCTAACCAGGACTCTCCCACCAGCGGGCACCGCCCCAGCCGGGACAAGCTCTAAGCTCCCGACCGGTCCCGGAATATGTGGTAGTATAGTGCATGTTAGTGTAAGTGTGTGTGTAAGGGGAGAGGATAGGACAAGGAAGAGGAAGGACAGATCGCGCACGGTCCGTGGCCAGTTTGGTAGGGTACTGCCCCGGCATTCACCTGGTGTTGATCGGAGAAACCACGGAAAACTACCGATCAGAGCAGCCGACCGTTGGTATTCTCCTCCAGACAGTGGCTGAATTCAACCTAGTTTTATAGTCAGTGGCTATGATCGCGCACGGTCCGTGGCCAGTTTGGTAGGGTACTGCCCCGGCATTCACCTGGTATTATATATGTTATATATATATATATATATATATATATATATATATATATATATATACACACACATATATGGTTATTTCACCTGAAGCAATATGGGTGCAGCATAAACTCCTTTTTGGATCACAGCTTTCTGCGCTTTGTTTTTTGTTTGTTTTTTTGTTATTTAAGGTTGCATCAACATATAGGTCATTGGCGACCACTTTTGGAGTTCACGTTATGGCAATTGTGAAGATGAAACGATATGGTAATGATAAGGGGTGAGAGGACGAACACAAACACAATGATGTCCGAGGAGGGACTCGAACCCGCGACCCTTCGGCCAAGATCATTTAGACATTACTGCTTTAGCGATCTCGGCTACCAGGCCGGCTTTCCTGTGCTTCGAATATTCAATTATTCCACATTAACAACTTTTAGGGTACGTAAAATAATTATATTTTACGTGTCTTCGTCGATTAAGTTTAAAACATATTTTTATCTGCATGCGACTCTTACAGATTAAAATGTGTTTTAACTATTTTTTACAATAAGAACTTGTATCTATCGAAATAAAAAAGATACATTTATCACAAAAAGTAAGAAATTTAAAAGCAGGGGAAACCGAGAGAATCTCGGCCTACCAAGAGCTCGTTTTGTTCACAGCAAATACAACAAATATTCTGACGAATCTCGGGTCCCAACGCTGGAAAGCAATGCGCTACCTTTTAGGCCTCCGATGATATTAAGATCACATCTGGGATATCCCATTTTGAAGGACTGAAGTGAGCAGCTGTGGACAAAAGGCTACGACGGCAGAAGCAAGGCGTAGCCTCCTGACTATGAATGAATTATTCTACCAGCCACAATAAGCGACCCGCATCCCGATGTTCGAGCAACTTTCCATCTCCGTCGCCTCCCACTCTTTCTTCCCCTTCACCTGCGACTTCCGCCCTTTATTGGCTCGCGCCTCTGCCCCCCCTCCCTCGAGCAGCCATCGTGTGCGAGTTACGTCCTCCAGGGATTTAATTTTTTCGCCTCATTGTGAGGCCGCTCGTACGTCGCAGCATAATCGGTCCATTAATCGCAAAGCGACTCTCGCAACAAGAAATATGGCTGGAGGGAATCTACATATGCAATACATGCAATTTGTCCCCTGATCGGCGGCACTGGTGGCAGCCAAGGAACGGGCGGTGAAGAGGGAGGGGGTTGTGGATACGACGGCACACGCGGTGGTGGTGGTGGTGATGGTGGTGGTGATGGTGGTGGCACCGGTTGTGGGGATGCGAAGTGATACGTGGTGATGCTGGGGAAATGGATCGGTGGCGGCAATGGAGGTGACAGTGCGGCGACAGCATTGGAGGCGTCAACTGATGTCACCACGTAGTACTCTTTATCCTTATCTGCCTGAATTATTTTTTAAAAATTTGCTTCGCAACATTGTATTTTTCTCAAAATTTTGAAATGCAAAAATTGACACCCTGTAGGATGTTATGGAGAACGACATGAAGTTCTCATTGCATTACTGCAACATTTTAAGTTGAAAGTTTGAACTATCTACAACTTCGTACAGCGTGCTCATATGCGCATGCTAGGCAGGTAAGGGTGACTGATGATATTGCTGCAGAAACAATGTAGTTGCCGAAATAGAAAAGATGAGAAATGATAAGGGCATAACCAGATTTTACATGCTTTGCCCTACAGAGACCGCACTTTTCACCGAGTTTTATTATTCAATTACAACGAAATCCGTGAAATGTGTTCTAGTGAAAGTTAATATGACGAGCAAATTCTTATCTTAAGAAAGGTAAGAAAATTATTAAAAATATTCTTACTGAAGATTAAATAGTTTTCGTTCTTTCCAAATAGAATACGCTGGATTATGACGTTGCGTCATTAATACAATTGTATAATTGTATCCGGGTCGAATCTTCAGAGTGCATACCAATTGATTCTGCCTGATCGCCAAAATGTAATAAACTTAAATATTATTAACGTGATAGAAATTATTATATATTGTATTAAAATATGTTTAGTGATATTTTATTTATTAAATATTATTTACACAAATGTCTTCAACATTTTTCGATCTTTCAAAACTGTGCCCATTGGACTGTGTTCATTGCGTCTTTTACAACAATTGTATAAGGCGGAGAGGCTGGAAGGCAATTGTATTAGCGCCGACAGGCAGAGTTACTTCAACAGTGTTTCGCACCGGTGATGCACCTGACAGGAGATGCCTCCATTACCGTAATTGCTCACCACATAAATCACTTTCTCTTGGTTAGGTGTTATGAGCATGAATATGGAAATAATTCATTATCGTGGCACGCTCGTGAAGTTCAACGACAAATGAAACCAAATGAATCAAAGAAAGGAATGAAGCTTGATATAAAACTTGAGTCTTTGCACAGAAGAGATTTTAGAAAATTGTTTTTGGTCGAAGATTGAAAACAAAACTTACAACATCCGCGTGTTTCTACGTATACATTAGCCGATTACATCTGGACATAATCTAATCTAACCATCTTAAGTATTGTTCTTAAGATCATCTAAGTGGCGTGGATAACGATTAGGTTGTTTTCTTGGTAATGGTTTTGAGTGTTTGACAATAGCGATTACAAAGATGGAATTGAATAGTATGGATTTAGAGGTAGTTGTGTCGTGGTGATGGATAATGGTGGACTTGGAAATGGCAGTGGAGATAGAATGATGAAAGCGAAAACCATTGAAATAAATATGCTAGTGACGGAGGAGATGGACACTGATGAAACGGAGAAGAAAATAGTGGTAATTCAACAGAGTTGGCGGTGGAGATGGAGTCATGGATGTGGAGGGGAGAAGATAGTGGCTGTGGAGAAGAGGGAGGGAGGGGAGGAAGGGGTGGCGGGGGAGTCAGTGGGGTGGGGGAGGGCGAGAGGAGTGGGATGTGGATGTAGTGGCCATGGAGATGGACGAGGCAATGGAGATGTAGTTGGCAGTGAAAATTGAGGTGTCAGGGGGGGAAATTGGTAGAGGCAGAGGGGGGGAAAGATGAGATGAGAGGAGATGGAAGTCCGTAAAGTAAACAACCAAGCTGCAGGTGGTAACAAAGACGGAAGTGACTACGGTAGAGATGTAGATTGTGTCGGTGACGAATTCGGAACAGTCCGTAAATCCTGTCACATGTGCACTGCGCGTCGGCCTCTGCGGGAGGCCCGGTGACGATGGTGGTAACTAGGGGGCGGATTTTAATGACCAAAATCATCAAGAAAATGCTCTTAAACTGTTTTTAAAATGCCCTAAAATCAAAGAAAAATGATGTTAAAACTTTAATCAAAACCAGTTGAGGCGAACAACTCAAGCTGTTGGGAATATTATTCTTGTAATCGAGGCTTCTTCCTTTCGTTCAAGTGAACTAAACTTCTTAAGTTTTGTTTTGGACTGTTTACCAGGAAATCTCTGTCTTTGTTATCCCGAAATTGGCCGAACCGACAGTGCCACTGATAGGCATTACTGGAACCTTAGATTACACATTTACAACGGCTAACATTACAGTTTCTCAGCGAAGAAACCGAATAATGTACTCAGGGATTCTGTGGAGAATTTGTAGCATCTTGCAATTATTATTTGAATCAAGTACCATTAAAATTATCGGTTAAATCAGCGAAAAAACTTAAAAAATGATGGGAAAAAGTAAAAAATGACTTATTAATCAAAATCGATGAAACCTGCAAAAAAAGTCACATAGAAATGGATCAATTCCTTTTGTGATTATATAAAATTAATGTCTATACTAAAATGCATTGTTCTAAAGTGAAAAGAAAAAAACTGACTTTTCATTCAAATCCGCCCCCTCGTGGTGACTGAGCGCGGCGCGGCGGGGGGCCTGAGGGGGGCGGGTCGCATTGTCGCGCCGCTCGGGGTCTCTAACCTTTGCCTTTGTGAGGCCCCTTCCTTCCTCCCGACGCCCCCCGCTGCTGCCGAGCGGCGCGCGCGCCAGCAAGAACGGGCCGAGAAGTCTCATTACATCAACATGAGGCGCAAATGATTCGTAAATGGTGGACTCTCCTGCATACAAATTTAACAGTTAACCAGTTGCGTAAAAGGAAGGAGGTGGTCGGCAAGCTGGGGAGATACAGACCGCCAATGTTGCCGCCACTGCCACACGGTAAGGAACGCTGTAGTAATGGGTGCAACGGTGGTGACATCGGAGACGACGGTCACGGCAGTGATGGCGGTGGTGGAGGGGGTAGCGGTTATGAAAGTGTTGGTGGTGATGGAGGTGAAGGCAGTGATGGTAATGAGGATGTGACGACGGTGGTGGCGGTGATAAGAGTTGAGGGCAACGATAGTGGTGACGACGGCGATGAGGCTAACGATGGTGAGTGCGGTGATGGCTGCGACGTTGGTCACTACAGAGGGCGGATGGGAGATGTCGGGGCGGAGGTGAGAGTGGTGTCAGCGGTGATAGCGGTGAGAGTGATTCAGCTGTGACGGCGGCATCGAAGAGACGCCAGTATGGCAGAGATGGCAGTGGCGACGATGTGGACAGTGGGTGTCTTGGATAAAGGCCACAGACATTTAAAAGTGTGTACAAGTTTAATTGACAAAGAATATACAGTAATTACATTGTGCTCCGTAAATACTCACTTTCCGGTATTTCCCAACCGCCCGCCTGTGAATACACCACATATTCTAGTGAGGCCCCGCCTCGAGTGCACGCTTCTACCGCGTCACTCCTGTGACTCTTATCACCCATGCAGCGTACGAACCTGCTCCAGCCTGGGGGTAACTTTTGCGCAAAGCGGGAGGTTTCCAAGTTCAAAACCAGCCGGCCTAAGCGAGTCGGTGCCTTTTTATACCTCCGTCTTGCCGACACTTGACGGCCGTTGAGCGTGGGGGAGGGAGGTTTTCATCCTACCCCTTAACCGTCCAAGCAACGCCGGTGTCTAAATATATCCGTACCCCAACGTTGTGCAAGTATCCGTACACCAACAAATATCCGTGACGCCAGGTTATTTTGCTCTCAGGTATGCGAGTATTCCGATTTCCTCCCTCGTAGAGCCGTCAAAGTGACACTACGACGGTAAGTAAGTGAGAGCCAAGATGGCGGTGAGGTCTGTGAGAGAGCAGAGGTCGAATATCGATGGCGGCCCTGACAGTTTTGATGGGTTCTACGGAGGTGACAGAGATAACGCTGATGGAGATGAGGGGGAGCATTATTACGCAGGGGGTGACGTGGCAGTTGGGGCAGAGTTGGCGCTGGAAAGGTAGGGTTGGATGCTGGAATCAATAGCGGTGGGCCAAGCAACACTTCCATCTAGGAAGTGATCTCGCGGCGGTGCGTCACTGGTCGCCTTAGTGGAGGCGGAAGTGACCCAAGAAGCAGAGTAATCAACCATGAAGAAGCAAACAAGAAGCCACCTCAAGACGAAGTTGTCCAGGAAGAGGGTCGAAAATGGGAGCGGATGTATTTACGTGAGCAATATCACGAAGTCCAAACTGAACGATGCCCATCGTGAACTTCAAACTACTTATTTGTATATCTTCTCCACATAATACTCCACAGGAAATATTCAACAATCATCTACAGATATTGTTTAAATAAGCGAATGGCGTAATCACAAGGAAAAATATAAGTATTAATATAAATAAGAATCTAGCTGACCGGAATCCCTTGATCCGTTGTTTCCCCGACCAACACCAGGCAAATACCCGAGCAGTATCCTAACAAATGGGCCACTGTTCGCGCGTGATCTTTCCTTCCTCTACCTATCCGCACACCTTTCTTTCACATGCTTACACTCACATGCACTCCATTACCACACCTGCCGGGATACCAGTCCCGAGCGATGTCACGCTGGTGAGGGATATCTGGAGACGTGTGGGGAAAATCCCCTCAAGTTCATGAGTAGGTCGGCGCTGGATCTCGCCATCCAGCGGGGAAGATGACCGCCACCTCTCGCGAAAAAATGCAAAAATATTCAATCAAAATGATCGTATGTATTTCTGCACATCACATGGTGATATTGTGTTATACATGTGGTAAGTGAAAGGAACGAAGGAAGTCAATGGATAGATGGAGGCAAATGTGAATCTGAGGTGGATTCGACTGGTGCAGTAGCGGGTGCGTGCGACGCCTTGTCTCTGCGGCGAAGAGTTGCGCGTAACCGACGTCCTCGAATGCACAACCTTTCGCTTCTTCCCTGGCACCCGTTACCTTATCTCACTGTCCCCATCCACTTCTTTATTGATATACTTATTTACCTATTACTTAATACTTATTTATTTATTATTTAGTAATTCATTTACATATTTATTAATTTTTACTTACGTTGGGCAGAAGATATTTGACTGCCTGCTCCCCCCTCCCCGCCCCCAACAGTCGCCAGTGAGTCCCGCGATCTGCATCCCAGATCTCCTATCGTCGGCCCCGGGCCGCGCCCGATTCTCCCCTGCCCGCGCGCCCCGCACCGGCACCACCGCCGCTGTCATCGCCCCCGCCGCCCCCGCCTCCGCCCCTGCCCTCACCCCGCCTCCGCCACCACCTACGCTCCCCCTGAGTTACCGCCTCCGCTACCGCTGCCGCTGCCGCCCCCCCCCCCTCCCCCGCCGCCGCCACCGCCGCCGCCGCCGCCGCCGCCACCGCCGCCACCGCCACCGCCACCGCCACCGCCACCGCCACCGCCACCGCCACCAGCTCCGTCTCCGACTGAACCGCCGTCAACGCCACCGCCACCGCCACCACCCATATCTCCACCTGCGCCACCTCCGCCTTCGCCCCCGCCACCAGCTCGCGCTGCACCGGGGCGCTGTTGACAAGGAGGCGCGGTGATTCTCGGAGGCCGACCGACCGGTAGGAGAGCGGGCAGGCGGGCAGGCTGGCCGGGTGCGCGACAAAGGCGCCGCCATGGAAATGTGGACCGAGCGCGCGCATCCGGAAGTGACCTAGCGACCAAGCGCCGTCGCCGCCCGCGCGGACCCCACCTCGCCTCGCCTCGCCGCGCCGCGCCGCGCTGTCAGCTGTGCCCAAGCGACCCATTTTCTCTTGCGTCACGCATGCGGTAAGGTACATCTGTCGCGGGTACACTGAAGACGGGAGAACCGCGTGTCGTTGCCTCTTTTGGACTGGTGTTCTTGGACTCTGAATCTTAACTGCGTGTACATCGTTAAGTCCAAGGTACTACAAAAATAGTAAATGGGGACTGTGTTAGGTTGGTGAAGAGACGAACAGTACAAGGAAAGTATTCACGACAGCTAATCAATGCAATATTTGAATCAAAAGAAGAACTAGTTACCCGTACTGTACTTCATACTAAATGTTTTTAACTTTTCAAAGCATTCTACGCATGGATTTTTCACATTATTTGACATTGTTTATTACACGAACTGGAAAAATTGTTTTCATCTTTCTTAAATGGATATGGTGTAATTGTAATTAAATTTATACAGAAAAAGTTGGAAAAACAAAGTGACTGGTAGCAGCAAAAATGAAGCTGAACAAACAACAAAAAATGGTTTTTCAAAATGTAACACGCATACAGCTCAAAAACAAACAAAGAAAATACCCTCGATTGACACTGGGTTGAATTAAATATTTTAACAAATCCAGTCTTGACGAAAACTGCAATAATTGTACCTAGACCACTGCTTTACTTACCAAAAATATAAACAAACTTGTGATTACATAATTCAACACGTGAATAGCAAACACTTAATTGTGGACATCATATTCCTAGGACCCTTGTTGTCGTATGACGTCACTTGTGTCATAAGCTGTGACGCACCGAGTATGGAATTCAGTGGTTCGCGCACAATGAGAATAGGCGGAAAAACACAATCAAATATTTGCATTTTTAGCCAAAATCTACACTATTTCATTGTTTTGGGAGTTTTGCCCGAATTCCTGTGTGTCTAAGGAAACCATACACTCCTCTCACAGGATCATAGTCTGCAGAGTTTCCTTTTAATTTCTGCGCGCATTGGAAATTAGTAACAGTTGTAGAAAAAAGACAGAGAAAAGTATAAAAAGATAAAATAACATAGGGAAATTGAATACATTGATCGTGAAGGAAAGAGTGTGTTTAAATTGCGAGAGATAAACATTGAACAGTATGAAAAAAATGTGTTAGTGAATTATTTGAAGCAAGAAATATTACAGATCAAGCGAAAGGAATTAAACTAAGAAGGTCTACATAAAAATAGAACAAAAAAATATATTCAAAAAAAGGAGGAATAACCAAAAGGTACAGTGTTTCTGTACTTCAACAATGAGGAGGAAAACTGCAAAGAAAGGCAAGAAGATCAAAGAAGGGAGAGCCGACCTCTTGTAAGGCGTGCCTAAAAAGAACTACACAATATTTACGAAATTAATTCGCGTTTTCATTGTGACCTTTTCACCGACGTTAGCGCCGCCGTTCACACGTCCACCGCCGCCCGCCGCCACCGCCGCCGCCACCGCCGCGTTCAGATCGTGGCCGCCCTAACTGGAACAAATCAGACGGCCCGGCAAAAACGGCGCCTGTGTTGACGCCGCCCCGATTACTCGCGTCTTAATGGCCCATAATTCTAAGCACAGGCTCCGCAGCCGACTCCGCCGTCACCATCTCTTCCTCCACTACCGTCTTCTCTTTCCCCTCCTCAGCGGCTACTGTCTCCGAAATGTCACCAAGGACTGGTCAGACTAGCTTCACGTGCACTTCTTTAGGAACTTGCCCACCCCTCTTGTATCCTCCTCAGTTCCTACGGCTTGCCCTTTCTGTTCTGAGAGTTACGACTTTCCTGACCCCGGAGTTCTGGTTCGTAGAAACACTCCCAACCACCCATAATCATTTCTAGATTTTGAAGTTTTAAGCAAATACCTACTTTACTCGTGTGATATGGACTCTCTAAATTAATTATAAACACATTTCATGACTAAATGATATCAAAAAGCAACATCTCTAGAACCTAAAATATTTATTTTTCCAATTTGGCCTAAAAGTTCTTTATACAAAATGCATGTTTGGTATAGTTGAAACTGCTGATAATAAACTCGAATGTATTTCTAGAAACCAATTGATTATTAAACTCAAATCTCTAGTAAATTAAAATTCAGGATTACTTCAATGGCGCTCTGCATTAGGAGAGAGCGAAAAAAGTACTAATACCATCAGTTTTGTCAAAACGCACAGCTGTCAGAAGATATGAATTAAAATTTTTTGCTTATAAAAACCGAGAAAAACTTTACTGATAATTTGCACCTTTATAATTTATATATTGGTCCATATTAATAGTTTATGTTTATGATTTTAATAAGACAGCGATGTAAAATGGGATGTACACTAAAAGTTATTTTCGCGTCAATTTGTACTGCTAAGTTAATAGAATTATCAACCTTTCTCGTCTTTTAAGAAACAATACTAGGTTCCGAAACTACGAGATATTGGAAGCTGAAATATTTGATACCAATTCATTGTCCGTCAATTTCACTGGCCACCTTGTCTTGTTTCCCCTTTCACCTGTGCCACCAAAATCGTTTGTGTCACCCATCTTACCGGGAGCGGTATCTCAGTGCATCAACTGATGTCACTGCAGCGCCTCTGACCGGGACGTCCTAGGTTCGAGTCCTGACGGCGGCAGGATTTTCGACTCTAGCTTTTCAGCTAGGTCGGATTCAGTCGCTGCCTGTAGGAGAATTCTAGCGGCCGGCTGCTCTGATCGGTAGTTTTCCGTGGTTTCTCCGATCAACACCAGGCGAATGTCGGCGCGGTACCCTACCAAACGGGCCACGGACCGCGCGCGATCTGTCCTTTCCATTCCTTGTCCTATCCTCTCCCCTTACACACTCACTTACACTAACATGCACTATACTACCACATATCTCGGGAGACCGATCGGGAGCTTAGAGTTTGTCCCGACTGGAGCGGTGCCTCGCTGGTGAGAGAGTCCTGGTTAGGGGGAAACCCCACTAGGCGAAGGTAGTTCGGCGCCGAATCTCGCCATCCAGCTGGGGAAGATCACCGCCATCTCCCGAGAAAAAAACATGCACTACACTAACGGGACTAATGACCAGAGCAGTTGACGCGCCCGGAAGACGAAATCAATCAATCAAACAATCATCCGTCCGTTAAGACTCGGCTGCATCTCCTCCACATTCCTCCAGCTCCTCCCCTATTGTATTGTCACCGTTTCCCCCACTACGTTTGCCACTTTCTTCTTCATCGCTACCGTCTGGTAGAGTTACCAGTGTTCCTTCGACCGCAGCGCCGGCAGCCTGAGTTTGAAATACGACGCCTTGTCTACCACGTCGTTTTTTCGCCCAGCAGCGTTCGTAAAGATAAAAACGCCGAATCTAGGAAAGGTTTACATGTCGGGAAGTATTCGGTCGACCCTGTCCGCGGGCTGGCAAAGTGTCGAGTTATCGGTGCTATCGCTCCCACAAATCGTAATATCCCACCGGAGGCCATTGCTACCGCGGGAATGGGAGATGTCGTAAGATCGCGGTGTACTGCCGGCTGGAATTACATGGCTGCTGTAGTTTATGACCCGCGGGCAATGAGTATAATCGTACGTCACTATCAAGTTACAATGCACGCTCCATTGTTCACACGTTGCACAACTCCATTAATGTTTTCTACTTCGGCTTTGTTTCCTGCTTAATGATTCGTAACCGCTGAATGGTTTTGAACTCAAAGTTAATAAAATTCGACCAACTGAATTAGTTCTACTTACCCTGTTCGGCAAACAGAATTATAAAAAAAGCACGGACGTTCCATATTAGCAAATTGTCGATTTCGAAGTAATATGATGAAATGTAGACACATCATAAATTATGATTACGTTCCAGTTTGCACCTGTCAGATTAAGATATGAATATCATTCATTAACATGTACACTTTCCCCGTAAGAATGCGTATATTAGATTTGAAAGCTGTTGGTATTGGTAAATGGTTGACTTACGCGAGATAAAAGTAATGAAAAGCAATTATCATGATATATTTTGTATTTATGTCAGTTTTAAATTTAAACAAAGATTTAAATCTGGTGACTAACTAGTCTTTATGTAATTTAAGCTTATTAGGTTTTATTAGTCAAGATATTTATCTGCAATTGTGGCAAAAGAGAAGTGGATTGACGTGTTGATTAGTCGTTTGTAATTAATCAAAGGTAAAAGCCCCTTTTTTACTAATAGTACTTAAATTTGTAAGCAAAAACAGTTTACTTAATAACATGCGATAAAATACCTATTACCCAAATTTTTACCATGGTAATTTTTCATTTAAGTTTCCTCGAATAAAATTAGAAGAACGCAATATATACAAGATAATGCTTTATTTTAGACCTTAAATCGTAATCAATAGCATCCACAATTACCGAAAGAAAAGAACTACAAAGTATCTTCTTGACGTTACAATGGACAACCGGATCAGCTTCTGAAACCATATGTGCGTGAACATTTGAATACATAAAGAAATTGGGTATTCAAAGCCTTTTCAGTACAAAATTCGAGGATAAACCCAGTTCCTAAGAATAAATTGAAAAATAAACATGTTTAGAAGAAACCTGAGGAGAAGATATTTATTGACACGCCGAAGTTTAGTCACTTGTATTTTTATTATTATAACGTTACGGATGTCACCATTTCCAGTGAATTTGCTCAGGATTGTGAATGTTACATTTTAGTTTTTCCGCAGGTCTAAGGAGGTTATCTCTTAAAAATTATCTCATTATGGTAATTGTAGTGTGTTTTAGATCTCATTCATATATTTGACAATAGTGACCAGTACCGCTCAGCAGCTCAACATCATACTGATCCACTATAATTCTATTTGCAAATGTATTTTGGAACCAAAAGATTTCTGAGGCCTCTGGAAGTATAGCAACGGACAAAATATAAAGACGTGATTTCCTCTTTCAAGATTCAATTCCAAACTAAACTTCCTCGTCTACAAAGTCGCGATTACGAACCATTTCAATCTGCATCACTCTGAGTTTTGTTATCCAAACTTATTTGCATAAAATATCCCACGTTCTATTTTTAAGCTGTTCAGTTGTTAGAGTTTGGCGCCATTTTCCTTGTAACATAAGGAAGCTCGTAATTATTTACAGAGAAAATGAGCTTCATGACGTGATCAAAGTCAATGCTCTCTTTCGGGAGGGTACAATTCATGGTCACCCCAACAAAATCTCCTGGTTTTGGAAACTTGAAAGTGACTAGATTTGGCGAGATGTCCGGATAATACTCGATCTTCCCCACTCTGTAAAGGAGCATAAACTATCTCGAGGCTGCTTACTAGCGATGTTCTGAAAAATCTGATGCCATGTAAGTTTCTCCTAAAATGCTTCCTATCGTACACTTTAAAATTCAACAATCAGAATTGCTGATAGGATTGCGCGCATATCCTAAATCACAGGATTTTAATCACAGGACTGGGTGGTGCAGGACGCCAAATTTTGGAAACACGAGTGGTAATACAGGGTTCATTGCGCAACGTTACGTTGCATTTTGGAAAAATAATATTTTTTTTAATAGGTTGAACAATGTTGCGGTGTATTTTGAAACAATCATCCATTATCTGTGACCATCCACTCATACCCACTACACTACCACACATGTCGGGAGCTAAGAGCGTGTTCTGGTGGTGGTGGTGTCACGTTGGTGGGAGATACCAAGTTGTGAAAATCTCACAAACCGTCGTGTATGTCGACACCAGATCTAACCATCCAGCGTGGCTATATCATCGACATTTCCCTTTATAAAAATTCACAACACGTGCGGGACTAATGACCATATAAGTTGACGCGCCCAGAGACACGTAATATTCAATCAATCAATCGAAAATCGGCAGACGAATAACCTGCGAAGTGATCATAGTCCGTGAACGCATTACTATCATTCACAGTTCACACAGAAAATAACCTTTCTTGGACTCGACACAAACGAAAACACACACCGCAGCTATGGCGTTCCGTCCCCACCAGCTCTCGTGTAAACTGTTGCTAACTGCCTGCAACACAGTGTGTCACTGAAAGCCGGCGAACGGAAACAGAGGCGATTCGTCAGCCGGGAGACAAGAGCCCTATCGCCCCCCGCATCACCGCCGCCGGGGGTCAACGGCCACAGACGTCACCGCCATAAAGCCATCCTCATAATCGCCGGCCGCTGTCAGCTGGCGTCAACCATTACGCACGATTGCTATCGCGCCCGTGGTCATACGTCTCAGGCGGCGGGGGAGGCTGACGGCGCGGGAGGGCCTCGGACGGCGGCTGCCTCGAGGAGGAGAAACGCGAAAGAGGAGAGACGGAAATGGAATGGGAAAGGGAATGAAGGGTTCGGAGATTTCAACTCTGTACCACACGACGCTTCAGGCATATCTCTTTAAAGATCGAGGCCTTCAAACCAGGAAATAATTAATTTAACACGACAATGTTTTTTTTTTAAATTTTAAATAGTATATGACTTAGTGTAGTGATCACAGAATTTTGAAAACGTGCACACAATTCACTTTTCCCCATAGCACGTCATACGCAGTTTTTAACTGCTTTTTGACCCTAAAACAAATAAATAAATGTGTGATATTGAGGAGATGAGCTACATTTGTTTGAAGGTGCAAGATCGTGTCATGCTCTTTTATGTTAATTATTTATTAATATATATATATATATATATATATATATATATATATATATGACAAGAACATATTTTATATGTGAGATTGAGAGAAAGATTGCTTTCTGTAAAGTTACGTGTTTGTATAAAGCTGTATTGTGTGTTCTATTCACGTAAAAATTAACTACACAGTTCTGAAATCGACGAGAGAAGGTAATAGCTGATTATTTAATTGTCCTGAAGCAAGACAAGGATACTTTCAGCATTAGCTCTAAGGATCATGATAAACTGGATGAAAATTCGATCAACATGGGAGAAATTAACCCAGAGTTTGTTTACATTAATTTAATATATTATCAATATTGTAGTTGGCAAAGGGAGAATAAGTTACACGCATAATGTTCGAGAGAAATAATGATGAATGAATGTAGAGAAAGAACAAAAAAGAAAAATGTAAAAAAAAAAAATTATAATGAGTGTTAATATGCAACAATGTAGTCGAGTTAGTAAACTCGGAAATAGGGGACACTTTCAACTTTGAATTCACATCCATCGTCCAGATTCAAATTAATTATACATCCCCTCTAGAAGATTCTGTTATACTGAAACCTTAACAACCATTATATTGAACATAGTAAATACAACTTCCAGGGAAAATACATTCGACTTAATAACGGGAATCCATAAAACACTAACAGTTTACAGATAGAGGATCTCGTGAGCTTCTTTGACCATTTACGGTGAACGGAAGAGATTAACATAACCATCACTCTGGTGACTTTCCTCTGATCAATGAAAGTCCTGTTCAGACTGAAGACTTCATCAACGAGAACCGCAAATTGAAAATTGAAGATTGTTTATTTATTTATTTATTTTACGTCAAAATGCGTTAAAACTGCGTATGACGTACAAGATAAATGAATGATGGTGAAATTTCAAAATTCGATCGCTACACTAAGTCTAACTACTTAAATTTTGAATTTTGAAAGGAAAAAAATCGTAGTAAAACTATTCAAGGATAAATACATAAATTTTGATTTGAAGGAAAAAAAACTCCATATATCTCTTTCAGGATAAACAAAAAGCTTACTCCTGCCGCGACAACATGAACGATAATTTAAGAATTTGTTTAATGTCTTAGAAGACGTCAACAGAAAATTGAAATTGACGAAATCCGTTCTAGCTGGATATCGTGAATGCGGTGAAAACGACTTCTAGATCACAAGATAACACGCGTGACGATGAGAAAGATACAAAAACGTTCGAACAGTGCAAGAAGCTATTAGGATAACTCTAACGCGAGTGTGTAGGCATTGTAGAATCAAGTGCGAAAAAAGCGCAAATATTTTAATTATTGAATTCGCAGAGATTGGATATTCTGTACTTTTGAAATAGTAAAATCATAGTTGAAAAACGGTATTATATTTGGTATTATCCGATACAGTGAACCTCTGGTAGAGTGAAGCTAAAATTGCAGTGGCCACTACAACGAGTAGATTGTAACTCTTTACCAGAAACGTACCGTTCACAGTGATCATGGATAAACCAAAAAGGACAATTCGTATTTTGTTGGAACTAAACGTTCTTCAGTCAATAATAATGAAATGCATTTTTGTATTAAGTGTGGTGTCCAATTCAAAGGAGTCAGTAATTTACATTTAAGAACCAATTGTAACCATCAAAACGAAAGAGGAGGTGCACGCTCTAAACAGATCGTTCCATTAATGGACGAAGAAAAACGCAATGAATACCCCAGGCAGCATCAGATTCTGATATTCCAAGGTAGAGGCACTTACATCACGATCTTGTTTAAGTATGTACCACTTAAGTGCAATGATACACATTACAGAAGACGTTGCCATTAAGAGTTGTTATTACGCAATATCTTTTTATGTTCAAAATGTTGTGATCTTAAACGCCACCTTTTCTCGTTGACGACCAGTGGAGGAGGCCTTGCAATTAATGACACCATCAACGCATCAGTATTTCCTGATCTAATTACAGGGATGTTGTGTGCCCCTCCTACCCATCGAAATTCTAAATGAGCGGCAATAAACCTCCACACTTGCAATAACATTTTTGACCACTTAGTTTAGTATTCGTCAATTATTCATCAAATATTCGTCAATGATTCGTCATTAATCATTTTCTTGAATGTGAAATTTTGGTCATCACAGGTTGAAAATGGGACTATTAGTCAGAGAATCAGTCCCTCCAACTATTTTACTTTCTCGCGCTTAAAAAGGAACTTCTTGAGAAGACGAAGTTGTGTAGCCAGAGTCCGTGATTTGTGGGTCCTTGATATAGAAAAATTCGGTGAAGGCAAAACGTCTGTTTGTCTGTCTGTCTGTCTGTCTGTCTGTCTGTCTGTCTGTCTGTCTGTCTGTCTATTGGTCTGTCTGTTGGTCTGTCCATTCGGCTGTGAACAACGCTAGCCACTAAACCGTTCAGCCGATTGTCTCCAAAATTGATATTCCTCAATCGTTCTGGCTCCAAAATTGATATTCCTCAATTCTATAGTTTAATATTTGCATGAAGCTCCTGGGGCATTTTCAAAATTTAAAAAAATGGTGCTCTCGATTTTGAATAAATTTTGTTGTTGGATAGTCTGAAGGACGTTTAAGAGAAGGGCGCAGATCTTATGTTGGTTGAAAACTCTGATTTTTCGAAAATTGCATAAGTTCAAAATTTTTTCAGCGTATTCCTACAACTAAAATATTAAAGATAGATATTTCCCCCTTAATGATATCAAAATTTTTTTTTAATTTTGCGTAAAAATTAAAAATACATATAGGCTATTTTTAATTTTTGTTTAAACAATTTTTTCTGAAAAATGGCTGTTTTGTTTTTGATGAAAATATGTTGGTGCGTAGTCTTGAAGGACGTTTCAGAGAATGGTGTAGGTCTCATGTTGGCTGAAAACCCTTTTTTTTTCTTTTGGGAAAATTGAAAAAATTCAAATTTTTCGGTGTCTTCCTACCACTACGATTATGAAGATACACTTTTTTGTTATTGAAATGTGATCATCAAAAACAGATCTTCAAATAAGTCATGTTGAATTTTACGAAAATATGAGTATTTTTTGAGTAATTTGGCGACAAAAATAGTTCACCCCTCTGAATTTGCTGCGCTTCCTGAACGTAAAATAAATGTCTTGTTAAGCAGTTGGATGCTACGAAAGTTAGAATTTGTTTGTTATTTCATATTTTTTGGTTCGTTTCTTCTTCTTCTTCTTCTTCTTCTTCTTCTTCTTTTTCTTCGAGGTTTTTTTACAAGTATTAAATTTAATCTTTCAGAAATTACGTAGAATCTATTTTAAATTGCGTTCTTTAATTAAGTTAAATGTGAAAAAGAATAGATGCTATCGCTTTGTTTAATAAGATGTTGGAATAAAAAGTAATGCATGTAAATTTTTATGAATACAAAAATATTATATTTATCACACTTTTTCTGTTTCATTTTCTTGCTAGTGGTATCATCAATACTAATTGGCAAAATGTCTATCCCATACGAATTAGCGGTCATTGTTGCTTCTTGTAAGCAGTCATAGTTGCGCATTGTTATAATGTCGGAGTGATAACAGAAGGCGATAATGACTACTGCCTTTTCTTTCACAGTATAATAAACTAATATAAAATATATAATAAACTAATATTTACAGCTTAAATATGCATCGTACATCCTTGATGTTTGTGAAATTTTGCGTGATTTGCGTGAAAGTAGATGCTATTTTATCACCACTAGTTTTCAGATATTATTCCTCAAAAATGCATTCTTTTTGTATTGGCGATTAGTCCGAATTTTAAATGGAACAGAAACAATCATTTTTCAGGTCGTGGTAAAGGTTCTCGCAATTGCAGACAACTCACGTTGTTTGTACCAATTATCCAGAGAGTAGTAAAACTTTGTTAGTTTGCAAAATTATGAGTTACGTAAAAGGTAGCTATGGACATCCGACTAAACTGGAACCTTATAACTGGTTCAACACCAACATTGTTATTTAGATTCATCTGTATAAAACGGCCCTCATGTTTACTTAACAGCCTCCAAACACCTCTTTACACGTAGCTAAAAGCAACACGAATATTCGTTTTCATAATTTTTTAACATGTTACATGCTCTCTGATGATTTATTATCCATTTTATCAGTACAGGGTGTATGTTTGAACTACCACATGAACAAAAACTGAAGTGTTCTGAAAGGATTTACAGACGTTTCAACACAAGTAACTTTTTTGAATTCATTCACAATAATATCTGAATTTTGACGAATGATATCACCCGGATTTCCAAGTGACATGACACTTGCAACAATCCTCCAGATATTTTGTTCGGTTTTTCCCTTTTTCTCTTTGGTATCGATTGATAGTGGCAATGTTCAATGTAATTTGATTACGTTATTTTGTAAATCTGTGTGATTTTACATCTGTTTATGTATTGTCGTACATCTGTAAAATATGTAGCGGCTGCAAATACTCTGCGTTGAAGTTGTGGGTTTGAATTACATGTAAAGCCTGAATGCCTTCTCTTCGTGTTAGACAAATACCATACTGTGTGTGTGTGTGTGTGTTTGTATGGAATCTTTTCTTCATTTCCGTTGATGCTTTTATATTATTGACTAAAATGTTCCTTTCTGAGAACTTCCGATTTGACCGCTAGATGGCGCATATCCATAATTCTGTATTAGCTCTCATTTTTCTGCGTACTTAGATTAATAATGTAAATCGTCTCCCAGCATTTAATACTAGCACAGGGATGTCTTGTATCATCTGTCTTAATTCGTAACCAACATCTCGTTAGAAATATATGTCTGAGCAACGTGTCGATCACGATCGACTGGTCGGTCCCGTGGTAATTTTTGTCGATCTTTGAAATTCCAACAATTCACAATAATATCATGTTTCAGGATAGAAAAAACAACATTTTATCTGATTTTTTACTCAAGACTTAGACTGATTCATTGCAATCAATAATCGAGATACATAATCAATATTTCTTCGAAGACTAGCATATTATTCCTAAGATTCATTGAGGTTTGCTTTCACTCGACATTCATTCTCATTCTGAAAAATGAGATCTGGACACAAGTAGTACATTAGATGAAAAGATTCAATAGTAATATTTTGGTCTAAACGTTTAGCTGGTCAATATGGAAAATAGAAACAAACTGATTGTTGATAAAACACGCTCCCTTTCCGTTAATATTATTCAAGAAATGGAAGGTAGGCCACTTCTAATCAGTTAAGAAAAGTTAATCGTTGAGTTCACGTTAAACTGATCTGATTAATAGCACAAATGAAGTATGTGTTTTTATGACGGGAAGTGGAGGTGTTCTTCCCCCGCCGGATGGTGGGATTCGGCGCTGACATATATTTTTACTGGGTTTTCGGTATCCGGGTATCTCTCACCAGCGGGGCACCGCCCAAGCCGGGACAAGTTCAAAGCTCCGACATGTGTGGAAGTGTAAGCAAGGGGCGAGGCTAGGAAAAGGAAGAGGAAGCAAAGATCGCGTCCGGTCCGTGGCTCGTTTGATAGGGCATTCGCCTCGTTGATCGAAGATACAAGGAAAACCAATCAAAGCAGCCGACCCCTAGAATTCTCCTCCAGACAGCGACTGAATTCGACCTAGCTATCTAGTTAGTACCGAAATTCCTTCTATTGTAGGGGCTCGAATACTAGGACCCCCGGTCAGAGACGCTGGAGTGACATTAGCTGATTCCCCGAGCCACCTCGGCCGGCAGAAGCTAACCGTCCGGCACATAAGATACAAGGCCGCTCTTGGCCGCGTAAGATCTCCTCCTATGGTTGGCGTTGGGCCGCCTTGGGCTGAGAGCCCACGAAGAAACGTCTTCCCGGAAGGGCGACCTCGGGGGCGGAAGCGGCCGGTCATGTGCGCTCCCGGCGGCGGCGGAGGTGGAGGCGGAGGCTGGGCGGAGGCGGCGCAGGGAGGCACGTCCCGTGTTTGGCCACGGTAGCTGCCCCCGCCCCCCAGGGTCGGCCGCCGCCACCGCCGCCCATTCCCCGCCGCGCCGCTGCGTTCCTCCACGCAAGCCCGCGCCGCCGCCGCCGCCCGTCCCATCCGCGGCCAGACGCGTCGCACCCCGCCCCTCTTCCTTCGCGCGAACGGCCTTCGCTCGCACAGACCAGGGCGAAAGATCCGCACACTATGCGATGTATTTACTGCTGCATCATCAGCCGATATATCATCAGCTATTACGGTATCACCCAAACGGAAGGTTGAACGCCATCACAGAGAAGTCATTGTAGTGACGTGTAAGGCCCCGATTGTACTAACATGCATTGATACCTCTCACAGGCAGAAACAAATAAATCACATTATAGGTGGAATGTCCGCAGCGGAAATTTCGCGCATGTGTTAGCTTTTGAGCACGTTCAGACCCGCTCGGCAGGTGAGCGTCGCGGAATGTTCGCTGCGGAAGTTTCGCTTCACGTGTTGGCTTACGACGTTCAGACCGGCTAGGTAGGCAAGCGGCGCGGCAACCGATTGGCGGATATTATTTCGCGGGCGGACACCGGATTTTGTTTTCGCTGTGGAAACCAAGGCAAAGAACCTTCTAAGTTGAATATTTTCAGCTCGCCAGTGAATCTGACACTACTGAATGGTCAGAAAAATACTTCGAATTGTCTTCAGTAATTTAATTAATTTTAAATAACATTAAACTTCTATTTTAGATATCTTCATGATTGTTAAGGGCCCGATTTTCTTATGTCTTCCAATTCCAAATTTCATCAAAATAGTCACTGGTCATTGTAGTAAATATAAAAGCGTTTATCATCTTTTGTGGCATCAGGTTTGAAATTCTCCTTTCTATGTCAAAATCATGGATACCTTTTCTTCGTTTCTTAAAGAGATATTAACAATTTTATGGAAAATATTGGATAAAGAACGTAAAAGAACTGTACCGCTGTGCCCAGAAAACACACGAGTATTGGCATTTCCTATCTCGTGCACGAAATGAAGCGAGTGCGTCTTCTTTGTCGGCTAAGAAAAGAAGTCACCAAACACAAGTAACCGACGCTCATGTGTGGACTGGAGCGGACTGAAACGGAACGACGAATTCCGCCGCCGCATCTAGCGGGGAGTTTCCGCGCCGCACCCGCTGCGGATCTTCCGCGTCAGTCTGTGAGAGCCGCGCTTGCAATTGAAGAACCAGCTGCGCTGAATGGGATGGCGGGGGACGAATAAAACCAATGTTCATCATTTGATTTTTTCCTAAGGTGTTTTTCCAGCCGACAGCTGGTTACCCCTTACGTCCGGGTGGGACGTAAGGGGTATTCAACCATACACCAGACACTAACACACTATCGAGCTCCTCTGATCTGGGGTCAGCAGAACCCGAGGCCCGCCGCGACAACACACAACATGGGAGACAAGGGACAAACAATCATGCTCAAAGCGGAACTCGAACCCGCGACCCTTCGGACCGAAGCCCTGAGTCGCTACTCGCTCTAATCACTTCGGCCATCCACAAGGAGTAATTGGTGTTAACCATGATATTTGCATATGTTAATGAACTTATGGGACTTACTGACCACACGATACCAATAACCTTAGCAGCTGACGCGCCCGGAATCACTGATGAGTCAATCAAAATGTGCATTCCTCATACCAATAATAAAAATGTATTTAAAAACTCTTAATATTGATCTACTGCTGAAGTTTTGTAGGTATTGAATTGAGAGTAGTAATAAAAAGGTCTTCTCATTTTTATTAACCATAATCAGCATTCGAAGTCTAGAATTCGAGATTCCAGGCGAGAGATCTGAAATTGATGGCTATAACCTGGCTTCCATTAATGGCTTATAAGTCATCAAAAACTATTCATTTTTTAAGAGATGATGGTAAAAATGATATGTTTCATTACTTCCTATGTCAATGGTAAATTAAGATTATTTTGAAAAAGGTTCTGTCCCTCACGATTCGAATTCTTTGCAGATGAAATATGGATCGTGATGATATAGTAGTTGCTATGGAAAATGCAGATTTATTCTGCAAGTCTCTTTCTCCATTTGCAATAGAATGGAATTAATGAACGGAAAGAAGCAATACGAATGAAATGTAAACTCATTGTTCAAATCACAAGGCTATCTCGTCCGACGACGTATGCCGAAGTTGCTGAATGAATGTGGCAAAAATAACTAAAAACAAAAGCATATTTTTCAATTAATGGTACATTGCAATAATAGCAGCACTGATACTAAAGAATGCTTTTCGTATTCGCTATAGATCTAAAGAAGTTATTGAAATTCGGATACGTTAGTCAGTCAATTTTCTAACATTGTTGGGAGAATTAAGTCTCAGAATAATAGCAGGAATAAATAATAGCAGGAGTCTCAAAATAATAGCAGGAGTAAATAATGAAATTAATAATAAAAGAAATCTGCTAAACAAAACAGATCAATCCTTGGAGATTGTTTTGAAGATGTATTATTTGATGAAAATATAACAAAGTGCAAACTAATCGTCGTTACAAAATATGTACAGAAATGTAGTTGATGTCAATTTCTTAGGCACTGCGTGATCAGTGGATAATGAACATAATTCTTATTCATGTCGCTATCAACTTTGCTTAAGGAATGAACAAAGGAACATTTGGATATTCAGGAGGAAACAAATTACGCGATGCCTCTAACGTTAAGCAAGTATGTGTGGTAAAATTTCATTAAGTCAGAACGACTTGCAATTTCTTTAATCAGTAACTATTACTGTCATTATTAGGTTCCAAATTGTTTACTTTTAAAACCTTTTTCCTTACTATGCAAGGTCTTGGCATTCTTAAGAACGTGAAAGAAATCGGCTTTACTTTTGTTACCCGTGATTTCTGTTCACATGCTATCACACTGCTGCCCTTCCAGAAAGTGTAACGAAAACTTGGATCATAAAACAATCACACAATCGCCAACGCAACATCCTTTACGCTTTCGTAAATATCACGTACGCGGTGACACCACAACACGAATATATACCGGAATGGTAAGACACATTCAAATTATGTATTCCCGAAATGTAGCCCCAGCGTGTATATCAAGTTAAGAGCTCCGCGTAAAGCCATAAAACAGACGTATTCATAGAAGAACTAGTTTCATAACGAAGTGCGTGTTATGAAAATGTTTTCAATAATGTCCGTTCGATTAGATTGCAGCACGTGTCCCCGTAATGGCATCACGCGTGCAGGGAGGGTTCGAGGGGCCCCGAAGCATCTATCAAGCTGACGGCAGTCGAGTGGGAGAGGCGCCCTGATAAACCGGAAAATGCCAAATTTTGAATTATACGCCTTTTAGAATTATATTATCGTTATTATTGGGAGCCAATAATGTATAGCCTCCTCATAAATATTCAAAACAACTTCGAACCATATCTCATTCTTCGCCGGATGACTCTTTTACTGAACTTCTTTGGATTTCAGCACGGATTAACAGAAAATGGCTGCTGGTTCTCTTTTCTACTTTCAGTTTAATCACAAATTAAATGAAATCTTGTTAGTTTATGAAATTTAATGTTTTTTTTAAATAGGTAGTTTCGACACTTGTTGGTTTGATATGCACTATTAGTAATTGTTGCTTACTAGATAAAAATCTCAATTCCTGCGAATTTACGTGACATGTAAAAAATACAAGAATCTGGTTAAGAACATGAGTTTTTATTAACAAAATGTGTGAAATAAAAAATAAAACCAAAATGTAAACGTACTTAAACATATGGAAAAAAGTAAATGTAAAACACTACACGAAATTTTTGTATTCAAACTAAAACAAATATGATTAAAACTACTTGAAGACATGTTTACTGAAAAGACCGCCAACAAAAATTTCTGTACATATTTTGTAATGACTATTTGTTTGCACGCTATGTTCCTTCAAGTAGCCCTCATCTAACTTTGTAGGTGATACGGAAGCTTCTTGATCAGTACTAAACGTTAGAGGCGCCCCTTGGTTAGTGATTCCGTGTGTGTCAACGGCTAAGGCCATTAAGTGAAGTGAAGTGAAGCGAAGCGAAGTAAAGTGAAGTGATGTGAAGTGACGTGACGTGGGAGTGAAGTGAAGTGAAGTAAGTGCATGTTTCTATTGCAGGAGATGGCGGTGATCTTCCCCAGGTGGATGGTGAGATCCCGCGCCTTCCGTCGGTTATCGGCGATTTTCTCCCACCACGAATCTCCCACCAACGTGACACCGCTCCAGACGGGACATGCTCTAAGCTCCCAAGTGCGCTCCCGACAAGGGTGGTAATGTACAGTGCATGTGTGTGTGTGTGTGTGTGTGTGTAAGTATGGGTTAACGATAGGAGATGGAAGAGGAAGGGAAGCTCGCGCGTAGTCCGGGGCCCGTTTGTTGAGGTACTGCTTCGGCATCACCAGGTGTTGACGGGAGGAACCACAGAAAACTACCGACGAGAGAAGCCGGCCGCTAGAATTCCCAACAGACAGCTGATAAACTGGATCTAGCTGATTACTTATTGTCGAAAATTGTGCCATGCTTGGGAGTGTTACCCTCGGATCTTCCGGTCACAGGCATTACAGTGACCTCAGTCGATGCCCTGAGCCACCATTCCCGGTATATTCTCAAGCGACGACGTCCGGTGTCGGTATCGGTGTCGGTGTCGGTGATGGTGGTCGCGGTGGCGATGGTGGTGGCGGCGGTGTATTTGCGGGTGTGTGTGTGTGTGTGTGTGTCAGTGTGTGTGTCTGTGTGTGTCTGTGTGTGTGTCTGTGTGGATCTGTGTGTGTCTGTTGTTGTGTGTGTCTGTGTGTGTCTGTGTGTGTCTGTGTGTGTCTGTGTGTCTCTGTGTCTGTGGCGGTGGCAGGGGTGGCGGTGGCGGGTGCGGTGGAGATGATGGTGGCCGTGGCAGCGGGTTTGGGCGCCGCGCGCAGGAAGCGCGCCGGTGCGGTGGGCGCGCGGTGCAGCGGAGGGCGGCCGCGGCGGAGCGCAGTGGGGCGCGCGCGCGCTATCGCCGATGCCCATCACATGCGGCGCCCGTCCGCAGAAAATCCGCTCGGCCAAACAACACGGGCGCGTGCTCCGCATAAGCGCCACCGCGCCGTGACCTTGAGCAACTGGGCATTGACCTTGCCAAAAGAGCCAGCGGCTCGCGCCTCTCCGCCGCGCGCCGCCCCGGCGTCGTCTCATTCGCGTGGCCAAGCTGCCCCGCCCCCCCTCCCCTCTCCGCTCCGCCTCTCTCTCTCTCTCTCTCTCTCTCTCTCTCTCTCTCTCTCTCTCTCTCCTTCGCATCGTGCCTTCTACCCGTCGCTCTTCTGTCCTCCCTCGCCCCGTCCCCTTCCAGTCGGGACGTACCGCTCGACGCCGTCCCAAGGCATTCTGTCGTTGTCCGAAACAACCTTCGACGCATTCCCTCTTTATCACTCCTCCCCCGCAGTATCCCGTCTGTTCTTGTTCTGATATTTTCTGCGCAATTCATCCCCGACAATGCACTTCGTTACCTATCCCTGCCACCCCCAACCAGTCCCGCGTTCTTCCCAGATGCAGCACGGCCATTCTTTTTCGTCCTGTCTGCTTGTGTCGTCGCGTCAGACCTCAGCCGTCCTGTTCTGTCCTGGCCCTTCCATCTTGCCCCGATCGACCTGAATATGATCGCTCACTACTCGCCTGTGTGTCCCGACCGTCATGTCCCTACCGTTCTGTCATGACCATCCTGCCCCGACGTTCTGTTCCGACCGTCCTGAATCAGATAATCCTCTCCAAAAAATCGTCCTCTCCCGACCATTCTGATTCGACTGTTAACCCCGGCTCGACCGTTCTGTAGCCAACCATCGTCAACCGGCCGTGTTAGACCGTCTGTCCCTCCGTGCTGTTATCCCTTGAGCCCCCCCTCCCGTCCGGTTGCCCTTCGCCTCTCCAACACCCCGCTCCGGTCCATCTTGCTCCGCCACGCCCCCTGCGGCTCCCGTCAGCGGCCGCTGCCTCCTCGCCCCGTCGACGCCTACGTTTCGGAGAGATCCCGCTCCAAAATGCGCATACATACTTAATACCCTCTCGGACAAACCCATCTCCCAAGCGGACCATTAGAGCTGTGTGTATCTGATACCGATATTTCCATGCATACCCAATTAATTTCCCGAGATATTATCACTTGCGCATCAAATCAGATAGTAATACATGACCAAATCATAGTGATTAAGCCTAAACATCTTACCCAATTTCCTCGGTAATGGAGCCGGGTAACGCGGATATTTTAAAAACTGCCCTAATGAAGGAATATTTAACGTTTTTCGCCTCCCGAGCTGCCCCTGCCCGTCGTGGTTGCTGCCGCCTCCGCAAAAAGACGTGTGTAATCCGCTCAGGAAGCATTTGTACGAGGCTGCGAGCGGCAGGGCACGTAGGCCGCGCGAGCTGGCTCATTCGTCAGCGCCGGGGCGAGGCGGCGCGAGGGGCTTTTTCACGGGGGAACAAGGTGCCGGTTGAGCCCCGCGGCGGCCGCGAAAAAACGAGGGGGCGGAGGCCGCAGAGGCCTACGACGGCGGCAGACGACAAGTGGGAATGGCGGCGGGGCGAGGGGGCGTTGGGGTGGGGTGGTAGTGGTGGGGATGGGGGTAGTGGGGGGTGGTAGTGGTAATGAGGTTGGGGTGGGGTGTTCGTAATGGGGGTGGTGGTGGGGTGTTGGCAGTGATGGTGATAGTGATGGTTTTTTGGTGGTGATGCCGATGGTAGTAATGGTGGGGTGGTGGGGGAGGCGGCGGTGATAAATGGTGGTGTAGTGGGAGTGGTAGTGGGAGTGGAGTGGTGGAGTTTTGGTAGTGATGGTAGTTGTGATTGTGTTTATGGAGGTTTGGCGGAGGCGGCGGTGGTGGTGATGGTAAACGTGAGGATCGTGGTAATGATGTGGTCATGGCGAATGTAGTGGTTCCTAAGGAAATGGAGGTTGTGGCGGAATAGAATTTCAGCGACGGAGTCAAAGTCAAGGGAATACAAATAATAATTACAGACGGTCGATCAATGTCGTTGAAACGGGAAGCGATTTAACTACCAAGGGCTATCTACACCCCTCGTATGGATATAGATGTTCGCACGTTTTTGTTTGTGCTTTAGAGCAGGACTTTTTGAAGAGGGCAGCCAACTTCGTGTTCCCTGGCTCAGAGCTTGTATTGTCACCTGCTACTCGATTAGCAGCCCAGCGCCGCCGGTGGGGAGGGTAGGACAGGGAAGGCACTATGGCGCGATCGGCTCTAAAAAAGTCTAGTGAAAGGCAAGTGGAACGTGAAAATTTCTTCCATTTCAGATCTACTCTAGTGGCAACAATCCTTCAATAAGCAACTGGCAGAAAAAGAAACCTTTCGACAGTAGGATAGGTATCATCGTGATCCTAAAACGAAGGAAACAAAATAAACAGGACGCACTATCTCCATGGGTAGTAGTGACTTTGAGCCACACACTAGCGTCGGTTATTTATGCCTCCGTCATGAATTCTCCTCGAATGTGAATGTGGTAGGATTCTAAAAGTGTTAGTTGTCAGAAATCGAAAATTGTTAAGGTGGGGGCTTTTTGGAGCAAGTTTATGACACGACACTGTCGTGAGAATTCATGCCGCCAGATCGCCTCCGTTAACGTCATTACCACCTTCAGCGCCCTCTGCCACCGACGGGAACTAGCGGCGCTATAACAGCACGTACTTTCTCGCCCGTACTTTAACGTACAATTACGCAAAAATTCATAATTACGCAGAATTTTCCAAAAATTGTATATGATCTTATTTCAAAATCCATCTTTAACGAACAGATTTCATTAAAGAAAAATATCTATCATTGATTTTTTAGTTGTAGGAATACGCTGAAAAAATTTTGAACTTTTGCAATTTTCGAAAAAATAGGGTTTTCAACGAACATGAGACCTGCACCAATCTTTTAAACGCTATACACACTATCCAACAACAAAATTTAATAAAAAGCAATGAAGCAATTATTTTCAAAATTGGAAAATGTTCCGGGGCTCTTTGTAAAGTATCCCCCAAATTTAAATATTGCTTTCAAATTCAGGGGGCCGAGACATCACGCACATCGATTGGTCAGTATCAATTTTAGAGAAAATCGGCTGAACGGTTTAGTTGCTAACGTTGTTCACAGACGGAAAGACAGACGGATGGACGGACAGACATTTTGCCGTTAATCGACTTTTAGCTATTAAGGACTCACAAATCACGGATTCTGGTTACACCACGTCTTAGAGGATATTTTTTCTAAATTTATCAACTGGATTTATATACCGGGGTCCGTGGTTCCGGGGTCCGGCAATAGGTTTTGCTGTCAACATTTTTTTCGCGCCACATTGTTTTCGCGCAGCATTACATAACTTCCTCTCTACTCCGTAGCGAGACAGAAAAAGGTGTTGGGTGTAGAACTATTCCTTACACCTCATCGTTGTTACTGCATTACCGCAGTCAGCGATGTCTCTCTGCTGTCACCACTCCTTTCGCTTTCGAATTGATTGGTCGATGGATTCTGGATTCCTGGCACGTCGACTGCTAAGGTCGTTAGACCCGTAAATCTCGTGCATGTTTTTTATCGCGGAAAGTGGCAGCGATTTTCCTCCGCTGGATGACGCTATCCGGCGCTGGCCTTCAGTGGCTCTTCGCTTCCGTTCCACGACTCCACTCATCAGCTACGGCCGACGCCGCTATAGCTGCACATGTTCACGCTACCCTTTTGAACTACGTGTTGTTAGTGGGTTCGTTTATCTCACTGCTTTTCTGTCATCGCATTTTCCAGGCCGTTTGTATGCGAGTCACTACTTCCACACATACGTGTGTACATTCACAGTCATCTGAATACATGCTACAAAATTTCCAAAAATCGATTTGTTTTTCCTATGTTCTTTTCCCATTTTTTATTTATAACAGTGAAATATTGCAGCACAACTTCAAGGCAATAGATTGTGTCAATATATTGTAGGATTTCTTTTCAATTTTCTGCTCTATTATCAAAAATAAACGCAATGGATTTGTTACTAATATACTTCCCTTGGTTTCCCTAGGCATGGATTTTAGGTCGTCAAGTTACACACGCGAGAACACATGACAAGACCTGGTGTCCTTTATCAACCATAGAACAGTTGAAATCCACGGGAGTACTGGCTTTCACCGTATCTGCAACTCTCAAGCATAGACTTACATACCACCTCGAACTAAAACTACAATCGGAAACATCCTTCTAATGTCGGCAAGTTTATCCCTCCCCCATCTTCTCTTCTATTTCTTACTTTTCTTCAGAGTTTAAGCCTGAAGGTATTTTCCAGCTTCACTCCTATTCGCATTTCAACCAATGACTTCATTTTAAGATATTTTTGTGAGTCTATATTCCTCCTTTCATATTTGGTGTTGTCTACCGTAAATCCTAATATTGATGTCTATGTACTCTAATATTGGAAGTGTATTTATATCTTTTTGATTTTTTCATTCCTGATCAGACGGAAGATTTTTCAGTCTTAAACAACTTAAAAATCTCATTCCGGAAGCGTATATGATTCTATTTCTCTTTCTCATCATTATATGTTATTCATTCCAATACAAAGAAACATTACCGTCACTTAAGACATTTTACAGTGTACCTACGTAATTCGCTAGGGTATTCATTCAATTTATAAACTCCGGTATTTTTTAAGAGCGTCGCCGTGAGAGGTGACTCGGAGCATCAACTGATGTCACTGCAATGCCTTTTACCGGGATGTTCTACGGTGCACAGTGACGTGGCTGGGTTTTCGACACTAGCTAGATACCTAGGTCGAGTTGAGACGCTGTCTGGAGGAGAATTCTAGCATGCTAGAATGCATGTTCCAACAGGCTACTCTCGTCGGTAGTTTTCCATGGTTTCTCCAGGCGAATGCCGCAATAGTACCCTAACAAACGGGCCACGCGCGATGCTTGATTGCTGCGATTGTCGTGTCCCCCTTTACAGACACTAACATGCACTATACTATCACACATGCCGGGAGACCGGTCGGAAGCTTAGAGCTTGTCCCGGATGGGACGGTGCCCCGCTGTTGGGAGATCCCTGGTTGAGGAAAACCCTGCTTGCCGACGGGAGTTCGGCGCCGTATCTTGCCATCGGGCAGGGGAAGATCACACCACCTTTCGAGAGAAAAACATGCATTACAGTTAAGAGACTAATGAACTTAGCAGTCGATGCGCCCGGAATCTTTAGCAATCAATCAATTGATTTGATTTGATTTTTTCGTGTTTCCGCGCGCGTCAACTAAGCAGTTGGTCATTAGTCCCGTTAGTGTAGTGCATGTTTTTCGCGGGAGATGGCGGTGATCTTCCCGCCCGGTTGGCGAGATCCGGCGCCGACCTACCGTCGGCTAGTGGGGTTTCCCAACCAGGACTCTCACCAGCGGGGCACGCCCAGCCGGGAGCTCTAAGCTCCGACCGGTCTCCGAAATATGTGGTCGTGTAGTGCATATTAGTGTAAGTGTGGGTGTAAGGGGAGAGGATAGGACAGGGAAGAGGAAGGACAGATCGCGCGCGGTCCGTGGCCCGTTTCGTAGGGTACTGCTTCGGCATTCGCCTGGTTTTGATCGGAGAAAGCAGGGAAAACTACCGATCAGAGCAGCCGGCCGCTAGAATTCTCCTCCAAGCAGCGACTGAATTCGACCTAGTTGAAAAGCTAGTGTCGAAAATCCTGCCGCCGTGGGGAGTGGGAACCTAGGACCTCCCGGTCAGAGGCGCTGCAGTGACATCAGTTGATGCACTGAACTACCGCTCCCGTTTATTATTATTATTATCCATCACCATCAGCACCAACACCATCACCATCAGCGTGATCTCTTTCGCACTCCAAACATCCTTCGACGACGATATTACTTGCGTGTTAGCATTGCCTGCACCTTTGCTCCTGCCATCACCTCGAGGGTCACCACCGCCACCGCCACCATCGCCTCCCCTCCCGCAGCGGCCGCCACCCGCCTCCGAGTACGTAGCGCCGGCGGCAAGCCCCATTCACAAATGGCTTCTTGGAAAGCGAACATTTCACAATGGTTACTATAAAACCGAGGAGTTCCCAGTACCCGTTCGGACACCCGCGCTGCCAGAGGACGGCGCTCCCCAGTTCGGTTTACTGCCACCGGCGCGCCACCGGCAGCGGCACCCGACCCGGCTTATGGCCCGTAATATAATTAATGCCAGTGAAACTGAAAATCGTAAATCTCGCGCTGCAATAATTATGAGGTAATTACAGATGTGGGGCGGTGGCGGCGCGGGTGGACATCAGGGGGGGGGGGAATTGACTTACATGGGCTTTCGAAAAATACGAGAGGAAGGGGAGTGAGAGAAGTGACAGGCTGCTGGGGCTATCTGATTATGTGTTCGACTGTAATGTTTGTTTCTAGTAGATAACTTCGTAACGACGTAGAAACTGAAACATATCACAGGTATACAAAAAAAATGTCACGCCTGAAGTCTTGATACATGTTTCTCTATGTATGTCGGCGCGCTGAATGCTAGTCTGAAGCCAGATTTTGCGCCAACACCCTCTGTTTTTAATTGAAAAAATATCGCAGTTTTTTTTTATTAAAAACAAGGTGGTGCTGATATCAGATTCCGGCTTCAGATTCGGATACAGAACGTCGACATACATAGATAAACATGTGTCAAATGTTTGGGTCTGGAAACAACCACCAAAAATAAATTTCACGGTGATTTTCAAAAATTAAGTTTCACGGCGAATAAAACAATGGAGTATGGTGGCACAATTATAGCTTCAGATTCGGATTCAGAAATACATAAAAAACATGTGTCAAGTCTTTGGGTCTGACAACAAGACCCGAAAACAAAACATAGAATGTCACGATGAACTTTTGCGATTAAAAAACGTGGAGGGTAATGCACTTTTAATTTCAGATTCGAATTCAGCGCGTTGAAATACATAGAGAAACATGTGTCAGGTGATTGGTCTGACAATTGCCTTTTTTTTGTGCCTGTGTAATATATACTGCTTTTTGAAGAGATAGGTAAAGTGCATTGAAATACAGTTTTTTAAGGCGGCAATGTGTAGCTGTAGGAGTCTATAGAATCTTAAGAGCTTGTATTGGCGTAAGTTTGCTGTTAAATGCTACGAACGATTGTTTTGTTCATGAACCTTTAAATTTTTAAAAGTACAATTATTAGGAAATTATTCACATTACATAGAAAATCCTCGAATGTCAAATTATGATCACATATCATTTCAAATGCGTCCTTCTTGCAGATCTTCGAGACACTGTTAAATGACATATATTAAACGGAAGAAGACATAAATCAACATTCTCTCATCCAGTCCTTACTTCATCTAGCGTCAGAAACAGATATGGAGTATTAAAATAACTGGAAATTTCGAGGACAAATTGAGATATTTCACGAGTTTTCTGAAGGTTAGCAGAGAATTCACCGACAAGTTCTTCTTTCATTGCTGGTTGCAAATATACAAACTGATGCTATAGTCTTATGATATATTTGATACTGTAGAAGAAATTTTTTTACAACTGACATTTCCGTTCATGGGATATGACATAATGTTCTTCTATGGATAGCTCCTGGAGTAGATGCCTTCTCACCGTTCTGTGGTCACTTGCTTGGTGCCCTCCATTAATTTCGAGCACATTATATGTTCCTTGGTCTTTTTTTCCAATTCCCCACTGTCTTCCCATAGGATTGCCATCACCCTCGAGCAGCCTTAATTCCTCAACCAATTTCCTGCATGCCTCAACCAATTTCCTGCATGAAACGCCGTTGCGTCCCCGGCAGTGCACCCTACGCCGGGTAGCGCAGGCGAGCGGGCTGCAGACGACGGCATGGCGGCGGCGGCGCTCGCCCTGGGGGCGTGCCAGGCAGGACGGGCCGGCCCCCCCCGCCCGTCCCTCCGCCGCCGCCGCCACCTCCTCCGCCGCCGCCCTCGCCGCCTCCGCCGCCGCCTGCCGCCGCCACCTCCGCCTCCGCCGCCTCCGCCCTCGCCGCCGCCTCCGCCGCCTCCGCCGCCTCCGCCGCCCCGTCCCGCCTCGCCGCCAACGCCGCCTCCGCCTCCGTCACCGCCTCCGCCCCGCCGCTGCCGCCGTCTGCACCCACTCCACCTGCGCCCTCGTTGACCCGTGACCCGCCGACAGCCACACCGCCGTTTCGCCGTGTGGAAATGCATCATGCTGCTAGTCTACCAGGCCACAGATTGCAAGTTCAGTCTGATGCCAGATTGTCGGGAATGCAGTACGCTGCTACACTGCTCTTTCAGGGTCGGTGTATGCGCCGTGCTGCTTGTTACGGAACTGCCAGGTCACAATTCCTAATTTAATCACGTTGCTGATTGTGAACTACGGTCTGCATGTCTACCACACTCCTCGATTGTCAATCCTCAGAAAGTGTACCAAAGTGTTACTATTCTCTGCAAATTTTCTACGTTCAAAGTCTTAGTGGCTTCGACTCTAGCTTCAAAGCAGTTCTTACTTCGTTTACATAGTCATTTCGCGATTATGTCGCTTCGTGTTATCCTCAGTTCAATTCACCAGGAGAGATGCTTTTTTCTCGGTTAAAGAATCAGCCAAGTATCATGTTCGTTTTTTTCCCATTTGCCTTGTTCATTTGAACCCAGCTGTAACTATCGTCCCGTTTCCATTTTTGACCGCCCATGTTAAGTATTGTTACTTCCGAAGCACAATGACCGCTGGATTGACAAACAGTCCTTTTCCCTGAACGACGATCAGCAGAATATAAACCCAACTTGAATTCTCGTTAACTTCTTACCGTCGTACTTGTGCGATAAAAACTGTAATATCTATTACAATGTACTGAAAAATATAAAAAAAATAAGAGATACTTTTTCACTCTTGCTAATATGGAGGAATATGTACAACTAATTTGAAGAAAGCTCTAAGATCAGTTTCGCGAAATCATGGGTGTCAGTTGACTTTCAACGAAAAGTGGAATACCTTTTACAGATGTGAACATAAGAACAGATGTAGTTCAGTGAACGTGTTAGGAATCAGTCACATCAACATTATGAATTCGTTTTTTACACTTTCAGTAATATCACGTTTCCGTATAAAACGTTGTAAAGTTTTAAACTTTACCTAACGAACAACTATAATTACAAATGAATTAAAAGTTTGATTGTAATGCATTTAAAACTTTTCAGTTTTTTTTTGCTCTAAAAGATGAGTAGATTGTTCTAAATACGTATATCTGGACCACCGTACAAGCTGAATTACTATCAATGCCTTCTACACAATAGACACACCACAATCAAATGGCATAAGCTTTAGCGGCCGGACATTATATTCTAGGTTGTCCAGAAGACTCGAGTCACGATTACTAACGTTTCGACCGATATACTGTGACCTTCTTCAGGGCAAATCACGAGGTGCAGTTCTCACTGAGACTAGAAAATCGTTGGCATCCATGCTCAGAACGTAGCGTCTCGCGGACTGACCAGAATCCACTGGCACAGTCGTCGTCACTCATTGCCATGTACATAATTTGCATCCATCTCCACTTCAGCATCCTCCCCCCTTCCATCGCCGCCAGCGAAGTGGTCGCCGACACGCTGGCTAGTACAATCGCCGGCCGGCCGAGCTGTTTCTTCGTCGCCATTCAGAGCACGTTCCGATTGTGAGCAAATTAATACGGAGGTAGGCAGCCTTAGACGAATGAGAATCTTCTGTCCACGGAGTTTTTATGCACGAAGAAAAGACCCCTGTGGCTACGAAGGACTATTACTCGGAGGCAGAATAATACGGCTGATCCTTTTAATAAGATAATTTCGTCGGCTAGATGCAAATACCTGGGGTGGGTATAACTCAGTACAGAAGGGAACTAAAGCACAGAGAGCTGCGGATGGTATAACAATAAATATTTCATTCTCTAGATAAATGCTGATACAAATGTTGATAAATGACACCGAACATAGTCTAAAGTATTATTCATTTACAAGGGAAAATAAACTTTTAAGTTGGGATTCAGATGTTTTCTTAAAAACAAAGGCATACATACGAATTCATTAATATGTAAATGTTCTTACTACCACAAAAATAATCAACATTCATGATATATAGCATCCACTGCTTTGGACATTTTTATTCCTGTAAAACGTATTTTTTTATACGTGATGAAAATGCTTGACAATTATTGAGAGTAAAGAAAAGCTTAAGCATCAGGAAATGGGAACTGTAAGAAATTACTATAATTTTCCAAATCGTATAATAAATGTTGTAATAAGTGAAATAAATATATTTCATATTATCAGATATATTCAATTCTTTCTGGGTATCGTATGTATTTCCATTCGATCTGGCGGTTACTATTGAAAAATTCGGGATGTACTCAACGGCGAGCGATTTCGGATTGAGTGGCGGCGGAGGGTGCTACTCCGGCATTCGCCTGGAAGTGATTAAGATACATAAAGCAACTATTCGAGCTATCGAATAACAAAGTAGGTCAAGAGCCATAAATCAACTGGTGATTAACACATCAAATACAAGGCAGTCGGCCTGGATTTTTTCCAGATATATTTAAGTCAAAGACGCTCTATACTTTTCCTTTGGGTTAATGATCGCAGCTACCCATTCTGGTATATATGATATAAAAATACATATTTAATTTGTAATTAATGTGTTCAACGCTGTTATCAATTATTAATAATTATGATACAGAACCTGAAATAAGCATTCTACAAACACTACTTCTATTCGTATGATGCAATACGAATATTCCATGAATGGTACGCTTGGGAATTCTTTAAAACTTTGTGACTTTAGCTTTATGGATAATCAAAGGAAACACTGTAACTACCCATGGCAAATTTCATGTGAAGAACCGTTTTAACCAATTGAAATATTATTTGCCTAGATCCTTTATGTTAGTGAGAAGGTAATGCGCTAATGCAATTGTCGAAAGTTTCATATACTTCAATTTTCAATATCTAGTTTTAGAAAGCTGTAACGTTTCCTCAGACCCAGTTAGCTACATTTTCCGTTGCAGAACCCGATTTATTAAGAGCCTATACGGCCTAACTAAGATTGTATGATGGATTGGTTACTAGATGATGCCGATATATGGTGGGAAGTTACCGTAAAACTTTTAAAAGACAATGGAAGTAGAATGAGAAGCAGAGAAACCGGGATAGTTCCGCAATCTGACACGCTCTGGTATTGTCCACCGCAAACTACACTTTGACTAAACAAGAAATTTGAAGTACTGCATTCCAGTGTCAGAGTTACTCGAAAATTTGAATAAACACCCTCCCCAGAATGATTAATCTCGCTTCATCATTCAAAGTCATACTCCCCACACCATTCTTTGCACGGTGAAAGACAAAGGAAAACCGCATACCTAATCACAAGACCTAGGAACTTCAGGCACAAAAACTGATGTTTTAGGCACCTAAAATAGGTAATAAAATTACAAAATTAGGCACTATTAGGCATGAAATATGAAGTTTTAGGCACTTAAAATCGGCTACAAAACGATTAACCTAGACATCTGATAAATATTAAACATGAAAATTTATGTTTCTGACATCTAAAACTCAGACTTACAAAAGGAATAAATTAGGCACTTTTGATTATTTAAGAAAGTTAACAGCGCTGCTGCTCCAGAAATAGGGGAAATAAGTGCGTGCTGATCTTGCAGAGCTACTTATATCCGATGAGTTGAGTGAGAGATTTCGGTGTATAGTAGATTCGGTATTTAATCAGAGATTATTCGCGTTTTGGGAAATGCTGGAGAGGATTTGGGTTCCGAAATAACAAATTCAAAAATAAGAAATTATGATACGTAATAATTATTCAAAATTA
Organism: Teleogryllus oceanicus; assembly: GCA_964035755.1. Taxonomy (NCBI): domain Eukaryota; kingdom Metazoa; phylum Arthropoda; class Insecta; order Orthoptera; family Gryllidae; genus Teleogryllus; species Teleogryllus oceanicus. Next base: position 128,292,847 of record CAXIVR010000005.1, on the reverse strand, counting down.
CTGGTTTTAGATAACTTTAGGGAATAGAAATTAAAATATGCATGAACTGCCCTTTTAGAACATTTTAGGCACTATTAGATGCTTTCAGTGGATCTATTTTTTCATGAATCGCAATCATCTGCAGTTATTTTCCACACCCTCCAAAAGAAACTATATAAGCATTTGTCCTAAAATATGGCGTCTACTGATCACCTCCTCGGAAAGAGGATCACATACACTTGTAAGCAAGGTCCTAGGTTCGAGTCCTGACGGTGGCAGGATTTTCGACACTAGCTTTTCAACTAGGTCTAATTAAGTCGCTGCCTGGAGGAGAATTCTAGCGGCCGACTGCTCTGATCGGTAGTTTTCCGTGGTTTCTCCGATGAACACGCGTCGAATGCCGGAGCAGTACCCTAACAAACGGGCCACGCACCGCGCGCTATCTGTCCTTCCCATTCCTTGTCCCATCCTCTCCCTCTTACATACACACTTACACTAACATGCACTACTACCACATATTCCGGGAGACCGTTCGGGAACTTAAAGCTAGTCCCGGCTGGGGCGGTGCCCGCTGGTGGGAGCGTCTTGGTTAGGAAACCCACTAGCCGACGGTACGTCGGCGCCGGATCTCGCCATCCAGCGGGGAGGATCACCGCCATCTCACGAGAAAAACATGCACTACACTAACGGACTAATGACCAAAGCAGTTGACGCGTCCGGAAACACGAAAAACTAAACCAGACCAACTTGTAAGCATCTTCCTAGCCTGCGCTCAGAAGTAAGAACGGCACTTATCCAGAGGTAGAAATCACGCGGGCTCGCCGCCATGGCCGTCGCCCCACCCTGCCAAACCGGCGCCATTATTATTTACCCTCCTTTCTCCCTCTCCTCCCCCATACCCCCTCTCCCCGTCGGGCGCAAAGCGCGCCGCGGATGATTTAGAGCGCGTTTCGCCACCAGACCTCCGGCGCGCGCGGGGGTCTGCGCCCGGAATATTCAAATGAGCGTTCGCACCTGCTCGCACGCCGGCGACGGCGACGCCGACGCCGACAAACGCGCCGGGCGCCGCGACGGCCGAAGAAACAGAGCGCGCGCCCGCGTAGCGTTATCGCGGCGATTTCTCTCGAATCGCACCCCGCGACGTGTACGGAGCACTTCCAGGCGCGAGGTCGCGACGTGAACATGCGCCGGAGAACTCAACAGGCGCAGCCCGGGCATGCCGGACGCACGGCGCGACTTGCTCTGGCAACCAGGATCCCGCGACTTCATTATTTTGCTTTCCGCAGAGTGAACTCGGCTGGATACTCGTTTGCAGTCTGTCCGCTTGTGTCTATTTGCCGCTCCTTCGCTATCCATGCGAGTAGCTCCTCTTTCATAATATCGCTCGTTTGCTGTAGCAGTGGCAGGTTATGTTTCAAAAGGCGTATTTGAAATTTCGTGCTCGAGTATAATGATAGAGCATCCTCGCAAGCGCGATATCACGATACATTTTGCGCTAGTCGGGCGCTTATTTCGACCCTGTTACGACCAAAAAGTTTCCAAATTAATATGTAGGAAATTTTAAATGAAAATGTAACCCAGATCTACACATCAGTTTGCGGATTTTCCCTTTGAAGGTATCTCAGCGAGACATCGACCCAGCTCTAAGCTCTAACTTGTCTCCCAACATGAGTAGTAGTGTAATGCACGTAAGTGTAAATGTGTGTGTGTGTGTGTGTGTGTGTGTGTAAAGGGTGCGAATAGGACACGGAAGAGGAAGGAAAGATCGCGCGCGGTCCGTGGCCCGTTTATCAAGGTGTTGTTCTGGCATTAGCCTGGTATTGATCGCGGAGTCTACAAGAAACTAGATCGGAGCATCCAGTCGCTACGATTGTCCTCAAGATTGGTCAGGTACCTAGTTAATCGCACCTGTTTATCACAGTATATAAACCAGAGAGCTCTCCATCCTCGTGCACTTCAGCACTGAGAAACGCTACGATACGATGGTCGAAACGTCGACAGTACAGACTTCGACACGGTGTCACCCGCACAACCTAAATCGTTCGAATGATCTTGCTACACTCCTAATCAAATTCTGAAAGAGTGAGGATTGTAATAAACGTAGTAAAAGTATTAATGAAGATATCTGTAAATTAAAATTGTTATTAATAACAAATACATAAAAGAAACATAAATTTAATTTGTGTGCGCCAGTGGCTCACTCTTGGACAAAAAGATTGAAACAGTCAAGAATGAAGAAAATGCAATCGGTTACCTTTGTGAACCCGGTCCATCGTTTGCCTATTTCTGAAGAAGCATCACACGTCGCCCACCACGGTTGAACGTTCATTCACGCGCGTTTATCATTGAGAATCCTGCGAGGCGAGGGGTCTACATCCTGCTGGCAACCATCCACACACCCTTTTTCATCAGCCGTAGAAATGAAGTGCCATAGTCCATTACGGAGCTCAAGTGAAGTTTCGCTCACAGAGGGCCCCTCGTCGGGCGCACTGATCCCCGGCGTGCGCAGTGCGCATCTGCGCAAAGTGCTGCGCGCGCCGCGCAGTGAAATGTGCACCAGTGGATGCCGTTCTGCGCGGCGCAGCGCAGATATCATTGCTCGGCGCTGTGAGTTCGCTGCGGAAATGCGGGAAATAGGGAAGCATTAAGGCTCCCACAGACCGTCGCGGAAGATCCGCAGCCTACGCGGATTGGCTGGGGCGGCGGATTGGCTGACTTGTTGCCTTATGAGCACGTTTAGACCTGCGCGGCAGGTGAGCGTCGCGGCAACGGATTGGCAGCGTTTAATCGGCGGCGAAATTCGTGACACGTTTCTTCCGCTGCAGCTCGAGTTTCGTGGAAGACCGTCCGCCTTTGGGAGTCTTCGTTCCCCTCTGGGTCGAGCGACCTTGCCAACCGTCACCAAACGCTGACTCGTAATTGACGCTAGCTTGGAACTTTCCGCGTCGCACCCGCTGCGGATCTACCGCGCCGGTCTGCGGGAGACTTTATGAGGCAAGGAAGGTGCGCAGTTCGCACGCGCCCCTACCGCAAAGGTTCTTCTTTTCTTTCCCTCAAAATACTTTCGCTGTCGTGCGCGAATAAGATGCCAATAGACGATTAAAAAAAGGATGCTGCAAACGATTAAAAAAAATTAAAAATCGAAAAATATAGATTATTAAATTATAAAAGTTACACGAAGACAGGTGAAAAACAACTACGATATGAAAGTAATGTTACCAAGCAGCGGTAGGTATGCTTCCGCATTCTTTTATTTTCCTCATGAAACTAGCTTAAGATCTTTTAATTTTCATTGGAATATTTTCGTTGTATCCTCATTGAGGAAATAGGATTTTAAAAAATTCAAAAACAGTAAATAAGTAAAGCAATAAGAAGAATAAAAGCATTTGACAACAAACGAAATAATAGGATGTATGCCAACAGTCAAAATAAACTTGACGTACAGTCACGTGCGTATGACGTACATTCACAATGTCTACTTGTAGTGAGAAATTATACAGAGGCAATGGTATATTTGTTACAAGTTGATGTTAGTGCTATTGAAAATACATAATACGTAAGATTTATATTCAATGCTTTCCATCTTTCCTTTCAATACCAATACATTCAATAGCTAAATAATTCAGCATTTGAATAACAATTTTATAAACTCAGATAAAAATGAGTTTACTTTTAATTGATTTATTGATTTTTTCGTGTTTCCGGGCGCGTCAACTACTGTGGTCATTAGTCCCATTAGTGTTGTGCATGTTTTTTTTCCGGAGATGGCGGTGATATTCCCCCGCTGGATGCCGAGATCCGCTAGTGGGGTTTCCCCCTAACCAGGACTCTCCCACCAGCGGGGCACCGCCCCAGCCGGGAGAAGCTCTAAGCTCCCGACCGGTCTCCCGGAATATGTGTTAGTGTAGTGCACGTTAGTGTGTAAGGGGAGAGGCTAGAACAAGGAAGAGGTAGGAAAGATCGCGTGCGGTCCGTTTGAGGGTACTGCTCCGGCATTCGCCTCATTTGATCGGAGAAACCACGGAAAACTACCGATCAGAGCAGCCGGTCGCTAGAATTCTCCTCCAGACAGCGACTGAATTCGACTAGCTGAAAGCTAGTGTCGAAAATCCTGCCGCCGTGGGGAGTGGGAACTTAGGACCTCCCGGTCAAAGGCGCTGCAGTGACATCAATTGATGCACTGAGCTACCGCTCCCGGTTTTACTTTTAACTGGTACGTTCTTGCTTGTTATGGTCTTCCATACAGAGCTCGATATACACTGCATAGATACCTGGATCGCGAGGATCGCGGTAACGAGGAAAATATGAAAACATTTGAATGATGCTACATGTTCTCTTCTGAAGGGAATTATGATAGGGAATTATTGGAGGGAAATATGAAAAGAGAAACCAAAACAAGTGAACATATAGTTAACTAGTAAAGATGTAAATCTGAATCATTAAAATTAAGTAAAAATAAAGTATTGTATTCACCAGGAGCGTTAACTGATTCTTATGATCTGGGGCGACAAAATGCCATGAGGCCATAGACCTGCGGGCTCTTTGTCGCCGCTAAATTATCAGAGCCCTTATAAGGCTCTTGGTACGTACATAATTGCAATGAGAAGCTATATATTATTCCCATTATGGATAAATATCGCCAAGCTAGGAGAGTTATTTTAAAGAAATCGTCACAAAATTGAATTGTGGAATCGCCCGGGGACATACAACAAAAAGAGATCGTCTCGATCTCTAATATACAACCCATGTGAAAAAAATTTGTAAGATCCAGTCCTGAAACAAGTAAATTGGATGATCGTAATTGTGTAGAAAAGAATCACACAAAGAAAGACATTAAGAAAGATCAGTGTAAGTAATAAGATTAAAAGCTACATATTTTTCTTTGTATATTGATTTGTTAAGGGTAGAGATAAACACAAAATCTATTTTTAATTTTGTTATTAATTGTTAGATCCTTCAACACTAAAATCAAGAATTGAATACAAATATTTTTTGGAAAGGTCGCTTGAAATGCACTTGTATGTTCACTGCAGCTAGTGAGATATCCTGGAAGTATGACCTAGAAGACAAGTGTGTCCTATGCTTACAAATTAAATGTCTGATCATCTTCAAAAGAAAGAGGAGTACATCCAGATGTAAACCTTCCTAATGATGTTCAGAAATGAATGTGACACTCATCATATTGCACATTAATATGTAGATTTTCATTTGCTACGTCTCAATACTTTATTGGAATTTTCACCAAGTTGATCTTTGGTAATTTAAAAAGACAATCGTAATATTTCATTCTCTTAAGGAATAGGTTGATATAAAAATTAAGGTATTATTTTTATTACATTTGGTCAATTTTTAACCGATTACAACCTTGTAATGGACGTTCTTCATAACATAATTATGATACTTGATCTCGATTCCGGACCTAATACGAATAAAGGAGGTTATTTTAATTTTTAACTTATAATAAACGTTATTCAAAACGTAACACCGCCTCCGTAGTGTAGACTTCCAGATCGTCACATGGCTAGCTATGAGCTATCATGGTTTGAGAACCGGGGTTCAATTCCCCAACAATCCTGGGAAGTTTTGACCTGATCATGGGAAATTGGGTCTGAAACGGCGTGCACTCGGCTTTGATTACAAATTGAGGAGCTACGGTACCTGTGCGGCAATGTGCAGTCAACATCGGTCTACAAAACCCAGATAGGGGTTAACAGGAGTCGTTGCGTTGACCACGCATTACCCGGGTAAGCCCCTCTGATAAATAAAAGAGGCAATCCGTTCAATCGGCACTGACTCTTCATGAGTTATCTTGTCAAAGTTGATGATATGTAACAATTATGAGAGTTGTTTATAAATCGATATTAATTCCGGATGTAATTCGAATAAAGGTGGGTTCTTTTGCTACGAAGCTCGCCCCTTTGGGCTCTCCCGCGCAAAAGCGAGTGGCGCAGCACCTGCTCCCACGAAGGTCTCCGTAAACAGGGAAGTTTATGGGCGTCGCTCAGGAAGCGGCCGCGCAGGGGGTCCTCGCGCCGCGTTGGAGGAAGCTGCAGATGTGGACGGTGCGCAAGACACCTTTCCACACACCTGAAAAATTGACATTTTGTAGGAGAACGGTTTTATTCTGAACAGAACCTTTGTTTTCGCGTCTAAAAATAAAGTTTACTCACACGGAGTAACATTGTCTCTCTTGTCAACAACATTTTCGAAATACTGTATTGTTATGTTGCCATAACGCAATCAAAGAAAGTGGTTTAAGAGTGGCTTTTTCACTTTTAACAGCCGGCGTCTTTTAAACAATTTAACCGTTCGCCACCCGTAAAGAACGATAATAAAAACGAGATGTATAAATGTGCGTTTCAGGGCTCTGATTCCAACAAAATTTATTTACTTTTGATTTTTTTTATAAAATATAGTATTACGAAAAGTATTGAATGACTTATGGCTAATGGCCAATATCACAAACGGACTTGGTAGGTTATACACCTGGCCAATTGGCGCTGGTTACAAACTTACAAAGCTACCGTTATTTTTCTCTATATCGTCCTACTGTCGTTAACAACTATTATGAAATTATTTACTTGCAAAATATACTACTTTCCACAGACTTACCTCAAAAAAGAAAAGTTTTTAGTTGTGTCGCTTTTCTTACACATTTGACAATGTATCCGTCCACACAACCTTGTCACCTCTCCCCCTCTATCAAAATGACCTCTCCGGGGTGACTTTTTTCATTGGCAGAGACGCAAACGGAGTCTTTATGTGGAGAATACATATTCATGGAACGGAATTTATCCCTCGATTTCTTTTGACGCGCCTTCAGTGTTCAGACTTAATGACGGCAGGAGGTCCTGCAGCAGGTGACGTCGTGAAGGTCCTCCCCACACACGACGGGGCCCGCGGCTCGGAGCTACATGAAGGTCACTGGGGATGCGTGCGCTCGCCTCCACAAAATATGCGTTTCCGAAACATATAAAAAACTGTGTTCAGTGGAGCGGTTTTTATTTGCATAATGCACTATGTTATGCAATACGAAGTTTCTTTATAGTTCATGCTTATCTTTTCAGATCTTCTTGTCGTAGTTTGCCTTTGGCTTCCACAGCATGAAGGGAACACCGTATTGAAAATTATTGGATTGATTGTAAGTAATTTCGAGTGCGTTAACTGCTAAAGTCATTAGTTCCGTAAGTGTATTGCATGTTTTTTCTCAGGAGGTGACGATGCTGGATGGCAAGATCCGGCGCTGACATAGGGTTGCCTCGCGGAGTTAACCCCTACCAACTGATTAGAGATGGGATACATGGTGATATGAGAATCCCAACAATTCGACAGACGCAGGTGAAGTCAACCACTCTTCAATCACACCCATGTCAAACACAGGACTCGAACCTGCCGACATATCCTCATAAAGATTCAGTTTCTGCCTGTTTCGTACATTCCTTGAACCCCTACGTCAATCGGGCCGGCTTTCACGGACATTTATCCTGTGTTAGTTTTAAAGAAATAATGAAAGTTTAGATTGGAAGAACTCGCAGCAATTTGTGTTCAATTCGGTAAGACAGAAAAAAGAAATCACAAGTTCTGAGTAGTGTGAGAGGGGACACTGCAGCATTCGGTTGATTGATTGATTTTTTCGTGTTTCCGGGCGCGTCAACTGCTTTGGTCATTAGTCCGTTAGTGTAGTGCATGCGTTTTCTCCGGAGATGGTAGATCGTCCCCGTTGGAGGCGAGATCCGGCGCCGACCTACTATGGGTTTCCCTAACCAGGACTCTCCAGCGGGCACGCCTCAGTCGGACAAGCTCTACGCTCCGACCGGTGGGGAGTGAGACCTAGAACCTCCCGGACAGAGGTGCTGTAATGAGATCAGTTGATGCACGGAGCTACCGCTACCGGTTGCATCATTGGGAAACGCCGTGACTGACGACGATCCCCTTTGCAGTTGGTCTCATACTTCCAAATCCTGAGTGAGGTTCTTTAACTTCCCTCTTTACGGAGGTCGACACGAGACGCATGCGCAAGGGAGACGTCTAGAAGTTGACGAGCGTTGCAAGGCCTCAATCTGCATTCACTTCAGTTGATTGAGTATTTCGTGTTTCCGGGCGCGTCACTTGCTATGGTTATTAGTGCCGTAAGTGTAGTGCGTCATTTATCGATGAGATCTTGTGTTCTTCTGCCGTGAATGGCGAGATTTAGTGCCGACCTACACGTCGGATTGTGGGGTTTTCCCATTCAGGTATCTCCCATCCGCGAGGCACTGCTCCAGCCAGGTCAAGCCCTTAGCTCGCGAGTAGTCACACGACGCGTGTAGTGCTTGTAAGTGTGTGTGTGTGTGTGTGTGTGTGTGTGTGTGTGTATGTATGTATGTATGTAAGGAACGGGTGAGAATAGGATAAGGAGGAATGCACAGATTGAAATATTTACCGAAATAAAATTTCTTATTAGGAAAGTCTACGGACCTTTTCAAAAATTTCAGGGAACACGGCCTCCACTGTCCCATTCCCTTGTGCGTATTTGGTTATGTGCCAGGCAAAGAGATATCATACTGGCTTCACCGTATCTCTATTATGCTCACTAATCAAATCACAATCATTATCATCATCTTCATTATAATTAAATATAAATGTACATTGAAATATGTACTCTTCAAGGTAATACTTAGTGGTTTATCAGCGAGAAAATATAAACTCTTCAGATGCAAGCGCACGTCTGATACATCAAATCCCGACACTTCAATTCACTTCGATTTCAGGGAAACACAGGAAAGAGATAAGTGCAGAAATCCTGTGATGCGGTAGGCGAAATGTGCAGCCTTCATCAACATAGCTCCGGACGGACCCCCTACAAGCGAGTCACATCGCTTTCAGCCCGCTCCACCATAGCCATAAACGTCCTTGTTTACGGAGACGAGGATGCAGGTGCCGCACGACCCATTTCGCGCAGAGGAAGAGTTTGGAAGACAGCGCGAGCTTGGGAAGCACTCAGCAGCGTCAGTTACTTTTAACCTTTTGCCTTATGAACCGAGAAAAATGGCAATTTGTACTTGTATTACTTGTCAACTTTACATTTACCGTATCTGATAGGGTCCCTGAGATCTGCTTACAATAGCAGCAGTTAGCAAGTTCCCGATCCTCGCAATACACGCCTGTGTCTAGAGCGCGAAAACTGTTCTTCTACTCGCAGGAAGAGACACATAATGTAGGGTGGTGTGTTGAGAAATGTTAATAAAAAATCACGGACTCTCATGACTTACAAATTTAGTTAATGAGTAAACCTTTTCGTGAAAAAGTAGATTATAATAATTGGCTTCGACTCATTTTCTGTTCCCGATCAAGGTCCGCTTAGATGTCTGACCACCCATTGTTGGATATTCGGTGTAAACACCTTACCCACACACCTTCTAAAGGAGAGTTACGGTTTAAAAATTTCCCGTTTACAGATAAACATTTTATTGAATTTATATAATTTCTTTACTTTATTGATGTAAAAATTAATGTAGTCATTAAATGTATCAGCTTCTTAGATTTTAAAAGGCAAATGACGCAATTAGAAGACAACAGAACATAATTAGTAGACAACACAATTAGAAATATTATGATTTGCACGGCGTTTTGAGAAAATATATACATCAGATGACACATCCTTTTGCTTGCAAATTTTTCTTACTTAACCTGAATCCATCAACATTTCTAGTTGAGGATATTTAAAATAATACACCGACACTTAATACTGGCAAGTTTATCATCAGTGGGGACAATGAAAGACTCTTTGCGATGTAAGTCATTATAAAGACACTGAAAAATAACAGTGTCTCGAGGCGGAATGCGATCCCATGATTCTCCCGTAAAGGACCTGTGAGCCCCCTCCTTCTAACCACTTCTCCACCCCGCCTAGTATCGAAGATTTAAGGCGTGTAAACAGGTCTACATTTGCTGTATTTTTACAACTAATATTTAATGGACATACCAACCGCAAATTTCAAAGTAATCAGATGAAAGAGCAGGTTTTATTGATCCAATCAGGCCCATTGAAATTGAGAGCAATTTCAGTTCAGTCTGATTCCAGAGAAGGGGAAAGGGTGGGGCGGAGAAACCCTGCGGTGATTTTTTTTCACTGCTAATTTTAATGGGAAAGTGAGCGTCTTTCAATGCAATAAGAGGCGTCAACTCTTTTTTCAAATCTTTTTTTTTAAATTTATTTTAAGTCGCATCAACGGCTAGGTCATTAGCGACTAAATACATACAATATATTATATTTTACATTGTCAATTTTTAGTTTTTACAATATTGAGGTTACAATTGAGGTTACAGTACAGAGATGATATGGATATAAAACATAAAACTTAAACGTGAAAATTACATAACTTATGGACCATTAAGTTTAGACTTCTTTAGATCTGTTTTAAACTTAAACATCATATAGTCTAAGAATAACATCCCCAGACTTAAGAAACGGAAGGAAGCAAAAAATATGTTTTTCATAATATTTGGAGTTTGTTCATGTGGTGGACGATCAGTAATAAATGGTTTGCTTTTCCTAATTTAGTTTTTGTTTCTTTTCTTTCAAGTGACGTATTGGTTTCAATTTCTATAATAGTAAAACACGAGTGTTAAGTCAACGTTTGATTCAGCACACTTCTTTGAATTTATATTTGTTGAACATTTCAAATTATTTGAGCTTGTCTTGTGTCCATGATAAAAAGAGTTGATATAATGTTATCATTCCACTCACCGTTAACATCTAGGACGACTCATCCCCTTCACAACACCATCTCTTAGAAACTCAACCGGCTTAAACCATCAGAGGCTGTAACGGCTGCAACTAATCACCTGTATTTTGATTGATTAGGAATTTCAAACGAGTCAATTGCTTCGGGTCATTAGTGCCGTAAGCGTAGTGCATGTGTTTTGCTCGAGAGATAGCGGTGAATCCCCGCTCGATAGTGAGATTTGGCACCGAGTTTCGGCGTCGAGTAACGGGCTTTCCCGAACCAGGTATCTCTTACCAGCGGGCACCGCCCCAGCCGGGATAAGCTATAGACTCCCGACCGGTGTCTCGGCGTATGTAGTGGTTTAGTGCTTGAAAGAATGTGTGTAGGAAGGGGTGATGAGAGGACAAGAAAGCGGAAAGATAACATCGCGCCCGGTCCGTGGTCTGATTGTTAGGGTACTACTCCGGCATTCGCCTGATATTGATCGGAGAAACCATGAAAACTACTGATCAGAGCAGCCGGCAGCTAGACTTGTGCTCCACACGACTGAAATCGACCCGGGTATCTAGTTAGTGTCGAAAATTGTGCCACTGTCGGGAGTGGAACCCTAGAACCTCCCGGTCAGAGACACAGCAGTAACATCAGTTGATGCCCTGAGACACCTTTCCATGTACTGCCCTGGAGGAATGTCCACTGTGGTTTTCCGTTTGTGACGTGTTACCTGACGGGCGTGCGCGCCGCACGCAAGTTGTCCCCCTCCCTCGAAGAGTGCCGCCCCCTCGGCAAACGGACTAGCGCCGACGGCGGCCAACGAAACGACTGCTAGAAACGATTCCGTAAAAACGTCCCAGGCTACGTGACGGCAGTTTGAAAAAAACTGTGTTCTCAATGGACACATGCAGGCTGTGATTGTTCTTAATGAGAAACGATTGGTCATTTTTCATTTAATAATTAGTTCGAATAATATTTTTGAATGAATTAACAATTATGTAATTCTCTATTACTTCAGGGCTTCATTTCAAAAGCAGTGTGTTAAATAAATCTTTCTTTGATTTTGATTTATTTAAATATATTCGAAATATCGTTTATAGAATGACCTACGGAAATAGTAGAATTTGAATAATTACTGTTTGGTTCTCAAAATTTATTCGTAAAAAATGGCAGGGGGAAAAGTATTTGACCATTAAGATCCTACATGACAGGAAAAAACTAACAATTGTGTGATTGAGAATAGGATTGAAGATTGTGTAATTGAATACAGTAAATTCAGCAATCGAGATGTACGTATGCTAACTGTAATGTTAACGTAAATCATCAAGAAGTGTCAACATCCCAGTAGCCTAAAAGGAAGTGAAATTGGATGAATATTGAAAATAAACGTTAAGCAAATGAGCTTCTCAAGATTGAACTTTCATTAAAAACAAGATTTGCAGGAGGGTTCTGTTTGTATATCACGCTTTCTGTCTTAGTGAAACGAATTTTGACATCAGGAGTTGTATCAGTAACAGTTATTTAAAGCGAACATTCTTAAATTTTTATTTCCTCTAGACACGAACAGTGCACTTTAATCGAAACCGATTCCTTTTCCAGTTATCTAAGCGATTGCGCAAATGCTGCGCGCCAGTCGCCGACGAAAGCAGGCGCCGCCGTGTCGCGAGGCTCCCGTCCGATGGAAGAGTTTTTTTTCTCCCTTTCAAAATTCAAAATTTAAGTAGTATATGACTTAGTGTAGGGATCACAGAATTTTGAAAATGTGCACACAATTCACTTTTCCCATAGCACGTCATACGTAGTTTTTAACTGTTTTTGACGTAAAATAAATAAATAAATAAATAAATAAATAAATAAATAAGAGGGGAGCGAAAGGTCTGAGAGATGTCACTCCAGAATTAAGGTACTAAACAGTTGAGAGGGGACTCAACTATTGAGTGGAGCCAACTTTGAGTATAAAAAGGGTTGGATGTAGTATAAGTGATTACTGTACTGTTGTAAGGAAAAATACGTTCTTAGAAATCCGGCGACATGTTTTGTTTCGCTAAAACGTACTGAACGATTAAAAGTACGCGCTCATTTGCGTAAATTAGGGAGTAATTTTTTATGAAAAATCGGTATGTTAAATTTAACGTGATAGCAAATAGAACGGCAAGTCATCTCTTCTTAAAAATGTTACATTTTTCTGGATCTTCCTAATATCACATATTTATTTCTTTAAAATAGAACTAATGGCGTTTCACGAATCCGTAATTATTATATCTAGAAAAGAGGTAATAATTTCACGCAAAATTATGTTATAAATTGTTTAATAAATGCACTAACGATGAACTTGTTTTAAGGACAGGACAGTATTTAGAACAAACTCTCTATACTTTAAAACAGGCCTTTGCGATCTGTCAACTGTGCAGACAATGCACAAAAATAGCACACGTAACGTAGTTGAAAGAGCCCAAGAGATCTGTAATATTCTACTTTGAGGGGGGTAGGTTGTGGTAATGTTAATGAAAGTGGTGGTAATGTACACTTTAACATTTTTAGGATGGGCAGTTGTGGCTATGCGGACAGGGATGGTAATAAAGAGAGTAATGGTGAAAATGAAATAGGTGAATGGAGTGAGGACGCCTGCAATGAGAATATGTCAAGTGGCAGCTTTAGGTCTGACAGAAAAGTGCTCATGCACTATGGCAATAATAAGACAATTCTCTTGAGGAATAGAAGGATCTACTGGTGAACATGAAATTGGCGGCAATAATCAACGTGACAGTGGCAAAATGTAATAGCAGTTAGTGAAAGTAGGGACGGCTTCCTGCAGGTAAAGACAGTTTTGGCCACGGCATCAGTGTCATTCGTGAGACCTCAAGTGCGGGGACGGTGTGGGGCGGTGTGGCGGCGGGTATGGGGGCAAGTATGAGGGCGAGTATGGGGGCAGGCTGGGGGCGAGTGTGGGGGCGGGTGAGGGGGCAGGTGTGGGGGCGGGTGTGGGGGTATGGGGCAGATGGTTTGTGGACCGGTGTGGTGGCGGGGTCCGGTGTGGTGGCGGGGTTGGTGGTGGTGGTGGTGGCAGTGGTGGTGGCGGTGATGGGGGGCGGGGACGAGATTGGTGGCGGGTGGGGCGGAGGAACTGACGGGTTGGTGCTGTGGCGAGGAGGGGCGGGCGCGGGGGTTGGGTGGAGGAGGGAGCGACGTTGGTGGCGATGGCGTTCACGTCGACTTCAGTTTCATTCACTTTCGCAAGCGACAATTAGCTGGGACGGACTTTACAAACGGTGTCGGCAGCCGCCACTGCTTGAAAAAAAGCGTTTCTCGTCTGCGAGAATTATCTCGTTTAGCGGTTTGTGGGCTTAATTGGTTGGCCGGCAGCGGGGGTCTCGGAGGTGAGGCAGGAATCTGCAGAACGGTGGCAGATGAGGTAGGAGTGCATGAGGTGTCGAAACAAGCGGATGGAGTCGCAAATGGCTTAAGAAGAGGAGAACTGACACAAACACATAGCAGTCGAACAAAAAAAATGGTAGTGGCATTCGTATGAACACGCACAAAGAAGTTTGGAAAAGAAAAAAATCAAAGCCAATCAAGGGCGGCAGGTTGAGACAGCAGACTGATGATGAATAAAAATCCGTTGATAGATAAATGAGACATAATACTTAATAATATTAATAAATACATGTGGTGACAAAGAGAGAAACGGAAAAAGAAAGACGCTGCCAATAGGAACTAAGAGAACGCGGTGAAGTTGAGTGATAACAAAAGTGGAGCGGTGTCTGAAAGTGAGTCTGAACGCAAAGCCTCCACACGTTCACAAATATTGAATCAGTCACTAACTACACAGCGGCAACGGTCGCCTGCACGCTGCGTGCAGCTGTGGCGATGCAGGAGTTCCCCAGGGCGATACGTCAGGCGCCGCGGCGGCGGCCACATGCAAATTCCGCTCCTCTCGCGCATGTCCCACTCCCGCGAGTAACGAATATGAAAATTAATAACCTGTTTAGTCAAGCCTTAATATGTCCCTAACTATAAATTTACATACCACACACGCATAGGGCCCGCGGATCTCTTGTCAAAACGGAGCCGCATGATTACGGGGTGGCAGGATAACTGCAGCGTTGTGGGCGAGCGTTTTGCGTGGAGCGGGCCGCCGCGGTCCAGATGGTCAGATGGTTGCGAACGCCCCGAGGAGACCGAACTTCGTTGTCTTTGCTAGCGGAAAACCTCTCGTCGCCGGGAGTTCACGCGAGATTGTCGTCGTACTCGTTTTGATTGATTGATTTTTTCGTGTTTCCGATCGCGTCAACTAATTAGCCCCGTTATTGTAGTGCATGTTTTTTTCTCGGGAGATGGCGGTGATCTTCCCACGCTGAATGGCGAGATCCGGGGCCGACCTACCGTCGGCTAGCGGGGTTTCCCCCTAAACAGGACTCTCCCACCAGCGAGGCACCGCCCAGCCGGGACAAGCTCTAAGCTCCCGACCGGTCTCTCGAAATATGTGGTAGTGTAGTGCATGTTAGTGTAAGTGTGTGTGTAAGGGGAGAGGATAGGATAAGGAGGAGGAAGGGCAGATAGCGCGCGGTTCGCGGCCCATGTCGTTCTGCTCCGGCATTCGCCTGGTGTTGATGAAAAAAAACACGGAAAAATACCGATCAGAGCAGCCGGTCGCTAGAAGTCTTCTCCAGACAGCGACGCTGAAAAGCTAGTGTCAAAAATCCTGCCGTCGTCAGGACTCGAATCTAGGACCTTCCGGTCAGAGGCGCTGCAGTGACATCAGTTAATGCACTGAGCTACCGCTCCTGGTCGTCGTCGTATCCGTGATGAAGTCTGTTTGCTAGAATGCGTGAACGCGCGTGATAACTGGACACGTGTGAACACGTGAGTGACATTGACAAGGTGAGAAAATGCGAAATGAAAGCGAAGTTGAAAAACGAATGAAAATTATAGGCCATTATGCTAATGGCTATAAACGTAATTGATAGAAGGATGTTACATGGGTAATATTTGCTTGCTGTATTAGCATTAAAAATACTTATAGATCAATGTATGTACGTGAACAAACGTAAAAAAGAAGCTATTTGTTCACTGTATTGAGAAAAACGACAGTTCAACTTTCGTTTAAGACAACATAATTATATTTTCACGTAGATAATTTCAGTGAGTTCAACAAATTTTAAATCGATTCAATATTGGACTGTTTTATATTCAGTTCTATCATCTGAGTGTTGGAGTGAATTATAATGATTGTGATAATATTTTTGAATGATATTTAAGAAATTCAGGTAAAATTAGCCACATTCGTTGATCCCAAAGAAATAATGGGTACGAGAGAACAAAAATCACAATAGTCCTGTTTTTTTCTTATTCTTAAATTTTTAGACCAGAATTTTTCTACAATCAACATTGTTTTTTAAATTGAGTGATGCTTAATACTGATTGACAGAATGTTGATACTGAACCTAGTTTTAGAAAAGATTTGAAGGGATGATCGAAGGTATTTTCTTTTGGTAGTAATATAAGATAAAACAAGATTTCAACGATTATTAGCTTGATAATTTCTGATCATTTTAATCAAGAATGAAGTGGTACAGCTCTGGATAATTAAATCATTATTAATGAAAAATCCGAAAAAAATAACAACTTGCCTTTCTAACATTATTTCCAAGTATTTCTTAGACGTACGATAACAAATTCCGATCAACTTTATCAGTCGACAATGTACATCAAAGAGTGAACTCCATTTGCGCCAAGTGCCACAAGTGACATCGGACAACCGCACGGACACAACACTCGGCCGTCCCTGTCACCCCACAGCCGTCACCACACGGAAGCCGATCACGTTCAAATTTGATTAATCGACTATTCATAAAATTTCCATTAAAAACGTGTTCGCCACAGTAGTTATGTATTAAGGATCGCTTCCCCATAAATATGCAAAGCAGATGCAAATATTTCCAGTTTCCGCGGCGCGATGGCTGGAGGTGGGCGGGAAGCGGGCGGGCGGGCGGACGCACGGCGGAGCAAGTGGGAAGGGGGGGAAGGGGGCAGCGAAGGGGAGCAGAGCACGTTGGGACGGCGAAACGAGAAAAAAACACGAGGAGAAGGCCTAGGGGGCAGCAATGAGGAACGAAATGAAGTAATGGCAACGGGGCGAAAGATATCAAGCAGAGGTAGGGACATGAAAGGAAAAGTGGTTAAAAGAAGTGTAAGGGAAGGAAGGGGAGAAATTTCATTGAAAAATTGGGAATCAAAGTAAAAAAAAGTCAAAGAAAGTGATGAAATTGAAGAATGAAATAAAATGAAGGGAATGACTATAAACAGAATAATATATGAAGAGAGGAAAAGGTTATGTGAAAGAGAGAAAAATTAGTAGTGTTTGGAGGGAAGCAGTGAAATTACAATTCAAAAACTGGATTCTCGCAAGACGAGAATATGTCAACAAAAGTGACAACAGTCGTGGAATGAAATAAAGTAAAGGCAACGGCACAGAAGTTGTCGTAACAGGAATGTGAAAGAAAAAGTGGTGAAAGGAAGTGGAGGGGAAAGAAAATTGCAATTACAATAGAAGAAGTGGTCTCAGAAAGAGAGTGAGAAAGTAATTGGGAAAGGAAAAGAGACAAAAGACCAACAAACAGTGTGAGATGAGAACGAAAGTAGGAAATAAGAGAAGTATTAAATGTTACAAACATTTTAAAAATATATAAAGACGTGAGAATGTTGATGTGACAGACGTGTCCTCAGTATAAAGATGAGTACTGAATCATAGCTAAAGAAAATGCATAAAAGAAAATGGCGAAAACGAGGACAAAGGAATAACAGATGCGAAATAAGAATTTAAATTGCAAGAATTAAATTGAATAATTCGTAGATTATCTTCAATTCGTTTTGGCGGCATTCTCTGTCGCTCTAGCAAACAGCGAATTCCCCTTGCTACTTGTAGTATCATCCGCAATATCTTCCAAACCACACCCTACAACCGGCAGCAATCCCCCCACCCCATGAGCGACTTTGCAGGTGATACAAGAGAACTTCGTGTTTGCTGATGGCGCCACCAGATAGCGTGCTTGCAGCAGACGCAATTATCGCGCAAAAGATCGAAGAAAAAGAATAAAAATACCCGGGATATCGGTATCACCATAAAGGTTTACGAGTTTATTAAAAGCATGGCAGGAACGTCCCGAGGCGCCCCGCAGGCGGTGACGTTGGCAGCAGAAGTTGGAGGGGGAATGGCAGTGGTGGGGGTTGGTGGTGATGGTGGGGAAGTGGGTGAATACAGCAGTGATGGTGGTGATAATGTCTGTGATGGAGGTGTTGAAGAGCTGGTGTAAAGGGAGGTGGTGGTGGTGTGGGGGAGATGGAGTGGTGTAGTGATGGAGGGGGTAATGTCGGAGGTGTTGGGGGAGGGATTGGAGGATGAGATGAAGGTATTGTTGGTAGAGTTGTTGGGGGAAGGGGGATGGAGGAATTTAAAGGGATATTGGAGGAGGCGATGGAGAGGGGGTGTTGGAGGAGGAGGATGATACAATAGGAGGCAATGGAGGAGACTGCGATGAAGGTGGACATAGGGGAAGCTACATTTAAAAAGGATGGTGGTATTATAGAAGGCGGAAGTGACAACAAACGTTTAATGGACTCGAAGAGAAGAAAGGCGAAAATAACTGTAAATACTCTGAACGCATTACAGTGGCCGAAGAGGGTTGAGGCAGCACACTGCCAGCAATCGAAGCAACCGTGGAGACGACGATGGCAACGGAAAACGCTCCGACACCCAACTTGAGTTTGTCGTCCACGACGTTCGCCGCGAGGCCGTTGGCAGCCGCCAATAGCGGTTGGAGACGGCTACGGCGTCGTACGCCCACGAGAGGGCGGCGGCCGGCGGGCGAACGCGGCGCGGACGGCGGGAGCTCGGGCGCCCGGGGCGTCGAAGCCCTAATTGCCGTGCGCGCCTCCGCACGCCACAAATTGACGCGGGCGAATTAAGAAATAAATATCCGCGCCTAACAGGCGCCCCCTGCGGGCGGGGCCTGCGCTGAGCTCGCGCGAATGCGTGCGGACGGGACGCCAGACGCGCTCGAGATGGCCGATATGGAATTTACGACTTGGGCGCGCTCTCGCGATTTCGTCAAGCGCGTTTTTGAGTTATTCTGGGAGCTGCAATCTGATTCTCTTAACGATTCTCTAAGTCAAACAGAGATGTTTTTGTGTGTCGACTGTGCAGGCTTTCGCTTCAAGGATAAATATTAAAAAGTCGGTCAGTTTTTGAACGGAGCATGATTTTTATTTTCTCTATTATTACTACGTAGTAAGAGGAAGGTATGCAACGCTGCAGGACATTTTGAAGAAACAAAAACTTTTCTGGGGCTCTGATAGAGAAAAGTGGATTTTTCTTGCTGTTCTATGAAGTATATTGCTTTTCTGAATACAAAGCGTAGCCAGAATCTACTTTATCGGTCCTTGATACCAAAAAATATATTTCACTAGAAGTGTGTCCGTCCGGCTGTCTTTAATATCACTAGTGCCTAAACCATGCGCAGGATTTTCAGGAAAC
The DNA here is from genome assembly GCA_964035755.1 of Teleogryllus oceanicus. Taxonomy (NCBI): domain Eukaryota; kingdom Metazoa; phylum Arthropoda; class Insecta; order Orthoptera; family Gryllidae; genus Teleogryllus; species Teleogryllus oceanicus. Next base: position 128,273,635 of record CAXIVR010000005.1, on the reverse strand, counting down.
TGATAGCCCTCAATCCATCTGGCTAATGTCGCAGCCCCTCGCATTTGGAAAGTATATTTTAAACTTTTGAAGTGCTTTACATGAATCCTCCCACATTTTCAAACATGCTCAAAAATAATTCCATTTCCAATTAAACGATTGAAGTTTTTTTCTTGAATGAAGTCTACTCTTCAAAAGTACATCTTTCCACAACTTTATGAACAATTTTTTTTGCAAATGAGAACGATTTCACTTAATTTTCGATAAAATTAAACATTTTCATTTCATCGAATGCATTAACTTAGCGTAAAAGGAAAAGAGGAATTGTTGTGAAAATGTTGGGCAGAAAGTAAGCGTTTTTCAGCAAAATGAGATTAGAAACATTGGTTCATCAAATTGAGGAGACGAATGTAGTGATTTTTCTCTTCTGAAATGACTCAACTATGTATAATCCATGCATTTATTTGATTATAAAATAATTAACATATATTTTACCAAATGTTCTGGTGTAATTATTTTGCGGTAATTTGTACCAAAAATTATCTTTTGACATCATATGAATTTCCGGGAATGCTGAATAGCTGCTATTTCTTGTGCATAGTAATAGTATACATATTACCTTTTAGGACCATACTTATCGTTGTTAAGTTCTTAAATTTGTATTTCGTAGGTCTGTTTTCATTTCTGAAATCACACTACCCATTTCGTCTTTTTCTTTTCTGCTGTCACCCAACTGATTTTGTTAAAAGTGATTGCCAAAGAATTCAATTTTACTGAAATGGTGAGCTCGAGATCATGTTTTTGAAGTTAGATGATTATCTTACGCAGAGTAATGAAGTATGTGCCAATATGACAGTTTACTTTGGGTGCCTCCTTCATATCCAGCCATCTTTGCTGAAACAGGGCAATTCATGTATGGATTCAGTAAAAGGAAGTACGTTAATTAATACCTTCAACGAGCGATCATAAAGTGCATCATTGAGACAGTTTCCATCTACATAGTCAAAGGAGACGCTAACGGAAGGGGTATTTATGGTAGTTCTTCTAGAAATATTAGTTCTCTTCAGAGGTCTGAAGAAATCAAATTATTAATTTTAGATTGCTTTTCAGTGTTTCTTTGGATACAAGATACATGTCGTCGGTGCAGAAGAAAAGTAAGAAATATAAAAAAATCGCCATTTTTTAGTGAATTGAAGAAAAATATTTAGAAAATAGAATATTTGATTGGAAGAAATTGAAAAAAACAATTCATCCCACAACCAAGTGATAATCACTTTGCATCTCGCCGCAAAATCGTCACCCGTGTTTTGGTAAAAAAAATTAGTTCTCCTGCAAAATGGCAATCTTAAAATATACGCGAATCAATTTTCTTGTGCACCGGCATCACTTCAGGATGCAGATCCTGGAGTCCTGGAGAGTCACTGTTGTCACCCGGTGAGTCCTTTCCAAGGCGGCCACTGATCAAAAACAGGTCCTTCGAGACAGGCAAAGAGAATCAACACAGTCAACTCTCCACATCTAATGCTCTATTACTTTACAGAGCAATAATCCGGCCGGCAATACTATATGCTTGTCCCATCTGGACCAATGCTGCCAATACCAACCTACACAAAATGCAAGTTGTCTATCGGTAACGAATCTTCATTTTCTTAGGTTGGCAAAAAATCCCACTTGGGAATGCAAGAGATATTCTATGTCTTGGGAGAACAAAACCTAGCTTCTCTCGCACTTCACCTAATTAAAAAAAACTTTAAACGGTGGATCTCGTGTGAGCGCCTGACTCAGATTCCAGACGGAACTCAAACACTCGCGTTTTACGAGGCAAGTTCATAATCCTTACTTCCGTCATTGATATTCAACAGCACCAGATATTCTTCCAGGAAAGGTAAGTTAAGGAATGCTGTATTAATTCAAAGAATGAAATGGTAGGGCAATTTCGTAGCCTCTGTCTCACTGAAAGAAATGAAAGTGAAATGGAGCGAGCAGCCGTGACACATCAGTGGGCACGGTTTATTGTAGGTTGGTTCCCAGATACCGCAGCCCGTCCGATGTCCTCAAGAACGAAGCTGAGGCACAGGACATGCCGTGCGAATGCTTTTCACAACGTCGCCAATTTTCATTTTGAATCTTATAATTTACCTGAAAGTATTCTCTTAAAATGGGTGAGTGAAATTGCTACTTAGGTTCTAGTCGTTAGTCGAGGAGAGGGATGGTCAGCCAGGGGAGAGAGTTTCAGTGACTGTTCCACGAAAAATCGGTCACTGGTGACCGTTTAAAGAGGGTGAGCTTTAAGAGAGGTTTCACTGCATGCTGTTAATGTAACAATACGCTCAATCGTCACAAAAATGCTGCAATATACACAATGATATTTTGTACATTGATCCCAAACAACAAGAAATTTCGTCATGTATATCATTAAGTTTAAGACAAAAAATGCAAATCCGTAATAATATTTCGCAACATTTTCAATTAATAAAAAAAGTGCTTTTAGCACCACTACTTTAAATTTCGTCATTTTTGAATGTTAAAGTGCTTTACAAGTATAATATAAAATTAATGTAAAGAATAATGTATTCTTTGTTAGTTAAAAGTTCTTCTATTGGCCAATTAATCTCATACACAAGTATACTGATAAGACGTATTTTACGACTGTGTCAAAAGAAATAATTACCAAGGAAAATATTCAACTTGAAAATTCCTGAACCGATCCCTTCACGCAATTCACTTGATCTCCATTGTGTGGTGACAAAAATTAATTCCTATTGTTTCCATGCCATACGTTTTCTTGTTTATATGAGTTGATTGAGATAATCGTCTGTTATTAGTCTGAGTTATATATACTTCATTGAAACCACAGACTTTCCAAAAGGTGCGCGATGAAAGACTGTAGTGCTTTTAGTAGGTCTTCTTAGGGAACATGTACTACCCAGTAAGTTAACCTCTACAGTACTAGAGGTCTAAAAGATTGTTCTTCTAAGGTGACACAGCGCCCCTGAATATTGATATGAAACTAATGCTTGTTTAATTGATTAGATATTGTGTCGTAGGCTTATATTTTTGATCTGAATAACGATTACCATCTTTATCTATATCACTGAGATCCACTATTCTTATTTTATAGTACACCCATGTGCTATATGATTGGGTTGCTCTGCGATTTTACGTTCAAATTCTGGTTTGAACTTACAGCTAATGCTTGAATTATGAAGTCATTCTAGCGCCGATTTTGAAGTCACCCTTGGGGAAAAGCATTTACCTAACACAATAAATAACTATTTGGGACCTCCTCCTGAAGTATGCAAAGGACATCTGATGTACATCTGATGGACATCTGTAGTACACTACTTTTCAAGTTACTGTACGAAAATCAGTCATACTTTCAATAATATACAAAAACATAGACATCATATTACAAATGCTTTCTTAACTTTTGAACCTCGTACACTATACGTAGTTGCACGTACATCGATACTTATGCTAATACTAGTTAACACTTAAGTTGTGCTGTTTGTAGCCACAATGTATCTAAGAAATGCAAAGTAGCTTTCATAGTAAAGAAATGTGCTACCTATTAACGAGAATCTGTCGTATTCAATCAAAGTGACGGGTTCCAGTCCAAATTGCCCCCCTGCAGAGCAATCTCTCCGTTATGCAAGTAATTAAGGATCAAGTCAAGTTTTCGTAATTCAGTAGAAGGACGTAGGCGCTGAAAGATTTCCAAGTTATGAGGTGAAAATATTACAATAATTATAGGGTTGGCAAATTTCAATTCACACTTTTTTCAGAGATCTCAGAAACTTCTTTCCTACTGCAGGCCATATTACAAAACTACCGTTAGAACCGCCTTCTACTCACAGGTACTAGATACGTGTTACTTTGTAATAAACGACCACTGATGTACCACTGAATAATAACTTATTTACGACTCTAGGAAATTTTATTTTTTCGTACCAACTCATCGATACATGGGTTATAATTACCTATCTTAACGACGCACAAAACTGTGCACGACAAAAACCAAATATATAGAACAATTAAACGACACAGAATTTCAAACGTTGTTCGCTAGTCTTAATGTGATGTCTGTGTTAAAATTGTAATAAATGATTTAAGAAAATAGCAATTGTATTAGTTTATAATAATACTCATTCACTTCATAATATCTACATAAAATATCTTGAAAATTGTTTTATTCATGTTAACATTTTAAGTAGATAATAAAATCAAAATGAAGCAACTAGATAACTGACGAAGATGCAACTAGATTACTATCTCCAAACTGTGGAAATCTGAATAGGTGCAATAACTTACTCTCATGGGTAGTTTATTCAGCATGCTCGCTTTCCATGACGCGACCCCGGATTCGATTCCCCGTCAGGGTAGATTATAGTGTGCGTTTTCCTTGCAATATCCCAGTATAAGTTTCTATGTGACAATGATGAAACTCACTTCTTAGGTTGAGAGACCAGAATACGGAGTAGGGATGTCTATGTACTAACCAAACGTATCCTTTAACGCATGTCGGCAAGGCACGGCCAGGCTACTTCAAAGGCTATTGCGCCAAAGTACACACATAAATAACTTTTAATTAATATTTTTAAAGGAAATTCTTGAAAAAAATCAACAAAAAAACTAACGAACAAGACGACCGAATACGGAAAAGCGTTGAGTTTTACTTTGGGAAATCAGATAGCGACATGAAGAAAGGAGAAACGGGAGGAACCGCTGACCACAAAGAGAAGTCTTTGACTTATGGATATAGATAGAATTTTTAAAATTAAATCCACATATATTAACGTACAAAATAATCATTCTTATGTACGAGTAAATAACAGAACGAAAAATAATAAATCACATCACATTGTACGTTCTTACGCTTCAGATTATTAATACAAAAACAAATTGGTCACCTTTTAAAAAATGCTATCATTTCCTCTCCTCCATGCACTCTCTCATTCAAACACAAATCTGTAGAGAACAATGCGTTTCTACAGCTGCTCTCGCTCACTCTCTATGTGTTGCGAACGTTAACTGACGTCGTATTCTTTTCATAAAAACAAAAGAAATATAAAGAAATGCATTTATACCCATGGAAGAGAAGGATTTTTACCTTTCATCCAGAAATTCATGCCGATGGTTGTTAAATTTCATCATCGGCAACTGCAGAAAACTGTCAATCTGAAATCAAAGAGAATAACATTCTTTCAGACATTGGAAATATTAATTATTTCACAAACCTGGAACGTTAACTCATAAATGCGTTGATATTCAGATAATCTTATGCTTCACTCTTTTACTTTCTCTCATAGTAGTATAGTAGTACTATACATAGTCTTATAGTAGTATATAGTACTATTCACAGGATTTTCACCAAAATTAATAAATCTAGTTGGTGACGTGGCCTCTTGAAAATTTGGAACATAGTCTAACTTTGTGGGTACTTTACGTGAAGTCCAAAAGTCAGTTCCAAATTTTTCTCAGAAATTCTATTTTTTCCCTTTATTCGTCTATGATGTATACTCTTATAAAGAGCACACATCATATTTTCATTGAAATATCTGAATTTTCGGAAACTGTAAATGTTCATTTCTGGTATACCCTACAACTATATTATTGAACACAGAGCTTTTCTCGTAAGAGACATGTGTTCTTCAAAATTAGATAATAAATTAATGTCAAGTGTATTTTTCAAAATAATAGTAGTTTTCGTGTAATTTTGAGGAATGTCGTTTGCATTTTACAATTAAGGGCTGAAGTATTAGTAGGACAGCAAATGCAGTAATATTTACCTATAACCGTAATCCATTCGAGGAAGTATGTAATGTATGTAGTTGTTGAAGTTGTGTATCCCAACAATACTATAAATAACATTAATTACCATAAAGAAACATATTACAAATGTGATGAAGAATGCAACCTATAAAATGACTAAATTACAATTTTACATTGGTTGTATGACCAAATTACATGATTGTGTTAATTCATTTTTTCTAAATTTTATTTCGATAATAACATACAGACTTTGATAAAATTTCACAAAACACAGTCGCATATTTTCGGGATTGTGTTGCAACTTAATAAACTAGGGAAAGTATGAAGGCATTTCTCTTACACAAATTATCCATTGTTTACGACGCTTTTTAAACAATTTTGTTACGTGTTCAATGACTACTTATTAGTTACACGAACCAGAATCTCTAATAATTTTCACGATCTTGTTCTGCTTTAAAAGTTCAATTCTTCCGCATCCTGAATTTGTACTGCTTCAGCTATCATAAAGGAAGACACAACTAACAGTTCTCTACTCGTGGGGTATCGAGATCGTGAGTACCGTATAACAACTAAAGGAAAGTAAGATTTTAGGTATTTGATTGTGTTCTCAACTGTGGAGTAAAAAAACAACAAACAACGCCACCACGAAGTTGACAACTCACAGACAGAGATCACGGTCATATAATTAGAAAAAAGAAGACACGTTACATAAGAAAAGGAGTCGTCTGTTATCTCGCTTTAAATAACTTTCCTTCCTATTCGACGACCCGCTGATCCTCCGGAACAGATTTGAAACGTATCACTCTCAGGATCAAAAAGCGAAGCTCCTCGACGCGGCGCTGACCGGCCGGCGCAACCGTAGCGGTGATGCGAGACTAAATAAATTCAAGAAGAAAGGTGCTTGATGAGACACGAACGAAAGGACGCCCTCTCGGCTCCCCACCTCTTGCAGAGCCAATTCGCCGTCGATGCGCACATCGACAGGCTGCCGAAAATCGATTAGAGCTCTACCCCACCCCGCAGGGGGGCATTCCCGTAATGGAGCTGGCATATGACTCAATCTATCAAATAATTTCCCCGTCAAAAAAGGACTCACAAGCCGTGCCGCCTGTCTTAACTCTGAGTAATTTAATGCTGAACGCCGCACCACCGCCGCCGCCGCCCCGCCGTCTCGGCGACCGCCCCGCCGCCGCCGAGTCTGGTGGACATCGCCTCGTAATCGGCGTCGTCGTCGGGGTCGTCGTCGGGGTCGTCGTCGGGTCGTCGTCGGGCGTCGTCGGGTCGTCGTCGGGGTCGTCGTCGGGGTCGTCGTCGGGTCGTCGTCGGGTCGTCGTCGGGTCGTCGTCGGGTCGTCGTCGGGGTCGTCGTCGGGGTCGTCGTCGGGTCGTCGTCGGGGTCGTCGTCGGGGTCGTCGTCGGCGTCGTCGTCGGCGTCGTCGTCGGCGTCTCGTCGTCTTCCTCGTCGGCGTCAGCAACGTCGGTGTCGTCGTCGGCGTCGGTCGTTGGCGTCGTCGGCGTCGACGTCGGCGTCGGCGGCGCGCGCGTCGGCGCGGCGCGTCGGCGTCGCGCGCGCGTCGGGGCGTCGGCGGCGTCGGCGGCGTCGGCGGCGTCGGCGGCGTCGGCGGCGCGTCGTCGTCCAACGTAGCGGGCTCTTCTTCTTAGAGGCCGTGCCCTTGTTTATCTGAGAATCAGCCGGTGGAGCAACCGGTCCCGGATCTTTCCGGGCGCAGCTCCGTCCTCTCTCCGGCGACGGGGAGCGGGGCGTGCGACGAGCGGGGGCGGAGGCAGAGGATGGCTCTCGGACCGACCCGGCCGCCGCACGGTCCACCGCTTCCCGTGATGGCCGCTCAACAATAAACATGCCTTCGTTAAACGGAGCTCCACGTAGCTCGTTACGTTCGGCGTTAACAACACAATCGCGGCGTTTCCTCGGCCGTTTCCGCCGACCCGTGCGCGTCCGCGCCGCCGCCTCCGCCAATCAGAGGCGGCCGTGGAGCGGCAAGAGGGCGCGCGGCGGGCAGCCGAGGCTGTTCCGATGCGGGCCGCCGCCGCCGCCGCCGCCTGCGCCGCTTCGGCGAATCATTAAGGCTGTGCAATCAACGGGCGTGCGGGCGCGGGCAGCCGTCTCGGGAGACAGACCCATCTATCGACGGCGCGCGGGACGCTCGCTGGAAACGGAGACGGTGGAGGAGGCACTGCAAGCGGCAGCGGAGGGACGACGGTGGTCATGCGGAAATGGGGGCGGTGAGGGTCATTCCGGAACAATCCGGTGGTAGGGAGATTGCGGCGCTTTTAATTGAAACGTCGACGGCGATTTTGGCGACAGTTGATGGCGGCGATGGTGATGATGGCGGTGATGGTTATTGGCGGGTGGCGGTGGTGCGGTGGGGGGGGGGTGGTGGGGCGGTGTGGGCGGTGGTAACAGTGTGGGGTGGTGGTGATGGTAGTGGTGATGGCAATGGCCGTGATAGTGTTGGTAGTGTTGGCAGTGGTGGTGGTGATGGAGGTGATGGCGGCGAACCCCACGGCGGAATAACAAGCACGATGGACTCTTCACTTGTATCGATCGGAAGGTTGTTCGGGGCTAATGAGGATTTGTCGATAGGTCGTATGGTTGAAGCTGCATCAGTCGATGGTGCTAACGGTGTCAATGTCGGCATTGCAGGTGTTAATATTATTGTTGGAGTTATACTCGTTAATTTTCATTGTCATAACGACCTATAACAGGGTGCTGACGGGGACAGGAACGGACCGACGGTGGTAACGAACTGATGACGGTAAGATCAGAGGCTGAAGTAGGTTTCAGAAGGGTGAGTATAAGGTGGTGATGTAAGAGGAGTTCGAGGAGGAGGTAAAACTTCTGAGGCAGAAGTGCTGATGGTGTTGGATTCTACAAAGTTCCTGGGGGTTCAGCGGGAGAAACAGAAGCCGGCGAGAGGCGTGGTGTGGGGGGATGTTGAGGCAGACGTGAGCGTTCGTTCTAAGGGTCTCATCTGAAGAAACCTCGCGTGACTGCGTGTAAACAATGAAGAACCAAGTCGACCTCACGACTGAAGAAGCGCTCGGAAAGTGACGATCGGAAACGGCTCCCTCTTATTTCCTCACTTCAAGATCAAACTTTCAGAAACGTATTCACTAGAAGATTTTGTAATGATGTCAAAGTACAATTAGATTGCATTGGATTGATGACATTTGTATTTTTCGAAAATTCAGAGGTTTTCATGGAAATTGTGCGATTAAAATTTTAAAAAAGTTTGCGGTTTTTGTAATATCTTGTTTATGTAATTTTTAAGCCTCTATTTCACTCAAAATTGCACGAAAACTATTCGTGTTTTTATAAAAATTTAACATGATGTCATATAAAAATCTAATTTCGGAAAATTGACTTCATTTAATAAATGATCATATTATAATTGTGTACATTTTCAAAATTCTGTGATCCCTACACTTACTCATACTACTTAAATTTTGAATTTTTGAAAGGGAGAAAAAAAACTCCCATGAAATAAAATCTATGTTCAAGGATAAACAAGCAATAAATTTTGAATTTTGAAATTTTGAAAGGGAGAAAAAAAACAAAAAAACTCCCATGTAATAAAATCTATTTTCAAGGATAAATAAGAAAAAATAAGGGAGAAAGAAAAACAAAAAAACTCCCATGTAATAAAATAAATTTGGCTCTTATTACTTCCTGCCGCGACAACATGGCAACGATAATTTGAATAATTGTATTTCCCACTGAATTCTAGAAGACGTGCACAGAAAATGAAGTTACATTTATGTCCAGAAGCAAAACAAGGGGCCATCTCAGCATTTGCTCAATGGATCAGGGAAACTGACGAAAACCTGATCGAGATGGGGTCATTGACCCGGAAGCTGTAGTACAATAGTTGTTACAGGTTGTTTATACTCATTTATACAGTCCAAATGGTAAATAATGCATTATGTATCATTGTTAAAATTAATGTTACTTTTCTTGTTATGCTCACAATAGTCAGTATAGTCTCTAATTGTATAGAAACAGTTATGCAGCAGAAACGATTTCACTTGGGATTTAAACTTTTCTATTGAATTTAATCGTTTAATGTCATCTGGCAAAGTGTTGTAAAATAATGTACATGTATTGTATGTGAATTTTTTGTAATGAGCTGTTGATACTGCCCCCTGATGAATATGATTTCTACGTCGAGTGTTATAGTAATAGACTTCTGCATTTTCTGAAAAAATATTCCTGCCCTTGAGCAAGTCATTTTACAAAACCACTGATTCGTAAATAAAAGACACGGTAATGGTAGAATTCCTAGATTAATGAAGAGAGGCTTACATGAATCACGTGGGTGGGATTTGGTTATTATTCGTACAATTCGTTTTTGTAATCTAAAAGTCTGGGAGCTATAAGATGTATTTCCCCAGAATATTATGCCATATCTCAGGCGGGAATGAACATTCGCGAAGTATACACAACGAGCAGTATGAAGGCTGACTGAATTTGCAAGAATTCTGAACGCGTAGCATAAAGAACTTAATTGTGTGTTCAATTCATTTAAATGGACGTTCCATTTAAGGTTTGACTGAATTGAGAGACCTAAAATTTTTGTTGCATTAAGAAAATAATATATCATTTGTATTGTAGTAGTAAGAAGTCAAGAAAGTAAACCTTTGATACAAAAGAAAACGTGAAAACTGTCTATAATATTTTTTTATTTATTAGCAAAACGGTATTTAATAGAAAAAATACTGTCTCAAAACAGTAGAACTAAACTATAGAATTGAAGAAATTAAAAACGTAATAATACGTGGAGTGATCATCTTCAGCATGAATGATAATGAAATGATTCTATTGATATATACCCGAGCTATTTCCTGGCCATTCGATCACACAAATATCACTGGAATTCCATTACTATTCACAGTTTTTGATCGGTTGCACGGGGCACCATCGTGTATGAATATTCAATCCCCAGTAGTAAACCGCCACTTATTGCTGGAATAAGGCATCTCTGACGACCTCTTTATATTATTCGCTATTCGTCTTGCCTTTTACTATGTGCATTTTGCCCCGTTCTTACACTGATATAATCCCACAAATCATCACTTTAATGGAAAACTTCACTAGTTGCCCCACACTTTTTCTTGATGGCTTTCCCTGAATATCTAACACATTGGGAGCTGACATCCATAGCACCGATTCATCACTGAATACAACCTGTATCAAATTCAGTAAAACATATTTTATTTGACTGGACATTAAAAGAGGAGACGTACTTCTTTTTTATTTCACCAACGTTCTAAAATACAGAAATAATGAAATTTAATTTGTGAATGATATAAAATGACATACGTTTTGCGGTTTGCGTTTCCGAATGTGCACACAACACATTTCAGAAATATAACAATTTTTTCCCTTTCCAATAAGTACGGTTTTACTCCATCAGTCGCAATTTAGAGAATAAAGAATCATTTTATTAATAATTTCTCCACGTCTACAATTTGAAGAACAGGTTTTACTAAAAAATCCTATCTTGAATATTGTTGTTGTAGGAAAGGTCGATCATTTTATAAACTTATGCAAATTTCAAAAATTCGAAAAATTCAACAAATTTTGAGCCTGTGACGGTTTTATAATGTACTATGCTCTTACGCTGAAAAATAATAATTAAAGTGTATAGCTGAAGGTGGTAAAAAGTGCCCCTAAACCAAATCAACAATCGTCATGCTCTTATGGCAGAGAATAAACAATGCCGTAGATTCACAAAAAATCAGCTTCTTAGAACAATCTGTTGCAAAGGTACGAGATAAAAACAAAATGTATACTAGTAATTTTTAATATACAGGCAACATGCTTAAAGCCACATAGCTGAAAACCATTAAAAATTATCAAATACCATTCTTGTAATGATTAAGAAAGAAAATAGCGACATAAAATAAGTTTAATTATTCAAAGTCAAACTCGAACCTCTGAAGGATAATGCAGTTTTTCGGCTCTCTTGTACAATGTAGTTCTTTCGGGTTGCGACAGTTGCAGTTTCATGAGCGATATCCTTTTACAGCGCTGCCAACGTCGAAAACCACCACTTGGTGGAAACAAAACTTGAAACTTCCTATTAGGAGAATGTTCTTTTCATGATGACGTAACTTACACATTTCTGAAGTTTCTGCCACGTTCACCAGTGTTCGAGGTTTTCTCTAGACTGGTGCGAACATCTATATGCGCTACTTATCAATAGGGCCCGGATTTTAATGACCTAAAAATCAGCGAAATATGCAAGCATTTATAACCTAAAACCTATATAAATATGACATTAGAAAATTAAATATGACTTTGTATAACTTTAGTTTAAAATTTCTTGTTAGTTTTAAGGTAAAACATAAACACAAAATTCCCTCAAGAACAGATTGTGAGTGTAGTACTTACGTTTTGCAACGTCTTTGGAACTAACTAGTATTTAAAAAATTGCTGGTGTCAGTAAAACAAATCCATTACAGTACAATAAAACCCATCAAACAATTTTTTTGCTTTACAACAGCATACTTCTTGTTTAATGTTTTTTTAATTTCCTCTCAGTCTTCAGTTTCTGGAGAGTTGCATCGGAACACGCTACTTTTCAGATTTTCCATCTTAAAAGATCTACGATTGTCGCTGAGGATAGCTTTGTATCTGGAAAAGCTCCTCTCCATATCACATGATATCACGGGAGCGTATTTGAAGGGGGCGATGTCTCTGCAGGGCAACTTTGGTTCTTTGTCTTCAAATGTTGCGGCATTTCCACAAATGAAATCGATAATTTTGCACATTGTTTCGCTGAAGAACTCAGCAATTTATTGTACACTTTTTCAGCCACATAACCACGAGCTCGACCCAACTCACTCTGCACATGCCAGACACATTTTCAAGCTTTTTATTCTTGTTCTTTTAAAAATATGACAAATATATGCATTTGGGGCACAATTTGGCCAAAATATGATATTTTACTAAAAACGGTGTAAAAATTATTTATATGCTCTATAAAAATACTTTTTTCTATTCAATACCTGGATTCGTGCATAAATTGTTTTAAAATGCAGCCGAAAGTTCAGAAAATATGTAAGACTTGTCATTAAATCTGGGCCCTACTTACGAATTAGTATTTTACTTTACTCCTTCGGAAACATCAAATGAACGACTAGAGTCGGGATACACCTTCTCAGGTAACGGAAAGTCAAAGAAGATTAGCTGAGAAACGAGAGTGAAAGAAAACTGATCGCGGGATGCAGTCGGGCGATTCCCCTTCATAATTCAAAAGAAATCTTATCGTATTTTACAATTTACTATTTCGGCGTGCTGCTTAGGGGATGTGAGAGACCTTTTCACTATTCCTAGCCCCAATGAGAGTGATCAGGTACCGTGGGAGGCCTTAGTAGAACTTTTGGCGCTGATAAATGCCAGCTGCGAAGGTTGTTGGACGAAATCGAGAGGCTAGACCCAATTCAAAGGAAAATAACTATAAGTAAAACGTTTGTGCGATTTTAGTGCACAACTAGTTTTCTTATTTTCAAATTGTTCTGCAAAAGGAATTTGTTTATTGCTTATCAGTCAACGTGAATATGGTAATACCATTGTATCATGCGAATTTTTTATTTGATACATTCCTAAAGAAGTTCAAATTTACGTATGCTTCCTTTTTTGCTAAATTTTGCAGCTTTTTCGTTATTCTCACTATTTTTTGGGCCAAAAGATGGTTATTTTATCAACATCTACTGACATCTTTTTCTAAATTGTCATGATTTTTTTATTTTGATCATAATCTTTAATGCCAGTGTCATCATACCGACGCGACGTCAGAAAACTATATTATGAATACTATAAATCATTCATTCATTCATTCATTCATTCGAATTTCAATTTAGTTGCATTAAAGTGTATTTGAATTCACCATAGTTTCTTCCACATTAATTGAAGATAACAAAGATTTATTTTGATTCACGGAATACATTTGATAATGACCGATAATGAGTATCATCCTCACCATTTAAATCTAAAATGTGTTACTGCAATAAGTGTTCTCGATAACCCAACTAAATCTCAGTTCTTGCATTTCATGCAATTCACCGTTGTCATAGGGTGTTACATTCACGAGAGCTTCACCCACGCGATTATTTTCGTGAGAAAGTGCACATTTTTTTATTAGTTCACGGTGCTGTTTCAATTCTACGAAGGTTAACCAGAGTTTAAAATTCAAGCGTTCGCGTCCAGACGTGTAATTTACCGACTGCATGCTCTATTATTCAGCCCCAGCCTCCACAGCTCGGTTGAGCGAGGGGAGCTGCTGTGTTCCATGTTTTGCTCGTTAATGTAAATCATCTTTGACGCGTTTAAGAAAACCGGGCTACCGTGTTTTCTTTGCGCCGCTTCTTCTGTCTTCCGCTCAGGGCAATGTCGGGGGAGGCTGGACTGAACGAGTTTCTGGGAAACCCGTACGAAACGTTTTCTAAACTGACCTATACGTATCAGAGTAGCTGGCGAAGCGTTCCTCACTTGACTGTGTGGGCAGAAGGAAGAAAAATCTCTTCTCACGGGACGCGAGGCGATCGTGGGAAGGTATTTGCGTGTTAATAGAAGGATGTGGGTGTTTTGTATATTAAGGGCAGAATGCATACAGCCACTATGTCATGTTTTCAAGAAGGTGGATTATCACCTTCATATAGGTTCGTTTTTTACGTCAGTATGTCAGATAGTATAATTTTTCGGAAGATCTCATGAACATCGCAGTCATCGCAGTCATATCAGAGACATTCAACATCTTCGTGCCTCTCTCAACATTAATGCAGGAATAATGGTAGGAAGATTGCCTGCAATGCATTTTGGTAGAGACCGGGAGCGGTAGCTCAGTGCATCAACTGATGTCACTGCAGCGTCTCTGACCGGGAGGTTCTAGGTTCGCGGCGGCAGGATTTTCGACACACGCTTTTCTGCTAGGTCAAATTCAGTCGCTGTCTGGAGGAGAATTCTAGCGGCCGGCTGCTGTGATCGGTAGTTTTCCGTGGTATCTCCGATCAACACCAGGCGAATGCCGGAGCAGTACCCTACCAAACGAGCCACGGACCGCGCCCGATCTATCCTTCCTCTTCCTTGTCCTATCCTCTCCCCCTTACACAAACACACTAGCATGCACTACACTACCACATCAAATGAAGTTAAACATGTAGGGCAAAAGAGGTTTCGAGATCAACCGAAGGAATGTTATGCCAGAGGCACACGCAAATTAGAAGAACGAAGAGACAAATGTATGTGTTCTTGGAGACTATTGTAAAGTAGACAATGAATTGTATTTATTAAATAAATCGTTTTGGAGCTGCAACAATTTGTCTCATTACGTATTGAATGGCTCTCGTATTTCACTGAATATTGCTCGACAACTAATAAAAGTTTTTAAAAAATGCACAGGACTTTAATGAAAGAACTAATAATGAAAAAAATTTAATTTAAAAAAATCTATCTTAAATTAGGAAGTTGTAAGAAGACGTCAAAAATGTCAAA
Source organism: Teleogryllus oceanicus (assembly GCA_964035755.1). Taxonomy (NCBI): domain Eukaryota; kingdom Metazoa; phylum Arthropoda; class Insecta; order Orthoptera; family Gryllidae; genus Teleogryllus; species Teleogryllus oceanicus. The sequence goes on along the minus strand of CAXIVR010000005.1, from coordinate 128,258,368 downwards.
CTTTTGCAATTTTCGAAAATTTAGATTTAACAATGAAAATCGGATCTATGCCATTTTAGTAAGTGTATTTCACTTTATTCTAACAAGATTTTTAAAGAAAAATTTCGAGCTGTTTTTGAGAAATTTTTGACAATGTCCCAAGGGCTTGATGTAAAGCACCTACAAAAATTAATAAATGTTATTCAAAATCTAAGAGCTTTAAGTGAGGCCAGATCGGCCGGGGAGTATTCAGTTTGGAAAAAAACCTAATCATAGTTTAGGCGCTAATGTTATTCACAAACGACAGAAGGACAAACACGTGCACGAAACAACGTTTTGAAGAAAAAAGAACATTTTTCGGTGCCAGAGTACTCCAAAACGTGTATATCCGTCGAATTTTTTTTTCGCAGCATTACATAACTTTCTTTACACTACTATTACTTCGTATACGTACGTATACGATAAAGCAAAAATACATTATATTTGATAATCGCTTTTCAATTCAAAACAACGGTGACCATCAACAAGTATCCATTGGAATGAAATGTACAGAAAGATACTGAGAGCTTTACAAAATTTAATTATTATCTCTTGGTTTAACTTGAAATGGAGTATTGCTTCGTAATTATACCCAGTTTATATCCGGGACATACTTTGGAAATGTTATCAAGATTTAGAGAGGTATTGCAGTTTTCAAATGAATCATGTTAGTTGGATTTATCCAATATTTTCCTGTTGCTGGTAGTAAAGTAATAATGTATGAACGGTAATATCTACGAAACTGCTTTCCTGGACAAGACAAATAGAAAGGATCGGTACCAAACCTTTGCAATTTTCGAAAAATCAATAATTTCACTGAAAATGAGACCCGTACCATTCTCTCAAGCGTCTGTTACACTATTCGAAGACAAAGTTTAATCGAAAAGATTGGAACCTTCTTTGGAAAATTCTGAAAAGGTCCCAGGGGCTTTGCTAGCATTGACCACAGACGGACAGACAAACATTAAGACTGAACGAATATAAAGACGTTTAGCCGTCTATCAATTTTTCGGCATCAAGAACTCACAAAATATGGATTTCGACTGCAGAATGTTTTGGAAGAAATAATTTATTATACGCAGGAACAAGATTTTCCCCAGGACCAGCAATAATAGTTTTTCTCTCGAGAATTCGCCGTTTTCCAGTGCACGGTTACAACACTTCTTGTTTTGAAGTAAATGCGAAAATGTATAAAGAAAGTAAAGGAACATTCATTGCAATACATTAGATTCCGTCCAGTACAATGAAGAGATCGATATTGAAAATTGAAGGACTAAGGGCCAATTTTCGTAATCCGCGTTGAATTTCATATGCAAAAGTTTATCCCTCAGGTGCACATATGTAAAATCAGGAGGAAGTGAAATGCCAAGCTAATAAAAAAGCGCTCGCGAAAATAAAGGAGGAGCATTTCTGAGGCCAGTAAGACTCCCATTCCCAATTGCTGAACTAGTAAGACGAGTTCCTGTAACTTTGATATCGTAGGTTTCCGTGGCCAGAGTCATGATCTAGGCTGTCCGGGTGACGCCGTGTCGAAGGCTGTGGTGCCGACGTTTCGACCGACATATCGCGTCCTCTTCAGGGCTCTACTGCGATCTGGGCTGCCCCGAAGAGGACCGCAATATGTCGGTCGAAACGTTGGCACCCAGCCTTCAAGGCAGCGTCACCCGGACAGCCCAGATCATTCCTGTAACTTTTTAAAATCGTATCACTTCTTACAACTCGCTTCAGCGAATCGTTTCACGGTCGTTTCGACTTAGTTGACGTTCTGTAACGCCACGAGCTGTTGCCGCCAGATCGTGCCCTTGACGCGGCCACCGCCCAGGGGGGTGTTCACCTGCGGGGGGCGGGGGCGGGGCGGGGGCGGGGACGCCTAGAGGACCGGCGCGCAGCGTCCCCACGCCACGCCGCCGCCGCGCCGTCTCACTTATCGCTAATTATTCCTCCCACCTTTTTTATTATTATTACTATTTGATGCACGCAGCCACACAATGGGAGGCGGGCGTCGCCGGCCGACACAGCCTGCCCCGCAAGCGGAGGGCGAAGGAAGCGACGCACAATGCTCCCAAATGAACAGACTGTCGCTCTGAGCTCCACGCATGTACGACACGTGGCACTTATGAACTCTTTATAATAATAACAATAATAATAATAATAATAATAATAGTAATAACAATAATAATAATAACAATAATAATAATAATAATAATAATAATAATAATAATAATAATAATAATAATAATGACTTTATTTATGCGGCGAGACTCGGGCCATCAGGTCCGCTCTTCCGCCTAACCACATAATACATACATTCATAGATAACACATAAATTTATAGATCTTTCCGTTGGGATAGTTCATATTAATACTTTAGGGTTGTTTAATGAGAACTTTTTTAGCCAGAACGGCTATCTGGTAACTTTCTAATGAATATAATATAACTATTTTATCAAAAAGGGCTATTTACAAAACGTCATTTGTTTTAAGAGCATTATTTATAGCTAGAAATGTTATGAGTGTTATTACTGCCGAGGCCAAAAGTTAAAAAACGAGGCGGATATTAGGGGAGCAGAGATTTTCAATTTGGATGAGGCAGTAATAACACAAATATTTCGTGGTATGTTCAACATTTTATCAGTCACCATAAAATCTCACGAATTATGCGAAATTTAACGACATTACTGTGGTAGTAAACACATGAATTCAGTTGCTTCGGCACGTTAGAACGATATTGTGGAGTGTTGCTTGCGATATCTATACTAAAAAAAGTGAATTAAACGGCATTTAATCGACATCGATTCCACAAAATGGAGTGTATGAATTGATACGAATAATTTACAGGCTATTCATTAGGATTTCAAGCAGTATCCTTGCAAAGTTTGCAAAAGAAGAAAAACAATTCATGTGTGTTGATTGATCTAAATTTATTTTGCTGACCTCATAGATGACAACAGTTTACAGAAAGCGTCGTAAAAATTGCAAAAAAACAAAAAAACCTTGAAGAAAGTTATTATAATTTGTGAATTGTTTGTCTTGAATGAAAATAGGGGGCATCAATAATTTAAGATACACACTTCTGAGCATAAATAAAAATAATAAGTTGGACATTGAACTAGTTGTTTTCATTGGAGATTCACCTCTGAAGACTGAATGCAAATAAGTTGTTATGTGTAAGAACTGAGTGAAATATGATGAAAGAAGACCTTCACCCTTCTTTTTGGCTTAGGTAAGCCATAAGAAAATGATATTTTGACACGTGCCTTGCACCAGGTGATCTTCTTTTACATTTCATACGTTTAATTGAGCCTTTTTTCTAGTTGTGTTAGGAGTAGAGCCAGGAATATTTGTTACTATTTACTTATAAATACTAACAACTCAATTCTGTAGTTCCTTTACCATTGCAAACACTTTTCTATAACTCGGGAGCGAACACGTCTATTTTAAAATATTAATAAAATTGATTTGTTCGTTCTTTTATTCACCATTCAACTATTTAGGGTTAAAAGGTGGGGAAGGATTCCAGAGCTCAAGAAAAACGCGCCCAGATTGAACTTCTACCCCATAAGAACCTAAGTAGATTAATAAGTAAATTTCTACGAAAACGCGGGAAATTTTATTATCTGTTGTCATTATTGGTAAGAGCAATTCTTGAAACGTCTCTGTTAAAATTTACAAATAAATGCAATGTGCGGCTGTTTGTTGGCGGTCATCTTAAATGACTGTGGTGACAAAGTGCAAAAACGGAGAAAGACGAGCTTCGTGTGGTGATCAGCCATTTTTATTTAAAGAAGTTGACTGCGATCAAGATGCAATCTGAGCTGAAAGAAGTTCAAGAGGATTCTGATCAAGTACTTAAGACTATTTATTATTGGAAATTAATTTAAACATGACCGCATCAGCAATGAAGATGTCCGGGGCGCCCGGTTGAGTTTCGATTACAAGAAATTATGGATAAAATCCACGATATCGTATTAGCAGACCGTAGTGTGATAGTGCGTGAGATTTTTGAGACGGTAAACATTTCATGAGAACGGATATGGAATATCTTGCATAAAATTCTGCACATGAAGAAGCAGAGTGCCTGATGGGTGCCGCGAATATTTACTCTATACCAAAAACGTACAAGAAAGGACATTTTAAGATGGTGTTTGTAGCAGTTGTAGCGCAATCGAAAGGATTTCTTGCTGCTCTGATCGGTAGTTTTCCGTGGTTTCTCCGATCAACACCAGGCGAATGCCGGAGCAGTACCCTACCAAACGGGCCACGGACCGCGCGCGATCTATCCATCCTCTTTCTTGTCCTATCCTCATCTCTTACACACACACCCAGTACACTAACATGCACTACCCTACCATATATTCCGGGAGACCGGTCGGGAGATTAGAGCTTGTCCCGGCTGAGGCGGTGCCCCGCTGGTGGGAGAGTCCTGGTTAGGGAGAAACCCCACTAGCCGACGGTACGTCGGTGCCGGATCTTGCCATCGAGTGGGGGAAGATCACCACCATCTCCCGAGAAAAAAGAACATGCACTACACTAACGGGACCAATGACCGAAGCAGTTGACACGCCCGGAAACACGAAAAAAATCAAGCAATCAAACCGAGTCCCCGCAGGCCCGGGTAGGCTCCCTGTTGGACACTAGGCTTGGTCGTGGCAGTGGTCTGGGCAAAGAGGAGGGGTTTGTTCCGGCGGACTGTACGTGGCACATTGATTCCACTCCGGTACTGGCCTGGCACGCTAGGATCTGTGCGCTGTCAGGGTGGCCCGACCCCTTCCTTGAGTGGGGAGGTGACAGAGAGGGTAATTGCTTTCTGGTTGGGTCCAGAAGCTGTCCTTGCACCCGATAGGGGTGCGGATAAAGGCCAAAGGTGCTCAATCCTGGTAGAACAAGGAATTGTGTGGAGTTGTAGACCATGCAGAGAATATATTCTAATACGTCACACAATAATAATAACAATAACAACAATATATTGTAATTGTATAAAGATGAAAAAATATAGAGAGAGGGGAACTTGGGCCGCCCGTCATTTGTTTTGGTTACACCCCTTTCCCCTTGTGGACAGCGTTGTTTAACAATCTGCAACATTACCTTAATTACTTACTGTTGGCTTGTATTTACTTCTAAAATTGAAAAAAATATCGAAATTTAAAAACATTTAAACGAATTACAAAATTGCTATTCTGCAGTATTCTTATAAAGACATTCATTAAAAAGTATGTCTCCAAAATTGATTTTATCAACAAACTTCTTGTTTTAACGTTCAGAAATTCTTGTTAAATTTCATTTCAGGATCTCAAGTTACTCACTCAAAACCCCTTTGCTTACTTCCTTGAATGAATGAAATATATATTCAATTTTTAATGATACTGATGCACAAAATTCAAATGTGACGTTCCTGTTCAACGGGAATGTCTTTGCATGTGACCATGAAATAATTTCAAACTTGATTCCCCTAATTGACCTGTGCTATAAAAGTTAATACGGAAAATTAGATTAGTCAAGGTGTGCCGTGGAAACCATCCACTGAATTTTGGCGTGCCTGACCATTGTATAGAAATTTACTCCAACGAGTATGTATAGTTATAAACACAAATTAAATTTCACACATGCAAACAATTTGGACAGGTGCCAAATAGAAAAGCGTTACTAAGTAGAAAAACAAAAATAAAAACGAACGAGTCTAGTAGGAGCTAGACTCGATAGAACTGCCCCGATAGTGGCTGACTTCAATATGTATGCTAATGTAATAGTACTCTTTGCTCCGTGACGTTGCAGGAGGCGGTAGAGGGTGCTGTTGAAGGCGCGGGCAGAGCAAAGGGAAAGGAAATGGAGGCATGACGAATAGTGTGCGTGGAGGCGTGTTATATACAGTAGCTAATTTTCTAATTCTGCAAGTAAATTTAACGCGTTTCTACTAGTCACACAACTAAATACTCATTCATACGATACGACGAAATATGTGAATGCCAGTGTGGCGAATTAACCTATTTAATGATCAAGTAAGATTACTGTGAACAGTGTTAGTACCCATGAATTTCCACACAATGCAATATTAAATTAATATTACACTGTTTGCAATGTGTTGTTGTCATTGAAGTATATTCAATTAAAGTCTCTGGTCACTTTTGAATCTTCTCCACTCAAGATTTTCGATGCAGTTTGCGAAATTTTAGCACCAATTCATTGCACTGTCGCGATCTGCTCAAGCTATTCCCCTCTTCTTGTATCGTAGGATGAGAAAAGGAAGAAAAAAGTAGCAAGCATAGAGAGGCCGAGGCTGGCTATGTTCGTAGAGGCAGGTCAAGACGTATAAAATTATGGGACTGCGAGACCCACCGCATGATATGGAAATAAGAGATCAAGGAGGCCAAGAAAGAAACGATAGCGTTAAAAAAAGAGTGAAACAGAGGAAGGGGAAGCGAGTTACAGCATAAGATAGTTCACATACACTTTAAAAAGCTTCGATGTGAATAAAATAAAAATGATAACTTCCCAAGAAGACGAAAGTGATGGCAATATTTACGTGATTCTGATGAATCCGTTCGATAACAATCTGTGTCATGTAAGTGCAAGCGATGTCATACATTTAATGATTGAGCGTCCAGGGTCGTGATATTCGCTTGAGTGCATGTGTAGGCGTCTGAGTTCGAGCAAGTGTTTGAAACGGCGTTCATGAAGTGGTACTGGGAAGGCCTGCCCAAAACTCAGGCTCTAGGACCTAAAGGTAAAAAACTGTGAACGTGAACGTGAACGCGGGTTGATAATGAGGCTAAACGCAATCCTTCAAAGTCAGTTCTACAAAGACTTCGTAGAGAGAGGTCCGGACACCGGCGGCTCAGGCTTAGGTTGCACGGTTGCACAACCCACAGATAATCGAAAAAGATCATATAATATATAAGGAATATAGATTTTCCTTTTAATGGATTCAATACTCAAGATATTACAGCACTATCGATGTATATGAAATCATTTTGAAATCAAAGAGCGCCTAAATAGCGCTCTCTCTGTCGTGTGGTACTCTCTCAGGTATTACACCATGTCACGCCCTTGGCTCTATTACTGAATTTTCCCTTTGGCCCTACGCTTCAACACGCTTCATCATAGGGCCTTCGCTGGGGCAATCATTGGGTAACGGGTCTTCTTACCGAGTGCTGCATGGTGTACGAGACACTTCGAGGGGAATACCAATATTCTGTCTTCGTCTGACTCTAGCTACAACTTAATTTTATGAATTTTGCATTATTGAATGTACACAGTTTCAGTCAATTATTGACAGCATTTAATGCATTATTTACGATGTACTGATAAGTTTTCATTTGATATTAAGTTTGTGTAAATTTAGCCGTTCTGGAAGGAAGTACTTTTTTTTTCTCTCCCAGTGCGTGCACATTTTCGGTTACGATTACCCGTGCGTTACAGTCTGTAAATGATGTGAAAACGAATGTGTGTTGAAGATCTTCATTAGTACAATACTGGGGGAATAGTAATTTTCGAAATAAAATAATTTTATTTGTGTAAAATGTGTACAACAATAGTGTTTGTTACTAACTGCTGGAGTACGATTACAGTATTTTCGAAACCATGTTATTGTTTTGTTGTAAATAGATTCTAATACCGTCACCTGTCTCAATGAATACAAAAACGTGAGTGCTCTTTGGAAATCAAAGTCATAACTACGTCCGCGGGAGGTGAATATACCTGACACGATCACTACGCATAAAATTATGTAAGTAATATTTCAATATAGAGTTTTATTATACTTTCAAACATTTAGAAGACTTGCTTACATTTTATTAAATATTAGTGCCCTGAATTCTGTAAATTACATTTCCGTTATTCAATGGAGCTGCAACCTCCAGTTTAGGGGTCCTACAAACCGACGCGGAAGATCTGCTGCTTACGCGGATTGGCCGCAGCGGAAGTTTCGCGTCACACGTTGCCTTATGAGCACGTAACCTGTGCGGCAGGCGAGCGTCGCGACAACAGTTTGGCAGCGAAATTTGTAACGCAGTCAGACGCGTTTCTTCCGCTGCAGCTCGAGTTTCGTGGAAGTCCGCCCGTGTTCGGAAATTCTTCGCTCTCCTCAGGGTCGAGCGACCTTGCCAACCGTCACCAAGCGCTGACTCATAATTGACGCTCCGATGTAAACGGTCCCGCGAATCCCGCGGCCGCGTCTAGCTCGGAAATTTCCGCGCCGCACTAGCTGCGGATCTACCGCGCTGGTCTGTGGGAACCTTTATTCGGGCACCAGCCGCCATCGACCAACGTGACGTGGTTATCTCAAAACGTCTTAGTCGTCCACAAATACTAGCTTTGTTTCCATGCTAGTAAGGCCCAAATAAAGTACGCCATAGAATTAATATTTTTAGTCGAAACTTTCACTTGTTGGTTTTGTTTGCAAGCTTTTCCGTAAAATCGTTTCCACCTTGATCCGGAGAACACAGTGAACGCTCCTCAAACCTCGACAGAAGCTTTGCTGTTACGATTTCGATTGACAATCCTTTGGCGATATTGGCAGGAGGTCAAGATTCGAGCTCCAACATTCCCTACTTTTGACACTAATTACATACGTAGGTCAAATTTAGCTGCAATCGGGAGAGGAATTCTAGCGGCCGCATGCTCTGGTTGTGCGGTTTGTTCCAATTAGAGCAGAAACTCCGATAAATAGCAGGTAAATGTCGTACAGTACGTTAGCCAAAGGACCTCGGACCGCGCGCAGTTTTTCTTGTCTGCCTCTTCCCTCTCGTATCCAATCCCCTTATACACATCTAGACTTCGATGTAGTATTCCACCGTACATGTCGGGAAACCGGTCTGGAGCTCAGATTTTGCCCTGGCTAGGGCGGTGCCACACTGGTGGGAAATTCCTGGAAGAGAAGGAAGGGACAAGGGATAGGAGGGCATGGCGGCGATATACTTTAGACAATTCTTTATTTTCCCTCTGCAATAGGAAATTTCAATAAATTCGTGCCGGGGTCTTTCATTTACTTTAAAATACTTTCCACGTGCTGTTTCATTTACACACGGGACGCACAGACACGACCCGGGGGCTGCATACGGTGTCGCAAGTGCAGGAGGGCGGGGCAGCTCGGGCGGCGGGCGGGGCCGGGGGCGGGGCGGGGGGCGGCGGGCCGGGGCGGGGGCGGGGGCGGGGCGGGGGCGGGGCGGCGAGGGCGTCGCCGAGGGTGGGGGCGGCCACTGCCCCGGCGGCAGCGGTGCACCGGCCGGCCGGCGGCGGCGGCGGCCTGATTAGCCTGGGCCGGCCCGCCGACCTCCGACCCGCGCGCCATCAAGATACGCGGTGCGCGCGGGCCTCGCACAATGCGGCGAGGTAATGGAAGAGCCGGCGCCGCCGCCCGCGTCTACCGCGGATCCAATCAACGCGCGTTCGCTGGCGGGGCGGCGGTCGCCCGGCCGACACTCCAAGTGCGCGGAGGCCGCCGCGCCGCGTCGCGTCGCGAGCGAAGAGCTCGCGGTGAATGAGGGGTCCGTCCCGGCCCCGCCCGCCCGCCCCGCCCCGCCCCGCCCTGCCCCGCCCCGCTCCGCCCCACTCCCCTCCCCGCCCCGTCCCGCCCGCCCCGCCCCGGCTTTGCACATGTCGTCGGTGCTCAAGAAAATTGATGCATCTCATTTTGCCGGATAACGGATTGGAATAGCATAGCCGTTTACTTAGCAAATTTCTTACCTAAGACGAAAAGTACTGTTGTACTTTTACCAGATCGATTTTGAGTCATCTTTATGTCAATTTTACTAGGAAAATTATAATATAAAATATAATATAATTATAACGAAAAATAATAAAAGTATTTCTTCAGTTAACTGTGATTGTTAGTGATTCCGGGCGCAACAGCGGCTAAAGTCGTTAATCCCGTAAATGTAGTGCATGCTTTCTCCTTGTGAGATAGTGATGATCTTCCCTCGCTGGATGGCCAGATCTGGCGCCTATCTACCGTCGGTGTACGAGGTAGACAACCAGGTATCTACCACCAGCTGATCACCGCCCAGCCGGGACAAGTTCCAAGTTCCGGACCGCTCGCTCGGCATTTTTGGTAGCGTAGTGTATGTTAGTGTAAGTGTGTGAAAGGGCTGAGGATCGAACAAGGAAGAGGAAGGAAAGATACAGCGCGGTCCGTGGCACATTTATTAAGATACTGCTCCGGCATTCGCCTAGTGTTGATCGGAGAAACCATGGAACACTACCGATCAGAGCTAGAATTCTTCTCCAGACAGCGACTAAATTCGACTTAGCTCTCTAGCTATGGTCGAAAATCCTTCCACAGTTGTGACTCAAACCTAGTACCTCCCGGACGGACGCATAATTGATACCCTGAGCCACCTCTCCGGGAGAGAGAGACGGAGGGGAGACGGAGAGAGAGAGAGAGAGAGAGAGAGAGGAGAGAGACAGACAGACAGACAGACAGAGAGGAGAAGGAAGAAGAAAGAAGGAGATAAAGTGTAGAACAACGTCTAGCGGGTTCCGCTAGCACCATGTAAGATAGGAACGGGCAGGGTAGCTGATGGAAGGCGGAAGAGTGGAAGGTGGGAAAATCCTAAATGAGGGCTGGGTGTTCGGGCGCCAAGTAGAAGCGGTGAAGTGTTGCTGCCGCGTCGAGTGAGCAGGCAAAACTTGGGGGGGGGGCGAGATACGAGCGGGCGTGACGGGTAGATGCCGGAGCGGCCACAACCAACCCGCCAGACGATTCGGCGCGGAGATCATTCCGGGCGCGTGTGTGTTTTCGCGCAGAACGCGGCGCCGCCCCAGGAGAGGCAATCTCCCTTTAATGCGCGTCTGCGCGCGCAGAAGGCGGCCGCGCGCTGATTGCATTCCGCGTCTCGCACGCACGTCTGGCGCGAGCGAGGCCGCGCCGCCGGAGCCCGAACTCCGGCCCCGCGCCAGGTTGCGTGCGTGCCGCCCTGCCCCGCCCCCTCACCCCACCCCACCCCTCTCCTCCCCTCCCCACCACGGCTGGACGAGAGCACGCTGCGCGGTGCGAAGGGCGGAGGAAACAGTCTTCTTCGTTCGCCGACGTCATACCACCGGTTCTCGTCCGATCACCAAAGTTAGTACTTGGATGGGTGACCGCCTGGGAACCCCGCGTGACGTTGGCATAGAATTTTGCGGCGGCGATGGTGTAACGTTTAGCGTTTCGGACCGTTATATCTAAGTTTGCGGGTTCAAACCCGATCGAAGCCGTGAATTTTGAAGGGCGAAAAAATCCTTCGTACGCCGTCCTTCGGAGGGGAAGTAAAGCCGGCTGTCCCATGTTAGTAGATTTACTGCATGTAAAAGATTCTCAAGCCTAAATGAAGCCTCGAGCTAAATTCAAAGTGCCTGTTTCGTCGCCCAAGTAATACCTTCTTTCTCCCCTAGCTGAAAGGAGCGTAATGAAATTTGCGTGGTCAGACAGAAGAGCAGGCCTCATGGCCTCAGTCGCTCTAATTAAAAATAAGGCATTCATTCATTCATTCTTCTGGGAGCGAACAGCGCCTTGCGACTCGCCATCAAAACCGGAGACAAAGCTCGAGGTACTACTATAGGAAGCGCCAGTACAGCTGCAGGTTAGGCGATCCCAACTACCGGGAGCGGTAGCTCAGTGCATCAACTAATGTCCCTGCAGCGCCTCTGACCAGCAGGTCCTAGGTTCCACTCCTCACGGCGGCACGATTTTCGACACTAGCTATTCAGTTAGGTCGAATTCAGTCCCTGCCTGGAGGAGAATTCTAGCGACCTGCTGCTCTGATCGGCAGTTTTCCGTAGTTTCTCCGATCAACACCAGGCGAATGCCGGAGCAGTACCCTACTAAACGGGCCACGGCGCGCGCGATCTGTCCTTCCTCTTCCTTGTCCTATCCTTCCTTCACATACACTTACACTAACATGCACTACACTACCACATATTTCGGAGACCGGCCGGGAGCTTAGAGCTTGTCCCGGCTGGGGCGGTGCCCGCTGGTGGAGAGTCCTGGTTAGAGCTGACGGTAGGTCGGCGCCGGATCTCGCCATCTCCCGAGAAAAACATGCACTACAATAACGGGTCTAATGACCAAAGCAGTCGACGCACCCGGAAACACGAAAAAAACAAAGCAAACCAATCCCTCGCAGTGGCAGGTGGTCTCCTCCGTGATTCGCGGCCGAGGTGCCGAGGCGCCGGCGCGCCCTGCGCGGCGGGCGGCCGCGGGCGTCGCGATGCAGATGTTTTATGCATGGCGTTAATAGGGCGTATCTGTCATCGGGCGGCGCGGCGATGGTATCGGCGCGTCGCCCCAGCGCGCCCGCCTGCCCGCCTGCCAGCCCGCCGACGCCACACGCGCCCATCCGAGAGCAGGGGACCTCCCGAGTTGACGATGCGGCGACGAACACGCGACGAGATTATGTTGGGGTGAAATGAGGAGGTGAAGAAGCGAAGATTGATTGATTGATTTTTTTCGTGTTTCCGGGCGCATCAACTCCTTCGGTCATTAGTCCTGTTAGTGTAGTGCATTTTTTTATCGGGAGATGGCGGTGATTATCCCCCGCCGGATGGCGAGATCCGGCGCCGACCTACCGTCGGCTAGTGGAGTTTCCCCCTAAACAGGACTCTCCCACCAGCGGGGCGCCGCCCCAGTCGGGACAAGCTCTAAGCTCCGGAGCGGTCTCCTAGAATATGTGTAGTGTAGTGCATCTTAGTGTAAGTGTGTGTGTAAGGGAGAGGATAGGACAATGAAGAGAAAGGACAGATCGCGCGCGGTCCGTGGCCCGTTAGGTAGGGTACTGCTCCGGCATTCCCTGGTGTTGATCGGAGAAACCACGGAAAACCACCAATCAGAGCAGCCGGCGCTGGAATTCTCCTCCAGACGGCGACTGAATTCGACCTAGCTGAAAAGCTAGTGTCGAAAATCCTGCCGCCGTGAGGACTCGAACCTAGGACCTCCCGGACAGAGGCGCTGCAGTGACATAAGTTGATGCAGTGAGCTACCGCTACCGGTAAGAAGTGAGGAGGTGAATTGATCTTAGAGATAGATTGATTGAGTGATCGATGTTTCCAGACCAGTTAGTGCAGTAGAGATGTTTTATCCCGGAAAGTGGAGGTGTTTTCTTCCTAGCTGGTGGGTGAGATCCGGCGCCAGCGTACACGTCGCTCTGGGGTGTATTCCTTCTCCAGGTATCTCCCTCCAGCTAGGTCCTGTACCTGCAAAGGTCGGATCTCCCGATCTGGCATGTGCAGTAGTGTAGTGTATATAAGTGTGTATGTACACCGAGATCATAACACAAGGAGTAGGAAGGAAAGATCGCGCGTTGTGTGGCCCGTTTGTGATTGTATTGCCCCAGCATTCGGCTGGTATTAATCGAAGAAACCGCGAAACACTCTGATCAGGGAGGGGGGTTATGAGATGGTGTGATTGAGTGGTTTCGGGTGCGACAACTGGTAAGGTTATTAGTCCGGTATTTGTAGTGCACGCTTCTTTCTTCGTGGGCAGACTGTAATCCTCCCACGCTGAATGATGAGATCCGGCGTCAACCTTCTCCTCGGCGTGGTTTTCCCCAATCAGGACTCTCCCATCAGTGGAGCGCCACCCCAGCCGGGACAAGTTCTAAGCTCCCGACCGGTCTCCCGGCATTTAGTAGTGTACTGCATGTTGTAAGGAAGATATGATAAGTTTAGAATGTGATAAAGTGATGAAATGGAAAGGTGACGAAGGGATGAGATGTCGAAGAGGAGAGAATGATCAATGATGGGAAGATTCGAAGAATTGACGACAGGGGAGATGAGGGAATGACTATTTTGAGAATCAGAGGTGAGTGAAGTGAAGTGAAGAGAAGAAGAGGTGATAAGGGATGAGTTGAAGGAATAGTAGTGATGTGACGTTCAGTGAGTAAGACATGTAATTCTCTATGGGAAAACCACGTGGAAGAGTGCATTCTTTTCGAATGCTTAAACATTTTAATTATCTTAAATCTCCCACATGTCTCTGGATTCTTTACAATAAAGATATAATAAGAATAAAAATAAGTTTAGACGAGAATATTGATAAGTACAAAACCGAATCCTTCGAAGTCAGAACTGTCTTGATGAAATCTTGTTGAAAACCAGGTTATACAGGTTTTCCTGTAATTAAATCAGATAATGGGTCCATACGTCCTAAAACGAAAAATATAAAATGAGGGTGAACAATTTATCGCAATATGAGTATTTTCTCTACATGTAATACGCTAAAAGCACATGACTTTTAAAGTCAAACGCAAACGACGCAAAATCATGTGCCAAATAGATAATTACTGCCCACTTTTGTATAAAGCAGAATTAAGAGAAAACATAGGAATTTCCAGATTATGACATAGGGTAAAGATTACTGCAACACACATTCCAATGAGCAAAACTTGGAAACGATTTGTCGTAGGTTCTTGAAACTAGGATTTTGTACATCCGCGTGGCAATGAATGCTGCAGGAATAGGCGATATTGGAGGACAATTAGAGGGGGTACATGTTGGGGTAGGTGAGAGGCAAATAGAAGAAAATGGGTGACAGGAGGGCTGAGTATTATTCCCTTAATACAATCTGTTCCTTAGAGATAGCTTTTGTAAGAAGGGCATGTACAATTTTTCGAAAAATTGAGTACTTTCGCGTAATTTTGTGTGACATTGGGGCCAGGAAGTACCTACTGTTTGAGCACCACTAGTTAGTTTGTAATTACGTTTCAGTGTTAAAACTCTTGTAAAGCTTTAACTGCCAATCAAAGAAAATAATTTATTAAAAACAATGATTTACAAAGTGCGGAATGTTTGCACGAGTCCAGTTAGAGGGCTTACATATACTAATAAGGAAAACCCGGGAAAGAGGAGGATTCGGAAAGGATTTATAAAATGGATTAAGATTCGAAAGATGTTATTGATAAAATAAAAGGAAAGATTTGTATCAATTCCCTGATTTTAAATATTTAAATTTTGTTATATCGTGTATGTCTTCATGAACACTGAAGGCGATAACCGAGAGTCGATTACTTTTGCATTTCATCGCTGTTCATTTGCATTCCCTTGGCGCGCAACCCTTTACACATTACGTTTGTTATCAGCTCAACTCATCTACAAGATATTCACAACTACATTTCTACGCAGCAGTTATTTTGGGATAGTTTCTGTTTTCTTATTCATGTGTTCTGTTCTTCAGTTTTATTGTTCTTCCTTGTTTATTTGCACTAAACTACTCGTCCAATTATTTTACTACTTTCAAGTTTTACTAACCAGTTTGCCTAACATCTTTCTCCCTTGCTGTTACATTATCTGACACAAAGATACTCACGCTTTATTGCTTTAGGAATACTTCTTAAGTTAAAATTCTTTTCTGTCCCTCATTACCTATTTCGCACCTTTTTCATCTTTCCTCACGAAACACATACTATCCCACTTTAACATCCTATAACTCGCACCAGTCACACAACTTTCTCGTTCCTTACTCACAAAACCCAACCTTCTTTGTACTTTTCCTGAACATTCTCCAATCACACCATATAAAGTAACTTTCCTTTTGAGCCACTTATGTTTCTTCTACATCAATTTACTTATGTTTCATTCGCCATGGCATGTTTAGGCCATCTGGTCTGCTCTTCCGTCTGACCAAACAAATTCCGCTGCGCTCTTTTTATCACCTAACAGAGAAAAGAGGTATACATAGGGCGACGAAATAGGCAATTTATTTTGCTGAGAGGCGTCTTTTAGGTTTGACATACCGTAAATCGACCACATCGGACAGCTTGGTTTATTTCCCCTCAAAAAGATAGGAAATGGCTAAAAATTCTCAGCTCTGATTGGTTTCGAACCTGCGAACATGGATATAACAATCCGATACGCTACGCGTTATACAACCGAAGCTGCAGAACGTGGACGCACCGGTGTTCTCTATTTCTGCTCCTGCGCTGCTTGCGATAGCGCTGGTCTTACCACCCGCACAAGTCCACCTCCGCGCTGTTCTGCTCCATCTCCATTGTGCCTCCCTTCCACCAGCAGGTCAGCGGTGTCCACCTGCCCCACCTGCCGTGTCGCCCCCCCCCCGCCCGCCCCCCGCCTTCCCGCTGAGACCGGTTCGTATTCTCATCGTCACATTCTTTTTCGTCTTCACATTTAATAATTAATAGGAATTTAGGTGCGGAGGTTGTGAAGTCGAAGTTTGTGCCATACATTAAACTATTAGCAATTAATGGTTTTTAAAATATTCTCGTATACTAATTACAGAGTGTGTGTATACCAATCACAGGGACGTACGAGGGCATATAAATAACGGAAATCAAATTCCGAACGAATATCAAGAGATGATTTACAATGTATGACGGGTCTTATCAGATTTATATCAAAATTAGATGACACGCTAAATAAATGATTCGATGTGAAGGAAGTGCATCATAGAAAGGCCATACAATTGCTGTTTCGCTGCTATCAAATTTGTGGTAAGCTAAAACCTAGTATGATTTTAATTGCTTAATTTTTACCTCCTGGATGAACTAAAATTAACTGTCGTTTTGAGAAATAGCAGGTAAATTATAATAAAAAAAATGTTTGTAAAAAATAGCAAAATTTAATAGAGTTGCTTAGAACGCGTTCCTAAGCAACTCTATTAATGATTCACTAAAACAATTAAGTCTTTCAGAACGTACTGATTTTTATCGCACAACGGAACACACAAACAGAAGGGTAATTATATTATGTGAGATCATTAGCTTCAGCAGAACCATTAGTTATCGACTACGACAGTCGAGTGAATACCCTCCATTTCATGAGAGCGGGGTCGTATCTGGCGAGCGCACAAGGAAAATCCTTTCGTACTATTTCCGTCCAGTATAAATAAACTTTGTCAAAGTAAGTAAAACATTAGCATTTCTTCAATCTCTCACAACTGCTATTATTCATTTCCTTTTATTTGACCTTGAAAGTATTTATACTCAAAATATGTAGTTGTTTTGTTGTAAAAAATGTATTTCTCAACAGACGCACGTTGTTGGTCTGTCTGTATCTGTGGTTTTGTACACAGTTGAGATGATCTTATGAAAAAGAGTCGATTAAATTAGTTGTAACGCCTTCTAAGGTTCTTCTAGTCGGCTTCTTCATGTGTACAAATAAGCTTTAGTTAAGTGTAGTTTCCCTGAACCTTTCTATTATGGAATACCCTTCTACTTTCTTAAATTTTTGCGTCAATTTGTTTACATGAGAAGTTATCGTGTGAGTATTTTATTAATATTCATGAATATTTAATGTTTATGTCATTAACGGCATTTTGTGTTAAAATTAGGCAGATTTGGTAGATATTGCTGAAATTAAACACATAAAAATAAATTGTGCCATTTTAATTGTGCATCAACAGATCATTTCTACATTTGTATCATTTGTATCCTGATATGTAATTAATTCAATTTAAATTATAAAAGAATATTATTACACATGCAAGCAGATAATTGCAGAAAATGTTTTAGCATTCTCTTACATAAAAAAGAAGCTCATGTGAAAAATGTCTTGAATTTGACAATAACCGCGAGCAAAAGGAGTTGAATGATACGTTCAAAGTACAGACCTATAGTAATTCTGCGAATTTAACATTTGTTCACATGTTCATCCAACTGAGCGGTGAGTTCAAAAACTACGTACGAATATGTGACACAACCACTCGAAAGTAAGTCTTCATTTATATTGCGGACAAAAAGTTGGTATTATTTTCTTCTAATACGACTCTTCTCGACTTTATTTAAATACTTTTCAACACTCGAGAGTAATAGATTTTATTCAATTAAGAAAATTAGTGGGTCTTTTCCTTTACAGAAACATTCTCCTGCGCCACACAAAGACACAAAAATAGGAATCCAACATAGCTGGGATATTTCCGTACTGAAACTTATTACTACGAGTATGTTTTGGCAAGCGCCAAGTACTTTCCACCATTTGTTACGCGTTAACACCAGTGTGAGGATCAACGACGTTGTACGTGTATATCCAAGTACATGTATTTTGCAAGATGCACTCCATTTATCAGAGGTGATGGTTGTTACGGATCGAATGTATTCTTGTATAATGGGTAATAAAGAAGATGCCGATATTTTATTAACAGCTCTAAAAATATTCATAAAATTCCGGGTAAATTCCTCCAAATCCCACTGTTGGGGAAGAACGCTTCCTTCATTATTTGAAGATAAACTTCCAGATATTTCGGCAATAATTTTCATTGCATTTTGTAGAAATTTGTTAGCACACACTTCTTATTGAAAGCTATTTCTAATTCATGCCCCCCTCAAAACAAATTGTTAAATATCTTGACAAGCAATACATAAATAGCAACATTTTTCGAAAATAAGAACAAAAAAGTGTCAACACATATAGATTGACGATGTTGTTTTGTAGAGCGAACCTTTTTTTAAATTTGGATAATGTGATTTTGCTTTTTCCTTGAAGAAACTTCGACAGTGTAGTAATTTTCAGCTCTTATCATTTCTCAGAGTCTGAGAAAATTTATTCTGGGGACTCTAAACGACAAATTGCAACTATTTAACTATTAATAAATTCTACAGAACTTGAAAACATCAATTCAAATGATATAATTCAAAAGAACCAATTCACCGGGTATGATACGTATAAAGGGAATGATTCAAATTAATCTTCTTAGCTCATATCATTGTCTTAGAGAATTAAACATTTTCAAGCATGAATAAAATATTATTTTACTCTCTTAAATCACAACTTACTTATATGTTAGTGTATTAGTATTAGTAAATGGAGTAGTATTAGGAAATTAATTTAGGTTATTTGAAAGTTTATTGAGGTAGTTAACTAAGAATGTTAAGTTATATAGTGAAGTGAGGGGTCGTGCTGTGTAGAGCAGAGAAATAATGAAGGGAATGTTTATAGTGTTATAGTGAAGTGAAGTAAATGATAGTGCAGTGCGCTCCTTATTTTATAAACACTCAGTGCGGCTTTGAGATGATAGACGTTTCTTTTCTTTTTCATGTAATTTAATCTTTTAAGAATCAGCGTTTTTATATTATTTTTACTATTACGTGGCCGTTTGGTAGGGTACTGCTCCGGCATTCCTGGCGTTGATGGAGAAACAACGGAAAACTACCGATCAGAGCAGCCGCTAGAATTCTCCTCCAGGCAGCGACTGAATTCGACCTAGCTGAAAAGCTAGTGTCGAAAATGCTGCCGCCCTAGGACCTCCGGTCAGAGGTGCAGCAGTGACATCAGCTGATACACTGAGCTACCGTTCTTGTTATTATTATTATTATTATTATTATTATTATTATTATTATTATTATTATTATTATAGCATTATTATTAGCTATTATTATATTATTTGCATGACATTTATTATCTTATTTATGTAATTAACTGCCACCGGATTACACCCAATTGCAGTTTAAATAAATTTATCTTCACCTTTGTTCTGTTGAACCCCTCCACACAACATCTCTCCACAACGTAACCCCAACACCGGTTCAACCATCGCTAACGAACCAGAGACTTCCACAAACGCCTCGCACTTCCGCGCGCGCTCAGCAGCGAAGTCGCAACCGATAGGCGTGACTCGCCCCTGTCAAGGGCTTGACGCGTTATTTTCGGCCAGTCATTGACGAAGTGCGGGGCACGCCTCGGCGCGCTGCATACACGCGAAGCGTCACGCGGCGGTGGCACTCGGGCGCGAAGTGAAACGACCATCACCAGAGCGCGGCGCTCGCGGCAGCTTCCCGCTTCGCCCGCCCACCTCAAATATTATGGACTCGCACATATTGAGAAGGCGCGCGCCGCGTCCACACGGAGAGCGCTTGCGGCTTCGCACGGCGGTGACGAGCAGCTGTTGTGAACGCGCCTCCTCCGCCTCCGCCTCCGCACGCTCTGCGCTTGTTTGCTGGGCTGTTTGAGAACACGTCCATCACCGTGTGTAGGTGCGGAGGTGGAGGTGGCAGAGAGAAATGGTGGCGAGTCGAAAGGCAAGTGCTTCACTTTTAAGATAAATGAGAAATTGAGTTCTGGAAAATGTATTGCATATTCTGCGAAATAGTATTCAATTTCTATATGTGTGATAAAACTGTGCAATCTATTATTCGCAGATATAAATACGTGAATGTGGTAGAATTAAACGGTAGGGAAGGAATTATAGGCAGAAATAAATTGTATTGAATGATACGTGCCAGGTAAGGATGCTACCACATAACATAATTTTTCGCATTATTTGAAACTTTAGCAATTTGAAAAAAAAAAATCAGAGAGCAACGAATATGAAACTTGAGCCAATTTGTTAAGAGGTCTTTGCTCCACCCGAGGCCAAAATTAAAAAAAATTGGAATATCTTTGCAGATCACAAGTAGTACATGATCTTATTTAAATATATACCTTGGAAGAACACATTTTATTAAAAAAAACTACCTTCAATATTGTAGAAGATGTCAAAAATCTATGCCTTTTTAAAATGCCTTTCTTCTTCAAAAGAAAATTTTCAAAAATGTTGGAGCCATTTCAAAAGGAAAATGTGAAGGCTGCATGTAAAATATTCCCATAATAAAAAATCTGTTTTAAATTCGCAGAACTCTGAGTTCTGCCGACGGAACATGGAATAACAATTTTAGACATAATCATTTGGCGGCTTAGGCACTGGCGTTTAGAGAGGCGTACAGGTACAGAGAGACAGATCGTTTTGCTTAAACCAATTTATTGGTATCAAGGACTCTGAAATAGTGAATTCTAACTACACAAAGTATTATAGGAAATTATTTACTACAGATATAAACAAGATTTATCCAACTTTTCGATATCAGGTCCTTACAAGACGCGATTTTCGAACAAAAAAATCGCCATTTCCCGCTGGAGTATTATAATCCTTTTTCTTTACTCTGTAAAAAAAAAAATGCCTTTTCAGCTGCCCTTTTCATTAGGGAAAATATGAAAGAATATTTTAAAATATTTTATTTTGTGAAATTTTACGTAATGACAACCTCTTAATAATGCAATTGCGAACGTTTATCGTTGAATAACGAAAACAGCCGACAATATATAATTGATTATTTATATTTTCCCGTTTTTGTTGTATATTCCTGTAATCGTACATTATACCAATAAAGACGTGTTCGCATTAATAAAAATACTCATTTAACATTTTATACAGAATTCTGCTTATGAGTTAAGCTTTAATCACTGTTAACAGAATTTTCGCAAGTATATACAATGTACAGTAAGCTTGTGTATATTTTAAATGAATTTTAATATTCATATCAAATAGTTTTCTGTGACAATGGCTGGAATCTGCAAGAAAACTTCGTCCTTCATTCCAAGCTCGTTTTACATGTGTGAATGTAACATTTACAGTTCACGTTAGCAGAGATTTTCTCCATTCAGTTCTACTTGGACATAACAAACAAAAACTACGAGAATAAACAAGTTCAATAGAGCAATAATGCTCTAATTGTTACTAATAACAAAAATTGTATCTGTTGTCACGAGTTATTCGTATGGAAGAGGTAAGGAAGAGAAACGCAACTTGTAATTGTGCTTCTCGAAAACCTATCTAACTCCTTCAACACATGAACGTGTCGTAAGGCATACAAACACACGTAAATCACTATAATTGAACAGTTTCAACAACCAAGTATCGACTGACGACCCTGCATGGAGCGAATACGTTCATGCAGATAATTTGCATATCTGACGTTGTAAAAGGAAGCGCTTGAGTAATTTCCACTAGGCTCTGTCTTGGTTTTGGCGTGCAAAATGTCAGCACACGCGAACTTCTGCAAAGCAGTTTCTCCTCGCCTGCGAAATCATCAACCTACTTCTCTGCTTATTTCTTGTGATGGAAACAATTTTGTGAGAAAGAGGGCGGAAATTTGGTAATTGTGTATAAGAACCAGGATAAAATAAGGAAAACATCGATAAATTTAATCGATGAAATCATACTGAAATATGATTAAGGAATCTTTGGATGGTCAACTAAAGAATTGAAATCAAAAGAATTCATTTCTGCCTCAAAAAATAATTTATGCCAGTAGTGCTATTTTGCAAAAATATTTTAAAGTACACTCGTTCATTGGCATTGTGCATATACATTTTTGGTGAGGAGACATATTTCATCACCGTTCGCTTATTGCCTGTTAAAGAGCATTACTATATAGAGATTAGTTGAAAATAACACAAGCAGAAAATTGAGGAATATAGGATGACACTATGACTTGTAGTATTTGTTTGACATAGTCGACGTATTTCCTTTTCTGAGACCGTTTGTACAGTCATTGAAATTAATTTTTTAAGTCACTTAAAGAATGTTTTTACGGCGGGGTGGATTATTAGTCTCTCCGCTCCAACCCTCAATCTGAAAATTGTGTGTTGGATTTACTCCTCTAGAGAGTTTGGCCTCACCACGCTTTTCAGAGTCCACTCTGCCCACGGTTTTCGGGAAGGGGTTTCGTTCCCTTAGTCTTCGGGTTAATTCCTACCAGCAAATCAGTAAGAAACGCTCTTATTTCCTGGTGGTGCCTACTCGCCATATCAGTAGGTTGTCATCAAGTTTAGGAGTTTTTTCAGTTCCGTCACGAACTACTCTCACACATCCCCACTCTGATAACCTATTCGCCTTGGTTTGGGGGGCATTCCGGTCATGTCATCATTATCCCGTTCCACTATCCATCACCTTATGAATCAGCTCAGTAGCAGAGTCACCCTTGACCCTATTTAATACCATTGTCACTCATGTACTTATGTATAGAAGTAAATCAAAATAAATCTTGGAAGTAGCTAAAAGTAGAATTCAGGAGGCAGAACTGAAATTTTTACGAAGTATTCTGAAATGCACCCTCCTAGATAAAAAGAGGAATATGGATATAAGAAGAAAGTTAAATGTCACGCCTATGTTAGGTAAAATTTCTACTAATAAGGAGAAATGGTGCGAACATGCCCAATGAGAGGTTTACGGCATTAGCTATCCAATATATCCCTCAAGGAAAGAGAGATGTAGGTAGACGAAAAAAGTGGGCACAGGAACAGGCTGACGACTAGTCCTTGTTGGTAGAAGAAGTCGACGAGTCTATGTCGTCACCACTTAACAATTTCCTCATTTCCTAAGACGAGGAATGCCAGGAACCAATAGCACTACTCCAGGAGTAGGTGGAGGCGTGTGGACCTGGTTGTTGCACAGCGCTTGAGGTAGGGGAGACGGGCGTCCAACAGTGCCAGGTCCGAGGGTCGTGGCCGCTCCAGCCCGGCCGATGCCAATCATGATGAACGACACAGCCGCCGCGCCGGCACAATGGCCGCGTGCCGACCTCGCGCCGTCATCCCCAGTGCCCCTGCCCCGTGCCCCTGTCCCTCACGCACCGTCGCTCCATCCCCGCCCCTTCTCCCCACTTCCTTCCCCGCCTCGCAAACGCCTCTGCAACACTTCCATCTCGCAGTATTACACGTCATTAGAAAAGAGAGGACAAAACATCGGTAAATAAATTAACTAAGCACTCTGATTGATTGATTGATTGATTTTGTCGTGTTTCCTGGCACGTCAACTGCTTTGGTCATTAGTCCCGTAGTGTAGTGCATGTTTTTCTCCGAAGATGGCGGCGATCTTCCTCTCTGGATGGCACCGACCTACCGTGGCTATTGGGGTTTCCCCTAACCAGGACTCTCCCACCAGCGGGGCACCGCGCAAGCCGAGACAAGCTCTTAGCTCCCGATCGGTCTCCCGGAATGTGGTAGTGCAGTGCATGTTAATGTGTGTGCGTGTAAGTGGAGAGGATAGAACAAGGAAGAGGAAAGAAAGATCGCGCGCGGTCCGTGGCCCGTTTGGTAAGGTACTGCCTGGCATTCGCCTGGTGTTGATCGGAGAAACCACGGAAAACTACCGATCAGAGCAGCCGGCCGCTAGAATTCTCCTCCAGATAGCGACTGAATTCGACCTAGCTGAAAAGCTAGTGTCGCTAAGCACTTCGAATGGCCGTCGTCTGTCAATTGTTTTATTAGGCAACCTGCATCACGTTTATGCTTTAAATGCTTTCGAGTTGTAGTGGCCCTTTCAAGGTGCTCTTAAGCAACACGAATGTTACTCGTGACTCGGAAACCGAAATTGAGGAGAAGTTATAGAAAAAACAGTAGACCTGCCAGTGGATTGCTTCCGGGCGCGTCACAGACCGACGGTCTTAGTCCTGTGAGTGTAGTGCAAATTTTATCGCGAGAGATGGTGGTGATCTCTCGCGATATTCGGCATGATCTACGCGTCGGCTGGAGGTTTTTTAAACCAGCCAGGTACCTGCTACCAGCGGGGCATCGCTACTCCTGGGACAAGCTCTAAGCTTCTCGCTGGTCCCGGGCATGGGTGGTAGTGTAGTGCATGTAAATGTGTAAGGAGTGAGGTTAGGAAAGAGGATGGAATGATTCCGCGCGGTCCGAAGCCCTTTTGTTAGCGTATTGCTCCGGAATTCACCTGGTGTTTGTGGGAGAAAGCATAGAAAACTACCAGTCGGAGAAGCCGGTCACTGGAAATGTCCATTCATCGACTGCATTCGACACCGGTATGTAGCTAGTGTTGGAAATCCTGCCATCGCCCGGACTGGAAACCCTAGTACCTCCCACTCAGAGGTATCATCAAGCCATCAATCTATGCCCTGTTGCACCTAAACCTTGGGACGCTGAGATTGAGGTGAAAGCGAAAGAATGGATGACTTGCCTAATGCTACAAGCTCTGCGCTTAATAAATCATGCATTCTGGGCATTTCTATTCCCGCTTGTGATGCCCAGTTCACCACGACCCCGAGGGAAACCACCGTTAATAAAATTAATTTCGTAGCTCATATCATCACCCCGACTAGGACGAGAGCTAATCTACCATCAATCAAATGAATTTCGTAGCTAATCATCATCATCACCATCATCGACTAGGACAATTGCCCTTTTTCATTATCAAAAAATAGTCTATCTTCTTCTGAGTCTACCTGAATCTCGAGATCCTTCAGGTGCGTAGTGGAACAGCTTATTTGACAGTCATTCACTAGTCATTCGTATAATGGAACCATTTCTCTCTTCGCTCTTGAATTCTCATACTGAGGTTGAAAATTTTCAATTCGTTTCTAAGGTCTTCGTTTCGTATGTGGTTTAAAAGGGTATATCCTGCAATAGATCTTAGAAACTCATTTCACTAGCGTCAATTTTTTTTCTGCCCGAGCGATTCAAGCTCCTTTTTTTCGCAACTTTTCCTTGTACAGAAAGATCCATCACCTTGTAAACTTTTATTTGTGTGTCTTTCTTTACGTCGTTCTTATGATTTCCTAGATACAGTTTCAAAAACCGAGATATTCTTGGGTCAAGTACGAACGATGATGATGGTTTTGGACTCCACAAAGCTGGCATGAAGGCGAGTAGAGACAGCCTGGTAGAGACTTCTAGATACTGTATGTTCTGAGCCGTCATTCCCGTGGAATACTCCAATAACGTCTAGACGGTTGCCGAAATGTTACTTAAAGTACGGGATGAGGTTTACAGACAAGTCTTTCTGCTTATTAGTCATTGTGATCTAGATCTGTACATAGGTTTTTGTCATCTAGGTCTTCACGTGACACGTTGAGTGTACACAATAAAATCATCACCAATGTACTCCCTTGTGCCCCTCCCCCCGTTAGTACTACATAGTACAAGTGTCATGATATATTACATATGTGTGAAATTTTTAACGAAATAAGTGTAATGTTTCTCCTAACTGGCTTGACCAGCGCTTAAATATTATTATTATTGAAAATATTGATAATTGGGAACCTTGTTAGCAATAAATTACAAAATATTAAACAAGTAACATGTAGCTCTAGGCATATCGCATTTGGTATACGCAAAAAAATGTAAATAGGGCAGTGTTGAAAAGATGAATTTTGTCCGCTCTTTGTGTGCGACAACCGCGCGCCGTCGCCGGGGTCGTTCCGCCCCCACAGTGCTGCCCCGCCCGCCGCGAAGCGTCGCCCCAATTGGTCGTTGTCACGCGGCGGCTCCGCGCCGCCCCCGCCGCCATCTCCTCCCGTCGGAATTAAGACCTTTAAGTGCACGGCGCTGTGCAGACGTAAGGACGACTTGACCTGCCCGCGCAGATGGTCGCGTTCGCTGACGTCGACGCTGGCGACTGACGGCAGATGGACGAACCTCACAGCAGATACAGCAGGGGCAGCAAAGTGGCGAACCGCAGCTGCATGTGGCCGCCCAAGGGCATTTTCTTGCAGGCTTAGGACATTGATAAGTGTTCCCGGGCGCGTCAACTACTCACGTCGTTAGTACCTGAATTGAGTGCTCGTTTTGTCGTGGGAGGTGGCGGCGACTTCGCCGCCGATGGTGAGATCCGGCGCCGAACTACACGTTTGTGATTTTCCCTGCCATACTCTCCTCCCCAATGGGTGCATGGCCCGTTTGTTACGGTAATTCTCTGCACACGCCTGATGTTGATCGGTGAAACCACTGAAAACTACCGATCAGAGCAGCCGGTCGCTAGAATTCTTCTCGTGCAGTGGCTGAATACGACCTTGCTATGAAGGTAATATAGAAATCCGTCTCCGTTGGGACTCGAACCGTAAGATCAGGCTACGTTCAGAAATGTATAGCGGTCGTAAGTCCCAATTTTTGAACCACTATTATTTATTTTATAATTTGCCCTTGTTTATCCAATCTTCTAGACAATAAATGTATCAGTGCAAATCCATAATCAACAATAACGTGATTGAATTAGTTAACAATTTTTGGTATATCGGCTATTATTATCACATGCATAAAATCACGATGTTGAAAACAAACTTCAAAAACATCAATATTATTTTTTGGATATAATAAAAACATTTGAAAAATACAAGAACTGAAACAAAGAATACATTTGATGAAACCATAGCTGTTCCAATACATTTCTTACATGGAATTGAAAATTACACTCTGTCAAAAAAGTACAGTAAAGTAATCGAAAGAAACTAGGTTCCTACTGTAGATTGCAGACTGTGACCAAACATTATAAGGGAAGTGAATAGACGAATAGAATAAGGTTTTTTTAACCTTCATAGGAAATTAACCGAAAATAGAAAGAAATGACAAGAGTACGTCGAAAGAAAGTCTCAGGGTAGAATCACATAGATAATGCTATCTTGTGTTAACGGAGTAAACCCTCTTTAACGAGAATTCCAAGAGACCGAAATAATCGGAGTTCGTGTCGTAAAAATTCATGTTATCCGATTATTGTAAATGCCTGTACTACTCTAATCCCATATCGGGACCCAAGTTTTGCTCGTGTTACGGCGAAATTCGTGTTAACGGAGTTCGCGCTAACGAGAGTTTACTGTAATATCAGGTAAATGTATTAGGTAAACGCAGGATGGTCAAAAAAGAGATTGCAGAAATAATCACGTGAAAACAAAACACACAAAAAAATTGTTTACACCCTGAAAAATTGTCACGATCATGTAATATATAATATTTTTTTAATGAATTTCCTTGTTATTCAATCAATCAACGATTATCTCAGCTTACTCAATAATTTGATTTCTCCCAGAGTTAATGATTCATCAATACATAGGTTGACCTCTTCAGAACTTCTTTGAAATTCGATTACCAGATCACTGAGGGGAGTTTTATTCCTAAAGAGCGGATTGTAATTAAATGTCATTTTTTTCTTCTCACTTAAGAACAATGCCATTTAGTTAAGAAATTCATTTTATGTTATAACAAGAGGAAATGACCCATTTTAATATGTCGTAATTTTACATTTTTTGTCAATTTCGACTAATAAGTCATTTTTACCCCTTTTCTTCATTTTTAATTCATTTAGTTTGCTGATTTCATCGATTTTAATGTCATTTTTAATGGTACTTGCTCCTAATAATATTTACGAGATGCAACAAGTGATCTTCGCATAATTACTCAGTAGTATATTCCATTTGTTCGCTCAGAAATTGAATTAATTCTTGTGACGTATATCAGCGCTATTGCCGTTTCGGCTGATTTCGGGGTTTCTAAAGACAGATTTCCTAGTTAAAAAAAGTCCAAACCAAAATTTTGCCAGCCGAGTTCATTCGAGCAAAAGGAAGAAGCTTCGATTACATAAGTAATCCAACAGCTTCAGTTGTTCATCCGAACGGTTTTTTATTACAATTTGTACGTCATTTTTCTTTGATTTTTGGGCATTTTTAAAGCATTTTAAGAGTACTTATTGATCATTTTTGGCGATGTTTTAGGTCATCAAAATCCGCTTCCTAGTTATTACCTTATTCAAATTACATTTTGTATGTAAGATGTACAGTTATATTGCGTATTGTAATACATTGTTTATAGTCACGTTAATCAAATACAAGATTGTCAAAACATACTCCTTCATTCATATGTTCTTGACGGAAATGATGAAGGAATGCGAAGACACTGCCTTCTTAGAACAATGGCATCTGCATTTTCTTCAACCCAACGAAATTAAAGGGGATAATGAATAGCTCAATAAAATGCGTTTATGCGACAAGAGATTTCACATTAGAAATATTCTGATATGTAATTTTTAGAACGCTTTATCCACAGTTTCTCTAGATCCCACTAGCCATTTTTAAACAATCGTGCTGTCTCTCTCCCTTTGTATTTTGAATATTTTCACTCGATACACTCACACTCTCCACTGAAAATAGGATTTTTAAAAATACGGTTGCTGTTGAGATTTAAATCCTTTGGCTCTCCAGATTTTTGTTATTAGATTTCAATTCTATTTCTTTTGACATTAGAATAATAATCGGTATAAATTTTACAATCAACCTGTACCATCTATACGTTGGCTGGTGGTACTGCGCCAATAATTGCGTAATACTGGCTACCTTCAAGGCCAATATCGCAATTTTTCTTTTCATTATTACAGCTTTGAAATAACAAATAAACAATTTAGTTGAAATATTAAGTTGATTCATCAAGTTGAAATAACATTAAGGTACACACATTAACTAAATATACAGTTAAAAGGCGTTGTGTGTTAGTTGACAGTCTGATTAATTTAATTTTCAGTTGCGAGACACATGGTACCTGCATTAACTCCGCATTCTTTGAGGCAGAAAAATGTAATTGATGAGCTTAGCAGGATGAAGGCATGGAATCAGTCAGTGAGCAGGTGAGTTTGTTTCCATGGGTGTCAATAAATTAGGTCTTTAGTTCCGTAAGAGTAGAGCAAGTATTTATCCTCCGAGGTCCCGGTATTCCTCCCTCACATGCACCGACCTACACATCGACTTGCGAGTTATTCGTCTCCCCATGTATCTTCCCAGCGGGGCACCGCCTCATCCGGGAAAAGCTCGGAGCTGCCGACTGGCCTCGCGAGAAGTGTTGCACTGCGATGGATGTATGTGTATGTATGTAAGAGGAGAACTGGGAACAAGGATGAGGAAGGAAGGATTCCACATGTGCTGTCTGATGGGGCACTGCTCCGGTATTCGCCTAGCATTAATCATATAAATCACACAAAACTACCGATCAGAGCAGCCGGCCGCTTTAATTCTCTTCCAGACTGCAGATTAATTCGACCTAATTAGCTATGTCAAAAAACCGACATCGTCCGTATTCGAACTATAGGACCTCCCAATCAACGAGTGACTGCAGCGCCTCTGACCGCGAGGTCCTAGGTTACACTCCCCACGGCGGCAGGATTTTCGACACTAGCTTTTCGGCTACGTCGAATTCAGTCGCTGTCTGGAGGAGAAGGCGGCCGGCTGCTCTGATCGGTAGTTTTCCGTGGTTTCTCCGATCAACACTAGGCGAATGCCGGAGCCGTACCCTACCAAACGGGCCACGGACCGCGCGCGATCTATCCTTCCTCTTCCTTGACCTATCCTCTCCCTTACACACCATTACACTAACACGCACTACACTACCACATATTCCGGAGAGACCGCTGGTGGGAGAGTCCTGGTTAGGGGGAAACCCCACTAGCCGACGATAGGTCGGCGCCGGATCTCGCCATCCAGCGGAGAAAGATCACCGCTATCTCCCGGAATCTGCACTACACTAACGAGACTAATGACCAAAGCAGTTCACGCGCCCGGAAACACGAAAAAAACAAACCAACCCACTCAACGACGCTGCAGAGGCAATGGTGTTGCCGCCGAGCTATCGTAGAATGAGGTCAGCGGCGGCGGCGGAGAGAAAGGAGACGGGGTTGGCGCCTCCACCCGCGCCGCCTTTCCGTCGGGCGTTTCTTCATTTCCTTCTTTGCCACCCGCCACCGCACGACGCCGCTCGCACTTGGGGTCGCGTTGCGCCACGCCGCGCCGCGCGGTCACGTCGCCCGTGATCTACGAGAGTGGCGCACCACCATCAACTGCGCCTTCGCCCGGCCGCCGGCGCCCGCACCTGGCCTGGGGGCGCCGTCGCTCAGTTGGCGACGACAGTCGGCCCGTAAAAGTCCTCAGCGTCGGCGACGTTTTCGTCATCATCATTCCAACTTCGCAACGACGTCGATTCAGTCATCCTCGAATCCCATGTAGGCACGTTCACTACTGTCATTCTCGTCATCGCAGATGGCATCGTTGTTCTATGCATTTTTATCACCTTCATTGTTATTCCCATGATAGTCAAGTCGTTCCTATCGGTTCCACCGTCGACATTGCCAACATTATTATCCCAGCACTGTCAGGCACATCATCGTTACTCTGACCACCAAACCACCATTCGTATCCCTAATATTGCTATTTGAATAAATCGATTTTATCATCGACATTATCATTATCGTTGTTGCCATATATTTTTTCACTCTTATCATAATCGACAATCATAGAAACGTGAAATTAACATCTGCTAGGAGAGACAGAAGGTTCATTTCTAAGTGTAAGCAATTCTAATACATCGACAAAAAGTCATATCATTAGAGGTCCAGATATTCTTGTTTCCATCTTCAAAGCCAATACTGTTACTGACATCATTATCAATAGGACAAGTAATGAACATTAAGGTGAATTCCCTCATTTGTTCACACAGCGTCACGAGCACCGTTAGAGGCATTTCCTTGTCCAACTGTACCTATACCATTCACATCAAGGCTAAATTCTCTGCTGGTTTTATTGCCTCTATCTCTTACCTATATCGCTACAAAAAAACCTTTCAGATAACATTGAATCTTATTAGTAACGATCTGAGATCCAAAGACGTTGAACCTTGGTCGCTATTGGAACTAAGGTATTGAAAAAAAAACTTTTCAAAAACGTGTGATACTGAAAACACTATGAAAAAAAAGCAAGAAAACATTTTAAGCCAAACACACGTATAGGAAACAATTTAAGAAGCTAAAGCTCATCCACTTCAATGGTCATTTGGCAGTGCTTCTACATTTATCCAACCTTTTACCAGTGCCCAATTAAAATTGCTGCTGCAGACCAATTGCTAAGGATATTAATTCAACAAGTGTTTGAAACAGAAAATCTTTTTTTAGTTTACTTCCCGGGTTCAGTAAATAATGGACTCTGAAATGAAATGACCTATCGTCAACATTGGTTCAAATTTTCTTTTATATTAAGAATTTCTAATTTGGCGTTTCTAGGGATTCCTATCACCACCGTGAGGAAAACATATCCAACACCAAAACAAGTGATTTCTAGAAGTAAATAATAAATAACAATGATGTCCCAGTGAAAATAATGTGAGAGAATGGGTAGTGTCAATTAAGCAAAAGTGAAAGCAGATCAGGCATGAAGGTAGAGGCACAATGGCAAGAAATTGATAACACTGAATACTATTCATAATGTCAGATAAATACACGATTGGAAATTCTGTTTCTGGTATAATTTGTAATCGGTTAACAAACAATTTGTATCGAGAAAAGCACTGACAACTTCTCAAAGAGTTTTGACGTACAAACCTAACCAGTGGTATATGAAAGAAAATTCTGAATAAAAAAAATCAATTTTGATAGATTCTTCCGCGGTTTTATGTACATGTTTTATTTTTTAAACCAATTATTATTGAACATTATTTATTTACATCACAATAAATTATTAATTATCCGTTCAAAAGTACGGTAAATTTATGTTCCATTATTGGTTTCGGAAAGCGAAAATAGACTTTGAACAAAATATATTCGTTAACCTATCAGTCGGTGTTTTTCCGTGACTGTTCAGGGAAGGCAAGTCATATCTGCAAACACCGCTTCACAACTGACCGCCGCTTCCTCTATGCCCAACGCCCCCGCCCCCACCCCCGCCCACACCAATGCCCCCCTCCAGCGCTCCAGCCCTGGCCCCTGACTCCACCCAGCCCCCGACCACCTTCTCTTCCCCCGCCTCGCCCCACCACCGCCTCCGCCATCATCTCCGCCACCGCCTCCGCCTCCTCCTCGCCACCGCCTCCGCCATCGCCTCTGCCATCGCCTCCGCCATTGCCTCCGCCATTGCCTCCGCCATTGCCTCCGCCATTGCCTCCGCCATTGCCTCCGCCATTGCCTCCGCCATTACCTCCGCCATTGCCTCCCATCACCTCCGCCATCGCCTCCGCCATTGCCTCCGCATTGCCTCCGCCATTGCCTCCGCCATTGCCTCCGCCATCACCTCCGCCATCGCCTCCGCCATTACCTCCGCCATTGCCTCGCCATTGCCTGCCATTGCCTCCGCATCACCTCCGCCATCGCCTCCGCCATCCGCCTCCGCCATCGCCTCCGCCATTGCCTCCGCCATTGCCTCCGCCATTGCCTCCGCCATTGCCTCCGCCATCGCCTCCGCCATCGCCTCCTGCCATTGCCTCCGCCATTGCCTCCGCCATTGCCTCGCCATTGCCTCCGCCATTGCCTCCGCCATTGCCTCCGCCATTGCCTCCGCCATCACCTCCGCCATTGCCTCCGCCATTGCCTCCGCCATTGCCTCGCCATTGCCTCCGCCATTGCCTCGCCATCACCTCCGCCATCGCCTCCGCCATCGCCTCCGCCATCGCCTCCGCCATTGCCTCGCCATTGCTCCGCCATTGCCTCCGCCATTGCCTCCGCCATCGCCACCGCCACCGCCACCGCCACCGCCACCGCCACCGCCACCGCCACCGCCACCGCCACCGCCTGCACCATTGCCTCCGCCATTGCCTCCGCCATTGCCTCCGCCATCGCCTCCTGCATCGCCTCCGCCATTGCACCGCCATTGCCTCCGCCATTGCCTCCGCACCTCGCCATTCCCCTTTACTCCGCCATTGCCTCCGCCATTGCCTCATTCCGCCATTGCCTCCGCCATCGCCTCGCCATCGCCTCCTCCATTGCCACCGCCATTGCCTCCGCCATTGCCTCCGCCATCACCTCCGCCATTGCCTCCGCCATTGCCTCCGCCATTGCCTCGCCATTGCCTCGCCATCGCCTCCGCCATCGCCTCCGCCATCGCCTCCGCCATTGCCTCCGCCATTGCCTCCGCCATTGCCTCCGCCATTGCCTCCGCCATCACCTCCGCCATCGCCTCCGCCATTGCCTCCGCCATTGCCTCCGCCATTGCCTCCGCCATTGCCTCCGCCATCACCTCCGCCATCGCCTCCGCCATCGCCTCCGCCATCGCCTGCCATTGCCTCCGCCATTCCTCGCCATTGCCTCCGCCATTGCCTCCGCCATCGCCTCCGCCATCGCCTCCGCCATTGCCTCCGCCATTGCCTCCGCCATTGCCTCCGCCATTGCCTCCTGTAACGTCCACGTTACGCTGCCTTATAACTGGCCGTTACAACTTTATATATCCATACAACATCCTTTTTTATTTGTATCTTTATCATGTTGTTTATTATATTCTTTGACGTTCTTCACTTTCAGATATCATATAGATAGATTCTTTCTTTTAAAATAACAATTTATTTCACCTTTCAGAGTTACATACAATTCATACAATTCCTAATTTCAACTTTTATCAACATCCCTTTCGTCTTTCAATCTCTCAACCTTTTTATATATCATCTCTTATCAACAACTTTTTTTACTATCGTAACCTACAATGTTTCAATATTTGATTTACATCTCATGTTAACTTTGGCAAATCCAGCAACGAAGTTGAAACGTTACAAACACCTCCCTCTTTCAAAATTTTGGTCACCTTGGTGCAAAATTTATAAATCTTATAATCAAAGTCTAAAATTTAATATACAATAATAACTTTTATTTTAGACAACTAGATTAGTCCGGAAATGAATTTGCGGAACCTTTATAAACAATCGGCATTTCCATGTGCCTTTCCATATCTATGCTGAATCTGAACGTTATATGCTTGAAATATCAAACTCCATCTTAAAATTTTACAATTTGCATTTGTTTTTCTTTTATATATTTGAGAGTTAACTCTTTCTCCAATTTATGACACAGAAGACTATCTTTATCTGCAACTAGCTCAGAAAGATTCCAATTCAGTATTATAAACTTTATTGACAGAATTTAATTTCCCTGCAAGGAATTAATGTTTTTCTGCAATTCAGAATTATCATCACGTATCCTTTGAACAGTACCAGTGAGCCGGAAACTACTGCCACTTTTGGAAAGTTCTTCATCTTTCAAAATTATTTCTTCTTTTAAAAGGTCACTTTACTCTCAGTATCTAGAAGTTTCGCATCTTTCTCTCTCAATTTCTTTCTAAAGACTCACGTTCTAATTGATTGATTTCTAGAAGATTTTCCAATTCATTTTGCAAATACAATATCTTGCATTCATTATCAAATTATCTTTTTGAAACGTATTGATTGTTTCAGATAATTTGTTGATTTCTCCTATTTTCTCATCAAGATTCTGGTTCTTGACAGCAATTTCGTCCCTTAATTCAAGAATTTCTTTATTATCCTCACCGATTATCATTTCCCCTTTAGCTAACATTTTAATTCCCTTTTAGCTAACATACTATCTTTCTCAACAAGTAATGTTTTCTTGGATGGTTCAGAATCCTTTTCTTTCACAGCTCTATCTTCGTGAAATTTGGTGAAATGTTTATTCTTGTCATCTATATCATACTTTTGATTTTCTGTTTCCATGGATTCTCCATTCTCTTCAGACTCTTCGTTCGTTTCTATTTCATCATTATTTTGACATTCCTCTCCTTCATTAACGTTTAATATGTTAATTTCATCTCTAAGATTTCTATCCAATTCTTTTATCAATTTTGCAGTTTTATTTCTAATATATACTCATCTCTGTCTAACTTATCTGAAACTACTACGCTTTTCCATAAACCTTTCCAAATTGGCCACAGATTTCTACTTCTGCTACAGGCAAACATATAGGATTTTCTGTTAAGGAGTACATACCCAGACTCTTTCTCCAATATAATGTTCTTGTCTAACATTTTTCTTCCTATTAAATCTATAGAAGCACCGGAATCACGCAAAATTTTCAATTTTTTTCCATTTATATAAGCTTCGAACGTATAAGGTGCTAATAAATCTTTACTGGAAGTTTTTAAACAATTAACGTGCTCAGATCCTATATTCTTTTCAACCATTTTTTATATTTTGGGCAAAATGGTTTTATATGTCCTATACCGTTACAAAAATAACAATGTACTTCTTTCCTTTCTTCGAATCCTTCCTCAATTTCCTGTTTTGTATCAACTTTTTATTACTTTCCTTTTGAATTTTGGATTTCTCATAGAATTTGGTAGTATCAGCTGATTTATAAATCTTATTTTTTTGTTCTAGTAAATATTGATCACAAGTTTTCAATTTAAAATTTTCTCTGGTAATGTCATAATTTTCTAATTCTTCAACTATGTCACGAGGTTTTGTATATTTAGTCCATTTGCTAACTAGATGTCTTTAACTACAAATGGAACGATCGTTTATTTGTTCCGTTATTAGTAATTCCTTTATTTCCTCAAATGAGTATACATTTACGCCTTCTAACCAACCATTAAGACTTATTTTAGCTCATAAGCAATATCTTTCCACGTTTTATCTGGTGTTTTTCTGATCGAAAGGAATCTCTGTCGTAATTTTCTGCGTTACTTGTATTTACTCAATAATATTTTCACTATTTCATCATAATCTTTTACTTCCCCTACCATTTCTCTCGTTATATATTCCGCATCATGTCCGGCAAATGTGTCATTAACAAGAGTCCCCATTGGTCTTTAGAAATGTCATCAGCAGAAGCAAAATTTTCAAATTGTTGAAGGTATAAAGAAATATCATTTTCATTTGATTGAAAATGTTTCATACTATGTGAGTTTCAATGAATTTTATTTGTAATCCTGAGTTAATTGACCTTCATTATTTATATTGTTTGTTTCAGAAGTATTTCTCGACATCACCTTACATTTTTTCCAACTCAATTTTGCCAGTTCAATTTCGTGTTTCTCCCTTTGTATCCTATCCTCCCTTTCTTGTTCCTCTTTTCTATCCTCTTCTTCCAACCTTACTGTTTCTAAAATCTCTTTTACTATAGTTTCATCATAATCCTCTGTTTCCGATATTTTTTTTATAATATTCTTAACAGTTTCTTTCTCCGAAACCTCGCAGTTCAATTCCCTAGCTAAACTGATTAATTGACTTTTCTTACATTTACTTAAAAAAGCCATTATCTTTGTTTGACCAGTTCGACAAGGAAACACTTAAATTAATCTATCTGAATACCCGTTTCACCACATCAGCTGTCACTCACGTTTCAATCTGACAGTTTCAGGCTCCTTCAAAATCTCCAGACATGGTTAAAACATTCCACAGTTCTCCTTCGTATAAATGTTCACTCCACGCAATTAATACGTCTTGATTACCAACCACAGCAACCACTCACAGTTCAGACTGATGACTCTGATTCTTTGAACACCCTTTCCCGCGAACTACAAATCCAGGCACACCACGTTGTTCCACCACTTGGTTAAAACATTCCACAGTTCTCCTTCGTATAAATGTTCACTCGTACCACCGCTGCCACCAATTTTGTAACGTCCACGTTACGCTTGCGCTTTATAACTGGCCGTTACAACTTATATATCCATACAACATCCTTTTATGTTGTATCTTTATCATATTGTTTATTATATTCTTTGACGTTCTTCACTTTCAGATATCATATGAGATAGATTCTTTCTTTTAAAATAACAATTTATTTCACCTTTCAGAGGTTACATACAATTCATACAATTCCTAATTTCAACTTTATCAACATCCTTTCGTCTTTCAATCTCTCAACCTTTTTATATATCATCTCATATCAACAACTTTTGTTACTATCGTAACCTTTAACAATGTTTCCAATATTTGTTTACATCTCATGTTAACTTTGGCAAATCCGCCAACGAAGTTGAAACGTTACATCCGCCATTGCCTCCGCCATTGCCTCCGCCATTGCCTCGCCATCGCCTCCGCCATCGCCTCCGCCATTGCCACCGCCATTGCCTCCACCATTGCCTCCGCCATCACTCCGCCATTGCCTCCGCCATTGCCTCCGCATTGCCTCCGCCATTGCCTCCGCCATTGCCTCCGCCATCACCTCCGCCATCGCCTCCGCCATCGCCTCCGCATCGCCTCCGCCATTGCCTCCGCCATTGCCTCCATCGCCTCCGCCATCGCCTCCGCCATCGCCTCCGCCATTGCCACCGCCTTCCCATTGCCTCGCCATCCCTCCCCCACCCCCACCTCGCCATTGCCTCCGCCGTTGCCTCCATTGCTCCGCCATTGCCTCCGCCATTGCCTCCGCCATTGCCTCGCCTTTCCCCCTTCCTGCCATCGCCTCCGCCATTGCCCACCGCCATTGCCTCCGCCATTGCCTCCGCCATCACCTCCGCCATCGCCTCCGCCGTGCCCCGCCTTCCTCGCCATCGCCTCCGCATTGCCTCCGCCATCGCCTCCGCCATGCCTCGCCATGCCTCGCCATTGCCTCCGCCATCGCCTCCGCCATCGCCTCCGCCATTGCCCCCGCCATTGCCTCCGCCATTGCCTCCGCCATCACCCTCCTGCCATCGCCTCCGCCATTGCCTCCGCCATTGCCTCGCCATCGCCTCCGCCATTGCCTCCGCCATTGCCTCACCCGCCATTGCCTCGCCATTGCCTCCCATTGCCTCCGCCTACCCCGCCATTCCTGCCATTGCCTCCGCCATCGCCTCCGCATTGCCTCCGCCATTGCCTCGCCATTGCCTCCGCCATTGCCTCCGCCATTGCTCCGCCATTGTCCGCCATTGCCTCCGCCATTGCTCCGCCATCGCCTCCGCCATTGCACTCCGCCATCGCCTCCGCCATCGCCTCCGCCATTGCCACCGCCATTGCCTCCGCCATTGCCTCCGCCATTGCCTCCGCCATGCCCCCGCCATTGCCTCCGCCATTGCCTCCGCCAGTCACCTCCGCCATTGCCTCCGCCATTGCCTCCGCCATCGCCTCCGCCATTGCCTCCGCCATTGCCTCCGCCATCGCCTCCGCCATTGCCTCCGCCATTGCCTCGCCATTGCCTCGCCATTGCCTCCGCCATTGCCTCCGCCATTGCCTCCGCCATGCCTCCGCCATTGCCTCCGCCATTGCCTCCGCCATCCCCCCGCCATTGCCTCCGCCATTGCCTCCGCCATTGCCTCCGCCATTGCCTCCGCCATCGCCTCCGCCATTGCACCGCCATTGCCTCCGCCATTGCCTCGCCATACCTCCGCCATCGCCTCCGCCATCGCCTCCGCCATTGCCACCGCCATTGCCTCCGCCATTGCCTCCGCCATCGCCTCCGCCATTGCCTCCGCCATCGCCTCCGCCATTGCCTCCGCCATTGCCCCCGCCATCGCCTCCGCCATTGCCTCCGCCATTGCCTCCCGCCATTGCCTCCGCCATTGCCTCCGCCATTGCCCCCGCCATTGCCCCCGCCATTGCCTCCCGCCATTGCCTCCGCCATCGCCTCCGCCATTGCCTCCGCCATGCCCCCGCCATTGCCCCCGCCATGCCTCCGCCATTACCTCCGCCATTGCCCCCGCCATTGCCTCCGCCATTGCCTCCGCCATGCCTCCGCCATTGCCTCCGCCATTGCCTCCCATTGCCTCCGCCATTGCCTCCGCCATTGCCTCCGCCATTGCCTCCGCCATTGCCTCCGCCATTGCCTCCGCCATTGCCTCCGCCATTGCCTCCGCCATTGCCTCCGCCATTGCCTCCGCATTGCCTCCGCCATTGCCTCCGCCATCGCCTCCGCCATCGCCTCCGCCATTGCCTCGCCATTGCCTCCGCCATCGCCTCCGCCATCGCCTCCGCCATTGCCACCGCCATTGCCTCCGCCATCGCCTCCGCCATTGCCTCCGCCATTGCCTCCGCCATCGCCTCCGCCATTGCCTCCGCCATTGCCTCCCATTGCCTCCGCCATTGCCTCCGATTGCCTCCGCCATTGCCTCCGCCATTGCCTCACGCCATTGCCTCCGCCATTGCCTCACATTGCCTCCGCCATTGCCTCCGCCATTGCCTCGCCATTGCCTCCGCCATTGCCTCCCCATTGCCTCCGCCATTGCCTCCGCCATTGCCTCCGCCTTTGCCTCCGCCATTGCCTCGCCATTGCCTCCGCCATTGCCTCCGCCATTGCCCCACCTCCGCCATTGCCTCCGCCATTGCCTCCGCCATTGCCTCGCCATTGCCTCCGCCATTGCCTCCGCCATTGCCTCCGCCATTGCCTCGCCATTGCCTCCGCCATGCTTCCTCCGCCATTGCCTCCGCCATTGCCTCCGCCATCGCCTCCGCCATTGCCTCCGCCATTGCCTCCGCCATTGCCTCCGCCATTGCCTCCGCCATTGCCTCCGCCATTGCCTCCGCCATTGCCTCCGCCATTGCCTCCCCCATTGCCTCCGCCATTGCCTCCGCCATTGCCTCCGCCATTGCCTCCGCCATTGCCTCGCCATTGCCCCCGCCATTGCCTCCGCCATTGCCCCCGCCATTGCCTCCGCCATTGCCTCCGCCATTGCCTCCGCCATTGCCTCCGCCATTGCCTCGCCATTGCCTCCGCCATTGCCTCCGCCACCGCCACCGCCACCGCCACCGCCATACCGCCACCGCCACCGCCTCCACCATCGCCGTCCTGATCTCCGCCGGCGCGACCATCGCCTTTCGCCGATTCCGCCGCAAAAAGTGGGAGGGCGGCGCGACCTCTCGCCTCGCGCCTTATACGTCGCGGCCGCAGCCGTGTTTAATGTTATCATAAACACGCGCGCGCGAGGGCGAGATACATCATCGGCAGAGCGGCGCGGCGCAGCCACGCGCACTGGGCCCGAACGTGCAGCCGAAAGGAGTGCGCGGGCAAAAAGCAAGGCTTTTTATTGGTCTGTGTCTCCCACACGGCCGAAAGTAATTAAGAGACGTTTATGGAACGGTGAAAAAAAACGCAGTTTTCTTTATTTATTAAAATTAATGTAGTCGTAACGAACTGGATTCCGTAGAGTAGTGGTTATACCTGCTGCAGCGAGTTCACTGATTTGTTTGTTTAGTGATTACAAGCGTGTCAGTTGCTTAGGTCATCAGTCCCGTAAGTTTAGTGCGTTTTTAACGCGGGAAGTGGCGGTGATCTTCCCTCGCAGGATGGCAAGATATGGCGCCAATCTACTTCGGCATGCGGACATTTTTTCCAACCTGGTGACCAGCGTGACATCGCCCCTGCCCGGAAAAGCTCTAAAATTCCGACTGGTCTCTCGACAACACAATATAGTGCATGTGAGAGTAAGTGTGTGTAAATAAGAGTGAGGATAGGAAAAGGAAGAGGAAGGAAAGATGGCGTGTGGCTCGTTTGTAATGGTACTGCTCCGGCATTCGTCTAGTGTTAACCGGAGAAATCGGAAACTACCGATCAGAGCAGCTAATGTGTTGATAAAAACCGACATTTATTGTTAACAATTTTAATGCATCCATACAGCTTCGTTTGCACTACAAGGATTGTTTCTCGTATCAGAGGGTGCTATAGTGTCTAGAAGACAACATTTTCTTTAAAAAATCCATTTATGCTAAATTTGAAATTTATTTTTGTTTGTTGATTGATGATTATTCCCAATCAGTGGCTTTGCGTAGTGGGGGCGGCAGGGGCCGTCGTCCCCAGGCGGCAGTTTTCGGGGGCTGCAAAATGTCGAAGAAAATAATAATATCTTGTAATAATTTGAACCATTTCATTTCATATTTTTGTCGCACCAACGATTCGGGCCGATTAAAATGAGCACGGATTCTTTCATTATTTATTCTGTGACAAGTTCTTTAAATGAGTGTATAATAATATCTTGCTCATTGTAGCGACTGGCAACATCATCTGTACTGACTTGTATGGTCGTATATTATTACGTATTGTATACGTACGTATTTTATTTTGTACTTGAATTGTTATGATTAATATTTTGCGAGAATGACTTCTGTCGTGTATAGAATATGATTCAATATTGCCTAATAACACTTCCAAATTAAATTACAAAACGGATAAGTCCATCCAGGGAAGTCAGTGAGTGACGCTTCGACAATTCATAAAAAATTCTTCGATGGATCGTCAGTCGTCTAATTCACATTAACTTAACGGTGTATATTAAGTACGCGCTTTCCAAACTCTGATTTTAGTGTCATAAGTACGCGTAGTGTTTGTTAAATTATTGAACTTCGTTGAAAGTTGTATTGTTCGTGTACGTATACATTCGATTATGTTTTAAATCTTTTATTTTCCTTTTTTATTGATGTAATTGTATGTTTGACTATCTGAAACGTCGTTCAAGCTTGTCTTAGATTAGTCTTTTAAATTGAAATAGCTAAATAAAGACGCGGCGAAATTTTCCTCCGCCCCGGGCCGCCGACACTGACGCTATGGCACTGTCCCCAAGTCAACTGAAGCACCGAAAGACTACCATAGAAAATTAGTGAAAAATACATTGGTGAAAAAGTGTCACTGCGAACTGAGAGAGCGGAAGACCTAAACCGCGCCCCCTCCCTCGGGTGCGCCAATGAAACAAATGAGTGTTGGCGCAGAAGTCACGGCAACTATTTTGTTCTCAAAGAAATGTTACTGGACCACACAATTTCATTTCTAGCGTGAATGAATGCTGCAGTAGGGTGTGTTCGCATCAACAGAGAGCTCTGTGAGTGTCTCTATTAGCACAGAGAGCAACGTGAAATCAGTTGTCCAACTACCGCCGTGCGAGATGAATGTAACCTGTTTCGATTGATTGATTGATTTTTTCGTGTTTCCTGGCGCGTCAACTGCTTCGGTCATTAGTCCCGTTAGTGTCGTGCATGTTCTTTTTTCTAGGGAGATGGCGGTGATCTTCCCCCACTGGATGGCGAGATCTGGCACCGACCTACCGTCGGGGTTTCCCCCTAACCAGGACTCTCCCACCAGCGGGACACCGCCCCAGCCGGGACATGCTCTAAACTTCCGACCGGAGTATGTGGTAGTGTAGTGCATGTTAGTGTAAGTGTGTGTGTAAGAGGAGAGGATAGGACAAGGAAGAGGAAGGGCAGATCGCGCGCGGTCCGTGACCTGTTTGTCAGGGTACTGCTCCGGCATTCGCCTGGTGTTGATCGGAGAACCCACGGGAAACTTCCGATCAGAGCAGCCGGCCGCTAGAATTCTCCTCCAGACTGCGACTGAATTCGACCTAGCTGAAAAGCTGGAGTTGAAAATCCTGCCGCCGTCAGGACTCGAACCTAGGACCTCCCGGTCAGAGGCGCTGCAGTGACATCAGTTGACGCACTGAGCTACCGCTACCGGTACCGGTACCTCTTTCGAGCAACGCCTGTACTCCAAGACAGCCCTTATCCCTGGGAGAAATGCCAGACAATATGACTGGGGACGCGGATGGAGGCTCACGCCTTCTATACCGGACAGACGTGAGGTGGGCAGGAGAGATTCTGGGAGGCTGCGTAGCAACCAGTGATCAGCAACGTACGTGACGACCTACGAAGATACGGAACGTGTTAGCAATCGGGCCTGTAGAATGGGTATGTAATGCTTTTGGTATGTTGTAAACTCGTTTTGGAACATGAAACTAGTTCTGTCATTTGATAAATGTGAGAAACACAATTTTTGGGTGTCGTTAAATGTCCATGCACTTGGTTTGTACCTTGTCCTTTCCTGTGAATATTTCTCATTTTCCAGCCAGCACTTTGACATATGACACTTTCGAACATTCATTTCCTTTCTGTAGTAGCAATATGTCTTCTGAAATAGTGACGAATATCGCCAATATGTAAGCTGTATTTAAATATCGTTACCTCATGATAATGAAATTAAATGTTAAAATAGCTTTATTTGGAATAAATAGCTCGAAATTAGAATTTTGTGCGCTTTACCCGCTCTGGTGTCTGCGGACCCACTGTGCATTAGAATTTTTTTTTGTGCGAAACATGAAGCCTGAAAAAAAATCACACTATCGGACATTCTCATTTAACGTATTGTTCGACGATAATTGTCGGAACGACTGCAAGACATTATATCGACAAGACATATATAAAATTTGCAGACAGACCTTTGATTTTTTTTGTTCACACAGTTTTGCTTTAACGGATAAAGTAATTTTAAGCAACCTTATTTTGTGCTGTATTCTACAGCTGTGTGTTTTCGTCTGATCACGATAAGTTTTTTAACATTTTATATTACATCACGACAATTTTATTCGTATACAATATTCTAATAAATTCTGTCTTCAGACAGAATCGGTGATGAATTTACGTTCATTGTTCGCATGCCAGTGCATGCATATGAATTGTGCAATTAGTGAATGAAATACAGGAAAGGAGGAACTTCAGACTCTTACAGCCACCAATGCAGTTTAAAAATTGTAGGTCACAACGATAGAATAGTCATTCTTCAGGTTAGAGTCCTTCCGGTCAGTCTTTAAAGGGGTACATGTAGCTTCACAAATCATTCATTTGTTGTCGGTGTCATTTATAGGAAATCCGTGGAATCCCTGCGATAAGCTCTTCGTTCCCATCTATCCACCAAGTGACGCACAGTCTGGGGGTATCAAACCCACAGTCTGGAGACAGTGCTATTCCCCATATAAAGAAAGAAGTTGCACATCTTGCATCTTTAGTACGTATGCAGTTTGCCGTATGCTTTTGCTGCCTATTTTCGACCTTTTCAGTGCCTACATGTCCGAGCTCTACTCACACGCTCTCCGGCTGAGAGGGCAGAACAGGTGTTGCGGAACGGGAATGGAACCAGCCACCCGATCCCACTGAATTATCCGCGCACGTTTTCTTGAGCCCTCGCCTCGCCAATTGCGAGAGGAGTGGGGAGTTTAGTTATTTTGACAAAAAAACATTTCATTTCAAATTTGTAGTTCGTTTTTTGATGCGAAATAGTTTCTATTATACGAGTACGAACATTTCTGGTGATCACATATTGTGTACAACGCTCGTTGGTATGATTTACTGTTAATTGAGCGAATGTTGGCAAGGAAGTGGGGGTAGGTATTCCGGGGTTGAAGAAACGTGCGCGTATAATATCACCGAGGCGCGTTTGCACGCTGTTTGGGGTCATTTCGGCCCAGTGCAGCGTGCGGCGCCGGCCAGCGGTTGTGGGCGGCGTCGCAGCGGCCTCCTCATTAGCACAGGACGGGCGGCGCGGGGGGCGTGGGCGGCGGAGGTGAGGGTGGCGCCAGAGCGACGGAAAAGGTGGGCGACTGGGAA
Organism: Teleogryllus oceanicus; assembly: GCA_964035755.1. Lineage (NCBI taxonomy): Eukaryota > Metazoa > Arthropoda > Insecta > Orthoptera > Gryllidae > Teleogryllus > Teleogryllus oceanicus. The sequence continues at coordinate 128,213,861 of CAXIVR010000005.1, read as the reverse complement.
GTGGGAGACGGTAGATGGAGAAGACATCGCAACTCTTCGCTTTTTAATTAAAGACCCGCGAACTGCAAAAAGAAGGATTTGGAAAAATTACCTACGTAGTTGTGAAGGGTTGGCTTCTAAGTTTTCAATTGAACAATTGTACTATGAAAGTGGATGGATCAATCTTGAACGCTTACTCAAAACAAATGGTGATTGGGTTAATCAAAACCATGCCCTGATGATGTAAGGTTTGTCGAATCATTTAAAGCTTGTTAACCACGAACATTGATTTGCTACTCTGATAAGAGAAGCCTTAATTCGTGAAAGAAACATGATATATGATGCATCTGGAGGTCGTGGGGATAAATGCAGAAACGTATTTTGAAAGAAGGTACCAATGTGTGTTGTGGTATGTGGCTAAACTTCGTAAGGATGAGTATTGTTGAATTATAAAGTTAAGCGCAGACAAATGCATCCATAATTAGATACAATCTGAAACCTGTAAACTTTGAACTTTATAATTTCAGATGTAATGGCGCAACCAGCCATAACTCACATATGTTGACATCTATTTAGCGTCTGGTCTTGTAACCCTAGGCGTAAAAAGGATTGATATGGACTAATAAAATGATTATGGAATGGAAAAGTGTTACTATCCACTTTCTTTTTGGATTCTCATTTATAATTCGAGTGTGTCATGTACTGATATAATTTTCTTTAACGGAGCAAACACTGGTCAGCAACGTAACAAACGTTGGGATCATTAGCTGTAGAGTGACAGTTTGGAGACGTGCTGAAGCTTCAGAAGATATGATTTTTAAACATTAAGTTAAGATTTTGCGAGAAGGAAAACAAGAGAAACGGCCTCATTCTTATTTCCTGCGTAGCATTGGTGCACATGTCATTCTGTTTTGGAATATATTTCATAATACAAGTGGGCATACACTCACCTTCAAAGAGCTTTGGGCTTAATCTGGCCTTGATATCTTTCCCAAAGTGATGAAAATCGGTAGGTATAATTTAATTTATAAATGCATCATGCAAAGCAATATTCATAATAATAATAATAATAATAATAATAATGTTAATAATATTAATATAATGATCCTATTAGTTTCTTCTAACGAATGAAATACTACGGACAAAGCAAGTTCAATCGTAATCATCTACTGATTATGTTGTGAATTCTTTTTCAGAGTTTCTTTCCTTCACTGGCTTAGCTTTTTTATTAATATATCATTATAAAATACATACTTTGGCATAACTTAGTATAAAATTAGAATAAATTCTTGAAAACAAGCAAGATTTAAAAAGTACTCCAATACTGAACCTTGAAAGTCCTGAAACAGCTTTCCATCATGCGGTAGACATCGAGATTTTAAATCAGGTAGACATTGACCAGACGATTGGTTGACAAAGACATGCCCGCTTCGCAGGAAGACAGATGATGAGCTTTCTATCGGTCTGGCGAGGCGCCGGGGATGGACTGTCGCTTGTCTCCCACGAGCCGGTCGCTGTATGTTGAGCGCCAACCGTTGCACTTAAGATGGGCGAAGGATCCTGCAAGTCGATGGTGACGAGTTTTTCATGACACGTGAAAGAAAATACAGCTCTTCTGAAAGTGGACGTGTATCTTATACAGAACCTGGTTTTGTTTTGTGAAGTGTGTGATTCGCAACACGGAGAAAACTTGTTTTTCTTGTCGTTGCTATTCAATCAGTTTCTTCTTTCTTCTTACTAGACTTTTCTATTTGAAACTGCTTCACTCTACGATATTTTATCTTAAAGAAGAAAAATATTTGAGTATTTAATAAAATTTCAGAAGTAACTTTACTCACTATTACGATTTTGGGTAGCATTTCGAATGATAAACACATATCTGCACTTTAGTTCTCTTCTACCATTAATAACATTTTAATAGCTAAAAATGAATGATTCAATAAGGTTTTGCATAGTTTTGCAACATCTACAGAATTTTTTCAGCAGAGAAAAGTAAGTTATGGTCAGTTGCTATTTATCATTCAAAAAAATTGTACGTTCAGTTTTGATTTTTATACTTTATTTACAATATTTCATCGATTCTTTTATATATATTATGTTCTTTTTATATTTTCGGATAAATTTGTTATAAAAGCTCGAATGCAAAATGCTACGCTAACATTCTCTCCTATTAGTTCACCACATGTCTTACACTATATGTTCGAAAAATAGTTGTAAGTCTACTCGTGTGCAAATAAGATATTAATTTACTTAATTAACTCATTACTTAGTGAAAATGAAAAGTGTTCGGAAGCGGTCTTCTGAGATACTGATTCTGCATTTCTCTGTTTTATATTCTTCTCAAAGAATTTTTTAGATACAGAGTTCTACAACACACAATATTATTTTCATATTACTTACTAGGAAACCGAAAACTCAACATTACCTACAAATTCAATTTGAAATTGGAGAGCAATATAAAGAAGCAAGAATGCTTCGAGATTATGTTGATATTTTTAAGATTTATAATTTTAAAATACAATACACAATTTTACAGTCGGGTTCTCTAGAAACTTTGTCCTTTATTACATGTAATTCAAGATAACAAAAGTACGACTTTTCTTTTCTGCATGAAAGCTGAAGTTGACAGCACCCCTTTTAGGATTCTTCCTCTGCTATGAGAAAATAAAAGTTTCCTAAATATTCAAGAAAATATAATGTAAAATAATATCGCAATACTTATATTATCTTTCTAAACGCACATTAAAATGATACTAAGAAATGCTAAGGAGCCTGTACTAACTTGGTGGGTACTTCATACAAGAATCGTGCGACACACTTCCGAGTACAGTTTTCGACATAGTTACTGAAATATTTTACGGACTTCATTTACAACAGGAAAATGTCTTTTCCAGAGTTTCAAAGACACATATTGAATCAATACTGAAGACTAGAATAATTTTCAAACGTGTTAAGACCATGGATACTATATGCTAGTTATTAAGAAAATATTTTCAGTGTACGAAGAATAATGTCAAAATCATGCGTTTATCATGCAATTATGCACGTTATTAGGTGTATGATAAGAAACTACGGGAATTACAGTCTTCAATTCTCGCCTATGTTTCATTCTTGAACAGAACCAATGGCACTAGGTTAACATTTATGTGAACACAAAAGGGATACGCATGATCTCAACCCGCAGAGAGGGGGTTTGTGCACTCGGAAGCACAGGTAAGTTCGACAGACAACGCGACCGCCAAACGCGACGTCAGCATTTTCGCTCATTAATTTGACTGATATCGCAGCGCCTGGAAATAGACCGGCGCGGTCGGGGCGGCGCGCTCGCCGACTCCGATTAATCTGGGCATTTGTTCCGAGAAACTACCCACGACGGAGAACAAGCCTGTCGTTGTTCTCTCGCTAATTTATTTTTCTGTTTGCTGCCCCGGACCCACCGCCGCCGCCGCCGCCGCCACCGCCGCTATGTCACCGCCGGGCTATGCGTTGCATGCCTGCCGCGCTAACTATAGCCTTCCCCGCCCTCGCCACCCCCGCCCTCGCCCCCGCCCCGCCCCTGTCCCGGAGCAAACGTCCCATTATCGCCGAGTTCAGACGCGGTCTCCAGATGTGTAGCGTTTCCTTCTCGCGAGATCGTTTGGAACCTCTCTTACTCAGACCTCCCGAACGGGAGAGGTGGCTCAGTGCATCAACTGATGTCACTGCAGTGTCTCTGACCAGAAGGTTCTAGGTTCGAGCTAGGATTTTCGACACTAGCTTGTCAGCTAGATCGAGTTCAGCTCTGGAGAATTTTAGCGGCCGGCTGCTCTGATCGGTAGTGTTCCGTGGTGTTACACTTATGGGACTAATGACGCGCCTGGAATCACAATAAAGCAACCACAACCAACCAGGACTCTCTGGTCTGCTTGGATTCCACTTGCTGCTGGTGTTTCAGATCGGAGGGAATTTTTAGGAATCAGGAGTTCTACTTTTCTGATTTGAGAACAGAAAAACAAGTTATTATTATATTTTCTTTGTATTTAAAAGCATATTACCTTAATTGAGGTCAGTGTCCATTTATCACAAGAAGTCTTTTATTTCATATTCGTTTCATCAATACATAATACCTCAGAAAACAGTAGCCATTGTCCTCATTTCGTCTGTATTATTTGTCCGTTGAATAATAGAAGTTTTTACCTATAAATATCCTCTGCACGAATCCTATAACTCTAACAGTTACTATTACTCTTTTTTCAATCCGCGCAGACTTGATCTCGTAGCATCTCGGCGCTTACTGATGTACACGTGGCAATCATTTCTTGTTTTGCCATCTATTATTTCTTACTTTCCATGTTTACCTCCATTTCGGACAACTTGTTTGTTTGATACATTTCTTTATTTTACTTAAATGATGCTCATTCGTTTCAGTAACCCGGCACAATCTGCAATTTGGCTTTGGAAGACATTTTCATGGCACTGGAAACACTGAGGATGTTAGTAATTAATTAGGTCGTTTTTATTTTAGAGTAAGTCAAATTGAGCTAATAGCAATCGCAGCGAAAACATGGAGCTATCTGGATGTGCCAAGTGTGGAAGGAGTTGTAGATGAAATGAAATGTGCAGGTGTGCATTATCTTTTAACTTCACACGCTCTCCAAAAGAAGGAACTGTAAAGTCAACACATATTAAGAACCGGTGATGTTTAAGAAATGAAATCTTGACCAAGACTTGTACCTAACATCAGGTGCCGCTTTTCTATCTGCCGCAGTGATAAGAACATCTCGACTGGCTGTTGCGCACAACGAAGAGGGTATAATTTTAAGATGAAACACCGAGACAGAGGGACGCTTTAACGTTAGTTTCTCTACATTACGCTGACGAGGGAGCAAATAAAAATGTGGTGTAGTAAAGAAATCTCAATGGGCTTTGTTTACGTTGTGAAAATACGACAAATGTATTCATAACAAAGCTCTAAACATTTTAATGGAAAACGTTCTAAATGATTCTATGTAAAATTAAAAAAGATACGTCACAAACATATGACAGAAAGCTTCCTTCTGGAAAAAGAAAAACCTGAAATTGAACAAAAATATGGTGCAGAAATAAAATGTTTATAATATGTCACTGTTTATTATGATTCGGTGCAATTTATTTATTTTATTCATTATGGAAAAATAAATTCGATTTCTTCCTGTTCGTTCTTTATCCCGAGGAGAATAACATGGAGAAGAAAAATATAGAATAAAGAGTAGGAAAGAATGTGGACAAGCGAAATGGTATACTAAAAACGAATGGTGACCAGAAAAATGGAAGATGTTAATGAAATTAATAAAGAGAATATCAGAGAAATAATATATGCTAGTTGTAAAAGTTACGCTAGCGACGCAAGACAAAAGTAACGAGTAAATTAAAAAAGAAAAGAACACGCACTTTGAAGATCAAATAAAAGAATAAAAGAAAATAAAAACGAAAATAAACTTGAACTAAAAAACCTTAAAAAAATTAAAGGAATCAACAGTAGGGTGTTTAAGCTCCCGCTTGGATGACTCTGCAACAGCTGATCAAACGGCAACGGACTCGGTAATTAAATCGAAGTGTGCTAGTCACAGAAGGGGTTCAGGGGAGATGGGTCTAGCAGTCTTAGTGGCTCTTCGGAGGATTTAACTAAGTTTTGCTTTGCAGAACCTGACGAGGGCGTGTCCAGATCCCTCCCCAGCACATGGGGAAGTCCTAAGTTCAAGTCTCGTCGGGGACAGGATTTTCCACGCCAGTTTGCCAGTTCGATCGAATTGAGTCGCTTTCTGAAGGAGAAATGTGAAGTGAAGTGAAGTGAAGTGAAGGGGAGGGGGAGTGAAATGAAGTGAAGTGTTAGACAACCTATAAGTTAATTTAGAGATAACAAAAAAATAATTAGAACTAGGACATCAATCTCTAATTCTAACTGTAATTCTATTTGTAAATATTCGTAATAGTTTTGTAGTTGTAAATCTAGTAGTAATCATGTTTGCCACTGAGCATTAGCTCAAAGCAAACTTTATTTAAGATATATAAGGAATATCCCCGAAACGGCGCTCTGCGAATCTTAATAATAATTCTAGCGGCCAGCTGCACTAATTGGCATTTTTCCGTGGTTTCTCCGATCAACAACAGGTGAATGCCGCAGCAGTAACCTACCAAACGGGCCACAGACCGCTCGCGATCTTTCCTTCCTCTTCCTTATCCTATCCTCATCCCTTACACACACACACACACACACCACGTACGCTAACATGCACTACACTAACACACATGTGGGCGATCGGTCCGGCGCTTAGAGCTTGTCCCGGCTGGGGCGGTGCCCCGCTGGGGGGAGTTACATCTGGTTGGCGAAAACCTCGCAAAGCGACGTCGGCGCCGGATCATGCCATCCAGCGGGGCAAGATCACAGCCACCTCCCGATGGAAAAACACACACTAGCGGGACTAATGACCTCAGTAGTTGACGCGCCCACAATGACTAAGAATCAATCCACCCGAGTGGCAGCGATTCGCGATTCATACCCCGGCGCGGGCCGAGTGAATCGAGGCGACGTCGTTCGCCATCGCGCCGGGTTCCCCGGATCGCATCCTCCCCGCCCCGGCCGGCTCTGCCGCTCCACGCCGCGCCGCTCGGCGTTGTCAATTAACGCGGACGCAACGCCGCCCGGCCGTCGATTAGCACACGCCGCGGCGCGGCGCGGCGCGGGGCCGGCCAGCGCTCGCTAATGAACCACGGACCCCGCCGCCGCCGCCAGGGCGCTGCCAAACCTCGCGGGCGCGTGGGACGCAAGGAATGCCGCCGACGCAGTCGCCGCCCCATGCCATGCCATCCCGCGCCGCGCCTAGGAGGGGTACCCTGTACGCGAACTTGCAGACGCACTGACACTGTTACGCACTGCATTCGGCGCCGGGATAAAAACAAAGACGAAACGAACGATTTTTTTGCGCAACAAGAAGATACGTCCTTCATTTGGACTCTTTGAATCGAGATTTGGGGCACTGCCAGCAAATAACAATCTAACGATTTTATACAGATTTCAAAATATTCTTTTTGAGTACGGAACGTAACCTGGAAAAGCAATAAAGCCATTATTTTGAGCTACATTAAAGATTTTAAAGGATGCTTCTGATACGACAGCCGAGTTAAATCGTCGTAACGAAAAATGGCGTGTGAGTAAATATAAAGCATTTTTCAAATGAGATTTTTTTCTTAAAATGTGATAACACAGAAAACGAATGACCTACGTCGACCTAATGAAGTTAATAATTATAACAATGGTTACATCTACAAATGGTTTGCCTGAAATCTATACTTACATTGCCACATCCAACTAGCCACAGAGTAAGAAATAAAATTGGAAATCAGCTCAAAACAGCAACAAAGACTGGACGTATATCAAAGTATTTTATATCCCCTCACCTAGATAACAGTTCAAAAATATAGCGCCCAAAAATATAGCGCTCTATTAATCCCACAAGGAAAAACATCCATTTATTAAATTTCTGTAATTTTGTTATATTTTACCATATTTATTTCAATTTTTGAAAGTCTGTATGGACTATTTTCCTCAACCTGCTAAATACAGATCATGCAATAAATTCTATAAAGCATCGGTGGAATATTTCGAGTCAAAATTAATTTCTTTTTATTTTCTTGATGGTACTATTAGTTATTATAAGCAGTTGTCGACCGAAGGGGTAAAAGTTATTGAATTATTTTTTCTTAAGGTCACTTACGCGGTCCGCATCCGCACCTCTCCCTCTCCGTCTTGGCACTCCCCCTGGAAAAGGGGATCTTACGCTTCACTCCCTGCCCGTTTCGACGAGACCTCTGTCACATGGTATCTCAGTTATCCCGTAGAGGCTTTTCAGTCAGTTTTCCGTTTATTGACAGTGGAGTGCTAAAAGGCGCTCCATTTGCTCGCAAGTGTCGTTTGAGCGTTTCATCCTCGAGGCCCGCAAGTTCGAGCGTGTTGCGCTCGCTGTGGGCTGATTCACAGGCCAGACCAATGATCAGAAACTCTTTTTAGTTGCACTGAAGTATCTTTAACTCGCTATTTCTTGCAGCAGGAACACAACATTTTCTCGCTATTTATCCCAGCCTAAGAAAAACTGCACTTTTCATTCCCACTTATCCACAAATTTTGTACACCTTGTTTAGACTTTCAACTCTGCGGCATTTTTAATGTTGCGTTTTGCTCTTGAAATCGTGGTTGAAATGGAGCAATTAACGAATGTTAGACACTCGGTTTTCTCGGTAGGTCGCTTTTCCCTCGTGATATCGAAGAAACCGAAATCCTATCTTATTATTCTGCCATCTACCGTATTTTGAGTTAATTTCCCTAACACTGGAGTGAAATCGCCTCGGACAGGACTTTACAGCGTTACGATAGGTCTTGGGGGCGTGTTAGCTCTTGACTACATTTTCACCAGATATCTACCTCCTATTTCTTCCTACTCTTAATAATCTTTGATCCTCTTAATCAATTAAATTATTCCGTATTCTAGGGAATTTCACATTTACAGCAAGTGGGCTATATGTTGATTATGGATAAATTTTTTTAATTAACCAAACCTGAGAATTTCGTGCTGTAAATTTACTTATTTTATTATACTATTGAACAAATATTTATTTATTAATTAGTTTTGAGTCTCTTCCAATAAAATACGTTTCAAAATAGTTTAAATTACATTAACGCAATTTTGGTGCACATTCCCCCGCCAGCAAAACCAATATATTTAGCACGACAAAAAATATACAATGTATACGATAGAATATTTATTTTTCTGTTTACATTTCAATTAAGGTTCTTCACACAACATAGGTACTTTTTATTACCACACAGTTATCAAAGAACTAACCTTATTTGCATAGAAAAAGTGCCTCGAATGATAAGAAAAGAAAAATGTACACACAAAAAAGAAATTACCTAGTGTTCAATTATTTACACGCTTTCTCTTAATCAATGTTCCATTTTGAGAATTATAGAAGAGGTGCAGATCGATAGAAAATGAGTCATCAAATTTTTTTTTCTGTCACGAATATACAGTTAACGAATATCATAAATTAGTCAATTCATTTTCGGTAAAGGTCGGAAAATTGTTTTTGCTTCACAATTTTGTGTCAAAAAGTGTGCAGAAAAGTGGTACGGTTAAGTACAGAAACTATCTCTAGTAAACTAATTTTGCTTTCTGAAATAATAGCTTGATTGGTAAGGCTTCTGTGACTTCACATCATTAGCAATTCGTTAGAACCGAGTTCATCATGACCCAAAAAATTATATTATTAAAGGCACATTTCGAATTTCTGTCAAAGCCCAATCACGAAAATTAAAAAGAAACATTTGTTAAAATACTTTATCTAAATAACAATTTTGATTTTGTAACATGCAAAATTCATGAACATTATTAGGAAAGATACAAGAACAATTCTTCAAAAAATAAAAAAATAAAAAAGTGCAAATGACGACTAACGTATTTCGTGCCAGCTTAGTGGAATTAATGCTAATGATACCTGCTATAAAATCAGAAAAGTATATTACCCTACTAAAATAAAGGCAACGCAGACATTAAATGCAGTTCATGCTAATGACAAACAAAACTAGTGTTTAATTTTTCCTGTCCACCAAGAAGGCAACGATTTTCGAGTTGTCAGAGCAGCATATCTGGTTTACTTCGTTCTCTTGGGATTCAGCAACCAGTTCCCATGATCCCTAGCTGACAGCTTCCAAACGCTGAACATATTTACGAGAGGGAATAAAAGCTGCTTCGTTAGCGGGTGTATTTCCCGAAGCAAGCGGCGGAGAGCTACAGAACGAGAGATCGGAGCGTGCCAGCCCGCTCTATCGATAGCTGTACCTGCCCTTTCACTAACGGCACTCCTTTCGCAAACTTACGTATTATTGCGACTCATTTCCCTTTCTTGTTGGCCAATTAGCACACGTTTCCTTAACAGGAAACGAACTGCATTCATTACAATTTGAACGACGCGATTGTATCCTAACTTCACATTTTTCTTGGGTTCGCTCAAGACTGGAGTCATCGAGTTGGATACTCTACTTCCTTCTCAAAGTAACTATTGGTATTTTAATTGATCTTTTTTTTTCTCTAACGAAGATTGTGAGGAGGAAAGTTGTTTCCCTGCAACAAAGTAATTCTTGTAATTAAGTGACAGCAATTGTCAGAATTAACCTCAATAAAGGCGATCCAGGAAGCAACAATGATACTCTTGACTGTTAATCATGATATTGTTGTATTTCAATAAGAAATAAGCAACAACTACGGTAATTAGGGTGACCATGATTTAAATAACTGATTAAATCATGATTTAAATAAATTAAAAGTAATCAACATTTTTTGTACTGTTCATCAACAATAGTTCAAATGGTCTTTTTCTATTTTTCCGTAGACGTACGTATTTTCAGAGCAATATAGTACGAAGTAGAGAGAAAGTTAGTGAAACTGCAAAAAATTGTTATCGAGATTTTAATGGAAATACACGTTTTGTACTCTGATTCCCAAAAAATATTGAAGTGTTTTTCTAAACATCATTCTGTCTGTCCGTCAGTAAACAACCCTCGGACCTAAACGATTCGAAGGATATTTCCCAAAATGAATATTTCCCGATTGTTCTTGCCCGACTCGAGAACCTGCAAATTTGAAAGGAATTCTGCTCACCTCCCCCTACAATTACCAAGGCAAGGAGGGCTCTCAGAGGTCCAGTGATGATTGCTTTTTATAGGTGTCTATTTTTCAGGAAGCTGAAAATATTTGTTTTTGTTTTTGTTCATAATATGAGATTTTTTACAAATGTTTGCTATAATGTGAGTTATTAAAGCGACTTTGGCCGGGAATAAAACTATTCTAAAGTATCTTCATTTGTAGAATTTGTAGGTGCTACGCCACTATTTTGAACGTCCTGACCTTCTCCATAGCAGCTCCACATCACTTTCTAAGGAGAGTTTAGTTCGTAACTTCCATAACATTTTGAGTCTCTGGCGCTTGTGACGGTTGGGTCCCATACCCCAACCTCTTCAACAGTGTTTTAAGTGACATGAGTAATTATTTTGGTGAAACTAGTGCATAAAACATTACTATTTTTTAGAAAGTTTGGTTTTTTGATAACTGAAAACAATGAAAAATGAGTAAAACTGTCATTTTAAAATGTTTTATTAACATACTAAAAAATATTACAAAAATTCAGCATTAAAAATCGTTGCAACAACAATATATATATATATTTTTAGAATCACAATTTTCACACATTTCATCCTAAGCATTTTCCCTAAATTTTCCGAAGATAATTTCCAAACAACTTTCCAAAAGTCTTAATGTTGAGGCATGATCAACATTCTAAACTCAAAACAACACACGCACCACGATATAGAACTACGTCTACCACTGCAAACTACTAAAAAGGCAGCAAAAAGCAAGTGTCATTACCAGCTCGCATTTCGCAAAGTAGTTCAGATTGGACAACTCATGGCAGCATACTCGTAAAACAGCCACATCAATGGAGACCTCCTCAGTGCCACGGACCACCGTATACTCGGGCACGTGCGCGGAAAGACGAGGTAACGTGTGCCCAACCCACGCAAGGGCTTGGGGCTCTCGAGCATTACGCAAAGACCGCGTATGATCTTGGCTGTCCGGGTGACGCCGTGCCGCGTCGAAGGCTGTGTTGCCGACGCGGCGTCACCCGGACAGCCTAGATCATCTTCATGACTGGCCGCGGAAGATTACGACTAGGTAGGGCTTGGGCGTCACTGTGATTGATTGATTTTTTCGTGTTTCCGGGTGCGTCAACTGCTTTGGTCATTAGTCCTGTTAGTGTAGTGCATGTTTTTTTTCTCGGGAGATGGCGGTGATCTTCCCCGCTGGCTGGATCTTCCCCGCTGATTCAGATCCCTTCCCAAAAATTTAACTAGTAATAGTTGGAAGATTAATAATAATAATAATAATAATAATAATAATGACAACAAATTTAAAAAAGCGAGGGATTAACATTTCAAAAACTAGATATTTTTGCCTAATTATAGAAAACTTATTTATAATCTTGTCCTGAGCTATCAGGTATTCAAATTACACGTTCAAATTGGCGCACTAGCACCCTTAGGGAAAGCAATGACTAACTACCTTAGCTATACTTGCCCAGGATAAGCCACACAAGACGGCGCTAAGGACATTTGAAGACCAGCTTACGCAGTAATAAGCGTACGGCGCTAAAAGTAGAAGGAGGTGTCCGGAATCTCGAATGTTTTGTGGGAGGTGTCGCGCCGCCGCCGCAGCCAAACAAAGAGACACGGGGCGCGCATGCGCACGCTTGCAGGCCGCGCGGCAAAAAAGCGCCATTACGCACCGCCGCCCCTCGCCACCCAGCGTTCGCGCCATGCAAACGAGGCGCGTGGCACTCGGCTCGCGACAGCAACGGGCTATGGTCCCGCCCGGAGAAAAGGCGGTCAAAAATGTAATAAATCTATAGATTATCTATCTATAGATTATACATTTTCTAATTGTAATCGATAATTAATACGTTTCTAGCTGTAATAGATAATCTATAGATTATCTAACTGTCTAAAGATGATCAATTTTGTCAGACTGTATTTGGTCTTTTATCTCAAAGTCAGAAAATTGTCTTTCGATACGTTTGATTGATTGATTGCTTAATTAGTGATTCCGGGCGTGATGTTTAAATAGCGGGCCACGGAATGTGCCCAATCTTTGCTTTCCCGTCATGTTAATTTAGAACTATGAAGTTTTACAGTTGGTCCAGGTGAGATGTAATTTACGCACGAACATATTTGTTAGCCAGTTTTGTATTGCTAATTAATGCTCCACGAGATACGTAGGTATATATTTTGTCAAGAGGAAGATAGTAATAATGTAAATAAGTCAGTAAAAAAATGTGAGAATTACAGTGAGAACGTAATGAGTAACAAAAGCTCAAGATGAGTATATAACATGTACAATTACTAAGAAACGTTGGTTACAATTTCGGGGAATTTATGACCGGCCAGCTTATTAAAACTTTTTCATATTTGCGCGTTTCTGTACAATAACACAAAGACATAAAACAAAAACAAGTCAGGCCAAAGACTTATTATTCTCTCTGTATCTTAACACGCTAAATCTGAATTCGAAGCCAGAATTGTGCTACCACCATCCAGTTTTTTTAATCGCGAAAAAACATCGTAAAATTTTCAATTTACAATTTCACAGTGGGTTATTACGATTTTTAAAAAAAACTTGAGAGTGATGGCGCAATTCTGGCCTCACATTCGGGTTCAGCGCGCTGACTTTTGTAGAGAAACATGTGTGAAGCCTTTGGGTCAGACAACGATTTTTATTGTGTATGCCTGAGTAATTGACATCAAATTTCAACAGAAATATTTAAAAAGATGAAGCTCTCAGCATTTTTCTTTTCACGTGTATTTGCATCCTATCAATCGGCCATTTCTGAGCGAAAGAACTGACCGCTTTTGGCGGCGCGCGTTCCGCGGAGTGGGGTGGGGTGGGCGTGGTCGGCGGCGCTCGATTGAGCCGTTGCCACCAGGCGGCGCGGCGGGCGCTTTAATCCGCCTTTAATTACCAGGCAGAGCGCGGGCGCGTCGCTGCCGTCGCCAGCCGCTGCTTCTTACCCGCGCGCCGACCCCGTCGCCGTGGCGTTGTCCGCCGTATTTGTATTTCCTGCCTTTGTCCCGCGCGCGCATACGGCTTTCAAGCCCGGTGGAGGCGGGTCCCTATGCGTAGATGTCGGCCTCTGCAACCTGTCGGGGGGGGGAGATGCTGTGGGTGAAGAGACGAGGAGGTGCGGGGAAAAGGGTGCTTTAAGAAATGTCAGGTAGGCAAATATAAGACGTGGGGGGAACGGTTTTCTTTGATATGCAGTTCAAGTTAATGTCGCGTTTGCCGAGTTTATACGATTAGGTTCATTAACAGATTTTGCTGTCTTGACCATCGTCGTCCTATCCAGTCAAGGCGTCAGGATTTATTGATCGGTTGATTCATGTTTTTTTTTTTTTTTTGGGGGTTTTCAATTTGAATTATTTTCATTTATACAGTGGCGAGAATGCTTCACCAGTAGATCAATGAATTCTTGGACACAGGACTGCGAGTGATTGAATTTGGGAATTGAAGGACGTGTGCGATGACGGATCACAATAAAGGCATATTCACTGGGAATAATTATTGAGGCACTATTCCAAACTAAAAATTAAATGTTTCAAGCAGATGGAACATTTACAATATAACAAGAGTATTAAAAAGTTGATGTTTGAAGTGTTTATGAACTATTCGCCACATTATGCCCAAAAGAATAAATGAAAACCTAATTTTATATTATCATTATTTCCGAATATAAACAAGGAAGTAAATGTTATTTCTCTATGGATAACATGTTTCACTTCCCTCCGACATTTGGTAAGGAAAAAATTGACTTCTGACTTCTACTCCCGGTCGTGACTATAGTTAGAAAATAAATACATATAAATAAGTTGGTACACACAAAATTATCTGCGGTACACAAAACGTTAATTACTCATTACTGTCAAAGCGCTTGTTTGTTCCCAGTGATGTACTCATGCAGATAAGATGCATGCAACGTTAGTATGTATGTATGTATGTATGTTCGAGCTTGCGCAACGGACCGTTAAACTGGAATGGTGGTTCCAGTATTCCAGTACGTAGAGATCGAAAGTGCCGATTTAGCATAGATACACAGACGTGAATTAATGATCCATAGATCACAGACTACGTAAATCAAAATTTTTGAAGGCTACGCGTTGGGGGTTGGTGCGAATTCATAAATGCAGTAACACACATGGAAGAAGGAATATTGAAACTGTTGGAACTGAATGGAATATTGTTAGTAATTGTCTGGGAATCATTAAGATATTTTAATTTTAAAGGGTAGTTTTCACGAAGCCCCTCTGATATTTTCAAACATTTCTGTATAATTATAGCAATTTATTCCTTTTTTGTTCAAATAGAGTAAAGGGCATTCATAAATTTTATATAGATCTGATATTTGGTATAATATTGGCGATATTTGGTTATTTTATATAGTTCTGATTCTTTTAATAAAACTGACTTTTGAATACTGTCAACTAATGCCATATTTATTTGTTAATGAAATTTATTTCTCAATTTTATATCTATATATGATGTAAGATATATATTGTTTTTAAAATATGGATATTTGTTTAATAACATTGATGGAAGTTGTAACTTCTACAAAACATTACGTAAAAAATCGGTTTAGGGTGTTGGCATCCTTAACTGTTCATGGGGACGAATTCGGGAATGTAATACATTCAGTGCACTTTCCGAGAGAGTGAAGAAATGCCACCATCATCCCCACCTAACAGATTTCCTTTCTTCAAATATAGAAAGCTGAAAAGATTCATCTCAGTTCAAAAGGGACCGTCCATATCTAACGTAACGCAAATTAGAAGAATTTTGAATACCCCCTTACCCCCCAATACGCCCTTGTAACGTGACGCCCCCTAAACAATAAAATTCCTCTAGCTACAACACCCACCCCAAGTTACGATAGTAAAAATAAATTTTATTGCAGTAAGCAAGTTGTATTAATATTATTTGTGTTGAATACTAAAATGTACGTTAATTAAAATCACAATAAATTGGCGATGCGGACTGCAACTAGCAATAAAATTGTAAACAATTTTTGAGCCACGGAAGGTAGGATAGAACATAATTCCTCTAGAACATGTCTTATAACAGGCTGGGCAAAAGCCATCATGGATGACGTATGAGCGAGAGTCTACTGCGACAATTTAATTGGGTGCTGGATTGTACAATTGATCAGTTTTGAATATTTTCTTCGCAATGTAACATATTCAATCAACTGCTTGTAAGAATTTATACATATTACTTTTAATATATTTATATTTTTAATTAATTTTTAATTTTTTAATAAAAACTGAATAATATAAATAATTTCAGCAAATCTTGAAAGTGTTTTACAATAAATACCGGCGTAAAGTAAGACCCCTTACCCCTACGTACGGCAGAGTTACGCTGCGTCCAACCCGTTCCCTGCTTTAGCGTTACGCAATTTATGGCCGACCCCAAAAGAGGCAGCTGCTCCGGCGGCGGGAGCGCGCCGGCGAGGGCGTCGCCGCCAACGGCTGTGGACGCCGACGCAAGCGCCAACTCTTCCACAAGGCGGCGCCACCCACCCCCCCCCCTCCCGGGAACTTCCATCGCGGCGCCACTGCCGCCGCCGCCGCCGCGATGCTGACGACAGATCCGCCCAGCTGCCGCTGTCTGCGCCGCCCCCGCTTCGCCAGAGCGACGCACGTCGCTCGCCCTCGCTTCGCCGGCCACCTCGCGTCTGTTCATCGCACAGTTCTGTCTGTCTGTACTGTCTGCTCACCGCGGTCTGTTCATCCCAAGGTTCTGTCTGTCTGTACTGTCTGCTCACCGCGGTCTGTTCATCGCAGAGTTCTGTCTGTCTGTACTGTCTGCTCACCGCGGTCTGTTCATCGCGAGTTCTGTCTGTCTGTACTGTCTGCTCACCGCGGTCTGTTCATCGCACAGTTCTGTTTGTTTGTACTTGGCGCGACAGCTCGCGTACGGGCCATGGCCTACCAGCAACGACCCGGCCTTGCGGTCATGGGTTAAAGGGGTACGTGTGGTTAGCACGAAGACATCCCCACGCCATATTCTGGTCTTCTCAACCTGAGAAGTGAGTTTTCTCATCGTCACACAGCAACATATGCTGGGACAACTCACATTATAGTCTTGCTCCACTGGGAATCACGCTGATAAATGAGGTAAACCGCGAGGGCCATCGCAAGGTTCGCAAGAGATTTGTGCACTCGAAGACACGACCAACTAGGGGGAAGCAGCTGGAGCAACTTGCCTCAGACCCCGACTTCACTGGGCGCCAGTTTTTTTGCAATCCAAAATATATAACGAAACGTATTTACTTCTAATTAAAATTAAACCCTCTACACTTCTTCTGTTGCGTGGAGTTACGAATTTTAGTAATTGGGAGAGGAACGACTTTTGTCGTCCGTGCATCTACTGCCCCAGTTTTCTTGTTTTATGTGGGCGTTTCTGCTCGAAACCGTTGAAGTGCGAGCCTACACTATTGTTTTAACGAACGCCGATCGCCCATATCTCTTTCGATCTCTGGGATTGTGTGCAATTTGCTCTGAAAGTAAAAATCATAAGTGAAGAGTAGAGTATATTCTAATGTGAATAAATACTGATCCGGGCTGAACAAAAACAATGAAAACTGCTGTTTTTCATAAAGGTAACAGATTCTGAAAACAAATTATTATAATATTGAACAATATAATAGTGGAGTATTATCGAACAATTTTCCTTAGAAATCCATGTTTCAAATAATATTTCTGAATTTCCAGTTGAATACACCGCATTATTCACGCGCATTAAAATTGGTGTAATAATTAGCTGAACAGAAAAAATAAATATAATAATCGATGGGAGGTGGAGGAGAAGACTATTAATAAGAGGAAGTTAGTGGAAGTGGAGAGGAAAAATAATATTGATAAGAATGTAAAGGAGAAGGAAAAGGAGAAGAATGAGTCTGATAAGGAGCAGGAGAATTAGAAGGTGAACAAGAAGAACAAGAAGAAGAAGAAGAAGAAGAAGAAGAAGAAGAAGAAGAAAGAGTTTTCGATTTATCCCAAAACATTGTTCTGAATTTACTTAAAGAATCATGTACTCATACATTTTTCCCCACTTTCCTCAATGCAGCGGGGCTTCGTGAGATAGTTTTACGTAAAAGTATATTCAAACACGTTCATTTATTACCTATAAACTTTTCTCATTCTAGGCCTAAATGCGTTATGTGACTCGTATAGGTTTATTGGGAAAACTTCTCACCTGTGCCCAATATGTCCATCGTCCATATGTCACTTATGTCCATTGTCCTTGCATCAAGGTGAGGAAATAATAGCGTTATACCGAGGTTTTAGTTCTCCTTGTCTAAAGATGGCCAAATTACATACAGAAAAAGCGCATACCCTTCCTTTGATTTAAAAATTTCATTGCCTCCGTGAGTACATAGCGATATCCGCAACGACAATTGCTTCCAGCCGATCGCTTATGCAATTGTGCATCCTTAACTGCTGTTTGATGGACCATAACGTCTGATGTTCGAATCTACGCACATTTAACACCAGGTAAACAGCTGGGTCAGCAACGGCAAACACCTGGTTGAGAATTCTAGATGTTGGGTGTTCTGATCGGTCCTTTCTTTGGTCTCGTCTGATGCAGTACGCACGTGTGCTGTTGCAGTGCCTTAGACAACGCGCCACCCCACGATGCTCCACTCTCTTCCTGAGGCGTCGGGCAATGGCGACGGGGCCTCCTTCCCCTCTGACCCACAACTCTTGATCTCGAACGACTCCGAGGACAGTGAGTGGCGGACGCCAGGTCAAGGCCTATGTTTGACTCTGGCGACACAGGAAGACGAAAATAGTCCTCAAATCCAGGCCTTAAACGCCCCAAGAACCTAAGGAGATAGGAGACTTACAAACACTTCCAAATTAACTAAACTGACTGAAATAAATCATGGTTTTGGAGTTTTCAAATGTGTCATGGTTTCAACTGTATCACCTTAAACTCCGTGAGGATGAGGGTAGCTATTAAAAGGTGTTTATGTACGTTTTATGCATGTATCTGATAAACTACCAATCCTAACAAAACTTCTGTGTAACTTTTTTAACTATATAACTATTATTTGTCTCAACAAAAATTAAAGTAGACAAAATATCCTATAAAAAGACTATTAATGTTCATAGTAGAATTCGTAATCTTAAAGTTTAGGGGGGGCACAATATCGCCATTTCAAACCATATTATTAATTATCGATTCATAAATACATTTAAATCAAAAAACTTGTATTTACGAAGATTTATGTTAATAAGTGAAATATCAATCATTCAGTTTCATGGGATCCTCAACTATCTCTTCATCTTCTGGCAGAGTACCATTCGTGTACGTCCTCTCACAATGACTACCGAGAAAGTGCATCTTATACCCGTCGTACAACATCCGCATAGTATGTCACAACGAGTGGTACAGATGCCATTTTTTCAATATTGTGTCTGCAGAGTTCTGCAAAGTTTGCCGGGAGCTGCAGGGTCTTTGTAATTAATGGTTCTAATGACCCATCAAATTTCATGGGTACGTCTTTTATCTATTCCCACTCATAAGGCTTTATATATTCTGCTAGCAAGCTCCAGGGTAGAGCCTTATAGTTGGCGGCAAATAATGGAAGATCTGCGTGCAGCTTGTTTGCGGAGTTCGAAAAAGCGAAGAACCAAATGTGGCCTTTGACGAACACAATTCAGTTCCTAAAAACATCTGCTCTGAAGTTTGTGTCACCGCCTCTCATGTTGAGAAATCATGATACGGATATGCACACACAACTTTTCGGCTTTTATCTTTCCGAAATATTTATCCAATATGTGTTTTACCTTTCGTGTACTACATGAATAATGTGGTATGACACCAATTACTCTATCGAGGAAGAGAATGTGTGTGGTGAATCCCAGGTTTGGAAACCCCAAGAGGAAATTTCGAAATTTTCTCAATTTTCATCTCCCTGTTTTGACAGTAAAAACGTTTTTCAATCAAACTAACTGAAGTTTCGCCCAAAATGTTGTTTCTCCAGATTTCGAAAGCATATCTTAATTCTTCAGCTGCGCAATTGGGTGACTATATATGCCTATACAATAGACTAAGTCTGTTGTATAGAAGGAGACCCCCAGTAAATATGTTCATTACCTCATAAATGGAATACTGACAATCGTCCAACCATGACATCCCTCACATCCTTACCCACATCCACAACTCTGCCATTTCCACTACCCAAAACTTTACCACCAACCAAACTTTCCAACCCTTAATAACCCCACATCTCCATATTCTCTCCAATCCTCCCAGACACTCCCGCAAAAAACATCCTCTGATATCCTCCTACTCCCACCCCCTATCACCTGAGTTGCAGTTCAGCTGATTTCGGGATAACCAAAGCCAGAGATTTTCCTGTAAAGAACAGTCCAAATCAAAAATTTGATAGCTGAGTTCACTTGAAATAATAGAATAAGCCTCCATTTTGTCAGTAACATATCCAACAGCTAAAGTTTTTCATTTGAACATGTTTTGATAACATTTTCTGCGTCATTTTTCTTTGCTTTTCTTTGCCCTAAAGGGCATTTTAAATACATTTTAAGAGCATATTATTCATCAATTTTGGCGATGTTTTAGTTCATCAAAATCCGCCCCTATTTATGAAGGTCAGTCGATCATCACTTTGAGATCTAATTTGACTGTGCGACTCGCACTTGACGGCGGAGGCGACGGCGGCGACGGCAGAGCCGGGGCAGAGGGCCGCATCGCTCTTCATCGACAGTCGCCGCGCTTGGCGTTCCATCGAATCGCGTGCAGTTGACCCCACGATCGACGCGCGCCGCCCAATCGCCCCCCCCCCTTTCCACTAGCCACGCCCCCCCCCCTTCTCCCTCAACTCCCCCCGCGCCCCGCCCGCCCCGCCCGCCCCGCCCCACCTCGCCCCGCCCGCCCGCCCGCCCCGCCCGGCTCACCTCGCCCGCCTCACCTCGCCCTCGAGCCACCCTGCCCCGTCCCCGCCCCGCCCCGCCCCGCCCTGCCCTGCCCCGCCCCGCCCGCCCGCCCCGCCCCGCCCCGCCCCTGCCCGCCACGCCTCGCCACGCCCCCACCCGCCTCGTTCCAACCGCCCCGCCCGCCCGCCCCGCCCCAATCCGCTTCATCCTCCTCCGACCCATTCCGCCCCGTCCCGTTCCACAACAGTCCGTCTTTTCCGCCCTCCCTGCCTCGATCCGTACCGCTCCGCCTCCCCTCCCCGCCCCGCCCCGCCCCGCCACAGGCCGCTACCACTCCCCCTCATTCCCATTCAACGACTCTGCGATGCAATTGCGTAACAGATCAAGGCTCAGGGACTGATTTAAATCGCGCACAATACGTTGCGACTAATGAAGGATTTATGATTTCCTCAGAAACATGAGAAGATTTTAAGTATTTATGAAAAGTTATACATCAAAATACAATGATTTCGAATATTAATTGAACATATAACAACAAATCATTAGTAAATTAAAGAGGGTATAATTAGGGAATTAGAATTGACAGTGTTCTTTACGCTAAAACATCATTCATTTGTCTCTAATATAAGGACAAAGAAAAAATTCTTGTGGAGGCTTGAAGGAGCAGAAATGCCTTTGTTAAAATCCTGGCAATATGCTGCTCAATACGCGAGAAAGGAAGAGATCCTTAGTCAGTTTAAAAATAAAAAGAGTGCGGGAAAAGGTACAGGAGTATTCCCGATTTTTTGTTGAACATCGACTAATTAATTAAGAGTATGTCTTGTCTAGAAGCAAAAGTAAGGGACGTCTCCAATTAAGGTGGAAACCATACATTAATGATAAATGTTTGTGTGACGTCTGGAAAAACCGAAATGGTGAAGTATGAGAAAATTTGTGACCATTTGTGTACGCTATTTATTCACAGAAGACAATTTGAAGTTTAATTAAAAAGATTGATATTTATACAAATATTATACACTAAAGATCAAGAGAATAATAAACTAGTAATACTATAGAATGGCATAGCCTTTCTAGTTAGTTTCCTAATCTCTTTAGCATTAGAGGATCCGTGAAAATAAGACCTATGCCATCTTTTCAAGTGTATTTCAATATATTCTTACAAAAAAAATTAAATGGGCATTTTTTTAATACAATATTGAAAATGTCGCAGGAGTTTAATGTAAAGTACCCTTAAAATTCAATGATTTCGTTTCAAACTCGCAAGACTTTGAACAAGTTGCGAAAGATTGACGAATATTCATTTTGTCAAAAACCCTTTGAATAATCTAGGCGCCGTCGATGGTCACACATAATAGACGGACAGACGGAGAAAGACACGTAAAAGTTTGAAAAAAAAACAACAAGGCTTTTTCGATATCAGCTGATTTGAAAACGTGCATTTTCATTAGAATTTCGAAATCTATCTTCCACAACATTGCATAACTATCACTCTGTATATACGTATATACGGGTGTATATGAATAAGTAAAAATAGAAAAAACTGGGTGAAAATAAAACCGTGTCTACAGCAGCCGTTGCTTTTCGTAACCCAATGATACATTTTAATCATCCCCTTAGAAATTATTAAAATGCTACCTAATTAATTTTAAAAAACGTGTGAAACAAGGAAACATTTATCAAGCCTTAATAAGATCTAAAGTAGATTATGGATGTATACTGTATGATTCTGCAGGAAGAGACTTATTAAATAAATTAGAGAGTATACAAAATACAGCGTTACGATTATGCATAGGGCCTTTAGAACTAGTCCTACTATTAGTATATTAGTTGAGACCAACATGTTACCACTTCAGTTGAGAAGAAAGGAACTAGTAATTTTCTATGCAAATAAACTGATAGCGAATAATCAAGTCAATGATACATACGAGTACTCTTGGAAAAAAACCACAAAAGAAGTAGAATATCTAAAACGTCCAAGTTCACCCAAGCCTCTGTGTGTTAGAAATTATCTCTACACTGAAGAACTGAAGATGAAAGTCCTCCTCTCATACCTAAGAAAATACCAGCACACCCACCTTGGAGCAACATCATAATAAGAGTAAATATGGAACTAGCAGAATACGAGAAGAGTACCACACCAAAAGAAATATTTAGAAGTTTGTTTTAGAGGTGAAAAAAAAATACTCAGATTACAAGACATATTATACAGATGGGTCAGCATTGAATGAAAGAAGAGGCTGTGCAATAGTATCTAATGATAGAATATACAGATTCAGACTCTATGACAGTTACTCTGTATTTACCTGTGAAACAATAGCTATACTAAAAACACTCCAAATAATAAGAGACAATATAATAAATAATAAACATGTAATATTTTCTGATTCTAAATCAGCCCTTATGGCAATAAGAAACACCAGCAACTCTAACATACTCATCAAGGAGATCCAAGAATTAATTATTTGGCTAACTACAAAGAATTATAGTATAGAACTAGTATGGATCCCAAGTCATCAGGGCATACAAGCCTTAAATACCTCAATTATTCACCCCAGAAGAAATAAAATTATATTACACCAACAGAAAAATCTGGACTCCAGCTGGAAAAAATGACTCAAATAAATTACGGAGATCAGACCATCCGTTTTGATAAGCCACTCACATGGTCAACATCAAGAAAACAGCAAGTGACAATAGATAGACTAAGAATAGGTCATACAAATTTGACACACATACATCTAATCACAAAAGAAACGAGAAACAAGTGTGAAAAGTGTGGTTCAGCTTGGACAGTCAAACACCTTTTAGTTGAATGCCAAGAATTCGAATCAGAAAGAATCCAATCCAAACTTCCCAAAAGCATTAAAGCATGTTTAAATACTGAAACAGGATGCAAAAAAACATTAGATTACTTAAAGAGAACAAAAAAATATGATCTTATCTAAGTTGTATACAAAATAAAGGATAATTGATTATATTATGTGATGTAAGTAAATAATAACCTGTTAAGTATGTGAAATTAATTATGTTATATGTAAATAATGAGTTGTGGAACAAGTAAACAATGATATGTGATGATGTAAATAATGATAGATGATGTATGTAAATAATGTTGGGTGATGTACATAAATAATATGTAAGTAAATAATAACCTATGAAATATGTAAAAATAATATGTCTTGTAGTTAAATAAAGTTTTTAATGTAAGTAAACAACGATATTGATGATGTAAATAATGATTGGTGATGTAGGCAAATAATTTGTATAAGAAAGTAGTATCAAAATATGTAATATTAAAGAGGTCGCTGATGACCAATGTAGTTATAAAGCGACCTAAAATAAAATTAAATAAAAAAAGGGAAACATTGAACGTTTCTGGTGCTGTAAGCAACTTTTTGCTTCCTCTCAGATGGTAAAAACAAATTTCTAATTTTAATTAGTTTTTGTCATATTTTAATAGTACAGTAATAAGTAATAGTAAGTAATACAGTTAGTAGTATAGTAATATCAATTGGATTCATGTTTAGCATATTTAAAACTTCACATATTTTTTCCAATTTAAGGAACATTATTGTTCCTTCTTTCACTGGGTTCTCTCTTTTATTTATTTATTAAATAATTGATGAAACCCTGATTCATATATGTATATGAAACGAATGTGTCATTTTTAAAGCAATCAATCTTGGAGCTCTAAAGCATATAGAAAGGAAAATATAATTACATACAATACAGGAATTTGAATGGAGAAAATTAAATATTGTTGATAATTGTACACCAATTGAACAATCATATTCTAATAACGATGTTTCCTGCGGTCATATGGAGGGGAGTCATTTCTTGTGAGAAAAACTTTTCACCGTCTTCCTCACAATTAGTTGTACAAACCTTTCTTATTTCATTTTCTTCAGAAACGCTTTGTTACTACATAACGGCTTCTTGACTATTTTTCTTCTTTTATGTTCAGAAGATTGTGCTTCAAGTGAGTTGAAGCGCTCACGATCATTCTAAATATTGTTGAAGAAAAAAATTCCTTTTTTTCGGACACAAACGACGAAAAGGAAAATTTGTGAATTGGCGGAATTGGGGTTCATATTACGACGAGGGAACCATATACTGCGCGCAGCCCTGCGACCGCGCCCACCCTTAGGTTAGCCCGACAGCCGGTCGCAAGAATTGCAGTACGCTTGTTGTTTGCAAATGACGCTAAAGACTATCCGAGTCTAAAGCTGCGCTTCTAATCTTGAAAATGCACACTAAATTCTCTTTGCAGATAGTTTGAAACGAAATTGGAAAATTACATTACACATTTTAAAAAAATTCTACTGGAACCTAAGCTTCTGAGATCAAAATGTAAAGGAATTATGTATTGCTAATATTAAGAGAAATACGCTAAAATGCTTTTTTCGCCTGAAATGCCTCATGCTGAATTAGCATAAGATACACATCGTAACTCTAGAGTTCAAATGTCATAATGATTACATTTTTTCAGCCGGAAGACAAATAAAAGCAAAAAGTGGCACAAATCATGTCATGTATTATCTTCTTGCAAATACAATTTCTTGCATATCCACACAAAAATTTCACGGCCGTGGTATTGAGAACAATGAAAATTCTTCGGTTTTATAACGTGTATTAAATCTTACAAGCAAAACAATGAGTTATTTTTTCCGACGCATGAAGAGTTCTCTCGAAATTTATGAATACTATACCTCTCTGTGAAGCTTTTGAATAAAAAATGAGCTGAATTCCTTTGAGTTGAGAAATGCCGACGCTCAGAACCTCGTCGATCCTTGGTCATTTCGACAGCAGGCGAGGTTAATGTGCCCTTAGCGGGGGCGAAGTCAGGATTTCCTCTACCAGAGAACGTTTTGCGAGGGGCTTATAACGATCTCCAATTTACTGTTAGTACATACACAAACTATGCGCGTAGCACTGCAGTTAACGACTAACATGTATAATAATAACTACATAAATTAGACGAAGTACGTGGTTTTTGCAATTAATCACTACCCTTTTCCAGAATTTGCATAAACGTAATGTAATTAACATACTTTATACTGCCCCATCATGTGAGGTAAAAAGCGAAAAGAAAAACAACCGTATCCAGTTTCATTCCAGCACCCTACTATTGCCAGCGCTCGGCGCGGTCACTCGGAGAAGCTGGCCAGTATGGCGACGCGTTAATGTTATGGAGGCGCCACGCAGAAGCGCTCTGACAGAATATGATGTGTGTGTGTGTGTGTGTGTGTGTGTGTGTGTGTGTGTGTGTGTGTTGTGTCAGGCAAGTCACAAATCTCCATGCAAAATTCTCCATGCAGAGCAAAAATTCTCAACAGTCAATTCACCGAACTCGAACATGGATTGTGAAAATCGGCCCATTGCACCTTAAAATTGTATATAACTGCTTCATAATAGTTATTAATATCATTACGTCATTTTGCGGCAAATAAAACGAAGGATATTAGTGAATGTTCGAGTGTTCCTTAATAATTTTCGTAAACCCTTCTTACCAGAAAAAAGTCAGTAATACCTTTCATTTCAATGTAAGAACATGTAGTTTATCTTAGCTACTTTGTTACGATTGATTTTAACAGACCTGAACTGTTAAAATTCTTATTGGGTAGCGTCCTTTGAATGCCGGTCGTTAGAAATGGTTTATTGTTCCTCTATTTGCGTTGAATCGATGTAGCAATGTAAAAGTTCAGTATTGCCAATAATATGCGACACAATCATGAGAAATATTTAAATCAAAAATAGGAGAGTGCATTGCAACCTTAAGGATAAATATAATCTTGGACAATTGAAGAACACTAATTAAAAATTAAAGGAATACAACAACTAATCTAGAATGAATCAACCAGTCATTAATTTTCATACACATATTCCTAAAGAGCATCCACCTTCACAAAGAGAAAACGATCACCATGTGTCATATTCTACCCGTGGCGCATCCAAGAGAGAGGATCATGAGGTTTCAGTCTCCCCCAGAAGCTGACGATACTTAAAAATTTAGAATTAATAATAAATTATAAATATAAACGATAAGTCATCAAATAAAAATACATTTTATATTCAGCATAAATGAAAAATTCTTATTAATAAAACATCAAGTCGGCTGGATACTATACTTAAAGGCACCTCACCACCAATAGAAAAATCCTGGTGTGCCTCTGCATATACTTATTAAAAATAAAAATAAAATCACTAATCCCACAAACAGCTCTAGATAAGAGTCTTATATAAATGAGACACACTACTCTCAAACTTGGAGGCGATTACGCTCTATGTGAGGTACTTCAGGCCTCACATTGCTCTAAAACAATAAATAATTTTGAGTGTGTTCCAAACATATTTTTTATTTTCGAATCTGGTCTCGGCATCAGATGGTAAAATTATTGATCAGTATGCTCCATTGCCTGAGGAACGCCTATTCCATAGGTTGATTTCTGTCGCTAAAATGGTATGTTTGGCCCTCAGGGTAGCTCACTGACCAACATGCTGTTTCATGACGCGACCCCGGGTGCGATTCCCGGTCGGGGCTTACTACAGTGTGCATCAGTATGCTCCATTGCCTGAGGAACGCCTATTCCATAGGTTGATTTCTGTCGCTAAACAGTATACGAGTAAGTTGCTGTGTGACGATGAGAAAGCTCACTTCTCAGGTAGCGAAGTCCAGAACATAGTTTAGGGATATCTATGTGCTACCCAGGCGTACCCCTTAGCCCATGGCCGCAAGGTTGGGTTAAGTAGGGAGCTGGAAGACCCTGGTCGCATAAGGAGCTATCGAGCCAATACAGACAGGATTTGATGCTCGAGAGTGACGATTAATTCGTGCGGTTGCAGTCTCTGCTCCTAATTAGCAACCCCAGTCGCGGCTCTGATGTGGCACTCATTTTGACGAAATTGATTTCGAAAAAACATCACATTGATATTCAAGGGCAGCCGAACTGAGCCGCGAGTTCGAATTCTGCTTGCGGCATTGGTGTTAGCTTCTGTGTAGTGACATGGTCGGAGCTTTTCCAAACCCCACGTCTCTCACTTGAATGTATTAACTTTTCCTTCCCGTCCCTCGATTCCCCCCCCCCCCACGTTAGAAGTAGGTACGATGAAGTAAGGAGGAGGTGACCTACTTCCGGAAAGGCGGAGTACTTCATTGTCAACGGGTTTACGGGTCACAATCTATTTATTGATAGATAGTGTAGAGCATGTAAGTGTGTGTAAGTATGTAAGCATGTAAGGGGTGAGGATAGGACAAGGAAGAGGAAGGAAAGATCGCGCCCGGTCCGTCGCCCGTTTGTTGGGGTGCTGCCCAGGTATTGGTATTGAATGAAGAAATCACGGAAATCTGCCTGTCAGAGCAGCTGGACGCTACAATTCTCCTCCAGGCAGCGGCTGCATTCGACCTAGCTATTTAGCTAGTGTCGAAAATCCTGCACCCTCGGTACTCGAAACCACCTAATTCGGTATGGACCACAACACGGGCGCTAACTGTCCACTACCTTTCTATTTCTACCTGTCCAGTATCCCAACACCGAGCCGCTAAAGACCGGTGGGTTACAGGTGGCTGAGTAGGTACTACCCGCTATGGGTCTGTCGACCTTAGGTCGACAAAGGAGTGGTTGGCAGATGCATGTGCACCAGGATGCCGAAGATTAGAGATTGATACAGAATTCCAACGAAAATACCAGGGTCTTTAACATGCTGTGATCGAGAAAAAGTATGGCCAGAATTTTCGTCTCTCCCAACATTACCGATTTCTACGGAGTTTGCACGCATGCATGCATGCATGAAGTCGCCGTCCTAACCACTGAGCAATGGGGACCCGGGTAGAGTAGTAGCAGGAACGCTAACGGATACAGTTATAAAATTTTACTTCTTCATATACCAAGTTCATTGCGTAGAATGAATCTTACTAAAAACGAAATGTAACATAATGCTTGTTATAAACGTAGTTGGAAAACTTTTTCACCCAAGGAACTCAATCAACAGAAAAAAATCATAACAATACAGAATGTGAATTATTTCTTTTGTAACTTTGTCGGATTAAAAAGTGGTAAATATCGCGACGCACGTGGAACCTCTTGTTCGTGAGGTTTTCTTTTAAGGTAATAATACTATCACGGTTTCATGTGAACATGAGCATAAACGATGCAGTCGGGGCCAACCGTCCACACAGTAACATCTATCGTTCTCGTGACCTGCATGTTTCCCCAGTAATGCCACACCATAACATCTCTGTTAGAGTTGTCATCCCTCCTTTCCCTCTACACCCGGCCGCTATTGCATCGTTTCCCCCACCGTCGCCGTAACAGCGCCTCCATTTCCACCGTCCTCACTGCCGCCTCGTCGCCTTTCTGTCTCCTTCCCTGCTGCCTGTTCCACTCCTTCCGTCGTCACCACCTCCGCCGTCACCCTCTCCGCCACAACCCCTCCGCCGACAACGCCTCCGCCGTCACCGCCGCCGCCGCCGCCTGCTCCTGCTGACAACGCCTCCGTCGTCACCGCCCCACCGACAACGCCTCCGTTATTACCGCCTCCGCCGACAACGCCTCCGTCGGCACCTCTTCGGCGTCACCGCCTCCGCCGTCACGACATACGCCGTCACCGCCCTCGTCGTCACCGCCCCCGCCGACAACGCCTCCGTCATCACCGCCACCACCGTCAACGCCTCCGTCTCACCACCTCCGTCGACGCCTCCGCCATCAGCGCCTTTGTCGTCCCCGCCTCCGCCGTCACCGCTTCACATCCCGCCCCCGCCCCCCCCCGTCGCCTCCGCCGCCGCCGTTTGCGTTTTTCCCTGCGCGCGGGCCGCGCTTGCAAGTAATTAAAACCGGGGATGGCACTACGGCATTCTTCACAGCCCGGCCGTCCCCCGCAGTCTCCGTAACAACTGCGTCCCGCTTCCATGGTCTGTTGGCGGAGGCGGCGACGCAAAAAGCACGGCGGCGCGCGCTCGCTCGCCCCCCGCCCCGCCGCCGCCGCCGCGGGCCGCCGCGCCGTCGCGACCCGTCGTCGCCGGCCCCCCCGCCCCGCTGCGTCCTTAAGGCATCGACACATCGCTTCGAAGACGGACGTTAAAGTACGTCCGTCGTAGACCTGCAGGGACGTCGTGGCACCCGACGCGAGGCTGTCGCCGCCTCGTCGTCCCCGCCGTCCGCATTGCTGTTGTCTCCTTATGGTTAGCGACACACGAGTGTCAAATGAGGGGTGTTAAAGTACGTCCGTCGTGGCACTGCAAGGATGTCGTGGCACCCGTCGCGACACTTCGCCGCCTCGCCGACCCTGCCGCTCGCGATGCTGTTGTCTCCTTAACGCTAGAGACACACCAGCGTCAAATGATGGATGTCGTACGTACTCATGGATGGACATACAGACTTATTGACAATGAAACATCAACGTAATGAAGCAAAAGTGCTTAACACTGATGCCACGTTATTCAATAAGACCACTAAAATTGGAGAACGTAGTTATGAACGTAGGACAACTGTGAAAATTTCGCAGTCTCCAAGCTTTTACGTTTGCTTTTCGCGTTCACGTGAATTGCGAACAACGTATTACTGTGTACTGCAGAAAGGCCAAAACATCTTCCAGGGTCCTTGTTATGAAGTTTGGAAGAGGAGAAATTACCACTAGAGATTCCTTGAAAGCAGTGCGCACGATACATGAAATAATTATCATCCGGGAAGGATCGCGCTCATTAAGAAGAAAGTTATTCCATTCTATATTGAATTTCAGTCGGATATTTTTTGCATTGAAAAAGAATGGTTTTGCCAACGCCTTTATGTTCATTGTCATGAATAAAACATCCACATGTATAATAAAAGTAGTACCTATCTTCAGGACTAAGTTAACGTTTCTCACTTAAAATAATCCTTTACACGTATGTCAGTTCAGAGGTTGCCATTGGGCACAAAAACAGAAGATTTCTGTATAGTTCAGAAATTACTAATTACGATTCTGGTCAAGGCATTAAATTAATCACTTGAATGATATATTTTAGGATTTATTTACTTTTGTAATTAAATTGAACTTCAGTCCCTGGAGTGTGAAGGGGAACAAAATTAAACAATCGCGTTACAGATATCTAGAAATATAATAACCAATTATTTCCGAGTGTCTTATGCTTACGGGAAGTTAAGGAAAACACAATTTATACAGAAAAAGTTCAAGATGTTGAATTTCTAACTATCTAGATTGTATTGCCAGGCATTAAGTACTTCATTAGGAAATTTATTTCATTTATTACGTAATAAAGGGTAGGTTAGGCGTATATCATCCATTGTAAATAAATAAATATGTAATATTATTTGCATTTATTATGACCCAATCTTCCAAAAAATATTGCCAATATCTCGATTGTAAGCAGTTTGGTGAATATAGGTAAACGTTATTTAAAAGTCAGACTATAAATTCTACTGTGTGTAGAATTTTCAATTGAGGGAGAGTAATATCACGTGGTCAAAAATGGAAATATTCCCACTAACGTTTCAATACGAATTACGCAGAAATGAATTTCCATGTGTAGTTTGCTTGTTATATTGATGTCTCCTGAAATAATACTTAAATAGATATCTTATGAATCGCATATAATCACATAATCGAAACTTTAAGCACGATAAATGTAACTTCATATTCTGTGCGCGTCTTCTACAATTCAGTGGGAAATACAATTATTCAAATTATCGTTTCCATGTTGTCGCGGCAAAAAGTATTATTCCGAAGGACAACATGGATAAGAGCCAAAATTTATTGCCTTTTTATCCTTGAAAATAGATTTTATTATATGGGAGCTTTTTTCTTCTCTTCAAAATTTAAGTACTATATGACTTAGTGTAGGGATCACAGAATTTTGAAAATATGCACTCACAAATGGACAATTCACTTTTCCCCATAGCACGTCATTCGCAGTTTTAACTGTTTTTTTACGTAAAATAAAAATAAAAAACTTTAAGCACGAACAGTTTAACTAACGAGGGGGAGAATTATTTCAAGGAAAAATAAGCAGCCTGGCGGATACATATTTAATCACTTCTTTGTCAAATTTACCGGTAGGTTAACCATGAAAATTCCGATCAGTGGCCAAGACGCCTAGAATTATCTTACAATTAATGTCTTCATTTCATCCAGCTAATCTCCTTGCTCTGGAAGCCCTAATGACCGCCTTTCGCTTCCAGAGCTATCCGCTTCATACAAAGTCCACTACGAAATAGAAAGTATAGGCATGAAAGTTAATTAAGAAAATAAAATTACTGACATTAAACGTAATATACAATAAGATATGTCCAAAAAAGTACAATATATGTTTTCACTATCACATCATCTGTGAACTACCCTTTCCTTACTATCACAATATAATATTCACCACTAGTTTGACTTCTAGTATCTCAATAAATGCTTATTTATATTCTTATTCAATGATCGTCCACTACAAAATGACACCAAATTCGTAACTTCACAATCCACTGATCGATCATTAAAAAAAATACTTCTTAGACGATAGTAAAAAGGATGAAATAATAAATGTATTGTACTGTATTAATGTTAATATCAATAGCATTAAAAATTTAGTCATTATACAGGAGTTATATCTTGCAAAAAATGAAGTAAGCCAATTCAGTTCCGAACTAATAAAAACATCGTGGAAATGGAGAGGGATGGTTTAGGAATACGAACTGAAAATGAATTGCAAAACCAGATAGAATACACAAATATTTTGTAAGAAATGGAAATAAGAATAAAAATAGAGACCAATCTACTACTAGAATAAAAGGACGAAATGCATAATCTTCGTACAATAATTCAATAAAACACGATTTCAATCGTGTCCTCAGTATCAATGATGACAATACCAATTCCCAGAGTCAGAAATATATCAATATTTCCCGATAATGTAATTCACACTAAGTGTAACTGTTCCTATTTCATTATCCAAATATCTGTCAACAATTTATTATGAGGCATTATTCTTGAAAACAAAGGAACGCCATCTGTACCATTTCACGCTTCGGGGAAACGTAACTTATAGAAATAGAATAGCAAATAAGTAATTTAAAGAAAATTAGTCGTGCTACAACAGCACATATTGTCTTGCATTATTTGCAACTTTTGCAATATTCGAAAATTCAAAGAGTTTAATGCAAATCGGCCTTGCATCATTTTTATAAGAATACTTTGCTTATAAAAACTACGACGGCCTGCACTTTCGGGCGAAAGAAGTACGTTTTTTGAGTACGATCTCAGGCAGGGAACACAGATGAGCGCGTAAGATAAAGAAACGGAGCACACCAGCTTTTGACGCGATGAGGGGCGGGTGCTGAGGATGTAAGTAGTGATGTAGGGAAATATTATAATTGGACATAGAAATATAATCGCGTGTGTGGAGGAAGCAGATGCCATTGGTCGGGAAGCGATTCAATAAAATGGAACTTGATTGGAGTACTGGCTGCCGTTTTAGAAGGCAGAGGTTACACGAAAGGAAAGTGACTAAATAGGGGATATACTAGATTATCTATTTCAAGAAGATCAAGTTTTGTAGTAAATTTAGAATTTTTGAATAAGGATATGATAATGGCCATGTAGGCAGGGGAGGAATTAGAAACAAAAACAGTACACAATATTAAGGAGGGTTTCATGATAAGGATTTTTGGCTTTTTGAAAATTGCTGTACTTCAACTTATGTTTTACAGGAGAATGCAGATGGAAATGTTCACTTGAAATAAATATTATTATTCCTGGGTAATAGTAGTAAAGATTTCCCTACTCACTGACTCCCACGTAAGAAGAGTTAACTCATGTAATTTTGTTAGCACCGACCGTATATCGGACCAGCGCCATTTTTATAAACATAATCTATTCAATAAAAAATTAATCCAAACGTCTGGAGCCATTTTTGAGAAAGATGAAAATGTCCTTGAATATTCATATAAAGTAATCTTAGAAATTTAAAAAAAATTCAAATTCAGGGATCGCGAGATCAGCAAGATTTTTCGGGAGATATCAATATTAGTGACAATTTTCCTTATAGCTTAGCAGCTAGCGTTGTTCGGAAAGACAGACGCAGTAAGTTTTGCAGACAGACGTTTCGCAATTTTTGGGTATCAAAGCCCCACGGAATGGAAATTCTGACTGCACAACGTGTTAGAGGAAGCAATTTAATACATATAGAAACAAGACTGCTTATTGTTGCTAAATTGATATTTTAGATTATAAAGGTACATTCTAAATTCGTTTGCATAGTGTAATTTCTACACCTTAAATAAAGTCCTTGCAGGGGCATTAAGGCATTTATTTAAAATTGATATCTTAAAATTATATATTTTCCCCTAATTTTTTATTTAACAGATTTAATTTAAAAAATTTTGATAAATCCACTTGTCGCATGGCGACTTGAGGCATAGTTTTATTGAAAATTTCATTCCAACCCTGGTATTAATTAAACATGCACACACACAAATTTTTCAGGCCCAAAGACTTAAAACATGTTTTTTAATGTGCTATTTCAACGCGCTGAATCCTAATCTGAAGCTAAAATTGTGCCATCATCCTTCAGATTTTTTTAAAATCGCGAAAAACCACCGTGGAATTCAATTTTTTGTTTGGGGGCGTTGTCATTTATGTCAATTGCTAGAGGCATAGAAAAAATCTTCATATCTGGAAACGATAGAAATGATGTGACCACAAGTTACGCAACCCAAATCCAACGCGTCAAATGCTTCAATGGAAATGACTGTGAGGTAAAACTCTGAAAGTAGGCATACTTGCTTTCTTGACGACAAGGGTTGCTTTCTTGACGACACTCTCATAACACAGGCACCAAAAAAAAGTTGTCAGTCCCAAAGACCTGACACATATTTCTCCATGTATGTTAACATGCCGAAT
Organism: Teleogryllus oceanicus; assembly: GCA_964035755.1. Classification (NCBI taxonomy): domain Eukaryota; kingdom Metazoa; phylum Arthropoda; class Insecta; order Orthoptera; family Gryllidae; genus Teleogryllus; species Teleogryllus oceanicus. Next base: position 128,179,426 of record CAXIVR010000005.1, on the reverse strand, counting down.
CTAAATCTGAAGTCAGAATTACGCCACCACCCTCCGGCTTTTTTTTTCACAAAAAACTGAAGAGTGGTGGCGGAATTCCGGCGTCAGATTTAGATTTCGCATGTTAACATACATGGAGAAATATGTGTCAAGTCTTTGGGACTGACAACTTTTTTTTGGTGCCTGTGTTATGAGAGTGTCAACGCCTCATAATCAAGGAAGCAACACAGTGTATGTCAACTATAGGAGTCATTTCCATTGAAGCATGTGACGCGTTGGAGTTGGGTTGCGTAATTTGTGGTCACATTCATTTTTTATTATTTCCAGATACGAGGATTTTCCCATGTCTCTAGCAATTGACAAAAGTAACTGTGTAATATCTTCTTATATTCTTGAAATCACAGAGGAATTTCACAATTTTGTTACCCTTATAGAGAATGTATCATTATATTTCTATTTACACATTAAATGTCGACGTTTTAACATTTTTATTATAAAACGACTGACTCTTTTAGGAAATTTCTAGTATTTTTTGCTTTTCTTTAAAATAGATGAGATATTATTAAGGTTGAAACAAAATGCCTGCTTTGCTCCGATTTCCAACTCTCCAACATGTTCAGAAAGCATTGGATATTTTTGAAAACCAAATCAGTAACCCGAACGATCTTAAAACCGAAAACAATAATTATGTGAAAATAAGCAGCGTACTAAGGAATCATATCATGGAATTAATATGAAAATCATTTTTGTTGAAATTATCTCCTACACTATTGCATCCCTTTCTAAATACATTGTTACGCCATGGTATTTGATCTAAACAAACAACTTCCTCCATTGTGTCATCATTGGTTGGTTGTTTGATCGTCAGAGAATATTGGGTAGCAACCACTATAAATTTATTTGCAGAAATTGCTTCAGAAGGCTCATTTAGATAATACCAAAAATGTCAACATCAAATTACTGACGCAAACTCAATTTTAGTGGGGATGCTGAAACTGTAGATAAGTATTATATTTTGCAGCAATGATTCAGTAGATCAAATACGCCAAGGGAGTAATTAACTAAAATGCGTTCTCATTCTACGAGGAGATTAAACATAAAAGGTTCAAGAAAGTAGAAACTTCATTTCCGTGCGTTTGTTTTATGCAGGTATCTCCGAAGAGGCAAATGAAACACGTTCAATTTAAATTATAGCCATTCAAACACTATCAAGCTAAAATACTACACCTACGTCAAACGATCATGACGATATTGCTGCGCAACTAATAATAACATTGCCAATAAAGGCGCACTAAATCTTCAAAACAGTCTCTACCAATAAAATTTATAACGAACCAGAATTTAATTCGATAAATGATTGAAAACATCTGATCATAATACAATTTTCGATTTGAGGTGTCTGGTATTTTGGATTATTACAAGAATTGTTTTCAAAATAATTTCGATTATATTATCTTCGATTATAAGCAATTTTTATTATAATATGCCTTATAATCGAAATTGCTTACTTCCATCAACCTCAGTTATCAACAAAAGAACGTGATGAAAATTCCCTGTAAATCAATGAAAAATATAAATCAGCACAGTACCCAAATTGAGATTTAAACATGGAGCGTACTGAACGATATCGTTACACCATTAGTTCATCTTTGGAGTGATATAAACTGATAAATGCATTGCACAGATAATGCATACAGGTTTTTTAGAACAAGATTTAATTTCACACTCAGTGTTTTTCGCCATTTCATATTTTAGTAGTTCTTGTTACGATTGCAGTGACGTGTCATAAAAATATCAGAATATGCATTATCAACTACATTTTTTCAACTGTTATAATTCTACATCATATATCTATTTTTTCAACCAAAGCAATATATGTTATGTGGAGAGAATGCAAGTTGAAATTTAAATGCGTCATGCGTATCTGCAACTACTACAATTGTATCTAACAATAATAATAATAATAATGTATTTCTAGGATGGCATAAATTGTTATTCAATTTCATTTATGTTGTGAAGCAGAACTTTTTACAAAGATTCTTCCCAAACACTCATATGCTCACTTTTCTGGAAAATAAGTTCAGCAACTTCTAATGTGATAGGCAGCGTGTACGCCTGTTTCATACCAACGCTAAAAAACTCCCTTAATAACATACTTCCATCAATCTTCGTATCTTCTTCCCTCCATTACTGAATAATCCCAGTAATCCACGTGGAAGGTATCCACATGCTATCTACGGCAGAGGCTTTCCACCCTACTCCCAGGGTCCGTGCTCTCTACGCATCTCGACACGCCAGGAGCCTCGGCCGTCATAGTGGATTTTCAAGCTTTCAATTATTCTCAAAGCAATCAACCTGCGTTCTACCACTGCGGCAGCGCCGCAAGAAACACGCGTCGGCCAGTGGTTCGTGTGCTTATGCATGCGCTCACGTCCGATTAATTTCTTAATCGCGGCCTGGTCGTGTGGCCGCCCGGAGTACCTGGAATCGAGAGCTGTTGCCAGGACGACGCACCGCATAACAACAACATTCTTAATTTAAGACGCTGGAGGATTGCGTGCTATTTCGAACTTGCCATTACGAAATAGCAGATACTGACAGGCTGTTTGGCATTTCTTAGTAATTTTGTTAATAAATGTTATCGTCTTGAGACTTAATGCTTCGTTGGGTAGTTTTGCAACGCGCATTGAATGCTAAAAATTAACTCAGAAAATTCTACTTGGAAGTATTCGTTGTATGTTACTAATAAACAATTCTAGCGTTAACGAGTTTATGCACATGAAATATACACTCCAGTTAAAACGTCATTTATTGAAATTTTAATTCTCTCGATATCAACATTCCATGCACTGGCGCCAGTTTTATTAAACATATTTTTATTTAATTGAGTTGCTCAAAGTAAGAGGTCACATTAAGGAATACATGCAGCAAAGAAGCACGAATCATTAACATAAATAGGGTCATAAATGTAACATTTAATACGTAAAATCTAGTTTATGTTGATATTCGGTATCAATTAATAATATGATCGCAAAATACTCATTTCTTATTGTTGAATGTTGCTTCAATGCACCCATAATTTCCAACAGGGCAATAATGCAACTTTCGATGTCCGTGTTTTCTTTCTGCTCATATATTCTAACTTATAAGTAAGTGTACACACGATCATGTTACGCTAGCACAAAAAACAATAGCGGAAGAACTTAATTTGCTGCGTCAATTACCCAGCAAATCGTAAAGGATGTTCATTTATTCACCTAGGAGGAACAAATGCTTCAGTTTATCGAACGACCATGTATGCATAGTACCCGCGCCTAATTTCTTATTTGGAACAAGTCTTGACAGAAACTCATCTCTGAAACGACCGCTAAATGTAGCTGTTGGAGAAGTGGCAACAGAAAATTACCGAGGTCCATGTCCTCTCGATTACTCCCTCGTTTGGCTGTAGTTGGAAATATCAATCTCCCGTTTAGGTGTTCTCATTGAGCACGTGGAAAATTATTTGCTTGCATTTGAGGAATGTTTGGTGTTGTTGAAATGATGTAATGATCAAGGAAAAGTCGCCGTTTCGACAAAAAGGCAAACTGTACGTAAATAATGACAACCGTGAAGATACCTGTAAACCAAGTCTCCCTTTCATTTTCTCCTTAATCTGATGTTGGATGGTAAGTACAATTTCGTCCACCGTTATCTTGATGTGTCGTAAGGTAAGTTTAAGATACATCTTTGCATGGCTGACTTCGATACTCTGATCCTCTGTTTTGCAAATGTAAGGTATCGTGGTGTGATCACTTTACGTATGTTTTCTAAAAGATAACAATCGTTGACTCTGACGAAACATAAAAAATCTTATTTTTCACATTTTAATACATATTCTTGTCCTTTACATAGCATAATTTGCAATACTTTTGAGAGTACAAAAGTTAAGACAACGTTCGATGAAATATTTGTAATTAAGTGCTAATAGTACTGAGGGTACGAATTATATTTTTGAAATTATTATTTTGTATAAATTCAAAAACAAGTGTTTAGTCAGTTAAATGACACTCGATAGTTTACTATTAAATATTATTTTGTTAAGTCATATTTTTTAAATTCAAAGTCAAAAAAATTTTTAGAACACGAATTCAATCGTTCAGGGAATTGAAAAAGTTAGAGCAATGAGGAGTGGTTTGCAAAAATCATTACCCTCAGATGCACACGTTGAAACGCCCATTACCAACCACTTGTAGCGCAGGGAACTCGTTGCTCAACAAAGCCCTTAACGAAGAGTGCGCAAGCGGCCGGCCGTCTCCTTCTCGTGCATGCCGTATCTAACGGCGATTTCAAATCGAAAACGACATATTAATTGGTTGTAATGGAAATTTAGGCAAGTTACAATTAAGTTTTATGGAAGTGTTATTACACACGCCTTCTCCGGAACCCGGCTTTCCTGCGCGGGAGGGGGGGAGGAGCGCGCACTTTCGAGGCTTGCGAGAGGGGGAGGGGCTTCATTAGGAACTCCTCCGCGCGCCGCTCGGCTCAAAATGTTAATGACCTAATCGCGGCGTCGTTATAATATCGGCCAGTGCGATCGCCGCGCGCCGCGCTCGGTTCGCACTCGTAAAGTAGGCGTTTAATTATCGGGCGGCGGCGGAGGTGGCCGCTCCCGGCCGCAAAGGCCTGTCGAGGGCGGGACGAGACGGGACGCGTCCACCTGGCGGACGCCTAGATCCGTCCCGGCGCCGTCCCCGCATCCTGCTCCCATTCAGGGTTCAGACGGAAGGTCCAAGGTCCGCGAATGAAATTCATGGAGCAGTCGCAGGAAAATATTTCAAGTCCTGCAACAATTATTTACGAAATCAGCATCGTTAGACATTCTATTACTGTACGAGATTGAAGAAAAATCAAAAGAAGCCGGTAGTCCAAGATAGTCCAGTAGTCCGGTAGTCCAAGATTCATCCAGTATGTCATCGATCTAGTATAGTAATGAGATGTTACGAAACGAATATCGTAACTCGTTTTAATATTCAATATGTAAAAATTACAATTTACACACTACAATTTCGTTTAAAAATTACATTTTTTCTTTAATCATGGGAAAGGTGTCACACTGAAGTAGTTAGTAGTTAACAATAAACTAAGAATTATTTGAACACCTGTTTTCTTATCTCGCGAACAAAAGCATACTCTAATACGCAAAGGAAAGATAAAGACATTTTATAAGAAACCATCGGAACAAAACCCCTTAAGTATACTACTAATGTATTCATGCATCACAGGCAAGCATACATCAAAGGAATTTAAAAAGAAAAACAGCAGTTGTAGGAAATAGCACATGTGGGACGCCAGCGCATATGCAACCCGCAAAACTTTACGCTGCGACGCACTCGTGACCACGCGTAACACGTAAAAGTTGCGCTCTAGGGCTTAAATACTTTTTAAATTCTATTACGGTTTTGGATGGTTCCCCCACCATTTAACGCAGTTTCTTACAGAAAGTTATGTACAAGTACAAAGGTACTGTATTTTCTCTTCTTTTAAAACATTGATTTTTTTTAGATAGCGATATTCGTGAGAAATATTGGGCACCAATCTATTATGGTTTTTGGGTTTCAGATCTTCTGAGTATTTTAGCTAATCAGAATTCCTGTTTAGACCGGCAGTATAGCCACGGCACTACCTGTTGCGACAAAGCTTATAAAAGTATTTAGAAATTTAAAAAAGACATTAAATTTAACATTTTAAATTTACAGTTTAATTCCCTGACTCTCATGAGGGAGAACACGCAGCGAAAATGTGGGATCGTGTGCAGTGAAACATGTAGGGAACATTTGAGGAAACATAGAACTTGTGGGAAACATGCAGGGAAACATTTGAGATACATGCGGGAAACGAACGAAGAATACGAGGAACATATGAGGAACACACGGGGTGACATATGCGGGGCACAATGCAGAGACGTGCGGTAAAAATGTGGAGGAACATGCAGGGAATCATGCGGAGGGCAAGTGGAGCCCAAGTTATGTTTTTCATTAAGCAGTATTCTACGTACGTCATTCAATAATTAAAGGGACAAACTGGTCTGGAGAAAAAACAGGTAGTACGACAAATTTGGTAATTTTAGGACCTTAAGTTGCGGTCACTGGGATGAGCCCCGACCTTCTGAATGATCAGCATTCGTGTGTTTATAACCTCCAAATCAAGTTGAGGGATAGCGAGTTCAAATGAAACTCCATATTGGTTGAACAACGTTCTGTTTTTTCTTTTTTTACTTGATGAAGGTGAAAAACCAACTAGTATATACTCCAGAATGACTAAAGTGTATTATAAAAGTAGTATGAACTGCGGAAAGTTTTACAAGTGGGTAGAACAGTTCAAATGTGTTTGAGACAGTGACTAACGAACACTGAGCTGCCATCAGCAAGTAAAGTCATGTGGACGGTTTTTAGGGACACTGTAGGTTCGCTTATTCATAATTATATCGTTAAACAGCGTAAAATAAACAGCCCGTATTACTCACATATGCTTTTGAACCATGTGAAGTCAGTCATAGGAGATAAACGACGTGAATCTCAGAGGAGAGATGTGATTCTCCAGCAAGACAACGCGCGTCCTCACACTGCTCAAGAAAGCCGCGAAACTATCAACAAAATGAGTTGGGAGGTACTTCCTCATCCCCCTCACAGCCCCGATTTAGCACTATTTGATTTGTATTTGTTTGGTCCACTGAAGGAGGCATTACGTGGAAAGAAGTTCTATGATAACGAAGATGTCACAAAATATGTGGGAAATTGGTTCGAACGCAGAGATAAAGAGTTCTTTGCAGACGGTGTAAAAAGCTGGCAACCCGTTGGGACAAATGCATAAATGTTGGTGGACGTATATTGAAAAGTAGGAATAGTCCTGTTTTATAAAAATAAACGTTTATTTCTCGAGACATATTTGTCTCTTTAGTTATTGAATGCTCCTCGCACAACCCATTCGCTCCTTTCTTACATCGTTGGATTTATTCTTCTGGGCCACTTCGAAGCATGAAAGTGTGATCAGAATCGAGTAGAACTTCAAAATATATGATCAATTAATTTAAGGTGACAACAGGCCTTTGAAGGGCTTGTAATGCTCTAACATAGTTCAAGTGAAGCTGGGATGTAGTGTCAAGCTATCGTCACCCTTAGAACAATAAATAATAACCAAAAATATATAAATAAATGCTAGAAACATTTGAGATGAAGGAGTGGAGAGGTATGATAAGTGTATCGTGGATGGATAGAGTGAAAAACGAAGGTGGAAGAAAAGCGAAACTTGATACCAACGATTTGAAGACAGCCATGCATAACACCTGTGTATAATATGCATTCTTCCTGTCCTGATCCACGCTTGCCAGACGTGGTCCTTAACGTCTGTCTTGGGGAGAAGCGCTCTCATCGTTAATTAAGGATTTGTCGTATTCTTCATCCCACTTTCAGCAAATTTGACACATCTAACTTGACAAAATTCTTCATTATATTCAGAAAAATTATTTTAGCAGTAAAGGAACGAAGCCATGATTCCAAGTGAAAAATATTAATAACGTTTCCTTCCAAATTAGTCTCGCGTCCATTCATGACCAATGGACAGACCTTCCATCATATGTTTAATCCCCAAGGTCAAGGAAAGAGCTCAAGCAGCAGCAGCAGCAGCAGCACCACAAATTTAAGATCAAAATCCAATACAGTTATGGGACGCATAGAGGGAAGAAATATGTAACACCTCACTACGTCTAAATCCTTTGACAGAATTTCATTCATTCCCTCCTCCCCTTCCCCACTTCCTCAAACCTCGATAAGTGTAATTATTAATCTACTGGATATTCCCCTTAAGATTCTAGTTATCCGGTTCGTAATATCACAGAATCAGCTTCAATTATTATTTGCTACATTTTATCACATTAAAAAGACAATTTATTCCCCTTCCTTCCTTCAGATCATCAGTGCATGACAACACACATTTTCCCGCTTTCGTCATTACCGCCTTTCATCAAATTTCTCTCATTTATATTACCCCATCTTTTACTTCCTTATACCTCTTGCATCACATAACGCTACTACTTCGCCAGTTCTTCCTTCTTCTCTTACACCTCCGGTAACGACACTACCCACACGCCGTTTCGAACCAACTTTAGAGCAACAAGCGAAAATGTCATTACTCCTCCACAGTGCGCGCGTATCGGCGATTTTCTCCCCTCAACGCGGCGAGTCGGCGAGAATTTTTATAGGCTCTTAAGCGCTCTTAAAGAAGTCTTTAAACATCATAACTGAAAATTATAGGACGTGCCGCTCCGTATACGGCGGTCGAGGACCGCTCTGGCGGCACTCGCGACGAGTAGGGGGACACGCACGATGGTTGGAAAGAGGCAAAAAGCGGACAAAATTCGGTTTTTGGAAAGCTGGCCAATTTATGAGTTTGAAACAGTGCAAAAAATTCGCTTTGCATCCGTCGCGATTCGTCGCACGGTGATTTGGAAGACGTACAATGCCAACAAAATTTGGTGTTTTAACCGTCCAATTTAAATGACTCGACTTCTTTTCAAAAGTATACTGTTTAGTGCTTTCCTTTTTGTATTACATTTTAATAGTTTTCTTCTTTACTGTGTTGGAGTCCAATAAACATGTTATTTTCAAGAAGCCAGGCATCTTTGATTAATTTGATATTATGATGTACATTTTACAAAAACTGTGCATGTTTTAATATTTTATTTCTCTCTCGGAAATCTTCTGAAGCTTTTTAATAGTTTTTCTAACAAATGTCCTATTTGAAACATTTATACTTGTTGTTAATAATTTTGAAACAAGCGTGGCATTAGCGTAACCTTATTTGTATTATAATATATGCCAAAGTTTATAACGAAACTCTAGATTTCTCAAAAACGAGAGATGAAGGTGTAGGGGAAAATTTCCTTTTATAGTTCTCTTCGGTTAAGAACATTAAAATTAACATAATTTAATATAGAGTTATATATTAAGATAAAATGAAAGAAAATAACACACGACCTTTGGCTCATCGTGGAAGGTACTACTCCGGCATTCGTCAGCACATGACGAGGGGAATTCCCGGAAACTTCTAACCAGAGCAGGCGACTTGTAACTGCTCTCATTTACGCAGTGAACTGTTTCGGCTCTGAAAACGAACCCACTTTTACACCCCAAGTTCAGTTGAATTGTTGAGCATTTTCGAATTTGATGCGAGCGCACCCAACTTTGCTAATAATATTTTTGCTCCCAAGTGCTCCTTATGGTACAGATTAAAAAAATACTTTCCTTCAATTTATCCATTTCTTTTGTCGCTCTGAGGTTGAACGAATATTGGATCTGGCGAGGACGAAAACAACTTAAAACTGTACGTTTAATGGACAGGTTTATTTAACATGACACAAGCGGTATGACTCACCGGCTGCGGTAGCTCAGCGGCAGCATGAAAGCAGTAACGTTGATCGAGAGGTCGTAGGCTTCGAGATCCGACGGTGGCTGAATTTCGACACCCGTTGACATAGTTACATACCATATACAGAGCTGCGTCGAATTTACCAAAGTCTTAAGGACAATTCTAGCGATCGGTTGTACTGATCGGTAACTTTCCGTGGTTTCTCTCAAAGAATCAATAGAAAGGATTGCCGAAGCACTACCCTAACAAACGCGCCACGGACCGCGCGCAATCTTGTTCTCCTCCCCTTTGCCCCTCTCCACTCCTTACGATCATACACACTCACATGCACCACTCTTCCTCACACGATGAGAGTCCAATGTCGTGGTTAGAGCTTCTCCCGGCTGAAACGGTGATCCGCGGTGGCAAAAACCCTCTAAATCGGCTTCACGGATGCTGGATTCACGTTGACATCGTTTCACGACCTTAATAAAACACCCTAGCAAATGTGTCACGGACCGCGCGCGATCTTCTCACCTTTGCCCCTCCTTTCTCCTTACGATCATACACACTCACGTGCACCACTCTACCACAAACGGCGGGAGTCGAGTGGGGTGGTCAACTTCGCCCGGCTGAAATGGTTATCCGCTGGGTACATGCGGTGGCAAAACCCTTCTTTATCGGCTTATAGGTCGATGCCGGATTCACGTTCACATCGTTTCTCGACCACAATAACCACATTCCCTTTTGGACCGCTTTCCCCCCAGTCCGGACCACCGTGCGGCGGGGCGGGGGCAGAGCGGGCGTCCGCGGAAGCATTAATTGGTCCGCTCGGGGGCAGGGGTCGACGACCCGCGACCCGCTGCAAGGACCACCCGGGGCGCCACGGTGGCGCGCGCTTTGAAATATGGCGAATAATGCCCGATCCTCCCAAAAAGGGCAGACTCACCCGTGCTTAATTCGGAATGCTCGGATGCCACGCCTTTCTGGTAGCCTGTGACAAATCCAGAGTAGGTGGGCGTTGGAACGGAAAGCGTCAGTGTGAAGCAAGGTGAATGTCGTTGCCAAGGTGTTGCTGAAATGTATGGAACGATTAAGAAGAACGTGCCATAAAGAATATTTATGAATGTAATACAACCATGCTAATTAAAAAAGAGAACAATTTAGCACGCTTGGTTTAATAATTCTAGAAACATTGCATAATCTTAGGGAAACTTTCAAGGAAATATATAAAGTAGCAGCAACTTCAGTCACTCAGGCCACATGGCATATCTTTTATCTAGAACGAATCTGTAACTTGAGCTGTTTGTGAAACTTGTATCAGAGAAGCACATTACATTTAAAATTCAATAAAATGGATATAATCGTTTAAAACTACTGGCTTACTACAACATTACCTTCGTTATGTGAAAATGTAACATAACACACTAGACTCTCACGAATTCGGTCATTCTTTGTGTATATGAGTACCTGATTAGCGGAGGTGCAAGAGACAGAGACAGGCAGTCAGAGGGGTAGAGAGAGACATAGAGAGAGAGAGAGAGAGAGAGAGAGAGAGAGAGAGAGAGAGAGAGAATTGTATGTGATCTTAAACAGCAATTAGCACTATCCATATGAAAATATTGAAAAAAGAATTACAACTCTTTGCGAAAATGACGTTTGAGCGTTTCCGAAAATGCAGAATTTTGAGCTCATTTTCACAGAAAACTGTTGAGTTTTCGAGAAACTTTATACAATATCATTAAAATCACATGTACTCGTAAATATAATAAAGTGAACAAATCACTGCTAATGTGAACATTAACGACGTGAGAGACAAGTCGAAAAATTACATTTTTGTAAATTTTGAAAGAAACAAAAGAATAGTGCAACATGACGTTTATGTCTCCGTTTAGAGTGTATTTAGCACTATCACTACCACCGTTTTTTGAGAAAATTTTTTTTGTTAGTTTTTAATATTACATATTTTGCAGCATAATATTGCGAGAAAACTACTATCATTTTCAAAAAGTCTACGTGACCTAAACGAAAGAACTAAATATGAAAAAAAAATTAACTTGAAGGGAAAATCTCTATCTTCAATTTTGTAGTTGTAGGAAGACACCGAAAAACAATCAAACTTTCGAAAATTCAGAGTTAACTGTGTAAAATGGACCTACGCCATCTTTACAAGTGTACTTTACTCTTTTCTTTCAAAACATTTAAAGAAAAAATTGGAGCCATTGTTGAGAAAGTTTTGAAAATGTCCCTGGGGTTTTATGTAAAGAACACCCAAATTTTAAAGAAAGTTTTTCAAAATCGCAGCACCTCTAGTCGATCTAGATCGACCTGGGAATATCCATTTTTAATGAAATCCTACCTATGGTTTACGCGCTAGTAGTGTTCACAGACGGTCGGGTGGACGGACGGACGGACGTTTTGAAAAAAAAAACGTTTTCGGTATCAGAGTCCCAAAAACGTGTATTTCCGTTGAAATCTCGAAATCGGTTTTCGGCAGCGTTACATAACTTTCTCTATATAACGTATATTTCTCCGTATACGAGAAAGTAAACTGATTTCCACTGAAGAAAAACGCAAACTGGCGATGCAGAGTACTAGATCTAGTTTTCATATTAAAGGCGCCTTAACTGATTTAAACAAAATAAAACCACGAACACTTTTGCCAGTAAAAATCTTGAAATAGATAAATGAATTTACATTTGTCGATTATAGAAAAATTTTAAATGGAAGTATATACAAAGAATTTCATCTAAATCATGTTGTTCATATAAAGCATGTTGTTGAGCTCCAGCTACGGTAAAATCTTTTCATTCCATACATTTCAAATGCTCACTTGACTTGATTCTTTATGCCACAATCTAGGGCATAATATTTTGATTCATGGCACGTTGTTGGTATAGAATAGAGAAGATAAATTGAAGGCTTGTAAGTGAAAGTTTCTTAGTGCTTGATTTACAAATATAAACTCCGGTAAATATCGGACTTTCGGAATTCCAGGATTTCGATGATGTCAGTCAATTTAATACTAGTTTGAAAATTAGATTTTGTTTTATAACAATTAATTGACATAATGAACTCTTAGTTGAGACAAGGATAGGTACGAGGTTCTGAAATCCGAAGCTACCATGAAATATACGAAGAATGCGGCACTATAAATTAACATACTCCGTTTCCACCTTGTTACAGTCGATGTATTTTTATTTTCTTATTTTAACTTCGATTGTAAGATTAGAATTCAGCAAGAAAGACATTGGTTGGGAGATTTTAAATTCATATGTGAAGTGATCATCAGAGGTCAGGAATTACGGATATTCACCGAAAGTCATTCACTGGAAAGGTGAAGAATTTTTCTACCAGGTGATTCAGTAATAGTAGGTGATATAATATCCAGACCATGGGAGAAAGTACCGTCAACGTTCATTTTAGGGATTCTTTGTAAATATCATGGATAGATAATATCAGCACAAGGCACAAATTGTCGAAGATATATTTTGAAAATTAGTTTCGCAGGTACTGACGAGTGTGTTTATACAAAACGTTTAGAAAGGTTACTTTAAAGAGTACCATGGAGTTTGTCACCATATTAAAGTCTCAACACAAACAACAATTCATTATATTTTAATATTTTAGTGATTTAACACTTTAATAAATTAATATTTTAATAGTTCAAATATTTAGAAATTTAATAATTATAATAAAATACTGCATTTTCATCTTACTATGTCTGAATGACGGAATGGCCAACTTACCATGCCTGTATGATTGAATGATATACCAATTGTATATTTGAGATCTTTGCTCTGATCGGAATCGTTTGTATATATTAAATAAGGTGTAGTTTTAAACAATAGGCAAATACGAGGTGAAATAATCGCCTTCTTTTGTTCAACTTTAGTACAAAACTAGTCCTGGAGTAAAACAATTTTCAGAAATGTGCAAGCGGAATTGCGGGGTTCAATCACATATTTTGCTTAATATGCAATTAAATTTAATGCTATACTTCATAATATACTGCCATACGCCCTTGCACGACCGGTAGATTAGAAAATTTTCTCAGATGACGTCACTGTCACAGCTGGTTGAGGAGACGCACCATTTTACTGACAGGATCATCACAATTTCGGCAGCTTTGCTTGATAAAAGATTTCCTGACGAGCGTCTGCCTGCTTTTAATTCACTGCTTCAATTTCTGGTCAACGTCCACGCCCACATTCATTGGCTCTACTGTACTCTTTATGGCAGCTTCAGTGCTTCCCGCCCCAACCTAATGTCACTAATAAGGGTCGAAAACACACTTACTTACAAGATACGCCATTTAATGAGACATTTTAATTCTCTTTCTTATAGAGCTGGTTTCTCCTCTTATACGTTTTGTTTGGTGTCTCGGAAGACTTAGATAGTACAGACTCATCTAAATATAAGGATCGTGCCTCGATGCACAAGTAGCGAGGGCGTAGAATTCATTTACGACCCGGCCCGCCCCGCACTTTCCCGGAAGCCTGTGGACCCGGTTCCGAGACGAATTCTGGATTTACACGTTTGCGCAAAAGCCGCAACGTTAAGACAAGCGCCGTGCAATATCCACGTCAAATTGAAAACGTACGACTGCTAATTGTGCTTCTCGCGCCGATAAACTCGATTTAAGGCCGTCCACCCTTGTCACACCCCGCCGTAATCGCGCAATTACCGGCCCCGGTCGTTAAATGACGTCTCTTTATTTTTAACGCCGCGAACACGCCGAGCTCGATAATATTTCTCCGCTAACCGTCGGCGCTGACAATTTGGGACGCTCTTAGTTACCGGGCGTGGCCGGTAGGGGCGCTGTCGCACGGCTGGTGATCGTAATAAAAAAAAAAAGAAGACGGCGCCCCGCGTTTATAAGGAAGCAACGCGCCCGGCCGCGGGCCTTAATGATTTAATATTCGCCCCATAAGCTTGGAATATTTTAATATTTAAACCCGATTCGTGTGATTTAAAACGTTTTCATGAGGGGGAGGACTGGATTTACGCAACGCCGCAGGAACGTGATAAACACGAGCCGTCCGCCCGTGTGGTTGGTGGCCCTTGGCCGACCGCCGAACCGCCCACGCAACCGGGCCCCTGCGGCGGCGGACGCTCGCCCGTCCGACGCCCAACCGCCGGGCCCCTGCGGCGGCGGACAGCCCAACCGTCCGCCCGTCCAACCGCCCGACCGGCCCACTTCGCGCGGATTAGCAAGTCAAGGGCTTCGCGTGCCGTGTAATGCATAAGTGCGCTTTCGTTCCTCCGTTTGGAAGACGCGTTTTTTTTTTTGTTTTTTTTTTCTCGCTTTTCTCAGGGTGAGCTCTATAGCTACGTGGTTGTAACACGCTACGAGGTCTAGTAGAATGTCGAAAGTTCTATGGATTTTGCTTGTAATAATTTTGATGTGTATATTGCAAACAGGTAGTGTCGGTTTCTCGTGTGCAGATTTGGCTGAAAGTGATTCCAATAAAATACATCCACTTTCGCGGCTCTATTTGCAAGTTCAAACAGTTTCTTTCAAATTTGAATGTAAATAATTATAATGCCTCAAGATGTAATTAATAAAATTTGTAAAGATACATGGCTAAAAATGTTAGTCATAAATAAAATAAACTATATAATTAATTAAACCAAACAAAGGGAATATTACAAATAGACAAAATGAGTGAAATTCTAAAAATCAGAGAACTGAATATAACATGTGTTACTTTCATACAGTTTCAGTAACAAGTTCGCAGAAACCATTAATGCAATTAATTTAAACAATTTTATTTTTAATCTCTTTATTTTTAAATAAATTACCTCAATAAGGTGCAGATACCGAAATTATAAAAAGGTGACATAAATAGCAAATGTTACCTTGTAGAGGAATAAACGTTGCTACAATATGGACGCGTTAATGGCGAAAAAAATAAACATAAATCCTATTGCTTTTATTTTATATTTGTCTGTAAATTCTCTTGATATAATATGTTGTCTCTTGCCAACTTTCAAAGACAATTAAATCATTAATTTAATATGATATCTTTCATAATATATTTTTATTACAAATAATGCTTCTTTTAACAATTTTCATGACAGTTTGGGACAAAAAGGTGAGCTTTTACATTGTATAATGTGCACAAATTTATTTACAATTAGCAGATTTGTATAATTTTTGGTGAAATATTTCGTGTAGATTGTAAATTAGATTTTATAATTTTATGTTAACAAATATACAACCTGAGGTTGAGAAAACATTTCATTTCATTCCAAAACTTCATACAAATTTTTAAAAGAAGAATCATTTGTAATAAAAATTTATTATGAAAGAAAGCATATCAAATGAATGATTTAATAGTCTTTCAAAAATTTGCCGAAGACAAGATATTATATAAAATCCTATGGCTATTCTCCGGTGCAAAAATACACCCACACCTTCTGATCTCTGCTCGCCGTCGTCCACGCCAACACCTTACCCCGACATGAGTTATTAGCTCGTCCCATGACGTCATGCTGCGCAAAAATTCCGTTTCACAAAGTCGCACGCGCCATACAGTGAGAGATTTTCTCAATCTGATAGATCAAAATATCAATTGCATTCTCTACAGCTCTTAAAGAAATTGAGAAATCTACTGGCATTATTTTGTAAATCAGTTAATTGAATAAACTGTTACTGAAAAATAAGTTTTATGAAAGAAATTTCGACCTTTTCTTGTCAAATTTTCCATGTGTGGAAATATTGCTCCTAAAATATTTCATGTAGTCAAATGCATCACCGACGAGCATTAACTCAGCTGCAGAAAATACAGGGATTTATTGAAAATCATAACTCAGAACTGGCAGGGCAAGTCGGACTGGAATTAGCAAATTTCCACAACACCCATATAAAAATATTACACTTATTATCTATAATGATTAATTTCATCCCTCCGGGAATTCTCGTGTAGCAACTACGACGTTATTATGAATAACATTATGCCCTACACAAAAACTGACACACGATCACAAGTTCTACTAAAAGAGATTCGTAAACGATTATAATCGAAGTTGAAAGGTAGTATATGTAGACACAAACTAGCGAGCGCTGTAAGGCATGTTGTTCTTCTGCTCGTATTCTGCATTGTACACCACCTCCACAGCAGTCAGTGTGGATTCATTTCGGCCTCCTTACAAATACTTCTAATTCTAGACTTATACAAAGTGTGTACAATATTAGTGTATATTCGATGTAAAAAAAATATGCATATGCAAAGCTAGCCTGGGCTGACATCGATTCTTTGGACTTGAATATCCCTCTACAATTCATCCTTTTGGTACGAGATCCTTCTGCGCTGTTCCTTCCTCCGCCGTCCATGCTACCCCCACGGTTTCACTGGCTAAGAAAAACTGTCTTCGAACTTACAATCGAAACGGGCGCAAATCTATTTTAATTTTGTGATTTGTCCACATGCTGACGTGTGTGTTTAGCCCGTTCCTCCTGTAAAGTTCTCGCCTTCGCTGTTGTCCCAGTGATAGTCGCAGACTTCTTGTGAAATAAGAAAAATTGTGTTCGAATTTATTATAATAATGGTCGTAAAATATCTAGTTCTACCGGAACTAGATTAGTGTCTTAAGCATCTGAAAACTATGAGGTACTCCTAATAACGTTTAAACATTAAAGAAAAGAAATAAACACGAATAATAAAATAGACCATAAGTTAATTTTAATTGCAATTTTAAGTTAATTTAACTTAACTGCAAATTTATAAATTAACATCAAAAACAATTTTACATATGCAAGAAGGATTATAAAAAATTGTTTAAAACATAATTTCGTACCTTTTTCAGGGCGGTTTCTAAACATTTGCTTCGTCTGATTGATTAATTGATAGTGATTCCTGATGCGCCAATTACTGAGGTCATTCGTCCCGTAAGTGTAGTGCATGTTGCGTCCTCGGGAGATAACCGTGATCATCCCCCTCTAGATAGCGCGATGCGGGGTCGACCTACCATCGACTAGCAAGGTTTTCCTCAAACAGCTATCTGTCACCAGCGGGGCACCGCCCCAGCCGGGACACGCTCTAAGCTCCCAACCGGTCTCCCGTCATGAGTGCTAGTGTAGTGCACGTTAGTGTGTGTGTGTGTGTGTGGAGCGGGGTGAGGATAGAACAAGGAAGAGGAAGGAAAGATCGCGCGCGGTCCGTGGTCCGTTAATAGAGTACTACTCCGGCGTCCGCCTGGTGTTGATCAGAGAAACCACGAAAAACTACTGATCAGAGCAGTCGGCCGCAAGAAGTCTCCTCCAGACAGCAACTGAATTCCACCTAGCTGACAAGCTAGTGGCGAAATTGCTTCCACCACCATCGGGACTCAAACCTAGAACCTCCCAGTCAGAAGCACATCATTTGCACGCAGCCACGTCTCCCGGTTAGCTTCGTCTGCTAATGTACTACTCCGCCCCTGACTCAGCTGCATTCCGTGGACGTGCCGATCTGAGCTTCGTCCGTGGGCGCGGAGGTGCCCTGCACTGTGCCGCCACCGTCGCGGTCGTCGTGGTCATTTCGTGCGCCGCGGTCGCGTCGCCAGCTCATGTTTGCTTAGCGACGCCCGGGAGGGGAGGAGGGGGCAACGCGGGAGGCGCGGATTCGGCGTCGGCGACGTCCGGCCGCCAGCGCGCGCCCGGCTTGCTTGCCGGCGCGGGTATGAATAATGCATAGACGCGTTAAAATGTTTTTACAAACGCATAAAGAATCGTTTCGCCATTAAGGCGATGGCGCGAATCGCCGCCGCGAGGTGCGCGGCCCAGGCGGCGCGGATGGCACCGGCCACACGCTACGCCCCCCCCCCCCCCCCCCCCCCCCCCCCCCCTTTCCCCGGCCCTGTTCGCTCCTGCGATAGCTCCAACTCATGCCTATCGCCCCGCTCCACTCCACCCCGTCTGCGCTCCGCCCCAGCCCGCCGCCCCCCCCGTGCCCGTTTTCGTCCCCGCTCCTCTCTCCTCTACACTTCGCGTGCTCCCGCTCCCACGTGGCCCCACCCCCACTTGTTTTAGTCCTCGCACTCACTCCTGTCCGGTCCCCACTCTCATTACGATCCAGTGCCCACTCTCACTACTGTCACTACTGTCCCGCGCTAAGACGTCCTACCCCGTTCCGCTCCTGTTCCCGACGCCGACCCTGACCCCACTCCCATCGATGACCGAGTTCCCTCTTCCTAGCTCCTCCAGGGCCTGGACCTACACATCCCCGCACCTTCTCAGCCGCTCCCGTCCCGACACTTTACCTTTCCCCGCCC
Source organism: Teleogryllus oceanicus (assembly GCA_964035755.1). Classification (NCBI taxonomy): domain Eukaryota; kingdom Metazoa; phylum Arthropoda; class Insecta; order Orthoptera; family Gryllidae; genus Teleogryllus; species Teleogryllus oceanicus. Next base: position 128,160,808 of record CAXIVR010000005.1, on the reverse strand, counting down.
CTGCCCCATCCATTCTCTGTTCCCGACCTTGCCCACCTTCGTCCACTCGCGTCAGCATCCCCCTCCCTCTGTCCGCACCAACTCCGCAACACCATGCTCCGACCTGGCCAACAGCTGATCCTGCCCAGTGCGTTAATACAGTTATGAAGAGTCATTTTAGCTGCGAAAGAAGCAATGTTTTCCAGATTTTTTTTCTTTTTGAACCATTGACTAGTTTTGTTATCGAAGAACCAAACTCTTTATTTTTATTGTCAGAGTGAACATCTTAAAAATTCGATGACAGATTCTAACAAGAGAGGTAAATATTCTAGAGTACAATGCAATTGTTTCGTTCAACCTATAACTTTAATATTGTCTTAGATTATTTCTGAAGAGAAGAGTTTTGTGACTTCACTGAGCGTGAAGTCGGTATTGATGAAACGAGCATAGCAGTGAATGCTTTACGAAATGGAATTGCTAATACAGTAAACCTTCTTTAGCACGAACACGCTTAATACGAATTTCTCCGTACCATGAACAAAACTTCGGTCCCGGTAAGGGACACGGTATACAGACATTTATAATACTCGGATAACACAAATTTTATAACACGAACTCCAATTTTTCGGTCCCTTGGAATTCCTGTTAATTAATTGTTGTCTTGGAATCATCGATAACCAGTTGTGATGGTTAGCAATACTGAATTTATAATTTATTATGTCTACTTCTACATAGTACTTTTTTGTGAGTGGTGTGTTTTTTTATAATATTCTTATTTTTTAACATTTACAATATAAGTTTTTGTGAACATATAAAATAAAAAACCTAGCTTTAAATTATACAATAAGTGAAGATTTACAGAGATACAATAGGTAAATTTACTTAGACAAAATATATATTTACATAAATGAATTTATATTTAATTTATACAGCAAAAAAGTTTTTATTGCAATATTTCAGTTAACTTGTTTATATCATTATCATCATGTTTTAAAATCCAAACTTTATCTTGTGTTTCAAAATATTTAAGGATTTACTATTTTTCACAGCTAATGGTAATTGATTATGTATTTGAGGCCCAATGAACACCAAGGTTCTTGATATTAGAGATTTATGAATTTTGGCTTTTAATTTGACTGGTGGCTTTACTACGTGTACTGTAATTGTGAAATATCTCTAGTTAAATTATTTCCGCTTTTGACATAAAATATTTGTAGTACTTTATATACAAAAAGATGTAATGGTAAAATATTTAGTTGTTTATAAAGAGGAAGTGAAGAAGCAGTCTTATTGTTTTATAGATAACACGGATAAATTTTATAGATAATACGGATAAATTTTATAGTTAATACGGATACGGATTTTCGCTCATCTGGTGGCAACACGGCCCACTGTGCACTGCTGCTACCGCCTGCACCGACGCGCATGCGATATAAAGCGTGAGGGTTGCGGCGGCGATGACGTCTCGATGTATGGCCACGATAACATCAGCGTATGAAACATCGATGGCCACGATATATGGGTGGTATTCTATTAGCATTTCGAACGCCGATGTAATTGTTGGTCAAATTGTGATTTAAGACATATGTTCTTCCATAAGAGGAATAAGCGACGGAATATGAAAGAAATGTGTGTGCAATGAATTAATACAATAGGTCATTTCAGTGAAAAAGACTTGACTACGAAAACACCTTTGACGCATGTATTTAACAAGAGGAAAATATAGAAATATTGATATATGACATAAATTGAATAATTGAAATTCTCATGGAATTGTATAACTGAAATTCTCATGGAAGTGAAAACTTTCATCTGTTGAACATTTGCTACAGAATTCATTGGAAATTGGCTTAAATGTTAAAGTTTCCGGTCTTTTTAAATGAATATTCCTGGAAGACTTCTACTTCTCTTTCCTTCTTGTTTTTCTTCTTCTCTCCTTCTTCATCATCATCCCTCCCATCTTACGTGATGTTGGCGAAGAAGTGTCAGGGAATTGAACTGAATTTACCCAATATTATGAAATAGAAAATGATTGAAATATAATGATTATTGTAATAGGATAGTAAGTGGTGGTTAGGTTTTGCAATCCACGATGCAAGTTCAAGACCCTACTCAGGCCTTACGCAGGAATCAAACCCGAGAACCCGGAGCAGAGCGTTTGTTTTCTCATCCCTTGCGCTAATAAAGTCAGCAGAAGTTCTACACAACAACAAATCGAACCATGATTTCCATTACTGTCACAGGAAAGAAACTCACATAAATTTAAACATATTTATATAACGAATATAAAGAAGGGAAGAGTGAAAACTATTGTAATTTTATATTAGTTATTGAGTGTTAAATCTCTAAAATGATGCTTAAAATAACTTGTGTCAGACAAGTATTATTTCTTGTCATACATCAGTTTCTTCTCATTAATAATAAAACACTAATAAAAATTAATTCTCGAGAAAATGAAGTTCTGTGTAACTTTTGGGTGGCGGAAGGTCTATTTCCCTACCACATTTGGTATTCCTAACCACGAACTGATAGTTGGTCCACATGTTCTTCAACAGAGCACCGTGAGGCTGCCGGCCCAGGCCCACCGAGCTCAGCTAGCTTCTGTAAATTTGAATAAGTACCGAACACAGAAATTTGCGGATTATGCAGAGAACAGGTTTCGGGGTTAATTTAAATTATATGGGCGTACACTGACTCGGGAAATTCCTTTTTAATGGGCTATTGAGGAGCCGGGCGCCGAGACAAGGAGCTCCCGGAGGTACATGTAGCTCAACTTCGGAACGTCTGTAAATGCGAGCCGGTTGGGTGGGTTACGGATTCTGTCTTAGTGTGCTACACGAAGGAACTACCTAAGCGTGACTAGTTATGCAAGACTTCGGATTAGCGGTGGCGTTCAATCGAATCTAAATACAAAAGCAGGTAGCGGACTGACGGATTATCTTCCAGAACATCGTCATCACTCTTCTCGAGCAAATTATTCTCTTTGTTGCCACACCTCCAACTCCCTCATCGCCGACCTTTTACTCCAAATAATGGTAATTTTCATAAATCATGTTGACATGTCGGATGCTTTAGAGTCACTTCGTGCATTTTTTAACCTGCTTTTCTTCTAAAAACTTCATCGTCTAAATATGCATTCAAAAGCCATTTATCCGTGAAACGAACATGGCCACTGAAGCATAACTTGACTAAGTGGCTCTCAAGACAAATTCGTTGAACAAGAAAACCTCTTTAATGGTTGCAGCAGCGATATCTCTGGAACGTTTTGGGAATAAAAATGAGTGAACCGCGTTAATATATATTATAAAACTTAAACCAAGGTCGCTATATTGGTAACATCATTCTCCGAAAAAGTGTTTAACTTGAATCAAAACACAATGTATATAATAAGATTTGTGGAACGAATTTATTTAGTTTCGTATAAATGGGTAAGGGCAAAGCCATATTCGTGAGATTTAGTGAGCATGAAATTTACAAGTGACAAACACCCTCCCTTGACTTCCACCTTCAACAATATTTACATTTTCAACATCTTCGGTGATTATTCTACTATATTCTCACTTCTGTACAATTACTTTATAAATATATTATTTCCAGGAAATATCTCAGTATTTTAGGCGTTTTAAGGTGAAATAATAGTAATGGGTAACAATTTCAACCTTTTCTCTTACAAAAATGTAATTACCAACATTTTGTGTATTTTGAAGCGCTGAACTCAAACATGACCTAAATGCTCATGTTCTGGTTGATTTGTAATTTTAAGTGTTAAATATTATGCAATATATTTTTCCTCTACCTAATGTATATTTACATTTTTATAACTTATATTTATAACCTTATAAGCTTTATTTATAACATTCATCGATTGAAGATTCTCTGAGATATTTATATTTTGAATTAATTTGTAATGAATCGTAATGAATTTTATATTTTGAATTGAATTTGTAATGAATCGTAATGAATTTGTAATGAAATGGAGCAATAATCACAGAACAAATGTGTGTCAATTTCTTTGGTACTGTCTTTCAAACAGCAAGATTTGATGAAAGGTCTGACCATGTTCATGAGAAACTGGACCTCAGTTTTCCTGAAAACACTTTCAAATAAGAGGGTAAATAATTATGAATTTTAAGAATCTATTGCCTCTTATTTGATGAAGAGTCATTCCAAGTTTGTACTATTTTTATCTTAGTTCGAAGAAAAGAGTTTCGCAGAAAATTGAAGGTAACTTTCTGCACGATTCCCTTGCAATTTTCTGCTCATGTGAAAGCAGTTTGTCAAACTGCAGTTCTGATAAGTATTCTTGTAAGACAATATTCCTTGGAATTGTGTTCCTGTGAATATACTCCATTTATTTTCACCTTAACACTGTAAATTTTAGTACTAAATATGTAAAAGTAGGTCCATTATTATGAATTATTTTCACATGTTTTGTGTAATTCCAATCTGAAATGAAAAAGGAAATTGATTAAAATTTAACCAATAATATTTTAAAGTGTAAAATCTTATATTGACTGCCCCAGCACAAAGGAAGAAATTGTACCATGTGTTGAAATTCAAGTAGAATTTAAAACCATCATAAATCACTTTAATTTGACAATTAAAGGAATTGTAATGAACAATATTGAGCAACACTGTATACGTTGGCATGTCTCTCTTAAATTTACTGCGTGGCCTAAGGAATAGATGACCAAACAATTCTGTTGTGGATAAGACGGCTTGGAGATGAAAATGTAAAAACCGTCTCCACTCTTCGAAAGAGTGGCGACTCATTGGTTGCAATAGTCCTACTTTTCTAGAACAATATTATCCTTTATATTAAAACACAGTTCTAAAAGCTATTGGCGATCGACAAGTGAAGACTTTAATATTTTCGGCAAGGTGTTCCCACTGATAAATTTGGGAATTCAGAATCTCTGAAGTAGCCTTCGAAAGCTCTAAATCTCTAAGAAAATGATTCAACTCACTTTAAGTTACCGCGTGTGTGGATGGCGTAGTGTTAAATATGTAAAATGGATTCTCAAGGGGTCATTGTCATTTAAAGGTACCCTAAATTATATTTCGCTTGTATTTTGAAGACGATGTCTCTGAAAAGCCAAGAGAGAAAACGAGATTATAAGATTAATCCAATATTCGTAACTAGGAGTACAATATATCAAAATCTTTTTATATCATGACCGAAACAATATGGCTGTTGACCAGTGTAATTGTTCAAATAGACAACAGAAACTGAAAGGAAAATTTGCAAATCAACAACATATCAGCAACAAACTGAGCAATTTGACTTCACCTGGAAGACAGCGAAATAACGAATAAAAGAATGATAATTATTCTAAATTAATGTTCTATGTAGTAGTTTGTCTTTACGTTTAATACCACAAACATATTTTGACAATCGCATATACTAAATACCATAATCACAAGACTAACACATAATTCGAAATCAATCCTAGTTCCAAACAATTACCGCCATTTGGGTACATCTAAAACGAATTATGAAGAGTTAATACAACAATGAGAAACTATCACGAATAGGAAAAACGTACAATATATCATACTTTTATTAATAAAATACAATTACAGTACGCTTGTATAGGTTGCATTGTTATGTCATCGTCCTTTATTTTTCGCCAATTTCTCACTCTTAACAATGGTAACGACTTTCCCATTTTTTGTTTTATTTATCTATCTTTGGAATTTCTCATTTGAGGTAGCCTACAATAAGAACATTACTTTTGCTATCTACTTATTCAATTCACGTCGTTGGATTGTTATTCAGTGAGAAGAAAACAGTGGAGTCACGCTCATTAAGATCGAGTAATAAACTACGAAAATGCTGATACATCAATATTTTAGCACGATTTCTTTCTCCACGGACCTGGCGTCGTGGATTGAATTTCTTTGTTTATGCTGCAGGTTCCTCCAGAATTCACTTACGCTACTCGTTCTCCCGAGCACCTGCCGGCGCGGCAGTTGTTTGCGATTGGCAGAGCGTGCGCGTTGCGGTGAGGTTGGGGATGCGGTTGCTCGGGTAGTGTCGGCACTCCGAAGGTGATGGTGAAGTTGGAGTGAAGAGTAAATGGAGGGGGAGATTAAGGCGGGGCTGAGAATGGAGAGGAGATGGGGTGGTGGAGATAGAGCGGATGAAGATGGATGGGCAGGAGGCGGAAAAGGTGGTGGCTGTGAACCGACGGTGATATGGTGGGAACCAAAGGGGCTGTGGTTTGGCGTGAGGAAGCGGTGGGTTTGTAGGTGCTGGCGGTGCGGTGACGGAAGCAGAGACAGGCAGAGGCGGAGACGGAGTCAGCGGCAGAGGGAGTGGTGCCGGTGGGGGCGGCTGTTGGGGTAGTGGGATCAAGTGTGATGGACTGAGGTGGTGATTGCGAATGTGGGGAGTGGGGAGGTAGGGAGGGTGAGTGGAGGAGGAGGTAGAGGTAGAGGAAGAGGTAGAAGCAGATGTACAGCTTAAGGTAGAGATGGAAAAAAGAGGTAGAGGAAGAGGTAGAGAAAGAGGTAGAGAAAGAGGTAGAGATAGATGTAGAGATAGATATAGAGATAGAGGTAGAGATAGAGGTAGAGATGTAGAGGTAGAGATAGAGGTAGAGATAGAGGTAGAGATAGAGGTAGAGAGAGAGATTGAGAAAAAGAGATGGAGATGGAGGCAGAGCTACAGGTGGAGGTGGAAGAGGAGATGGCGGCAGCGGGGCTAATGGCGCTAGAAATGGCGGCGGCGGAGCGAATGGGATGAAATGGCGGCGGCGGGCAGGGCGGAAAGCGCGGCGTTAAGTGCCTCCGTCACGGAGCGCGTCGGTCGCCGGGGCTGCAATCAGCAGGGAGGCTCCCGGGGGGCGGAGGGGCCGCTCCAAACCAACAGCTCCCGGCGCCCGCGGAGCGTTGGCTGAGCGTTCGCCGAGGCACGCCCGGGCGCGAGGGCGGGCCCGCTTGTGGCAGCCCCCACGGCGGCGGATGCGGTGCAGCTAGTTATTTATTTTGCTTAATGCACGGGTGTGATGTGTGGGTCGACGCGTAGAAGACAGTGTTCCGCAACCCGACCCCATCAATCGAAGTCATCTGCACTAGACGCGAGCGACGGGGAAAATGTCGGTGGCGGGAGGTGGTGAAACAAGGATATGATGAAGGGAGAATATAGTCGTGGAAATAAAGCAAAGGGAACGGAATAACTACGTCGTCTGCATAGACTTGACACGTCAAAGACAAATACCGGGAGAGGTAGCATCAACTGATGTCACTGCAGCGCCTCTCACCGGGAGGTCCTAGGTTCGAGTCCTGACGGCAGCACGATTTTCGACACTAGCTTTTCAGCTAGGTCGAATTCAGTCCGGTTGCTCTGATTGGTAGTTTTCCGTGGTTTCTCCGATCAACACCAGGCGAATGCCGGAGCAGTACCCTACCAAATGGGCCACGGACCGCGCGCGATCTTTCCTTCCTCTTCCTTGTCCTATCCTCTCCCCTTACACACACACTTACACTAACATGCACTACACTACCACATATTCCGGGAGTCCGGTCGGGAGCTTAGAGCTTGTCTCGGCTGGGGCGGTGCCCCGCTGGTTGGAGAGTCTTGGTTAGGAGGAAACCCCACTAGCCGAGGTAGGTCGGCGCCGGATTCAGCCACCCAGCGGGGAAGATCACCGCCATCTCCCGAGAAAAAAACATGCACTACACTAACGGGGCTAATTAGTTGACGCGATCGGAAACACGAAAAAATCAAAGACAAATCCTGCACCCACAGGTATTGATTTAGTATATATTACACGTGAGTTGAGCTCATATAGTAGTTTGAATGGTCTGAACATTGTTGTTGAACACGTAATGTCTTGTTCAGTAGGCACGAACATTCAGTTGGTTGAGAAGTTCTTGAGGTAATACTCTTTCTTACGTTGCAAATAATGTTTTATAAAGTGGAGGCATTCACAATAAGTGCGATAATTGATAGGAAAAGCACTGAGTGTTAGGTGATGGGTGTGCAAGATAGGTGAAGAAGGGAAGATTTTTTTAGATACCCAGAACCCGTTGTAAAAGCAACAAATGATGGGTGATGTAAATGAAAGTTGAGAATCCTACGCTCTGAAGTATTACAGGTTAAAATCAACACAAAATGATAGATAATTGGAGTAGATTGTACCGTAACAATGACAAACATAATAGATACCAAGGCATGTGAATGCCTTTAGAGATTATATTTAATGTTAGATAATGCTAGTCACTATAATGCATGATACACATCCTGATAACCACACTGTAACTGCAGCTGTTATAAATACAGTATACGAGTATAATACATTCTGGCTAAGCAGTGGTTCTAATTTACAATATTCAAGAACGTTCATCTCTTTACCAATTCAACAAGTTCAGGTTTTCTGTCTAACGGAATTTGAGACGGAAATGAATATTAATGAGCAAATTTAAATAATTTTCTGTGAAAATAATATGAATGAAATGTTACGTACCTTGACTCGTAATTACAAATGACATAAAAAAAGAGTTTTAGTCATATTTCGTTACATTTATAAAGACTTATCAGACTCAAGTGACACTGGAGTCTGAGAACGAGAAACCTGACTTCAAAAACATTAGTTTGACGTCTTAGATTGGTTGCTTTGGTTTTCGGAGTGCACAACATTCTTGGAGTATCATGTCACTGCTTTAGTAGAATAATCTTGGAGAAATGACCGATGAAATTAAATTCTCCAAGGATTATCTTCTAATCAGATACATTCGTTCGGTAGGGGAGGGGGCGATGCTTTTATAGGATAACCTGCCATTGTCGTGCAACACTTGATGGTAAACATGCGAACGGGGTTTCAGTTTTCAACAAATTCCCATCAATACAGTCCATGAGAGGGTAGACCAATGGGTACGTTTCTAAATCGTCGGTTTTAGATAAGAAAAAAATGGATATGTCTTCACTTTTGATTTCTGTCGGAGCTCCTTCCTAGTTTGCCAGACTCCCTTTGCCGCTGCTATTTACCGGCGCGTGAGGGCCCTAATACGGTCATCTGCGGTCATTCCCCTAGTGAGAAGCAGTGAAATGCTCCCCCAACGTCAGGCCGAAGTCACCTTTAGGGTTACTTCAGTCCTGGATCCGACAACTATGGCCGAGGAAGCTCGTAGGCTCATCTCGGTACTTAAGGAATACAGATGCTACATATCCCACTGAAAATGAATTCCAGGCTACGGACCGATCCCGAGGATGAAGGAATGGCGCCACCTATGTGTAACGCCACCAGTGCATGCCAGGATAGAAAAAATACCATTTGAAAATCAGTCACGGGGGTTGGCGAAGCCCATCATGCCACAACACATGGATAAACAACCATGCGTAAGTGGGCATTGAACCCCCGATCCCTCCGACAAAGATCGCCACTGCACGCCTGCCCATAACTCAATCCGCCCAGATCGACCATGTATTTGGCAGTTTGGGTCGATTGTCCGACTTTGCCGATTACCTACCGGCATCCCCCACGCCTGGGCCTAGTTCATTCGTACGCTTGGGGGTAAAACATGTGGTGAACATTTCCTAGTACCTTCACGTAACCAGCAAACTCTGCCTGTCTGAACTTTCTCTTTTCGTCACACAGCTACAGAAACAGACTATTTTAAAAATGGTACAACTCCATTTTTGTCCCGATCTGCAATAAAACGCAGGATCGCATAAATAATGAGCCACCCCAGGGCTCAGATCGACTGTCCCTGAATGCGCCTACCTCACTCTAGTCTTTTACCAAGAATTCACCACGGGCTGGGCACCTATGCGTCAGCTTCTATCTGCTCCCCCAGCCAATATACAAGTACGCCGAGGGCTGGTATCTGGGACCCATCAGAACGCAGTTCACCCTCTCGGTAACCGTTCCATTCAATACCTGGCCTGTGTAGCAACAATTTTGAGTTCGGTCGAACGGGGGCATTGCTGACCGTGCAGTGGCGCAGGCAGAACAAACAGCGCGAGCGGGGGGCGGGGCGGGGGGGGCGGGCCTGCCGTGGGGCGGCGCGGCACAGCGCGGATTCCTGCGGGCGGCGACCGCACCGGGGCGTGAGCAGCCGCGGCGGCCGCCGTAATGAGCGTCGATTGGAGAGCGGTCAAACCGTTTCCCGCGCCGGCAGCGGGCGGGGTGCGCGCGCACCGCTCGGAATGCAGCTGCCCCCGCTCCCCCCGCCCCACTCCCGCTAGTGCCCTCGCTCCCGCCCCCGCTGCATCCACGTATGCCGCTGTCGTGACCACTATATCCGCCTCCGTCTCACCTCCTTGAGCTCGCTACCTCCCCGATGCTACAACTACCTCCATATTGCCTTTACATTACTCGCTACGGCCTACCAGTTGGGGCGGCTTGTACCCAAATTGCACGTATGTACAACAAATAGGTAATCGTAAAATACTTATCATATGTTAGGAATATATATTTCCTATTTAATGCCATTCAATAATAATCAGGATATTGCAGTAACATCAGCATATGAAATAGTTTTGAATCCGAAGAGCACCCTCTCTTTCGTCTAGTTGCAAGATCGTCAGCGCACCCATGTGGTTTGTATGGACGTTACGAAGCACGAGAGGCTTGACAGGCCGCGAGTCCAAATCCGGGTCCACATCAATGCGAGGACTTATGGGTTTTAGTTATGCAACGACAGTTACGAGGGTTTCAGAGGGAACACCAGTTGTAGCTACACCGCATTCCAGTAGCTTTAAACGACGCTACCTTTACTTTGCAGTTACCTCCGTCTACCATGGACAGGTCCCAGCCTCCGCATTCGTCCTGCCTAGTTTAGCTCGTTAACTATGCTGTAGCTACACTGCATTCCAGTAGTTTTTAAACGTACGCTACCTTGTACTTTGCAGTTACCTCCGCACCTGTCTACCATGGACAGGTCTCCAGCCTCCGCATTCGTCCTGCCTAGTTTAGCTCGTTAACCGCTACCTTGTACTTTGCAGTTACCTCCGTACCTGTCTACCATGGACAGGTCCCCAGCCTCCGCATTCGTCCTGCCTAGTTTAGCTCGTTAACTATGTTGTAGCTACTCTGCATTCCAGTAGTTTTTAAACGTACGCTACCTTGTACTTTGCAGTTACCTCCGCACCTGTCTACCATGGACAGGTCTCCAGCCTCCGCATTCGTCCTGCCTAGTTTAGCTCGTTAACTATGCTGTAGCTACACTGCATTCCAGTAGTTTTTAAACGTACGCTACCTTGTACTTTGCAGTTACCTCCGCACCTGTCTACCATGGACAGGTCTCCAGCCTCCGCATTCGTCCTGCCTAGTTTAGCTCGTTAACTATGCTGTAGCTACACTGCATTCCAGTAGTTTTTAAACGTACGCTACCTTGTACTTTGCAGTTACCTCCGCACCTGTCTACCATGGACACCTACCTAGCCTTTGCATTCGTCCTGCCTAGTTGAGCTCGCTACCTATATTGTAGCTACATCCGCATTCTAGTAGCCTTCCAACGCTGCGACCTTGTATATTGCAGTTCACTCCGCTTCTGTCTCCCAAGGACATCTCTTCCACCCTTTCCCTCTTCCTCTGTCTATTTTAGTCTCGCTACATCCTCTGTCGATGATACTCCCTTTCCTCCCATGCATGCCACCACTGCCGCTACATCCTACGCCGCAAATGCAACCTATCTCTCGAGCCTGCAATTTTACTCCTATCTAGAGAACTTTGTCAGCGTATCCGTATCGCCTTCACACAACGTTACCTACTCAACAGGTACTTACTTGTAGGTCAGTATCATATTCGTTTTCAAACGTTTGCTGGATCCGACATCCCAATCTATATCTCCATTAAATTTCACTCCCTCCTGTGTCAGGTACACCGGCACCGGCTTGCGCTTGAGATACCGAGTATGCCGGGACCGTGGCTATACCTGCGTCGTAGCTTCACCCTCATTCGACTCGGAATAAAAATCTTACTGCACTCGACAGCTTAGACTAAAACCATCATGGCGTCACTTACATCAGCAGGCGTGGAAAGCCATCCCTCAATGTTCTTGCAACTTTGTTCTCACGCTATGTTCTTGACTGCGACCGATTTTCATTTGCCGAAAGTACTGTTTGACTCGATACTCTACCGCACGAGCCTGGAGTTTCAACGGCTACCCTGACATACATGGGGATGTTGAAGTCGGGGCCATATCAACAGAAACGTAAAAACTTGAAAACGCTGCAGAGCAACAAATCGGAGATTTACTCCCATGCGAAGCAGGAAGCGCACAGTAACTGACTCCCTTCAGAGCGAGAAAAATTCCAAATACTTGTGTCAATTGTACGTGAAGAGAAGGGAAAGAAAGTCATTTCTCTCGATATGGTTTTTCTCACGCCCAAAAGCCCTTCGATTTGGCCGGATAAACAGAGACACGAGCCTTCTAAACCCCAGGGTTCGGAGCGTTTGGCGAAGCCAGGTTGCCTGCCTCCTCTAGCCCGGGTCGAGGAGGCGGTGGCGGCGGCGGCGGCGGCGGCGGCGGCGGCGGCGGCGGCGGGGGCGGAGGTACTATGGCGGGAACTAGAGCCGGAAGAGAGGAGAAGAGAGGAACCTTCTCCTCCGGCACATATCGCGCATGTGCAAACCAAGGTTTTTTCTATGTTGTCGCGCTACACTTCCAATGTTGGAGATGCTTCCACCACCAGGGCAAGTATCTTGGCTTTCGCAAAGCCTACAGAGTCACATCCACATCTATAGCCTTACATCTCACCTTCTGCCCTACCTTATTCGAGGTAGCACCTACCTGCTCTTCTGGTGTCGGAACTTCATCCGCATTCAACTCAACATCAAACTCTTCTACCTCCATTGCAGCAGATTCTTCCTACGCAATGTCTACAGTCATAACCGCCACTACCGCCCTGCGCTTCACCTCCTGCCACACCTCATTCGTTGTAGCTGACGCTGCTTGTTTTCCGTAACACCTCCAAAGACACCGTCACCTTCAACACCATCCTCTCCGTAGTAATTTAACACCTACTGACTTAAACGTCAGCTGCATAAAGACTTATCCATAATGCCCTTTATCGTCAGCATTTTGTTTTCTTTCGAACGCTGCTGACAGTGCTATCGAGTCACCTACCACAACTTGGAGTCCTAGCTAGTCTTAGCTCTACCACAAATTCCTACGTCGCATCACCACTGCGGCATACGCCTTACTACGCATGATACTGCTACTGTTGCCTCATCTTATTTCACCTCCTCTTGCCACCTCTAGGTACCGTTACTGCTACGGGCACCACTTTTGCTTCCGTTTTTGTATCCGTCTATTTCCCGAGCAAAGGTATCGTACCTCTAGCAACTATTGCTAAGGTTACCATCTCTACCCTACTTTCACGTAAACAAATCGTGAACACATCATCACTAATCGCCGTAGTTTTACATGTCGCCTGCATGGTTAGTCCCGTTTCAAGGTGTTCTCTTCTCAGATGTGTGATTTTTTTTATATTTCACTTCTCTTCGTTCGTTCGTACATAATTTCAGTTAATGTTATAACACATCATTTCTTTAATTTGTAAGCTTGTTTTATGTAATCTTCTTTTGTTAATACAACATTGAATATCTTTGTTATTTTTAAACCAAAAATTACTCAATAAATAGAAATGATAGAATTAGTAATTCCAGCACCGAAAGCGGAGCGGTATCTGCGAACTAATATCCCACCGTTCTCATGTTTTTCCCTGTCTTGACAACAACGCCTCGGCCACTTAAACCCAAGTGTATGCATCATCTGTCCTATTACAGACACTCGCACTCCTATTTCCAACAGCAATTGTTTCTTATTCCTCACAATACATGCTCTCAATATATTAGCCAAGTTTGCCCATGTCAGATTTTAACATTGCTTCTTCTGTTGTAAGCCAAGCAATTGAGAATTAATTTTTAATAATAAAGTGAACATTAAGTGTTGAAATATGGCATCTTTTACAGTCAAAGAATACGCGTTGGTAGGTCAACGGATCAACAAGGGTTAATATTCCATGCTTGATGTCAGATCGTCATACAAATGGACACGGCCCCGGACACATGATGTGCAGAAAATATGAAAAAAAGAGGACGTTGGAGGGTCCTGGTCGTCAGAAAGGAGGCATGAATTCATTCTCTAGAAAGATTTCGTAGCGAGCACACGTTAGCGGTTAGTGAGGTGCGATCGAGATTATAGTAAGCCGGGAATTTGTTAAGTTGGAAGTTTCCGAGCTTCGCCTCGAGTAAATAGTGATATTAAAGTGTAATTGGGAATTTTGATTAATATAGTGGTGGAAATTGACATTAAATAGACACTATTTCGATGAGTGATACATCAGGGTAGCTTCGTTGATGGGAGAATTTTCCAATAATTACATGAATATAGTCAGTCGCGAGAAGGTGTTTCACATGAAACACAGATAGGGAAAGTCGCGACAACGTGTTGTCGGGACGATTTGTGGGAATATTAAATCTAATTATAATAATCGTTGAGGATATTCTGAACATTTTATTTAGGAAAGGACACGAAAATTGGTTCACCAAGGGTTCTGGGGACTTCATTCTGCCAGTCAGCTGAGAAGCCAACAATTAAGATTACGAACATAATTATGAACGTAAGCTGACGAACTATAATCAAACTCGGACGGTGTTTCAACATTTAAAGTGAAAAGAAATTCACGAAAATTAACAGAACTGCAATGAACAAATAATAAGAATAAATGTTAAATTGGTATTATTGAAAAGGGCTGATAATTCATAATAGTTGCCATCAATCTCATAATTGACTCCAATTAATATAACTTCCAGGAATCGTGGTTTTGTATAGAATCACACGTCCACATGCAACAGCTAAGGAGTGTATGTTGTATGTCGAACTCATGCTTAAAATTGAAAAGTAAAATTTAATATTATCTATTTAAATCATTTGAACTTTCATAAATATATCTCATTATTTTCATCTAGAAATTATTTACCCCGTCGCTGCTGTTCGAATTAATGAGTGAATAAAACGGTATTTCCACATTTGCTTTCAGTCTCCGAAGGTGGATTTCCTCACACGCGAAATATTCTTTTTCTTCTCATGGTTATAATATGGGGGTATAATTATGTTAATGGGTGTAGAAATGCGTGAAACATTGCTAACATATAATAGGGAAACAGGTTTCCAAATTTAATTATGATAAAGGGACCATAAATCCCCTTTTTATAGACAATAACGGAAGAGCAAGTTCGACAATCAACCCTTTCCATGAACATATGACATTAACATCCAACTTTCATATTTTTATATGATTTAGACATCACCGAAGGACACGCAGAGAGAATACGGTCGATCAAACTGATAAAGTCAGGAATAATTAAATCAGTGCGCGAAGAATGATTACAATCAGTTAGTGAAGGGTTATAATTAACGTAACAGGATGCAGTGTGAAAGCCGCTGTTAGAACGAACAGGTTACATCTGGATACTTCATATATGCTAATACGTATTATGGGTGTCCACCATTACTCTAAGGTCTATTAACATTTCTTCAGTGACTAATTTTGGGCGTGACTCGTCTCTTAAATGCCAGATATAAATTAGTATGTTATTGTCAATTTACTAAAGACTCAGGTTATGGGATTGCAAATACGACGCAGAACTAGATGGTGTAACTTGACTGAACTGATATATGGATTGAATTGGTTGATTGATTCGTTTCCCGACGCGTCAACTGCCAAGGTATCACTCCTATAAGTGGAGTATTTTCCGCGGGAAGTGCCGGTGATCTTCCCCCACTAGGAGAGCCTCGGCGCCGACGTATACGTCAGCTTACGGGATTTTCCCTAACCAGGAATCTCCCACCAGCAAGGCATTTCCCCAGTCGGGACAATATCTGAGCTCCCAACTGGTCTCCGACTTGTCCAGTAGTGTAGTGCATGCAAATGTGTGTGTAAGTAAGGGATAAGGATAGGAGAAGGAAGAGGAAGGAAAGATGGTGGGTGCATGGCTCGTTTGTTAGGGAACTACTTTGGCATTCGTCTGGAGTTGATCGAAGAAACCGCGAAAAACTACCTATCAGAGCAACCGGCCGCTAGAATTCTCCTTGAGACAACAGCTGAATTGGACCTACCTATCTAGCTAGTGTCGAAAATCCTGCCTCCGTCGCGGCCCCAACCTTAGGACCTTGCTGTGAGACGCACTGCTGTGACATCAACTTCTGAGCCATCTAAGCCGTTTTGTATTCGGCGATTACCAAGAAGTATGAGTAGTATGTATTGAGAAAAAAAAATTCAATAATTGTTTCTGTGAATGTAATGACTTGCATGTACTTCCGTGAGTGCGAAACCTCTCCCGTCTTACGCACCCTGCATTACCTTGAATTCCTTTTTCCAATCTCTCCCTGTTCGCTTCATCATCCCAACTCGCCCTACTCTGCCACCCAGCTCTACCTCTCGCCAGAACACTCCGCCGCGCATCGCTCTGTCCACCGCATCACGCTCAGTCCTTTTGCAACTGTTCTGTAGCCCAACCCGCTCCCCACCCCATACAGCTCCGATACCATGCTGTCCAGCGCCGCAAGGCAAGTCCAGCTGCGCCAGACTATTGCTAATTTCTGGTATTGTACGTTTCGCACCGTCCTGTTTTGCTCCTGTCCCGGTACGGCGCAATCCTCTAGTCCCCCTTCTCCTACCCTCCCGGTTGCCGCGCCGACAACGAAACCCAAGCGCCGCAGCAGCGCCGGCCGCCCCACGCGGTTTCCATGTTCTGTCAATCGAGTTTAATAAACCCGGCGAGGGGCCCGCCGCGCCGCGCGGTCACGCTTATCTGATTGCGCCGACAGGCCCATAAACAAGCCCAGCGCGGAACGGCACCCGCCCACACCCGCGCCCTCGACCGCCCACGCCCTTGCGCACGATCCCGCGCTCGCCTTCCCTCCTGTCCCCGTGCCCGTTTCCGCCCCCGCGTCCGTTCCCATCCGCGCTTCCGCGTCCACCTCCGCGCGTGCCCCGCCCTGTCCCGCCTCGGACCCCGCGCCACATATCGGTGGCGGGGTTACGAGGTGGTGGTGGCGGGGCGGCGGGGGTTGCGTGGGCGGAGGGGCGGCGGGGAAGCAGGGCGGCGGGGCGGCCAGGGAAGCAGAGGCAGCGGGGGTGTCGGGAAGCGTGGGATGGCGGGGGCGGGGCGGTGGCGCGGCGGGGCGACGGGTGCGGCGGGTGTGAGGGCAGAGGGTGGCAAGGGTGGCGAGGACGGGGGCGGCGGGGGAGGCGTGGACTGGGTGGGGGCGGGAGGCGAGGGCGGAGTCGTTGGGGAGACGGATGTGGCGGGAGCGGCGGCGGGGGCGGCGGCGTGCCGACGAAGTGTCGTGGCGGGTGGAGGGGAGGCGGCTGCCGGAAGCGAGGCGTCGACGCCAGTCACCCGGCGAGTGCGCGCCGCGGGTGATGGATTCGCCGGCTGAGCGGCGCGCGGCGCACCTGTCGCCGACAGGCTGCGTTGCGGGCTTATGGCCGTCCGCCTATCTGCGCGGATCTGCTACTCGAGGGACGATGATCAAGCGGTCGTTCATCCGCAGAGACGTTGCTCGTGGAGTTGTGTTTCCTCTCTAAGGGATACGAGATCCGATCCGATAACATTTGAAACTTGTATAATGCAATGATGAGGGGGAAAGGCCTTTGATATGAAAGTACTCTATATCTCAAAATATTGTGAATTTAGTTTAGTGTATATTAAATTCTGGGTTATGTTCTAAATAGCGACCAACTTTCTTAAAATAGATTGTCCCAACTCAAATTATATTTCTATAACTGATTAACCGGACTTGCCTGGACATTTATTCTCCCAGCCGCCTCAAATTCTTTGTCCGTCTTCCCCTCATTCGGTATCTATCCTGACCTTCCTTGCCTTTTATTATCCTCTACACTATTCCACTTGGTCGGCCCATTTTGCGTCACCTTCTTCCTTCGACTCTGGTGTCTCTCCTCTAAGTTCAAGTCCCGACGATTGCAAGATTTTTGACACTAGCTAGACACTCGGGTCGAATTCAGCCGCTGTCCTGAGAATAACCGTAGCGGCCGGCTGCTCCGATCGATGGTTTTCCGTGACTGGTACGATCGACACCAGGCTAATGTTGGGGCAAAACCCCAATAAACAGGTCACGGAACAAGCACAATTTTTCTTTTCCTTGTTCCATCCTCACCCGTGCACTACACTAACAAAGATATCGGGAGACCTCAGCTACACTTCCCGTAATAAAAATATGCATTACACTTATGGGACTAATGAATTTAGAAGTTGATGTGCCCGGAATCACTACTCAAATTAATCAACCCTCCTTCCACTCCACCAGCTTCTCCTTTCGCTTCGTTCGCTCTTCTCGCTGCTTCAACTCATTCTGCCCCGCCCACTCCTTGCTCTCCTTCCTCCCCACTCGCTCCATCTCACCCGTTCCGCTTCGCATCACCTGGCTCGTCCGTCATTGTCGATCAGGTGCACAGGGGTGGTATTTATCTAAATCACTTAAAAACACACATTTTGAGTGGTGTAGTGGCTGTTCAAAATGGACATCAACTACGCAACAGCGTGAACAACAACTACGCTGTTTATTCGTGGCGACTCAAAACCTATTCATTTAAAATTTGGGAACAACCATTGTAATGATTCTAAATATTTTTGCACATATAAAATATCACATTCTATTTTACCGTGGCGCATCCACTGGGTACTTTTGTATTGGAGTTTTTTATTTGTGCTATTCTAGTCGTTATGCCGTTATGCGGTAAAGTCAGTATTCGCAGTACTTAACCACTCTAAGTGACTTTAACACACACACACACAATTAAGAGTTTTCTAAGATTCATTGTAAGATTCTTTCTAGAAGGATTCGGTTAAAAATGGTGTCAAATTAATTTGTTGAGAGGAATCGAATGAGATATTGATCTTAAACACCCTAAAAATCAATTTAGATATGAAAAACTCCAAATACGTTTTTTGATAATTTTCTGAACATGTTCTTGAACTCGCAAAAATGATCAGTTCCCCTCAAGTACACCGTGTCGTTTTGAATGACAATTCGTTTGTCCCAAAAATTGTGAACCGGAATCGTTTAACCTTGATTGACAGGCGGACAGACAGACAGACGTTCGTTCGGTCGGTCGGTCGGTCGGACCGACATATCTAGGGACACGATTACTGTATCAGGTTGTACTTACATTTGCTTTTGCATGAGGTTATTCAGATTTCTCAACACCATTTACTTCGTCATGTTTCGTTTGGTACGGTTTCTTGAACTCTTCACTCGACTGTGCCTAGCTTCGCGTTGTTGGGAATCGGTGAGAGAGGGAGCTTGCCACTTCTTGTGATTTGTTTGCATTCTCCGGAAAGGCTGAAATACTTAGGTAAATGGATCAGCTGCTAGGGCACATACATTCTCTGTCGCAGCCGACGCATCTGTCTGCTTAGTGTGAGAGACCGCCTGAACAGTCGGCTCCCGCGCTGCCTGGCCGCACGGTGGGGGAAAACGCGCGAAACTGGCCAAAAGTCACAATGCAGTTGAATCGGTTACTCCGAAGAGGCCAAATATCCATCAATTCTTCGGCGTGTGCACGTGTTTGAGAAACACCACTATCTCCAGAGAAGTAGCCTCGAAGTAAACAGAAAACCACACCTACTTAGGTTACACTTAAGAAGTGTGGATGTGTGACGTGTAAGAAAGTTCAAAGAGTATTTTGAATCTACTTATTTCTGCAAATATGATGAAACGTCTTTGAAATAACATTCAATTGAATCAAACCCCAGCAGTTCTCAAAAGTACAGATCCAACGGAATATCTGCTAAAACATCGAACTAATGGCGGACCTCTACAAGACAGTAATGAATTGACATAAATAATATATTTCAAGATCTGCATAATGAGTATATTTGTGTATTCTACAATATGTAAAGTTAATATTTCGATGAAATGATATTTGTTCGACACTGACGTAGCGCCATATAAATCAGAAAAATATAAATGATATTGAAACGAATGCGACACTTCTGCTGCTGCTGGTGGTCTTCCGGGAGATGCCACATCCTAGAGTTGTCTCAAGGCATTTCGCCCTGAGGAAGGTGCAGCATGAAGACCGCAATGTCCGTAACTGTGCCTAGGACGCGGCATCTCTCGAACAGCCAAAAACATTTATTTAAATGAATCTTAAAAACACAGAAGTGCGCATGAATAACTTGTAGATAAACAGAACAAATAATCACGGAATACGGTAGTGCATCACGTAAAACTAAAAATATAAAAGTGAAATCTGCATTAAGAGACGTCATGAGGAGAAGTACATTAGTGAACAAAACTTCCGCGCGAACAACACTTTCAGAATTAATCAAGGAAACAACATTCTTCGTTGAATGCTGGTTAGTTCGAAAAAACTAGTTTTATTGGTTGTCGTTTCCAGCAATTAAAATTTACTCATCATTCACGGGTTCAAATTCTTAATGTATTGGAGAACATTCACACGTTTATCAGAATCAAGAAATCATAATACATTACACTATTTTTGGATTAGTTTTATATATTATTTGTTTGTAAAATCGGGTAATGATGAAGTAGTATAAAAATAATACTACAGAAATTTGACACAAGACATATTGGCGCACGCGAACACAACGCAATATCAAAACACTGCGAGATTTTTATGCTTGATATTCTCGTATAATGGGAAAATGGTCAACTTTAATGGAAACTACTCCGAAATATTAATTTGAAAAGCAACTCAGAATGTATATAGCTATTAAAAACTACATATTTATAGTTTGTTTTGCCGCTATAAAAAATGTATTTGAAAATCAGCCGTTCGCCTCGAATCCTCCTTGATCTTGTTATTCTTCTTCTCGGCCATCTCTCCTTCAGATTGTCTTCTTTATCATTGTCCTGCTCATTCTCGATATCTCTTTCTTTGCGTCGTCTCCTTCTTATCCCCGTCAATTTTCTTCTCCTCCACATCCCTTCTCTTGCTCGCTCCCACGACAATGTCTTTTAAGACGACAGTCAAAGGAATGAGTTTAAATAGAAACACCCTTGTGACCATATTTCTATATAGTTAAAGCGACTTTTGGCCAGCTTCACTGGTCTTTTCGCCAGCGTGCACCGAGGCTGACGTCTTGCTCACCTTGTTCCGGGTGACTAGCCGCTCGCACGCCGCCCTGCGCTTCCTGCTGCCGGCCGCGCAGGGCTCGCGCAGCCTCTTAACATTCCTGGCGCGGCGCGGTTTGAGCGGCGCTGTCGCGACCCCAGGCAACGAGACGAGCGAGCGCGCGGCGGCGCCGGGGTGCGACCCCGCGGCCGCTGGACCGTGCAGGGGGGCGGCCGTTGCTCGCGCGCCCTGGGAACGCGCCCCGCCGCCTGCGCCCGAGCGCATAAAGCCATTCTCTTCCTCTTCCTCCTCCTTCTTCCTTCTGTTCCCTCTCCTCTTCTTCCTTCTTCTCCTTGTCCTCCCCTTCCTCCACCTCTTCCCCCACTTTCTCATCGTCCCTTTCCTCCTCCTTCTCGTCCTTCTCACCCGCCTTCTTTTCCTTCTCCTTGTCCTACCCATTCTCCTCCTCCTCTTCTTCCTTTTTTCTCTTACCTTCTTTTCCTCCTCTTTCTCCTCGTCCTCCTCCTCCTCCTCCTTCTTGAACTTTTACTTCCCCTTCGGCCTATGGTTTTTTCTTAATCATATTATTCCTCCAGCTCTTCTGTGATCTTATAAGATTTTAGCTGTCCATCAGACATGTTACATAATGTGGTCAAAAGCATTCATTTTTGTTAATCTTTCTACGCCCTTCTATTGCTCTGAGAGTTTGAAAAGAAATAAAAACGAAAACCTATAATCCGAAGAAGTGTAAATCTTTTGAATTGAATGTCATCTGGTATGCCTTACTACATGTAGCTGTTTATGATAGAGCTATTTCAGATCAAATTGGGAACATTTGCAATGCATTTATTGACAGTTAAAGAAATTTGTTTGCATTTAAAGTGGCACACTAAAGAAAAATTGTTTTCGAAGAGAAAAATTACATTAGTTTGCAATAAATATGTTAAAGAACGTTTGCATGAAATTACAGAAAATGCAGTGTTGCAAAAAGGACAATGTAAAGAAACTAAAAGTTGATTTTCTGATTTTGTCGATTTTTTTCGCGCTATTCCGACTTTTTAACCCTGAAATGTAGAATAATTTAAATTTTAATAGTTAACACACTTATTTAATTTCTATTACTTGAAATTCTTTATGAGTTTGTTAGGAGCGCTTGTGATATTGCTACAACACCACCTGCATGTCGAGGAAGATTGCAAAAAGAAGACAAGGAGCCTGAACTGACGACTTCCAAAAGAATGTAACGACTGCACTCCCACATTTTTTAAAAAGAGTTATTGTGTGCTTGCTGCTGGTTATTCCGGGAAGTTCATGTGAACCATCTGTGATCAGAGAGCGCACTTCTTTGCAATTAGTGACGATCGAATTTCAGTGAAAATTAGTGTAATATTTTCATATTAATGAACAAACTTGAGCTAACACAAATTCTCCATTGACTCACATTCAGAAGCTATCCTGCCACCTTAACTAATGGGAGACAGAGAAAACAAGTAGGGGTATGCCAGTACACACACTCTGGCATTGTTTCTAATTTTGCAATTTTGGGAAATTTAGAAAGTTCAACGAAATTGGGACATGCGCCATTCTTTTAACCACCCCTTCTTCTTTTATCTGGGGAAAAAGTTGAAGAAAAAAATTTGAGTGGTTTTTGAGAGAATTTGATATTTTTTGAATTGACTATATTTCGCCCCAAATTACGCAAAAACTAGGCATATATTCGAAAAATTGAACACAAAATTATTTTAAGATCCGTTATTAAGGAGCAGATTTCATTA
This sequence comes from Teleogryllus oceanicus, assembly GCA_964035755.1. Classification (NCBI taxonomy): domain Eukaryota; kingdom Metazoa; phylum Arthropoda; class Insecta; order Orthoptera; family Gryllidae; genus Teleogryllus; species Teleogryllus oceanicus. The sequence goes on along the minus strand of CAXIVR010000005.1, from coordinate 128,137,993 downwards.
AGGAAAAAAATATCTTTAATTTTATAGTTGTAGTAAGACATCAAACAATTTGCACTTTTTTTTGCAAATTTCCAAACTCTGAGATTTCAATGAATATGAGATCTTCATCATTCACTCAAGCGTACTTTATGCTATTCGAAGTCAAAATCTGATTTTAAAAACTGTTGCCATTTTTGAGAAAAATTTGAAAATGTTTTGACGGATCGTGAAAAGTACCCTAAAAAAAATCCGCTTGAAACTAACAAGCCTCCAGCTCATTTGCATTGAAGGGGAATGTCAATTTGGAAGAAAATCGGCTGAGAGGTTTAGGCGCTACAACAGACGGGGCGGACGTTTGCCGTCAATCGATTTTTCGATATCATAGACCCACAAAACATATTCTGTCTTCCAGGTGTTAGAGGATTTTTTTCATATTTAGCAACAGGATTTATCCATTTTCCATTATCATGGTCCGGCAATCAAGTTTTTCTGTCGGCAATTGGCTGTTTTCTAGCGCAGCACCTCCTAACTTTCTCTTCTTACGAAGTACGTAAGGGTGAGAAAGTAAAAATATCATTGTCATAGTACCCGGGGATTATATGAATATTATTGTGAACTCCGCAAAAAGTTTTTAATAGGGATTTACTGCTAAGTTGCAGAAGAGAATAAAAAAGACACATGGCACTTAGAAAAACAAGTAGAAAGCAAACATCTTATAATCAGCAGCAATTGATTGATACGGTAGAAATTGCATCACGCCAACATTTCAAATCAATTTAATAAAATATTTAGAAATAATATTTTACCAAATCTATCTGTTAAAAAATTAATTACAAATAATAAAATTAAAATTAATATTGATAAGATTAACACTACATTTCATTTTCACTAATGCTCAAGAAGTCCAATGTACATACGATGTGATGCAACTCAGCAGCTCGTTCCACGATTGAGAGTCCACTATTTTTGTTGGAAGGTTGAGATTGTGAATTTGACGTGTTTCGTACTGACGGTTTGACAGCTGTAACGATAGAAGAAAAAAAAAGAGATTGACGTTGTCACCTTTGTTTTGTTCAGCTGAATAGTTGCTTTCGGCGGTGTATCAGCCATCGTTAGTTCTATTGAGTGTCAGGGCAAATAAAATTAATAAACCACATTTGACGCTACTAAATGTATAGGTCAGACAGCTGATTAAATATATCACACTTATATCTAAAAAAAAAAAAAAAAAAAAAAATAAATTTTTCGAGAATTACATTTAATTACTTGTGGACATTAATTTAGAAAAAGAAAATAGACTTAAAGGTTTTCTCTCCAAGCATATTACTAATTAAGATAAAAACGATATATTATGAATTCGTGCGAGGTGGGTAAAGAAATTATTTGAGATGAGCAATTGCGAGAAATGCTGTATAATGTCAACACCAGAGGCAAGGAATGATTAATCGCACCTTTTTAAATTTTTGGGGTTTTATAATATGTAAATCTTTAAGTGGGCCTATTACATGATTAAATTACATTTCTCTTTCAAGGCTCCGAACCTTTGTGTGCTCTTTGAGTCCAAGAACAGCAATCTACGTTTCCAGTTATTGGGCACCTTTCTCGAATTAGTTGCCGAAAGTTTCTATTTTTTCTTAATAGGCAAGAAATCAAATTAATTTTATAACAACGATTTTCTCTCTATGCATCACTCATGAAAATCAAATATCTTCTCTTAATAGAATACGCATAGGATAGATGACGGTTTTGACAATTCGTAAGGAATCATCAGCACAACACTCTAAGTGCGCTACTGCTAAACAAATTTCTCCCAGTCGGGCATTCAAAAGATTTGAGACAAAAAATAGACGTTTGAAGTTTACGACATAAAACATATTACTGCAGCTCACGTTATAATCACTCTTATCTCGGACGCGATGCATTCTAGGTTCTTGTAACGTTTTGTGTGGACAGGGAGGACCCGGAAGGACACATGTTTTGGGGGACAGATGAGTTCTGTGGGGACATACTTTTGGGAGGGACAGATGGGACACGTGAGGAAATGTGAGGAGGGTTAGAATTTTGTGTTTTTTTAAGCAGTATTATGCAATATGAGATATTTTTGAACTTTCTGTGACGAATTTGGAGATTTAGTTCTTTTCCATGCTGCCACTCCTTAATCCGAGATCATAAAAGCGCAGAAAATTAAAATCTATTTGAAATAACATTGAAGGAAAAGAATGAAATGATCTTTAACGAGAAAATTAAAAGTACTGTTTGTTTTAAAAGTATAAGGACTGTACAATTTAATCTCAGCACTTAGCATATCACAATGGTTACTCTCGCACAGTACCGGGGCTATAATCTGTAAGACAGTTCAGGGGCTAGCATTTCGATGTTGGCCTCTACTATGAAATTATTTTCAATTTTAAAACTAATTCAAAAAGTTCGGAGTTGCAGTACAGGTCCAGACCTATGTCGTCTTCACAGTTACCGGAGATGTTATTCCGAACAGTCACTTCCGCGGTACCTGTTCGCTATTGGCATTGGCGTGCGCATAGCCGGTGGAGCGTGCCGTGCTATGAATTCGACGACCATTGTTCGGCCTGGGAACCGAGGGGCCTCGACCATTTCTGCTCCCTATCCTATCCCACGCAACACCGTGACCACTCCATCTTCCTTCTCCTCCTTGTGCTCCTCCTCCTCGACGAGCGCGCCACCGTCGACGCCCTCGTTACCTCAAAGAAATTTCTCACACCGTCATTGTCATCGCTCCCGCCATCACCAGCGCGATCGCCCCCGACCCTGCCGCCCCGCCACAGACACCCTCACCTCAAAACCACCGCTTTGTCCTCGCCCCTACACACGTTGTGTCCCTGCTCCTGCCACCACGAACACCGCTATCAACACCGTCACAGTCTCTGCCACTGCCAACGCCACCGCTGCCGCAGATGCTGCCGCCGTCACCACACACCCACCACCACCACAATCCCCATCCCTCCCACCGGCGCCATTTCCACCACCACCGCCGTTCCAATCTCCGCCACTAACATCTGTAACACCAACTCTGCCTCCATCATTTCCTTACTGTTCCTTTTATATCATTTTAGCAACTGCAATATGTTCTGCACCTAAGCTGGAGTATTTCTGAGAGCTTTCTATTGTAAGATATCAAAACATTTAACAAAACAAATAATTGAAACAATAATAATTAATATTAAGGGAACATTATAACAATTGTCTTGGGGATGATATTTTTACATAAGATTCTTTCCGTTTCGTAAGATAAATTTTCATGAAATCGTACCGTATAGTGTTGAATAATATAAGAATGTTAATTTTTCATTTCAAAGTGTGTTCGGAAGTCATGTAATATGTACTCATATAAAACATGGTTAGCAGTTTCATCAGCTTGTTCACAATTCAGTATTATTTAGACAATATATTGCGTTGTCTAAATAATACCGAAGGAATGTAATTTGTAATAAAAATTACCACGGGCCATGTGAAGGTTTGTATTCCTAAGAGTAATGAAGTTTCTTAATAAGTCGACATGAAGAGAATAACATCTATTTTCCCCCTTTAACATAGCATTCCATCCTACTTGCCACGTTTGAATTAATAATTTCGTTTCGTAACACCGCCTTCTGTAGGCAAGTGCTTCCAACAATTTACATATTAGTTTGTTCTATACATGTATTTTTTCCTATGTTCTGTACTAACAGTTAATAAAATTATTGTAATTGAATTTGAAGTTCTGAATCAAAAGACATCAATCCACTGAGAACTTGCAGGCAATCTTAAAAGTTCTTTATGCTCTTGTTAGAGTGGAAAGAGCTTGAAAATATAATTTTTCATTTACATAATTATTTTACAATACAACCAAAGGAATTCCATAGCAAATAATTGCTAGAAAACTTCCTCTATAAAATTGAAGTCGAGATGGAAATATGTATTTGAAAATTTGATTTACTATATAAATATATATTTAAATATTTGAATGAATGTACTTCTTTTATTTGTTGCATTGAAATAATACTCGAGGAGGACAACGAATGTTAAAGTTAGATCTGCACCACTGTCTCCCACGCCACCTCAGCCTCTATAATCACCATTGCTACCCCTCCACCCCGACACCGACACCCCCGTCGCCCCCCTCCAACCGCCTCAAAACAACAACCACCCTCTTCGCCATCTCCAGATCCATCAACGACGGGGAAAATGAAAACCAACCGCCACTACGGCAAATTACGGAGGCTTCGATCAACATTCAATTGCTCTTATTCCAAACAAGACCCCCCTCCCCTCCCCCCGCGCGACCACACATCGCTGTATAAGGCGCGCGATTCAATTTCTTCGTGCTGATGGCGGCCGCGGTGATGGCGGTGGCGGCGGCGGGTGATGGCAGGGTAGCACCTTCACCCACCACGCCCCCTTCGGGTGAAGTGGTCAGGTCGGCCGTGAGTTTGATTTACGCCCTTAACGCGCAGAGTTTGCACCTGCCAGTTTGTGAGCGGCGGCCCTGCCCGCCGCGGATTCACGTGAGAGGACGAAATGTGGTGAAGGGGTTATTCGTGACCCCGAGTTAAACGTGACTCCGTTCTTTGCGGCGGGGGAAGTTGTGGTTTCAAAGATGACGCCCGTTGGGTGGTGATGTTTGGAAGTTCACGACCCAAAGATATTGTTTCTTGCGAGTTCACAGTCCACAAGGTGTGTGTGGAGGGGGTGGGAGAGATTCGGACAGGGGGGAAGGATTCGGGCGTCACTCTTTCGTCAAAACCTTTTTAATCTTTCTCATAGAGAGATTGTTCCTACTTTTAGGGCAAATATTTTCTGCAGATTGTTTTTCAAATAAATATTACATTCTGACGCCACAGTATCAATCTCGTGTTAATAGAATATCCATTCTATTGAACCAGCTGAACAACTACATTTTCAAATTACCTTTCAAATCTATCCTACTATAATGGTTTTTCGTCGGTCTGAACGTTTATTTATTTTAAAAAATTGTATAATCCTCGATAGATAAATATACATTATAATTGCAGAAAAGAGGTTAGTTACAGCGCGAAAAGCCATAAAATATCTAACAGAGAGAAACAGTCACAGGGTCATGAGTGAAATGGGCTCTCATTTAATAGATTTAAAGTAATTGCCTCTCGTTGAGGATATCTCTCAGCGCACGCACATCTACGTGCTTTCGTCTACAATCTTCCCGCAATGACGTCGTTCTGCTATTGACTCTGAGGCAATACTACTAAACCAGTAGTCATTTTCTTGTTTCTTGCCTTTAATGCGTTTATCTGTAAGGAATTCATATTTTTAAAGACTAGGTTTGAAGACGTAGAGATCAGAATTTTCTTGGCGTCTCCGATTTGCACGGGGTGACCTGTCGTGTCGTACGCGTGATGCTACATGAGCGTTGCGGTTACGCGGAAATGGTAACGAAATTGGCGACCATTGGTGTTTTCTCTTTGAGGGATGCCTCAGACGTGGTCAAAATGCATCAACTCACCGATAATGAAACTAGAGGTATTAGAGACGGCATAGATTTTCTTACACTAGTTTCGTTTGTGTTTTCCACAGTCGGGGGTTGCATTTTCGATTTAGCCACATACTTTCGTTTTGGCGTTCGTGTGCCATGCCACTGAGCCAATAAGCCTGCTGTCTTTATTATCTTAATTGTACATTTTTTCACACAATAGTTAATATTATTATTATTATTATTATTATTATTATTATTATTATACTTGAAGCTAAAATCATTTAATTATCGTGGACAAAATCTCTTTTCATTACGGTGCTTAAAATAGCTCACCATCTCTTTTACCTCATAAGTGCGAAAACCCAATCTATAAATAAACTTAACTTTTGAATTCGTACTCATTAATAAACAATTTTCTGAAAATTAAATATATTTTCAGAGAATGTTATAAAATATAATATTTACAGAATCGTGTTAATTAATATAATAGTTAGGTTTTTCATTCATGAAATATTTATATTGTGGTACTTGTGTTTTATTAAAAAATCCGTTCATGTTTTCCATTTTCCTCTATTTACGGTCGTAAATATATAAGTGACGCCAGACTTCCAGATTACTTTAAAGAGAAAAATCTCTTTTAAATGAGAAATTTTCTAGCAATATTTGGAAACGTTTTTGAGAAAATTCCATTTGATCGTTTCTGAAAACACGCATTTTAAATTCATTTACACTCGAATCCTTATATGATTTCAAAAAACTTCATGAAATATCAATTGAAGTATTTGAGCTAACGTTGTCTCAACCCCCTCCCCCTTTAGAGATGTAATTTATGGACTACCCCTTAGTAATATACATTGCCGATATTTCACACAAAATTATGCGTCTACTCACATTTTCAAAAAAAGTGCATAAAATTATTTAAAGATCTAATTTAAAGAAAAAAACACTGAGAAATAATTTCTCCACTTACTCAATGTACTTTTTATAGGTTTTACAACTATTCAAACTCTAGCAATTTTAGAAAAATAAGAAGGTTCAATAAAAATTAAACTTAAAGAGTTCTTATTTAAATACCTCAAGAGAGAGTCCAACGAACAGCGAAATTTGTGAATGGCAATGTAGTTGCAGCTGAATGAAATAGGCATTACAAACGATTGCGGGCTTTCACTTGTGCATACGGGAACATTATGTCCTGTAGACTCATAACACCGTCTCAGTAAGGACAAATTATGAAGCTCCTGACACGTATGTGACACGTACGTAGTCCATGCAAGTGTAAGTAAATGCGTGTGTGTGCGTAAGTGTGAGAGAGATGAAAGAATGAGGAAGGGAAGATAGCGCGCCCACCGTTGACGGGTTGTATGGGTACTGCCCTGGCGTGCGCCTAGAACTGATTTGAGGAACCACGGAAAACTACCGATCGCAGCAACCGGCCGCTATAACAGTGGCCATCCAGAGGCTGATTTCGTCCTCCGGCTCCTCTTTGTAGATAGTGTTAAAAAAAATTCGTCACTGTCGGGACTTGAACCCTAGGATCTATCAGTCAGAATTGCTGCTGAGGCAAAGATGTCACTGAGACATCTCATCCGATATTTATCATTGATCACAAGCCTATTTTCGAGTACACAGATATCCTCAACAGTTAAGACGTTCCGGTGTGGCGCCGCTTTTATCGAATCGATCTTCCCCCGACGGCGGAGAGGAGGATCACCATTGCGAGGCGGAAACGGAGAGGTCGGCGTTATGACTGTGGCAGTTGCGCAGTCAGAGGTTGGCGAGTGGCTATTGTGGTTGTAACGGCGAGTGCCTGTTACGACGTGGTGCGCATAAAGGCGGAGGAGATAAGTGCCATTGCTGGAACCAACTGGGAAGCTGGCGAGGGTGGCGTCAAGTGTATTCTGTCCCGTGTGTTTGCGGGAACTCGACCTGCGGTAGAGCCGTCGTGACGACTGGAGACAGTTTTCTTGTTGTTGTTGTAATGTTGTTATTATTGTAGTTGTTCTTCATTTACTTCTTCGTCTTCATCACTCTTCTCTTGATTTCAGATTTCGTTTGCAAACTTGGTCACTTTGAACATGTTCCACTTACAATTCAAAATTCAATAATTTATTGCTTATTTATCCTTTAAAATAGATTTTATTACATGGAGTTTTTGTTGTTTTTTCTCCTTTTTAAAAATTCAAAATTTATTGCTTGTTTATCCTTGAAAATAGATTTTATTACATGGGAGTTTTTGGTTTTTCTCCCTTTCAAAATTCAAAATTTAAGTAGTATTAGACTTAGTGTAGGGATCACAGAATTTTGAAAATGTGCACACAATTCACTTTTCCCCATAGCACGTCATACGCAGTTTTAACTGTTTTTGACGTAAAATAAATAATAAAAATCATAGTATGATTACTGCATCCTCAATCATAGTATGATTACTGCATCCTCGTCTTGTACTGTACTCGTTTAGTATTTTTATTATTATTGTTATTATTATTGTTATTTTATTGTTATTATTATTGGAATTATTGTTAATTAAACTGACACCGGGGCATATCCAACTGGAGTTCAAATAAATGTATGTATACATGATAACGAGCCAGAATTTTATATCACATAGGGCGATCGAATTGTGCACCACCTAGCCCAAGGAAAGGTGGCTATCCTACTTGACTTGAACCACGCGATTTGGTGGAAGTCAACACTCATCATTCTGCGAGATTGGAGATCGATGTATATACCGCAATATGTTCGCATCGTTCCATTTATTGTGTCATTGTTCATAAAATATTCTTTGTGTACCTTGTTACACATTTATCATTCTTTTGAACTCAGTTTATGGATTTATTAAACCTATACAATTTTTCAAACAAGAAAAATTCGGAAGAGGAAACTAATTTTAATATATTGATATAACTGCTGTTTGAGTTAGTGTTGAACATAATGGAGCTATTCACAACAATTGGTTAGGGAGTATGCCATAATTTTCATATATGTATGGGTAAATGGTTAAAGAAACACTTTCTTGGTTTGAAAAAGCAAATACATTAAATAAGTTAAAAGCGTAGAAATTGTGGAGGTTGTAATAAAGAATGACGCAATATCAGATGGTATCTGTAGCTACTTTGCAATCTAAAACAACTGAGGCCTTAAAATTGTCCAATGAAAATTAATACATCATTAAACACATTGAATGTGTTTATGCGGTTCCTGCGTGATACTTTCGTACAGTAACATTCTCCTATTGATTCAGTGGTGAGGTGTAGTTGATATTTACATAATTGGAATGATTGAAGGCGTTGTCAATCACAACGCCTTCAATCATTCAACATTCTCCTACCTATACATTATGCATCATTAAGTTTTTACCCACTTCGTTCGTTATAAAGTGTCTGCAGAAAGTAGCATCTTGAATAGTATTCAGTAAAATCAATTTATGTACGTTTCGTGTAGTTACTTGTGTATTCGAGATCAGTAAACAAAATACACATTGAGATAAAAATCATTACAAAAATAAAACAAAATTTGAATGATTATTTTGTGTTTCAGTTCAATAGTCCCATAAGTATAGTGCATGTTATATTCCAGAATGTAGCGGTCTTTCTCTCCCGCTCTAACGTGAGATCCGGCATCAACCTATAGGTCAGCTTATGGGGATCTTCCCCCAGGTTACACCATTATCTTGAATGTAACATCACCAGGTCAAGTGGCGGCATGTATAATTTGCAGATGGTTACATTTTATGATTCATAACATGTCCGTCTAACCCCTAACCCCTTCTGCAGATTGAACCACAAAGTAAATATGTATTAATAAAAACTACGAATGTATTATCAGTGGAAATGAAATAAACTCTGCAGTTACAAGATCAAGATAGCCACAGCAACATCAACAATAATAATAGCACTATTTTTATATGGTGACTTGTATACCCGCACTGGTCACAAGGTGGTTTGCAAATTCACAAACAAACCTCGATCACAGCCGAGCGCGCCTACGAAGCTTACAAAACCTGGAAGATTCGCCCACATGAAATTTAAATGGAAATTTGATCTCAATTCAGTTTGTCGGCACGACAACAAACCTCACAGGCATGAACGAACTTTAAACGAATTTCTGCTCAAAAAACTGAAATGGTATGAAGAAACAATAATTCGCAATTGTTCATGTAATATAAAGAGTTAATTTGAAAATTAAAGAAAGGAATAAAAGAACTTGTTGCACAATCCTGCAACAAAGCCTAAAACCAACACTAAAGATCACATTTTCCCATAAACTACAAACAGTATAGAAACAATATTCCAGAGAATGTTTCGATCTTCTGAAACTCAGTAGTTCACAGTGAGTCAAGGCTTTTTTTGTCATGTTCTGGAAAGTTACAGGACGTAAGGGAATGCAGAGAGAAATAAAACTCGCTTAAGTGGCGAACATCATCTTGGTTTCCCGATCAGCCTCGAAATCCCCCAAAAAACATGAGGAAATAAAATAGTTCAAGTGAAAATTTCGATCCTCGGCATCTTCGACACCATGCACAGAAATGGTAGGAGCTATTTAAGAAACGATCTGTGGTTGTATGGTGGTGAAGATCATTCTTTTCGCCTCTTAGTCGCCAAAAATACAGTTTAAAAGTAGATACTAGGCTGTCCAGGAGACGCCGCGTTCGAGGCACTAGTGCCGACGTTTCAGCCGCCAATCTGCACTCTTCCTCAGGGTGAAAATTTTCTCTGGAATATTTTTTTCTTATAACGTATGTAGTTTGTGGGCATTTTGCCCTGAGGAAGGCCGCAGAATGCGACTGAAACGTCGGTACCTGCGCCGACGTGGCGTCTTCTGGACAGCCTTCTTCTGACCCAGGCCGGGGATTCCTACGCACGCATTTCATAAGTGGTGCGACCTCAAGTTATATTAAATATTTGGTTAGCGTAAATAAACAATATAATCAATGAACTGTACAATTAACATTGAAAATCATTGTATTATGTTTTTAATTGGATATTTGAAAGTGATTTATATATCCTAAATATTCTGTGTTTGTTAGAGATGAGGAAGAAAATTGAAGGTTGTTGACTGGTTATCTTCATTCCGCTGCCCTGGAATTCGGCCATGGTATTGATTTTTATGAATAAAGAACTTGCATAAGTTATTCAATTAGAAGAAGTACTCAGAGCCATTATTGTGTTGAGGAAGTACTAAGAGCCAGCCTTGAGTTCATTAATTTATCGAAGAAAGATCTTCAAACTAGCAGTTGTCTTTGGGTAAGCCACCTGATACATTTAAGTGTATATGATCAAGAGAAAACTCTATCCTTTGAAACATTTTTAATAGTACCAACATGGAATAAAGTGCTAAAAAGGAGTAAATGTTGTTCCTCCTGACCCTACGTGGACGCTTTGGGCTGTCTTGGGGCTGTGGTGGGAGTGTTGAGAGCAGCTCGGCGCAGAGCGGCAGGGGCGGCGGGGGCGGCGAGGCTCGCGTGCGGGCGGGCCGTGGCCAGGCCTGCTGAGCGCGGGGCCGCGTGCTGTAAAGCAATACGGATGCTCGCGGGAGCGCGGCCCCACCGACCCGCCGCCGTATAACACCGCCGGCCATCCGCCGCCGCCGCCGCCCCGGCCAGCTGCTAGCGGTCGTGCGGTTTGGCGCGGGGGCAGCGCTCCCAACGACGAGACGCGGCGTCGCTCGCCGAGGAGCTCCGACGCTGCGGCTGACCTCTACGGAGCCTCAGCGGCGCCCTCCGGACGCGCGGGCAAAATATCGCGGCCTCGGAATGATAAGGTGCTTGACGACACTTTTGGCGAAAATATTCTCTTGTTCTGACACGTTGTTCTGACACGTTGTTCTGACACGTTGTTCTGACACGTTGTTCTGACACGTTGTTCTGACACGTTGTTCTGACACGTTGTTCTGACACGTTGTTCTGACACGTTGTTCTGACACGTTGCTCAGACACGTTGCTCAGACACGTTGCTCAGACACGTTGTTCTGACACGTTGTTCTAACACGTTGTTCTGACACGTTGTTCTGACACGTTGTTCTGACACGTTGTTCTGACACGTTGCTCAGACACGTTGTTCTGACACGTTGTTCTGACACGTTGTTCTGACACGTTGTTCTGACACGTTGATCTGACACGTTGTTATGGCACCTTGACTGGTGGATTCAAAATATCCTTAAAATACGAGTTGCAAAAAAAAATAAACTTACTCGAAAAAATGTTTATCAACATATGACAACACCATTGGATTGTCTTTTTACGCTCGTCGTGGTAGTATCAAAAATGTATTGTTCCATTTGAAGAAAACAAAGTTACCTCAATATTTCGTAAACCACAACTGATAAAATGAAAACGAATAAATACATCAATTAGCCCCATTCTTTCATGCACATTCGTAAAACTGCATTGCAATAACTCCAACCGTTCAAAAATTACAGCAGGTGCTAAAGTAAGGTGACTCATCCTGTATATACAATTAGAACATTAACGGTGTTCACTTAAAAAAACAAATTGAGCACAATTCCAAAACACAACCAAAATTTCATTTAAATGAAGGTACTGGGAGAAGAGTTTTATAGCTTGATAAATTTTTTAAAACCAAACACTACATTTTAATAACTTTTTTACAATTAATAGATTTAACGCATTTATGCCGTCATTTGTCCATGTTTGGTTACGCAATTTCAATCGATCCATGTAAAGAAGGTTTCGTCGTCTGGAGCGAGCAAGCGAGTGACTATGAGGATATTGTTAGCGAAGCCAAAATAGCCAGCTTATTAAGTTCGAAAAGAGAGTTTTTAAATACAAAGATAAGTGAGTGTGTATGTCCAGTAATCAGCTGACACAGTGCCCCATCACAATAATCATCAATTATAATTATATGTTTTGCCCGACGTTTTCAAGTAACGTTGGGCAACTGGATTTTCTGCTTCAGTCCACTATAATATACTTCTTTGGACTTCAACAAGTTCCTCTGTCAAGATTTCGAAGAAATCATTCTAAATTCTCTCATTTTTAATTGAAGTTTCAAAATATACTTGTACCATCTGCTATACTATTCCACGAATAAAGTACGTCCTTCTGGAATGTCCCATCTACAATTAAGGAAGAGATAAGTGCTTAGGAAATAAAAATTTCATGGCCAAGTTATCAAGAAATTGTGATAAAATTATGCAAAACAATCAAGATTTTCACAGATTTGTAACTGCATTTTATTAATGTATTAGTTACTCATGTCCTGTGTACTTTAGGCGACTTCAAATAAAAATAATTTAAAAATCTATATGCATGTCCAGATTTTGGCAAATATAAAAGTTATCAATTTACAGAAAAAAGTTCATCCCTGTGGTTACAGTGAACAGTGAACAATTCAGTCACACTCGTAGTGAACAATTGGCTTTTGCAGAGCCGCTCGCCGGATTTTTGTGTGGGGAGCGCTAAAGATACAGTCTCCATACGACATTCTTTCTGATAACGAAGTTTTCATTTATGCTTGCTGAATAGAAATGTATTCTTATTTCTTGACAAATAGATAATATTTATAATGTAAACAACTGATATGTTGAATGACTTTCGTTAGTACAGAAAATTAGTACAAGCTATATTTTAAAAAATTTTTATCATTGGCTTCTGGAGGACTGAAGCTCCATGAACCTCTCTCAACCACACCCTTCGGTGTGGCACTGCTGATCTTTTGATCCAAAATTTGTAAACTTCTTTCATTTCACTCGTATAGGAGAATATGTGCTGAACGACACGAATGAGGCTTTTGATTCTCCCTACACCACATTTGCAGTACTTTTCTGTTGTGTCTTTCCTTCATCTCTTGTTTTTTGGCGATGTAATCGGATGGGTTTGTATTTCAGATATTATCAGCTTTTGATTTTGCTACTATTAGCAATACTCAAAGACATAGCTTACCTACAGAATACTAATTAATCTCAAAAATAATAATGTTGGTAAAGAGGATGGCTTTTATTACTACTAGTATTGAACAATCAATCTGACAAAGTTATTTGGTAATTTCAAGAGAGAGAAATTTCAAGGGAGAGAAATTTCATGAGAAAAAATCAAAAACAAAATAAATAATAATAATAATAATAATAATAATAATAATAATAAATGGTTGATTGATCGATTTTTTCGTTTTTCTGAGCGCGTCATCAATGTTGGTTATTCGTCCCGTACGTGTAGTGCATGTTTTTCTCGGGAGATGGCGGTGATCTTCCCCTTCCTGGATGGTGAGATCCGGCGCCGACCTACCGTAGGCTACTGGGATTTCCCCCTAACCAGGACTCTCCCCCCAGCTGGGGCACCGCCTCAACCGGGACAAGCTCTAAGCTCCCGACCGGTCTCCCGGAATATATGATAGTGTAGTGCATGTTAGTGTAAGCGTGTGTCTAAGAGGGAGAGGTTAGGACAAGGAAGAGGAAGAGCAGATCGCCCGTGGTCCGTGGCCCGTTTCTTAGGGTACTGCTGCGGCATTCGCCTGGTGTTGATCGGAGAAACCACTACCGATCAGAGCAGCCGCCCACTAGAATTCTCCTCCAGATAGCGATTGAATTCGACCTAGCTGAAAGGCAAGTGTCGAAAATCCTACCGCAATAACAAATGGTGAAATGACATGAATTTGTAGTAGAGTAATTGGCTTTTGTGGACGGAGTCACGTGGTGAAGTAAATGCCAGTTCTGAATATCACGAAAGGATGAGTGAAACGCTTGGTCACGAGACGATATTGATACCTGTCGGGTATCTGGTAGCAAAAAACGCTGACATTTTCCACGAAGTTTTGCATGCATGATGATTTTAAGATAAATTGGCAAACAGTAACCGAAAATATTTTATCCTTTTTGGAATAAGTTTATATTTATTAAATATCATGACATCTTACTTGTGCATCTATTAAATGAGAAAATAATTATCAACGTCTCTGAAGATGAACCATTAAAAATGTGAAAGAAATATGTATAGCAATGTATTCGAATACAATGGCGTTTTGTCAAATGAACAAAACATTTAATTTTAGTTGCATCAATCTCCCCAAAATAGAATTTTGTACGTTACGGTCGTCTCAATTCAGCTGTTCTTTTAGAATATTTTTAATGATCGGATTCCTATGAAAGTGTGAACTGTAATTTTTGTGGAATGAATAAATGTTCTTTGATGTCCACGTCCTCTCTAATTTATATTTTGAAACCCATAAATGACTCGTAAACTTTTAAGCAATATTCCGTGTGATCTAACCGGGACCAGAAAATTGGAAAAATACGAAATATAGGAATCGTGTACATGGGAAAGCACTTCCCTCATCTGAAGAACCAATTCCGACGAATATGCCACACGAAAGAAAATAATGCTCTTTTGTTCAGAGAAAAACGATCGGCAAAGGTCCAAAGAAAACAGTCGCGCCTTTATCCAAGAAGATTTACTCGATTCTCCAGTCTTTTACAGGATCGTAAATTTCTTCCCGTGCCCTTGGACCTTCGGTTAATGATCCTCCTCTCACCTCGGTAGGTCACCCGCGTCGGAATGGGCGCCCGACAGTTTCATTTTGGACACTTGTGAGAAGCCCGCGAGTGGTACGATTGGGAATAAAACTGTTTTATAATCCTCACTTCCAGAGGCAGCGCTTGTCTGAACAGCACCCCGGTGCGGCGCGGGCTCCGACGGCGTCGCTGGCCGCGAGCCAGCAGCGAAGGAGCCACGACACTTCAGCATACACCAAGTCACGAAGGGTGTTCACTTCTCTTCGTACCCTCCGTGCAGAATGCACTGTGCTAGTAACAGTAAATTTAGGCAGCTCAAGATCATTTTCGAGTCGTGCTCACTGCTCACTGCTGTAACATATCAATTCGTCTGAACGTGACTATATGTGCAGTTAACTTCTCGCCAACTGCTGTAACCTCGCTTGAGAAATATTA
Source organism: Teleogryllus oceanicus (assembly GCA_964035755.1). Classification (NCBI taxonomy): domain Eukaryota; kingdom Metazoa; phylum Arthropoda; class Insecta; order Orthoptera; family Gryllidae; genus Teleogryllus; species Teleogryllus oceanicus. Next base: position 128,122,650 of record CAXIVR010000005.1, on the reverse strand, counting down.
ACTTTTCCTCAACACATAACTTATTTATTATAACACCCCTCGTCTTCCTTTCATATAGCAACACAACATTACTGAGACATACCAATGCTGTTGGAAACTTCAACATATTACGTACAATCCACTACTCATAGATCTGATAACTTAATCGTTTTTTTTTTTTAAAAAGTTTATAATAAATATATTTCAGAGGCTAAGATATTTACGATATTAAAATAAAATAAATAAAACGCGAAATCACTGTGGCTATGCTTAATTTGGGGTATATGGTTTATTAGTATTTAGATTAATTTTCAGATAATCATACATACATCATAATGTGAAAATTTTCTAAAGTTTGAGAGTGTTGTTTTGAGGTTATCCGTTAGTTGCTAACCGAGAATTTTCTGTAATAAAATTCATAATAAATAGTGTTATGAATTTTTTATTAAATATTGTATTAAATGACAATATTTCAAATTTAATTAGGTAATTTTAGTCTAAAAATTAAGACATTCATGAATAATAGTTTTTTACAACCAGTATCTAATGCTTTTTTATGTGTCAAGGCTGATCATCACGGTAGTACCAACATAAGAATTACATCGTTTCCTTTTCATACGTTGCGCAAGAATCTATTACCCTTTCTGGTGAAAAATTATGTACTTAAACAAACCGAAACCAACGGGACGTCTACAATTGTTCAGAATTTTACTCTATTCCTTCCTGAATGGACTTTACAAAACCACTCTTACATCTTCTTCATTTCATATGATCTTTGATGGCATCATAATGTGATCACATCCTCCACGTCAATGATTTTTATTCTAACATCAATTTCTCCAAATATATCCCACTATTTTATTGCTTTTCCATTTTATAGCTTCCGTCGTTTTAGCCATTCATCACATCTTACCACATTCGCCACCTCATATCAAACGCCAGATTTCCATATACACGACCAACGGTTCTCCCCATTCCCACCACAACAGCGGTTATTTTTCCTGGTCTTATCGCCGCAAGCTGGCACACAATCTCCGTTTGTTACATCATCAACGCCATACCTACCGCTCGGCGAACACGTCTACATCCTGCCGCGAGGTGCATTACATTCAGAGGAACAGACCGATACTCCTCCTAGTCCTCCTTCACCCCTAACGCCACCTCCGCCAAAGCTCCACCGGACGGTAGCTCATGCATCAACTGATGTCACTGCAGCGCCTCTGACCGGAAGGTCCTAGGTTCCCACTCCCCACGGCGGCTTTTGGGAGGTGCATTACATTCAGAGGAACAGACTTCTCCGTTCAACACCAGGCTTTTCAGCTAGGTCGAATTCAGTCGTTGCCTGGAGGAAAATCCTAGCGGCCGGCTGCTCTGATCGGTAGTTTTCCGTGGTTTCTCCGATCAACACCAGGTGAATGCCGGAGCAGTACCCTACCAAACGGGCCACGGACCGCGCGCGATCTGTCCTTCCCTTCCTTGTCCTATCCTCCCCCCTTAGACACACGCTTACACTAACATGCACCACACTACCATATATTCCGGGAGACCGGTCTGGAGCTTAGAGCTTGTCCCGGCTGGGGCGATGCCCCGCTGGTGGGAGAGTCCTGGTTGGAAACCCCACTAGCCGACGGTAAGTCGGTGCCGATCTCGCCATCCAGCGGGGGAAAGATCACCCCCATCTCCCGAGAAAAAACAAGCACTACTCTCACGGGACTAATGACCAAAGCAGTTGACGCGCCCGGAAACACGAAAAAAACAAACCAAACCAATCCGCCAAAGCTCTACTTCCGCCGCCCCAGCTGCACTGCCCATCACCACTACCACTTCCACCTCGTACTCCGCCTCCTTATCGCCTCACTTCTTTGGCTCTTGCAACCACGCAACGCCATCGCCGAGGTCACGGGGTCCCCACAATTTACCGGGCGATAAAAGTAAACAGGCGCTGCCCCGGGCGAGTGTCTCTCTAATGGATTTATCTGGCCGGTTTATCGAGTTATCTCTCGTCTTTACTTTATTACGGCGCAATTATAATAATTAGCCGGTCCGAACTGACGCGCGATCGTCTATCTCGCCATCTCCCATACCCGGCAGCTCTCGCGGTTTTTTCTCCTCGGCGCCGCCGCTGTGGTAGCTAATGTAATAAGTACAGTATATCTTTCGTCTTGTTTTACTTTCACGCCATTATCTTTCATTATGCAGCATTATACATTTCACATGTTGTCATTCTTTCACGTCACGCCGTTCCTTTTATTTCCATTGGCCGACACTTTTCTTTTAAGTCGCATTTTAATTTCGTCTGCCTGTAATTGTTCGCTCTGTGTTTCGCGTTGCTTGTTTTCTGGCCCGACCGCTAACGTACCTGGCGGACTTTTCTGTCACTTCTCTGGCGAACAGAGTAAGTGATCCCGGAGTTGTGATCGTGTGTTAGGAGAGGCGTAGACGCAATTTTTGGTGGGGTTCCTTTCTGTCAGATAAAGGGGCACCTTTTCATTCGATGTTTGAGAATGTAAACGCGGTAATGAATATTTTTTCAATATTTCACTAGAGCACTTGATGGAAAACAAATAGAAGAGTTATTCATAATAAACCAGTCAAGTTTCCAACTTGAGTTACAATACCCAAAACATCGCTGTGTTGGATTATGTATTACATTATATACAGGTACAACCAATTTGTTAATTTTAATTTCTCGTATACGTATGTAGAGGTTTAATTTCTCTTACGTGCTGTACAGGAAGTTATGTAATAGTACAAAAATATTTGAGATTTTTGTTATGTTTTGGGGCGTCTAATTCAGGATAAGAAGTCTTTTTCGGGACGTCTGTCAGACTGTCCGTTCGTCGGGACGCCTGACTCCTGGTCTCTGCGTCTGTATGTTTGCCTAACAACATCAAGAGCTTTAATTGTTCGGGCGATTTTAATCAAAATTTATATTTTTGACCTGTCTGGCTGATGTCGGGATCTCCTGAATGTGAAACGGATAATTTACTTTTTTGGGTTCTTTACAGGAAGCTGCAACTAACTTTTCAAAAATTTTGTGAAAATGTATTTCATAATGTAATAAATTATTCAATATATCTTTAAACTATTTCATTTACACTGTTTGCAAAATATTAGTAGTTTTCACCTTCTTTTGAATTATTCCGTTCCATTTATCGAGTAATAGTGGAAGTGATAGTAAGATAGGAGGTGCAATAAAAATATAATAATAATAATAATAATAATAATAATAATAATAATAACAATAACAACAACAATAATAATAATAATAATAATAATAATAATAATAATAATAATAATAATAATAATAATAATAATCCCTAAGCGTTACCAGTAAGCGCCACTGATGCTACAATAAGCCTTACCAATAAGCCAAACCACTGAATATGCAACAGCACATACACTCTCACAGAGTGTATGTGCTGTTGAAGCATCAGTGGTTAGTTATTGTACACTGTTACAGATTATACATACAGCACCCAAATCATCTTTAAGTAATTGAAATTGCTTATTTTGATTGGAGCAATAACGAATGTTGAATAAACGATTCAGGTGTGCCAAGGAATTTAGCAATGGTTGCGAATAATGTATTCTAAAAATAAATACTTTTAGTAATCTGCACCGCGTTTAAGGTCTACGCATCATGCATTTCATAACACATTATACATAGTTAATAAACAAAAATGTTTTAAGTCTTCAAGCAAACGAACTTGGACCGCATGCTGTTTTTCTGGAATTCATTTTATTGATAACCAGGTAATCCTATGCATTTCGACCGTCCAGGGAACACTCTTGTTGACTAGATAACGTACGTTTAAACATACATGGATACCATGCACTGTAAAATAATACGTAAATATTACGCAATTGGATTTTCTAACAATTATTTAAATTTATCGCAACTAGAGACAGTAGGTTTCGAAAAAAAATTTCATTGTACGGAATTTGTAGTTTCTCATATTACTAATAACGGTAAACGTAATATTGTACCTTCTTCCGTACTAACGCTCCAGCAATCACTCGAAAAATGCAAACGACTGAAATTGACAGACACAAAAAATAGCCAAAAATAACTTTTTCGGCACAAAGAACATACAACGTTGATTCTGATCCCAACGTTCTTTGAACTTATAATTGGCACATGTTTAACATCATTTTCTGTAATTTCATAGTGATGCCACTAAGACGTTTTACGCTGTTAGAGCAATGCGTTAATGAAGATGTATGAAGTGGTTAATGAGCTTTGTAAGTAATCGATCTGTTAGGGTAGCAGTGACGATTTAGGATCCCGTGGACACATGTGTTAGACGCGACAGCTGGAGCGTGTCGCCCATCCGTGTTGTACGTTGGATGAAAATCGTAAAATTGCTCCCGTGCTTGGCATGGGTCATCGCCCGCGGTTATTCCAGTGCTCGCCCGCCCGCCCGCACGTACATGCTCTGCGGGAAGCCGATTTCTGTCCCCGTCCTCCCCCCCACCATCTCCTCTACATTCTTTTTCTTACCGACGGTATCCTCCTCCTCAATCATCTCCTCCTACTCCACCATTTCCTCTTCCTATCCATCATCTCTCTAACATTCATCTCCTCTTTCCCAAGCACCATTTTATACTCTGAATCAACAGTAACCTCCTCCTTTTCCTTCTACTCCTCTTTCCTTTTCTCTCCTTTTCCTCCTTTCCCCTTCTTCCTTTCCATCGTCTCTCTGCCCTCCTCACTACCACCCCTTCACCATCTTCTTTCTTCTCCTCCTCTTCTCCTCCTATGCTCTCCTATAACTCCTCTTTCTCTTCCTCCTCTTCTATACATTCTTTATCCTTTATACCCCGTTGGTCATCTCTTCTCCTTCATTTTCCCTCTCCTGCTCCCCCTGTGGAGGCCTCGGCGCGGTCGGTGCTTCGCATCTTCTCGATCTCGCAGCCCGGCACGCGGTTGCGTTGCCTCTGATGTCTTTTATTTGTGAGACGATGGATCGGCATTATTATGATAACGGGACAAATGAAATGAAACTGTCAATAGAAATACGGAAGAGGAAATGAGAAACTAGTAACTTTTTGTTCAGCGATAAATGTAATTCATTTGCTCGTGTTATGAACGCATTTCAACACTTTAATGAACATTAATGCAAGTGTTTCGAAGGTAGAAAAGGAATATAACATACATAATGATTACAAATGACGTGAGAGCAATAAAACGAAACGAGATGAGCGTGTGAATCTTAATGTTATTTCCTAAACGAAGCTATATTATGCTTCTATAAGCGTTTTTATTATTTTTCATTTTGAACTGTTCTCTTTCCATAGGTCAAGTCAATAATTCCGTACCAAATAATTCAATTAATTTATAATAAAAACGACATGCACCTTAATATCGATTCATTATAGTTACATGGAGTTGGGCAAAAGAGACCATTATTATGTGGTCACGAATAAGAAGAAATCAACAAACATTACACAACAATGCACATAGTATATAGATATTAAACACGGCATAAAATGAAAATTCAACCAAGAACAGAAATTAATATTCATCTCCACTGTGTGGATACACTGCATTCATTTGTGATGACCAGTACAGTTTAGTAGAAGAACGTGTTGCACTTTCTCAGTCAGATAAAAAAAGTCGAGATCGGATCAGAAAGTTGGCAACAAGTGTCGAGGGCGACTTTGAGATTATTTATTTAAGTTCCAGGGTTCCTTTAATTTCTTACCAAATATCCAAAATAATCAAAGCGCCAAAAGCATATCCCTGAAGATCTTGTTTCTTCTTCTAAAATTACTCTTAAATTTATACATATAGTTAAAATGTAAGCAAGAAGCGGGCGACTGGTATCCTTACTTGAAGAGTCCTTTCACGTTTCAAATTCGACTTCTCAATCCCCCAAACAGTGCCTTCTGTCACGTAGTGACTCCTACGCACACAATTCGTCCCCACTCGTGAAAGCAAGAGAGTTTTCGAGAGCACAGAGCCAGTGCGGTTGATCCCCGCAGAAGGACCCACGAAATGCCTCGAAATACCACACGTGCGTCGGGGCTTGACACTCCGTTCCGCACGGGTGACATGCGGCGTTCGGACCTCGCACTAAACGTCGAAATTCCGGCGGCCGTCCGCCCACTCACCCAACGCTCACCTGCCACACCCCCTCCGCACAGTGCTACGAAAAGAGCGCAAAAGCCCGCACGCATAGTACGTGCGCATTGCTCCCATTGGTTTTATTTCGCAAAAGACAAATTTAATACATTTTTTATTCGCTTTTGAATGACCTAAAATCAGTCGTTAAGAAACTGAGGTCATAACGAGAGCTAGGAAATAATCGATCACAACAATCGCAGTTCTAATATTTATTACGACATACCCAAAGTTAACTTTCGGGAAATATTATAACTGTGATTTTTGTGGTCGATTATTTCATAGCCCTCATTATGTATTACCATAAGATTTCTGGTATCGCCACGAAACGGAAATCAGTCCCATAAAAAGTATTGCAACATAAAATATGTTTTCCATACCACGTCACTGTTGGTCCATACCACGTCACTGTTGGTCCATACCACGTCACTGTTGGTCCATACCACGTCACTGTTGGTCCATACCACGTCACTGTTGGTCCATACCACGTCACTGTTGGTCCATACCACGTCACTGTTGGTCCGTACCATGTCACTGTTGTGTCCCAATCACTGCCACATGCATGCAAACGGTTGCTTGTTTTTATTCTTCCCCGGCAGAGGTGTCTTCCGCATCGCCGTCACAATATATTATTAGACCCATTAGGAAGCCCTTAGTAACACTTATTAGGACGCTTGTGTGATAATTATTACTTCTAGTCTAGAATACTTATTACAATCGTTTAGTCGTTAATAGTGGGTCTGGGAGTATTAGAACACTTACGTTACGAAACTAATCTCAGTTTGGCTTAAGGTGGACTTCTTTTTTGCATTAGGAGGCTCAGGGTGTCAATTCAAGTCACGGCAGTGCTCTGACCGGAAGGTCAGAGTTTCGATTCCCGACGGTGACAGCATTTTCAACACTAGCTACATTGCTAGGTCGAGTTCAGCCGCTGTCTGGAGAGAATTAGCGGCTGATCGGAGTTTCCCTGGTTTCTCCGATCACCACCAGCGAAAATAACAAACGGGTCACGGATCGTGACTTTTCCGCCCACCAATGTATCTTCCATTCATCTTATACACTCATATTCACATTTACATGTACAGCACTACCGCACATGTTGGGAGACGAGGCGGGAGCTGAGAGATTGTCCTGTCTGGGGCGGTGCCCCCCTAGTGAGAGAACCTGGATGGAGAAAAGATTGTAAGGCGACGTGTAGGTAGGTGCCGGATCTCATATTCTTTCACCACCTCCATTGATGAAGACACGGATTTCACTTAGGGATTAATTACCTCAGCGTTTGTTGCGAAAGGAAACTAATCCATTAATCAATTTTGCTTATGTTTACGTTTGTACTCGGTTCAGACCAGTGTATGACACCGTGCGAGAGCGAACGTAGGTGTGCGTGGGTGTGTGGTTTGTGGTCCCAGCACACAATACACCTCTCGTTAGAGAATACTTGGAGTAACCCAACAAGCACGTGCGAAATACTTCATGTGCCTGCGAAGTAAACGTGGGGATCAGAATCGGTCCATCGTGAGTGACACTTACATCGCAATAATAATTATCATCGGAATATTTTTACGATTTTTGCTATACTGTTTATAATTTTGTTGATGTATAATCTATTTTATTCTTTTGAACAATCAAAGCATTTATCGCCATTTTCTTAGTTATCCCCATTATACTTCTATTTTTGGAATGGTTTGTAACATTTTACGTATATTATTTGAACGCTGTCATTCATTTACCCATTTCACAGTTACTAAACACTTGTATTTGCGCTATGTAATTATACTGTGAACTACTACATTCGGCTTTGCTGCGCAAAGTAATTTTAAGATGCAATCACAGGTCTCTCATCACAAATATGTTAACACCATTCACTATTCGTCTTGCTAGAACTGTTATTTGAATTCTCACGCATCTAGAAGCAGAGTTGATGAACAGACCCTCAACGATCCAGGCCTCGCTTCCGTCCTGTCCTCCGCCGTCGGCCATCACATCACGTCATCGTCGATCACCATATTGCCCCCTCCCGCACCGTAGTTCTAGTTCTAAACTACGAAGAAAGATTCCGAATTTTCTGTAATATTATAATATAAGCCAATATATATTATTATATAAGCCATATTGTTTAATGTATATTATTATATAAGCCAATGTAATGAAATAAAATGGATGGTGAAACATTGAGAAAAGTTTTCGTATTCTCCTTCGTAACAAGACAAACTTACCGGCAGAGCTATTGAGAATGCGATCATTTAAATTGGTGTTCAGAATTCATGTGACTTATGTAGTGACGGATATGAACGAAAGACCGACGTGTTTTTCAGGAGGTGCGAATCGAAGGCACTTTTCCACGGTACAGTTTTCATGCAGATTGGGCGTACAGAAAGAGTGCAGTCCACAAGGCACGTTTTCTGCATAAACACTTTCGAGTATGTTTGTTTTTTTCTATAGAGAAAATGTACAGTTTTATCCTTAAGTCTCTAGCGGCAGAACCGTTCACTAACGAATTTGTTTATGACGAAAATGTCCTCCTTGTCAATTTTGTAAAGGTTAGGTTTTATTTGAGATTTTGTGTATTGGCATTGCGGATTCTAGTTCCCGGCTTTTCTGGTGAGTTTATTTAACTGCCTCTTGCAAATGGAGGTTACAGAATGTCACTTCTGCAGCCATGACTTCCTCCATTCGAACGTTTTCTCTGTGCACCCGCTAAACTCTCCGCGGCCACAACCGTGCTCGTAGCGACGATGAAAGCCTTTCTATTTTGTCTCATCACGTTCCATTAATACTTAAAAAGTATTAAGAAAATATTAACAAGAAGCTCATAACGCCCCAACAAAAACGTCGCGAACAAAGGACTCAGACTGCGCTATTTGGCACTTCATGCGTGTGCTGGCAGAGCCCGTGGCGACGTCTCCTGTTAACTCGCAGAGAAAACATGCAGAAAACGTGCAGTGTTACACGACTTTTGGCTTGTATATTTCCAGTTGAGATTTGAAGTTTCTGAATGAGAAACTGCACGAAAACTGTACCGTGTGAAACGGCATTTAGAGGGCGGTGCCCCTTAGCACCGACGCCCGCACCTGCTCCCGCCTGCCCCTGCCTCCCCAATCCCGTCCGGCCCCGCCCTCGCAATACACAAAACTACCACTAATCAACAGCGTCATATTGAACGAATGTATCATGAGATACATTCTGTTCATGAATTGAACATTCTGATTGCATTCTGATTGAGAATGCGACTCCTAGCGGTACTTACAATTAAAACGATCACGTCAATTGCTTTCCGCGTTGAGGTGGCATCGCACATCGACGAACGACCGCGGGGCGATTCCGGAGGGCGTGTCCATGCGAGGGCGATGCCCCGACCTGCGCCCCTCCCGCCCGCCCCGCCCCCGCTGGTCGGAGGCCCGCGCGAGTCGCGTCGCGTCGCCCCTTGTCGCGCGTGGAGCGCGCAGTCGTGAGGAGCGGCGGGCGCGCGGCGTCGTCCGTCGGCCGTCCGTCCCCCGCCGCGCGAAGAATGAGCCATAAAACAGCCGCCGAGGCGCTGACAGTGATTGGGCGGCAGCGCGTGACCGACGGCCGACGCGCAGTCGTTGACATCTGGCGGCGGCGGAGGAGGAGGAGGAGAGGGAGGAAGAGGAGGAAGAGGAGAAAAAGAAATAGGAGTAAAAGGAGGAGAGAGAGGAGGAAGAGAAGGAGATGGGGTAGGAAAAGGAGATGGAGGGAGAAGAGAAGGAAGAAGACGTGGTGAAGGAGGAGGATGAAAAGAAAGAGGAGAATAAGAATAAGAATAGGTATCAGAAAGAGAAGAGAAGGAGATGGAGAAGGAGAAGGGGGCGGGGGCGACGTGAAAGACGAGGGGTGGAGGAGGTGTCATAGATTGACTTCCTGTTGTGCATTCTGCACCAATTTGACTTCGAGGGTACAAGTGGATCCATGAAGATAATTTTGTTAAGAAGAGGCTTCATTTGATTAAGAGGTGCTGTCAGTGGATACGCGATGTCGTTGAGGAGAGGAGGAAGGGAGATACTGTTCGGAACGACTACAGGGCGTGACATCTTGGAGCCAATGCCTTGGGGGGAGAGAGGGTGCGGCTATGAAAACATGGTGAATGTTCGAAGGGGGTGACAAAACATAGAAGGTACATGGATAGAAGATACCAGAGGCAGTGATCAGTTCAGGAATGAATTAGAGGAGAAAAACCTACTGAACTGTCTGAAAATAATCTTTTCGCACTGAAATAGTTAAGTTTGACAGTATTTGAATGTTGACCACTTTTTAAAACCACATGCATCGCAATGGATGCATCGCAATGGATGCATCGCAATGGATGTTCGATGCATACGCATCGAACGTCTCCATCCGTTTCATAGTCTAACTGTAAGAATGTGTCTGCATTTAAGTTATTGAGCGAATTTTATAAAAAAGAGGAGGTGACTACAATTGGAGAAAATGAGATCACAGGCAAAAAACACTGAATAAGAACACAAGCAACTACTGTACGTGAACAGGGGAGAAAATGCCGGTAAAGATTCACAGCGCTAAACTGTGTGACGGCGTTTCAAAAACAATTCCACATGGAAGGGATGTTTTGGCTGAGTAGACATAAAAGTTAGACAGTCATTGTTTCCCCAATACCATTTTTACATTTTTACCAAATACATTTTTACTCTTAATCAAATGCTGAACAATAAGTTACGTTTGTAAAGGACAAATGTAAGAGCATGCGCGGCTTCGAGATGTCGGAGGATGTGGGTGGTGCTATAACATCAAATACTTTCTCACATATATCATCACTTTTTTCAAGCAAAATTACGCAAAAATTACTCAAATTTTCGAAAACGTGTACATGACCTTATTTATAAATATATATTTAAGGAACATATTTCATTTAGGAAAAACTTTCACAATTGAAGTTCTAGAAAGACGCCGAAAAAATTTCGAACTTTTGCAGTTTTTGAAAAATCAGTGCTTTCAACGACATGTGGCCGTTCTCTTAAACGTCCTTCACACTAACCATCAAAATATCGGTTTCATCCATTAAAATATCGGTTTCAATATCAAAACGGACAGACGGACGACCGACGGACCGACGGACGTTTTGCTGTCAATCGATTTTTCGTTATCAAGGACCCACAAAACATGGATTGGGGCTACACCACATTTTAGAGGATTTTTCTAAATTTAGCAGCAGGATTTATCCACTTTTTCGGTACCATGACCCGACAATAAGAGTTCTTTTGCCAAAAATTTGCCGTTTTCGTGCAGCATTACACAACTTTCTCTCTACTCCGTGGCGTGAAATTAAGAAGTGATAAAAGGTGGACATTAGATTTTGGTTAACTTAGCAGAGCAAACAATGCGCTACGACATTCGATTGCCTCATTCAATTATTTTCAAAAATTCTGAAATAACTCATGACAAAAATCCCTTTTACTGAAAATTAGTTCGTACATATTTGACTTAGTATATTTTGGCTTTGGTCGTTTGAGATGCGTCGTGAGTCATGAAAGTGGGTTAGAATGACTTTTATCATCTTCACAGACAAGAATATTGCAACTTTGTAAAGAATTAAAAATCTTTTTGATATTGACCGCGTCTTTCGGGAGCAAACATACAATTCGCGAATACTGGAATCCAATTGCGAATTGTAGGTTATGAGGTCAGAGGTGAAAATGGCTGACGCCTTAGTAAAAATATTGCAGTGATGGACGGAAGCCGTCAATGATAGGAAGTACGAGAGGAGTGTTGCGCAAGTGATGGAGTCAGAAAAATCCTGAGGAGTGGTTTCTGGAGACGTGAATGTACGAGACAATAGGGCAACACTAACGATGGTTAGACGTACGATCAAGGACGATTGAGGAGACGCAGAACCAGAAAAGAGACGCAGTCGGCAATGGAAGTCCCTGCCCAGAATGCCATGAATAATGGAGACGGCTGCTGGTGAAATCGCTCTTCACGCAACAATACTAATGATGCCTGTCCTCTTTCTTTGTGCGCAATTTCACGCCTAAGATTCCGTATCTGGGCACAGGAGAAAGATTTTACGCAGTCACAAGTACTGGAACGCCCTACCCCAGGATCTTATCACTAAACAAGAATCCTTGCGTATTCACTTTGTTCCAAATCGTATGATATTGCACGCAGGAGAAGCGGTCACATAAGCAGCATTGGCAAGGGCATTGTGAAATGAGAAAATAAATTAAATGAGACGTGTCGCTAGTGGAATCCCCTCAGAATATTACAGATTCTGGTAAGTAGAAAGCACAAATGGTGATTGCACACCTGACATTCTGAGTAGAATATTTATAATGCACCTGCACTCCTTTATTCGGAACAAATTCCTGCGGAAAGAGAAGATTATATGACTGATAGCGAATATTGTTAAGTACGTGTCTCAAGTTCGGAAATATCTAAAGTAATGAAAATAAACCTACAAAGCAATGGACTTTTGGAGTTTAATTGATATTGATATAAAATGTAAACAATTATGGAATTGGAAGTAAAGGAGAGGTTAGTCAACATTACTGATAGAATGGAAATTAAATGACCCCAATAGTATGCTCAAATAAACAGAATGAAGAATGATTGCTTCAAATGCAATGGAACAGGGGAACAAGTTTAACGCACAACACGAAAACTTACAAGTGCGCGGACTGGAGGCGCAGAGAAGATGAAGCTAAAAGAAAGTTATGCGAGAGGCCTAATGATATAAAATTATAGCAGTCTCTCCATTATTTCATAATAAACATGTTTTAAAATTGTATTAATTAAAATATTGTTAATGATAAATATTTCACATGAAGTAAAAAAGTAATAACGTATTGTCAAAAAAGGAAGATGAATGTAGAACATTGTACGATCGTATGGAAACAAAGCTCTTCTGAACTAAGTGCAAAAATACGTCTTGGGTATACGAAATGTCACCATCAAGCAATTTAGAAAATTCAATTACAAATGAAACGATGAGAGGAAAGTTCGAAGAAGGGAAATTCGTAAAGCTCCACGACCGCCATGAAGGCACGCCCTGGTGGCCAGGGGCCTCTTTAAACTCCTCTTCACACTCAGCGCACGGGACCTGATGCTCGCTTCCTGATTACCTCACTTTTTGCCCGGTTTTTATGCCCGTTTAGGCCAAGAAACGTTATAAGACGAGAAATTTCACAGATTGTTACTTATTAGGACTCCAGCACCTGCTACTCGCGCGGAGAGCGAGTGTGCAGATAAGAAACCTGTAATAACGTGCGTAAGTTCCAAGAAGGCGCCAGTGATTGGTTCTGGCGGAAGACCGTAAACGCGTACACCCGAAATTTATTTTCGAAACAAAACTCAAACGATGTACCTGGTACTTGGAGGGCCCTCTTGTAGCCTTGAAGAAGCCGACGAGATACAAGAGGCCGAGAACCTAAGTTCAAACACAACCACTCCCTCAAAGGAAGCCAACTCCAGCGCATAAGAAAGCTCTGAAGAAAACCTTACGGGACTCCATGCATGCGAGTTATTAATGTGTGGAGAAATATCTTTCTATAAATGTCTGCTGTAATTTGGTCTCCCTCTCTGCAATAAAGACGACGATAATTTAAACGCCCACATAAAAGGAACTGGGGTTTAATTAACATCTCAACATAGCTTGCACTTAGCAACACACTTACATTAAAGGGTTTTTTTCGGATCGAATTAACGGTCGGTGCCAGAATCTAAAATTGTGATAGTCGCGAAACCAAAGATATTACTAAGATGATCATGACTTTAATGTTCAATTCTGAGTAAAGTTTGTAGAAATGTAAAGAGAAGAATGTATATAATAATAATAATAATAATAATAATAATAATAATAATAATAATTAATAATAATAATGATAATAATACTTCTTATGAAGAATTTTCATTACGTAAGGACGGAAAACAAGAGTTCGATTTACATTTCTTATTAAATTTTATTTCGATTTATTTTGTCTAATATCTCTTATTTCAAGAAAGTAATATAGAGAATAATAATTGATTTACAGAAGCAGAAAATAAAAATAAAAACAAGAGAGAGAGAGAAGTTTAATAAAGAATTACAATTAAGGAGAAAAAAGAAGCAAAGGTAGAGCAGCAGAAGAAAATTAAAATAAAAAAGAACCATTGGAAGAAGGAAAAGAAAGAGAAGATAATTAAGAAGATGAAGAAGGAAAAGACGAAGTCCATAGGGAAGATTATGAAAACGTTAATGAACTAGAAAAAACTCGCGGAGAACGACGGTGATAAGTGAGATCTCTTCTATCATTCAATAGTCTCCACTAAATTCATCTCTTTGTTATCTCGGCTTTCTCATGGACACAAGATTAAATTGACACAGTCACATCTCGTCCAAAGTAAATGAAGTCAAAAGACGGTTAGCTATTTTATGCGCGATTCTCAACCGCAACTCTTCTTTAAAAATTCATTCTACACTCACTATTTACAAATCTATCCTTCGTCCGGTATTCACTTACGCATATTCTGTATGGATTTCAGCTGCTCCAACCACACTAGACAAATTACAAATCTTTCAAAACACAACTTTGAGAATAACAGTAAATGCCCCCTGATTTGTCAGCCATAAGACACTTCCCAACGATCTTGCAATACAACCGATTGCTTCCTTTACTACGAAACTGGCACATAATTTCTTCAATAATTGAAATCACGTACAAAAAGCAGTCACTCTCAAAATTGGTAGTGATTAACCCCCACTGACCCCTCTAAGAAACAAATTCCCATTTCACATTTTCCTTCAATATCTCTCCGACATTAGGTAAGGTTAATAAGGTTCTTGTATTTAACTGCTTCTCCCATTGTATTCTTTCCTAAAACCGTGTCATGCTTCTACCGAATGTTTCAAGATATTTCGTCAGAATAACCTTGGTTGAAAGTATCACCTAATGAAATCACTATCAGGGAAGAGCCAACAAGTTACACCCTTCACACTTGGCTGACATAAAGGTACTCGGTGACACAATCAACTGAAGAGCCTCACAACTGAACGTTGTACTGTTTGTCAATGGAAAATAGAATTAAAAATTTAAAAAATGATTCGAAGACAATGGAGAGAGTCAATGTCTCAAAAAAAATGATTGAGACAATGGAGTAGATAGGCCAAGATGGCGGCCGGCGCAGGCGGGCGAGCGTCTGAATCTCGGCGGGCGACGCCTCCGCGAAGTCGGGCGCCGGCGTGGAGCGTCAGGCAGGGAGGCGCCGGGCGGCGCGGGAGCCGCGCAGTAAAACGCGCCGCGCCGGAGCGGAGGCGGAGCAGAGCCGGGGCCGGTGCGTACACTTGTGGGAGCGCAGGCCCGGCGGGGCGGCGGGGAGGAGGAGGGAGGCGGGCGGCGGCGCGGGCCGCTGAAAAGTGTAACAGGTCGAGGGCGGGCGCGTAAAACCGCCGCGCCGCCCCCGGCTGCGCGCTCGCTGCCTCCCGCCCAGCGCCGCCCTGCCCCGCGTGGCCACTGTCGCCGCCCTCGCCTCGGCCGCTGCTACCCGCTGGTACTCACTCGTAGCCGCTCGTAGCCGCTCGTGTCCCGATGGCGGCAGTTTTCGACAGCTGAGCTTTCAGCTAGGTCGAATTCATCGCTGTCTGGAGGAGAATTCTAGCGGCCGGCTGCTCTGATCGGTAGTTTTCGTGGTTTCTCCGATCAACACCTGGTGAATGCCGGAGCAGTACCCTACCAAACGGGCCACGGACCGCGCGCGATATTTCCTTCCTCTTCCTGTCCTATCCTCTCCTCTTCACACACAGACTTACACGAACATGTACTACACTATCACCTACTCCGGGAGACCGGTCGGAGCTTAGAGCTTGTCCCGGTGGGCTGTGCCCGCTGGTGGAGAGCCCTGGTTGGGAAAATCCCACTAGCCGACGGTAGGTCGGCGCCGGATCTCGCCATCCAGCGGGAAAGATCACCGCACATATCCGTGAAAAAACGTGCACTACACTAACGGGACTAATGACCAAAGCAGTTGACGGGCCCGAAAACACGAAAAATCGAATCAAATCGAAGCCGCTCGCACCTGCTCGCACTCGCACCCACTCGCCGCGATCGCAACCGATCGCAACCGATCGCACTCGCTCCCAATCGCTTGCTCCCACTCTCACCCGCTTACTTGCTTTCCCCATTCCCAGTACTCTCATCACCGTTTACTCGCTTCCCCATTGCGCTTATTCCTCTGCTATACTCTCGGTATGTTTTGCATACCATCATCGTCATCCGTTTTCATAACCTTGTCTTCCTCTATTTAATGCTGAATACCCCATTAATTTCCTCAGGTTCGGGTACTTAAAACAAATAATATTTTTCCGCCCAAACGTTCGTTCTCATCCGGCTGCTCTCTTTCAACAATATTCACCCCCTCCACTCAGCTCCATCCACCCGCGTTCATTCCCATCACCTATTTCCTCCCTGTCACAACCGACCACTTCTCCTCCGATGAGCTATCGACTCACTGCAGTATCTTCCTCGTAGTGGCTCCGAAGTTTCGTTCTTTCCTTTTCTCGCTCTTTAAGCCTTTGTGCTCAATTTATTTCCTCGATTTGGTACCACCATGTGCTCTCATCCCACCACTATCTTCCGTCAGTTTCTCCAATCCGCTCCCTTTCACCTTCCCATTCCACGTACTTGCACCCTTTGCTCTCATCCACATTCTTGCACTATTTACTCCGCCCGCTGGAATTCACCTATCACTCACTTTCAAGCGATTCAGAGAGGGAAAGCAGTCCCGTCAATAAGAATTATCTGCCATAGTTTAAATATTAAGCATCCTTTAGTCTTGACCAGCAATTGAGTAAAATTTGCATTGCTCCTTGTTAATAAGGAATTGTACCGTACAAAAGTTGCAAAATTTTGTTGATTTTTATGTAGAAGGAAATAGAGATAAATTATTACAAAGGTGTTTTCCTCCCTATAATACACTTTTCAAAATTTCACTTGCCATTAATGTTTATTGTTATTTAATTGTGTTGCTTAGAAACCCGATAAACACAGCATATATTGAATCGCAGATATCACTTGATGATGCCTGTCTTGGAGTTGCAATTACGACTTTATCATACAGATCATATAATTATGTGTCTGTAAAGAAACAGGAAGCAACAAAATACAAAAAAAGCCTATTTGGAGGCGGAAAAGCAGAGGAAGATGTCTAAGGGAAGGAATAAAAAGAAGATTAAAGAAAATTATGATGAAAATTTAATAAATGAAGAAGATGGAGATTATCATATTGAATACAATGTAGAAACAATGATGACAATGAATGAAAATGGAAAAGATGTCGAAAACGAGCGTATATGCCAAGAAGGGCGATAAAACCACACCCTCATACAATTACTTTCTCAGATATATCGTAGTATAAGAATATACATAAATGGCTCGAAAACCGATTTTTCGCCAGAAAAAGGCTTTTTGTAGGCTCCTGATATCGGAAACGAGGATCATTCTTGTTCCTACATGTAGAACTAAGATGTTCTGTGTCAAATTCAAGGTTTGTCAGTCTTGATTGTTTACGGCAAAACGTCTCTGTCGTTGCAAATGTGAACAATGCTAGGGTAAACCGTAAACAAGACTTTCATCAAAACATATTCCTCAATCAATCTGGCTGATGTTCGTTAAATTTGAAACGAATATTTTTATTTTTGAGGGTACTGGTTCATGCCCCAACGAAATTTTCTAAATAATGGCTAAAATTCTTTCTTTAATTTTTTCTCATAAAAAAGTATACTAATAAAAATGGGGCATGGCCTTTTTTTGTTGAATTCTCTGAATATTTGAAAGTGGGAAAATTAACGGTAAAGATTTTTTCCTCAATAAAATCTGTTCCTCGCACAGCTTTAAGGTCATGTACAATTTTTCAACTGAGCGAAGTACTCCAGGGCGTAACGGGCATTCGGGAGGTCTAGGTTCAATACCCGTATCGGTCACCCTGACCGAGATTTTAGTGGTTTCCCCCGGTCATCGAGAATGTTGGGATGGTTCTAGTGAATGACCTCCTAAGGAAATGTTCTAAGAAAAGTCACGAAGGTTAAGCGAATTTGAGACATCGCGGGTTCCTGTTCAGGTGACCGACCAAGAACCCCGCAATGTAACGGCGCGGAGACCAATTCCCCTATACCGGACATGTAATGGATAAATACAAATACAATTTTTCAACAAACGATGAGCTTTCCCCATTTTGAAAAAATAAAAAAGACACTCTTAAAAATGACACCAATTTTTTTCTTTAAACTTCTTCAATCAATAGAGTTAAGTTCATTGAATAAACGTAATATTATAATATATAGTAATTAATACAAAACATAACACCGAATGACACAAACATTATTTTAATGCAGTCTTTTAATTTTCCAAAAATGACCCAAATGTCTGTTTGAGTAGAATTATAACCGGACAAATAAAGCGAGAAAGTAGGTGCAACTGTAGCCCAACTAGTTTCTCGTGGCCGCCCCGTGCCCACAGAAAGCGCGCCCGGTAAGCCGCGCGCTGGACGCGGAAGCACACCGCGCAGGCGCGGACAGGGATAGATGAGGACGCGGCCGGGCGCCTCCTGTCCGGCGCGCGCCGGCCTCCGACCGTGGGGCGGGGGCGGGGGGGGAGTGGCGCAGCTGGGCCGACAGGTGGTTTATACGACGTCCCCCGCGCGAGGAATGCGGGGACGCGCCTCATTAGGGGCCCGGTGTCGGTGTCCGCCGCCGCCGCCGCTGCGACCGAGCGCCCGCGGGGCACCGAGCGCCGCCTCCGCCGCCCGGGCGCCGCCGCCGCCGCCGCCGCCGCCCGCCCGCGCCCCCGTGTGACCCCCGCAGTCCTCGCCTGCTTGACCGCCGTGAATACTCCGCGCCCCGCTCACTCCCGGCCTGCGCGCTAACCTACTCTCTGCTGCCTACTCATCCGCCCTCCTTCCCGTGAGCGAAAAACCGACAGAGGTGGCTCAGGGCAGCAACTGATGTCACTGCTGGGCCTCTGTCCGGGAGGTCCTGGAGTTCAAACCCCCCAACCCTGTGGCAGAATTTTTGATACCAGCTAGATCGAATTCAGCCGCAGTCTAGAGGAGAATTCCAGCGGTCGGCTGCTGTGAGGGGTAGTTCCGTGATTTCTCTGAACACCAGACGAATGGGGGAGCGGTAGCTCAGTGCATCAACTGATGTCACTAGAGCGCTTCTGACCGGGAGGTCCTAGTTCATCCACGGCGGCAGGATTTCGACACTAGCTTTTCAGCTAGTCGAATTCATTCGCTGTCTGGAGGAGAATTCTAGCGGCCGGCTGCTCTGATCGGTAGTTTTCCGCGGTTTCTCCGATCGACACCAAGCGAATGCCGGAGCAGTACCCTAACAAACGGGCAAGGGACCGCGCGCGATCTTTCCTACCTCTTCCTTGCCCTATCCTCACGCCTTACTTACACATGATTACATTAACATGCACTGCACTATCACAAAACTCAGGAGACCAATGGGGAGCTTAGAGCTTGTCCCGGTTGGAGTCATACCGCGCTGGTGAGAGATAGACCTGATTGGGGAAAATCCCCGCAAGTCAACGTAGGTCGGCGCTGGATCTCATTATCCAGCGGGATATCATCTTCTCCTCCTGCAATAAAATCATGCACTACTCTTACGGGACTAATGACCTTAGCAGTTGACGCGCCCGGAATCATTAATCACTCCTATAAGGGAAAACCGTAAAAGCTTCTTCTTTCCCAGGGGTACTTCATTTCTCCCAGCATCTCATTCCGTTACTACTTCTTAGTCTTCAACAAGTATCTATCTATCTATATCCATTCACCATTCAAATGGATGCACACACCGCACACAAATATCACGCCAACCTGCTTCGTTACCTGACTGTTTGCTTATCACTCTACTCGCGTTCTCACATTCTGGTTGAATCAGTTCTCTTCTCGCCAGTTTGACAACCCACAGCAGTTTCCCATCAGCTCGTCTGCAGATACTTTTTCCTACTTCTCTGTCGATTGCTATCCACATTCCTCTTTCACTAGCTCATAAAGTTTTTCGGGTGTTCCCACTCCTTGTGACCACCCAGTTTGCACGTGCTTGACCTCCGCGAATAATCCCGTCCCACCGACTGCGTGTCCGCGCGTTAACCTGCTCTCTGCTCGTCCTATGGGTTCTCATTCGACCTCTTTCCCATGGAGGAAAAGCGGAATCGTACGTGGTTTCCCAGGCATACTCCCTTCTCTCCAGCATCTGATTCCTCTAGTACTCAGCTGTCTTAGTCTTCAGAACGTGTCTATCCATCCATTCACTATTGCAAATGGATGTATACAGCGCACCAGAATCTTCATAATGAAATGTCTTGCCAATTCGCTCCGTTATCTGACTTTTCGCTCACGCTTCTACTCGCCTTTTCACATTCTGCTTGCACTTCTCTTCTCGACAGCTTGACCAACCACAACAGTTTCTCATCAGCTCGTCTGCAGATAGCTTTTTTCTATTTCTCCATCTAATTCTCTGGCTATTGCTACTCATTCATCTTTTCACTTGTTCGTAAGTTGTTCGGTTGTCCCGCCGTGTAACTACTCAATTCCCGCCTGTCGACCTCTAACCAGTCCCGCAACTGGTGTCACCCTTTTCTATGCTAGTCTCTTGTGTGTTCGTTCATATCTTCGTTTGCCTCATTCTTATCATCCTGTTCGCTCTGTAGTTTGGTCTCCTTTCTAATCATACCATCCCCTAGCATTGAGTCAATCATTTCTTGTAGTCTATCCGATAATTGAATTCCCTTCCCATCCCGTCTTCTCGCTCATAATTTCATTTTTACACCCCCCGTCTGCTTCACAGCCGCGGATGTACCCCCTGCCTCGCAGGTTCAAATCCAATCGAAGCTGCGGATTTTTAAAGTCGGGAAAATCCTTCGAGGGGGGAACAACACAGGCTGTCCCATGTTTTGCGTGTAAAAGACTCTCAAACCTAAAGGAAGCCTCTGAGCTAAATTCTAATAAATCGAATTGATTGATTGATTTTTTCGTGTTTCCGGGCGCGTCAACTGCTTTGGTTATTAGTTCCGTTAGTGTAGTGCGTGTTTTTCTCGGGAGATGGCGGTGATCTTCCCCCGCTGGATGGAGAGATCCGGCGCCAACTTACCGTCGGCTAGTGGGGTTTTCCCCCTAACCAGGACTCTCCCACCAGTGGGGCACCGCCCCAGCCGGGACAAGCTCTCAGCTCCCGACCGATCTCTCGGAATATGTGGTAGTGTAGTACATTTTAGTGTACGCGTGAGTAAGGGGAGAGGATAGGACGAGGAAGAGGAAGGACAGATCGCGCGCGGTCTGTGGCCTGTTTGTTAGGGTACTGCTCCGGCATTCACCTGATGTTGATCGGAGAAACCACGGAAAACTACCGATCAGAGCAGCCGGCCACTAGAATTCTCTCCAGACAGCGACCGAATTCGACCTCGCTGAAAAGCTAGTGCCGAAAATCCTGTCACCGTCAGGACTAGAACCTAGGACCTCCCGGTCAGAGGCGCTGAAGTGACATCAGTTGATGCATTGAGCTACCGCTCCCGGTCTGTCAGTTCGCGAAATGAAAACTTGGCGGTTTCAAATGATATAGAATTGCTTCTCATTGTTGCCGGTCACAATTATCGTATGTAGTAGATACAATTCTGTAGCATACGACATAGATACGATAGATTTAGATCATACGATATAAATAGTAAATGAATTTAAGGAAGATAATGTATTTAACGTAGAACTAACAATTTTTTTTATTTTAGAAATGTTGATCGCTGATTATGGTAATCGGAAATTGATATCTTACTTCAATGTAATCAAGGCAAGCTTCATCAGTAAAAGGAAGAAATGACTACTGATCCTATTTATTGAAATAAATGCACGTCATAAATACAGGAATTTGCTGAACTGGACATTTTGAAGTGATAACTGAAATTACACCTCAATATTACGTAACTATTTCCAATAATGCGAAAAAGTATGTGTAGTTGTAACAGTTCCATCATCCGTCTGGTTTTGCTGCTAGTACTATTTCGTACACTCCTCCTATTTGGCCATCCATTTCTTCATCGGACACTCCTCACATGCTCATTAAATTTTCCCATTGTCCGCACCCTGTGTGACTTAGTCCGCAGCTGCTTCACCCTCCTGGATCCTTCGACCCGTGAATTACGCGCATGTGCGCTAACCTACTCCACTGGTTCATGTGTGATCGATTGCTTGCTCGCCTTTCCGTCGATGATGAAAAGGAGTGGGTTCCTGGTAGACTTCATCTAGATTCTCCTTATGCTTCTGTCTCTCATCTTATCTTTGTTACATCAGCTTCGTATAATTTTCACGAATCCAATTCATTTCGCAAATGATGTGAAGCCACACAGTATACTACTACTTCTAGAATGATACGAAATTCGCTCGTGAAGCCAGTTACCTGTCCATCGGTTTGTTCACCTAACTACAATCCAGACCATTCCCTGATCAAACCATTCCAGGATCTCGCTTCCTGGGTTTTGTACGTGGGTATCTCTTCATGTGGTCTATTTTCTATGAACTCGCAGGCGTATTAGTCATCGTACTTACCATTACCAACCCATTTACATTTCTTATTGCACATTAAATATTTCTGCCCTCACCACTTCTGTGTACCATGAGTGAGGCTGCTAGACCTAGTCACAGAGTGTGTGCGCGCTAATCTAATCTCACTTGTCTGCGGGCTCGTCGACACATCCATTCTCTTGATTTACGTTTGGCTACATTGCTGGGCTTACAGTCAACTCACCTTCACGCTTTCTCGTTAATCTCTCTTCATCGGCTTCCCCCTCGTCTGGGCTTCCTCCGTGTTAATTTATTTTATTTATTTATTTAGTCAAAAACAGTCAAGAACTGTATGTGACGTATGGGGGGAGAAAATCATCTGCGCACGCTTTCTTGAGTTTCAGAATCCCTTCCCAACAATTTAACTATTAATAGTTGAAAGATGAAAAAATAGTAATAATAATAATAATAATA
This sequence comes from Teleogryllus oceanicus, assembly GCA_964035755.1. Classification (NCBI taxonomy): domain Eukaryota; kingdom Metazoa; phylum Arthropoda; class Insecta; order Orthoptera; family Gryllidae; genus Teleogryllus; species Teleogryllus oceanicus. The sequence goes on along the minus strand of CAXIVR010000005.1, from coordinate 128,099,576 downwards.
ATAATAATAATAATAATAAATTTAAAAAAGCGAGAGATTAACATTTCAAAATCTAGACATATTTCTTAGAACATTTGCCAGTCCATTTTCCACCGTCGCCGATCTTTTTCTCTTCTGGCTCACTCAATAAATCATCCTTCCATTTGCCATTTCACGTACCATTCCATTTGCCAGATTTTCAACACTATCTTTTCAGCTAGGTGGAATTCAGTCGCTGTCTGGAGGATAATTCTAGCAGCCGGCTGCTCTGATCGGTAGTTTTTCATGGTGTCTCCCATCAACAACAAACGAATGCCGGAGCAGTACCCTAACAAACGGGCTACAGACCACGCGCGATCTTTCCTTCCTCTTCCTTGCCCTATCCTCACACCTTACACACACACACACACACACACTTGCATTAACGTGCAGAACACTACCACACGTGCCGGGAGATCGGTCTGGGACTTAGAACGTGTCCCAGCTGGGGCGGTGCCCCGTTGGTGGAAGATATCTAGTTGGGAAAACCCCGCTAGACGACGGTAGGTGGTTGACGGATCTCTTCATCCAGTGGAGGAAGATTACCGCCACCTCCTGATGAAAAAACATACACTACACTTACGGGAATAATCACTTTAGTAGTTGACGCGCCCGGAATCACTAACAATCATTCAATCAATCGAATAGCCTACACATTTTTGTTGTTGTTTTCAATCAGATATTTATCCCATTCTCTCTCGCATTTTCGTTTCCTTCATTGTCCACATCTAATCTTTGGTCATAACCCACCAACTCCTCCGCTCGTTCACACCCATTACATTCGCCCACTCGCCCGCCTCCCTTCTCGCCGGCCCCCTGCCCGACCGCCTGCCCATGGTCGCGGCCCCCCATTTCCAAGCCATGTCACCACATTTTTTCTGTCCCCCCACTGCCCGAACTTTGAACAGGTTAACAGCCGGGTCATAAACTCAAACTCAACTTTCACCAAAGCATCTGCATGCGTAAATGTTCCCTAATTTTCTTCATCAACCGCTTACGCTGGAGAAACTAAAGTCACTTAGCATATCTTGCAGATTTGTTACTTCAATTGTAGGTCACAAAAGAAAGAGAATACCAAGAAAATGAAATTGATGGCGGGAGTAAATTTGCAAAGTTCAAAACTCTTTCAGATCTGGTATTTTTATTGCTTTCATTATAAAACGGTCATTACTTATAAAATGTACAGGTTTTCTTTCTTTTTTTGTGGTACGTACTCTGTTTTGAGTGTTCGTTAAATTGAAACATAGGAGTATTATTTTAAGGATTGGTTTTATAAAGTTTCTTTCAATGTGTTCTAATGATACAATATAGTTTCCGTCTTTGAAACATAAAAGATTATCAATTAAATGGTACTAACAAAAAATATTCGTTATTCTACATTCATTTTTATTACAGAGAGAAAATTATAGTACATTAGTTTTCTGATGCGTATAAAATTTGTCCCTAACATTCAAATACTCAGTTTATTGAAACTGTAAGATAAATCATTGAGTAAGAAAACACAGATTGATATAACCTGAATTAAATAGTTCAGTAACATGCCTTATACCTATGAACAGAATTTTCTGGACATTACTTTAACGGGTTTTGCCAGTATATGATATTTACCAACACATTCAGATTCAAGGATATATTTGGAGATAAATGTGCGTGTATTAAGAATAACATTCGCTTTTATTTGCTATTTGTTTCTGGGGCAACATCGCCACAAATTTGCATTTAATGCATTTAGCGACACCAGGTGACAACTTTCTCCCTTCAACAACAAGACCACTCGAGGATAAACGTTTAGATTCATTTACACGACATGATAGTACAAAAAAAAATGTATTATGTGGAACCAGGACACACTCGAGTGCAGGTATAAAAACTAAGTGTTAACTTATGTATTTAATTCAACCGTGAACGTAAGTGCATGATATTATACTACTGGGTTAAAAGAACAATAATATCTTTATGTACTTCTATTGAGCTGGATTTCTTGTTCTTAAGATTATTTGCGTTTTCTCGTGGGAACTACAATTTCCTTAAGTTGTGGTGTACAACAACAACAACAACAACAACAATAATAATAATAATAATAATAATAATAATAACCATTTGAGGAAAGAAGTCTTAATGTGTTTCACGATAGACAGTTATTTGTTCAATACCACCTAAACTGATAAAAAATACGAGCTAATTAGCAAGAAATCACACTTGACACATTTTTACACGCACTTGGCAGCAGCAATTTTTGCGGCTGCAGGCCACTATTTAATATTTCTTTAATATAATTCTTACTATTTTTTAGAAATTACATGTCGCTAACCTAAGTCCACTAGGTCCTACTGCTTCATTACGATCCATTATGTATTGTCACCAATTGCATAAATGAAGTTCAATGAAATTAGGTAATTTGAAAAATTAATCTCAATGTACTGGTGAATTGTAAGTAAAAAAGTAAAATTTTGGAATAAACAAACTATTAATTGCGAGAAGTAATAAAACCTCGGGCTTAAAAAAGATAGAGGATTGTTTTAAATTACCCCAAGCGATTTTTATCCCAAAGACCTTTATTGTCTGACGCTTGCTGTCTGAACAACGATTGAAATGTTACCTTGCTTTGGCTTCCCCTTCTTTTAAACAAAAACTTATTTTACAGAGTATACAATTGCAGTTGAACTATTTTCACATTAGTAATAGCAACCATAAAGACGTTTGTTTATCTTACTATTCAAAACTACTCCCAGAATGAAGTGCTCATAATATAATTTTCAATAATCTTCATAATAAACAAAAGGGTTTTATTTTGAAGAACTCCAGACATTTTTTGTAATAGCAGGCAGATGTATACTCATATTGTACTTCAAAGTAAAACACGACCTTGAGTTATGGCCCAATCAGTCGTAAACCATGAGTCGGTCACTGCTTTTTGTTTCACATTAGGACATTAGTCATCTCCCCAGAACTGCATACAGGAAGTGATTTTACGTTCGCCCATCATTGTAAGAAACAAAACCAAGAACTCAACCATAAACACAGCGTCAATTCAAAAGCAAGCGGGGAAGACAACTGCAGGTAATCAAGGGCGGTACCGAGCCCAGAAGACCCTCCAGTGCTCCATAAAATATGCGGCATCTATGATAATGACGCAGCGCACTCGCACAATATTACCGGGGCCACTTGTGCGCGCAGTAAACGTAATTGGAGAACTTGTGGTGCGCTGAACTTGCTTCTCGCGGCGTGCGTGGCCCGAGGTAGGCTTCATGGAAATGGGGAGAGCGCGGCACACGATTTATGGAATGACCTGCGAGTCGCAAGCAGCTCCGCAGGGAAGTCATTGGATTGCTTTGCGGAACCTGTGCTTGCGTTTCGTCGATTCAATGATGGAAAACAGTCAGAGAGTTTTGCAAAGATAATTTTATTCCTTCTGCATACAGAGTGCCTCAGTATTTATTGCAGACACGTCAAACCGCGCCTGCACCAGCTACTTGCCCGCCTGGGGGAAACCGGCGTTCCTACGGGCATGGGCAACTTCCCCTGACTCATCATTTCCCCTCCAAATACAGAAAGGGTTATACATGTGTAAGCTGAAGCAGAGCAAGGCAACGAATGTTGGATTCATACGAAAATATGTTTGCCAAATTTTTTCTACCAAATAACCGAGAATTGTGTTATGTTTATATTCTTCACTACTTAGTACGGTTTAATGTTTATTTTCTTAATAATTTCTCCCAAATATCTACAACTTTGCTAAGTGACAGGAATATGTTTAAATGGCGAATTCTTTCTTTCTTTCTTTTCGTTTGTGTTGTTATTAAATACTCATTTATTTACTCAGTTAAGTCTCTTTGAGTTAACAATTCTCGCTTACAGACGGACAGACAAGAACTCGCTTACAGGCGCTTTTTACAGACAAGAACACTTATCTTTACATCTCCTAACCTGAACGTAGAAAGATAATGCTTTTATATCACTATTGAGCAAATAGGATTATAAAATCAAGATCTATTCGTTTCAAAATGTTTAATTTTACTCTCAATTATAAGTTCAAATATTGCTGATGCATTTCGATTTGACCGATAACTTCTTTCCTTACGTAGAGGAAATGGGGTTTTTAATATTTCTAAATTTGGGGTAATAACTGCCAGCAGACTTCTCTAAAAGGCTGACATGGGCCAAGTGCCCAGTGACATACCGCAATTCCGGAGCATTTGTACAGCCCTTATTTTTAAATCTGGCTCCTATTTCTCTTGACGCAGTGCCCGCGCGTTTTAGTAAGCTAGTTACCTTGCCCGTGACCTTGACATGCTTGATTTATTGATTCCGGACGCGTAAACTACTAAGGTCATTAATTATTACTGTGTGTTATATCGCGGTAGTTGGCGGAGTTTCACTCCGTGTGGAATGTGAGATCCGGCGCTGCCTCACAAGAGGGTTGATGTGTCGCCCTCCTCGTATCTCGCCCATCGGGGACAGCTCCAGCTGGGAGAAGCTGTAAGCCTCCGACTGGACTCTCGACGGCAGTGATGGTGTAGGGAATCCAAGTGTGTGTGTGTGTGTGTGTGTGTGTGTATGTATGCATGTGTGTGTGTATGTATGCATGTGTGTATGTATGCATGTGTGTATGTATGCATGTGTGTATGTATGCATGTGTGTATGTATGCATGTGTGTACGTATGTATGTGTGTACGTATGTATGTATGTATGTACGTATGTATGTATGTATGTGTAAGGGAAGAGGATAGGACAAGAATGAGAAAGGAATCACTGTGTGGGGTCCCTGACCAGTTTATTATGGCCCTGCTCCAACATTCACTTGGTATTAATCGAAGAAACCACGGAAAACCACCGATAGGGCAACCGCCGCTATGATTCTCCTCCAGACAATTGCTGATGCTACCCAGCTAGGTAGCTAGTGTTGAAGGTTTGACACCGTCAGATCTAGAACCCTGGTCAACGGTGTAGCAGAGGAGGAGGAGTTGCTGCTGTGATATATCAGCCAGTATGGGCTATTCACAATTGCTTCATATCCGAGGTACAGTGCTGAGCCGAGTAGGTTTTCCACGAAGTAAACTCAATAAATACGCTAGTTTCGCGAAAGGCAATTGAGAAATCGTGTTGTTTTAAATGTAAGTGGATTATTCCGGAAATAGGAAGATCGAGGGTTTAAATTAAACACTGTATTATAAACAAATGCATTGTCTACATTAACATTCTGGAATTATCTTGCTGAATGATAATATATGCTCAAGGTCTTGTAAATTTTAGATGCCAAGTGCACGGTAATGAAAACAATTTTCAAACTGATTGTTTCGTAGTTCATACTAAAGACGTCACATTAACAGTGTCGTAGTACTTAAAAAAATTAGAATAATTTGAGGTGAAGTAGTACTAAGACGTGTTTAACTGCACTATTTAATATGAAACTTTCTTTTGAACTAATATACAACCACGTTTTCATCGTCATTGGTAAAATGTCGGAGATAAATCGCGTTGAATGGAAAACTATGAACAGGTTTGATGTTGACCTACTATTTAATCACTACAATAGTGCACTGTACAATAGTACACTGCGCTGACCAGCTCTTATTTTTTAACTTTGTGAAGTTGCAGTATTTCTATTTCAATATTTCGTTAAAAAAGTAGGTGAAAATTGAAATACAAATATGAGGGGTAATATGAAAATGTATAATGTCGAAGTATTTATAATACATTTTCCGTGTTCTCTTTATTTTACAATGGCACACAAAATAACTTCCATGAAACTACGAAAATACCTGCAGAATTGTACGAAACTGAGTAATGCACTACGACTACAGTAGATAGAAGTAGAACAGAAGCTGATTGATGTACGTCTACGAATTAGCGAAATTTCCAATATCACATTTAAAAATCCAAAATCACATTAAAAATGAATAGACTATTTGGTTTTGAGGAGGAAGTAGAAGTAGAAGAAGAAAAAAGGAGAAGAGGAAAAGGAAAAATATTAATTTGACAATCCAAATTATGACCAAGTCAGTCATGCCTTAATCTTAGATTCATGCTTCCGATACATCCTGACAAGTAATCGCGACTCAGTACTACAATGTTCACTGCACTTCTCATCCGCCTTTAGGAAATCCAAATTTTGGCGCTTGCTTCAACGGCAGAAAGAAAGCATTGCTCCTCCAATGATACTTCCTACGAAGAGAGAAATCGAAGTGCTCCTTCAATGATGCTACACCGAGGTGTGGCGGGAGGAGAGCGCCTGGCTACGAGCTAAGTCCTTGTAGTGTCTTGTAGTTTGCTTCGCCTCGCGACGCCCACGCACGCGGCACCGACCTCGCCCACCCACATTCGCTGGCTCTCACGCTTGCCACCCTACTCAAGACACGCCCCGCCCCGCTCCACCCCGTCACGCCACACTTCGCCAGCTCCCTTGTCAGTATACACCTTCACGTCCCTCCTCCCTTCGCCCTTCTGCCTCGCCCTCTCCACACCCCTCTGCTCTGACCGGGAGGTCCTAGGTTCGAGTCCTGACGGCTGCAGGATTTTCGACACTAGCTTATCAGCTAGGTTGAATTCAGTCGCTGTCTGGAGAAGAATTCTAGCGGCCGGCTGCTCTGATCGGTAGTTTTCCGTGGTTTCCCCGATCAACACCAGGCGAATGCCACGCGCGATCTATCCTTCCTCTTCCTTGTACTATCCTCTCCTCTTACACACACACTTACACTAACATGCACTACACTACTACATATTTCGGGAGACCGGTCGGGAGCTTAGAGCTTGTCCCGACTGGGGCGGTGCCCTGCTGGTGGGAGAGTCCTGGTTAGGGGGAAATCCTACTAGCCGACGGTAGGTCGGCGCCGGATCTCGCCATCCAACGGGGGAAGATCACCGCCATCTCCCGGGAAAAACATGCAATACAATAACGGGACTAATGACCAAAGCAGTTGACGCGCCCGGAAACACGACAAAATCAATCAATCAATAACACCCCTCTGTCTCGCCCCGCCCCGCTCCACCACGGTTGTTCGCTCGATCGCCCACCCGCTTGCTCCGTCCCGCCTCACCCGCCCCACCCCCTCCGGTGCGCTCTTTCGCTCCCCTGCTCGCCCGCCCTTCACGCGCCTCGCCCAACGCCCGTCCGCCCGTAAAGCCGGCGACGCCGCGGCGCCGCGCAGTAAAGTCCAGCGGCGCTTAGCGACGTCCTAATGCGGCCGCAGCGACAGCACACCGGCGGCGACGCCTTCGCGCGGGAGGGACGCCGGCGGGTGGGGAAACGGCGTCGGCGTCGTCTTTGGGGGGCGGCGGAAAAAGAACTAAAGACTAACGCACGGTAATCACTAAATCATGAATATTCGGTGACTGAATAGGTTGACCATTTTCCATTGGCGAGGCCTCGCCAATGGGCGAGGAAATTATTGGTCCAGTAGTGTCAGCGAAAATAAAGACGGAGAAGATAGACGCTGAAGGAATTTGACTGACAGCTAAGGCCATTACTCCTGTAAGTGTGGGGCATGTTTTTAACGCGGGAAGTGGCCGTGATCTTCCCCCGCTGGATGGCGAGATCCGACGCCGAATTACGTTGACAACCGGGATTTTCCCCAACTAGGTATCTCCCAACAGCTGCTCTCAGCCCCAGCCGGAACAAGTTCTAAGCTCCAGATATGTATGTAATGTATGTCAGAATAAGTGTGTGTGAGAGGAGAGAATAGGTCAAGGAAGAGGTAGGAAAGATCGCGCGCTGTTCGTGGCCCGTTTCTTAACGAACTGATCCGACATTCGGCTGGCGTTGATCGGAGAAACTTGGGAAAATTACCCATCAGAACAGCCAGCCACTAGAATTCGCCTCCAAACGGCGGCTGAATTTGACCTAGCTGTCTAGCTAGTGTCGAAAATCCTGACACCACCGGGATTCGAACTCTACAACTAACCTGTCAGAGGGATTGCAGTGCCATCAGTTGATGCCCTGAGCGAACTTCGCCGGTCCTTGAACGGACTTGTCTGTTACTGAGGTATCGCAGATGGGGTCATATGGACGGGAGTGCGTGTAGAACGAGGAAGTGCCAGCCAGCGTCACGAAGGCGGAGTTGGAATTCGGCTAGGCACTAGATGTAAAAGCGAAGATTAGAACGCGATTGAAACTGATGTGGTAATTGAAATGAGTGAAGGTGGTGATTACCCTGGAGATGTGAGATGAAGCGGAGGCGGACAGAGGTCAGAGAACGAGAAGGAAGCCGTTGCGTGATCGATGGAAGTGGAAAGAGATTGGCTGGGAAGCGGTCAAGGATATTGAGGTGGAAGGGTACGGAAAGTTTCGAGGGGAGTACAGGCCGCTGAAGTGGGCTCTTGTGGTGGTAGAAGAAGAAACGGATGTGTGTATGGACAAGGAATTTGAACCAGACGTACATGAGAAGACAGAGATGGAATTTGGAGGAGGTTGGGAAGGTCGTTTAGACAAAGCTGGTGTAGGCGGGAGCGGCGATTGTGTGAGTGCGTGGAGGGAGTGGAGGTGGCAGCAGGTGGGTCGGTGGGTGCGGGAGGCCGGTTATCTGCCATGATGATTTTATTGGGGCCGCCCGGGGCGCGGCCTGGCCGCTTCGCGCTCGTAAAGCTGTGCCCGACTTCTCCGCCCGCCGCGCCTTCCCAGTCGCTCGCTCTCCTCGCATGGGGGGGGGGGGCGTAGCGGGCGGGGAAAGGAGACAAAGCGCGCGGTGAAGGAAGCGAAGGCTGTTTTTGCCAATACTCAAGGCGAAGATAGACATGCGCTATGACATCCCTTTACGAAAATTACAAATTTCATCGTTCTTATCACTTAAATTATGATTTTCTCTAATACGTTTTATTGATAGTTTCCAAATTCTATTTTAGGACTATCACTATTCTTGAGATAGTAACAAAAAATATTGAAATTGGATTTGTAAATATTATCAATAAAACAAATTTCTTTATATTTTTCTTAAGAGACACAAGAGACATAAGAGAATTATTTTTGATTAAATATCACTTTGGTTGGGTAATTTTAAAAAACATTATCGTAATTTTAATGCTTTCTTTCCATTTTATTTATTATAAAACCACCCCAAATAGCACAACTTTGCCAATGAGTGATATACAGGTATCGTAAGTAGTGAGGATATACACATCTAGATATATCTTAGAATGAAGATATTTAGGATGAAAATGAATATTGAAATATAATTTGTATTTTTTTTTATTATAGAGCTACATCAAGAAAACTATGGTGAGAGAACAATAAAGGGAGAAAAAAATGGAAGATCAAAATATCTTAACGCAAAGGAGACTGAAATGGTCCACATTTGTTTCATTCCTGATCTTGAAGGTCTGAAAGTAATAATAATTATTCTGATAGATTCAATATTACTTATATTAGTTGTTTATGCATTTTCCTTACTTATCTAAAGAATATGGTAAAATAAAAGGATAATTTAAAATTCATGAAGTAATTTAACACACAAAAATTTACAACAATACAACAAAAATGATTAAACATTAACCAGAATAACTAAAAGGGTTAAATAGTCCATAATAAAGTTAATTGTAAGTGTTTAATAAACAAACCCATCTCGTATTAAAATTTAATTGAGACATAGAGTTTTAACTTCAAGTATGCAACTAAAACATTCCAATGCAATATTGAAAAGCTATCTGATCGTTTTAACATATTTAAACGGTTGCACAAGAGCCTCTAGCACCAACGTGTTTAGATAAGAAAACGAGAAACATCGATATCCCTATTTTCACATTATTTACGGATTGAATTGCCCAACTATGATAGTAAATATCGTTCCAATAAAACGCCACACGTGTTTATACAAAAGTCTTCCCAAGCCACAAAAAGAAACCTAAACCACGAGGAAATATGGGGCTCCATGTCCACGGGCGCAGAAGGCCAAGGGTCGCCGTCTTCAAAATGCTCGCCGATTCGGACGGGGTGCTGTGCTGGGCGCAGCTCAGTCGATTGCCACTCCTCGAGTCACGATATCCAGCTTTTACAGGGCGTAACGTCCTGCTTTTGATCTCGTGAATATCGAATGTTATTGCGGTCTAAAGTGGCGCGTAGGGGAGAACACCACGCCCTCTCCCGTCTGAAATACGATGGGCTCGGCAGCAGGCGGGGGCGGCGGGGCGGCGGGGCGGCGGGGCGGCGGGGGCGGCGGGGCGGCGGGGCGGCGGGGCGGCGGGGCGGCGGGGCGGCGGGGCGGCGGGGCGGCGGGGCGGCGGGGCGGCGGGGCGGCGGGGGCAGGGGCGGCGGTGCGGCGGGGGCGGAGGCGGGGTTATTGCGTCGGCTGTGACGCACCAGAGGAAGAATTCCATGCTCGGAGAAAGCGCGGCGATAACCTAGTGTCCAAGGAGTGTACGCTGTTCTGGAAAACTGTTTTTGCGATATTGTGTCTCAGAAGAAAAATAAAAGGCGCGAATGAGTGGTAAATGAGAAGGAAATAGATTGGAAGGCAGGTAAAGAAGAGAGGACTAGATACGCCATGAAGATGTTGAACATTAAAAATGGAGATAGCAAGAAAAGTGGTCCTAAATGTGACAGATAAAATGGGTGGATTTAGTATGGACGAGAGATGTCTCTGTGAGCAGAAAATACATGGCATCTAAGAGAAAATAATGAAATGAAGTTGCTACTATACTGAAGGATCTTACTATGTATACGAAACACGAATAAGTTAGATATAACATGCATGAGAGTGTTTTGTGCTATTAGAAAAAAATTAAAACAAAAACGCACACGCACACAAATGTAAGATAGTAAGTAAAAATAAAGACAGGCTCAAATTACTTTGGGGGCAGCTTAATACAGAAATTCGAAAAGGCTACGTAAAACCAATTAGAAAGACACGGATACATACGCATTAAAAATTAAAAATAGTAAAATGTATGGCCAACTAATGGCATATCAATATCTTACAGTCACTAAACTTCCATTTACCTACTGAACATATACATACCACGACGTGGTTATAACCCTCAAATTAGCGTCTACCAATTGCTGGCGGCGATTTCGGGAGCGAGGGCCCCGTCGGGGGTAGTGGTCGGGGCGGTGGTCGCGGGGGCGGCGGAGCGGCGGTGTGAGCGCGGGCGGTCTTCCGCCCCGGGGCCGCCACCAGGTGCGGCGGGTCACGACCCCTATTATGCAGCGGAGGCGGCGAGACCGGGCGTATCACAAGGCGGCGCCCTCGAGCACAGTATTTATTGGCGGGTCCTAATGTAGATGTCCTCTTAACGTCGGCCGCCGCGGGGACGCTGCGCCGATCAAGGGTCCGGGAATTCCCAGCCGCCCCTCCCGCACCGCCTGCGCCGCCTACGAGCTTTCCGACGCCTAATCTGACCGGACTGTCTTTGCTCGCTTGGTACGCTGTTCGCTGTCCTCCGCCACCCCCACTCTTTCACTTCGTTCCATGTTCTTTTAAGAATACTTTTCTCCAATGATAAGTTTACTTTTTCAGTTATTTCCAGCCAGTGAGTTAACGTAACGCCAGTAAGTGAGCCTCGCCATTAATAAAGACATTATTATTATTATTATTATTATTATTATTATTATTATTATTATTATTTTGTTATTATAAAATCAGTAACAATAATTTCAGTAAATATAAGTTTACTAATTGCAGTATCCAGTACGTATTTTTAAGTTCAGTAAGTGTAAGTAAAGGAAGAAAGTACAGGATCGATCAATAAGTAAATAAGCAAGAATCTAAGTTAAAGATTTCTTTTTATTACCTGTAAACTGCAAAATTATCATCTACAATAAAGTGGTAGTGTCATGTTTACGTTCCACAATGTTTCATTTATGCGAAATTTTTCTTTCACAAAATCACTCCAGCTTTCACCATAGGCATATAGCTTATTTATTTACTTTTTTATTGCTACTCTCCTTTCTCTATTCCTTTTTCTTTCATTATTGTGATATTTAAATTAATAACCTAAGCAATGTCATACAAGAATCTGTTACTCAATGAATAAATAAAAACGCACTGTCACGATATTAGCATTTCTATTCACAAATTATAAAATTTGTACAAAAATTAATGGTGAAAATTTTCATAGAAGATTGTAATGTTTAAAAAAATTCCAATGAGTTGATTATGCAAAACTCTCTTATTATGGTCGAAGATTTTAAAAAGTATAGAAAAATGCGATGATAATTATTTGAAAAAAGGGTTTATTTAGAATAGGAAAAACGGTATCAAACGATAGAAATACAACTTAAATGTATGTAGATGAGACATACCAGAAGTTAGCACAAGAAATATAGGCTGTTAGGACGACCAGTAAACAATTCACAGTCTTCCATGCTTGATGTCAGAGCACTGTTCGTTTAAGAAACACGGCTCCGGCATTAGAAGCAGGAGGTGTGAAGATGGCATACGAAGCAAGGTTCTGTAGAAATAATGAATTCTCACTCTTGCAATACTTGGGGTTTTCTAACCTGGCCGATGACACTTCATCAGGTGTTACGGTGTCATGCAATCCAGAGCTGAAACGTCATTACGATGACGTTTATGCTCCCGATTGGACGAAACCGTAACAGCTGATGAGTTGTCATCAGCCAGGATTACAAAACAAATATAGCTGCCGAACAGACGGCATGTAAGCAAACGAAACGGTACGAATATTATTTCAGTTGGAACTGAGATATTAGTGCAATGATAAGGAAGCGGATAACGTATAGTTAAATCTGAGAGCATTGTATTGTATGAAGTAAGAAGGCAAAGGAATTATGCTAGTTTGATTTGTAATTTGTCATTTGTAAATTAAATTCAATGCTCCGTGTTCGAAGGGGATTTATATTAGAATAGATCAGTTGATGGGGAGGATTGTGAGCTTAAAACAGACGGTCGCGCGTAGGCGTTTCATCCGAAGCACATGCAGCGCAAGGCGCCTACTCGAATTAACTTATTTCCAATTTCTGAATTTTATAAAAGTACTAAATAGTTTACAATACTACGGATCATTTGTAAGTCTATTCTAACGTTAGGTGTGATCACGATAATAGGGACATTCTATGGACAATTTCAAGCCTGAAGATTGGATGACGTCTGATAAAGCGTCTTAGCGCGCGAAGATCACAGTGAGCCCATGTACTTTAATCGGAACCGAATGGAACTTTAAATATTATACATAAGAAAGTTCAAGTGTGTCAGTAATGAGCTCAATATCAGTTGCAATATTATCGAAATAAATGTTAATTTCTTATTATTTTGAAAAAGAAAAGGCTGATAATTTGTAGTTAGTTGCCATCAATCCAACAATTGGTTTTAATCAACAGAACTTCCAGGAATCGCATTTCTGTATAGAATTGCACGTCCACATGCAAATACATAAAAGATAATAACGTTTCAACATTAAGAGAATTTATGAGCATAGCAGGGCAAACAAAATAAATAATAACATTCATAAAAGTAGAGAAATTAACCCTTTGATAATAGTTATAAAACTGTTTGGAAATATTATCAAGAAATTTGAATAGTATTACCAATTTTCTGCTTAATATCAATTTCCATGTTAAACATGTTAAATAACACCAAAGCCTTAAGAACAAGAGGAAATATATTTCACTAATATTGCACATTAAAATGAAAAATTTTACGTGTATTATTTAGGTGCGAAGAGTACGTTCGATGGCAGTTTAGCAAAGAAGTATATATACAAATACAAAGTTAAAAAATAAACACAATTATAAAAAAATGAGGGGATTCATTTTTGTCAAAAACTATCGTTAATTTTTGACATTATATTGTCATTCGTCGATTAAGTTTTTGCCAGCACACTTACTTATTACCACGTACTATTACGTCACAATTTACGTGAAAGTAAACAAAATCTCAATAAATTAAGATTTATACATCATTATTGACACATCTTGTATTCGTAAAGTGTCTCACAGTTAATAATGAACTCAAATACAGAGTAAATCATGTGAATGTGGAGATTTACAGAGAGAAACAATCCATTATTTTGCAACGAGTGACCCACCACAATCCACTTAAGCAAGAATGCCTAGACACACCTCCAGGTGAGACGCGCATAAAAAATAAATGAGGGCTACACGAGGAAAGGAATCAGTCTTAATTTCGTGTAGTCTCGCTCAGCACTATAAAGAGGCCATTAATTTTACAATTACAGAGATCGGGGCGATTAAGGTTACATCGACCGAACAAATAATCTTCGCTACCGCTTTCAAACCAGCGCAAATAAAACCAAACCCGTCCGCCGACACCTCCCCGCGGAGTAGCCAGCTCCCTGTGGCCTCCAATATCACCGGAGCTGCGCTTAATGAGGCCCATAAAGTGAGGACTTACCTGCTGTCGCCCCGACACGGTCGCACAGTGCGAGACCTTCATTGGACGAAATAGGTTCTCGCATTTAAAAAATATATAACTAGTGAACTATTGCAGGGCTAACATAGTGCATTATTTGTAATAATAATATCTCAAATCTCTTACGTAAAGGAGACACATGTGTCAGATGATTGTTGGGTATTGGGTTTATTTATATATGCTCATTAACTTTTGCGTTTAAAAGCAGAAGTCCGTCCTCCTAACCTGTTCACTATTGCACACGTCTGTTCCTCTGGTCTGGCTCGATAGCATGCGCTCACCCTCCGCGTTGCCCCAACCCTCTCTCCCCACTGTCCCTACCCCCCTTATACCCTCAAAACACCTCATCGCCCATTCCTTCTCCTACCCCTTCACCAGGCCTCTTACCTACCTTCTCACTTGCCCCTTCATCCATCACTCACACTCTCAATTTTCGAACTTCTGTAACCTGGGATTTGCTTCTTATTATGTGATTTTATATTTTTGGATGGTTCACGACATTTCTGGAAGTTTACCTCTTTGGTTACGCCCACTTCGTGGTATAAGAGGTCAGACACGTGAAGATTCACGAAACATGAAAAATGCAAAATGAACACGCAAAGTGACATAGACTATTTAATACTCAGAGCATTTTAAGTCTGTTTCTTGGTTAATAAACTCTTGTAGAATGGATATCCATGCTAATAATGCTGTACGCTTAATTCATTAGTTATTTTCATTTTAAGTTATTTTCAAGTTATTTTCATTTTTAAAAAATGATGATTTACAAAGTGGGAAAAGTTCGAACAGGTCTGGGTAGTAAAAATCAACAAAATAAATAGAAGTAAAAAATACACATTACCGTAATTGATAAATTTAATAAATAAAACACTCGCAACACGCTTTTACTCTCGGACCTGACAAATCCTTCCCGACTGCGTTGACCGCTCTCAACAGCGGACGAGGAACATTTTTGCCCCTCCAGGTGGGACGCGTTTCACGCACCGCGCGCTGCCGCCCCCGCAACCTGACCGCCCCTCTGCCGCCCACCGCGACGCGCGCGGCCGCCACCGCACGCGCGGAGCCAATTAAGGCTGCGGGCGTCCCGGAGCACGTAATGTCCATTATCGAGTGCGGAAGAATCGCGGTGCGCTTTAACTCCGCAAAGCCCCGCGTCGCCGCGCGCCGCCCGCAACCGGGGGTGCGGTTCGCGCGCAGCGCCGCGTCGCTCGCGCCAGTTTTCTGCGCGAGTGCGCGCAGGCGGTGGTCGGGGGGCCGGGCGTGTGGTGTCCGGTGGGAGGGGGGGGCGTGGGCTGGGCGTGGGGGTGGGCGTGAGGCGCGGGGTGAGCGGGCGCGGATGTGGGCGGAGAGCGGCTGGTCGCGGGGCAGTGATGCCAGTGGGAGGGGAGGGTTGAGGGGGGTGAAGGGGTGGATGGGAGACTGAAGAGAGGGTGGTGGCAAGTAAGAGGGCTGATGTCGTGAGGGTGTCGGGGTGGAGACTAGGTATTTTAGGAAGTAAGAGGAGGGGATGAAGGGGGCAATTGAGGAAGAAGGGGCGGGTTGTGTGGAAGGGATGAAGGCGTGGAGATGGGATAGGAGAAGTGTTTGAGGGAGTAAGGGGTGGTTGTGTGGGGACCTGGGGAGAGGGTGGTTTTGGGCCACTGGGAGGGTGAGCGCTAGCTGTTGATCCAGACCAGAGGAACAGTCATGTGCAATAGTGAAAAGGTGTGTCGATTCAAGGGCGGAGAAAGGACAGTGAGGAATGATTCAGTTGAGTCTAGACCTGGTTATACAGGAAGGAAAAGAGGAGTGAAAGAGAACGAGTGAGAATCAATCAAAACAGGGACGATTTTTACATGACTATTTCTGAGTAAATTTCTATAGTTAGCACACACGGGGCGGCCAAAAACATGATATCAAACACTACAAAATGTCAAGTGACTAGAAACTGTTTAAAATATTAAGCAAAATTTCCCAATTTTGACAAATAGGTTTAAAAAAAATTAAAATTTTTTAAAAAAGGGAAAAAAAATTTAAAGGAAACGAGGAAAAATAAAAAGATTAACTTGGCAAAGACTATTGAAAATAATATAAAGTACGGACGCAGTTTAAAAACACTAGCGAAAATTTAACTGAGAGATTTTAACGAAAATAATTCGAATAATACTTTTTGAAAAAAATTCAATGATAGGTGTTTTGTTTTTCTTCATAACTAAAATGATTTCTCCAGAAGATACAATTTTTTAAACCGATACACCCAGGAAATAAATTTATCAAATTTAAAATAGTAATGAACAAAATCATATACAAAATGTGAGAGATTATGACATCGCAGAATCCAGCGTTAACACCCTAATAACATTCTAAAAAATATAACAAAAGATAAAAGAAATAGTGTAACACATTTCAACCGAGAGTTTAGCAACAGGATGCGCAGTTCAACCCAGAACACGCACTCACGTAGCAGCAAGCCATAAAACGCACAAGAGGACCTAATTACCCCCAGGTTATTTTACCCCGTGTAACCCGGAAAGAGGGGTGAAAAGCATCGAATGCTAAGCGTCCACCGGGGGCGCGGCGCATCCACCGGACAGAAAAAGGGTTGGCGGCCAGGAGGGGCAGGGGTTCGCGCCCGGGGGCGTGGCCCGGCCCTAATGGCGAGCGGCCGCGCCGCGGGTCACCTGATCGCACGCCCCACCCCAGAGAGCGGCCGCGGAAAAGACAGGTCGGCCGCGCTTTCACGCCCGCCCGCGAGCGCAAAGCTGCGATTACAAGGGAATACTATAATGGAGGCAGCACTTTTCAAGCTCCCGCGCTTTCCCTCGCGCGTGCAACCGCCCACGGGCGGCCCCGCCCCCCACACTCGTTTGGCTGCGGCCCGCCCCGCCCCGCTCCCCTCCCCGCTCCCCTCCCCGCTCCCCTCCCCGCCCCCTCCCCGCTCCCTCTCCCCCCGCTCCCCGCCCCGCTCCCGCCCGCTCCCGCCCGCTCCCCGCCCGCTCCCGCCCGCTCCCGCCCGCTCCCGCCCCGCTCCCGCCCCGCTCCCCGCCCCGCCCCGCTCCCCCCCCCGCTGCCCGCCCCGCTCCACCCCGCTCCCCGCCCGCTCCCCGCCCCGCTCCCCCCCCCGCTGCCCGCCCCGCTACCTGTCGCCCCGTTCCCAGTCGCACCGCTCCCTGACACCCTGCAATCTAACGTCCCTCTCTGTCGCCCGCATCACTCCAACTCTCTCTTCCCATTTTAACCCAGCGCGGACCACTCTTCCCGGTCCCTCCCCGCTCCCTGACTCCTGCCTCAGTTTCGCCCCATCCCAATCTGTACCGCCCCTGATGGCAGAACCGCTCCTCGCCATCTGCCCCTCACCGCCTCGCGTCGCACCGCGCCGCGCCGCGCCGCAAAAACCGTCCCGAACGGAACACATGTAATTACCCCTGCTGCCCTTTAATCGTTTTTCAAGCTCTCGGTTTACAAATTGTTTAACACGACGCGATTACAGCGGCGCGCGCGGCGTGGCGCGGGAGTAGAAAAAGAGCGAGTGGGGCGAGAGTGCCCATCGCACGCTGGGCGAACCGCTCGCGGCGGCGGCGGCGGCGCCACCGCCACCGCCACTAGCCCGCGACTGCTCACGACTAGCTCCGCGACTGCACCGCCACTAGCTCCGCGACTAGCACCGCGACTAGCCCGCGACTAGCACCGCGACTAGCACCGCGACTAGCACCGCCACTAGCACCGCCACTAGCACCGCCACTAGCTCCGCGACTAGCACCGCCACTAGCTCCGCGACTAGCACCGCCACTAGCTCCGCGACTAGCACCGCCACTAGCTCCGCGACTAGCACCGCCACTAGCTCCGCGACTAGCACCGCCACTAGCTCCGCGACTAGCACCGCCACTAGCTCCGCGACTAGCACCGCCACTAGCTCCGCCACTAGCACCGCCACTAGCACCGCCACTAGCACCGCCACTAGCACCGCCACTAGCACCGCCACTAGCACCGCCACTAGCACCGCCACTAGCACCGCCACTAGCACCGCCACTAGCACCGCCACTAGCACCCGCCCACTAGCACCGCCCCATCGCCACCACCGTCATCGTCAGTACCGCCACCATCGCCACCTCCGCCATTGTCACTACCACCACCATCGTCGACATCGCTGACATCGCTGACATCGCCGACATCCCACCAACGCCGCCACGGCTACTGCCGCTACCGCTAACTTCGTTTCCCTCGCGTCGCCTCAGGCAAAGCTCGTGCGGACCAAATCCAAACACGCGGTTCAACGAACGCTTTGCGACGTAATACCATTCGTCAGATTACTATGCGTTAATGCACGCTTCACGTTTCACCTCGGAGGGGTTTTCGTCACGAAAGGCTTTTGTGTAATTATCAAAATGATTAATAGAGCAGGAGTGAGGTAAAAATGGATGGTCAGTTACAAGCCTGCCAATTTCAAATGTTTATTTTCTGTGTTTTGGTGCTATTCCTAAAATTCACTTTTTAGTGAACGGTGTGATCTTCCAAAGTTTTTGATAATATGATTTTCATGACAATGCCAAATGTAATGTAAATGAAAGACGACTGCTCTGTATCGCTTGAAATACTAATTAAAGGACTAATTGAAAATTAAGTAATTGTATCTGCGTATCTACGTAAATATAGATGTTAAAATATCAGTGTAAATATTTAGATATATTCATTTAGATCAGATTACTGAAATTTATATTTGAATGTTCAAAAATAAATCAAGTACATCAGCTGAAAAGTTCGTTTTAATTAGTCCTCCTTTTTCTCAAATCTCATTCTTTTATTTTCTTTGAAAATTCACAAATGTTGTAATTTCTTGCATTAAAATGCAGTGCCCAGATGATCGTTATTGTTACTTTCACCTTACCCAAAATAGTAATTCTCCAGCCAAATTAATACATTGTTCACTTGTGCTTTGACAGAAATATCCAATTCTGTTTCTAAATCTGTTCGCTATAAACAGTTTGTTTATTTGCAGAAAATTAACCTTATTTTAAATAAACTTTCACTTTAACATGGAAAATTTTTAAAAAAAAATGAAGAAAGAAGATTTTTGCTACTGAAATATGATTCTCCGCTGCACGAAACGTTTTACATTAAGAATAAATACATTTAGGAAACAATGATTCTTAACAATTGATTTTGACTAGTAGATTACTTTCTTGAATACAAGAAGTTAGAATCTGTTTTTGAGGATCCTCCTCCGGAAAAGTATTTTCTCTCGAAACATCTCTCGGACCTTCTTTGAAAACCCGTAGCGCCTTAATCGTACACAGGGTTTTCGTCAAAATTCATATTCACTTATCAATCTCACTAATATAAAGTGCCCCTTGCACTTTAAACTAATATTTTAATTGTTGGGGTACATTTTTATATGAACGTTCAAACATTCAGTGTTTCGGAAGTAACAAAAATAAAATAAAATAAAAAAACAAACGAAAACAAGATTTTTGTTTAAAATGGGTACAATTTCCTTTGAACATGTCCTTCACCATCATTACTCAAAACAGAGACTTATTTGTTAATGCCCAGTATTACTCAATATTAGATCTATAAATCATTTTAGGTACACATGTTTTCAACAGTTTTTGTGTAATTTTGTGATAATTAATGCCAGTTTCATGCCAGGCTAGATGCCCCAGATATGCCCAAATGCCAATGCTGCGGCAGGACATCGCCGCAGAACTTTTCATGCGAGGCTAGTTCCTGCATTGATATCGTTCTTCATATACGTGTGGAATATTTGTTGCTGAATAAAATGCAAGACTCGATGTGTCAATGTATTACTGCAACAGTTTCCATTTATTCATTTGTGCTTATTTAATAAATGTAAATGCAGAATTTGTGATTGATGCAGTAGTAATTACGGACTTGAGCTGAATGTACTTTTAAGAGATTTTGATGGCTGAAGTGGTAAGACAGAAGTTGCAATATTATAATTTTATGTAATAAATATTCTTAACAATAATACAAGAAATGCCGCTAGCTTCATTGTCCAATTTGTCTGTGAACTGTTAGAAAGCTGGCCGGATAGTTCATAAGGAAGTTTGCAACAGTTCAGTAAAATACCTTTCGGTTACAACTGTACGATGTCTATATTTATACTTCGTTCTTAATACAAGCGCACAATACACTCGCAAATCTCTTTCGTTCCAAAGAATTGAGTAATTTTACGTTTAGCGTCAAATATTTGTAAGAAATGGTGCATTTCAAGTTGCACTGTGGCTATCGTTGCTTTAAAACAATTGTTGCTTGAAAATAATTATTCATCCCAGAAATCATTTGTTTTTGGATTCATATTAATTGCTAAGTTCTTTAAATTTATGCAAGTATTGTCCAAAACTTTATCTACTCAAAATATTAGACCACACTTGTTCAATTTATCACATTTAAGACATTTCTTCCTCAGACGTTCATATCCATTTTAGGCGAAACGCTGGTTTTTTATCTGGTCCTAAAATAAAATGAAAAATAATCTGCTGATAGAAGACAACATGGAGCGTCGAGGGGAAACCTGGCTGATATCTGACAGTTGACCTGCGAACTCAAGTTACAATCTCTCGCAGATGGAGGTTTGCGGAGAGTATAATTTCTTCGCAAAAACAGCACTTGAGGTGTCTCATTTCAGTACCGAGGTTCCAGGTGAGGAGCGTGGTTGGTTCATATTTCATACCTAGTGTTTCTGCGGAGAACTGTGACTTTCCTTGTAGACAAAACTCATTTCAGCTGCAGGGAAGGCTCCAAAAGAATTCGCTTTGGAGAGACTCTCTCTTCAGTCAACCACTGGATGCAATTGTGGAAATTTTCACAGGCCTTCTCAAAAGGAAAGAGAAAAGGTCTGCTTTCTTGTATTTCAATCGTAATACTGACATTTACCAACACACAAAGGAGTGTGTACAGGGTGGGGAAGAAAGAAGGGGGAAATGGGAAGGGGGAGAATACGAGAGGCCAGAGGGTGGAGGCGTGGTCCCCTTAAATTTTCGAAACGAGACCGAAAGCGTCAGATAAGGGCCCACATGGCTAGTTATAAAACATTTTATTTTCGTAAATGTTATCAATTCCTGATTTTCTCCTCTTTTAGATACTTGGGTAATTGATATCTAGTAAAGAAGCTCTCCAAGCCATCTGGCAACACTGCGAATGGTTCTACATAAAATAAATTGTTTTTTTTAAATTGTTTAATTCAATTTACAATTTCATTCCCCTTCCAGTATATTTTATTTATTTATTAGGAAACTACGTCATATGTAAATTGAAGTAATATAAGCTTCATAAACAATCTATATAGATAAGTTTGTAATCGCGGGAAGCGCTATTTACAAAATTGGTATGAATGAGTAGAGTATTGAATGTTTGTACATATTGAGTGAAAGTTTGTGTTTGTTTTGGGGTAAAAGGGTTTTATCATTATTGTTCCTGTTTATTTAAAGTGAATGATATAATGCTATTGTATGTCTCTATGAATTGTTTTGAAAGTCCAAGCAAATGGAATATTAAATATTTCTTGGAACGTCGCTTTCGTTTAGCAAGAAACTGGAGGTATAATCATTTCAGTAGTAACAATAATCCCGATATATGTACACAATTTATCAAAGAAATCCGAGACCCTGCTTAGGTGAAGCGTCAATCAGCGAATATAAATATCCAGCAAATATAGAAGCAAATGGGTAAGAGTTATATAAAAACTTTCCAATTTGACAACAAGTGAACGGTTCAAAATTATATCAATTGTACTTGTAAATTTCATCATTCAAATTATAATTTCACTCCCCCGTCTTATGTTTTATTTATTGTCTAGAAAACTATGCCAAATGTAAATAAAACAATTTAGCAGAAAAGGAGATCCCGGGAAAGGGTTTTAATACTGAGATATACAAAATTTTCCTTCTCTACATTAATATCTGCCAAAGATCTTAGCGTCCGGCTTACTGGGTCAATGGGTCACGATATATTATAATCCTTATTACCGTTATAATGGATTATAGGATCCGCCGACTATACAGCGCAGCTGGGAATCTGAAATAGAATGATTCTATTCTTAGTTCATTTCTGTTTGGATTGACTAAATGAAAGATCACTTTCTTTCTAAAGAACAAAATTCAACAAAGTTTATTTTTACCTTTTAGCAAACAATTTAGAGAATTTAAGGTAGGCCTTTGATCATGATATCTTTCAATTTACAATTTTATATCGCGGTTAACTTATCTATTCTTCGTTGATGTCCCTCGTAGACTTCTCAGTCGAAATATCTTGCGAGCTTGCCGTAGTCCAAAGTTCCAAGGAATCCTCTTCTGCCCCTATCCAAGCTGGTCTCAAACTATCAAAATTATCAGTCCCGATTACGTCCTATGACATAGTCCCGAACTCGATTACCAC
The DNA here is from genome assembly GCA_964035755.1 of Teleogryllus oceanicus. Taxonomy (NCBI): domain Eukaryota; kingdom Metazoa; phylum Arthropoda; class Insecta; order Orthoptera; family Gryllidae; genus Teleogryllus; species Teleogryllus oceanicus. The sequence continues at coordinate 128,076,867 of CAXIVR010000005.1, read as the reverse complement.
TCCCGACAAAGTTCCAATTTATACATCAATATTGCTTCCACATGAAAATATCTGCAATATCATTCACTGTCCTTAAAATTTCACTGATAACCCAATTCTATCTCGATTATACTCGTTCCTCTCACGAACCTACGATCAGTTCAGAAGCGCGATGCCGAGCAGAATGAAATCTTCCTGCATGATTCATCCTCGAAGACTTCGTATTAAACTACCTTCATTTTTTTCATAACATTTGACCGTCCTTCTCGCACCCAGCCAATCCATACGTTCGTTATATTTTGGTGTAGCTGACATTTTGATCGTCTAAACTTCTTCGCCCAATCCCAAATTTTCTACTTTCGGCACCAAGCCATCTCTTAATGCATTTAGAAAAACAAAACTACATTGTTTATTCACGGTCGTTGCTAAGCTCTAGCTCTCGTGATATTTCGTAATGCATGTTCCACCATATTGTCTACAAATAAATGTTAGTTTATTTTAACGTGATATATCGGTATGTCACAATACATTAGAAATAATGTACATTTATGAATACGAGTTACGATACGTCGGACCTTCATGAATGCGATATACGGTATATCGGCAGTACCCCGTCCCATTATATCACACCTTAATCAGAAGATCCCATTAGATCTCACTTTATACATTACGGTGAGAGATGGTGTTTGGAACATAACTTAAGGTATTTAGCCTCGAAATCTACGTTTCATTACTTCTCTAGCAAACACAGCTTTCGAGTTGTATCTACTTAATTTCGACGCTTTTTCAAATCGAATAATATGTACAAAGTGAAAGCATAGTTTGTCACTTCATAAAATTCTCTTCCTTTTGTCACTTAATTAAGTCCGTTTTACACGGTCACTTTTCATCATCTTTTTAGCGGTACTCAAAAGTGACGGACGAGACTGGACTTAATTTGTACGATAAAATGACACATGCTTCATTTTCCGTACAGATTTCATTGACTACCGCACTCCTGGTGTCACTTTTTGGAACTCTCTCTGTTTTGCTGTGGGTGCGGTGAAATTTATACCTTTTTTCATACTTTTGAGATCATTCTAATACATTGAATTGTAATGAGAATACTTGTTTAGTGAAAATGAAACCTATTCTTTGTTCTAATATCGTATCATAACCGGTCCTAATATAACTTGGCACCTGAATAACTGTTTTGTTACCGTAGATATTATTTGTTACCATAGATGCTACGTTCAACAAATTGATCTTAGACGCTTTTTGCGGAATCCAGAGGAAATATTTTCTTGACGATTGCGTACAGATAACAAGAAGGCCGAAAGAAACGCTTCTTCTCGTTCATCCAATTTCGATACCGAAACGGTAGCGCTTTGAAATGATCGTTCCTTTTCCACCCATTTTCCTTGCACAAAAATGAAAAAATTACCCTGTAAAACAGGCTTTAGTTAAGATTGTCTGAGGATAAGAGCCTAAAAATGTAATTATGCTATAGATATAACACGGGTCATAGAAAAATTTCCTTTAAAAAAATGGGAGTTATGAACGAGATTTGTTTTAATCATTCAATGAATAGAACTTCCGAATACAAATGATTTTAGGAACACTTTATCACATTTGCAGCTTGTCACCTCCCTAAATGAACTACGTTATTTGGTTCATTATCTCATTCTTCTTATAAATGTCTGAGCATTACTAATAATTCTGCTGTTTTAATAAATTAATAAACTTCAATAAAATGTTAACAGGACAAATTTATCAATGAAGATGCTTTAAATTCTTACTGTATTCGTATAATAAGCGCGAAACCCAGATGCTCTATCTCAGTCTGCACCGAAAATGAAAAAGATGCATTTTATATTTCAATCTACCCATTATATAATTAGTCTTCCGCCGATTAATTACTTGGAAATCAGTATTATTGAAGCTCGATGTAAGTTGTATACACACAAATTAACTACATTGTACACTATGGTTTGATGGTATCATTTTCAGTTATTGAATAGGAGATAAATCCAAGAGTTAACTTTAGAAGGACAACAATGTTTTTGATCATCGAAAAAAGTTACAGTGCTTTGATATAAATTTAATACAAACATTTTTATCGTTTACGACACATATCGTCCGACTGAAAATAAAGTGAATAAATATAATAAGTATGAACGAATTGGAGGGATAAAAAATGATGATAATGGGGAAGTAGAGGAATCTCAAAACTTCAACGTACGACAGATAAAACACCTTCCCACCCTCGCAACGACTCCTCGTAATTTATTCGAGTATACTCACGTGGACACGGCACGCCGTGACACTTGACGCACAGCCGAACGTCCTCAGACGAATACGCGTGTCCACTCCTATTTACGGGCGGGCAGTCGATAAGACGGCACGGAGCGATACGGCACGCGGCGGATAGGGCACGGCGCAGCACGCGCCACGACGTGGGCGTGAGGTGTAATGCGACCGTCCCTGCGTGCCGACCACGCCCACTCCGCCTCCACTTGGACATGCGCCCGCGCCGCTTCCCGCACCTTCGTTCCCAACCACCATGGCACGCCCCCCCTCCCGGGAGAGGTTCCTCAAGACATCAACTCATGTCAGCGCAGTCCCTCTGATCGGGGGGCCTAGGTTCGAGTCTTGTCGCCGCAGTGACAGGATTTTCAACACTAGGATTTCAGCTATGCCGAATTCAGTCGCTGTTTGGAGGAGAATTCTGGAGGAGAATTCCGAGCGTCTACTCTGATCGGTAGTTTTCTGTGGTTTCTCCGATCAAGACCAGACGAAAGCCAGAGCAGTACCCTAACAAACGGGTCACGACCACGCGCGATCTTTCCTTCATATTCTTCGACGTGTGTCGTCCCGTCTCGACGTGTGTCGTCCAGTCTCGACGTGTGTCGTCCAGTCTCGATGTGTCGTCTCGTCCGTGTCGTCTCGTGACGTCCCGTCCCTCCGCTCCGCCCGCTCCTCCGCCCCGCTCCTCCGCCCCGCTCCTCCGCCCCGCTCCTCCGCCCGCTCCTCCGCCCCGCCTCCGCCCCGCTCCCGCCCGCCTCCGCCCGCTCCTCCGCCCCGCTCCTCCGCCCCGCTCCTCCGCCCCGCTCCTCCGCCCCGCTCCGCCCCGCTCCAAGTCCGCTTCGGCGTCCCCGCGAGCTGCTCGGCTGCGCGTCCGCGGGGTGCGAGTGGGTTTCCCGAGGGGCGCGCGACCCTTGACCCCGAGGGCGCTATCGCGGCCTCGCGCCGACGGCGCTATCAATCTCACCGCCCGCTGCCTGCTTCCCTGTTCTCTACACCATCATCCTCTTCCCTCTCCGTGCACATCCAAACGGGCTTCACCTGGCTCCAGTCCAGTGCCAGTCGGTATTAAAGCCGTCGCTTCGAGTGCGCTACCAAACAGCAATGTGTACATTGAGCAATAAAGAGAAAAGTTGGCACGTGTGCAAGAAACCTATCATTATGCACCGTGTTGGGAGGACATGTACTTGATGATATATCAATGCATCGTATTGAATTCGCAACCCTATTCACTCCATACGGTACTCTGAATATCGATTTCATTTTAGCATTTCCTTTCTTGATATAAAACATTTCGGTATTATCCAAAAATAACCTGCATTTTATTTTAAATGTGAACAAATCAAGTAAAGATACAAAATTAAGGTATACAATCCAATGAGTAACAAATCTCTGGGTATAATATTAGAGTCGTAGGATTGCTTTGAAAGTAAATTAGAACAATTGTAATTTTCAAATTTTCAGAACTGTAAATGAAAAACAAAACTAGACCATGTTTACAAATGCATATTCTTTTATTCGGAAAAAAAATTAAAGAAAACTTTTTCCTGAAAATGTAAATATCATAGGCTCTTCATGGACCCTTAAAAATTAAATTAACTTAATGATATCCGAAGCGGTAAAACCACATCTTACTCTCGACATACGTATCAAGATTGAACTCAAAAGCTTTTTATCTGGCAGAGTAATGCGTGACACGTCCACGTAAACATACATCCCGATATTCAAGTACAAAATTGGAAGTAAATTGGCATCAATCTTAACTATCTTTGGAACTGCCGTATTAGCATCATTCAGGTGTTTAATCCTCACATGTGTGGAAAATCGCAACTCGAATGAAAATTAAGCAAGGATTTTAGGCAGAAAATTCTAAAAGTTGAGGCGATTTTAATATTTTTTGACCTGTAATATTTTGCAAGGAGGAAAAGCATATATAGAGAGGATTGTATTATAGAAAACTTGAACTTCATTACAATTCTTCTGAGGCATAAACAGTTTAGATAGTTATTTCTTAGAACGTTTTCTTTACATTTTGAAATTGCTGAAAGTATCCCCTAGTATTACATACACGCTACTTTCCTGGAGAGTGAAATGGTAGAATATTTCGTACACTTGCACTACAAAAATAACAAGAACAGTTTAAAGGGAAAATTATTTTCCAGTTTCAAGGAAATCCTCCGATTCCACAGAGTCAAAACATCACCAAAGACAACTTAGAATTTCAAAATTCGAGAATTCCGACACAGTTAAACAACGTCCAACGTTGTACTTACGACCTCTGCGGTAGATCCCTCGCAGAAAAAAACCCGAAATTCAAATGTGGAGAGTGTTTTTTACCATTTAGAAAGGCTAAGTCCACCGCAGCCTCGTCTTCGGGCAAATAGAGTTGGGTGTAACGTACGGGCGGGGCAAGGAGGGCCCTGTTGACGCTGCCGTGGCCCCCTCTGCCGGCCACCTCCACCCCGCCCCTCCCACGCCCCGGCACCTCGCCGCGTCACGTCATGAACAAGAACAAAAGACAAGGAAATATGGCATAAAAATTAGAGAAAGGACAGAAAAAGGGGCGGAAAGTGTAAAGAAAGTGTACAAAATGATTCATTGAATGCTCTTTTTAATTTTTTTTTGTCATTTTAATTGACCTCAGGACTTGGTCCACTGATGCTTTACTGTTTTTACGTTTTGTTTGTTTTGTGTGTTTTAATTGACTACGTGTGTTGGATAATTTCATCTTTTGTATGCGCTTGAAAAGGGATTGAACACTGCACCTGAAATATTGTGACATTCTATACTGTGGTAACATAATAAATATCAAATACACAAAGAAATCTGTCTACGCGAGATTTCAATGGTGAGGAATATTGCTTAAATATAACTATGTTAAAGGGTCGTTGAATCCAACTTAATATTCATTTTTTGCGATAAATTATTTATCTGTATTATTTTTTTTCGCCTTTGATTTACTTTGGCTTTCCTAATTCTTCCGAAATGTTTCACTTTTAAATAGCATCCTACAAACCCCTCACTACATCAACATAACTAATTACCTTAGTAGCTGACGGGCCCGGAAACTACCGGACCTGACTTTTTCGTATAGGTCACATTCTGTAGAAATATAACAGTCCAAATTTACTTCAGGGTTACCCCGTGTGTTCCGACCTTAGAGGTGTATTCATTCAGTCACATTCATATCAATCGCCTTCATTATCTTTATCGCAGTCGGATAGAAGGACTCACAATAATGATCATTTTACTATTTATTGCTGTACGTGTCATTCTATATACTTATTAATGGTGGAATGGGAAACATGGAAGTTAGTTCTCCATCTGACGATAAGAAAAAATCTCCAGAGAGATGCTCGTTAAAATAATAATTGCAGCAAAGCCAATAAGAAACTTACGATAAACAAAACAAATCCTTATCTTTCAATGTACGCAGATTTTTTTCTATACAACTCATCTAAACAAGTTAATATTTTTAAAGTTATTTTATTCACTTTCAGGAACTATTAATTCTTTTTTATGCCTTTCAATGTAATAATACACTTTAGGAACGATCTTAAAATGTTCATGTTTTCCGACAAAAGGAGGTTTGAAACTGCAAAATGGCTGATAATTCTCAAGCCTTTCTGCAAACGTGAAGAAAGCACTCCTTTTTAAGTGAACTCACAGAAGACACCAAAATAGTGATACATTTTTCAGGGTAATTTTTTACACAAGTAAAAGAAATATTATTTAATCTGAAATTCTTATTTCTTCGTGACAATGACGGCAAAAAATTATGTCGAAATTTAAAAAATCATGGGACGGGGATTGGGAGCCGTATTCAACTAAGCTGCGCTTGAGAGTGGCGAGGTTGACTCCTCAAACATCACGAACCACATCTCACCATCGTCATAACCACTATCACTCATCCCTCGCGCTTATCCTACCATCATTTATCAAGAGGAAGGAAACGCCAATCTACCACTGTGATCATTTGCCCAGGAAGGAGGAGGTCATGAAGGCACGAGCTTTTTCGCTCGCCCATGCCCCAGAACCGAGTGCAGTGCTCGTAATAATCATCACCATGAAACAATTTGTTTAAATAGTGACATCGCATTTTTAATTCTGTTTTTGTTTAAGTATGCACAATAATGTATTTTCTAAAAAATTCTTAGGACAAACTAACATTGCTTTTAAATTACAGAAAATCTCAGATCTTCAGTCTTTCGTAGATGTTACAGCTCCCACAATATTTTAAGTGAATAATTAGGAAGTTAATAAAGATGTAAGACTGGTTTATAAGAGATACATTTATAAATGTCTCATATAGGATCATTGACCAAATTTTTAATTTGTGAGCGACTGTTCTTACGCGAATTCGGAAGTGTATGCTGTTATTAAGTTGTTCTGTGTTAATGATGGTTTGTATCGAACCGTTTCCATTAAACTTTCATTTAAAGCAACAGTTAAGTAAGGTAAGACTCTTCCGGAGCCGTGCATTCGAAGAAAATCTTCTATTAAAGTTGAGGTAAAATTTCCATAACTGTCATGCATGCCTTTTGTGTTGATTCTCGGCGAAATGTAACAGTAGGCCTAAGTTATTCATTGTTTCAATTGATTATTTCGTGTTCAAAAGGGGCGTCAACTGCTGTGGTCATTAGACCCGCAAGTTTAGTGTAATTTTTATCACAGGAGATATGGTGTTCTTCCCCACTGAATGGTGAGATCCGGTGCCAACCTACAACTCTGCTTCCGGGGTTTTCCCCTTCTATGAATCTTCCCCCCTCTCCAGCTCGAACAATTCAAAGTTCCCGACCGATCTCCCGTCATGTGTGGTAGTGAGTGCATGCAAGTATAAGTGTGTGTAAGTAAGCGGGAAGGATAAGAAAACGAAGAGGAAATAAATATCGCGCGCGGTTCGTGGCCCGTTTGTTAGGGTACTGCTCCGGCATGTTGCTCCTCTTGCCTGATGTTGATCGGAGAAACCACGGAAAACTACCGATCAGAGCAGCCGGCCGCTAGAATTCTCCCCAGACGGCGGCTGAATTCGACCTAGCTGACAAGCTAGTGTCAAAATCCTGCTGCCCTAGGAGCCGCGGTCAGATGCCACGTCGCGCCATCAGTTGATGCCCTGAGCCACCTCCGCCGTTCCACCGTGCGTCATGTCCGCCATCGCTGGGGCGGTAGCCGCTCCCTGCCAATAGTTGCGGACGCGTTAGCGCCTGCGCGCGCGCAGAACGGACATATTTGTCCCCGAGGGGCTCGGCCGGTCGGGCCTTTGGCCCCCGTATTTACTTGTGGATGTTCTCGGCGGTGGCTGATCAACGCAGCTGGCGGTGACAACGCGGTGTGGAACGCCTCCAGCTCGGCGCGGACGAATCGAAGCCTACCCACTGACGTGGCTCAGGGTCAAGAATTCTCTTCATGGGAGATTAATTATAAAGGAGTAAAATTGCCATACATCATAGCGATCGTAAATTTTTTATGGACATAAATTAATCTGAAAGTTTAATTTCCTCACAAAGATGCAACTGTCTTCAGGAATTAGAAAACCTTCTTTTTGGCTCGATAATTTTTTTTCTTCAATATTTGACGACTGTATGAATTTTATCACATGGTACCTCTAGCTTTTTGAAGATCCAAAACATAAAGCGCAACCAGATAATTAGCCAGAAATATATCTGATAAAGAAGAGATACTAAACTTGCCGACGGTCACTCATGTATCTGCAGGGAATTAATTTATATTTCAGGTAACAGCAGGGAATTGTAATAAATACCTCTTAATAAAATAGACGCGTTCAATTTGCCCATTTCATAGCATTCTTATGGTTTTCTGACACGTACTTTCTTTCAGTGAGTGTCTGGTAAGGACTCGCGAAAGATGCCGCAAGCTTCAACCTAATCTGGAGGTCACTCACTATTATCAGATGCCCCTACTGTAAAGATTCTACCGAACGTGAATTACATCTTCAAGGTTAGTTTCATTGTTTGAATCGGTCTAGTATTTGCCGAGCGGTGGCAAATGATCCTCAATATCTTCTTTAATACAATTAATGTACATCGTCATCTACGGCATTTAAAATTTTTAAAGGGAACCTAATTAATTTCATAGGAATTAGCACAATAACATTTGATTTAATCTTTCAGTAAGCTCAAAACAGTTATTAAGCGGTCACCTCTATTAAAAACCAATTTTTGCCGAAACCAACGGTGGCGAATTAAGTTACGTTTCACTGTAGTATTAGAAATATCGTCTCAATATTTTTAACAATAATTAAATGCTAGAAGTGTGCAATACATTTCAAAATTTGGTATTCTTTATGCCCAGCTCCTTTCAGCAGATCGGACTGTCTAAGTAATAATGTAAATAAATATTCACATTCGCGCAACATACCCACTAAATAGGTCGTAAACATGGTTCAGATGAGTTCAAGTTAAAGATTAATTTACAGTTAAATGTAAACATTAATAGGTCTTGTGTAATAAAAATGAAGGTTGCATTCAGGTCCTTCGTTTATGACGGCTTCAAGAAATGTGGCTGTATCTCTGTAAATGTCAATATTTTCGCAAATATATTTTTCAATTTGGAAAGAAATTATTCAAAACTCTTTTGCATTTGCGTTTCTTTCAAAGTAATCTAAATATTTTAAATGTCAATGACTAGTTGATAAATTGCCCGGATTAAATATAATTGTCCCCAGTGGATTATATTTTCTAAATAATTAGAAGTACTTTAATTTCAGGGACGATAATGTTTTGTTCTAAAGATGTTTTAATATTACAAGGCTTCACGTGTACATTTATCTTTTTCGAAAAAAAAAGAAATGAAAATCTTAATGAATTTAATACAATCTCAGGAAGATCGAAAAATTGCATTTGACATTTTTATTTTCTAACCTTTATGACAAAAGCATTTTATTACCGAAGAATTTAATACCCGTCTACAACTGCTCGTATGATGAACTACAGACAAGCAAAAGCTCCTTGACCACCTACCACATCCAATTTCACGCATCCGTGGACTCAGAGAATTTGTCGTGTTGACCGGGTGAATTAGAGTGGATTGCTGAGAAGATAACCGTGTGGCTATTTATTGGCGCAGCCGTGCAACTCGTGTTTGCCCTCGCCCTCCCACGCTTTTCCCTTCGCCCACATCACCCCAGTGGGATCCCTCTCACACACTGCTCCCCGCCCCCACCACCTCCACCACCCCCACCCCACCCCCTGCCATCCCCGCTAACCCAAAGAAACCTGAACCTCAGGCGTCCAAACAGGATCTACCACCCGCATCAGTCCATATGTTCCCCATCACCACCTCGCCTCCCTGCCACCCCACGGAACTTCTATCCCCGCCACCCCCCCTTCCCCCGTCCCCCCCGCCGCCCGCCCCCCCCCCCCCCCCCCCCCCCTTCAACCTCGCCGTCCTCACCTGCCTCGCCCCGCCCCCTGCCCTCCTCCAGCCCCGCTCCTCGCTGCGTAGGCCACGACGGGGCACGCCGCGGCGAAGAGTAATGCGAGGCGATTTCTATATAGCGTGTTCGGAAAGCCAGATGGATGTCGTGCATTTCATTTAACACAGGCTGCGTTTATCTCGCGGGCGTCTCGGGATGTGCGCGCTTTATCATGCACGCCGCAGGCCGTGATACCCATCCTCATTTTCAGCGTTCACAACATTTACATACATCAAGCGGCAGGACCCGCGATTTATGTGTCGGTCACCTACGCGCTGTAATCGGACGCCCGCCCGCCCGCCTGCCAGCCTCCGCCTGCGCCGCGAGCGCGGGCCGGCGGGCGAAAGCCCCAGGACGCCCGCGCGGGTATCAGATTCAAAGAAAGCTGACGAGATCGCTGGTAAAATATCTTAAGGCAGCCAAATATGTGTTTCGAATGGCTGACAAATTTTCACAAATTTAGTGCCTTTGCGAACTATTATTCTGGGCAAATAAATTGCTGGGGCTGTCTTAACTCACCGACACTTCAACTGGGCGAGGGGCGATTTGATAAACAAGGCCGATCTCTTTTTATTATTCTCCAATGGCATACCACATTCAATGATGCAGTGTGTGAGCAAACAATGTATATTGGACAAAACGTTTTTGATGTGAATCTTTAAATTTCTTCAGTTTTTCCTCAAAATAAGGAACATCCAAACTATTATTCTGCGGCCGCGGACGACTGCTATTGTTAACTTGGAGAAGCGGAGAACCGGGGGAGACCCCTGACTCGATTTACCTACATTCTAGGGATGTAACAGATTCAAATGAACATAATGCGGCTTGTAGGTAACAGAACCAGATAAATCTTTCAAAAGTTTTGAAATTGCTAAATGATCAGTTTAATGCATTATTGAATGATATCAATAGGCAAAATAATGAAAAAGGGTACTTACAAAATACGAGTAAAAAAGTTTAAGAATAATGACAAGGAACATTGTGTAGTTCGTTGCGAAATAACAGGCAAATTTCAAAAATGGCGTGGCTAAGATTAGTAGAAAAGGCGAGTATAAAATTAACGAAAAATGGTGTTAATTTTACTGAAATGTTCAATGTTCATTATATGGAGATTTGATACATTGCACTTCCTCTTCAAAATATATTTGCCTGGTTGTCTTTAGTTGAATTGGCTTTAGTGGCACAATGAACGTTTTAGAATGGAGAAGAAGCAATTTTTCATATATCAGATATTAAAACACATATCCATGGAATTCTATTCACGGAAAACAAGAATAGAATTGATGACTCATACCCTCAACATCATTGATCTGAGGTGGTTTCATCAAGAAAACAAATACTGTAACCAGACTATGAGACAAGGCACAGATTATCACATATAAACTAAGCCTGATGTGAAGCAACTTTAAGGAAAGTTTTGGATACCATGATGATGTCAAAAAGTAAATCCAAAGATTGAAATCCACAGACAGAATTTGTCTGACGATCTTGTATGTAATAAGTCAACATAGTTAATATAGAGTTAATATTAGGGTAGTTGAGAATAAAGTTTAAAGAAGACTAAATAAGACTGAAAAAGGCAATGAATATTATCAACTATTACTGGGAGAAAGAAGATTAAAGATATTGTGGAGAAAGAAAGCTGTGAAGGTATTACCGTGAGATTAAAGGAATTGACCAACAATTTGTCCTTGATGGGAAAGTTATTTAGATTAGTAAATTGTTTTGTTCAGGTTTGAAGTATTATTGATAAATGAATTAATATTATTTTTACTGGTCAGTGAGACTTCATTCAAAACTATAATGTGAATTGCAGGAAATTATCATCTCAATTAACGTTTAACTGATTATTTTGTAATTATCAACTCAACAATCAATTGATTGTTCAGTCACTACAATATATTTAGTTAATAAATTAATAATTTATCAAAAGGAAATATAATACAGTACAGATTCATAAAAAAAATTACAGAAAATAAGCATGCGACACGGAAATCATAAAATATATAAACAAAAAGAGAAACATCATGATCACTATGACATTTTAACAACAATATAAACTAAAATATGGTACAGGATAATTTTAACTACTATACTTGGGTTTTCGTAACGTGTTGGGAGGCTTCTCTTCACATGGAATATGGCTCGGCTTTTTGTGTCTTTGTCGATCGTGGCGCCATTCAGCGATCCAGCGATCAGCGATCTCGATCCAGCGATCCATCAGCGATCTCAATCAGCGATCTCAATCCAGCGATCTCAATCGCGATCTCAATCAAGCGACATCCAGCGACACGACCAATACGCGAAAAGCAGTGCCATATTCCATCGTGAAGACAAGCCCTTCACGTATCACGTTACGAAAACCCAAGTATAATGTGTGAAGACAGTCTGATAAGGTAATGATCTAATTAATCACTTATTATGACGCGCTAAAGTTAAGGCGTCCTGGTATGAGAACAGCTGGAATAACATTTTTTAGTAAAAATAGAAATTGTTTCAAAGTTTTCTATTTTTAGGGACTTCCTGGATACCTAACGAAACCATAGACACTTCTCACAAGGCCGCAAGATGAATAATTTTCTTTCTATTTCAGCGCGCATTGGATATCAGTAATTTATATTTTTTGTGCTTTCTCAGAGTTCCAGAGTACCTAGCGAAAATATTGACACCTCTCACATGATCGAAAACAGCATAGTTTTCTTTTATTTTCTTCCGGCTTTGAAAATTAGAAACATGGATGGCATGGTTGAAGAAGGAATATAAATAATTCAAAATATAAAGTGGAAAAACTGTAAAAAATAAGTAAAGGGAATTTATTGCCAAAACGAAGAAAGCCCGAAGTCTGATTAATCGCCTTCAGCCTGACAGTCCGTTCTGCACAATTTGCGACGTCCATCTTGCCACTCGAGGCCACCGGTTCGCGTGTGCCTCTCGGCCAAACGGCCGGCTCTCCCTCCGAGTTACGAACGAGGCACTTAGGAGCGATCTCCAAGTTACGAGTGTCATCCATTAGAATTCGCTTAGCGGCGAGCGTGCGCCAAACGCGAAAAGAACCTGCGCCGGGACCCGGTTCGATTCCCGCGGCCCGAACCAGTTTATGGCGCCTCTCGCCGAGAGCGCCGGTGACTGCTTCATCCCACCGCGAGGGGCACCAGCCGCACGGATCGGGTTTGGAAACAGCAGAACCTCCATCGTTCGACTTATTCAAGTTAGTATTCACTCAAATTTCTCGATACCCCGATTTTCGCTATGTGGTCATGTTTTTGCTGTATGCCAATATTTTCTCTTTAGGCTAAAGTTTTCTCTTTAGGCTAAAGTTTTCTCTTTAGGCTAAAGTTTTCTCTTTAGGCAAATTTTCTCTTTAGGCTAAAGTTTTCTCTTTATGCTAAAGTTTTCTTTATGCTAAAGTTTTCTTTATGCTAAAGTTTCTCTTATGCTAAAGTTTTTCTTTATGCTAAAGTTTTCTTTATCCTAAAGTTTTCTCTTATGGTAGTTTTCTTGTGCTAATGTTTTCCCTTTGTGCTAATGTTTTCCTTTGTGCTAATGTTTTCTCTTGTGCTAATGTTTTCTTTATGCTAATGTTTTTTCTTTATGCTAATGTTTTCTCTTTGTCCTAATGTTTTCCCTTTTTTTTTCCAATTTTTTTCGCTATTTCCAAGATTCCATTTTGTGATGTCCACTTTTTCGATTGTCCATTTTTTCTATATATTTGAGAAATGTATGAAATCAATCTGACTGATGTTGCGGCCTTTGAATTTGACATCGCTTTTTTATTTTTCGGCGTACTTTAAATGAAGCCACTGGAACATTTTGAAAAATTTCAAAAAATGGCTTCGTCGTTTTTTATTAAACTTTGATGTTCGATAGTGTGAAGGACGTTTAAGAGAATGCTGTAGGTCACATGTTCGTGGAAAACTCTGATTTTTCAAAAATTGCGAAAGTTCAATTTTTTCGGCGTCTCCCTACAACTACAATTTTGAAGATAGAGATTTTTTTCCTTAATAAAATCCGTTCCTTGAAGATAGATTTTAAAATAAGCCCATGTACAATTTTTCGAAAATTTGAGCTTTTTTGCGAAATCTTGCATTAAAAACGGGCGAGAAAGTACGTGCTGTTTTAGTACCACTAGTTTGTTTTGACTTTTACATATACATACGTATATACGGAGTAATATACATAGTATACAGAAAGTTACTTAATCTTGCAGTACATAGATATCTAGACTACAACGGAAATATACATTTTGCGGCTCCTTGATCCTGAAACCGAGGTTTTTCAAATCGTCCATCTGTCCGTTAGGACCGAACTATTCGCAGGATATTTTCTAAAATATTCCTAGATTGATCTCGCCGACTCAAAGACCAGACATAGTGAAAAAAAAGATAATTTTTTCCGGTACTTTACATGAAGCCCCGTGGACCTTTTTAAAAATTTCCTCAAAATAGCTCCAAATAAAAAGATGAATAAATAAAATGGCTTGTTCCCACTTTTAGTTATTTAATTAATGCCATGTACCCTTTTTGAAAATTTTCGTAGTTTTCGTGCAATTTTGAGTAACATTTGGGAAGTTTTAAAAGTTAAGATTTTCTAAAAAATGGTTCAAATGTTTGGTTTAATCTTTCTTTACAGATAGAGCTAAATGCAGTGAATAACATGACATCATGCCATTGTAATGTTTGAATGAATTTCGCCCGTCAGTCATTTCCTCCATCACGGTATTGCCCCAGTCGATAACAAGTTCTAAACTTCAGACTCGTCACCTGATACGTGCGGTTGCATGGAACTTAAATGTATCTGTTTGTTGAAAGGGGTAAAGGATGAGGAAAGAATTGTCGCGCCCGGTCTATGACCTGTTTGGAAAAGTACTGTTGCATCACTAGTTTGGTATTGATCAGAGAAACCACGAAAAACTATCGTGCAGTCATCTGTTAGAATTCACCCGCAGACTATAGCTGAATTCCATTAAGAAATATGGCTAGCATCGAAATTCCTCCACAGACTCTAACTCTAGGAACTTCCAGAGAGCACACTGCAGCGACAACGGATACTGTCACAGCCATCTTAGTCGGTGCTCTTCTCAACTATCTTCATAGTTGTTCGTGTTCTCACCCCTGACATCGAGAATTCTTAATGAGAAAGATTAAGTTATTATATCCAGTAAGATTTCTGGGTGGTTAACTGGGGCAAGGACCAGCTAACCCCAAAAGCTTTGGCTGAGTCAACCCCATTGACACTTAAAATGTTATTATAGCTTAATATCAAGGATCATATATTGCGCAAATTACACATCAAATACAGGTCACAAAATTTCTGATTTACCATATAATGTTACAATAATGAAATACAATAATGTTACTAATATAATGTAACAAGTAATTAATTAATTTTATTGCCGTGCAAGTTTAAAATAAATTATCTAGAAAGAATAACTCTTGCCTTACTCAAAATAAAAGGACATAATGCCTCCACAATCGGCAACATCCAGTGACGTAAGCGCTCACAAATGTGCAATGGAGCATTCCAACCACTTACAAAATAATGTACAAATTAAAACCTTTCCCTACAAGACATTTTAGATGGTCTGATTCGGTTAACATCCATGAGCTGTTTAACTATATTGAAGAGTTAATGATTTCCGGTTTATAATAGGTAAGTAGAGCATTATGCTTTCTTACAATTGAAATGTATTGTAAATAACGTTGCTGAAGCATGTCAGTAAAATTACAATAATGGCGCTACCACAGCACGTACTTTCTCGCAAAATTACTCGAAACGTACACAACATTTCGAAAAATTGTACATGACCTTAGTTCAAAATCTTTCTTTAAGGAACAGATTTCATTAAGGAAAAAATCTCGTAATTGTAATTATAATCCTCATAATTGTAGTTGTAGGAAGACGCCGAAAATAATGCGAACTTTCGAAATTTTCCAAAAATAAAGAGTTTTCGGCGAAAATGAGTCCTTCATCATTCTGTTAAACGTCTTACACTTTATCCAACAACAACAACAAAACAACAACAACAACAACAAAAACAACAACAATAAAAAACGATGGAGCCTTTTTCAGAAAATTTTGAACATGTTCCAGGGGCTTCATTTAAAGTATCCCCCAAAATTAAAATTCCGCGACATCAGCCAAGACTATTGGGGAATATCAATTTTGGAGAAAATTGGCTGAAAGCTATAGCCGCTAGTTGTTCACAGACGGACGGAGAAACAGATGTTTGCGGTCAGAGGATTTTTCGGCATCAAGGACCCACAAAACATGGATTCTGGCTACACCAAGTGTTAGAGGACTTTTTCATAAATTTAGCAACTCGGTTTAGCCACTTTTTCGTTACCAAGGCCTTGTGTTTTCTGCCGAAAATTTGCCGTTTTTTCGAGCAGTATTACATTTCTCTCTTCTGCGTAAGCGGTCGCGAAAAAGTAAAATTTATTGGGAAGTGTTCGAAAATAACGATCTTGAAGAACTGAAATTAAAAAAACGGAATCTATTTGCAACATATCTCGTTTGAGGATTTTTCTTTAAAAAATGTTATTTGTTTCGCTTCTCGAACCATGAAATTTTAATAATAAATAATAATAATAATAATAATAATAATAATATAATAATAATAATAATAATGACTTTATTTATGTGGCGAGACTCGGCCATCAGGCCGGATTTACTCTCATTGGAGCCTCCAACCTTTACAGTACGTCTTCGAGACTTCATCCAACAGATGGTTGTTGAAAAACGTTTCTTTTAAAAGGATAACGAGCCCTAGTTATTGATGTCAGCAAGCGAAAGTTAGGTTAAGATTATTTCTGAATGAACTTCAAGAAATAAAATGACGGCTGTACATGCAATGAGGGTAGGAGATAGAATTTTTCCAAAGAAAAAATGGCATTTTCTTATTTTCGATATGCGTAGAAAACAGTGGATTCATGATTGAAAACTAATATTAAGATTATAGTGACTGTAAATTAAACTTATTTGATACTGTATAATCTTTAATCTGATACTTAGCAATATTTCAAAAAACCAACGTAGCTCTGAGCATGCAATAAATTGTTTATATATCGATATCATCAAATATTTCTAAATATCGATTGAAATGTAAACCAATGAGATTGAGGATAAGTACAATAACTAACTTATGTGATTCGATCTTTCTTTTAGTTTCATATATTGATTCGTTGTGCAAGTTCCAGTTTGTGTCTCGTGAAAGTATGTGCGGTGATTAATTTGTTAATAGTTGAGGGTTCTTATTAAAAAACGAACTATGTTGAAGAGTTTGTGATATTCATTTAATAAAAGATAAGTGGAGCATTATGTTTTCTTAAATTGAAATTTATAATAAACAAGGTTATTCCTTAATTCAACACTTTCGGTTCCACAAAGTTGAGATTATAGAGACTTCCTGATCAGACAAAGCTCACTGATGAGATAGACACTTCTTTACAGTATTCTTCTACTTTTTGCAGAAAAATTGTTAACTTCGAGAAGAAACATTCGAAGTTTGATTTTTCTGGAAAGCAATTTTCGTACTCCGAAAATTCATCTTTCATTAATTCTCCCAGATGAATTCAAATAAATTCAACGTAGCAGCTGCAGATCTACCCAAGGAGAAACGACTCGCCTCAAGAGAGTTTTGTGGAGCTAATAGCCGCTTAAAGAGGCGCGATCTGCGATTGAAATACGTCGGTGCTGATGTTGCCTTTAGTACCACTCATTCCTTGCAGTTTTTATTCTTCTGAACGAGTAAAATCGAGATAAGAAATGAGAGAGCTTCTGAACAACCCTTTTTATACATCTAGGAATAGCAGCTCCAGTTGACTAATTGGTTGGAGTTTACGGGGCGTAAACGGGAAGTTTAATAGACCGTGGATGAGAAAAGACACGATAGCTCGTTCCGAGGATGGGAAGCCGTCGTATATAAATGTCCGCCTACGTTTGATGAACAAATCCACGGTCCAGCACGTAGCAACACTTACAAGAGCAGTTTCAGTAACTTCTATGCCGATAAATATCTCAAAACAAGCCCAGAGAACACAAATTTGTACTCACAGCAGGAACACGATCCACAGCGCGTTCACAAATGATGTGAGTACAGGTGTTGGAGATATCTGCAAAAAAGAAAATAAGTTACAACATACAATATGTGAAAATATGTAAAAAATTCTGCCTACCTCTCTATGAGACAAATGAAAACAAAAATTAAAGGAAGAGCGGGAGACGATCTTAGCAATTGCATAAACCTAGCACCTCTTCATCAATTGATCAGGAATACAGAGCTTTCGAAAGGCATGAGCTGCAGAAAGAGGTTTTGCAGAGATTGTGTGAGGCTACAACACGTTTATTGATTCAGTGGTGAGTTGTAGTTGACATTTACATAATTGAAATGACAACGCCTTCAATCATTTCAATTACAACACGTTTACTTAAGGTTCTTTGAGGAAATTGGAACTTTGTTAATATATTGTAAGTTGCATTTAGTTTGGAACGTTCAGTTCTCACAAAAATATTCAAGTAATTAAGATTGTAGGTTCACACAGTGGGATAAAGTGTTTGCACTTGACTTCCTCCTCTTTAAGCCAAGCACTTTTTTAAGGTCCTCCTATTGCATTTGCTTGACGTAGCAGTAAGCTTATAGTGATAGTACGATAGGGGAAAGTTGACGAATTTGGACCGTCCGACGTCTAAGTTGAACAGTATACGAGTGTGTAGTACCATGCTTAAGTGCATTTGGATTGTACAAGTTGGATTTAATTGGTCTACAAAATGTTGCCGTATAGGGGCCGATCTCCGGAAGTTTGCAAGCATTATATTTTTCTCACATGCTCCAGAAGTAGGAGTAGACAACAATTGAATCTAATTCTTGTAACATTGAGCAAAATGGCAAACAATGATTATCCTTAGATGATTTTATTCGTAACTGAAATAAATAATGGAAATAAGGTGTTTCACACAGCAAATTTTCCCAAAGCGTCACCTATTGGAAGAAATGGAATGGGGAATTTTAACAAACAGCAATTAGTACAATCGAAGTGGCAAGACAAGAGATTTGAAGAGGATATGATTGAAAATAATATTTTATCTTCATAAGATTACAGAGAATACTGCGATAATGTTGAACCAATCTAGTTTTGTATGATACGAAAAACATAAAGAAAGAAGTTAAAACAGAGAGTTTGGGATGTAGATCGTAGGTTTACACAATGTGTTTTGAAATTTAAATCAAAGTAAGAAATGTGTATTCATAAATTGCAAATATGAAATCTAACATTACTAGCTCCATATTGGTTTATCACTCTTCTGGTAGCTTATTAGAAGGTTTGTATCGAATATAAAGTCTAGAATTTAATGCTTCATTTATGCAGTTGTACAAAGTGATTTCACTAATTTGGAACACTGTAACCATGGCAGGTAAGTTGTTTAAAATATTAAAATTATTTCTTCTAGATATGATCTTCATGGCGAGAATGAGGTGGAGACACCATTGAATAAACAGGGGATTTTCAATTACATTTTTCTAAGAAATTGAATTTCTTTCAGTGAATTCAACTACATGATTTTTACTTTCTTCCGTACTGCTTATGTAGAGAAGATGAATTATTGCAATACTGTGGGAAAACGTCGATTTCTAGACAGAATAACTCGGTGTTGTGGGTTCATGACACCAAAACATTGAGTAATACTTGTTCATATACGTAATAAATAACTTACTCATCCACTAGAGCAAAGTGCGCATATAAAAATAATACTTGTGTGATTTTCAGTTAACTTTCTGAATTTTCGACAATTACAAAAGTTACAAATAATGCCAGACAGTATGTGCTGTTGGTGTACCATTATTTCCTTTACCGTATAAATTGTATTGATGATATTTTCAAAAACATCCTTCCTGGTTTATCGTTGGTTTGTCATTAACATTATAGAAGCGTTGTCTTCCGAACAATATTGTTCGCAAAAATACCCTTCTTCCAATTTATTTTTGTCACTCATGCTTTTCTTCTGAGGTCCATCTAAAAAAATACGAGTCTCAATTAGGCAACCAATATTCCAATTTGGACGGGTTGCACATTTCCAGATTTTCCATTATTATTTACCAGAAACAAAGTAATTAAAGTATTATAAGAATGTAGTTAACGAGATTTGGGCGGTCATTGCTGTCTTTGTTGCCTTCAGCATTGTCATCCATCCCGTTGTCCTCCTAGTTGAAATTAACCATTGTAGAATTCACGACCATGATGTAGAATAGGAATGAAGTTCATGGGATTTGATGCGAACAAATCCCGTGGCCTACATTCCTATTCTACATCATGGTTGTGAATTCTACAATAGTTAAAATTATTATATTTTTTAAAAAAGTATATAGATTGCTGATTGTTTTCGTAAATATTTTGTGTTATTTGGGTTTTTATTGAGAGCATGAAAATTAAAAATCAGTCCCAATTTGGCTCCTTGTTTCTGGCCCCACAGGCGAAGTTTGTTCATCAAATAGATTCATTCATCCATCAAATAGAGTTCTAGTTATAATAGTGAATTAAGAACAGGATGGAACAAAGGACATACCTGTTCCAAAATATAAAACTTGAAATAAAGTGAAGGAATGACTGATGAATTTGCGGATATTGTTAATCGGTAGTAATTTCTCAGATCCCTCTAAGCAGTAACTGTTTCATTTTTTCAGGAATTATTGGTTGCCTGATGTACCTTGAATTCTGGTTATATTTTGTTTACCTTTCAGATCTCGTGATACAATAAAATCCACGAATCTTAAATTTTAGGAAACCTGCAGTTCTGATAACGGCGTTTCCGGTATCAAAGTATGGGATTGTTTCATTTCTGGAATTTGTGTCGCTTCAAGATTTTTTGATATCAAGGCGGGCGTTTGCAATAATATCTATTTAATATGTTCTTTAATTCCTATGAAAATAGATGTTCGTTTGAGTAAAGAAATACATTAAATGTAATATGTAAATATGCACACGCTACTGTTACTCAATCTCTCATTCCGACGCGTGACAGTAGAGAAGACGGTAAAAGGCATCTGACGCCTTCGCGGCGAGCGCGCATGAGTCGCCAGGAGTCGTTAGGCGGTGGACGAGGCGTCGGCGCGAGTGGGCGCGAGATAAACCCGCGCTTTTACGAGACGGCGAACGACGCTCCAGGGACAACGGACGTCGAGGGGCGGGAGGCGCTCGCGGCTGCCCGCGTGTGTGCCAAAGCTCTTTTTTTTCGAGTGGGCGCGAGATAAACCCGCGCTTTTCGTTAGGCGGTGGACGAGGCGTCGTCCTTCTCTCTCCTCCTCTTTTCTTCCGTCTCTCTCTCTCACTTCTCCTTCTCTCTCCTCCCTTTCTTCTCTCTCCTCCTCCACTTTCCTTCTCTCCCTCCTCACTTTCTTTCTCTCCTCCTCCATTTTCTTTCTCTCTCCTCCACTTTCCTTCTCTCTCCTCTTTCTCTCTTCTCCTTTCTCTCTCTTCCTTTCTCTCCTTCCTCCCTTTCTCTCTCTCTCTCCTCTTCCTTCTCTATCTCTTCTTCTCTCTCTTCTCCCTTTCTTCTCTTTTATTTCTCTCCTCTCTTCTCCTCTCTCTCTCCTCTTCCTGTGTCTCCTCCGATTTCCCTCCTACCTTTCTCTTCCCTCACTCACACACTCACATATCCTTCTCTTTCTCTTCCCTCTCTGTCTGTCCCTTTCTTTTTAATCTATCATATGTCTCTCCAACACCTCTCTTTCTCCTAGTCTCCCTTTTTCTATATATTTCTCTTTATCTCTGAGTCTATCCTCTCTTTCTGTGTCCTCTTTCTAAGTCTCCCATTCAGTATCTCCATACCTGCACACCTCTGTTGCTCTTTCTCTACCTAGTCTTCATTTTTGGTGATTATATCCATCTTGACCCTTTTCCTCCCCGATAGCGTCTACCGCGAACCGCTGTTTAGGTTCGGTGCTCCGCAATCGGAAACGTCAACGGCCGCATTGACGAGGACGAGGACCTCACGTTTAAAGGTAACGAACTAACATATTTAGTTTCATGTAGGTAACTTTTCAATTATTAACTTAATTATGTAATATTAGCCATGGGAACTTTGTAATGACACTCGACAAAACAAATATACGGCTCTGACAGAAGTTAGTTTGAGCGATTGACATTTTCGTTGATAATAAATAAAACTTTAATTCAATAAGTTTTAAAATCGTGCTTTATATAAAACTTTTTTCCAGTCATTTGAGCTTTCAATTGGAATTGTTAGTGTGAATTTACAGATAGTTTAACAGATATTTTTTAATTCCCAAATATACTCCAATTTTAGACAAAAATATCTTTTCTACTTCAGAAAGAACTATCAGAAATATGTGGAGCAAGGAACCTGTTTTTCACCAAGTATTCTAATGATCCTCTAATATCCATCCTAAGTATTCTGATGTTCCTCACATTTAGAAATATTATACTAATTCCACCTCGAGCTACTGCGACATTCTTTGGTTTATAGTAGTTAAGTATCCTATAATAAATAACAGACTTCGCTTAATACTCCTTCTTCATATTTTTTGTATAAGAAATTATCACGAAATTATTTTAAAGGAGTGGGATCGTCTCCCGCTTCCATAGGTTGTTGCGGAAGTGTTCTATTTATACCAGATTCAGTCAAATATATTTTCAACTTAGCGTTGTATTTATGCAAAAATAAGCTCTTTAATAAAGACATAAACAGTTTTTTGTCAAATGCACATAAATTAGAAGAAAATATTTAGATTCTTAAAACTGTAAATTAAAAAGATTATTTACTGTCGATAACTTCTTTGATCACAAATTACCAATATTACGGTGATGTAGAAGAAGCGATCCTCACTTCAAGAGTAACTCAACTGGAACACATCGCTTCGTTTCTTTCACAGGCGAAAGAAATCTGACTCTGTACAATTATTGCAAATTCGTAGGTACTGAGTTATATTTTTAAACTAAATTAAATTTGAATTACAAATACGAACTTCGATCAAATTTCTGCAATGAAAGGTAGCTTTTGCGATAACCACGAGTATTAAGAAGACGAATAAAATAAAGTGCTCTTCTCAGATTAAAATATGTTTTAAATTCTTCCAGATGACGTCAATCAATAATTTCTACATCGAATTTTCAATAAACAGTAAACTATTGTAATGGAAATATACCGCTAATGACTTTGCTGCTGACGCGACAGTCAAAGTAATATTAAAAAATTAAATATTTTTTATATTAAGAAACAATCAATGAAATGTTGCAGAACATTGAAAATTATTTATTGCACGTAATTATATAGCATAATGAACCCAACCAACACTCCATAATACTCGTAATTTTTAACTTTTCCATGAAAATAAAGAAAATCGCCAGGCTGCGAATTGTGGATAACTGGTTGTCAATATAATAGCAATGGTTAATTCATGATTTATTTCAAACAATTCGGTACGAGATGACTATATCACAATAACAATCGCACGCGGTTTACAAAAATTGATTAATTCAAGTTTTAGCAGAAATGACGGCCATGAGGAATACACTAGCCTGCGAATTAAAATTTTTTGTTTGTTGCCTAAAGAAAATAATGTGATTTTATACAACGTCGATGTGCTGAATGCGAATTTTCAATCCGTTTACTTCTATCACGTAAGGTTTTCTTGCGAAATTACTTTGTTAAATTGTAGAATTTCAAGAATTTCATCTCAAACGATTCCATTATGCTTTGTTAATTTTAAGGAAAAATCAATATTTAGTGTACACAACTTCCTAAAATTATTGTGTATTGTTGTTAATACATGTCTCTAGAGGGTTTTTGCTTTATCTTTTTACTTCACTCTGGAAAGTTTCACACAATTTTACACCCGTTGATTCGTACTTGAGAAAGTTCTCCTCTCTTTTTCTTTTCTTTGTCTTCAGGTATACATTTGACGCTTTAACTTAATAATCTACAAGCATACTGATGCTCTAGCGTCCTTGATTTTCAGGGAAATAATCTAGATGAAAAAACAGGAAATAAAATTTCATTCTCATGTGTTACAATCTAGTTCCTTGAATGCTTCAAGGATGTTAATCACAATATATCGCTAATTGACAATGCTCCGAAACTTGTGGTCATCGTTGTTAAATGATGCCTCACAGCATCTTAGTCAATTTCATCATCAGATGAGTTTTCTTCTGGCCAAAGCGTCATTGACAGCAATGACGAAGACTAATCGATTTTTAAATATTATTTACTGCCTGTTCGATTCCGAAAGTCTTTAAGGGGTTTTAAAAAATTAAGTAGCTTGTCAGAGTAAATCACACGCAATTGACGTAAATTTTCCCTAAAAGGTAGGGCAAAACAAACTGCTATAAACTGAAGTCTAATAGGTGGAACTAGACGAGTTGCAAATTAGACGACCAATGGTAAAAAATACTGTTTATTGATACCCGTGTTCACGGGTGAATAGAGTAACTTTCTCTGCCACTAATCAGAAAACTGCTGTTTTTTCTTGTTTTTTTTTTTCTTTCAAAAAAGGCGTGTCCCGGATTTAGTCCTCCTGAGGGAGCATGTATAAACAACGCGACTTACAGTCTACCTCAAAGTGGTGTGAAAATGAATGCACTATTTGGTTACCTATTACAAGTTAACCGGTACTTATTTACGAACTTCGTGGTTTAACACAAATGATACGAATTTAAAATTGTTAAGAAAGAGCAACAATTAAAAATAAATATTTTAATATACATTGTTTTGCGCCAATTAATATTAATAAGTATAACGTTTTTTTGTTCACTGAACGTTATAAAAATAAGAGTATTTCATGATTTATTTCCGAACTGTAAATGAGGTTATTCTATGCAAGAATAGTTCGTTTCCCCCTTCTCCGCGGCTCATAGTCGTGGGGTTTGTCGAACGAAAAGCAATGAATAACCAGTTTTATAGGAAATTGTATATCCTATAAATTTTATGACATTTTAACATACAACGTAGAGAAATTGAGATATTTAGGAAAAGCGATTTTTTAAAATTTTCATCGTAACACACTGCCGACCGCGGATAATTCTCGTCATCTCGCTCCCTCAAGTTCCATGCATTTATTAGAAGTTTGAGGAAATAGCTCATTGCTGAGTGACACTAACGCTTTTGGAGCCTTTCAAGGTCCCTATATTCACTTTGATCAGTACATTTAAAAAAAAATTTCGTGTTTTCCAGAAGGCAGAAATTGTTGATTGCATCTTTGCAAGAAAACGTCAAGGAATTGTGGAAGTCCTGAGATGCCCTTCCGCAATGTGTTAAATAATACAAGAACCGTTAGTTGTAAAAAGGTTTAGAACCAATTTTGTGGGACATTTTATTCCGGAGCACAGGAATCGGAATGCTTGCAAAAATAACATTTCCTTTTACATCTGGTTTCGATGTTGGAGCGCACTAGTGATGGCACTTGAGAATGTTTTACACCTTTTTTATACAAATCAGGGAAGAGTATCTTTTTGTCTCAGGGAGTACAGTATGCTTGCATGCATATACGTTTGTATGCATGAAAATACGTATGTATGCATCTCGTATGTATGTATCTTGGCTCTACAGCCTCTTGAGGCTGCCATGACGATCCAGTCTGACTAGTCCACAGGTCTGTGGTCAGCGGGTCTCAATCTTTACGCTTTGCGCTTTGTATAAAGCTTATAGCGGTCATCCAGCTTGGAAAGAAATTGATCGGCGGCTAAATATTCCTACGTACATCAGTAGAGGGGATCACAAGCACAAAATAAATTTAAGGCCGCAGAGAACGGATGTCGGGAAATTTTCTTTCACAAATCGAACGATAAGAGATTTGAATAGATTGCCTGCAAAAACCTTTGAACCCTTTCCTCAAAGCGTTTAACACTTCAGGAAATTAATTTAGGGTCTTCTTAAGTTTTTGAGGCAGTTAACTTTAACTAAGAAGTTATGCAGTGAAGTGAGGTATCGTACAGTGTAGAGCAGAAAAATAATGAAGGAAATGTTTTTAGTGTTATAGTGAAGTGAAGTGAAGGATAGTGCAGTGCGTCTTTATTGTATAAACACTAAGTGCGGCTTTAGATGATAGACGTTTCTTTTCTTTATCGTGTAATTTGTTTTAAGAACCAG
Organism: Teleogryllus oceanicus; assembly: GCA_964035755.1. Classification (NCBI taxonomy): domain Eukaryota; kingdom Metazoa; phylum Arthropoda; class Insecta; order Orthoptera; family Gryllidae; genus Teleogryllus; species Teleogryllus oceanicus. Next base: position 128,051,072 of record CAXIVR010000005.1, on the reverse strand, counting down.
CAGTTTTATATTATTATTATTATTATTATTATTATTATTATTATTATTATTATTATTACTGTTATTGTTATTATTATCATTTTAGTATTATTATTACCATTATTATATTATTTGCATGACATCTATTATTTTATTTATGTAATTAACTGCCGCCGGGTTACACCCAATTGAAGTTAAAATAAATTTATCTTTATCTTTACATTTATTTGGTATTCTGTACCTGATATAAGCTTTTACATTGCCATACAGCTATATAAGCTGGGATACAGCCGCGAAAATCTACAATTGACACATATACCTCCGCTATGAATCGAACTCGCGAGTTAAGACACGGATAGCGAGCTCGCTAGCCATAAGCCACCAGGGAACTAAATATCACACACAAAATAACTGTATTACTAAAAAGCCACAAACAATGAGCTATGGTTATTTATTCCGTGGACGACACCTAAGTTGACTGGGCTGGGGCTGACCCCTGGCGCTAGCTAAGAGCCGTGAAACGCGGCGCGCACCCACATCAAAACGCTCCCAAAGCAGTCGTGAAATCGGGCGTGCGATCTCCGTCGCGGTGCCCTCGTTTCTTCCATGCGCTCGAACAGGAGTGCGGAGGAGGTTGAGAATACTGCATGACCCGCTGAGTCTGCACTGGTTTGCATGCATATTCTGAGCCCCACATATTCATGTGTATGAAAAAGGAGTCAAGGTTGATTTGCGTATTGCTGGTGGCCATCCACTGCTTCTCGTGTTTATTCAGTATTAAACGTATTCATACGTATTATACCTAAGCCAACATTCGTTTTTCTAGAACTAGTCGAATTCACTCGAAGAACTAGCTTTTCAGCTACGTCGAATTCAGTCGCTGCCTGGAGGAGAATTCTAGCGGCCGGCTGCTCTGATCGGTAGTTTCACGTGGTTTCTCCGATCAACACCAGGCGAATGCCGGAGCAGTACCCTACCAAACGGGCCATGGACCGCGCGCGATCTTTCCTTCCTCTTCCTTGTCCTATCCTCTCCCTTTACACACACTTACACTAACATGCACTACACTACCACATATTCCGGGAGACCGGTCGGGAGCTTAGAGCTTGTCCCTGCTGGGACGGTGCCCCGCTGGTGGGAAAGTCCTGGTTAGGTGAAACCCTACTAGCCGAGGTAGGTCGGCGCCGGATCTCGCCATCCAGCGGGAAAAGATCACCGCCATAACCCGAGAAAAACATGCACTACACTAACGGGACTAATGACCAAGGCAGTTGACGCGCCCGGAAACACGAAAAAAACAAACCAAATATGATAATTTTTAGCTGTTTTAATGACAGCGCACTAACGTACGTTAAAACACAATATTTGTTGGTTATTAAAGATAATCAACTGGGTCATGCCACCGGTCATACCCAATTGCAGTTCAAATAAATGTATGTATCTATGTATGAAAGGAAATAACGCATGAGATGAGCTGCCGGAGTCAGTAGCTACCTGGCTATACGGAAGACGCCGTGTCCTAAGCCCAGGTGCCCACGTTTCCATCGCCATTCTGCGCTCTTCCACAGAGAGACATGCTGACTGCCAAATTGCATTCGGCTCTGAGGAAGATCGCAGAATGGCAGCCGAAACGGTGGCACTTGTGCCTACAACGCAGTGTGTCCGAAACAGCCAAGTAGCTACTGAAATCACGCAAATTTACAGACGAAGCATCAGGACATTGAGGTTTTGCTGATGTCAGCGCCGAAGCTCAGAAAAATGCCAGGCTGCGTTTGAACACAGACCTATAGCGAGTTTATCTGTGGATTTCCGAAAGCGAGGGATAGCGCGATGTCAACAGGTTCAACGCGAGGCCTCCGTGAGCCCCGTTGCTCGCGATACCTCGCGGGGCCCTCTCTCGCACGTACGATAATTTCTCTAGGCGTTACTGGAGTTTACGAAAATGGGAAGAATATTGAGTATATGTACTGATGTCAAAACTACCGTTCAGTTTTCCACGTCGATTTGGCATTGTGTTTACAAAATGTTGTTGAATGGATTAAGGAGAAAGGAGGAAGAAGGGAAAGAAGAGGAGAAGGGTAAGAAGAGGAAGAGATAACAGAGGAGGTTGATTTGGGGAGGAGAAGAATATTGGATGTATGAACTACTGAATTACTGAACTACTGAATCTTAAGTGCATATGATGATTATTCTGTGTTTAACATATTAATAAGTTAATTTCTGAAAAAGGCGTTCAATTACGCGTACGTACTAGTGGTGGAATATACATTGTTTTTATGTGCATTCTGTACCAGTAAATTATTAACACGATCTATGTAAACGGGACTGGGTTGAATATATGTACAACTGACGGAACTTCTGTAGTGTGTTCAATGTGGATTGAGTACGCTACATTATTTCTTAGACTTATTTGAGGGATGTTTACTTCTAGCCCTTTCGGTTTGAAAATCACTGCTTTTTGATATAGAAGAGGATGTGAGGTCCAATTAAACCATACTGAAAAACGTGGGAAAATGAAGGAAGCAATTGAAAGGAGAGATGCGAGACCCACCACACCCCATTGCAAGGAATTTGGACCACAAGGAGAATCGACAAAATTGTAAATAAATATCTTTATAAAAATATTATAGTATTAAACAAATATCTTGTAAAGAATGAAAAATGTAAGCAAAAGGTTAACTGCATTATTGGTCGTCGAAAAACTGAATACAGAAACAAAGTCTAAGGAAAGATGTGTAAACTACAACGAAAGGCCGAAAGAAAGTGGCAGAGCAGCAAGGCCGCCCGGCACAGAACGCGAACGAGTGGTTGGGTGGCACGTTCTCAGCGAGTCTGTCAACACGCGCGTGTCCAACGCATTCGTTCCGGGGCGGCGGCGGCAGCGCTGAGTGCTCGGGGGCGGGGAGTGCGGCGAGGGGCGGGGAGAGGGGTGTCGGGAAGGGGCGGGGCGGGATGATGCGGCGCGGGGAAGGACAGGACGGCGCTGGGGGCGGGACGTGGCCGGGCGAACAAGGCAAGGCGGGGAAGGGCAAGGCGAGCAGGGGTGAGTCGAGGTGGGTGGGGTGGGGAAGGGTAACTTATGGGGGGGGGGGGAGGCGGGCCGGCGCAGGTCGGTGTGGGCTAGCGGGGGGCGAGTCAAGGCAGGGCGGGGAGAGGCGAGGCGAGGTGAGGTGAGGAGGGCGGAGCAGGGCGAAGATAGGCGAGGCGGGTCGGGGTGAGGCGAGGAGGGGCGGGGAGAGGTCGCGGAGCAGGGTAGGGAGAGGCGAGGTGAGGACAGGCGGGGTGGGGTGGAGCGGAGAGAGGCGAGGTGGGTCGGGGAGAGGCGGGCGGCACGGGGAGAGGCGACGCGCGGCTGGGCTGGGCGGGCGGGCGGGCGGGAAGAGGCGGGGCAGGGCAGATCGAGGAGAGGCGAGGAGAGGCGGGGTGGTGTGGGGTGGGGCGGAGCGGGCGATGATAGGCGAGGCGGGTCGGGTGAGGGAGGAGTGGCGGGGAGAGGCGCGGGGCAGGGTGGGAGAGGCGAGGTGAGGACAGGCGGGAGGGTGGGGCGGAGGAGGCGAGGTGGGTCGGGAGGGGCGGGGCGGGGGAGGCAGCGTGGGCGGGCGAGGCAGAGGAGGCGCGGCGAATCGCGCGGCACGGCGCGGGCGTCGAGGGCGAGGAGCGGGGGCGTGGCGGGGGTCGCGGCTCCTCCCCCTCGTTTCGAGCGATCGACCCGCGCGATCGCGTCCGTCGATAGCGCGCGCGTGCGCGTGCAAGGGATTCGCGCCGTGTGCGAGCAGACGCTAATCAGCGGACACGTACCCCGGTGCCCGCGCCTTGCACGGCCGTGCGTCCCACACGACGGCTCTGCGCAGATGGAGAAACGGCGATGCCCGCGCATACAAACGTTCGTTCTATTACGACGCGTAAGATATTCATAAAACCAAGAGGGCGTCTCATTAGTTCTCCACGGAACATCTAGTTTATGTGTTCCCTGAGGAGAGGTTCGCCTCGTGCTGTGCGGGAAGTTGAAGCAGGCGGTGGGTGGCGTTGGCCAGTGGGTAGTAAGGGAAGCGAGGCTGAACGCGTAAGCGGTAGCCACGAAAAAACGGGAAATGAATAACACACACGCCACAGGAGTCGGTCAAGATTAACGAGAAACATGCCTGCAGAGATACGTGATTTACGATAGACGGACCGATGTGAGATACGGGAGAGATTTTGTGAAGTTGTGAAAAATACCATCAATGAGTTGCGTCACGGAAGGGACGTGGAGACGGAAGGACGAGGTGAGGGCCTCGTGAGGGTGTCGCAGAGGTATGGGCGATGAGTTGATTAGCAGGAAGGCGACGAGCGGGCGCCGGGGAGGGAGGGAAAGGTGAGAGGCGGGCAGTGTGGGCAAGAGAAGAAACGGGTGGGAAGGGGGCGAGGGGGGCGAGGAAAGGGCGACATGATGATGACGAGAAGGGCAAAGGACGAAGCTTGTCGGCGAAGGACCGGCAGATCAAATAACATTGGCTCGGCCGAAGGTTGTGGGCTAAAGCGTCCGATGCCTGCGGCTGAAGGAGGTTGGAAGGGTGAGGATGCTTGGTATTGTAGGGAGGTCAGATTAGAGGCGTAGTCGAAGGCGGAGACGGAGGCGGGGATGAAGGTGAAGTTGTGGGGGCGGGGTATGTGCTGGGCGAAGTCACTCGCCTGCTGGTCGTGGCTTCCAGCGAGGATCATTAGAAAATACTTTATGTGATGTTCTGCGCTGCGCTAGTGTCAGAGGACGCCTTGCCATTCTGCCCAACGCTGGGCGCTCGCTGTTTCTTGGAGATAAAAGACGTTGTATACGTCATTCTCTTTCCATAAGCCTGTTAAATTCCTGGTATTTTCCCGGACAGAAACATGAATATCTTAGACAATGTTTTATGATATGGGCTTTCACAAATGAGTACTTAATATTCCTTTACCGTCTTTCACAATTTCTGCATAATTTTGATAAATATAAGTGCGTAACGTTTTCTCATTTTATGTTCCTAATTATTAAAACATCTTAAGTACAATGAACTCGGTGCCAGGCGATAGACAGAGGCACAACCTGAGATATTAACGTACGTTTGTCGTACTTACTCATAAGGAAAATAAACAAAATATGATACTTGCTGGTGATGATGAGTATCTAATTTCGTGTCCAGAAGGAGGAAACTATCGCCTCTACGACCTCATTTTCTTGGCCAGTGATCAAAATGGTGGTTGGTCTTTTCCTTTCACTGAAAGAATTGTGTTAATGATTAGTGAATGCTATTTTCTTGCACTGCGACTTCAAATTTATCTACTCACTGAAACATTCGATCTATGGAAAGTTTGAAGAAGTAATATTACTCTCGAAGTTTTGTTTCTTATTTATGTCAATGTTTTGAAGCAATGTTTCCAAATCGCAACACATGGAGAAAAAGGCAATAGAAGCTCATATTCTGACAAATATTTCTGAGATTTACACATTTTCCACTTTATTTAAGATCAACACCTTGCATCAACAAACATTATATTATACGAACCTTTAAAAATAGATGCATTCTTATGATACATTGTCTCTTTAGACAATTCTTTTCCAAACACTTTCACAATTACCATCATGAAAGCGTTGGAAGTTATATTAAATCTCTTTTATGATACAAAATGTTATCTGAAGTTTTATGTAACATTGGTACGCCATCGTTGTCAGAAGAAAAATTGAAGCGTTGGTAACACTTTTCAAAACCTGCAATCCCTACTAAACTTCCACTTTATATTGAAGAAAAAGGCTCCAAGTGCTTTGTATTGGGCACAATTATTAAAGCGAGAGTATTGAACATATTATATCGTGTCCGGACCTGTCGACATCTCGATCATGCACAAACTTGATGTGCATTACAACTTACGTAATACACTAATACAGAATGTAGCACCATTGTATACTTCCATGACGGTTATGACGCTAACAAAAGAACCGAATCGCAAATTCTGCCAAATTAATTTTTGCATTCTTACGTACATAGAAACGTTATCATGAGATTTTAATATCAGTAAAAAAAATTTCAATATTGATCAGAATCAAATGTCAGTATTATTACCACCCTTCAAACCAATTTCCTTTACGTGAAGGTCTATCCCTGCTAACACAAATGAGTGGTTCCAAGCAAACCTGACCAATGTGAGCCTCAATGCCGGATGTAAGGTTCCTCCTTCGAGGCCCGCCGACTTCACGGGTCGCGTCGCCCAGCCACGCAAGGGGGCTCGTTCATGAATATAGATATCCAGCGGCGGGTTACGACAGCCTCGCTCGTGAACGGCGCTGAACGGCTGCGCGCCCACGCCGCCTTTGCCGCCGCCGCCGCCGCCGCCACTCCGTCGCGACAATGCGGTTTAATATGCTAATGGGCGTCCGCGCCGAATCGGCGCCGCCGACCGCGCCCCCGCCGTCGCCGCCGCCGCCCGTGGCCTCCGCGACAACGTCGCATTGTTAAGCCGCTGACTTACTCCGCGGGCGCGGCGCAGTTCGGACCAGGGTTGCCAGATCGGGGAATTTTGTCCCCCGAAATGGGCAGTTTTCTTCGTAATGGGGAACATAAATGGACGGGGAAATGTTTGGGACATTTTTGAGAAAATAATTTTCATCCGAACCGAGAGAGAAATGTTATTCTCTAAATTATATGAATGAAAATGAAACATTAGGCGTTATTTCTTTTTTTTTATTTCAGAAAGAGAAAAGAAACGTTAGGAATAGAACAAAGAAAATAATGAGGAAAAGTAAGATAATATAAGTCTTCGAGAGGCTTAGATGTCGTTGATTGGTTGATTTGAATTATTTTAATTTAAGGAGATAGCCATTGGAAACGTCACAGACAGCTCATGTTGTTGGTCCATAATTTGGAGAATATGTTTCGTTTCTAAGTTAGGGAATTTTGTTGCATTGGTGAGGTTATTTGCGGAAATCCCGTAGTTTAGATGGGGAAAGACCTTCCAATATACCTGGCAACCCTGGGTCCGACCGGGGAGGAGGGCGAGGAGATAGTGGGTAGGAGTTTGAACGGAGGTCAATGATTTTGTATCCAAACGGCGCAAGAGTATCGTTGTGATGGTGGTTCAGGGCGTCAACTGATGTGACTGCAGTCTCTCTGACCGGGAGGTCCTAGGTTCTAGTCCCGACGGTGGCAGGATTCCCAACACTAGCTTCTCAGATACATCGAATTCAGTCGCTGCCTGGAGGAGAATTCTAGCGGCCGATTGCTCTGATCTGTAGTTTTCCGTAGTTTCTGCAATCAGCGCCAGGCGAATGTCGGAGCCGTGCTACGGACCTCACACGATCTTTCCTACCTCTTCCTTGTCCTATCCTCTCCCCTTACACACAATTACAATAACACGCAGTACGCTATCTCACATGCCGGGAGACCGATCGGGGACTTAGGTGTCTCGGCTGGGGCGGTAACTCGGTGGTGGGAGAATCCTGGTTAGGGGGAAACCCCAGTAACCAGCGGTAGGTTGTCGCCGAATCTCGCCATCCAGCGGATGAAGAACACCGCCACCTCCAGAGAAACAAATACACTGCACTTACTGGACTAATGACCTTGGTAGTTCACGCTCCCGGAATCACTAACAATCAATCAATCTTATAGCTTCGAATCAGAGAATAATTATGACTATCACACTCTTTCGCTCCCCAAACTATATCGTGGTCCCATTTTTCTTTTCAACTTCTTCACCATCACCATCATCATCATCATCATCATCTTTCGTTTACAAGGTATAACAAAAAAGAATTTTCTTGATTTATAAATTGATTAAAAGACTTTTCTCATAACCAAGGAAAAATCTTTCCTCGTTAACTATCTCGAGTGAACCGAATGCATTACTTAAATCCTATACTTTTGAATCCACATAATTGCAGATTCGTGTAAAAATTTTATCGACTGTATTTAGTATTTAATCAGTCCAATTATTTCTTGCTGAACTGCGATTCGTGTAATTAATACAGTTGGCGCAAGTGAGAGTGCACGAGACACGATAATTTTCATGAGCGAGAACACGAGACCTGTCGCAAGTCATATTGAGATCATATTTTATGAGCGAATGTGCCTGAACAGTATTTTATATCTTTTTTAATCTTATATCTTAGAAGAAATTATGAAATAAATTCACTTCACTAAATGAATTATTCCTCACGTATTTGAATAGAATACATAACGTAGGGTCATGGTTAACTGCTTAACAATATAACATCCATTACAATCACATTAAGTAAACACATCAGTAAATGTGTGTAATTAGTCTTTAAAATTGAGTATTAATTTAGTGTTTAAATTTAATTAGTTTTTTTAGAAATTAGAAAAACAACCACGTCTGATTCAATTGTTAGTCAATAATGTATGTGCCATTACATTTCGATCATCTTCACCCTTCATGCCGATTCTATCGTATAAATTACGTACTCTAAGTAAATGATTTCTACTATTTTGGTCAGCAATGTGTTATACATTCTCCAAAATTGGAAACAGCAAAACATATACAAAACAGGAGAAAACAAGAAAGTGTTAAATTTCATCACTGTGTCTTATGAAGTTGTGTAGATCTTCACCAAAGAATATTGTCCAATGTTAATGACATTCGGGCTGCGTTTGCGTACTTTTGAATGCGTTGTGCGTTCGTTGTGCAGTTCTCATACTATTAATTTTTATTTCATTGTGCCATTCTCAATGTACTTATGTTAAATGATTTGAAGAGAACTTAATGAATATTTAGCATTTCGCATACGTAGAAAATTAAATTAAAAAATAGTGTGGACTGCCTGTTTACTTAATTTTTGAAAAGTAGAGAACTGTAATAATTTATTTGAATGAGAGCAGATAAAGATTAAATATTGGTGCTAAAACAACACGACTTTCTCGCCCGTATTTTCACGCAAAATTAGGCGCAAAGTAATGAAATTTTCGAGAAATTGTACATGAACTTATTTCGAAATCTCTCTTTAAGGAACAGATTTTATTGAGGTAAAAAATCTATATCTTCAAAATTTTAGTTGTAGGAAGATTCCACAAAAATTTTGAACGTTTGCAATTTTCGAAATATCAGGGTTTTAACGAAGATGAGGCCTGCACCATTCTCTTAAACGTTGTTTACAACTTTCAACAACAAAATTTTATGAAAAACGATGAAGCCATTTTTTTTAAATTGGAAAAAATAGAAAGGCTTTCCGTAAAGTACCTTATAGCTGAATATTTTCATAAACGGGGTACATTTCTTTTGGGGAACTTGTTGTCTTTGCTTCATTAGTACCTATTGGTAACAACGGAAATTACTGCATGTGAAGTGTGATGGTGTTACCAGGTCTAAATTGCAGTAGCCGATTAAGGCCACTGCAGATCTCAGCTGATCAAATGTTTCGTAGTTTATTTGTAACCTCAAAAGTTAGTAACAAAACGTAACCTCCGCGTTGGTAACTCACGCTTATATTGCTCAGGTACAGCGGTTTTCCATACGCACAATAGAAAAAGGTAAGAAACGCCGCAAAAACTTCTTTTGGAGATTTTAAGGGAACTAGGTCTCTTGAAACCGAAAAGTATTTTTTTTCTTTTTTTTTTCAAAACAACTCGTCCGTCTGTCCGTCCGTCCGTCTCTACACCGTCTATCGGTTCGTTCGTCCGTCCATCTGTTTCTTCGTCCATCCGTCTCTTTGTCCATTCGTCCGTCCATCTTTTCGTCCGTCTATCTGTTCGTCCTTCCGTCAACGTGAAAGTGAAATACACTGATAAAGATCGCATTGATTTGAAATTTTTTGGACCTACTCGTACAAGTACATTATTGAAGACAGCAATTTTTTCATCAAGTATAATTTGCTCTCCACAATTATTTCTTTACTTAATGACATGTATGTTTTTTGGAAATAATGATCTTTTTTTGCAGTTTTAAGCGAAGTATTAGCAATATTACAAAGAAGATTTTCTCAAGCACGACTTCTATATTTTGTAAAAATACTCTTTGTACGGATAGTCTAAATGCACTGAATAGCGAGGCTTGATCGCCATTTTGATATATTCTTTTAATTTTTCAAAAAACTTTATTTTAATAAAAGTTTTCAAAAAAGATTTAAACAGTTTAATCTATGTTACTTGGAATCATTGACAGTACGAAAAAATTCTTGAAACATGTCTATGGATGAATTTTCTGCATAGTAAATTTATATTGTCTACTACTTGTGGTTAATACCTCTGATATCCTGAAATTATAACCATGGTGTACCACAATATCTCTGCTGCCACTTCACAATTTATTACCATAACGAATGCATTGCAAGAAAAATTTAATTTTCCCAATTAAATTTTCCGTTCTACAAGAAGTAGAACGGGACTACAGGAAACAAACTGAAATACAAAGAGAATTGTATTTTAAAATTCGGTAATTTAGCAGGGCTGACACGAATGTCGCTAGCGTATGACCAAATACGATCGCCAATAGGCTTTGAAGACCACGTAAGGAATGCTGTTATTTCTATAATAAACGCGCAAGTAAACGTTAGTGCTACGTTTATTGCAGTTTATGGCTTTGTTTGCTCATTATTAAGCACCACAGCTTCTATTGAGGCGCATACTAATAGCCTAAAAGTTATCTACGATGACTTGCACGATGATTTGCAATTCGCATTGAGTGGATTTTAGGTCTTATTCCGAAACGGTGTCAAAGTGCATTTCCAGCTTCCTCATTGTGCATAATCTCAATAATTTCATCTTCAATTAGTATATCACTAATTATAAATTGTGATATGGTAATTATGGTATGGATTTAACGCAATAAATGGGATAAACAGAAAAGTAGATAATTTTTAAACAAATTAACCTTATTGAGATTGAAAAATAAAATCAATGGTTTTAGTTTAGGAACCTCAATTTTAAATGACATGTTCAAAAGTAGTATAACCCCGATATTCGAGTCTGAAAGAAAATAAATATTTCGAATTTTCGAAATATTTCACATTTATAGAAAACTGTCGCAGCAGCAAAAATATATCAAGAAAATCGATTAATCAAAGTTCGATTTATCTTCCTACTGTTCGAATTATCTGTTCCATTGACCTGTCTGCAATTTACACTTCCACCCCGGATCGAAATCTGTTCGAGTTACGTATAAGATATTTTGACATTACGAACTTCTACTCGTGGAGACTCATTAGGCAAAGTAATGCATGAAGAAAGTGAAGGACGAAATCAAATTCCAGATATCACGAATTTCTATTTAGAGCATTAGATGTATAACTGATATTCGAGTTGTAGAACTCCAAACACCTTGAGAAAGTACAATGAGGACAGATAAAAATTGAGATATTAATTGGAAAACCCCTTTATGTCCAGTCACCTTGAACCTCGAAGTAGTTTTGAAACTTATGGCAGAGACAAAACCCATTTTAAGTTCGAGAAGGTGACAAAACTTTTATTGTATTTGTAACTTGTATACGTTCTTCTACGTTCATTTAAGTGAATTCATTTCGTGATGTCAAAAGTAAAATTTGAAACGTTTATACGTTTGGATTTCTACGAAACTTTAACCAAATATTGAGTAAACACTACATGAATAGTAATATTTACAATTTGTTTTGTGGCATTATTTATTTAAAAGAACAAAATATATATTATTGTTTTTAATGGACAAAGACTTCCACAATGAAGGCAGTCGTACATGGGGCCATTTCATTACCGTTTATCTCGGGACATCTATAAGTTGAAGTATAAAACTATCTACAGAATGGCAAAGACTTTTTCGTAATAAAGTGATTTTAATTTCCTTGAATCTGACTGGAACTTTACACTCTTACACCTCTTCCATGCCTGCTTCCATCTACCACCGCAAAAAGAACTATACATTTTTTTGACATTTTCTAAACTTTTCGGCTTCGAAATTGTATAACGGAAATATTATTTTAAGAATATTAAAGAAGGTTAAATCCTTGTCCTAAATATGAATTTTCATTGAAAAATTTGGAGCCGTCTTTAAGAAAATGGCGCTAAGCGTTTCTGTGAATGCGAAATTTGAAGTTCTTTTTCACAGGAATTTATCGAATTTTTGAAAAACTTAATTTGAAGTAATTTGAAGAACATTAACTCACTAATTAAATAATGTATACAAATTTATTGAAATGTGCATATTAACGACTTGAGAGATATTGAAACAAATTACATTTCTGCAATTTTTCAAAAAATAAATAAATAAACCAAAATAAACTTTATGTCACCTTAAACAGTGCCTTTATCATTATCCGTCGAAAAAGTTTGAAGACAAAATTTGGAGCAATTTTTGAAAAAATGGCGATTGAGCGTTTCTGAAAAGGCGGAAATTTCGAGCTCATTTCAACAAAAAACGGTTGAGTTTTCGAAAAATTTTATTTGACATTATTTAAAGCACAAGTACTCATAAACGTAATAACTTAAAGAGATCGCTTCTAATGTAAATATTACTGACGTGAGAGACAAGAATAAATTGCATTTTTTGAAGGAAAAAAAGAATAAAGCAATATGGCGTTTATCATAGTTGAGAGAGATTTGAATAACTTTGATATAATGAAGGTGTGCGAGATTTGAATAATTTTTATGCATCGATGTTGTGGAAGATTTGAATAACTTTTACACATCGATGTTGTACGAGATTTGAATAACTTTGATATATCGAAGTTGTCAGAGATTTGAATAACTTTGATACATCAAAGTTTTGCGAGAAATATGTGTACCCACCCCAATGATGTAAATACCCCAAAACTTGTCACTTTGCTACAATTACATCTTTGTATGAACTGTATATAATTGTGTAACGGAATAATTATGGTGGTCGAGTATGACCCAGTTGTCGAACAATACCTTAAATAAATAAATTTACAAAACATTGTACGAGATTTGAATAACATTGAAGAGAGACATGAATAACTTTGATAAATAAGTAGTGCAAAAATTGAAAATTGAGTACATTCGATACATCAAAGTTGTTCGAGATTTGAGGAATTTGGATGTATCGAAGTTCTAAATACCAAGTCATTTGATGGATCGCAGTTCGTTTCATTAAGAGTACCCGCGGTCTCGCGTGGACTGCCTTCCGCCGCGACCGCCCCTGCGAGGGCGAGGGCTGGATCCGCGCGTGCGCGTGGGCGTGGGCGGCGCGTGGCGGAGGCTTCAAGCGCCCTAATCCTCGCCCGTAATCCGCGCGCGCTGCGCCTGCAATTTGTCAGTGTCGAGAATCGCGCGCCGTCGTCCATCAGCGCCCATCAACGGCGATCGGCCGCGCCCGCGGAGGACAGGTGATCGTGGGTGGTCCACGTCTTACGCACAGATGAAGAAGCGTAAGGAGGAAAGAGAAGAAAAAAAAAAGAAAGGTGGGAGGAAAAGAGGGAAGAAGAGGAGAAAGGGAGGGAGAAAGGACGAAGGGAAGAGAGATATAGAAGAAAAGAGAGATATAGAAGAAAAGAGAGAGATATAGGAGAAAAGAAAGCGGAAATAAGAGAAAAGAAAAGAATGAAAAACAAAACAGGAGGAAGAGAAACAAGATGGAAGAAGAAAAAGATAAAAGAGGAGAAGGAGAAAAGATAAAGAGAAAAGACGGAAGGTGCGTTTGTACATTCAATTTGCAACAGTATTGACCTTGTTACTTATCTCGCACAACGTTTGACTTCAAAATCGACTTAATCAAGATTGGTTGACAAAATAGTGTTGACAAAGTTTCTAGAAGCGATTTCGAGAAGCTTGAGTTGAGCTCTAGATGCAAAATACACCTTACCCGAAGGAGGGTCCTAGAGCTCTGAGAATTAATTTTAACGTTTATTTATGATTTGCCAACATATAATAATGAGATGTTTGTATATAATGTGCGATGTAATGCGAACTGCATTATTTATTCGAAGATTTTTATTTACACAATGAAAATTTACAATCTATGTCATTCCGAAATAATAAGTATATATGATAATTAATTGCTCATACAATATCAAAATAAAATACAATTTATTCGAAGATAACTGCATTTACTACAGGTACACATCCTTCGATCATGATCACGTGAGCTACTACTTACCGAAAAATTCAAGCCGGTGAGTTATTACTGAAGTTGGCCAACAATGTAGCTGTTCCATGATTTAGGATACACAGTCTCTTTAATACACTTGAAACAGCACCGACATTTCAGAAGCTTTTATTCGTGGATTCTCGAAGAAAATGAGTGGTGTTTTATATAAATGTCTACAAGGGATAAATGAATATAAATCATGAAAGAATCATGTGGATTTACAAATTACTTCACTTTGTCATCAGAACGTTATCTGCGAAGTATTTCTTACGTCTCATCACATCTTAATTGTGGTCTTTTTCGAAGTTATATACAACACTTATAATAATTCAAAATGGATATTGAATTGAATTGAATTTGCCTTATTTTAGGTGGCGAGACTCAGGCCATGAGGCCTGCTCTTCCGTCTGACCACGCAAATTTCGTTACTCTCCTTTCACTAATCATGGGAGAAAGACGGTATTGGGCGACGAAACAGGCAATTTGAATTTAGCTCTGAGGCATCATTTAGGCTTGAGGATCTCTTACATGCAGTAAATGTACTAACGTGGGCCAGCCGGCTTTACTTCCCGCCGAATGATATGTCAGTTGGCGGATATGTCGCGGATATGTCAATTGCAACGTAACCTTTTCATAATACATATGTTACACAGTTTTCATGTAATGTATTCGAACATTTTGTTGTCACTTTCCCGAAATTGCAGAAAAAACTTATTTTCTAACTTCACGTTTTTATTTCGTGTGTTTTAAGAGTTTTAAAGTACTTCTAACATTTTCACCTTTTATTCTTTTTTTTAAATTTTTTAATTATCTGGTAGTGGATTTGAGGTATAATAATATTTTGTTGTAATTATGGAAACGGTATTCATCATGAATTTAAAAATAATCGTTGGTTATCAACCGTACAAGCATATCGAAAAACGGACAATTAATCACTTCATTCATTCTACCATTAAATACTTAAACCTAATGTAGCAACAGTGCATTAATTTTTTGCACAGAGCGTTCTACAATTTTTAAGTGACCTCTAAGCTGATTAATTTTTGTTATATTATTTCGACTTCATGCAACGAAGAGAGAAATGGAAAGGCACTATTAATGGCCACCGTTCGTTGGGTAACATATGTTTTAACCCGTCTTAACACGCAATCCTACAGCTTTGTTAAGTGCACGTGTACCAACCTGTTTGTTAAAAAATGTAACATCCTCAGTGGATCGGTTCGTAAACCATTACACTAATTAATATAGGTAATAATTGATCCGACAAATCCATAACTACTTGCGTACTCCTTCCGAGTCTCGTATTTTGAGGAAACTAAATACCGGGTCCTAACACTTCCATCCTAGAGGAGCAACCAGCCGAATTTACGTATTTGGAAGGATTAGTGGGCTGAACGGGCGTGTCCGGCCTGTCAGGGGCGAGTCAGTGTCAGTGGGCGGACGCATTGACGGGCCGTCAGCCGTCGCCTGCTGATCCGCGTGGGCGCGACAGCGTAAGACGGTGGCAGCGCTCGTCAGCCTCTTTGGAACAAAGCTCAGCGCAAGCGGGCGGATCTGTATCATCGCAATCGGATAACAGAGCCTCAAGTGCGTAGGCGCTAAATCAACGAAGAGCTCTGTTGAATAGCGGAACGGCTACGTGGTTCTTAGCCGCGTATGTTTGACATTAGACGATCACAACAACAGATACGATTCGTATATTCGCTCACAGCTGTTAGCCGCTTTGAAAATTTCTCTCTTTGCAATTGAAATATTACGTATTCTTCATGTTTCACTCGAACGTACATATTTTGTTAAGAGAAAATCTATTAGTTTTTAAATCAATAATACAAAATAATATAATAAAGTGTGGGCAACATTTGTGGTGCTTCTAAATGTTGAGTCGTTTGTTTTTTATATAAAGGGTCAATATTTATATTTGATATTTTAAAAGTCCTAATTTCATATTTAGTCCAGTCATTAGATGCTGAATGAGGCTTTATAAAACAAATTGTGAGAGTTTTGATTCTTTGCTTCTTTATGTTTTGTGATGCTGATTACGAAATTGAAATTTGACAAAAATATTTTCGTTTTATTTTACTTTTTTCTGTTTTTTGCATGGATCTAAAAACTATAGTACTTCGGTAAAGTAATATTCTGTACTACAAGATTGTACTTATTTAGTTACACATTTTTTCTTAATTGCACTGATTAGACGTGAATGATCAGTGAATTTTAACAAACATTAATGACAAATTCTGTAATTTTTAAAATATAGCCAATAACTCAGATAATATAATTGCATCATGTAATTTGTTGTGAAACAAATTCCAACAAAAACGTTTTTTAGAAACTTCAGATTCGTAATCAGCACCCCCAAAGAATGATAAAGAAGCAAAAAATTTAAAAATCTACGTCTCAATTTATTTTAGACAAACTATTTAATGACCGGACCAATATTATTTATTTCGTAATTTCCACACCTTTCGTAACGACCAGAAATATTATATCAGAAATAGAAGAAATGTGTTTAACCCAGTAGTTTAATGTAAAGTTTCTGTCAAAGATGATGCGTATAAAAATACTAACATGTTTAATAGAAAGTATACGATCAATCCTGATCTATAAATTTGTAGGAAAATCATATACAATAAGAAAGAACAATTTGTATAACTTTAAACAATTCCTTTTTAATCGGTATATCAATAAGTAAAATGTCTGTAAATAAGTACTTTATTTTACATTGTAACTTAAAATACTAATAGTTTGTGATCTACCACACAAGTCGAGGATTATTCCATTGGACATTTTTCGATCGCTGAACTGTATTTTTGCAAAGACAGAGACACTTCTTCTTCTTCTTCTTTTTCTTCTGCAGCAGACTGAAAATCACTTGATTCCGCACAAAAGAGCTGCGATGCCCCACACAAACGCCAGCACTTTGAAAGGAGCAGTAAGGGTACTCAAACTCAGCGCTTTGGGCCTTCTCCACATAACACCTGCAGGAACAGTGACTCCATCTGCATCCATGTGGTGCCGCTGTTCCACTTTCCAATAGTCATAAATTCCAGCTTGCACAATTCTAAGAGCAAACATACTGAGAACATCAAACGCTGAACTGTTCCTCCTCACGAGAAATCCTTGATACCCAGGACGAAAAAAGCATTCCGAAACCTGGGTAAGCTCCGTTTGTCCATGATCCGTGAGTTCCACCAAATACGCGTACATTTTGAAATCATCCGTGTTGTCAAAAATGCCCTCATCGCCGTACTGCGTCATGTTTTCGAGTTTTTGCACGTTAATCCCGAACGTTTTGGGCCTCATTTTGAGCAAGAGTTCGTCGAGGGAGCCGTCCTTGTTGGCGTCGGAGACGGCGGCCTTCAGGTCGTTGGTCATGTAGACGCTGTGCAGGGGCCGGACCGCGTCCGCCAGCGAGGCGGGGTCCTGGTCGCGGGGAGGGTTGGCCAGCAGGCCCAGCAGCTGGCCCGAGTACGCGTTGTCCACCACCAGGGCGAACAGCAGCAGCGCGCCCAGGGCGATGCGCTGGGGCAGCGACTGCGCGGGGCGGCGACACGCCCCCGTCAGCGCCACCTGGCGGACGATCGGAACAACGATTCAGTGGATGGTGATTCCGGGCGCATCGACTACGGTGGTCGTTAGTCCCGTACGTGAGTGCATGCTTTTGCTCGGGAGGTGGCGGTGGCATTCCCCCACTGTATGGCGAGATCCGGGCCCCACCTACTATCGGCTAGCGGGTTTTACTCAACAAGGTATCTCCCACCAGCGGGGCACCGCCTCAGCTGGGACAAGTTCTAAGCTCCCGACCGGTCCCCCGGCATATGTGGTAGCGTGGTGAATGTTAGTGTAGGTGTGTGTAAGAGGTGAGGGTAGGACGAGAAAGACGTAGGAAAGATCGCGCGCGGTACGTAACCCTTTTGTTAGGGCACTGCTTCTGCATTCGCCTGTGTTGATAGCAGAAATCACGGAAAGCCGCAGAATGCACCTCCAAACAGCTGCTGAATTCGAGCTATCTATACAGAGGGCTCCATTTAAAATGGTTTTGAGCATATCTCGGAAAGTGCGACATTTGCGCACTGCAACGTTGGTATCTTGAGGAACCCGAAATTCTGAACGTGTATTTTTTATTTTTCGATATGATGTATAATTGCAGAGAAGAAGTCATTTTAATGTTTTTTTAAAAGCTGCTTTTGATTTTTGTTGATTACAGCGCCATCTATCATGAAACAAAAAAATGTTAAATGCAAAACTTACGTATTTCTTTCTGGAGAACTGAATCTGTACATATAAGATGTCCTTTAACTTTTTATTTACCTCCCACTTCAGGAAAAATGGAGGGGAGTATTTGATAGCTGTCAATACAAACAGCTTTATTGTCAGGTGTTATCACAAGGGTTTTAAATAAAAACTACAAATTGAATAAATATATATAAATAGGACGACAGTAACAATTGGTGACAAAGAAGCAAAGTATCGAGTAGTAAATAGAAAGAATACAAGGGAATGGCAACATGATTGATAGCGAGGAAAATAGAAAATAGCTGGTAAATAAAAACAGTGAAAGGGCACGTAGAATTTCGTGAATGATATTTAAATAAGAAAATTATTACGAAGCAATAACCAAAGAATAAACAAATACAGTGCTAGCTTGCTGGTGACCAATCAACAATTAGAACATGTGTTAGAAAGGAAAATGACCAGCCCTAGGCAAAAGAGAAAAGTTTTGGGGTACGATTCCTACGTGTAGTTTTCCCAATCCCTCTGAGGAGAAACAAATTAACTTATGTAATTTGCCATTATCGAACACCCTGTAGAGACAGTATTGGCCCACTCAATAAATTTTACCATGGAGGGGGCAGCTTTGTATATCCTTCGGGAAATTGTTAGAAAAGATTACTGGTAATTTAGGAATAAAAATAAAGATACGACATTATCCCGCACTTTTGAGAATATTTCTCAAAAACCAAATTTTTAGGAACACTTTGTTGTAATTGTAATCGATAGTCGCCAACGCGAGGACCCGAAGTCTAGGAGCTCGTGGCTAAAGTGGCAGCGGCAATGGTGGCTCCGAGCTCACGCAGCCGCGTACCTGGGCCACGTCGAGCAGTGCGCGCTCCACCGTCTCGTCTCCGGGCGCCCACGGCTTCTCCGGGCGGGCGAGCAGTGCAGCACATGCAACGCCACGACAGCCAGCATCAGCGCCCCTTCGAAGGCGGCTCACGTCAGGGGCGCGGTACGGCACCAACAGCACGCGTCCGAACGAGTAGAGCGGGGCGCGGCGGATCACCATGCAGTACGGCGCTTGGATCACCGGCACGGTGCTGCGGGTGAAGGGGTTCCTTTGCGGCGTCAGGTACAACGGAGTCATGCAGAAGTCGACCGTGCCGTTTTGGAGCAGCGTGCCACAGAGGCGTACGTTGCGGGTACGTGTTGCAGGAGAATCCCGGTCACAAGCGGGAACGTCTCCACCGCCCGATAAACGGACCGGATACGTTTTATTGTATCTGTCTCTCCACAGATAAGTGGATGAGGATTCCATATACGCCACATTGAATACGTCCTTGCGACATGGTATTTTAGCGCTATTTCAGTACGGCGATCTCGATGTCCAAGCTGCTCAGGGCAGGTCTCTCCTGCGCTTTGGGCAATAGGCCTGATCTCCCGGCCCACACCCAACCACCGCACAGGCCTGCCAGGAACACGAGTTTCAATTCTGTTCCCTGGGTCTGTGAAATGACTCTGAAACTGTTAGTGATCGCATAGTGAGTATTACACGTTGGATACATACAATGAAGCGATTATCAAAATTATATCAAAGAATAATATTCGATTTTGTATTACATATTTCCAAACTTACTGCAAAATCATGGTGTTTACAAAAACAGCTTGTGTGATCTGTCGATTAATAGCACACCCATATTTGGTTACCTTAAAAATGTTCACCATTAAACATACTTATACCGGAATAATACTTCTGGTAACAAAAAATATATAATTTCGCAGTCATTTCTGTAATAGTGGCATTTCTGGTGAAACTCGTTAGTGCACTGAAATATCTTGCAGTACTGGACAGGATGTGAAAATGTTGAAGACTGAACTGTACGGCTTCGTTCTCAGTTTGTGACCTATTTGATTGTTAGAGTTTCGTATATGCATTATCTATGGGCACGTCAACCTTCGTGATCACATGCACTTTTCCCAAGGGTACGTTCATATCCTCTTGCGTCAGTAATAATTAATGCTCTTGCAACAGATAAATATTGGAGTCCAAGGGTTGCGTGATGTTGATACGCAATTGATTTTCGAGAAGAAAGGAAGAACTTGTTCACGGCCCACAGCAAGCACAATATTACATTTACAATATAATATTATATTCTTATCTCGCTAGCCCAGTGACGACACTGTTACGTTTGGTATTATCACACTATTCTACAACGCGTTTTTAAAGGCCAGCCGTCAACAATCCTTCAATAAATAAACATTTTCCCTTGAAAATACTGTCTGAGAAAATCAAGCACATTGAAAAATCTGCATAAACGCCCAAGGTACCATAAATGAGTCGAATGTTTAAACAAGTTTCGGGGCAGAAAAAACTGAAATGATTTTTTTTCATTTCTTGGCACTAAAGATTTGGTATTGATGAAGGATTTATTTGAGATCTTGAACCTACATTTGTTAGTTCAGTTTCATGCAGAACTTAAACATACTTTTACATACTTCAAAAGGAAGAGAGGAAACAAGAAAACGGCAAGCAAACAAGAAAACTAGATCGAATGAAAGAAAGAAAGAAAAAAGAAAAAGAAAGAAAGAAAGAAAGAAAGAAAGAAAGAAAGAAAGAAAGAAAGAAAGAAAGAAAGATAGAAAGCAATTTAAAAAATAATTATTTATGAACTGTTTATTATATTACATCACTTTCCTGTCCGGGAAACTCGCTGTGGTAACCTTTCAGAACCCGAATTGCTCAGTTTCAAAGTGTTGCTCCACTCACCCATTTATACAGAGGGGATTTTCGACGTGTGGCAGAGGCCCCGAGGAGAGGTGCCCGTGGCTGCCGAAGACGCGAAGCGCGCCGCAAATATGGCCACGGGACCCGCCTCCGTCCCCTCCGTGTGGACACCGTCGCGGCGCCCAGGGACAATATTGGCCTGCGCGGGCGGACGAGGGACGGAGGGACGAGAGCCGATTCCATCTGCTCCGAGGCGCGTCGCGTCGCGTCGCGTCTCCGAGCTGGCGCCCGCTGTTTGCCGGTGGGGGGCGGTGCCCGCCCAGCGCCCGGTGCGCCGATCAGGGACTATCCATATGGGAGTCCGGGGAGAGGACTCGGAAATCGTCGAAGCACCCTGTCACTGGAGACGGCGAACAGGCGCCGGGAACTGGGAATTGCGAGGTGTGCTGACGTAGACTGGGGAACGGAAGCCGGAGGTGCCATTAAAGACCGGGCAACAGAAACCGGGAATTGAGAAGTGATAGGTGTCATTGGAGACCGGGGAACGCGTCGAGTATTAAGAATCCAGGAGGGGAGTCGTTAAGACTCGGGGAACACGTGCCTGGAATGAACTGACGACGTATGACATACTCTGACATGGGACGTATGACATAGACTCGGAGACGGGTTTCAGAATTGTTAATTGACGAGGAGGCATACCAGTAAAGGTCAGGAAACAGGAAACTGATGTAGAGGCGTCACTGAAGAGATGAGTGCATGAAGAGATTTGAGAAATGACAAAATAATTGAGAATTGGTGATCGTACATTGAAATTTGGATATTGAGGAATAGGGTTGCCATTATGTTTAGTGCTCTGGAGGCCGGGATCCCAGGGTTCATATGCAAGAGTTTTATACCAGAAAATCCGGTAATTATTGAAAAGCAGGGAAAGAAACTCAGGTTTAAAAATCTCGACACTTGACATTGTAATCGAGGATGTGTCACGAGAAGTCGTAATCCTGGAAACAGGCTATCGGTGACCAGAATTGATCAGAAGGTGGAATATTCTGAGAATAAGAAATTAATCACTTGTTACAGATCATAGCTATGTATATGGGCAGGCATAACAACAAGCAACGGGGAGCAAGTATTGGCGGACAGGTGGAATCATAGCATATGAGTTTGAACATTTCAGAGATCGGGAAGACCTGTCGATCTGACTCGGTGTTGGTAACCCAGACAAGGACGAATATGAAACTTAATGTTAGGCTTGTCATCATATTCTGCATATATCTGTCAATTTAATATTATTTTAGTCTTTCATGATGAGCGTAAAAGCTGAAATGATATAAATATTGTTATATGTTAGTTATATATTTTCTTGAGTAATTTTAAAGTTTTGCGACTCGTGGTTAACGGATATTGTAACGCTCCGAGAACGTCTAGCAGGAGACCCGCGCAACCCTTTGCTTGGTGGATGGTTGCCATGCATTTAAATATATGAAGCACGAGTCGCAAAAACCAAATACTAAAAACATGTATACCCAATATGACAATATGTATTATGATCGGTCCTTACGCTTCGTCCTGATAAGCTAAAACTATTAATGGGTTCCATTAGAAAATCAAAGTTATCCAATATCTTTAAATATAAGTGATAATATTGAAAGAATACATGCATCAATTAGCATATTCCTCTACGTACTTTCGTGAAAAACGTAAAACTGAAATTACAAGAGGTGATATATATATATATATATATATATATATATATATATATATACACAGAGTGAGAGAGCGAGAGCGCTGAGAGAGCGAGAGGAGCTGAGAGCGGAGAGCGCGAGAGAGCGAGAGCGAGAGCAAAGAGAGAGAGCGAGAGCAGAGAGAGACGAGAGCGAGGAGAGAGTGAGAGGAGAGAAAGAGAAAACCTGATTATCTTATTCACAAGAGGACATGAAAACCGAGTTTAACATCAATGATTTGGGCACTGGGTTCTGCAAATCAGAAATATGTGGATGGAGATTAGGGAATTTGTTGTTGGTGTATGGACGTTAACAATGAAGAGGTTAAAGGTACCATACTTAAGATGTGTTCTATTTTCGAACATTATATTTAAATGATGTAACGTCTGCATTGTTTTATAGGTATTATTAATATATTAACGCCACTGGAATTAATTCATGATTTATGAATATGATTTACTTCAAAAAGTTTTCATTAGTGTTACATCACAAATTGACAGACAATATTCACATATTTTATAACCAGAACTCTTATCATTGTTCTTGTGGACATAGTGCAAATTATTTCGTTTTCCAGCAAAAATTAAAACAAAGTACACAAATGTATTGTAAATAAACGGAACTGTAAAAATGTTAGCATTAATAGAGAAATACGTGAGAATAAAAAATAATCTTTCTAGACCTTAAATTTCCAAACTTTATTATGTATTTACCTTTAGCACTGGAATCGGGGCTATGTGTTCGCATCTTAGAATTCCCTTCCTGTGCTTGTCAACTGGAACGATCTGCAACCACCAAGCGTCTTGTTTGTGGAGACTTCAGTCGCTTTGCGCGGGTGGAGGACAAATGTTGATCGCTCAGAAGGGACAGATCAAATGAAAGGTGTCGTCTGTGCAAAGGTTTTGATAAGATGAAGCAAACACGTGAGACGTTTCTCACCTTGTTGATTTCCATCTGCATGTGTTTCTCAATTGATCCACTACACGACATGTCTATTTCATTGATGATACAATCCTATCTCTGTATTAACTCTCGCATACACAACAAAGTCACACAACAAAGGGGCATATTAGATTGTAAAATGCGTTAACATTTTTTCTGTACTAAAAATCACCCGCAAACATGCATTGACAGCATGCCCAACCCCTTTAAACAGGACAAACGACCAAAGAATTCCTTATTTCAAAATATAAACATTTATATCATATTATTTTTTTCTTGACTTTCTGTGGAAACTCGTGAATGCATACAGGTTCGCTCTCTACATTCAACGCATACTTAGTTCAATTATCAGCAAAGTGTGAATCGCCGGACGGCAGTTGTCTATTTGCCATGATATATTGGGTCGTCCAAGTTATCGATGAATTTTCCAGCATAAGAAAATAATCGCATACGTAATTTCAATATTGACGACGCTGGCTGTAACGTGCCCGGGACGGCTTGGACATCACGCTTTTCTGACTACGATCACAGGAGCAAACCCAAGTGTTTGCCAAGTGCCAGCAAGTGCCTGCTTACGCAGGACCTTTTCGACGTAGTCATCATGCTCGCTGTTGGAGCGTGACACCTAAGAAGAGAAAAGGAGGAGACAGGAAAAATCAGAATGAAAAAAGGAACTAAGATTTATATTCCTCTATTAAAAGATTACTAACAAATAAACTCTCTAGGATGGCTCATGGGTAGTGTACCAGCTTACCGTGATGTGGTCCCGGGCTCGATTCCCGGTCGAAGCAAAAATAAAGTTATAGCTTTTCTTTTAAAATCGTCTTAGTTTGTGCAGCAATGACGAAAATTTCAGGAACACAGAACTCGTTGGTTGAGGTGAAAGGAAATACGCTATGTTCACCATTATCCCAAAGCATGGGAATTTTGCTAGGCCCAGACCTAGGGGACACCGTTAGCTGGTCGACAAAGTCGGACTATCGACCCAAAATGCCAAATATATACTTTTATACTTACTAACAAATACAATAATACGAGAAATACGATTAATAATCCAACATCGTCTTATGAAAGCTGCGTACTAGCGAACAAGAAAATAATCGTCAAAAGAAAACTACAATAATGTTTACACAAATAAGCCTTTTGTTATTTTACAACAATGTGAAGTGTATGAAGTCTCACTCAAGTATATCTGAATTAACTGATGAATTAAGAAGAAAAAGAAATCGGAGTCGATACAATTCTAAATAGAAATACATAGGAGTTATGGAATTGAGAGACACTTACGTTGTAATGAATCCAATGTTTCGAAATAAAAGAGGAAAGAATGAGTTTCAAAGAAATGCACGTGATAAATGAGTCAGAATGCAAACAGTGAGATGAAAGAAACAAAAGGAACCGAAAAGAAAGGAAAGAAAGAAAAAACAACGAAAAAATGAAGGAAAGAAAAGAGGGGAAAGAAAAAAGAAAGAAAAAAAAGAAGAAGTAAGATAAAGAAGACAAATAAAGAAAAAGGGAAGGAATATGAACGAGCGAGGTAGATAAAGAAAGAGATACAAAGAGGAAGAAATGGATGAAGAGAGGGAAGGAGAGAAAGGAAAAGAAAATGGACGTAATTCCATAAACGTTAAAAAAAAAATAACACGGAAAAGGGACGAGGTGAGGGAGAGAAGGAAAATCCATGTTAGATTAGGACGTTCGGTAGGCGAACTGCATATCACCACGTGCGGTGAAAGATGGAACACGGAACCGCTCCGGTCGAGCGAGCCGAGCGCGGATCCACGGCCAGCCGCACTGCCCAAATATGTGTCCTCTGCCTGGGCCTGCGCCCGGGGCGGGCGCCTGGGGCCGCCGCATGGGCGGGGGCAGCGCCTGTGGGCGGAGGAGCGTCGCGGCGGCTGTTTGGCGACCAGCGCCGCGCCGCGCCGCGACGCCACGCACCGCGCGCAGTTGGGCCACACAACCGCGCGCCACGCATTCCAGCGCGCGGTCGCCGCGCCACCCCCAGCGCCGTCTCCGCCTCCGCTTCAGTCACCTTTCCCGCACTCACCACCTCCCTAGCTCCCGCTCCTACCCGTCACCACCGTCAACGCTTCCGTAACCTTCCTCGCCCTCACCACCGCCCTAGCTCCCGCTTCTGCTCCTCGCATTCACCACCGCCCTAGTCCCCGCTCCAGCCCCCAGTCACGCTATCGCCACCGCCACTGTCACCGTCACATCCACTTCCCCTTCCACTTCCACTTCCACTGTCACTTCCATTTCCTCTGTCACTTCTACTGTCACAACCACTACCACCGTCGCTGCCGCCTCCTTTGCTACCATCGCCGTCGCCAACGACACCCCCTTCTCCGCCCAGCCGCAGTTGTCTCTACCGTCGCCACCGCAGTTGCCATTGCTATTACCCCTTATCGATATTTACCTCCACTTCTGGAGCTCCTCTCTTCGGTACCATCATCGCCATGTATAATGATTTCATGTGCCTGCGACACTACTTCTCTTCCTACACTCTCTTTCTTGTCTATATTCTTCTCTTTCATCTCATCTTTGAATTTCATTTATCTAATGAGAGAAATGTACACGCAGTATTAGGTAGTGTAAGAGGGAGAACTACTTTTTTCTGCTGCATTTCATTTCTTTCCCCTCTCTTCTTTTTGTCAGAATATTCTCTTCATTTTCCTTTTCCTTCTTCTTCTTCTTCTTCCTTCTACTTTTCAAGTTTCAATTTATTTTACATTTCTACCCCTTCTTCTCTTCGACCTTCGCAACTTCTTTTCTCTCCTTCCCCAACATCCTCTCCTAAACTTAAAAAAACAAAAGGAAAACAAAAAGAAAACAAAAACAATTGTAGTATATCATGTCGATATTTCTCATGTTTGTCATTTCATGTCATATTAACTTTCACGTTTTATTACTGTATTATTTTGTTAATGTTTCCATATAAATTAAACCTTTCGCTCTGCAAGGGTCGCGCCACGTCAAATTCTTCATGGGTTACTGGAGTTCTGTTCAAAATTGCTATTGGGGAAGTTGTAACAGATCGCAACAACCAAGAAGGGCATGTAGTATGTCACGAATGACATTCAAATTATCATGAAGATTTTACACGTTCAAAATATCATTTACATTCAGGGCATTGCGGAGGTACTACAAGGGGAGAAGGAGCGAGAGGATGCGGTGCCATCTCGTCCTGGATTGTGACGTGACGTGACAGCGGATACAGCAGTACAGCGAGCTAAGTGTTATAATCCCCTCTCATTGGAAAAGCGACCCCGGATAGTTATTTGCAAACTATGAATCCGTATGTACACTTGCTACTCTTAGTCTTGGATTCACGAATTAGGTACTTCTTTGCCTGGGCATACCGGCTGAGAGAGCTCAGGCAATAACAATTGCCTCTGCGGCGACTCAGACAGGGAAGTCTCAGGGTTCGAATCCCAAAAGCGTCTGATTTCCAACAATAGATACGAGCAGATAGATCGAATTCAGCCGTTGTTTGGAGGACAATTCTAGCGTTCGGCATCTCTGATCGGTATTTTTCCGTAATTTCAACGATCAATATCAGGGAAATACGAAAGAAATACCTTCAAAGAAAAGGGTCGTGGACCGCTTAAGATGTTTCTTTCCTCACACTTGTCTCCTCCTTTTATCTTACACTTACATACCACGCACTTGACAACATGCGCCAAGAGACTAGACAGGAGCTAGAGCTGGTTGAGGTGGAGTATCGGTGGCGGAGATACCTACAGAAAACGTTCCAACGAAGAAGAAACCTGCAACCTCCAGAAATATTACATGCACATGCCCACTTACAGGACTAATTATCATATCTGTCGATGCACCTGAAACAAAATAATCTCCCTGGCATAACACTGATTTCTGGTTTACATTTCAGGGTTCGGTTTTTGGAAACTAAATGTCGGTTCATATGGAAGGTATATTGTTGACTCTGGTTATTGTACCTGCTTAACATATAAAGCTTTATGAAATGTGTGTTCCCTGTATTTTGTTAATTGACATACCTTTTCCCATTTGGACAAAGAGGTACTTGCAACGCGGAGACCCAAACATATTTCTCCGAACTTACACGCCGCCTTTTAATCAAAATTCGAAAAGGGGCTTATAAAACTATTCTAGGATTACTTCTTGCTCTAGAGGGAAATTGCGGGAAATGAAAAGAGAATTTTGAGAGATGAATTAACAATCATAAACAATAACCACGGCTGTTAAGCTCCTCTTGCTTAGCAACCCTGGCTACCAATGTCAGACAAAAAACGCAATTTTTACACATTTTTTCTAAGAAATCAACCTCCACATTCAAAATTAATGTCATTGGTGAATGTAATTTGTGATATATGATCATTGACTTATGAACGTGGAAGTTACTGCTATAACCCCATTACTTTAGTACTGTCCCATTATAAATTAATCTAGCCTGGTACTTATATATTTTGTCGACGTATGTTCTCACCTATTTGAATTTTTTTGAGGGAAACCTGTTAATAAAATCACTTACATTGAAGAAGAAGAAACTATTTAAATCTCGTACAATTATTCGCATGTCTCCAGTGATGACGTTAAAAATTCATTGTGCTCATAATTTTTATTTCATTACTTTATCTAGTTTCGGTTTTAGGTTTGTTGTTCAGTCTGTTTTAAGATTCCAGACCTGTCTTAACACGACATAGTTAAGTTACAAAATCAGACATAGTTAAGTTTCATTTAGTCTCTCCTTTGATCTATCTCACTGGTCTTGCTCTTTCAATATAGTACGGTTTAGTTAGATTCTTTCAGAATATACGAGTATAAAACAATACTATTAAGTCATTGTTTATAAAACATTGCTAATTCATTAGTAAAAAAGTGAGTTATAAGCAAAGCTTAATATCCTAAAGACATACTGCATCTTTAGTGAATTCGCTTATGTATTCTGTTGCATAAGAGGTTGAAAACGACATGCAAATGAACACTTCAGCGTCTTTTCTGTGAGACATAATGTTTCATTTGGATAGGCCACTTTGATCGTTAAAATAACATTATTCTAATCATTTTAATGGCTTCTTCATGCGATAATATAATCAGAAAGGAAGAGACAACTCTCCAAGCAGAAGTCAAGATAATAAGGTAATAGAAATAATTGACATCGAAACTTTCATATGTACTGCAAAGTTCACGTCATATCAAGAAAAATGGACTAAATAATTAAAAGTCATGTCAGTCATTGGAAGAAAACTTTTCCTTTCGGGTCACATTCTATCGCGTGTCACTGACACTCTTCCTGCATTCTGAATTGAACACGTTTAAAGTAAATTATTACTTTGCTACTGGAAAATCATTCTGAATTCCCCTGAAATTGCAATCGCCTGCTACTGCGACTGGCAATTACATCTTTACAGGTGTCGAAAGAACGAATTAAATGCGCAATTTCTTTCTAAACTTGCCTTGTCCCGATTTGAAATGATTATCACGAAAGAGAGGTCGCAAATTCGCTGTTGGTGATTATCGCGTAACGGAGTAGTTTGACGAATGAATGGCGGGGGATTTCTCGTGAGCATTTAACAACTTTCAGCGAAGTGCATTTATCTGTGTGAGTGCGTTGGTCATCAGCGAACCGGTTTCGGTAACTTCCAGCGGTTAACAAGAACTCGCATACCTTCCTGATTTCTTTTATTAGTATGCCGATCAGTGATGTCGCTCTACAGAAATTCGTTGCTTACATCACTCACCACATAAAAAAATTAATGTAGTTTAAGGTAGATTTATCGCTTACAAGAAACCGTGTAGACAATATAAAAAGTATTACGAGAAAATTATGTAATTTTGTATTATTTACGCGTTAAATAGCTGACGAGGAAATGTTATTATTGCATAAAGATAATGTGAAATACATTAGCATATCATATCTAATTAACCGAGAAATTTTTAAAACAATGAATTGAAAATATAAATTATGAATATATCTTCAGAAATTCATAGAATAAGAATTCGCAGAATGAAAAGAACTTGGCTCAGTATGATAGATTTTTGGAAAACCTTTTTAAAAATTCCAAAAATTCCTAACAACTACGGATCCATTTTTTTCAACATTCAAAAACAATTACCATTAAGGTATAATCTCCTAAGTCGATTACAAATTTCCTTTTAATCAAAGTGCAGAGCCATTCATTCCTGAACGCGTCGATAACGAGCTGTGGCGCCGTCCCCACCTGCCGCGCTCGCCGCAAGAATTCCCTGCGGTCAGCAGCTCGCGTCCGCACAGCGCAGCACGACGACCGGCGGCCGCGCCGCGCCGCGCCCATCCCTCGACGCTCGATTTCTTGCTTGCTCACTCACTTGTCCGCTCACCTCTTTGCTTCCTCGCTCGCTTGCTCACCCGCTTGCCCGCTCATTTGATTGCTCGCCTGCTCGCTTTGCTTGTCTCCCTCGCCTCGCCTCCCCTCCTCGCTTGCTCTCTTTCTCGACCGCTCGCTCGCTAACTTGCTTGCCCACTCATTTGCTTGTCCACTTGCCAGCTTCCTCCCTCTCTCCTGGCAGCTTGTTCACTCACTTGTTCGCTCGTTTGTTTGCTTCCTCGCTCGCTTACCCCCCACCACCCACCGCACCCACTGATTGCTTGCCTATCCCCTCGCTTGCTTGCCTGCTCTCTTACATGCTCGCTTGCCCACTCCTTTGCATGATTGCTTGTTCGCTCGCTTGCCAACTCGCTTGCTTGACTACTCGCTTGCTTACCCGCTCACAAGCCAGGTTGCCCGACTGTGCGCTCATTGGAACACTACGCCGCCCATTCGTCTGCCTTCTCTTCTACCCCCTTTCCAATACACCTCCCACCCATTTTATCTGTTCCCAACCTTCCTTTTTCCCCCCCCCCCCATACACCTCCCACCCATTTTATCTGAAGCTCAGCCTTCCTCATTCCTCAGTTTGCCGCCTACCAGCTCCTCGCCCAGCCATTCATCATGCCCCCATGTACGCTTTCTCTCTTTCTTCCTGTATTTCTTTAACTCTTTCTTTCCTTTTCCTTCTCTCTCATTCTTTTTATTTATTTATTTATTTATTTATTTATTCTCTTCCACTCGCTTCTTTGTTTCCTTGTGCACCGACTCACGACACCACCTTTTCGCTTTTCACACCACTCGTGTCCTTCAACTCTTCATCTTTTCATGCAGCTGGGCAACTCTCCTTCCACATTTTTAACTATTTCAAGCTAATTATCACCGTTTATTATTGTCGCCATTAGTCTCCTTTGGACGTTTTTGTCAACACCCAACTTTTCAACCACCAGCTTACGACACGGAAAAACAAGGAAATCACCTTGCAGTGAGCCTTCTACAGAACACATTATATGATACCTTCATCGATCGCTATCGTTAATTGGATGTAACGAATTAATTTTAAGATATCTGATTTATTATTTATGTTTATGCAGTAAACGAGCGTAAATTTATTTTAATGCATATGTGCGTGTGCACGGCTATGTATTCAGCGGAGTAGTGAGTTTGCGTATGTTGTAATTAAGTCGCTTTAATACCGATGTACTATGTGATAATACATATTTTCTGTACGCTCTGAAGAAAACTTCAGCTAAACGTTTTGCTCATGAATCTTCATACCGTAAACTATTGTGCCCAATCTTGTGTATTTCAAACAAATTAACCGGTAGCGGTAGCTCAGTGCATCAACTGATGTCACTGCAGCGCCTCTAACCCGGAGGTCCAGGTTCGAGTTCTGACGGCAGCAGGATTTTCGACACTAGCTTTCAGCCAGGTCGAATTCAGTGCTGTCTGGAGGAGAATTCTAGTGGCCGGTTGCCCTGATCGGTGAGTTCCGTGGTTCCCGATCAACACCAGGCGAATGCCGAGCAGTACCCACAAACGGGCCACTGATCGCCGCGATCTGTCGTCTTCCTGGGCCTATCTCTCACCTTACACACACATTTACACTAACATGCACCACACATCACTATTCCGGAGACAGGTCGAGCTTTGTCGGGGCGTCGCCCGCTGGGAGATCCGTCTAGGGGAAACCCCACTTAGCCGACGGTAGGTCGGCGCCGATCGCCTTCAGCGGGAAGATCACCGCCATCTCCGAGAAACATGCACTCACTACCGGACTCAATGACTAAAGCAGCTGACGCCCCTGAAACACGATAAAATCAATCAAACAAATTAGCTCCTAAAACGTGGTAAAATCAAAATGTTTGCTACCCCCTTCCAATCCTTGTCTGCCATCGTCTCCTGACGCTACCCACCTCCCACTGAGACTACAGCGCTGCGGGTGCCCCAGCAATCGTATACCTCAGCTCCGCCAACTGCAACTCGGGCTGTTTGTTCTACGCGCGACATTCCTCATGTCAGTTCTCACCCATAAAGTACAATATTATAATGTACCTTACGATATACGTAATTATAATCGGAACTTTTGTGCGCACATGGGTTTGTTAATCGCTGTATTATGCGCCTGGTCGGTGGATTTAACCGGGTCAGCACTGCTCACGTGCCCTCATGAACTATTCCGTGTGAAGAACGAGGTGAAAATGAATTGTCGCTTTGTGTCACTGAGCTGACATGCAAGCATCACTCATAGAGAGGGAAGACAAATAAAAAGGGCGGTCGCAGGTCGAAAACACCACTTACGGAAAAGGAGGCGGGAATTTTTGGCATGCTTGCGAAGCTAGTTTTAAATCAAACACTATCTGGGAGTCATTAGTGTCGATTTACTGCTCCAACTGGCAGTTTTCGCGGTTTCTCCGAACAATACCCGAATGGTGAGAGCAGTATCCAACATATGACCAATCCTCCGTGCACTATCTTTTCCTTCCTGAAATTGTCTCAATTATCCTTACAGACACAAAATTAATGCAATAACTATATTCAGCAGATCAGTCAGAATTTTATCTCGTCTAGGATTGCTCAAGAGTTTTGAGGTGGAAAACTCTGAAGTTGATGGTATAGGTCGTCGCTGGATTTCACGCATCAGCGAGTTAGGAAAGCCGTCACCTACCGGCTATAGCATTCAGTACATTAATTGAATAATCGCTAAAGTTATTGACGCAGGAAACGCTACATACTCGAAAATACAAAACAAAGACAGAGAGGAGGTCCACTATGATTAGGAAAAAGAGGAGAGGAAGCTATTTTGGAATTTATATGAAGAAAAGAGAACAAATTGTGGTTCTAAAACAAACATGATTTTGAAGTGTTGTCAATGGAGCCCAGATTTACCATTGATAAATTTATTATGAATTGATTTGAATAATACATTTTTTTGTCAAAAATACACTATATCTGAATTAAAATTGATACAAAAATCATGTAACTTTAACGAGAGAATTTTAAATTTTATACAAGAAAATAAGAAACGATTAAAAATGAAATGAATTCGAGTAGTCCGGAAAACAAAATTAGATAATAAGGCTTAAAAATGGCTCAAGACAAGGAAGAAGAACAGAAGAATTTAAAAAATAAATGTTATGGAAAGTGATAATAAGGAAGACTGATATTCTTTCAGAAAAAATTTCACATAAACGGAATGTGATTTCAATAAACGAGAAAGAATCAGCTTTGTCGATTCTTATATACAAAAAATATGAATCGAAAAGAGCCACGACTAATATAATACTTCACAAAATTACGTGTAATTTTATTTGAGAAATTCGAAAAAAGTTAAAAATTTGAAATCAATTTGGAAAAAAGGTTGAAAATCCAGGAGACGTTTCATATAAAATACCCCTCAAAATTAAAGAAGCTTAAAAAATGTGTAAGGTTTCAAGTTGAGACTGCTCGATGATAGAATATACATTATTCTCTATTAAAAATTCTCGGCAGTGTTCAGGAGTTAGCAATGATCACAAATTGAAGAGGACACCATGAAAAATCTTTTGAGAATGAGAATCCCAAAAATTTGTCTTTCTGTCGAAATCTCGAGATCGACTTTTCTTTAATTGCCAAATTCCCCTATACAATGGTTTCGAGAAAAGCTTACCGCTTCTTTTTGATAAAAGAGAGTGTAAAACAATTTTGTTCACGAGCGAAAACTAGCAAATTTTCATTAGTGAATTAAGTCGTTTTGCTCTGGCACATCACACATTATTTATCTAGTACCACTAAGCAAGAAAAAATAGAAATTTGAAATAAAGTGTTTAAAAATGTCGTACGTGCTCAAAGGGAATTCATCTCTCATTTTTTGAAGCGATTAATGCCATTGTAGAAAAATTTCACATTTTTCGTTTAAACGAAATGTATTAGGGAAAAAACGTAACGCAACGCTAATTTCCAAAATTCATTGGAGAAGAAAAAAAATGTTTCGTTTCGCTAATAACAAAGAAAATTAACAGATATAAAAAATAGTTTTAATCCATACAGATTTAAAAATAGGGTTTTTAAACCATACAAATTTAAAAATGGTTTTAATTCATAGATTTAAAAATGGTTTAATGCTATACAGATTTAAAAATGGTTTTAATCCATACAGATTTAAAATGATTTAACTATACAGATTTAAAAAATGATTTTCATTCATACAGATTTAAAAAATGATTTTAATCCATACAGATCTAAAAAATATTTTTAACATCTGAATGAATAAAAGAGGTGAAGGGTGAGGAACCCGGGGGAAATAACGCACAGAACTGGCGCGAGCAGATGCTGGATCGGAATGAATGCAACCGATTATGCGAAATACATTAGTAATTAAATAAAATGCGACGGAATGAATTAAATTTATAAATTTTCTATAGAAAAAACATTGTTTCTGCCTCTACGAACAATTTTTATTTATGACACGAGTAGTAAACGTTTATTTTACGATTAGGGAAGGTTGCGATACGAGGCCGATAGGCAATCCAATGAACAAAATAAAATCACGTTTACCACTGGTGTAATGAAAAATTTTTTTATTCAACCTTACTGGCTTTCATTTTATTTTTATTCACGTACACAAATCACTTAACGATATTTTAAGACTAGTAGTGGCTGATGCGATCAGATGAAATTAGTTTGTTTTCTTTGTTGCATTCACAGATTTATCTAAACACTTGAGCATCGTTTCACTTTTAATACTAATGCAAAAAATTGAACTTCTAGAAGTGCTTGCTAATGGTTGCTAAAAAATAATTATGGCTTCAAGATCGTGAGGAAAAAAATTTGAAAAGCAGAAAATCGGGCGGCGGAGAGAAATGGCGGCGAGCAGCTGCGACGGAGAAAGAAAGCGACCGCGTCGTCCCTTCACGGGGCAGATCACGTCCCGCGCGGAGCTCTATGGAAATGGCCGCTAGTGCCGTCCAGCGGCCTGCGTATGGACGAGCAGGTCGTGCCACGTTGCCGCCACGGCCCTGTCTCTGCTCCAAGCGGAGAAGGATTGTATCTTTACGCACTCAGATTAGGCTTTTTACCTTGCACCACCATTGCTAAGTGTTAATAAAGATGAGTAATTTGTTACTTTCACGCACCGTTTCAAGTTGGATAATACGTGATAATAGGTTTTATCTTATATTCAAGAGACAATCCTTTAAATTGATTATGCTTTGTTTGATTATTTCATGTTTGCAGGCGCGTGAACTGATAATAGTTATTGGTCCCGTAAGTGTAGTACTTTCTATCTACAATTAGGCTTACGGGGTTTTCCCAATCCAGGTTTTTCCTACCACAGGGACACCGCCTCAACCAGAATAAGCTCTAAGCTTCCGACTGGTCTACCAACATGTTTATGTTGTACTTCATGTACGCATATTAGTAAAGGAAAAGATAGGGCCAGGTAAGAAGGAAAGACAGCGCGCGGTCCGTGGCCCGTTTGCTAGGGCACTGCTTCGGCAATCGTCTGGTGTTGATGGGAGAAACCACGGAAAACTGTCGATCAGAGTAGCTGGTCGCTAGAATTGTCCTCCAGACAGTGGCTGAATCCAACCTTGCTATCTAGCTAATGTCTAAAATTCTCTCACCGTCGTCTGAACTCCAACCTTACGTCCTCCCGACTGCAGTAACATCAGTTGATGTCCTGAGCCACGTCACCCGGTATGCTTTGAACTGAACATTATCCTTTTGCATTTTTCATGGCAAAGGATATTTTTTAATTATTTAAATAAACATGGGATGTTGTACTATAGAAATGTTGTCAGAGCGTGTATCATACAAGAATACAAATAATTTCCACACTATCCAGGACAATTATACTGCGAATTCAATTCACGAGTCACGTTGTAAACTATTTTTTGCAATTTTTGATGAAGATGTGTAAAGTAACTTCAGTTTTAATAGAGTTTGCTACCTAAAGAGAATTGTTTGTTGTTGCACAGTTCCGCCGCATTGAGAGCACAGCCTGCAGGGGAATCCGGCTCTACGAGTCTTCCGCGGCCGCAAGATTCATGGTGCACGAGGCTTTCTAACGAGAATGGATCGGGCTGCTGATTTATAAGACGTAGATTAGCGCGGGTGTAAATTAAATGTTAAATAAATTACGCGGCCGGCTGGTGACGAAAGATTCAGAAGAGGAACGAGGGAAAGAGACGTCCGGGAGATAAGGAGAGGGGAGGGGAGTGGGAGAGACGGGGAAGGAATACGAAAGGTCATAAGCTGTCCCTGTGACATCTGTCTGGCCGATCGTGCTTGCATCGCAGTGAGTAAGAATGTGATCACCTATCTTTGTGGTCCCATTGTTTCCATTGTGTAAATTGTTTTGTATACAGTAATCGCATGTATAAAACAATAATAGTTTCTGAAATTTACATTTTAATTTTCAAAGAGCAAAAAGATTGTGTCGAACTTTACGTGCTCGTTTTTAGACATTTATCTTCTTTTAAACAAATTGTAAAATTGAAAATAAGGAAATACCTTTGTTCATAGATTAATGCTGGCTGTGAAAGTCCGAACTATGATACATAGAAAATATATTAATCTTTTCATTTGAATGATTATGCTTTGTGTTTACAAAGTAAAAGCAATATCCGAAAAAATATCACTAGAGGTTTGTCAAGAGTCGTTTAAAATTCTTAGATGACTCTGACGTCGTAACAGTTATAAAATTGAATTTTAACGGTTCAGTCCCACATGTTGCAATGAGAAGCATGTTAAACCACTTACGTGAATTTTTTGTTATAACACATTATCTTTCTCAAAGTATATGTCGAATTTCGAAATTAATATTAAAAACATCCCCGCTGGATGAACGAGTTGGGTAGGGCGCCTTGTTATCCAGCGCCTCCATCTCAAGGGCTGCTGATTCAAAGCCCGCCTGCAGCACGGACGTTTGGCTCTTTTCTTCAGTGTGTGCATAAGTGTGTTGGTGTGAATGCATGTATATGTGTCGTTTTTTAGACATTTATATTCTCTTTTTCAACTGTAATACCTTTGAAAATGAGGAAATGTAAGTGTTCGTGTGAGTGTGTATGTACGAGTGAGTGTGCAAAGGTAATGTAGTGTATGAGTTTGCTGCCCCCAGAGAAACTTCGAGAGCTTCTGATCTCACATCCTCAGTGAGAGAGAGTGTTTGCCTAGGTTTACTGAAATACTTCCACTGTGGTAGTGTCACAGGCCCACGGCAACGGTGTTTTTTGTCACACGGTGAAAAAAGTTGAAAAAAATTCGCGATAGTAAAATTGACGATCATGCGAAAATAGAACAGTCGAATATTATCGATAAGAAAATGAGAGCAGAGAAAATTGTTACAACTTTCTTTGAAGTTGATTTTTGACATTAGAGGGAAATATAAAACGCGTTCGCAAACAAATAAAATTCGGTAAATTTCATTAATAAATTTCAATTCACTTTAGTGTTATAATAACTTCCAAATATATTCTTGATCCCAAGTAGTATAGTTGTATCTCTGGTTTTGGAGAGGATGTTGAGTGGTTATTTACTCTTTCTGAAATGTGTCTCTCTTTCATTTTGACGATCTACATCAATAAATTGGTAAATGCAACATTTTAGTTCTTTGTAAAACAGGTAAACCGTAACACAGGAACAAGTCGGTTACACTGAATTCTGACATGTACCAAACCTTGAAATACGCCTTCCTCATGACATTACGTTTCAGTAAAAAATTTCACAATCTGCGAACAACATTATGTAATGCTAACAAATTTTATCTAACGGTCGAAAGGGGAGTAATGTCAAGAACATTAGCCTTGCCAGAGCTCGACCGTCGCCTCCCACTGAGAACGAATACCACGGGCGTCCGCGGAAGGCGCTTGCGGTCGCAGACGGACGCGCGAAGACGTAACCGAGTCACCACAGCGTTAGGCAACCGGGAAGTCGTCGGCGATGGCGCCGGCGGCGTTGGCGGCGGCGTTGGCGGCGGCGGTGGGGGCGGCGGAGGCGGGCGGAAGCCGCGGCGAGGCCCTCGCGCCCACCCGGAAGCGCGGTGCACCGCTTCCTCGGATTTCCCGCCACCGCCGCGCTGGCGCCGCCAACTTCGCCGGAGAATTGGAGGCTGCGAGCGTCAGCCCACTCCGCCGCCGCCGCCGCCCTGCGCGCTAAAGTGCGAAGCCGCGCTGATAAGGGCGTGCGCATTGCGGGAGGCGTCGACACAGCGTTTTCCTTCAAGCAACAGTGACATTGCTTCAAGATGTGCATATCAAAATATTATTTCGATATCAAACTTTCTCTCTGTCTCTTTCTCTCTTCACTGTCTGTCTTTTCTCTCACTGTCTGTCTCTTTTCTCTCACTGTTGTCTTCTTTTCTCTACTGCCTGTTTTTTCTTCACTGGGCTGTCTCTTTTCTCTCTACTGTCTGTCTTTTCTCTACTGTCTGTTCTTTTTCTTTGTCTGCTTCTTTTCTCTTCACTGTCTGTTCTTTTCTCACTGTCTGTCTTTTCTCATGCCATTCTCTTTCTGTCTCACTCCCATTGTCTGCCTCACTCCCACTGTCTGCCTCATTCTCACTCTCACGGTCTCGCTTCCACCACTCTCACTGTTTGCCTGTCTGAATATCTGTCTCTCAATTTCCTACATTCTTTTTCTGTTTACTTCTTCCTCTTTCCTTCTTTCTTTCTCTTTCTTTCTCTTTATATTGAGATATACAAAATTTTCTACATTAATATCTGCAAAGATCTTAGTGTCCGGCTTTGGGTCAATGGGTCAGATATATTATAACCCTTTTTACCTTTATAATGGATTATAGGGTCCACTATACAGGCAGCTGGGAATCTGAAATAGAATGATTCTATTCCTAGTTCATTACTGTTTGGATTGACTAAATGAAAGATCACTTTCTTTCTAAAGACAAAATTTAATAAAGTTTTTTGTTAGCTTTTAGCAAACAATTTAGTGAATTTAATAAATGATTTGATGTTATGCCTTGATCAAGATATCTTGAATTACAATTTTATACCGGGTTAACTTATCTATTCTTCGTTGATGTCCTCGTAGACTTCAGTCGAATTATCTTGCGAGCTTGCGAGTCCAAAGTCCAAAGAAACCCCTTCTGCCCCTATCCAAGCTGGTTTCAAACTATCAAAATTATCAGTCCGATTACGTCCTATGACAAATCCCGAACCCCGATTACCACTCCCGACAAAGTCCCAATTATGCATCAATATTACTTCCACATACAATATCTGCAATATATTTACTGTCCTTAAATTCACGATCTGATAACCGATTCTGACTATCTGTATTACACTCGTTCCCCCTCAGGAACCTACGATCAGTTCAGAAAAGCGATGCCGGTCAGAATGAAATCTTCCGCATGATTCACTCGAAGACCTCGTAAAAACTACCTTTCTCTTTTTCATAACATTTGACCCTCCTTCTCACCCAGCCAATTCATACGTTCGTTATATTTTGTGTAGCTGACCTTGGATCGTCTAAACTTCTTCGCCCAATCCCAAATTTTCTATTTCGCACCATCCACCTTCTTAATGCATTTACAAAAACAAAACACATTGTTTATTCACGGTCGTTGCTAAGCCCTGTCCGTGATATTTACTAATGCATGTTCCACTATAGTCTACAAATAAATGTTAGTTTATTTTCATGTGACATAACGATATCACAAAATTGCTTTCTATTATTTGTCTCTTTTTGTTCTTTCTCCTTTCCTTTTTATTTCTCTTTACCTTTCTTTCATTCTTTCTTTCTTCCTCCCTATATATATTTCTTTTCTTCTTTTTATTCATGTTTTTTCTTCTTCTTTTTATTTTATTTCTCTTACGGATTTTCCCAGACAAACCTTCTAGTGGGGTGAAACTTGAAACATACACTGGACATTAACGAATCAGAAATCGACTTCATTTTGTAAGTCAAGCTTGCTTTTCCAAATCATGGAATATGGTTTGCATTGAGCGAGTGTACTTTCTTAAGGCTTTCTCCGGCTGAAACCAGTTTCTCTTCAGAGGGTTCTATCATGAATCATACAGTAGTGAGAAAATTACATCTGCTGGGTTCTTCGGATCTGAAACAGCCGAATGCGAGGCCATCAGCAACTGCATACACATGCAGATGCAGATGTGCACACACGCACTCGAAAGAGTGGGACAAACATCAATGTCCTCGACGAGATTCGAACCCACGACCCTTTGTTCAAAGGTGCTGAGAAGACGTACGCTTTTGACCCTTCACGTTAACTGAAATATGTTCCAATATGCTGGACGTGGGAAAAGTCCGAATAACCGATAAGTCTGTTTGACTGAACCAAATAAAAAAGACCATCTAATAACTGGAGCAGCAGATATGCCAAAAAATCGAGAATGATGGAGGTAGACTGCAGAAATTGTGCGATGATGGATGATTGGTGGTCAAAGTACAAAGATGGAATACTAATAATGATATTGCAATATACTAAACATTTACCAGATTTAAACGTTTTTCATGAGATTGATTCCAAGATTAAAACAGAATGATCATTTAATTGAGGATGCTATACTAATGCACCTTCGGCATCTGCTAGCCGAACTTAGAGACCTGTGTATCATCCTAGAGGTCTGTGCATCCTAGAGGCCTGTGCATTTTTAGGTACATTATGGGCGTGATTGTAAATCTAGAAGATTCTGGGACCAAATATATTTTTATTTATTTATTTCCAGCTTGAGATGCATTTTCGAAGTCAGTAGGCTTTGCTTTGGCATTTTAATGCTGTATATGTTTATTGTGTTTTTTTTTTTCCAATATACTGACAAATTGATAGAAGTTCGTGATTTTCCAAACGCTCCTTGTACTGACAGTAGTAGGTGTCGAAATGATGATAAGCATCGAAGTATTTTCCTGAAGTACCTTCTCCTGAAGCACAACCTTGTCAAGTACATTGCAAGATTGCTTCTGCCAAGTGGAGAAAAAATTAGGTATAAACAATTTATTAACAATTTTTTAAATATATTTGTGAAATTTATTTATTTGTTTGTTCACTGAATCAGATATTAACCGTTCCATTGGTTTTTTAGATGACTTCATAATGATAACGGACTATAAAAAATAAATAATTATTAGAAATTTTCTAATGTGAATTGTATGTAAATTATTAGCTCATGACAACTACGAGTATTAAATACAAGGCCTCAACGTCAAACAAAAAATATCTTATACGCAAAGAATCATGATTTCCTTTCTCTTCCAGAATGTGAGTAAGGTATGACAAACAATGTATCGCATTCATGGTTGTTTTCCTGTAACAATTTCTTATAATGATACATATCAGCAAGCATAATAATTCCTCAACGTAAATAAATATATTCAAGTATGGCCTTCTATAAAACACATCGCACAAAGGATTAGAAACAGTATTCTTACTAGCTCATTTTCAATAAAATGAAAAACCTTTTACGAAAGAAATAAAATTCAACGAACAGAGTCACCAATTGTTAAAAGTATTTTAAAGGTATTAAAGGTATTTAAAATTTAGCATTTCATTATTGGTTTAAACGCACCGTCAAATTCGAGAACAACAGCAACCATTTGAGACAATAATTGAACATTTTACATCAAAAACACCAATGTTTCAATTCCAAAGAACCCAACAATTTGCATAAAGGTGAAATATTTATTAAGCCTCACGGCACGCCTTTCGGACGACAATGTCATAAATGCATGCTACACAAGGTGGTGGCGTTAAAATATACTACTTCTGCATAACATTGGCAAGAGTACGTACTTCTAAAATGCATGATAATCGTCTAAAGTGTCGTAAGTCTCTACTGTGTACAGAATTAACGACATTAATTATTAGTGGAAATATTATCGATGATTATTTCGATTGGAAAATAAAATAAAATCTTTCGAAGAAGTGTACATTATTGTAATTACTCGATTTTTTCTTACAACACTCTCGGTAAATTACTACCTGACGAAACGAGATCCAATC
The DNA here is from genome assembly GCA_964035755.1 of Teleogryllus oceanicus. Lineage (NCBI taxonomy): Eukaryota > Metazoa > Arthropoda > Insecta > Orthoptera > Gryllidae > Teleogryllus > Teleogryllus oceanicus. The sequence continues at coordinate 128,009,171 of CAXIVR010000005.1, read as the reverse complement.
TATATACGCCGTTGTTCTTTCTGATTCAAAAAATCAGCTGAACAATTTAGGGGCATGCGTTGAGCATGACCGACAATCGGATAGACGGACAAAAGACAGACGGACGTTTTGCCGTTAATCGATTTTTTAGTATCAAGGAGACACGAGGACACAGTTTCTTCTTCATCTTTTTTCTTCTTCTTCTTCTTCTTCTTCTTCTTCTTCTTCTTCTTCTTTTATTATTATTATTTTATTATTATTATTTTATTATTTTATTCATATTTAGCAACTAGATTTATACACGGCAAAAAAGTAAAATCAAAAAGTCAAGATTTGTAGCAGTCATTTGGAAAGAAATGTAGTCAATTCTATTTTAATTTATTACCACTCAAACTTACTTCATTCCCCGACATCTCATGTTTGTTTTGTGCTAAGAAAGAACTATGGCATGAATGTGCATAGAACTTTAGGTAACCTTACTGTCTCCGTTAAAATTCACTGCGAACTCTTCGCACGGCTATTCGTTACTTCCCCGGGATGGTGCAGCCGCCATAACCTCCGTCACCGCCGCCCCCGCCCCCGCCTCCGCCCGGCGCCGCCCGCTTGAGGCCTCGAATTGGAGGGGCGGGGCGGGCACCGCGGCCCCCTCCAGCGATCCACACGTCGTAAATTACCCGATTTCATCTATGAAATATCGCCGTTGTTGCGCCGCTGAGCGCGCGGCGTCGGCGCTCGCCTCCAACGCGTCGCCCTCTCCGCGCGCGCCGCTCTTCCGCGTCGGCGGCGGCGGACGAGATGGGGGCGGAGGAAGGGGGAAGAGGAAGAGAAGTAGATGTCGGCGCTGGAGGTGGAAGTGGAGGTAGAGGTAGAGCTACAAGTGTAAGTAGAGGGGATGGAAATGGAGGGAACAGTGGAAGTAGAGGAAAAGGTAGAGGTTAAATGTAGAAGCAGAAGTGGAGGTAGAGATGGAAGTGGAGGTAGAGATGGAAGTGGAGATAGATGGAAGTGGAGGTAGAATGGAGTGGAGGTAGAGGTGGAAGTGGAGGTAGATATGGATGTGGAGGTGGAAGTGGAAGAATGGAAGTGGGGTAGAGGTGGAAATGGAGTAGAATTGGAGTGAGATAGAGGTGGGAGTGGAGGTAGAAGTGGGCGTGGATGTAGAGGTGGGAGTGAAGGTATCATTGTAGATTTGCTAGCAAATCTAGATAAGACCCCAAAGAGAAGCAAATCTAGATGAGACGCATAAAATAAAGAAGTGTACGCAATTGTCTGTCTCTGTGTTATATTTCGAGACTCCTCACCTTCAAGATGGTTTTAAAAATATTTAAAAACAGACAAGCTTATTACATTTTTTTCGAGTACTATATTTTATTATCCAATATAAGACGCTACTGTGTCAACAAGAGATGACAAAAATAGTATTTTCTATTCGTGAAGAGCTTACTGTTTAAGAATCTTAAATGTTGCCTGTCAAATTGATTCAGAAATGTTAAAATATATTTTTGTAAAATAAAGTAGTAACAACAAAAATATATAATTTAATTAAATAATATATTACATGTATTATCGTACGCGTTTTGCATTTGTAGATGTTTGTGATGAAGACAATATGTATAACTGTTTTGTGTAGGTTTCCATCTTTCATTTATCTTAACTGTTTTGTATTTATGTTGTTTATTTGTGTGTTTGGTGTATCTTAGCTGTTGTGTATCAATATGAACTAGAAACGTTAAAACATACTATTATCAAATAAATTAGAATTAAGAAAACTCTACATATTACGTAAAAATTATATTAGATATATAAACGGAAGTGTTTTGTAATTGTAGATGTTTATGATTGAACTGTGTGCTTCACACAGAAATTCGCAATAGGTACAAACGAAATAACACTGAGCAGAATTCTCCGCGATGAGCCGCACCGAGTGACGCAGCAACGGGTTCTGCGATGCACCGGCCGCCGAGCGAGGTCGGCCGCCTCCCGGCCAGCAGGTGCGGCGGGGAGGCCGCCGAGCACAGTGCCGGGGCTAGACAATTTTGGGGCCGAGGCAATGGTGACACGTAGCCCCCCCCCCCCATGGAAAGAAAAATTGCATCAAGGAACTATGCGAGTTATTTTATTTCAATTCGGGATATTCACTCCTAAACTTCAACGAAAACACATGGTCAAAATCTGTATAATATATATAGTTTTGCAAAAATTCAAATATCTTGGATATAAGAGAAGAAAGTTTGAAGGCTTAAAAACTTTTCAGTAACAGCACTGTTTTGTAAAATTTTCAGGATTGACACAATTGTTCTTGTTTCCATAACATCGATGTTTCTATAAAAATATCGATGTTTCAAACATCGATGTATTGAAACCAACATTTTTTAACATCGATGTTTTTGCCTCGATTTTTTCACGTTTTCAATTTTTCCTTCGTGGATGAAAGGTATCCATAATCACGATTTTGTTAAAATTAAAATAAGAAACAATAAATGATGGTACCAATATGTTTGTAGTCGATCGAAACGGACGCGGTTTGTTCAATCTTCAACGAGCGGACTACCATCTCTAGCTCCAAATGACCCTTACGGCCTGGTGTTTCCTTCGTCTTTCCTGTATTTCGCGTATGGAGAGACGTTGTATAGCTTTGTTTGCAGTTAAATTTGTGTTATAAGCTAACAAGCCCTGTCATATTAAACTTTGTTGCGCACGAATTTAATGTTATAGGTTACTAAATCAATTCTAAAATTTCGATGTTTACAACATTGATGTTTTTGGTCGATGAATTATTAACAGCGATATTTTTATTTTGAACATCGATGTTTAGCAACGTTGTTGTTGAAGACGCTTGTATCAGTCTCCCAGCGACGCCCACGCCGGCTGACGTGGAGGTGACAACGATGCCAGCTGCACTCAGTCGAAAGACGACGGAACGTGCCAGGCAAAGATAGATTGATTGATTAGTGAATTCAGGCGTGTCAACTGCTCAGGTCATTAGTCCAGTAAGTTGGTGCTTGTTTTTGTCGCAGGAAGTGACAGTAATCTTCGCCAGTTAGACGGCGAGATCCGGCGCCGACCTACGTCAGCTTGCGGAGATTTTCCCCAACCAGGTATCTCCCACCAGCGGGGCACCGTCCCGATCGGGACAAGCTCTAAGCTCGTGGCATTTGTGGTAGTGTAGTGCGTGTAAATGTAAAGATGTGTAAGTAAGACTTGAGAAGAGGACAAGGAAGAGGAAGGAAAGGTTGTGTGTGTTCCGTGACCCGTTAGTTAGGGTACTACCCCGGCATTCGCCTCGGGTTGATTGGAGAAACCGCGGGAAACTACGGATCGAAGTAGCTTGACGATAGAATTCTCCTCCAGCCAGCAGCTGAACTCGACCTGGCTACGGGGTTCGAGTCGAAACTCCAGCCACCGCCAGGACTCGCACCTAAGACCACAAGGTCTGAGGCCCTGCTGTGACATCACTTGATGCCTTGAGCCACCTAAGCAGGCACGACGCGACGAAAGGAAGTGAACCGGCCTGGCGACTGTTCAAGTGCGCGCTGCACTGGAAGTCATGGCAATGGAGCTGAGTTCGGAGGGAGATGGAGGAGACTTGGAGGCAGAAAAAGTGCAAAGTAAACAACAGAAGGTGAATAAGAAGTAGATTCAGTGCTTGATTTATAAATTTTAGGTTCCGGAAGCGCTCCAAATTATTAATAGTTAAGAAAATAGTTATTTACTTATAATATAATTTAATAATTATTCTCCAGGTACCGGAACGCCGTTCCAACACGTTCCGCCAGAAATCAAACCCTGAGTAGATTAGAGAGATGTTGAACGATGCCTGACGCAGGTTCTAGGTGAATGAGAAGAGCAGAATTTAAGAATAAAGAACAACCAAACAAAATAAAGAACGGATTATTTTCTCGAAAAAAAAACCGTGAAAAAAGAGAACAAAAAAATCTATCAGGAAGAAATGATTAAAACAGATATAAGTTGAAAAACAAGGTAATAACGACCAATGAAAACGGACACGCTGTGTAAAGAATGAAAGGAATGTGAAAGTCAGACAAATAAAATGTTGGAAAGTTCTGAGGTGGGGAAAGAGAAGTACAAATATAAAAACTAGAAGGATATAGGTAAAGCGAAGTGCAGGAGGAAACCGTTAGAGAAATTGACAGACACGAAAGCAAGCGGAGAAAGAAAATCCAGTGAGATTGACGAGTCCAAAGCGCAAGTCCAAAGGTGGGAGGCGGCACCTGGAATAAAACGGGGCCGGCGGGAGGACAATACGCGCGCGAACAGAGTAGCAAGAGCAAGGGCGGGCATTCCTGCAGACGCGCGGGCGGGCGGGGCCGGGCGGCGACATAACGGGCGCATCCTCGCGGCGGAGGCGGCGAAACAGCGCGGTTTCACGCACGCCGCCGGCCGCTCCCCCGGCCCGCGGACCCCCTGGCGTCGCCATCGCCTCGGCGTCCCCATCCCCTTTCGGCGTCGCCGTTCGCCTCGGCGTCGCCATCCCCTCTGGCGTCGCCATCGCCTCTGGCGTCCCATCGCCTCTGGCGTCGCCATCGCCCTCTGGCGTCGCCATCGCCTCTGGCGTCGCCATCGCCTCTGGCGTCGCCATCGCCTCTGGCGTCGCCATCGCCTCTGGCGTCGCCATCGCCTCTGGCGTCGCCATCGCCTCTGGCGTCGCCATCGCCTCTAGCGTCGCCACGCCCTCTGGCGTCGCCATCGCCCTGGCGACGCCATCGCCCTGGCGTCGCCATCCCCAGCGTCGCCATCGCCTCTAGCGTCGCCATCGCCTCTAGCGTCGCCATCGCCTCTAGCGTCGCCATCGCCTCTAGCGTCGCCATCGCCTCTAGCGTCGCCATCGCCTCTAGCGTCGCCACCGCCTCTAGCTTCGCCACCGCCTCAAGTTTCGCCATCACCTCTGACATCCCCATCGCTTTCGCCATCCCTTCCACCATCGCCTCGACCATTGCCTCCGCCATCGTCTCCACACACTCCTCGCCTTCACCATTGCCCAAGTGTCCACTTCCTCTCTCTCCATCCCCACTGCCTCCACCGTTAGCACCACTATTACCAGCACCTTGGCCGCCGCTGTCTGCTCCGCCGCCTTCTCGGAAACCCAGCTCCGTTTCGCGCGAGGATGATGAAGCATCCCGCTCCGCTGGCGGACGGGCGCACAGTCGGCCTGTCGTGGGTGCCGGGATTTCCAGAAATCTTAGCCCAAAGGCGAGCGATATCGGTGCGAAATAAAACACGAAATTGCGGAGTGCCTGACGGGTTTGGCAATGACTCGGCATATGAGGCCGTGTAAGGAGTGCGCGCTGGAACACGTTATTTTCGATATTTCGTGTTCTCTGGCTGCTGAAGGACACTGTGAATTTTTATTACAGTGGGTAATAGATTTTTAAGAGGGGAAAGTATAAACGAATGGTAATGTACAATGTAGGACAAATGTGTTTGCAAATTAGGTTTTCGATGCAGAGGAACTATGCAAGATGCAAATATGCAATTTCCAAGCACATTTATTCACAAATATGTTAATTTGGGACGTATATTATTGTTTTTATGGATACTAATTTGAGTTTCAAAAATGACTGTGCAGGAACTAACAAATAATTTCCCCATAAAATGTGATGTATGAATTAGTGTATAGTAGAAAGAAGCAATGCTCAGTTGATTTCATTGCAATAAATTAAGCTCACAGCTGAAGAATATTGGTCAATGAGATTCCAGAAAAAAGAGACCATCCTGTTAAAATATCAATGTTTTTGCTCTTGTTGCATCCTCGATTGACTTTCATGATAATCTGAATAATCTTCTCAAAATATGACCTTTTGCCGTAGAACTTTAGTTATACCTAATGATTATTCATACAACGTAACATATTGATACATGTAGCCAAGACAGATGGCAAAGTTCTCCTTGAAACGTGGCCATACACTGTATATTTATGTCAGAAACACCGCACTAAGCAAAGAAATATTACAGAAATCTTGTGCATTCTCTTATGTCCTTTCGTTCTGAGAACTTAATTTGCAGCTTTGAACACAAGAATGAAGCTGCATTGAATAGGCAATGTGGAAACGTGATTGTTGAACATCTGCGTTTTCGCAAGGCGATGCAGCCGCAGCGCGGAGACGCCGACAGCAGACGCTGTTTTCTTTGTCACGCTGCACCCGCAGCGCGGAGGCGGCCTGGCGGCGGACGCAGACGAGCCGAGGCGGGGCAAGGGGGCGGGGCGGGACAACGGGGCGGGACAGCGGGGCGGGGCGGGGCGGGGCGGGGCGGGACTTGCAATGGGGACGGGCAAGGGAGGTAGGCAAGGGAGACGCTCAGGGGTGTCGAGGGGGCGGGGCGGATGGGGTGGGGGGGCGGGTGGGGCCGGGGGGGCGGGAGGTGGGAGGACGAGCGGGGCGGGGCTGGGACGGGGGCGGATGTCGGAGCCGGGAGGGGCGGGGCGGTCTGGCGGCGTTCGCAGACGAGCTGAGGCGGGGTGGGCGACGGCGGCGGCGGGGGGGCAAGGCGGGGGCGGAGATAACTGCGGGGCCCCGCCATTGGCGCGTCCCGGCTGCAAGCCAGCGCCGCCGCGGCTTTGTTCCCGAAAGGTTCTGAGTAAGTGGAACTTGCGTCTCGGAGAAGTTCACGCTTCGAAAATAACGCGCGCCCAGCTCGTTTGCGGGCAATCGGCGCGCTTATAACCTTTGTGTGCGACAGCGGCGGTGGCGGCGATGACGACGCAATGGTCTTTGGAGTCGGTTGGGATGGTGGCGGAGGCACCACAGATGGCAACGCCGGCGGCAGGATAGTGTTTGTGAAGGAAGTTGTACGGCGGCGGGGAACAATTGAAGGCGATGGGTATGAGATGTCTTTTATTTTATGGCCAAGACTATGGCTGGATATGCGATATCGATAACAAAATATTGATATTAAAAAACATTGATGAAAAGGTAAACATCGATATTGATAATACATCGGTCAAAAAATGTTTTTAAACATAGATTGTTTTTTTAATGGTTTAGTAACGTCTAATATGTGAATAATAGAATTTAATTTGCCAGTGGCCGTGTTTATGAATTTATGATTAAGGTTTAACTCATAAAACAAACAAAAAATTAGAACATAACAAAACAGCATGAACGCCTGTGCGTTCTAGGTTATCTCAGGGGGCGTCGGAGGGGTCAAACTTCTTCAGTTTGCAGAAGAATGATGTAGCAAGAAAAGGAAGCCCTCCTTGTGTTCACTATTATCTTCGTATACGAAAAATTAGGAAATGCATAGAAAATATCTGGGCAACGGGGTCATTTCTCGACGGATCGATAATCTGCTCGATAATGGTAGTAATAGATATACACAGAGTTCGCTTCATTTAAACACTATAATAGACAGTGGTATTAGTTATTTATTTAAGTATTTTAACTTAAAAACTCTGATTATATTTTTATTAAAATAATAATAATAAATAATAATAATAATAATAAAAGAAACATTTTGAAAACACCCAACATCGATTTCGCATCCTGAACTAAGTCTACATCGGCCGTCAATTTGTCGGAGATAGAGGCAATGACACCTTTCGAGAGGTAATAACGTTATCGATAGACCAGCAGTAATGTTGAAGCAGTGGTTAAGACAACAGCTGAGCGTTGGTGGGCGGAAATGGATTAGTACAGTGGCGATGAATGTAGTAATGATAATGGTGGTGGTGAGGGTAATAGTCATGATGATGGTGGTGTTGTATGTGGTGGTAGTGGGGGTAGTGGGTGGTGGTGAGTGAATAGTGACGGTTATGGTTGGGGGGTAGTGGTGATATTGATGAAGTGATGTTGGAAAAGGGGGGAGTGAGGGGTTAATTAATGGTGGTAGTGGCGGTTGTGGTTGTGAGCGGGAGCTGTTGTGACAATGGTCGCGGCCGTATGGCGACGAGGCAGGGGGGGGGGGGGGGGAAGAGGTCGCGGGGCGGAGGCGGCGCGGGCGTGGAGAGTGGCGCGGAGCGGTGACGCCCGCGCGTGTATTTTTGGCTGCCCAGGGGGGGCGTGCAGGGCTGTCCAAGGTCCTCTCGGGGACACGCGTGGCACGGCGCGCTGGCACTCGAACACGTTCCGGGGTTTCTCCAGAGTTATCTCACGTGTAGATAATAGCGATGTACACATCGAGTCTTGCAGTCGCCTTGTGGAGGGTGAGTAACGTTATCCGAAATGCAATCCAGTTGTTGGGTAGAGATACATACACAATTTTATTTATTTTTACTGATATGTTGTTGCTTATTGTTTTGATACCCAGCTCGATGTACACTGCATAACTTATCTGGATCATGAAGATCGTGGTTACGATGGAAATATAAAAAAAGTACAATAATGAATTCTCTTTGGGAAGAATTTATGAAAGGAAATTACGGGAGGGAAATACGAAAAGACAAGCCAGTCCAGTTAACATATAGTCCATTAGTTTATAAAAAATCTGAATCCTTAAAAATAAGGTAAAAATAGGGGGGATATTGTATGTACCACGTGTGTTACTGGTTCTAATGAATTCGGTCTTTGGCCCGACGGCTTTTTGCCACCATTACATCATTAAACCCTTAAAACGTCCTTGGTGCATCAATAACCAACCTCCGACAAATATATCTTAAAAAATATTAATACAACCTCCGGCAAATATAATATCTTACAAGTCCTGTAGCACACAACTCACGTAACTTTTCGTTTTCATTCATAGTTATTGTTAGTTATTGAAACGAACCAATTGTTTTTCTTAATGCATGTTTAAAGGTTCAAGCGTATTTTATTCCAAAAGTTGAACATCTATTTCAGTCTGATTACTGACTTTTATCTGTGCAAACTCATCGTTATTTTGAAAATGCATCCTCTTTTTGGAGATTTTCGAGTCCAGTTGATCATCTTTCTACAATATACCACGTCCACGAAATTGCACAACAATTGCCAATTGATTTATGATAAATTAAGAAATTGATGTTAAATGTATCACGAGTATGTCAGTCACGAGTAAGTAAGATAACGATCTCTAAAATATAAATTTCTTCAAAATAAATCAAAGTACAAAAGGCTGCAGTGTAAATAATATTTCACGTTTCATCAGGCTTAATTACATAAGCCTTCAATATTGGAAAACGCGATTTCACTGCCGAAAATACAAACTTCTTCACATTCAGTGTAAATGCCGTACTATTAAGGGTGCGCATTAACTCAATTTTCTTCTTTAGGGGAACATATTCTGCAACTAAAATTTCAAAATGTCAGTTTGATTTGGAAATATCTAAACGACATAGAAAGAAATGGAAGAAGAACGATTACAAAATGTAAATATGTAAGATTCAATACAGATTTTACTTAATGATGATTTATGATAGTAATTCTCGAGGTCAAAATAACAAAAAAAATGCCTGTAACGCTTAAATAATATTGCTTTGCAAGTGTCTCCGAGTTACATGCGGGAGGTCCTATGACCCCGACGGCGCGGCGGCAGGATTTTCGACACTAGCTTGTCAGCTCAGCGAATTCAGTCCCTGTCTAGAGGAGAATTCTAGAGGCCGGATGCTCTGATCGGTAGTCCGCGCGCGGTCTTTCTTTCCTCTTTCTTGTCCTATGTATCACCCCTTACTTACACTCACACTAATAGGCACACACTGCTACACATGCCGGGAGACCAGTTGGGGGCTTAAAGCTTGCCCCGGCTGGGGCGGTGCCCTGATGGTACGGGATACCTGGTTAGGAAAACCTCGCTAGTCGACGACAGCTCGGCACGGATCTCACCATCCAGCGGGGGAAGATCACCGTTACCTCCCGATAAAATCATGTTCTACACTTACGGGACTAATGACCTCACTAGTTGGCGCGCTCGGAATCACTAACAATCAATCCGAATTACATGCGATTAATCCAATTGTTGTCTCAATCTGCATCTAAGGACATTATTAAGGTTTCAAATCATTCCCACTTAAAGTGCGGAAGACAATGAACTTACGTGAAATATTACTGCTTCGCTTTCGCCTCTATCGCTTTTGCCCATCTCTGTACCTCCTCCGCTACACATGCAACACCAAGAGAACACGTTACTGAAACAGAATCCCCGAGGACGTCCAGCAGCGAGGCGCACGACCCCGCTGACCCCATTTCTCGGGTCATCAGTTCATTGAGCACCAACTAGGGGTTCGCGGTGTAACGAACAAGTCATCACTGGAGCTGGACAGCGCTTTCTGCGCGACCACCCTGCAGTAAGGACTGGCTCGCCTTGCCTCGTCTTCCGTCGCGCTGCTCCGTTGCTTCGAACAACCAGAGACGAGTCGGTGAAGACGAGCCAACCAGACACGAGTCGGTGAAGACGAGCCAACCAGAGACGAGTCGGTGAAACGACTCCCAAACCCGACACGAGTCGGTGAAGACGGCCAACCAGACACGAGTCGGTGAAGACGGCAACCAGACACGAGTCGGTGAAGACAGCCAACCAGACACGAGTCGGTGAAGACGAGCCAACCAGACACGAGTCGGTGAAGACGAGCCAACCAGACACGAGTCGGTGAAGACGAGCCAACCCAGAGGTCGGTGAAGACGAGCCAACCAGACGAGTCGGTGAAGAGAGCCAACCAGACACGAGTCCGGTGAAGACGAGCCAACCAGAGACGGTCGGTGAAGACGAGCCAACCAGACACGAGCGGTGAAGACGGCCAATAGACACGAGTCGGTGAAGACGAGCCAACCAGACACGAGTCGGTGAAGACGAGCCAACCAGACACGAGTCGGTGAAGACGAGCCAACCAGACACGAGTCGGTGAAGACGAGCCAACCAGACACGAGTCGGTGAAGACGAGCCAACCAGACACGGAGTCGGTGAAGACGAGCCAACCAGACACGAGTCGGTGAAGACGGCCAACCAGCACGAGTCGGTGAAGACGGCCCAAACCCGACACGAGTCGGTGAGACGAGCCAACCAGACACGAGTCGGTGAAGACGAGCCAACCCGACACGAGTCGGTGAAGACGAGCCAACCAGACACGAGTCGGGGAAGCCAACCAGACACGAGTCGGTAAGACGAGCCAACCAGAACGAGTCGGTGAAGAGGGGCCAACCAGACACGAGGCGGTGAAGACGGCCAACCAGACACGAGTCGGTGAAGACGGCCAACAGACACGAGTCGGTGAAGACGAGCCAACCAGACACGAGTCGGTGAAGACAGCCAACCAACACGAGTCGGTGAAGACGAGCCAACCAGACACGAGTCGGTGAAGCAAACCAACCAGACAGAGTCGGTGAAGACAGCCAACCAGACACGGAGTCGGTGAAGACGAGCCAACCAGACACGAGTCGGTGAAGACGAGCCAACCAGACACGAGTCGGTGAAGACGAGCCAACCAGACACGAGTCGGTGAAGACGCGCCAACCAGACACGAGTCGGGTGAAGACGAGCCAACCAGACACGAGTCGGTGAAGACGAGCCAACCAGACACGAGTCGGTGAAGACGAGCCCAACCCGAAAGAGTCGGTGAAGACGAGCCAACCGACACGAGTCGGTGAAGACGAGCCAACCAGACACGAGTCGGTGAAGACGAGCCAACCAGACACGAGTCGGTGAAGACGAGCCAACGAGAGACGCGTCGGTGAAGGTCAGCCGTGCTCTCCGGAGCTGCGAGTTCGCTTCGTGCCTTCACCACCGTCATGGCCAAAGCCACAGCCAACCGCCCACAGCTCTCCGACTACGCGTGGCAATTGGGTTTCTCAACGTCTCCTCACCAACGCCAGTGTTGTCGTCCGAATCGTCACCATCGCAATCGTCACTGTCAACAAAACCGTCTATATTGCTTTCATCAACAATGTCGTCTTTTGGTTTGTCCTCAAATCCTGTGAATTTTTTAAAGTTTCATGATCATCGAAGATCGTTCAGTAACGTTTGCTGGTTTAATTCTGAGCTCCTCCAAGTCTTTTTCAACTTGTTTAAATGCATACATCATCATACACCTTACATCACACACTATCGTCCTGCGAAAAAATATTTTTCTTCTCTCTCTGAGATGTCAAAAAATTTGTTTGTGCGATGAAGTTGCGTGTTTCAAATGTGTTAAAATTCTAACTTCACGCACGCGGAGCTGTGCGAAAATTCCTCATTTTTATTGGAAAGTTCAAAAACATTTGTTATTTTGTCGATTATCCCACCACGAGACATTGGTGACTCGGAGCATTCGCAGTTGTTCGTTGCAAGAGGCGGATCAGCCTGTATCCCCTGTAATACACGATTGTTGTTTTGTTATTTTTTTCTGCACAACGTATTGGCTGCCTAAAACAACTCGATATGTAGTTGATTGATTACTAGTGATTCCGCGCGCATCAATTACCGAGGTCATTAGTCCCGTACGTGAAATGCATGTTTTTCTAATTGGGGGTGGCGGTGATCTTCCTCGATGGTGAGATCCGGCGCCGACCTACCGTCGACTAGCGGGGTAGCTCCCACCAGAGGGGCACCGTCCCAGCCGGGACAAGCTCTAAGCTCCCGACCGGTCTCCAAGCATGTGTGGTAGTGTAGTGCACATTACTGTGTGTGTGTGTGTGGAGTAAGAGGTGAGGGTAGGACAAGGAAGATGAACGAAAAACCGCGTGCAATCCGTGACCCGTAGGGAGCTGCTCCGGCATTCTCCTCGTGTTGATCGGAGAAACCACGGAAAACTACCGATCAGAGCAGCCGGCCGCTGGAATTCTTCTCCAGACAGCGACTGAATTCGACCTAGCTGACAAGCTAGTGTCGAAAATCTTGCTACCGTCGACACTCGAACCGAGGACTTTCCGGTCAGCGGCACTGCAGTAACATCAGCAGATGCACTCAGCCACCTCTTCTGTTCGATCGATCTCTAATTATTTTCCGCACTTTCATAAAGAAAATAACATTGTCCGCTCGTCCTTCAATCCGGCCCACTGCGCGGCACCGTGGGCTTAACAAGAGCGCTGGTGGTAACGAGGTGCGCGGCGCGGGTCTTGGGGCGGAACGCTACCTGGGCCTATCCGTCCACGGCAGACGGACGCCGCCACGCTCCACTACGCGCACAACTTCGTGATTGTTTTCGACGTCTGCGCGCTCCCGACGGCGCTCTAATGGCACTGATTCGTTCCTGTTCACGGTTCCTTCCCGCGATGGGAATTGATAGTTACCGCCAGATCGCCGAACTGAATGACGTCTGTACCTAATGACGTTTGAATGGACACCAATGAAATCATGGCATGTTCGAATTGTTGCTTGTTGTAAATCGTATCGTAATTCATGTACTTATTGTTTATCTTTGCAATTTAGAAATCAATAGCAAATGCTCTTTGTTGCGTCTTCTCAAAGTCGCTGAAGGTATCATTTAATCGTCTCTTAAAATGCACTGTTCGTTTGACGCTGTAATTTTGTATTCATGCCTATTGGTACACTATTATATCTACGCTATTATTTACGAATTTCATACTCGGATTCTCAATCATCTACAAGTAAGAATTGAAATAATGAATTCGTGCATTTTGAAGCATTATGAATTTTATAACAGCCAGTATGAGCTTATTAATTTTTTCTGTAATACTATTTCTTTTGATCTTTTTATAATAGATAATTTAGAAAGGGCTAATACAATGAAGTGTTTAGCGAATTACCGTTGAATAATATTTTAATACGCAAAATAATGTGTAACTCGATATATACTTCTCGAGCACAGAGGATCCATTAATTCTCCATCATTGTAAAATATTTCTCCGTGATATTGGAAGTAAAATAGTTCATTAATTGCAACCGAGTATCGAGAATTACATTGAGGCAATGAAATGGGCAAGGAATATAACATCCGATGCGAGATTGACTTAACATTCATTGTGCTTTACAGGTTTTAAATCGTCATAAATTGTACTATCCACGAAGAGAAGTGAACTATTTATACAAACTTTACACTCTTGTAACATTTTTCATGAAAGTCAAGATCATTTAATTTACGACCTATACATTAATCACGTGCTAAAAGGCTCTAAAAATGTCTCAAACTTTTCTGTATAATGATGTCAAACAAATGGCGACTTGGTATTGAATTGAATTTGCCTTATTTTACGTGGCGAGACTCAGGCCATGAGGCCTGCTCTTCCGTCTGACCACGCAAATTCCGTTACACTCCTTTCACCAACTAGCGGAGAAAGGAGGTATTACTTGGGCGACGAAACAGGCTATTTGAATTTAGCTCAGAGGCGTCATTTAGGCTTGAGGATCTTTTACATGCAGTAAATGTACTAACATGGGACAGCCGGCTTTACTTCCCCTCCGAAGGAAGGCGTACGAAGGACTTTTTCGCCCTTAAAAATCCACGGCTTCGATCGGGTTTGAACCCGCAAACTTGGGTATAGCAGTCCGATACGCTAACCGATACACCATCGCCGCCGTTGAACTTGGTACTGATTGAAGGTGGAATCCTTTCCGAACTAGAGAAACGCTGGAAATAAATATCTCTGCAATACCTTTGTTCAGTTCGATGTGGGTGATGCTTTGTATCAAATAAGAATTTATGAGAAAAATCTACAAAAGATACTAAAGGCCCACTTGTTTTTGATAAAGATGTCCATTACAATACTCTACTCGCTCTCTAAAGTGCTTTTATCTGTCTCCGTACAAAACGTTAAAAAATTGGAGCCGTTGTATAAAAAAATCTTATTTAGTAGTTTCTCCTCTTTCACACAATATCACACGGTAAGTACTCACATTTTCAAATAATGTTCCTGACATTAATTAAAGATCCAATTTTGAAGAATAGATTTCATTTATCAAAATATCCCTCATCAAAAATGTGATTGTATGAGCAAGTGGAAAGAATTTGAGATTTTTGCTATTTTCCATTTTCAATATACTATCCCATTCATTTCTTGGAATTATTAAAAAAATAAATTACTATTTATGCTAAATATATGATTGTCGAGAAATGAAAGGTATCATACATTGAAACCTGATATTAATACAATTAAATAACAAGAAACAAACTTTTGTTGTTTACAAAAAGTGAGAGTTGACTGTGAAAATCGGATCGATGCCATCTTTTAATATTATTCTATTCTAGCAAGAAAAATTTGAAGAAAAAATTGTGGAGAAAATTTTGAAAATACCTCAGGGGCTTCATGTGAAGCCCCCTCAGAACTAAAACATTCGTTTCAAATTGGCATGCCCTCTAGTCGAATCGCATCGATCAGAAATATTCATTTAGGAAAACATATTATAAATGTTCTAGAGTTGTTCACAGACGGACTGACGTTCGGAAAAAAAATTCGGTACCACGGGACCTCAAAACGTTGAATTCGTCGACATCGATTTACCGCAGCAATAACTTTCTGTGTACTACAATTATTACTTTGTCTATACGTTTCAGCAAGAAGCTAACATACAATTTTTATTACAGAAGTTGCAGCCCTTCTAATAACGACCGAGTTATGTTCATGATGGTAAGAAGTTTGCCAACCCCTTCCAGACAATTAGCACCTCCACTAGAATGTCATTCTGAGACAACGGCACCGAGAAACTATGCCTTTGAACGCGCTCTCCATCGACTCGCCTACGCTTTTAGCTCCTCCAACACAAAAAAACAGCTGGCAACGATTTCACATTGAGAAAAACGAACAAGGCATTAGCTCCTCATTTTGCATACTTGACGTGCCTGACAGGAGATAAAGTTGGTACTCTGCACAAATGAATCAAGAAGCAGTTACACAACATTCTGAACTACTTATTGTTCCATGATAATTTATTGTAATTTTTGAGAGAGAAACAAAAATGTTTCGGGGATTTAAAATTATAAATAGGTTGTTTTTGTAGTATTCATTAAGTATCCAAGTTTGCATTGTCAAGTGCCTGTGAATAGCAAAAGTACATAAAATAATTAAAAAGGTGCAATTAAATTTATTTTACTGTGTTCCTTAACTGAATATTTTTCTTTTACTAGTAACTTCTATGGATTAATTGCAACAAATAAATTCCATTTTTATGACATAAACGGACACCCCACTGTCATCGAAATGATAAGTTATTGATGACTATTTATTGTTTGAATTGGGATAATCTACACTATCATACTGCACACGAATACTTTTCCCCATCGTATACAACACGAACACTTTTTCAAACTTTGCGTGTGAAAGATATTTAGATAGATGTTTACGTAGATCAATCTTAATGAGCGAGTCAGTTGCTACTTTGATATCATCGTTCATTTAGTAAATTTCAAAATATTTAATAATAGCTTTAATGTGGAGAAGTGAAAACTATTATCCTTCTCCCTAAACAAAGGTCTAAGGCGTCATGTAAACAAACAGTTTTTAAAATAAAAGTGGCATGGATACTTTTGTAAGATGTGCGGAAATTTATGCGGAGAGAAATTTATGAGACATTTTGAAGCAGATGTGTGAAGAGTTTTGCTGGTTGTTAGTTGCGTGATAAAGAGGTTCAGTAGCTATTCGGTGTTTAATTACTGAAGGAAGTGATGTCAAAGTGACTCACTGAAAGTTCTAGAAGAATCTCAAATTGTACACACGTTCGCGGTGGAATGGTCTAATTTGGCACTGAGCCTTGAGATGCATTTCCTTGATCTTTTTTTAAAATTAATTTTATTTTAAGTCGCACTAACAACTTGGTCATGAGCGACTGACAGTACAGGCTATTACATAGATACACGGTCAGTTAAGTTCAGTGTTAATCTGTGACATAAAGTTAAATATCATTAAACATATTACCACTTCTAAGGTTAAATGATTTTCTCTTCAAAACTTTATGACACTAGAATGGCCACGAAATCATCTTCCCCGAGGGAAAATAATCTTTGTTGACGGTAATTTACAAAAATCATTAAAAAATGGCCCACAGATGGATTTTTATTACAATATTCACATAAGAGTGGTGGCTTTTTCTGTATAACGTATATGTGTGTTACATGAGTGTGGAATATTCTGATTCTCGAAATTACAGTATGTTCTTTTCAATTCAATGTGGAATTTGAAAGATGTTGGGCCACCATTAATAACTTTGGAATACACCAACGTTTGCTCTTTTAGCTTCTAGGTCGGCAATCTCATTTCTGAAGACTTTTTGATGTGCTAGTATAAATATAATTACGATTTTCTTCGATAATTTTCATGCGTTAAAGTAAATTTCTTGTTTATCATTTCATATTTATTTTTCCCATCTGCTTTATGAAATAAACATATGCAACATCCAGATCATGCTTACTTCGCATTGGCTAAACACATTTATATTCTTTGTTTCAATACAATTACTTATTGGCGCGTCAACTAAGGTAAATAGTCCCGTCGTGTAGTGCATGCTTTTTCGCGGAAGATGGTGATTGCGTCTGATCGTGATATCTGGCGCCGACCTACATGTCGGCTAGTGGGTTTTCCACAACTAGGTATCTCCCACCAGCGGAGCACTGCCCAGCCAGGACAAGCTGTATGTTCCTGACCAGTCTCCCGACGTATGTGGTAGTGTAGTGCCTATGTAAGTATAAGCGAGTGTGTAAGGGATGAGGATACGTTAAGGAAAAGGAATGAAAGACGCGTGCGATCCGTGGCCCGTTTGTTAGGGTTCTGCTCCGGCAATTTCCTCGTGTATATTGGAGAAATTACGGAAAACTACCAGTTAGAGCAGCCGGCCGCTAGAATGCTCCACCAGACAGAGGCTGAATTCGACCAAGCCATGTAGCATGAGTGGAAATGCTGGCACCGTCGGGGATCGGACCCCAGAAACTCTCGTCATTGGCATTACAGTGACATCTGATGACTCGAGCCACCTAAGTCAGTGGGATGTGAGTGAGTGAGTGAGTGAGTGGAAGTGAGTGAATTGGAGTGAGTGAGTGAGAATTTACATTAAGTTTATACTAAGCAAACAACATAGGGTGAAGAGAGGGGTAGAGAGTGAACTGAACTTTGAAAAACCTGAAAATGTTCATAATAGAAAAAGTGTGTGTGTGTGTGTGTGTGTGTGTGTGTGTGAGAGAGAGAGAGAGAGAGAGAAAAAGGAGAAAGAGAGAGGGAGATATTATACAAGAGAATGTGGAGATAAGCTTGCGGTCCGTTGCCCGTTTGTTAGGGTACTATACTGAAACCACGGAATACCACCGATCAAGCAGACAGCCGGCCGCTAGGAGGCATTGAGTGGAGACGGCGGAGGCGAAGTGACGACGACGGCTGCGGTGATGGTGTTGGTTGGTACGTTGTGGCGTTGCGGCGGCGGCGGGGGGTGGAGGTGGGTGGTGGTGGTGGTGGTGGTGGTGGTGGTGGAGGTGGTGGAGGTGGTGGAGGTGGTGGAGGTGGTGGAGGTGGTGGTGGTGATGGAGGAGATGGTGACGGAGGCGGTGATGACGGTGGGAGGCAGTGTCAGTGGCCGCGGAGATTGTGGTGGGGTGTTTGCGGGAGGTTTCAGTGCATGTGGCGACGGCCGTGGCGAGAAGAACAGCGGCGGCGGTAGTGGTGGGGTCCTAAACGCAGACGGGGCACTTGGGCGGTGACTGGGAGTCGCTGGTGGTTGGCGGTTCCCCCTCGTTTCCGCACGCACGCCGCCCAAACTGCGCAGGCGATGACCGCGCGTAATGCAGGGGCCTCGGTGAAAGCGCGCCCGTCGCGTCGGCACGTCACGACACGTCGCGACCCCTCGCACCGTCGCTACCGCTCCCGTAACAGCGGCGTTGCGCCTGCGTCAACAGCAGCAGCAGTAGCTGCCGTGCTCTCGTTCCAATTCATGCTGCCGCTGCTGTATTATGCACAGCGCGTGTTAATTCGCTAATTCTCTTTCGGAGTCGCAGGCGCTACCTTCGCCATTGACTTAAGTAAGAGCACGTGTAGCAGCGATTTTCCTACTCGCTCAGCTCTTGGCACAATTGCTGCCGGTCTCGTAACAGACGCTGCTGGCGCCCGTTCCGATGGTAGCAATTGCTGTCAAGCCTTGTGCATTAGAATTGTCACTGACGAAGCTGCAACACGTTGAGAGCTAATCACTCCTTGTCGGTCGCCTCCTAATCGACACTTGTTTCTCCTCATTATTTCTGCAATCGTTGTCATCATGTTCATCGGCTTAAAGATCTCGAACGCATTAGCCTACTCCCTCTCAAGCATGATTTTCTTCCGACACCATTGTAAACGCATTGCCCAAGGTTTCCTATAATCACCTGATAGCAATCAATCAACTATATTTTCAACAGTACGTTTAGGCAGATTAACTTCAATTTCGAAGTTCTGCATTTCCCGCTTTTGCCTCATACACCCTTTTGTATTTTCTGCACACAAGAAGCCCTATACCTACTTTCGCGTCTGCATATTGAGAAGGAACGTGTGTTTGGTTGGTTTATGGATTGATTGATTGATAGTTTTCTGGCATCCTCTATGGTCATTGTACCGTACTGTGAACAGGTATGTCCATTGTGGGAGGGGCGGGTAAGGCCCTACCCCCATCTAAAATTTTTGGAAGGGGCCGTATACTTATGAAATAAAACTTCTTCATTTTTTAAAAAAATGAGAAAAGACTCTATAAAACTTTTTAAAAAATTGCAATGATAAAACGGATGAATGTATTCTTTTATGAATATATTTTATATCCATTTCCATATTATCTTTTCAAAGGATAAATTTGATCAATGCCCGGGTTTTAATTAGTTGTTTATTAAAATTTTGTATTGGAATTTTTTTTACCCTTTTTCTATTTTAAAACAAACCCAAAATAAAAAATTTGAAAATGCATAAAACTCCCCCGAAAAATGGCCAGTGAATTCCCCCCCCTACGGCCCCCCCAAAAAAAATTAAAACATACCAAAATTGCACAAATAAAATTTTTATATAAGTTTTTTTCTAAGGTTCAAAAAATTTTTTCCCCTCCCCTTTTTTTTCCCCCACATTGTTTGTTAAAAAAGGACTCAATGCTGCAAAACTGGTTCGTTCGCTTTCTGCTACTCCTCTCATTCTTCTTTTGCCCACTTTCTGCGGGCCCCAGACCCAAACCCCACGTTTGGAAAAAGGGCACAATCTGAATTGCCACCCGGAATATCAAATTTATAAATTGTCTTCATGGGTTTTCGATAGCACATTCGAAAAGAAAATTCTTTTGTGAATGGACTGAAAAATAAATTACAAACGTTTGAAAATCAAAAACGAAGAACCAAATTGGGAAGGGCAAGCCCCGGCTGTTCTATCTGTTTAATGGGCTTGGGAGGGCGAATCAATTTCGGGCATCGGAACGGTTTTCACTGTTTATCAGATAATAGCAGTTAAAATTAAAAGATTAAGTTGTTCGGTTAAAAAATTTAAAACCCTTAAAAACCAAAATAAAATTTATCAAAAGAATTATTTAGGGGAAAAGGGGGGGCTCCCTTTGCTAAACCCTTTTTTTTTTTAAAATAGGGGGTTTGGTTTCTGATACGAGTGTTTCACTCTATCGAAAGGGTTTGATGGGTGGGGTTGGAGGAAAAAAAAAACTGGAAAGAACAAATTTTCTTTCCCCACCGGGAAAGGAAAAGGAAATTTGAATCAATTTTCAAAACCAGATGTTTTACCCAAAAAGGCGCAGGGGCGCGGTCCCCTACCCCACATCTGAAACCCCCCGTTGCCCGCCGCCCCCGCTCCCCCCCGTCCCCGCCCACCTTACCTCCCCAAAAACCCCCAAATCCCATCCCCTACCTTCCCCCTTCCCCCTATTCTCTTTTCTCTCTTTTCTTTTTCTCTCTCTTTTATTTCTCTTTCTCTCTCTTTTTTCTCTCTCTTTTCCCTCTTTTCTCTCTCTCTATTTCTCTCTTTTTCTCTATTTTTTTCTTTCTTTTCCCCTTTTCTTTCTCTACTCCTCTCTCTCTCTTTTTTCTCCTCTTTTCTCTCTTCTCTTTTTCCCCCTCTCTCTCTTTTCTCTTTTCCCCCTCTTTTTCCTTTTTTCCCTCTTTTCTTTTCCCCCTCTCTTTCTCTTTCTCTCTCTTTCTTATTTCTCTCTCTTTCTCTTTTCTTTTCTTTCTCTTTTCTCCCCTCTTTTATCTCTCCCCTTCCCCTTTTCTTTTCTTTTTTTCTCTCCCTCTTTTTCTCTCTCTTTTCTCTTTTTTTTCTCATCTTCTTTTCTCTCTTTTCATCTCTTTCCTTTTATCTCTTTTTTTCCCTCTCTTTTGTCTCTTTCCCCTTTTTAGAGAATTTTCCCGTGCAATCATGGCTATTCCCGGTGGTTGTCGTCTTGTTTGGAACTATTTGTAATATGTATGTTTCTGTTTTAAAACCCACGAACTAAACAAGTTCTCTTTAAATTTCCCTTTCATGCATATTTTAAAACGATTTTGTGATCTGGAAATACAACTTTTTTCAAATTTAATAATGTTTTCCCATTTTTTATTTTTATTTATTCTTTTTATCAAACCCAATTTCACATGGGTTTTTTAATTTAAAGTTCTCAGTTTTAAAAAAATAATGTGAAAATAAATTTAAAAAAAAAAACCTTTTTCCCTTTAATAATTTTTATTTATCTATAGTTGATTCTTAATGTCTAAAACTGGTAAATTTTTTTCTTTCTGGCATCAAAAATAATAAAAAAATTAGTATTTTATTTGGGGGTCTTTACAATTTTTAGATTTTAAAGTAAATTTGGGATTCTGTTCAGTAAAATTGTTTCCGTTGATTAAAAATGCTTTTAGCGTACGCGCTGATAATGCATCTTTAATTCGGTTAAATGATATGCAATGAATTTTTTGAAAAATGACCCTTTTTGCAGCTCAATCAATAAACTTTTTCCCTAACTTTCAAAAAAACCTTGTCCGTTGGTGTTGAATGGTATTAAAAAAAAATAAAAAAAACCAGGAAGAACAATAAAAAATTTTACTGATTCACTGCCCCGATTTTTTATTTTCTCTCCCCAACTTTTTCATCGGCCTGGTATACCAAATTCCAGGAACCCCAACCCTAAATAATTTTCTCTCCGCTTTCCCCGGTTGGGCTTTTTCCGGGCGGCGTTGATGTTTTAACCCAAAATAAGTAATGTTGTATCCTGGTTGATTGATTGTTTTTTTCGTTTTTCCCCGGCGCTCCGCTTTGGTCTTTGCCGTTGGAGTGTATTTTTTTTCCGGGAGTGATGGTGATTTTCCCCCGCTGGATGGAGTCCGGCGCCACCGGTCGGCGGGTGGGGTTTCCCAACCGGACCTCCCCCAGCGGGGCCCCCACAGCCGGGACAAGCTCTGCTCCCGCGGTCTCCGGAATATGTGGTTGTGGGTGCGTTTGAATTTTTTTAAGAGGAGAGGATAGGAAAAAGGAAGGGGAAGGACAGATCGCGCGGGTCCGGGGGTTTTTGTGGGACTGCTCCGGTTGCCTGGTGTTGATCGGAAAAACCAGGGAAAAACTCCCGATCGGGCCCCGGGTCGCTTTCCCCTAACGGCTGTTGCCCCTAAAAAGCGGGTGTCGAAAATCCTGCCGCCGGGGGGAGGAACCTAGGACCCCCCGGTCAGAGGGCTGCAGTGACATTTTGATCCGGGGTACCGTTTGGTTTGTATCCTGGGGGGCAAAGTTAACCACCGCGGGGCGGGTTCGTTACCCCCTACGGGTCAGCGCGGTTTTCTCGTATCTCCTCCACGTAAAGCCCCCCCAAGTCAAACAAGTTCAAAGATCCTTTCTCCCGCAGCTTTGGTTAAGTATATTTAAAAAACGGGATGGAAGAAAAAGGATAAATGGGGAAGATCACTCGGGCCCGTCCTCATTTGTTGGTGTACTGCTCGGCTTTCGTCTCCCTGACGGGGAAACCACGGGTAACTGGGGGACATCGGCCTTAATTCCCTCAAAACAGCTGAATTTACCTAGATAAAAAAGGGCCCATCTCCGTCACTGTCGGACTCAATTTTCCGACCTCTCGTTACTGCCATCTCTTTCTGACTCCTCCCGTCACCGAACCTCGCGTCCCACCCCCCCTGCCCGTGGTTTTTTTCAATTTGCGGCCGGTCTATAAAAACCCCCCCGGTGATCGGGCCCAGGTTAAATGGGCGGGTGCTTTTTGCTCGCCCTCAAAACGGAAGCCTCCCCCCGCCCCCGCTGCAGGGTGCCCCCCGAACGGCGCGCCGCCAAAATCCTGCCGGTGGCGACGGGGCGGGGACGGGCGCCCGCCAGGAGGCGGCGGAAAGCCGCTGGGGGGCCTAATGGTGAGGGGTAGTTGGGGAACGGAAGATTTGGCAGCAGTTGCCAAAGGGAAATATTGCCCCGTCGGCTTTCCTTTCGTATCGTTTGGATTTGGTGATGCACTTTTGGTTTTGATTGATTGATTGATTGACTTTCTTTTTTCCGGGGCCCCCAAACGCTTGGTCATTAGCCCCCCATTTTTGGTGTGTTTTTTGGGAAAAAATGGCGGTGATCTTCCCCCGCTGGATGGCGAGATCAGGCGCCGCCTACCGTCGGGCTGGGGGGGTTTCCCCCTAAAACAGAGTCTCCCAAACGGCGGGGACCGCCCCCCAGGACAAACTCTGCTCCCCCCCCGCCCCTCCCGGAAATGTATTGCGGGTGTGTTGGTGTAGTGGTGGGAGAAAAAGGACAGGGAAGATAAAGGACGTTCGCCGGCCCGGGGCCCCTTTCTTAGGGTAGTACTCCGGCATTCACCTGGTTTGATCGGAGAAAACCCCCCCCTTTTCCGACAGAACGGCCACCCAAAATTTTTGCCAGACCCCCCCGACTAATTTCGATCGGGCTGAAAAAGCTGGGGGGGCGAAAAATCCGCCGTGGGACTCAAGAGGACCCTCCGTCAGGGCGCGCAGTGACATCAGTTGATGCACGGGGGTCCGCTCAGTCTTCCCGTCTGGTTTGATCAAAAACCCGGAACTCCCCCTCAGGCAGGCCCCCAAAATTCTCAGAACAATGAATGAGAAATGGGAGTTGATAGGTTTGGTTTGTATTGGTGGAAAAAAGTCTTTAGTCCCCTGCGACTCTTTGCATCATAATGGTTTATCCCCGGTGGTCTGTCCTCCCCCCCCAACCTTTGCCACCATCCTTGCTCCCCATCAATCTCCAAACCCCATCACCTTTTGTCCCACCCACAACGGCCCAAAACCCTGCAAACCATCGCCCCCACCTCCCCCTCATTACCTGCTCCTTATCCCCACTCTCTGCCCCTCCCCCTCCCCTCTCTCCCAGCATCTGTTGTCCACGCGCTCATCACCCAATCTCCCCGTTCCCAAATCTCTCTCTCATCGTGGTCCCCCCTTCCCCTCTCCCCCCTGCCTTCGTGCTCCTCAAAAACCCCTCTGCTCCCTATCACCTGCTAGGGTCCCCTAAAACCCGAAAGCGCTCCCCTGTCGACGAAAAACCATCTGCATTGACAGCACCCCCACCTCTGCCCGCCCCCCCCGGGCCCCCCCCCCCCCCTTGGGAAAGGCCTTCCCGGCAATTGGATTGGCCGGGCAGCGCCCCCTGGGGCAATTGGCGACCGGCCCCCGTGCCAGTGATCCGTCTGGGCCCCTCGCCTCGGCAATGCCCCGCCACGCCCCCGCTCCCCGCAGCACCCCCGGAATCCTTCCTTTCGCCGTTTTATAAAAAGACAGTTTGGACGGGGTTTTTCTTGAAAAAGCCCCAAACATATAGAAATAAAATCATAAACATAAGATTTTTTTTTGTTAAAAAATGATCTTTTGCCCTTTTGGGGATTATTTTTTCCCCTTTTAAAGTTACAGGAATATAACAAGAACAATTTTTGGCTAAATTAAATTCGGGGGTTAAAATTACAAAAAACACGATTGTAAAAAAACTCGAAAAAAAACAACAAGAAAACTCCCCGAAAAAAATAATACATTAAAAAAAATATATAAAATTTTGTGTATATATATATGTATACAAAATTATGTATATAGGGCATACAAAATAAAAAAAGGCATGCATTTGAAAATTTTCAATTTAAACGGGAATTTTTGATTTATTTAAAAATTAAAATTTGTGGAAAAATTTCCGTTCCCCAAAACTTTCAAATCTTGTTTTTCAAATGTTTTTTAAATTTTTACTTTATAAATTTTGAAGTTTAATACCCTTTTATTTTTTTATTGAAAAATTCACATAAAGCCCATTAAATGTATTTATATACAGTTAAATTAAAAGGGTCCTTTCATTCCCTACTTTTTTCCAACCCTTTAAAATTTGTTGTATTTCAAGAATTTTTTAAAAATTGACAAAAAATAAAGGTTATTCCAGTTTTTTTCTCCTGCGATTTTTAAAAGTTCTGAACATGTTTTCTTCTTTTTTGTATTTTTCATTGTTATCTGAACCCCATTCACTTAAAGGGTACCCCCTTAAATTTTAATTAAACTTTTTTAAATATTCCTTTCATTGAAAAGCCAATTTTTGAAATAAATGTAAAAAAACCCCCCTCCCCCAAAGAAATGTGACAGGAACCCATCATCGGCAGGTTTTCCGTGAGATAATGTTAAGACAATAAATAATTGCTCATATGAAAATAAAACAAACCCTTTTTTCCTCAATTTAAATTTTTGAGTTGGTGGTGACTCAATTTTATTTCCATAATTTATATTCTATTTATTTGTTTGTAGTTAAAATTAATCTTTCAAGTAGATCATTTTCCCTAAAATATTTCAATAAATTTGTTCTTTATTTGATTTTCTTTAAAAATTTGCCCTCCCCCTGTACTATCTGCAAAAAAATTACAGAGATATCAAGGAAAAAAATGAAAAATAGATATAAATTTATTGTCTTTATTTTAAATTTTGTTTTTTTAAAGCATTTTTAAAAAACAATAGTGATTTCTCATAGTGGTTTTTGGGAATTAAATCATACTGGAGAACGAGGGATACCCCACTGATTCAAAAAAGTTGTTTCACTGATTCCCGCATTTATTCCCTGGTTCAATTGGTTTGTCGATTTCCCTGATTCAAAGGGTAAGTTTAAATTTGTAAATTTTCACTGATTCTAAGTGGACCATTTTTTCCTATTCGTTATTCAATTCACTGATTCTGGAGGGTTAAAACGCAAATGTGAATACCCCTTCAATCAGGGGTTTTTCACATTCAGACTGAAAATTTAAACTAGTTTTCTTTTTCAAAGTGATTTGCTTTTTTTTCCAATATCTGGAATGTTTTTTGTAGAAAATGAAAGAAATTTGCTATCAGAAGAAACTTACTTACTCAATAATTTTAAATAAAAACTTTGAACGTTTAAACAAACGACGTCAAAAAAATGCGGCAGCAAAATTTTTCTATAAACAATGATTTACAAATTATTTTTATACCTTAAATGACAACACAACGAAAACATTTTAGTTCATTACCTTTTTTTTAAAAACATCGAAATTCGGTTGGTAAAAAGATCAAATTTTTTTTAAAAAAAATTAATTTAAATAAAAAAAGAGCATTTATGTCAAATTTTTTAAATGCATCTTTGGGGATTTTTATCTATTTAGCAAAACATTACAAGGTTTCTGTCGCGGGGCCTTCTATGTCAATATTAAAAAGTTTAAGTATATGAAAATTCCTTTTTTTTAGAATTCTAAAATCTGCAGGGGTATTTTTTTGGGGGGTTTTTTCATGGTTTAGAAAATTGGTTACCCCTTAATATTAAATGTGGAAGAATTTATCTTTCTGTTTAAACATAAAAAAAACATAGTTATCCCCAGTCTTTGATATTGTAAAAAGGGCCAATTTGCCAGCGTTGCACAGGCTCATTTTTCCCAATGTGTTTTTTGTCCGGGGGGTGGGGAATCCCCACGAAGGGATTTTCCCATGATTCATTGGGGAAAAACTGCGAACAAAATCATTCAATAATATCTAAAGTGTTGGGTCCGATGAGGCAGGTTTCGTTCCCGTCTAAAAGCTGAAATTAAAGACAACCCTGCCTCAAAAACTCCTTCATTTTTTCCCAAACTCGGGCTCGTTTATTTTTCCACGACTCAGGCAATTCAAAATCCGTTAAAAAACCAGACGGAGCTCTTTTGACATTTTTAAGCCTCTATTTGACATTTCTTGAATCCCAAATGGTTCTTTTTTTAGTTAAAAGTTAAATAAGGTTTCATGAACGTTTTCCCCTTAACTTTTTTTAAATTCTTATCAAAATTTTACATTTTTTATATAACCAATTTTCTAATTAACGTTTCTCTATACGTAATTAACAAATTATTATAACAAAAGAAAGTAAAAAATTTGTTTTTTTCAAGAATGAAAATGGGTTTTTGAAAAAAAAGGAAAAAAAATAAAAAAAAAAAAAAAAAAAATTTTTTTTTTTTTTAAAAATTAAAAAAAAAGAAAAAAGCAAAAAAAAAATGTGGGGAACAACCCAAAAAAACCCCCAAAATTTTTGTCAACAAAACCCCCCCAAGATCCCCCAATTTTCCCCCCCCCATAAAAAAAAATATAAAAAACCCCCCCAAATTCCCACACCCCCTAGGTCCCAACCGGCCAGGCTTGAATAAAAACCAACCATTTTGCCGGCCCATGCCGCCCCTGCCCTTCCCTCGCTTTCCCCAATGGGGAGCCCCCCCTCGCCGAATACCCCCCCAACCCACAACCCCCAAATAAAAAATAAAAGGGCACCCCGGGTTTTAGATGGGGCGCCAAACGGGGGGAAAAAAAGGGCGCGAAATCAAAGGAAAGGGAAAAAGGGGGGGGGAATAAATGGTAAGAAAAATACGGGGGAAACGGGGGGGGCAAAAATTTAAAAAAAATAAAATTAAAAAATTTGGGGGAAAAAACGGGGAAAGGGGTTTGGGGGGGGGGGAAAAACGGGGGGGGACTTTTCCGGTGAATGGTAAACGGAAAGAAAGGGAAGGAAGGGAAGTGCGGAAAGGGTAAAAGGGGAAAAGAAGAAAACGGGGGGAGGGTGGACTTGAAAAAATAGGGGGAAATGTTTTGTTTTTAATTAAAATGCGCGAGGGTAAGCAGGAATAAATTTTGTGATGAGGGGGATTTTGTTGAAATAAAATCTTGGGGTGTGATGGCGGTAGAAATGGGGTTCCCCAACGTATGGGTCGTGATTTTATTTTTAAAAAGGAAAATGACCGGGTTTTTTATCTTAAACTATTCTAGGTTCAAATTTGAAATGTATTCAGATAACATTACTTTTTTTTTTAAAAAAAATTTTGAAATATAAAAATCATTCCATTTTTTTTTCTCGTCATATTTTAGAAAAATTTCAATTCGTTTTTCCAAAGTATTGCATGGTTTCCATGATCTGCGAAAATTTTTCCTAAAGCTACTGACGAAGACACGGGAAAAATATTTTTTTTGATCGATTACCACCGGGAATGTGTGGTAAATTCAAACATAAAATATTTATTCTGTGTTACAATTCGCGTGTAAAAGGGGGACAAAATTTTGGGTTTTGCACCCCCCAAAAATACGAAACTAATATCGTTCTTTGGCTTCATTACTCTTCCGGAAAGCCTAAGGCTTGTTTAAACGACAATTTCCATCAAATTTTTTCTGAAAAACCGCCCGGGAGGGCCTTTTTTTTGGACAATTCCTCTTTTTTTTTTGAAAAATCAAACAATTTTAATCTCAGCGCTGTTAACATTCTCGCACAATTTTGGCCATGGACTGATTTTTTAAAGATTTTGGAAATTGGAAGGTTGGTTAATTTTAAGTTCAGTTCGGGCGAATGTGTTTTGCAAAACCGGGGACAATTTAAAAAACCCGGGACTTTAATATCACGAAATGAATTTTCATTTCTTGGGACACCAGTTAAATTTCAAAGTAACTGATATCATTCGTGCCTATGAAACCCTGGTCGTGAGTTCGAGTCACCGGGGGCAGCATGTTTGCCTGCTGTGATACTCAAATTTAGACGCTGAAAAGGGGTTTAACGTCATTCTCTGATTCGCATTTTTAAGGGTTTTTTCGATCCGCCAAAATGAGTGTGTCTTTAAAAAAAGGACCACGGCCTGCCTATCTTCATTGTTCTCTTTTCTATCCTCCCCCCCCACCACCCCCGCACACCCCGCCCCCCACAAAAACACGCGCGCGGACCCTATAAAAAAGTCGCAGGGGAACAGGCGATCGGCCCAAAGTGTCCCTATGAATACCTTGGTAGAAAACAACAGAAAAATGGATCCCCCGATTTCACCACCCTAAAAACACCCAAAACCACCATGAAAAAAACAACATCCCTTTCAAGCGTTTCATCGTATTCTTCATTCAAATCCCTTTGAACCTTAGCCTCGGAAGGGAAAAACAACGTAAATAAAATCGGGGGGGAGGGCTTAAGTGCCCCTTTCAAAATTTTTAGAAATGGCTCATTGATTTTAGACAAAAAATTTTTATCAAATTTCAATTTAGGTGAACAACTACTTTTTATATTGATTCAGTGGGGAGTTTGGTTGTGTGCCCTCAAATCTGCTATTTGTAAATAAATACTTTTGTGGCGCCTTCAATCATTTCAATCAGATAGACAGTTGTCTCTGGCCCGTCAGTAATCCCGGGTCTGAGGTTTACCAACACATTCGATGTTTTCTTTAAGGACTTAAGGAAAATTTTAAAAATTAAAAATGTTTAAAGCCAAAATCTTACAAAATTTTTCATTTATATAATACAGACCACTGTCTTGCATTTAATTTTTTTTTTTTTTTTTTTTTGGGATCAAGGTGGGGGGAATCCGTACGGACCCGGACCCCCGATCTTCCTTTTTCCCCCTCCCCCCTCATCCCTTAAAAAAAAACACCCCACACACACACACAAACAAAACACACACAAACGTTTTTTTACACCATTACCCAAAACGGAAGACCAGTACGGGCTTGAGCTTTTCTGCTGGGCGGGCCCCCCTGGGGAAGATTCTGTTGGTGAAACCCCCCCAAAACGACTCCTTCAAAAAACTTATCTTGGTCGGAATATCTGACATATCAAACGCCGACCCCTCTTTTCCCGGGAAAACAATGGGATTGGGGGGCCTTCTGGACGCATATTCCCATCCCCATCAGGTTTCTATACGAAATTTGTAATGGAACACACGCTATTTTGTATCAATTTTTTCCAAAATTGGATGGTTAAAGGGTTCCCGCGCATTTCCCCACGGTCATTAGTCCCGTCTAGTGCGTGCATTTTTTAGGAGTGGCGGGGGACACCCCGACGGGATGGGGAAAACCGGCGCCGCCCGGCTATCGACTTTTTTCACCATATCCCCATCGCGGGACACCGCCTAGCCACGCAGATCCCAAAATGACCGGGCTCAGGCGTTGGTTTGGATGTTGGGGTTTAAGGGGTGTTGGGGGGAAAAAAGGGAAGGAAGAAAATGGAAAAATGCGCGGCCGGGGCCCCTTTTATCTGCTCCGGGGATTCGCTTGGTGTTGACCGGGGAAAACCCCTAAAAAAAAACCGATCCCCCGACCCCTAAAATTTTCCTTCAAAGCGACGAATTCCCCCTTTACAAACATGTCAAAAAAACCCCCCCGGAGGTTCAACCTGGACCTCGGGCAGAGGACTGCAGTGACATCAGTTGATGAGCAACCTCTCCCGGACCAAAAAGGATGTTTGTCAGGTAAATGGCAAGGCGTGCTGTTCCCTGGGCGGGGGGCGGGCCCTCTGCGGGGGCCCCGGGGTGTCGACCGGCGCGCCGGGGGCGGGGGCGCGACCCGCCGCCCCTGTTTTGAGCTGCGGCGCGGCGGCGGGGCCCTCCCCTGGGGGTTTCCCCAACTTCAGGCCCGCGCTCCGCTGCAGCCCACCCACCCACCCCGCCCCCACCCCCCTCCCCTGCCCTTTGGAAAAACCCCTCCCCCCCACGGCCGCCCCCCTCCGCTCCGCTCCACGGGCTCGGCGGTTTCGGAACTACGCGCGTTTGCGGGTTTTCCCCAAGGGGGCGAGGGTGAACTGCATGGGCGACATTTTTTATTCTTACGATTTGAATAAGTTTTTCAGACATGGAACCTCATGCCCGTTTTTAAGGGAAAAAATATTTTTTAAAAAAATTTAAAAATTATTTAGTTGTTTTATTGAATTTAATTTACAAAAAAACTATTTTTAATTAACCCCGAATCTGTGTAATAGTTTTGAAATTAAATAAAAATTTGTTTTTAAAAAAATTAAGTTCTTGAACGAGATATCAACGATACAGTGTAACTATAAACCCAAAAAATTAAAATTGAAATATAAATTTTTGTATGTATCAAAAATATGTCTATACAAACATTTCTCAAGTCCAAACCATTAAATTTTAAAAATTAGATCCTCAATTTTCATTTAGGACATTCTCATATGAAAAAAACATTAAATATTATTTAATATAACATTGTATGTATGTACTTCCCCTTCCTCCTCCCTTTTTGCGCGTCTTTTTAGAACCCCATCTCATTCTTTTGCTTCCTGGAGAGGAAGTGGGGTTGTGCTCTTCCGGGTTTAAATATGGTTGAAAATGCAGAAAGGTGAGTGAGAAGCACGGCTGCAATTGCTTATGTGTGTGTGTGTGTGAGCTTGCTTCTTCTTCTTCTTCTTCTTCTTCTTCTTCTTCTTCTTCTTCATCCCTGTCTCTGGGCAGGGTTGCCATTTAAAACTTTTTTTTTTTCTTGTGCCTTCTTCCTTCTCTAACTAGCTCCCTCCTTTGGGATATATCCTGTTTTAGACTCCATTTCCTCTGGGCCCCAGATAGTCTTTTCCCCTGGCCCGGCTTTGATCATTTGTTTCAGTTTCCTTCCCCCCAAATTTTATTAACAAACAATCATTTTTGGCCTTGTTTTTTTTTTTCAGTTTCTATTTTTTTCTTAACTATTTCCCCTCAAATTTTTTATTTTACCCATCTCTTCTTTTTTCCCCCATCGAAATTCCATTTCACTGCTGGTTCTATTTTCTTTAGCTTGCATGAAAGGATTATTTCAATCCGAATATAAAACTGAAAAAAAATGGTTTTGGGGCCCCCCTAAAAAATGAAAAACTTTTTTTCTTTTTTTTTATTTTTTTTTTTTTTTTTATTGTTTTTTTTTTTTTTTTTTTTACGGGGAAAAACTTGTGACTTTTAAAAATTTTTATGTTCGTAAAGATCATTTCTGCATTGTACAAAAAAATTAAAAATCTTCTCATAATCCAAATTAGGTAAATATGTAACTGAGAGCCAAAAACCAATGAAGATCGTCTAAAATTTAGTTTGAAGTATTTAAAAAACTTTTAAAATCTATTATTATTATTTTTTCCCCTTTGTTTAAAGTTTTGAAACAAAATCAGAGCCGTAAAAGTTCTGTCTTTTGGCCCCCCATTCAACAATAATCATTTTTTTAATATCGAACTTTGAACTAATCCCCGGGCTCCCATTAATTCTAAAAATTTCACCCAGCTCAACAGTCAAATTTAAGAAAATTATAGTTCATTGGGTTTTTTACAAAGGGTGAAAGTTTGGGGTTTTTTATGTAAAACTTATTAAAAACTCGATTGGTTTTTAAAATCGTTTTTGTTTTCCCCAAACTCATTTTATAAAAATAAAGATTGAGACATTATATAATAGACTATTTTAACTATTAATCATTATTTTATTCATATTACGAACTTTTTTTACAAAATTTCTTTTTTTTCATTTTTTCCATTAATGATAAAATTTAATTTGTTGCTCTCAAAATTTTGCCCCCGGGTTTTTTTATCTTATTTAGCCTCTTTCCTGCCGACGAAATGCGGAGGGGCGTTTTTCCCCTTTAACCCCCAGACATCCAATGCGTACGCGACCCCTTTATTTCAATTTTTGCCTCTTTCTTTTAACGTTAAAAAGAACAAAAAGTTACCTTTAATGTATGGATTTTCGATAAATTACCTTTTCGTAAATACACTCAATGGGGTTTATTTTTTGAAAAATTTTTAAAATTAAAAGAAATTTTCCGTTACATAATGGTTGAAAAAATGGGAAAAAAAACCACTTTCATTCATTATAATATTCTAAAACATTTTATACTTGGGGAAGGGAAAATTTTCACTTTGTACGAACTTGTATCAATATTTTGGGGATATTTTTCAAATTTTCCATTGTTCAAAAAATCCTCCAAAAAAAAATAAATTTACAATTAAAACAACCTTTTCCCATAAAAAAAATTTTTTTTTTCCCGTTTTCATTCCCTCTCCCTCTCCCTTTTCTCTCCCCCCCTCCTCTCCGCTCTCCCCCCCTTTTCCCCTTCCCTTTTCTCTCTGTTCTCTTTTCTTTGTGTGTTTTCTTTCCTTTTTGTCTCTTTTTCTGTGTGTGTGTGTTCTCCTTTTCTGTGTGTGTGTGTTTTCTCTTTCTCTGTGTGTGTTCTCTCTTTCTGTGTGTGTGTGTTTTTTTTCTCCTTTTTGTGTGTCTCTCTTTTCCTTCTTTTTTTCTCTCCCCCCTTTTTGTGTTCTCTCTCTTTTTCCTTCTTTTTGTGTTTTCTCTTTCTCCCTTCTGTGTGTGTTTTTCTCTTTTCCCTTCTGTGTGTGTGTGTCTCTTTCTTTCCCCCTTTTTTGTGTGTCTCTCTATCTTTCTCCTTCTTTTTGTGTGTTTTCTTTTTCCTTCTGTGTGTGTGTTCTCTTTCTCCTTTCTTTTTGTGTGTGCTCTCTTTTCCCCCCTTTTTGTGTTTTTCTCTCTTTTTCCCTTTTGTGTTTTGTTCTCTCTTTTTTTCCCTTTTGTGTGTGTTCTCTTTCTCCTTCTGTGTGTTCTCTCCCTTCTGTGTGTGTTCTCTCTCCCCTTTGTGTGTCTCTCTTTTTCCCTTCTTGTGTTGTCTCTCTCTCTTTTCCCCTGTGTGGTGGTGTCTCTCTCTCCCTGTGTGTTGTTTCTCCTCTGTGTGGGACTCTCTCTCCTCTGTTGTGTCTCTCCCTTTTTCTCCGTGTTCTCTCCCCCTTTTCTCCGTGTGTCTCCCCCTTTTCTCTCCGGGTTTTCTCTCTCTCCATGTGCGGGGTGTGTGTCCCTCTCTCCGGGGTGTTTTCCCCCTCTCCCGTGTGTTGTGTCCCTCTCTCCCCTGTGTGTGTCCCTCTCTCTCCCGTGTGTGTTCCCCCCTCCCGGGGTGTGTTTCCCCCCTCTCCGTGTGTGTTTCCCTCTCTCCGTGTGTGTCTCCCCTCTCCGTGTGTGTGTTCCCCTCTCCGTGTGTGTGTGTCTCCCCCCTCTCCGGGGTGTGTTTCCCCCCTCCCTGTGTGTCTCCCCTCTCTCCGGGGTGTTTTCTCCCTCTCCCGGGGGTTTGTTCCCTCTCCCGTGTGTGTGGTTCCCTCTCTCCGTGTGTGTGTCTCCCCCCTCGTGGGCCCCCCCCTCCCCTGTTTTTCTCTCCTGTCTCTCTCTGTGTTCTCTCTCTGTGTCTCTCTCCCGGGGTCTCTCTCACCGTGTGTCTCTCTCACCCTGTGTTTTCTCACCGTGTGTCTCTCTCCCCGTGTCTCTCTCCCGTGTGTCTCTCTCCTTTTTCTCTGTCCCTGTTTCTCTGTCCGTGTCTCTCCTGTGTGTCTCTTCCCTTTTTCTCTCTCTCCTTTCTCTCTCTCCCCTTTTCTCCCCCGTGTGTTCTCTCTCCGTGTGTTCTCTCTCCGGGGTGTCTCTCTCCCTGTGTTTTCTCCCGTGTTTCTCTCTGTCTCTCCCCCGTGTTTTCTCTCCGGTCCTCTCTCGTTCTCTCTCTCCCCTTCCTCTCTCCTGTCTCTCTCCTTCTCTCTCTCGTGTCTCTCTCTCTCCGTTCTCTCTCCGTGTCTCTCCTCCATTCTTTCGTTCTTTTTTCCCTCTCCCCTCGCTCTGTCCCGGGGACCCCCGCCGTGGCTTGTGCGGTGCAAAAAGGGGGCCGCCGGCCTGGCCGCATGGCATCCGGGGGGCGCCGCCAAACCTTCCGTGTAGTCCCCCCCCCGAAAAAAAACACCGCTGCTGTCGGGGCCCGCCCCGGGGTGGGACAAAACTGGGTTGGGGCCCCGGGGGCCTGCATCCCCGCGTCGCCTCGCACCTTCCGCTGCAATAATTGCCGCTGGGAGGTGACACTCGTTAGGCTGCAGGGGCACGCGTTTTTT
Organism: Teleogryllus oceanicus; assembly: GCA_964035755.1. Lineage (NCBI taxonomy): Eukaryota > Metazoa > Arthropoda > Insecta > Orthoptera > Gryllidae > Teleogryllus > Teleogryllus oceanicus. The sequence continues at coordinate 127,974,343 of CAXIVR010000005.1, read as the reverse complement.
GGGGCCGGTGTTGCCTCGCCCGGGGCCCCGCGTTACGTTCGTATCTATCGGGATTTCGGAGGGGAAAACAATTGTTTATCCCTTTTGTCTTTGCTTTTTCTCCTGCCCCCTCCTCACCGCCTTTCCCCACCTTCTTCCCCCCTTTTTTCCTTCTCTCCCTCCTTCTCTCCCCTTTTTCCTCCCCCTTTTCCTTCTTCTCCCCCCCCGTCTTTTCCCCCCTCCCCCCGTCTCTCTCTCCCCATCCCCCTTTTTCCCTCCTACCCCCCTCCCTTCTTTTTCCCCCCCTCTCTCTCTCCTCCCCGTCTCCCCCCCTTTCCCACCTCTCCTGCCCCCCCCCTTTTCCCCGAAACCCCTCTCCCCCCCCCTCTCCCTTCCATTTCCTTTCCCCTTTCCCTCCTTTCCCTCCCTAGCCTCCTTTCCCTTTCCCCGCCCCTCTCGCCCCTCCCACTCTCTCTCATCCCTCACACACATTTATCGTCTGTATTTCCCTCTCCCTTTATTTATCCTTCTTTTACAATCCCCTTTAAAATTCTTTTTCCCTCATGTACTTCTCCTACCGTTATATTATTTCTCTCTCTCTCTCTCTCCTTTCCCCCCTCCTCCTCCCCCCCTCATTTACGTTGGTGGATTTTCAAACCCCAAATTTGATAAAAGGGAGAATTCGGAGTATCTGGAAAAATTATTTTTCTGGTGACTGCTCTTATCGGCAAGATCTGATGGTTTTTGTCAATATCAGGTTGCCCCGGCCCTCTCCTTTTTAAAGCGCCACAGGCGACCGCAATATTTTCCCCCATCTCCCCTCTTTGCCTACTCTTATGGTTCTCCATCCACACCTTCGGAATCCCGCCCGATCTCTCCTTTCCGGGGAGAGGACCCTGCCCTTCTCAGGTTTAAATTCACCCATCGGGTGCGCCTCAGGAAAAACTTTTATTGACCCCCAGGAAAATTAAATTCTCAATCAATCCTTCTTTTTACCCCCCTTTTTCCCCCCTCTCTCTCTCTCTCTCTCTCTCTCCTTTCTTTTTCCCCTCCTTTTCCTTTTTTGGCCTTCTTCTCCTTCCCCTTCTCTGTCTTTCTTTTTCTCTCATCCCTAAAAATTTGCCAAAAACTTTTTTTTCATTTGGGCATATGGGTATGGGGGTTTTCATCTGTGACCTTAAAAAATAAAAATGAAGAAATGATAAAAAATTTCCCCATCCCGGTTCAAAACTCTTCGGTATTTGGAACGATTAAAGGAAACTCAAAAAAACCCAAACAAATCCCCGCATTTGGTTCTCAATCAAGTCCGGGCTCCCCCTTTTTGGGTGGAAAATCCTCACCATCTGAAACAAACCCAAATCCGGGAAAAAGCTGGACTTCAAATTCCGATTATTCTACATTTGTTCGGGCATTAAAAATGCTTCTGTAAATTTAAAAAAATAAACTTCATTTAATTTGTGTAATTCTGAATAAAATGGTAATTTTTAAAAAAAAAAATCATAAATTTTTTGCTAAAAAACTGCAGGCAAACATATTCCGTTAGAAATTAATGGTTGTAAAATAATATACTTCTCAAATTCATTGAATTTATTCAGACTGCCACAAAAATATAAATCTTCTTTTCTATTACATTTCGTTTTTGAAAATTTCATTTACGATCAGTTGGTTTCTTTTGATCAGTTTACAACCTATACCATCCCCCCGATTTTCTATTTAAACCTTAGCATTGGAAACATTCCTCCTTTTTCAGGCTCCCGGGGATTAAATAAGACCTTACCTAACAGAATTTATTCCCCAGCATGGGTGTTTTTTTCCCCGTACGCTGCTTGGCCCGGGGGTTGTGGTCTTTCCCTCCCCCTCTTTTTTGTGGGTTGCCATTCCGGGTAAGGCGGCGGGAGGGGGGCGTAGCTCTTCGGCCCATTCAAGTATTTTAAATTTTTAATTGCCCCGTCGCGGCGCTGGGGGGGCGGGCCCCCCCCGTGGGGCGCCCCGACGCCTTTAAAAAACACTGTGCTCGCTGCGCCGGGCGTCGGCGCCGGACGCTGCCCTGGTCGCCGAGGGGGCGGGCGCCACGGACTGCTAACGCCCCGTGGATGTTCTCATGGGGGGGCGGCTAGGGGCGACAGCCGGGTTTTAGGGCCCCCGCTCGTCACGACCCCCCGCGGGTTTGGGCGTTTCAGCGCTCCTCTCAATAACGGGACAGATGGGCTTGTTTCCCTCCTTTAATTTTAGCACATTTTTTTGTGGGAAGAGATAAAGTCTTTTTATTTTAAATGATCGAGGATAAAAAGGTTAAATTTGCGAAAATTTATATTACCCCGGGCGCAACGCTCGTTTACGGGGTGATGTTTTATCGTATTTTGTATCGTCAATCAAACCTCCTTGCGTTGGTCATTTTCCAAACAAAACGGACGGCCCAAACTGAATGAACGTGAAGAAGTCGCTGAATTTTTTACTCTCCTCATTAAAAAATGTACTTGTACTATTTTTTTTAATTGGTTTATTTAAGGTCGCTTCAACATCTAAGATCATTAGCGACCACTATTGCTGTTAACGGTATGGTAACTTTGTGGAGAGAACGATATGGTGATTGATGATAAGGGGTGAAAGGACGAACACAAATACAACGATGCCCGAGGCGGGACTCGAACCCGCGACCCTTCGGTCCGAGATCACTACGACACTACTGCCTTAGCGATCTCGGCCACCGGGCCGGCTTGTGACTATTTATTTCCGTAACATTTATAATAATAATAATAATAATAATAATAATAATAATAATAATAATAATAATAATAATAATAATATTTCGTATTTTCATTTTAATTAAATTCTTCGGTGATGAGAGCGCTAGGAAACCTTTAAATACTTATTGTTCATATTGGTTCCGGAAAAAATAGTTCAATTTATAATTTAGAATGAACTCTTTTGGGTTAAACATTTAAAAAAAAAGAAAAAAAACGTTTTTTGGAAATTATATTTCTAAAATTGCAATTAACAGATTGCCAACATGACACTAAAAAGTTCGTATTAAAAATTATTATTCCTTACATTTATAATAATTTTTCACCAGAAATGAAAGTATAAATATTACCAATTTAATAAGAATCAATAGGTGAAGCGCGGTCCACAAGAGGGCTCCGCCGCTGGTATCGGTCCCAATCCCTGCGATTGCAGGGAGACTGAGTTCACTAAAAAGTTTTAATACATCACAATTTTTTATTCCAACATTTTGGATCTGCTAAACACGTTAGGAAACGAAATTCGATATGATGCGATTACAGAAGGCAGCCCTCGTAGAGCCAATTAGAGTTAGGTTAAGGCCAGCATTTCCGCTGACTCTGACCGGGAGGTTTAAGGGTTCGTATTTCGCCACTAGCGGATTTTCGACACTAACTAGACAACGAGGTCGAATGCAGTCATTGTAAGAAGAAAAAGAAGAAGAAGAAAAAGAAGAAGAAGAAAAAGAAGAAGAAGAAAAAGAAGAAGAAGAAGAGAAAAAAGAGAAAGAAAAGAGAAGAAGAAGAAGAAGAGAAGAGAAGAAGAAGAGAAGAAAGAAGAAAAGAAGAAGTAGAGAAAGAAGAAGAAGTAGAAGAAAAGAAGAAGAAGAAGTAGAGAAAAGAAGAGAAGAAGTAGAAGAAAAAGAAGAGAAGTAGAAGAAAAAGAAGGAAGAGAAGTAGAAGAAAGAAGAAGAAGTAGAAGAAAAAGAAGAAGAAGAAGTAGAAGAAAAAGAAGAGGAAGTAGAAGAAAAAGAAAGAGGAAGTAGAAGAAAAAGAAGAAGAGAAGTAGAAGAAAAAGAAGGAAGTAGAAGTAGAAAAAGAAGGAAGTAGAAGTAGAAAAAGAAGAAGTAGAAAAAGAAGAAGCAGAAAATCGATACATCGATGTTTCGAGACATCGCTAAAGGGTTTTGGATGTCGATGAAAACATCGATGTTTTAATTACAGACTAATGAACATGCTAGTATTTATCCATTTTTAATTACAGCACGTAAAAATGGTATATTTTATAGATTGGTTACCAACATGATAGTAGTATTGTGACATACCGATATGTCACGTTAAAATAAATTAACATTTATTTGGAGACAATATGGTGGAACATGCATTACGAAATATCACGAGAGCTAGAGCTTAGCAACGACCGGGAATAAACAATGTAGTTTTGTTTTTTGTAAAGGCATTAAGAGGTCAGCTACACCAAAATATAACGAACGTATGGATTGGCTGGGTGAGAGAAGGACGTCAAATGTTATGAAAAAATGAAGGTAGTTTAATACAGAAGTCTTCGAGGGATGAATCATGCAGAAAGATTTCATTCTGCTCTGAAACGCGCTTCTGAACTGTTCGTAGATATTTTCATGTGGAAGCAATATTGAAGTATAAATTGGAACTTTGTCGGGAGTGGTAATCAAGTTCGGGACTATGTCATAGGACGTAATCGGGACTGGTAATTTTAATAGTTTGAGACCAGCTTGGATAGGGCAGAAGAGGATTTAGTGGGACTTTGGACTACGGCAAGATCGCAAGATATTTCGACTGAGAAGTCTACGAGGGACATCAACGAAGAAAAGATAAGTTAACCGCGGTGTAAAATTGTAAATTGAAAGAGATCTTGATCAAAGGCCTAAAAAAATTGTAAATTATCTAAATTGTTTGCCAAAAGCATAGAAATAAACTTTGTTGAATTTTGTTCTTTAGAAAAGAAAGTGATCTTTCATTTAGTCAATCCAAACAGTAATGAACTAGGAATAGAATCATTCTATTTCAGATTCCCAGCTGCGCTGTATAGTCGGCGGATCCTATAATCCTTTATAGAGGTAATAAGGATTATAATATATCGTGACCCATTGACCCAGCAAGCCGGACGCTAAGATCTTTAGCAGATATAGATGTAGAGAGAGAGGAAAATGTTGGTATATCTCAGTATGTTAATAAAAAATATTATTGAATAAAATTAACTATAAAGAACAACGTGTTTTGCTACTTTAGCCTTTAATCACTTCCATTCACACACCATTGAAGAAAGACCTAAAATTCCCTCAGATTGCACAGGCGAAATGTGCAGCGTGATAAATAGGAAGACGCAAAATAACGATATTGCTGTGAATTGCTGCTACTCTACAACGTGCCTACAACCCTTTATTTTAAAAGAATTAAAAAAACATGTATGTTTTTGCAACAAAATATCGATATGATGCAAACATTGAAAGCAACATATTGATGTTTCTGGTGAAAAACATCGATGTTTTAAAAACATGGATTTTTTTGCCATCCCTACCGGGGCACCACCACATCTCTGGTTAAAATGTTTTACAGACACTAATGACCATAGCCGTTGAGGTGCCCGGAAATGTCAATAAAAGAATCTGTCAATCAATTATTCGCAATTTAACCTCTTGGAAACGGAGCACGCAGAATTTGACTCATCGATGCAATATTGATATCAATATAGGGCACCGAGAATGTTCAACATTCCTTATTGTCACCTTATTGTAATGAGGAATTATTAAAAACATTGCTAATAATTATATGAATTGATGTTTTTGAATATCTCGTATTAATTTAATTATTACTCTCATGTTAAATCTCACTCATGAAGAAAAATGTCAAACATTTTATAATAAAATGTACACACAAGATCATCGTGTGCAACAAGCATTGTTAAATTACATTCTCGGTGTGCCCAAACCGGGGGCCAGGGGGAGCCGTCGTCGCCTTGGAAATTTTAGGAAGAGGCCCAGTAGACTCGTTTACATAACATTTTATTTTCGAAAATAGGTTCGATCGCTGATTTTCCCTCTTTTTTTATCGTGGTAGTATGGAGAATTGTTATAGATTTGGTGCAGCGCCCAAAGCCTTCTGGGAAATCTGTTAATGATTCACCCAAAAATCTATTGTATTAAATAATGGAATCGTTACAGTTATAATTCATTTTTCTTGTAGAATATTTTATTTATTTTCTAGAAATATATAACCTTTGTAAGTAAAATGGTTCAATGGAAAAGGAAGCCCAGAAATGTAATTCTACCCTCCTCTTATTTTCAGGTGTGCACGTCTACGTAGAACATCATACAAGAGAAAACCATAAATTGTGCATTCTTGGCATTATGTCGTTTTCTCTGGCTATTACATCAATAATACTAGAAAGATACCGTAGATGTTTCAAATATTTCAAAATTAGAAAACGTGGGTGAGACAAGGCAAGTTTCTCGTTAATGAACCTATAAAGGATATAATTCTCGTTCTTTCGAAACAAGAGGACGTGATAATTTTGAAAACGTGAAGAATTATTCGATCACTTTTTGTGATATTGAAAGATTCAATTAATACCCTATATGTTTATAAACCAGTGGTGATATTTTTTGGTACCAACATCTCCCAATATGCACTTATGTTTTTTATGTTTAGGATGTTGATACTTTGCGATCATTATATTTTCAATTATCAGAATTAATATCTTCTCAGATGAATAAGATCGTCTTCTGATCTTATTTATCTTCCCACTAATTGCTAACTACTTTCCCTTATTAGGAAACTTATATCCTTCCCATTTTTGAAAGGGAATGAATACTGATATCGAGTATAGCAATTCTAGGTATTATCCTGTGTCTCCACATAATGTTATTCGTTCGCCTATTGTCGTGCACAAAGTTAATCTGGAGAACCAAAGAAATGTTTCACAATTATTTATGGATTAGACGTGAGTTATCAGTAAAGAGAATGATTAATGATCGTCCAGAAGAGCCAAGTGGAACCTTCGTTATTAGATATTCATTTCGAAACATTTTTAATACCTCTTGACAGATCTGCATTGGTTGAAAAATACTTTTTGTTTATTTGTTATTTCAAAAATATTTCCATTTCTTAAAACAAATAAAAACTTAACAAGAAAGTATTTAATTAAATAGAAGACTTTTTTAATCTTGTAAACACTATGAAACGTTCTAGGTGACCGTCCTTGCACCTTCTTATCTAGAAGTTGTTGTACCGTGTAGCAATGTAAGTTGGCAAGGGAATTACAGTCGACCTCGGAATGAAGAACATAAACGTAACAGTTAACGGGGACACAACCACTAACTCGCTCCGTGCATTCTAGAGGTGACTGAAATCAAGCAAACTACGTAGATTTTCTGTTTTACCCCCACAATAAAGAAAAGATATAACAATAGTGATGGTTCAGTTGTAATCAAAAATGTCTTTTGAGTATATTCGAGAAATTACGAAAAATATTGTTGCAGGTTTTCAATATCGTTATCCCAATACCTAGGAGTGAGAAGAAACGCGTCGGCTACTTATTCTACGGATACCCTGATAATATATAATGTAACGGGTAAAGTTTTCTTAAGCAATTCCTCACAAAACTTTCACAAGTCGATTTTTAAGAAATTATAAAATAAGAAATATAAATAATTTATACGGACAGAAAACTCTGTAAGTTAGCTACTGCTCTATAACAGGCTGTCCTCCTCCCCTGTCCTACAACAAATATATTTGAGACTGAAGACATAGAAATTTGCAAATTATAGAACATTTGGGAAATCAGGCACCCACGCAAACTGGATTACACGGTCGCCAGTAACTCGGAAACGACGCTCCCTAGAGCGTTAATACTAAATGTTAGTGTTACCCAAAATACACGAGTCATGTCTTCTGTGCCGTCATCTGCAAAATAATGCCTTTTGAATGATCTATTACATTTTTTAAATGTTTCCTTACCCCACAGCACGGAATGCCAGAAACTCGAGAAGAAGGTGTCCAGTAAGAAGCTATTTTCATATTTAAAAAGAGATAACTTTAAAAGTGCTTTCTTTTAGGGAAAGCTATTTCCTGCGAAAATATTTTCCACTCTTGTTTTACATTTTATTAGATTGTTCGCGTGCAGAATCTTAATATGTAGGTATAATTAAGTTCGTCAATGAGCCCGTGAAGACGAAGCCACATTGCTTTAATGTGCAACTCATGGGCTGGCCGTTCACAGTTCAGATCTAAAATGAAACTTTTTTAATTTTCAAGACAAAGATTTACAAAGTGCGGAATGTTTGCACGGATCTGGATAGTATTATACTATAACACATTGTAGCTCCTAATTCTTGTCTCTTGGAAACTTCACGAAAACAAATTCGCGAAAATTTGCGGAAGTTCACAGAGATAATATCAATTGTAGAATATCTGTTTTTGAGAAAATCTTGTGCAGGGGTAGACTAGTTTTTTTTTCGCAGATTCAAAGATTAGCGTATTTGAAAAAAACACTTTCAGTATCAGGCACCCGTACAACATCATCATTCTCTCAAAATGTCAACATTTGATGCATTAAATAATTTCTCTGTACCCAAAGCAAAGAGAAAGGAAAAATGCTGAACTCAACAGAGAGCAAAAATGGAACAGAGGGTGACGCTTATCTCGGCAATAATTCAAGCTCTCGTATCCGTACACAGTGGCCTTACAAAACATTCGAGTACACTAGATTTTAAGAAGGTCCAGTATATCAAGCGAAAAATACTGCACTTCTCAGCACCAATCGCATAGGGACCACTAGCATTGCTACAAAGTCCTGGCGTAGGACATAAAAACAGAAATCATAAAGGTAAGAAAATTAGTAGAAGGCTTCGTAGTGAAAATTAAGCGGAAAGTGATAGCAATGCTAAGTTTGAAATAGTCCTAATTGTGTACAGGAACAAAGAAATATGAATGAATTTCGATTCACTGATTTTGTCAGGTTTCGGGCAACATCGACTACTATGGTATTTAGACCAGTAATTGTAAGTGAATATTTTCCCAGAAGATGACGGAGTTTTTCCCCCGCTGAATGATGGGATACGGCGGTGATCAAATGTTAGCTTGCGGGGAATATCCTCAACCAGGTATCTCCCCCCATTGGTGCACCGCCTTACGCGGGACAATCTCCAAGTTCGAGATTGGTCACCCGACATATATTTTACCGTATTTCGAGTAAATGTAAGACCATGAGTATGTGTACTGAAGCAGTATAGTTCGAAGAAGGGTCAACATAAATTGCGCGAGGTTTGTAGCCAGTATTTTAGGGTACTGCTCCCGAATTCGTATGGTATTGATAATAGAAACTATGAAAAACGTCAAACGATAAAACCTGCACTACACTTACAGGAATCATGACCTTAGTAGTTGACGGGCTCTGAAACACTAATTCATCACTGCTGGTTTAAAGTAACCAAAACGTGTCTACAATCATTTCCGCCAAAGAGGCCGGCAGCTGCCCTGTGTAAGCCAAGGCAGAGCACGGGCGGACGGGCGGACGGGCGGACGGGCGGGGGCGCGTCGCGACGCAGCGCAGCGGGTCCCTGCGGTGGCGGTGGCGGTAGTGGCGGCGGCGGTGGTGGCGGTGGTGGCGGTGGTGGCGGTGGTGGAGGTGGTGGCGGTGGCAGTGGCGGTGGCGGTAGTGGTGGTGGCGGTGATGGCGGTGGTGGTGGTGGCGGTAGTGGTGGTGCGACGCAGTGCAGCGGGTGCCTGCGGTGGCGGTGGCGGTAGTGGCGGCGGCGGTGGGGGTGAGGTGGGGGGTGGCGGTGGTGGGGTGGTGGCGGTGGCGGTGGCGGTGGCGGTGGGGGTGGCGGCGTGGCGGTGGCGGCGGTGGCGGCAGTGATGGTGGCGGTGGCGGTGGTGGCGGCAGCGGTGGTGGCGGTGGCGGTGGCGGTGCGGTGGCGGTGGCGGTGGCGGTGGCGGTGGCGGTGGCGGTGGCGGTGGCGGTGGCGGTGGCGGTGGCGGTGGCGGTGGCGGTGGCGGGGTGGTGGGGCGGCGGTGGCGGTGGCGGTGGCGGAGGCGGCGGTGGTGGTCGCTGCAGAGGCGGAGGTGGAGGCGGTGGCGGCGGCGACGATCCTTGGGCGCGGCGTCGCAAGGCCGGGCGCAGGCAGCCAGGGCGACGCGACTCGACGCGACGCCAGCCGCGCGTCCGCACGCCCGCCCGCGTGTGTGCGCGCGCCCGCCTCGGCCGCCGCACGATGCTTTGGAATGCGACAAAACGGGCAAAATCGTAGTGAAAAATCGAGGCATTTCCGTATTTTTTCAGGTTGAAGTTAATGTGATTTCTAAAATACACATTTTCCAAAGAGTGCGGTGCATGTCTCATTTTCGTTGAATCCTCTGAATTTTTGATAATGTGATTTATAAAAAACTTTTTTTTCAAAAACTGCTCCAGTTTTCTTTCTTTCTTTCTTTTTTGATAGTAATAGTAAGAACTCTTAAAAGAATGATATAAGTCTTATTGTCGTTAAAACCTCTGTATATTCGAAAATAGAAAATTTAGAAATAATGCGTAAAAGTATGTGCTGTACTAGCACTACTAGGTTGGATTGAAAATAGTTGATTATATATGGTTTAAGTATACTGCTATAATGGTAATGAGAGATATATGATCTGTGTGGACGATTTTATACTTTTACATCTTTAAGGCCTCTCGTTTCCGGTATAGTTAATCTCGTTTAATGCTTAGCGATGCCCTTTTGTTTGAAGTTGTATGACATGATTGATCATTTCTGTGAATGGTTATTTTTAACTAATGATTGGAAAAGGTGAGGTGAAAGGACTGGCTTCACCGCAGTTCGTACTGAACTGACGTCGATAATCCTTGAGAGGGGGTATCCCGAACTACGAAGCTAGAAGTGACATACGCTTTATTGAACAGTTTCATTTCTGACCATTTCTTCCCCCCAGTCCGGCCCACAGTGCGCGTGCGCGTGCGTGTCCTGGGCCGACGGACACGGGTGCGGCCCTGTGCGGGACCCCGCGCGGAATTCGCATGCTCGGCGACTTGCCTGCCAGCGCCCGCGCGCCACCTCGCCTCCCCTCGCAACGCCTCGCCCCCGCTGCCCCCCCCCATTCCTCGCTCCGCCCCTCCTCCACCCCTCCCCGCTCCCTCCTGTCCCCGCCACGCTCAGCCACGCCCCTCTCCACCTCCGCCCGCCCGTTCCTCCCCGCCCCGCCCCGGTCCGTCCCGCTCGCCCCGTTCCGCCCCTCCTCCAGGTCTCTTCGCTCCCTCCTGTCCCCGCCTGTCCCCGCCACGCTCAGCCACGCCCCTCTCCACCTCGTCCCGCCCCGCTCTATCCCTCCCCGCCCCGACCTGGCCGGGCTGACCCGACCGCCGCCCCATCACGCCCGCCCATCACGCCCCGCCCATCCGCCCGCCCCATCGCGCCCATCCCCGCCCCATCCGCCCGCCCATCCGCCCGCCCCATCACGCCCCGCCCCATCACGCCCCGCCCCATCACGCCCCGCTCCGTCTCGCCACTCTGGGTCACCTGCCACTCTTCCGCCTCGGAGTTAGACACAATGAAACTCGGTGTGGTTAGAACCGCACCCGAACCGGATAATCAAGTAATCGATAAAGCATGAGAAAAATATAATTTCTTTAAGTAAAACTTAATTTGTTCATAAGTACTTATATAATATGAATTTAATCAGTTGATAGAAATGTTTTCTACATTTTGTATCGTATCTACTTCCAAAAGGTGAGTTCTTGAACATATCGATTAAAATCAGTTTTTAAAGTTTTTTTTTTTTTTTAAATTTTTACTGTATTTATTGTTCGCTGGAAGAGTTTGCCTTTTAAAGATCAGTGCGGATTGATTTTAGAACGATAAACAAATGTACATTGTACTGTTATAACTATCGCACAAAACCAATTCGTCGTTGTAACAAAGTAATTTTAGCCATAAAAATTATTTTCTCTACGCGAACCTGATCATTAGCGACCCGGATAGTTGAACTTCGAATAATTGGAATTAAACTGTAACTGAAAACGTTCATATCCCCAGTGTTACATTTCGTTGTGATACATTTAACAAATGTTTTTCCTTAAAGCCTTGATTTCAACTACAATATCCTAAGGTTGTGGATCCTCTACCTACAACAGTTTAACAGCCCCAAAAGTTAAGAAATGAATGGGCCACGTTTTTTTACCATATTTCTGTAGAATATTCCTTTCTCCGCCGTCGTATGCTAGTTACACGCCAGAAGTTGCAGGATGTAGTGATCCCTCTCGACATCCCAGTCAGTGTAAGGGTATTTGGATTACAAGGGAAGGTCACGCACTGGGAGCGATTGTGGACGATGCACTGGCATTAGCCTAAAAGGAGTCAGGGAAAGTGGTTGATCAGAACAGTCGCTCTATGAATTCGATCCTTCCAGGGACAACATCCTGGTCGACGTTCAACACCACACCAATGGAAACATTTGTAAAGAAGATATATTGAATGAGTGAATGAACGACATATTCCTTAAACAACAATAAAATATGGCTAAAAGAACTATTGAAAGGGATTTATTTTTTATTTATTTAACATACAAAACCATGAAGAAATCGCATTAATAGGCTTATAATGAAAAAAACATTAGGATAATTGAGTAATGTCGTGTGGATTCTTCATGCGTTAGAATTGACGAATTTTGCAGCAGCTCTAAGGAACATTGATAGCAAATACTTCCATTCTCGCTGTTCGATACGACGTTGTTGACATTCCAAGACCCTTTCTTGAGCAGAATGGCTGGTTTTCGATTACCCGAAAAATAAACAAAATAAAAAATATAAATCGTTGGGAAAAGGATTAAGTGGAAATACTTTTCTGATGGTGATTTTAATCAGATGGTACTTTGACAAGTGAAGCCCATATCCCGGAATTGTGTATTTAAAATGGTAAGATTTGGTATTCCCTTACAATATTAATCTCACACAAAAAGCGTGTAATGATTAACGATACTTTTCTGAGTGATTATGCACCTTTGTCTAATAATTATGGAGACAATATTATTTAAATTACCAACAAATAATCAAAGCATCGATCTAGCTTGGATTACCAAGTCGTTATCTAAAGAAAGACATATTATTATTACAGGTAAATATTTTCTCTGATCATCAATTTTTACATACAATTGAATAACACACTGCACATGTCATAATTTTCACGTTTCTGAAATTGTTAAAGTAAAATTAAGAATATCAATTGTCTGTAAAAATGGCCAGAGAAAATATTTACGTATATACGTTCAACAAACATATCAAATAAAACAAATTATTACTTTAGAAGAAGTAACCTGGCATTTGACAAGTATTCATTTACCACAATAAGCTAATATGTAGGAAAGGGAATTCATTGTCTGGCGTAAAATGGAAGTAATTCTATTTGCATCCCCGGGCACGCCTATTTTCGCTCTCTCTATGAAGCTCTTCGCAACGCCGCCGGGCCGTCCCTCGCCCTACCTCCCCTTTCCCACACCACCCACGCCCTGCCACACTTTGCTCTCCCCCCATTAGGCCCTGCCTGCACTTCTGCTCGGCAATCACTTAAATCTACCAAATAAATTCTGTGGCGACAGCGGAGATCATGCTGTAATTAATAACGATAAAACACATGATATCAACCACATTAGTTTTAATGTTATTTACTTTTAAATAGGTATCCAACACATTACAGGATCATTTTGGCCTATCATCAGTGACACTAATAATCATGGATTAAACATGTGTATTCATAAAAACCTACCTCTGTTAATACCGACTGAATACAATGTGCGTCGCATTGTATTCAGTAGGCAGTAGCATTATATTCAGTAGCACAAAATAAACCAAATATTGAACCTTCCATGTCTTTTCGCGGTTGCTTATGCAAAATTTAATTAAAATTATTCAAAGCGATCGCCTTATGTTGCAACATGCATACAATTACATCCTGTTCTATGTATCAATTGATTCAGTGATTGATGAGGTATTTGCAGGCGCGTCGAATGTTAGGGTCATTAGCCCCGTAAATGCAGTGCAAGTTTTATCACGTGACATGGCGAGGTTCTTCCCCCGCTAATTGTTGAGATCTGGAGTCGGTCTGCACGTCAGCTTGTGGGATTTTCCCCAACCAAAAATCTCCTATCAGCGAAACACCGCCCCAGTCGGGACAAGGTTTAAGCTCACAACTGGTCACCCGAAAAGTGTAGTAGTATAGTGCATGTAAAGAAGTACACGGAAGTGGTCGAGGATAGGGCAAGGAAGAGGAAGGAAAGATCGCGCGCGGCCCTTGGTCCGTTTGTTAGAGTACTGCTCCAGCATTCGTCTGGTGATGATCGGAGAAACCACAGAAAAAAACGATCAGAGCAGCTGGCAGCTGGAATTCTCCTCCAGACAGCGTCTGAATTCGACCTAGCTATCTGGTTAGGAAGAAGAAATAAAAGAGGTTATCTTCGTCAACATATCAGAATCTGATATGTTGACGAAGATGACCTCTTTTATTTCTTCTTATAAGAACGTCAACAACACCCAATCAGAATTTCCACTATCTGGTTAGGGTCGAAAATCCTGCCACTACCGTCGGACTCGAACCCGACATACCGCACAGAGGCACTGAAGTGATATCAATTGAAGTTCTGAACCACCTAAATCGGACTATCTCTGTATCAAAATTTCATTCATTTTCATTTATTTACTATAAAAATTTTATTAGACTTTTTAAAAGCCAGAAAAATTTTACTAATATTAACGCCGACCTGAAAGGCTTCGATGCAATATACTTTTAACAAATTTGTTCAATATTTGAGCAACCATTGCTTCTCCATGCCACTAGTTTTCTATAAAATTGCTGGAGATCACCACACGCTTATTAACGTTAAGGAAGAGGCCACGATGTGTGAAACATTAACATAACGCAATGATTTTCATCATCAGATGTCAACAATTACATAATTTTATTGTCATTTCGCAATTCACTTCACACAGAAAAATACATTAAACTCACAATTGCTCCAGGTTATTGGGCCGTGGTCGCTTCGAATACTACTAAAAATCTTTGGATAATTCGGAGATCGTTTAGTAAAGAATTGTGAGTAATTTGAACAATATGTTGAAAGGGATTGTCTATAGTTATTTATGCTACAGAGGTTCCTAATTATTTAAGGCAATCAATAGTAAACATATACTTCTATTCATTTTAATAATTGTATTCGAATGGAAGGTATTAAGAGACATTGCGGGAGCCATGGGTTGGTCTCGTCATCAGGTATTCTTGCAATCATAGATCGATTTATGCATCTCTATGTTAAGGAGATTTGGTGGCCATATGTAGCCCGTGTTAAGTTGAATATATTTCTGATCCTTCATTTCAGAAAATACTTCACTTAGAACTTTAAAATTTGTACAGTATATTCTGTAACTTTTCTTTGCGAATGATACGTAAACAGAATTATTTGAATATGATATAATAAAACCTTTCTATAGAACTTTAAATAAGAATTGAAAATAATTTTAAAAATTGGAAACATATTAATCCATAAATCTAACAATTTTGCAATCTACCTCAGTATTTGCGTTAAGATCTCAGTCATGTATACATGAAACTATCCTGAAAATTTCATATTTTTATCTTTAATAGTTTCTAAGACAATGAGGCATATCTGCAAAAAATAATTCAGAAAGTAATGTTGAAGTTGAAGTTAACTATTAAATACATTTTTTTTGGTGGCAACTTCCACTACATGATGTAACACCATCCTTCTGTTCATTATGAACTAAAGCTGCCCTTCTCTTTTTAACTATTGCCTTTTTAGCCGCGATTTCTCTAACAAACAAGGTATACTTCCCTAGAAAACAGTATTTCTAACCTCACGAACACAACGAAGAGATGCAAAGAAACGAATGTTACACAAGTACAACAATCAAGAAGCAACAATTGTGATAGTTTCACCAACGTGAAGAACAGAAGCTCTTCTAAGAGTGTAAATTAGGGTTAGGGGGAAACCCCAGGTTAGGGGGAATCCCCACTAGCCGACGGTAGGTCGGCGCCGGATCTCGCCATCCTGCTGGGGAATATCACCGCCATCTACCTCTAAAACATGCACTACACTAAAGGGACTAATGACCAAAGCAGTTGACGCGCTTGCAAACACGAAAAAATCAATCAAATCAATCGGTTAAACGGAATTCGACTAATCACGAGTCTCCTTTAAATAAAACATGGCGATTGTCGGGGCCAAGCACCGCCGTCCGTCGCACCGCCGGCTCTCGTGGAGCGCGTCGCCGAGCACTTACCGCGATCCGTCCAGGGCGATCTGCGCGACCTCTGGCAAGGACGCCCCCGCACGTGAGTCGCCTGCACAACGCGCGATTCCGCGCGGCACGAGGAGGGGCGCGATGCAGCCGAGCGGCAGCCAGGCGGCGAAGGGAAACGAAGAAACGCGAACGTTGGAGCTCGCTGTGTGTGACTGCGTGGTTGATGATACTACGTTTCGGACTAACGTTGAGAAATGTAGAGTTAAATCAGATTCTGTTCACGTTTTCTGTGGGAATTTTTTCTTGAAAACAAATGGCATGTGTTGAGATCTCGCAGGGATGCAGGTGAATATCGTTTTTCAAATATCGGAAGCAACATACTAGATTGTCACATGTACTTGAATTTCATTTTGTAACTAGCTGAAGTACGCTGCGTGGGGCGGATATTCATCACAATTGTCTATTATATACGAAAAAGAATGAATTCTATCTCTAAGGTTCCACGCCTTGTCCTGATTTTGTCCCTCCTTGATCCGGCCTGGCCTGGCCTGGCATGCCTCATTACTTCCCCGTCCCACCCTATCTCATACTGTTCGATCCCATCCGCACAGCTACATCGTCTTCCATTTCACCCTTCGCCGACCTGCCTCGCTCTTCATTACCTGGTCCAACCCCGCTACAATTATCGTTGCTATCACCCTCGTTGCACATTTAAACAGTTGGATACTTCCGGAAAACTCTAGTAAAACTTTTGAGCTTCAATTAAAGCCTAATTGCGCTATTAACATAAATCAAAATACGTATAGTGGTAAAGTTTACTAGCCCAATAGCTATGAGAATGTTGAATTTACTTTGGTGAATTTATTCACTATTTTTTAGATAGAAGCGAAAAACGTGAAGAGTGGACGCACAAATTTTCTTTAAAATAATAGGAAAGGAAGGTGATAGTGTTTACGTTAATTCAAATAAAGAGCTATTTTTTTTCTTGTTTAGACAGTCGTGTGCAAAATTTCATTAAGACCGGCATAAAAATGTAAAAAGTAAAAGGTGTGTAAAAATTTTAGTAAACTGTAAAACTGTTTGTAGAAAAGAACAAATAAACAATCTTCTTTATTTAATAAAAAGTAATATTTTGAAGAAAGTAGCCTAAGTTGTGCACGAGGAAGTATTCCACCTTTCAATGAAAACCCCGTTGGAATCTATTTCACCATTCCAGAGATTAGCCCCGACACACACCGACTAAAAAACAGGTCGACTTATTAAAGTAAAAGGAAATAAACAATTTAATTGGTTTTAACATCATCTAAATAAACGTATGAGATGATACAGGCAGCTGTTTTGAAATTACTGAACATTTTTCACATTTTCACATTGCTTCTAAAGTTTTTTATGAGGAAAAATTGTCCTAACGGATTGAAAGAATTTGATCTGGATCATTGTCATGGGCAAGTGAGATGATTTTTCCGTTATTAAGAAGGTCAATAATCAATGTTTTTATATGAATTATTTGTGGCATCTGGCTTTACATTTAGTACTTCCTAGTACCAAAATTTTAAGTGAGGTTGAGAGCTTGGTTTGAATTGTTTTTAATATGCTATCAGTGATGCAACACTGTCTAGTTCAAAGAATTGACGTAACAACAATCCATGACGGAATAAATTAAAAACGAGGTTGCAGTTACGAGGGAATGCATTCTTTTCCAAAGCAATTTGGAGCGGCAGTTACTAACAGAATTGCAAACTTTCTCAATCTGCATTTTTCGCTTGACCGATCGCACAACTGGGAACAAATTTCTTGTTTTAATATAGCGATTGCATCATTTCAGATATACGGTTTAAAGTTGAAACCAATTTCTATCTTTCTGTTCGCTAATTACCTTCTCAATTGCAAGTGCCTATCACTATAACCCCATACCAGTGCAGTCCCACTTCGAACTTTACTTTGCTTTCAGACATTTTGCTTAAAGTGAAACGTTGCGCTGAGGATATTTCTGAGTATTGCTAAAGAAAAAAGTATTCTCTCATAGAGGACGAAAACGAAAATTTTTAATTGGCGGAATTGGGATGCATATTATAACAGCCCTAAATCGTGCACATCTCGCAAACTGCGTCAGGCCTCACCAGCCGACGTTCAAAATTGTAGAAGACTCGCTGTTTGCGAATGACCTCAAGTCTAAAATAGCACATCGAGTTTTGGAAATGCCCATAAAATTTCGATGACATTGAGAAGGGAAATTAAAATATCTTAAAAAACAGACCCTAGAGGAATCTAGTCCAAAACGGTACAGGAAATATTAATTGATAATATTAACGTGAAACATGCTAATGTGCTGTTCTCCATCTGAAATAACTGAAGTGATGGTACGAAGCAAAGCAAAATGGCTCTGGTGCCTCGTCAGCACGCACGTGCATCATGTGTGGCAGACATGAGAGACGATGGCGTAAAATCGAGTCAGAATTAGCGCAAGCTCAGCAACATATTAGTCAACTGAGTTTGAAGAACTTGACGTAGTAGGTTGAGATGGAGAAAAAAATACTCTGCGAAACTGTCTGGAATTTGTCATCGAACATTCTACGTGAACCAACAGGGTCTGGGAGGCATCCATTGCAATTCAGATAAGCGAATGCATCAGGTCAACTTGTAGCAGAGACTGCCAATCACCGGCAGTCAGCAACGTAAGAAACCGGCTTATCAGGAGTGAGATCGCCCCATCCAGGCGAGCAACGGCTGGCTGCCTAGGCCAGCGCGTGCACATTATCCGACAGGCTCCCAGTTCGAATCTTGTGTCGCCCACTGTTAATGGGCACACCCCGCCCTAGCCGACCTCCGCGAACGAGACGTCGAGCGGACGCATGTGAGGCTCTTTTGCATCTCCCTGCCCACGCACCCCAGCCAACGCCACCTCTCTCCTCCCCTCCCCGTGCACATTCGCCCCCCCCGCAACGTTCTTATGCCTTCCCTAACCTCCCCCTTTCCGTCCTTTCCTCCGTCCTTCCTCCGTCCTTTCCTCCGTCCTTTCCTCCGTCCTTTCCTCCGTCCTTTCCTCCGTCCTTTCCTCCGTCCTTTCCTCCGTCCTTTCCTCCGTCCTTTCCTCCGTCCTTTCCTCCGTCCTTTCCTCCGCCCCCCCTTTCCTTCCCCCCCCCCATTTTCCCCTCCACCCCCGCCCCGTTCTTGAGCTCTCCCTACACGCATCGACACACGATAATTATCTAATGTGTTAATTAACTAATGGGCGTGAAGAGACAACGCGTCCGATATGCAAATAACGTTTAAAAGCGGGCGAAAATGGGTACTCGGGGAGCAAGTAGGTGGCGTGTCTGTACTACAGCGTCGGGGCAATGTCGCTCACCGTGTATACTTCGTGATTACCTCGTTAAGGTACACCGGGGGGGGGGGGGGGCGGGGCGGGCGAGGCGAGGCGGCAGCCGGGTTTGCCTTAGCTCGTTAGACATGTCGGCGACGGCACGCGCCCGCGGGCGCCACTGCGCGTCGTCGCCCGGCTGCGCGCTCCGCCGCGCCGGCCGCTCGCGTCGCGACGAGGTACAATGTAAATTACACGCCAGAAAAACGCACGCCGGCCACAAAAACCCTTTCTGATTTTACGAGATACATCTGTTCAGAGGGCACGTTAATCGCGAGAGGAGGAACGACTGAGGAAGGGAGTAGGGGCCGGCGTGTGAGGAGAGGAGGAAGAGATTTAGACGGGTGGTGGTGGTGGTTGAGGTGACGGTGGTGGTGGGAATGACAGTGAAGAAATTATTGTAATACTGTTGATGGACAGTTTGGTAACGTAGTTGTATTCTGATACACCTTCGTGCAGCTGATAGTTCACACTGCCTCTCTGGGTGCCGACGTCACCCTAGGCAGTAAATCTCTGAGACTATCGGCGAAGACGTCGTTCGGAAGCCACCGCAATCGACACTACCACCTTCAATATTTTATTCACCCATCATAATCGCAACCACCGTTATCACTGGAAGGTGGCAGTAAAATATACGATTGTAATCAAAGTGGTTACGATATGATGCCGATGGTGTTGATAGTAATGTTTTTTGTTTGATATGAAAGGGAAGTTGGCTGTGGAGACGACTGCTGCGGTGCTAGAGGTTGCATTGTCACTCTGAAGTGGTGGGCTGGTGGTGATTTTAAGGTTTGGGTTTTGTGCTTTGGGGTTTTGTAAGGTATTGGGGTTATTAATGTGAAGAAAGACACGACATTTTGCGTCTTTCAGTCCTTAGCAGTCCTGCTGCAAGAAGTCGCATTATCGCCTCCGTACCAAGCAGTGCTGCAGACCAAGCGACTCTAGCGGCGGACCGAGAAAGCGCCCAAAAGTCGTGGCACATTCCATCTTCAAGATAATACCCTCAGATGCCACGTTAGAAAAACCCAGTATGGTAGACGTGTTACAAATGGTGGAAGTTGTAGTGATGGAGGTGGTGGTGATGATATAAGCTGGAGAAGTGGTAAAAAGGTGGTGGGGTGTGGTGGTGAGAGGAGGGTGGGGATGGTGATAATAGTAGTAGGAATAGTGGTGGTGGTGGTGGGGTGATGGCGTGGGGGGGGGGTGAGGGGGGGGGGGAGGCGGCCGACGGGAGAGACGCGCGAGGCGGGACGAGGCGTATCCGCTGGAAGATGAATGGGCGACGGTGACAGCAGCCTTCCTTTCTCCCCTCCGCTCCCTGGAAATTCGGCTTCCACGACTTCCCAAGAAGGTTAGACCTAGTAGCTTGTTCCTACCCAACGATGAGCTCTGGGGTCAATATTTCCTGAACTTACTAGAGATGAGTAAAAAGGCCGCTTTCTTTACAGAACATCAATCAGTCGGGAGCTTAGAGCTTGTTCCGGATGAGAAGGTGCCCCATGGTGGGAGATACCTTGTAGCGGAAATGCACTCCAGCCGACGTATAGGTGGAAACCATGCAGCGGGAGAAAGATCACCCTCACCTCCCGACAAAAACACATGCACTACACTGACGGGACTAATTGCCTTAGCAGTTGACGCGCCCGGAGTCCTTATCTATCATTTATGGAACATCTATAATGTAACATTCATATCTGGCATTAACACAGGGCCGTTTGCTTCATTTTATTTTCATAAACTTAACGACTGAACCGGTATAACGACTACGTTTCGTAAATATGTGAAAAATAAACACAAACTCTGACAGAAGATGTTTTCTCACAATGATCTTTCTCTCTTCTGTTAAGGTTTTATTAAACACACATCACTGTACTATCTATTGTTGCACGTTCTGTATTATCATTTTCGTTCTATTTTGTTTATTATTCCGCAGGAAGAGTCTATGAAGATAAATTCCGAGCTGCTGGGGAGCTGATTAGCATAAACATCCAACTGAAGGTGCTGAAATGAGAACATTTACTATTGTCTTTAACCCTTAATTGGTATGGTCGGGTCAAATATCATCGAGAAGTTTTCCGGTATTTTTTTTTTTTTGGAAAAAAAAAATTGCGATTTCACGCCAATTTCATAGTGCTGTCACAACTATTCTTTACTGTCTATAAAGACGCCCAGAAACATTTTATAACTTGTGAGAGGTAGTAAATTTGTTCACGTGTCCGTGTCACTGAAGATTCCACAAAAAGTTAAAGATAAGTCTTTTCATTATAATGTGAAAAGTCAATATCAGTGCATTGAGTATACACATTGGAATATAAAGAAAAATGTGGAGAAGTTAAACAGTGACTTGCTGAGGCAGTTGACGATATCACAGACTCTCCAACAATAGTGATAATGATGCAGACAGCGAAAAGAAGTTTTCGGAAGGAGAGCATGACAATGTGCCTACTTCTTCCTGTAAAGAGGAAATTATTATTTTTAAAGAAATAATTGTAAGAACATCTTAATTGAAATTTCAATGAACTAATGCTTGGACAAGAATGCATACCAATATAGTGAAATATTATAGACATAATAATTTAGACATGACCGTTTATATGTTCAGAATTTTCATGTTTAACAGCAGGCTCGTGTTTATCTCTCTATATTATGTTTCAACAATTGTTAACTCTCAATTTCGATTGAGATCGATAAAATAATACTAGTATTCTTAAAATTTCATTCCGTTTCCTTCAAGATCTTACCTCACTCGTGCAGATTTACAGGAAATAAAAAGTAGGGGGCTTTAGAAAGATGAAACGATTTAATTAAACGTCTTTCATTCGCAATATTTGAGAAAAGTTGTTTTAAGATGTCTTTTCATTTCTAGTTTATAAAGTAAAAATAAGTCAAATTACAAAATTAATGTCTTGCCTCCACGGACCCGACAAACAAAATGTATGACACCAGTTAAGGGTTAAACGAAGGTTGAACCAAACTATCTGAATGAACTCCGGAGCACATAGTGGAAAGATTCTGTAACAATCAATAAAAATATGTGAGTGGGGTTCAAAAGCGTTAATTTAATAACCTTGACAGTATGTTCAACAAATTATACAAGTTCAGCTGCTCACATGGATGGTTAAAGCTTTAGAAACGAGAAAGCAACTAATTAGTAACATTCCATAAATGTTTGTCTCAAAAGTTTTCTGCCTCATGAATGAAGGAACTCGCAGAAGTTTCAAACAGTTTAACAAGTTTAGCTTTTAATTTCAGGAAATATTGTGTCATATTTGTAATATTCACAAAGAGGATGTGAAGAAAATCAGTGGCTAAAGTTAGCACTCCTTTTCTCGTTTGCAAGGGTTATAAGCAATTGTAATTGCCCAGTCACATCGAAACCTTCCGAATGCTACTTTGTTGGTAGGATTCAAGATACTTATTTCGACAACTCTGTTTAAGAACAAGAACCTAATATATTCCAACGAAGAAATATGCATGGTAATAAGGAGTTCATCATAGGACTTTTATTAGTCATGCTGGCTCCTGAGAATATCATAAACGGAAAACTGTTCCTGAAGTTAGTGAAGTGTGACGAAGATAA
Organism: Teleogryllus oceanicus; assembly: GCA_964035755.1. NCBI lineage: Eukaryota > Metazoa > Arthropoda > Insecta > Orthoptera > Gryllidae > Teleogryllus > Teleogryllus oceanicus. The sequence continues at coordinate 127,951,427 of CAXIVR010000005.1, read as the reverse complement.
ATTACGGTTTACGAAGCACCTAATAACATGTTGCATTGCTCAGGACAAGAGTTTTAAAGAAGTAAAGAAATGAACTTCAGCGTACAAATAGTAATATGACTATGCGAAGAAACAACATATTATCATGTATTTTAAAACCAAGTATTAGTAGACATAGGTAAATTTAAGATATCTTCAACACTTTACGTAGCATCACATAAAATATACGTACATATACGTCATACATTATATAAGTACTACGTCAATTTTTGCCTTTAACTTCCGTTCATTAAAAATCGATTAACTCGTTTTCTCTTAACACTTACGTCATTCGCTTCTTATTACGACATAAAATGCGTCTAACATATTTTCTACGAACGCATTGATTTGTTATGTCGGTCACCATAAGCGTCTAGCTTATTGTAGAGGTAAATGATCACTTATGTATTACACATTATACACAAATATGTTACTGTGAATATTCTCTTTCTACCCTTCTTTTCTACAAAGCTTCCTTCAATGGATCATTGGCATCAATAAAATTACTCACTATTATAAAAATCTACCACATTATATTCAAGCGGCTTAATGTTTGACCTCTAATAAGAATCACAGGTCGAATATCTGTCTGTTTAAAAAGAAACAAACGAATGTCAAATTTTGTTTAAAAAGAAAAATGAATTGAAATTAAAACCCACTGGACGGGTAGTTACTGATGCAGGAGCCCCATTGCCAAGCAGCACGCGGAATAACTGCTCGCCGACGCCTGAAAATTCAATTCGGAACAGCCGTAATTATTTTTATTCTAAATTCATGGAAAATGCAATTACACACACAGCGAATAACAGGATGCCGGTGAATCACCGTGGATGGCTGAAAATCGCGAGCAACCAGAAATTGTGCGCCGATAGAGAGCGAAGCTAATGGACCGAACATTTGTGTATGTAACGTCTCTGCGGGTTCGGTAAACCAGTTTTGTACCAAATCAAAACCCTAGTGCAAATTAATTTCTTTCAAAATGTTACAAGAAAAAATATTGCAGAAAAATTAGAAATAATTATCAGTTATTAGTATAGTGTCTGAAAATATTCGTACAATGGAGAAAGCACCATGGTCATATCGATTCGTTTTAAGAAACGAGTATTTATCTTCGATATGCAGATCGAACTGACGAGTTCAATAGGACAACTGCATAAGCTAGCCACCATTCATGGACCTCATTGTGCATCCCATTCAAAATAGGTAACTGAAGTGAAAATAAATTCAGCTACTTATTTTCAAGAACTCATTCAGAATTGAACTCAAGAACATTTGACAAAATTCCTGCAACATGTCGACCAAATGTCATAGATCTTGAAACACACACCACTATGATTTAATGATTTGTGTGATGTAATTACGAATTTTGTATCAACAACGTTCCTACTCTTATTGTTCCTTTTCCTCCTCCTCCTCCTGATCATCATCATCCTTGCGCAGGTCGTTAATAATATTCCTTCCCGACATACAATTATGATGAACCTGAAAGTAAATACGACGACGAACTAAGATGGCCACGCAATACAGTGCATACACTTCACATCGACTTATGGTTCCTCCACGAGCCTAGCGGTACCCCCGACCGCGGGCATCGTTGCCAGCCGCTCCTGCACGTGCCGTGCCCAAATGATCGGCCAGACACACCACCGACGCTCGGAATAAAACTTGTCCCCCTCCCGCCGTCCCGCGTGTGCACGCGTGCGTGCGGTATGCGGCGCACGCCCGTGCCCGCGCCGGCAGCGCCGCGGTTCCGGATGGCCGATCTCTGTGAGACCTTGACCCCGGGCGAGCGAAGGACGCTTGCGGCCGCCCGCACCGCATCCGATTGATTGATTGATTTTTTCGTGTTTCCGGGCACGTCAGCTGCTTCGGTCATTAGTCCCGTTAGTGCAGTGCATGTTTTTTCTCGGGAGATGGCGGTGATCTTCTCCCGCTGAATGGCAAGATCCGGCGCCGACCTACCGTCGGTTAGTGGGGTTTCCCCCCAACCAGGACTTTCCCACCAGCTGGGAACCGCCCCAGCCGGGACAAGCTCTAAGCTCGTGACCGGTCTCCCGGAATATGTGGTAGTGTAGTGCATGTTAGTGTAAGTGGGGTGTGTGAGGAGAGGAGGACAAGGAAGAGGAAGGACAGATCGCGGGCGGTTCGTGGCCCGTTTGGTAGGGTACTGCTCCGGCATTCGCCTGGCGTTGATTAGAGAAACCACGGAAAACTACCGATCAGAGCAGCCCGCGGCTAAAATTCTCCTCCAGGCAGCGACTGAATTCGACCTAGCTGAAAGGCTAGTGTCGAAAATCCTGGCAAGCGGCATCGACCGCAAAACACGCCTTGTTTCAGAATTTTCATGATTTAACTGCAGGATCACGCTTATCTCTTCATATTATGTTCAAACAATTGAAGGAGTCACTGACAATAAAAGGTGCTAACTGACAGTTTCACCGAAAGGTACATTTCAATGTACAACGGTCGTACGTGAGGGAACTATGTCGCTGATGCAATCTTGTGAGCGTACACTTACAACAAAGCATTATTTTCGATATTCGAAAGTTGGCATTAGATGTGGAAGATGCTGTCTGCATAGTAATGGCGGACAAGGCGCTCACACCACCTGAATGCTCATTGTAAAACCTCTTGAGTAAAAGTAAAAAGGGCAGATATATTGATTGGCAAATGGTGAAGAATACGAAGCTCAAAGATGCTGAAAACAGTATGAAGACTACAAGGAAACTAATTTCAAGCGAAAACACCTCCAAATACGGTAAGATGCAAAGGTTCCAACTGCCGCGGGTACTGCACACAAGTGGCGGATTCAATGGGGGGGGGCAGAGGCAGATATGTTTATTATTTAACAAAACTCTATGATGACCCTTTCCAAAATAATCGGCTGCATTCGCCACTGCTGTACACCAAGAGCATTAAACGAAACTAGTGAACAAGTTACAAGAAAGTCCCTTGTACTAAAGTTCCTGGCTTCCCATGATCCATGACTTGTCCTATCCTTACTTCTTACTTACTTCTCCTTTCTTACTTCTTACTTACACACACCTACACTTGCACTGCACTACCACACATGGGGCTGAGAGTCTGACCCGGCTAGGGTGGAACTTTGCTTACGTGAGATACCTGGTAGGGTTGGTTGGTTGCTGGTGATTCCGAGCGCGTCAACTACCGAGGTCATTAGTCCCGTAAGAGTAGTGCATGTGTTTCCTCGCGACGTGGCGGACGCCGGTGGATGGAGAGATCCGGTGCAGACCTACTGTCAACTAGCAGGGTTTTCCCAATCAAGTATCTCCCACCAGCTGGGCACCGCCCCAGTCGGAACAAGCTCAGAGCTCCCAACTGGTCTCCCCGCATGTGTGGTTGTGTAGTGTAGCATGTGTACTAGTGTAAGGGGTGAGGGTATGACAAGGAAGAGGAAGAAAGAATCACGCGCGGTCCGTGGCCCGTTTGTTAGGGTACTGCTCCGGCATTCGCCTGGTGTTGATTTGGGAAACCACGGAAACTACCGATCAGCGCAGTCGGCCGCTAGAATTCTCCTCCAGACAGCGACTGAAATCGTCCTAGCTGACAAGGTAGTGTCGAAAATCCTGCCGCCGTCGGGACTCGAATCAAGGACCGTCCGGTCAGAGACACTGCAGTGACATCAGTTGATATATTGAGCCCCCTCTCTCCCGGTGCCTGGTTGGGGAAAATTCTGCTAGTCGACGCTAGATCGGCGGTCGGCTCTAGATCTCGCTAACGAGCGGGGGAAGGTCACCGCCACCTCTCCTATAAAACCTGTACAGCGCTTACGGGTCTAATGACCTTAGGAGTTGACGGGACCGGAAACTCCAATCAATCAATCAACCAATCAATCAAGGGAAAAATAGTCTGCTGGACGAGGGTAACTCAAACATATTTTGCTTCATTCGAACAAATGAAATGTAAGTTGATTCATATTTTCACTTTTAAACAATGTGTTTATAGGACTTTTCTATTCACAAACAAAATATCGTAAAAACGTACAAAGGTCGATAACAAAAAACATCAATTTTAAAAAATGGATGTTTCTATCAAAACATTGGCATCGCGGAGGCATCCTTCCCACGTGCGCGAGGCGATGGACGGCTCTGCCCGGGATCTACGTGGCTGCCGCTGGCAAGCAATCACTACTCCCTGCCACACACACTGCCAATGGCGTGCGATCTCTGCTGTATTTAAATTTTTACCACTGACTTTGCCGGGCGACATGTTCATTGCAGGAGCTATGCGGAACACTTTGCGCCTCCACGCCTGGCAGGGGAGAGGAGGCGAGCAGTCGTACTTACGACTCTCGGTTTCCCAATGTCATTGTTATGCGATCTACCAAAATACACGTTTTGGCAGTTCTATTCTAGTCTTTATTGTCATTTCATCAGTGTAGCTATTCTATTGCGTGATACAACAAGACTGATGCCATCTTAGTAACTGTTACTTGGTAACTGGAATTTATTAAAAACCCAAGAGTAATGCGAGGATCTAGCATTTTCAAACAGAGCTTCTTAAATTAAATCACTTACACGAACACACAGCTCCATATTGTGCAGTGCGCCAGAAAAGTCAGCCCGCAGTAAGCCGAATCAGGGCTTCCCTTGAAAAACTGCATTTATGTTTGTTGCAGCCGGATCACTTGGAAATAACTGAAAGAAACAAACCTTCAATAATCTATTACGATTGTGGTGAGTAATCAATTTTCGTTTTCAACGTGATGTAGTATTAGCTGCGGCTCTGCAGCAGCGTCCGTTCCACTTAGCAAGGAGTTACTGCGGAAAGTCTTCCCTAGCGCGCAATAATGCGATTCCACGATCTACCGTCCGGTGAAAACAATTTCAGACAAAATCCATAGATTGATTTGAATGGCAGAGTTACTATGCCTCTGTAAAAAATGTTGAAACAAGGGCAGCTCTGCTTCTTTCTGCATTATGATTGACAATTTTCACATTTTGATGCGCTCCACATATAAGTATTTCCAGAGCTCGATTTATAAAACTTTAGTTCCCAAAACGTGCCCCAAAGTAATGATTAATTTAATACAAATAGTTGCATATTTATATTATAATTAGGGAACGGATTTTCATGTAAATACATATTTTTACAGGGACAAGATACCTGCATTCACTAATATTTTTTACACTTAACACGACATTCTGAACTAATCGGAACTATTTTTATTTTACATATTTTTACATATTTTGGTATAATTACATATTTTTACATATTTTATCTATAGCTACATATTTCGTTACATTTTAATATATTTATAGATCGAAAATTAACATTTCACTTGTGATGTTCAAACTACATGTTACTTGAAAACTAACTTAGTTACTGAAATACTTAAAAAATACGCAATGCGCTTGTATTAACGCCGAACAATCGCTATTAATTGCCAAAGTTATCTCCCCCCGCCCCACCGCTTCTTGGAAATAGCGTAGTCGGGATCAACGATGAGCGGATGTAGTATGTGAAGCAGAAGGAACTTCAACCACGTGCTTTCTCGTGTTTCATAGACCCCATGCGTAACTCGATAAAAAAAATCAGATCATTGTCTTATCCTTTCTGGAGTTAGGGTGGAGTATATGCCTTCCCCCCTTCTATCACAGGCTACATTACTATTTCTTGAGCTCCGGCTCCTCGTAAACAACATTGTATATAATACGAAAGTATTATGATTCGGAAGAAACTAAGAATAATTGCTTCTGTAGATAAAACTTTCATTCAGCCTCTCTGAATCCATGCAAAGTTCTGATCAGCTACGTACTCTGCTCAGGAAACATGAAGTATGGAATTGTAAACATTATAACGAATATTTATTTCACATATTTCCTATTTTTTCTTACATATTTTTGAAAAAATAAGTACATATATATGTACATATTTTGCTTTTTTTATTACAATGAAGGCCGTTCCCTAATTATAATTAATAGTTATTCCTGAGGTACCGGGACGCCATTCCGTCGCATTCCACCAAAAATCAAGCCCTGAGTATTTCCGTTTACAAAACCTACCATTATAGCATTATTTTGCAGATATCAACAGCTTGCCGCCTTATTCAACAGCGTCGGCGATTCATACCCAGAATTGCTTTTCCTAACCTTCTGAGTAATTGTGGCTTTCAATTAGACGACAACGATGTATGTGCTCTTCATTTGGGATTTACGATCATCAAACACAGAATTCAATGTCTAACATAAATACTAGCTTTATCTTTTTGGGGTCTCTAAGAAATTTTTGATTGTTGGTTTTAAGTACGAATATATTAGGCAAAGCAGTGAGCTCCATTTAGTATACCCTAAATTATAAAACAGCTTTGCAACAAGACAAATTCCAAATTTTATTATTACTATTATTATTGACAATAATGAATGAGAAATAAATCACAAACATAATACTTAAAAGAAACCACGAATATCCTTTAATACACAGTCTTATGTTTCCTCCAACTTACAATTTCCATTTCGAGAGCCCTGACATAACCCGTCATTTTTCGGCCCGTTAGCAACTCTCTCATCAAACAGACCAACACTCGTATTGTTTCCGAGGTCACGAGGATCCCGCGTTCTCCGGAGCCAAAGGCGGCGTTTCACAGCGAGGGTCTGCATTCCGGATCTCTCCGGGGAGCAACTCAGCGTTTAACCCGTCAGCGGTGGCCACGCCGCCTCCGCCTCCACCTGCGCCGCGGCAGTCTCCGCCTCCGCCGTCTCAGGAAGCGATAATTGGCGGGAAAGCGCCGATAATTGTTGCGCGGCGGCGGGGCCGCGCTGGGAGCAATACCGCCGGAAACCCGGTCGTTACCGCTCGCGGCGCCTCAGTCATCCCCAGTTGTCCGCGGCGCCCGGGAGTATTGGCGATGCCTTCGCAGCCAGGAGCGTGGTACCTTTGTATTGATTGATTTATTGATATTTTCGTGTTTGCGGGCGCGTTAACTGCTTCGGTCATTAGTCCCGTTAGTGTAGTGCATGTTTTTTCTCGGGAGATGGCGGTGATCTTCCCCCGCCGCATGGCGAGATCACGCCGACCTCCCGTCGGCTAGTGGGTTCCTAACCAGGACTCCCCCACCAGCGAATCGCCCCAGCCGGGACAAGCTCTAAGCTTCTGACCGGTCTCCCTGAATATGTCGTAGTGTAGTGCACGTTAGTGTGTGTGTGTGTGTGTGTGTGTGTGTGTGTAAGGGGTGAGGATAGAAGGAAGAGGTAGGAAAGATCGTGCGCGGCCCGTGGCCTGTTTTTTAGGATACTGCTCCGGCATTCGCCTGGTGTTGATCGGAGAAACCACGGAAAAATACGATCAGAGCAGCTGGCCTTTACTATTCTTCTCCGGATAGCGACTGAATTCGACACTAGCTGAGAAGCTAGTGTCGAAAATCTTGCCACCGTCAGGACTCGAACCTAGAACTTCTCGGTTAGAGGCACTGCAGTGACATCAGTAGATGCACTGAGCCACATCTTCCGGTAGCTGTTGTCCAAAACCCTGCCACCGAACCCTAGGACCCTCGGATCAGAGGCACGACATTCACACCAAGAGATGCACTGAGCCACCTCTCCCGGTAGCTGTTGTCGAAACCCCGACCGTTAGGACTTCCCGGTCAGAGGCACTGCATGCACACCAAGAGATGCACTGAGGCAACTCTCCCGGTAGCTGTTGTCTGCGCAGGAGGGTGGCCCAATACGCTCGCATTGGCGCGGGCCGCGCGGGGGGCTGGCTCTTCTTCATCGGCGGCGACAGGGAGTACTTTGCGCGCGGCGCCCGGGCGGCGCCGACGGCCTGCGCGGGCGCTGAGATACGCGTCATTGTGTTCCCAGGGGGTTGACAGGCAGAGGGGGCGCGGGCGTGGGCGGGCGCGTGCTTATGTGGGCGGCACAAAGACCGATCCAGTGAAAAATTACGCGCATCCCGGCTTGTGGGAGTTGGGGAGATATTGGAGGGAGACGTCGTGCGGCTTCTTGGAAACTGTTCGTGCCCCAGCGCTCTGAGAGCTGAAGGGGCAAATTAAGTCATGATTCACGTTATCTGTCCTCTTCGCGTTTGTGAAACTGTTCTGTCCTACATGCGTGGAATCTGCTAGACAGGGAAGGAACTGCAATGCAGCTAGACAACTGCCGCACGTTGCCCGCCTACAACAAGGGGCAGATCATTTTGGAGGGGGCCATCGTAGATTTTTGTTAAATAATAAATATTTGTTATTATATTGTACAGTATTTTTGTAGTGTATACATCATGCTATACAAAATTATTTTCGAAATAATAACATAATTTTAACATGAATATTCAAATCAATATTGCCAACTATAAGAAGGTAACAAATGAAAACTCCATGTCTTTTGTTGGGGCATGGCCGTGCCCCTAGGATCCGCCACTGCCGCGTTAAACACATTTTACCGTTAATGAAAAATTAAAAATATTTTCTGAAGAGCCTTCAAACGGAATTCAGAGAGAGTTTTACGAGCATGTAAATGAAAAGTGCGAAATGCACGAGTTAGAAAACATGTGGGGTATCTCAAAGGCCACTCTCCGCATTTTATAAAAAAAAATGCGTATTAAAAAAATGATTTTCAAAAATTTATTTATTTAATGTCGCTGTTCAACAACTGGGTCATAACTGAGTTTCTAGGTTACTCTGAGTTACTCAGATTATTCTGTGCTCTCGTCAACGCATGAATCTTTCGCATAAACCTTTTACTAAAATAGTGATTGAATTGCACTGAATAACTGAAAAATCAGTGCATTATTTTCTGCTGGAGTTACCATTCGCTCCAATTTTATTCTTCCAACACTTCACTTTTCTTGGCTCCCCTGTAGATATGACACAAATCTTATAAATATATAATACCCTGGCATGACATATACTTACACCGACCACATAACAGTGAAGAAACAATAGCAAATGTATGTGATATTCATTATCATAAAATTTGAAAAGGTTGTACCGGGCAATATATTTGCCTACAGCGAAGGCATAAATAGAAATAAATAAGTCTTCAAAGTGGAACATCTCGTGTATTTGAGAAGTCAAAAGAGACACCGCGGTACAGGGAGGTTGGAACTTTTCGACCATTTTTCGCTGCCTTCAAAGCGCGAAAGCATTTGATTAAAAGTGGAAAGCAAATACATTCCTGTTTATAGCAGTTCGGTGGGTCTACCAAAAAACCGTTTTAGCGACTTAAAACCACCTATACCGCGAAAAATCTCCGGAGTACCATCGTATAACATTGGATATATCCACAGCAAATTAATTCCACTGAAAAATTAGTCTTAATCAGATCCCATCTACTCAGCCCGAAAACAAGTAACGGATAAATATGAATGTAGTTGTGATTCATTCTGATGGTGAAGAGAGAAAATTTATTGGTAGTTTCGAGAACTCAAATTTTGGCCAATGAAAAAATCGTCAACGGGTCAATCCATTTTAAATTGTCCGCAATTTAATAAATTCGTCGCTTGACCATCTAGAAAAAAAATATTTTGTACATAAGTTTACTTCTGTTTTGGCTGTTCAAAAACACCTTTGATTTATTATTATTGTGTCTGGTTTACAAATGGCGGTCATTTTTGTTTTACGCCGTGTGCCATTTTTCACGTTTGTAGACAATTACTCCTTTGACAATAATTCAGCTCTGGGTTGTTCTAGCATTCTAGAATAAACGACTTTGGATTTAGTGTACTCTGTCCTACAAATCGAAAAATTATTTACCTACCTTCCATATTTTTATTTGAGAAATATTTGCGACCAAGTCTCTGGAAGGCGAATAAACCAAGTTTGCTTTTCAGACAATAATTTCTCAATGAAGGAATAGCATCTCAGTCTTAAATTTTTCTCTGCTTTTACATATAAGAATATAGTTACTTTTTGTAAAATATCATTGGTAAATAACATTTCCCTAAAAAATGTCACCCCCCCTAAAAATTGAAATTTTGAATTTTTCCTAATTCTCATCCGTAATATCTATGTTGGGGGACCAGACAAAAATCTGAAAATTGCACACATTGATACCACATTGATGACACACTACCATGATAGTGTAGTGTGATGATGTGCTAGTGTAGTGCATGTTAGTGTAAGTGTGTGTAAGTAAGGGGTGAGGATAGGACAAGGACGAGAAAGGAAAGGTCGCGCGCGATCCGTGACTCGTTTGTTAGGCTAATGCTCCGACTGTCGCCTGGTATTGTTTGGCGAAACCACGGAAAACTACCGATCAGAGCAGCCGACTACAATAATTACAGGCAGTTACTGAATTCAACCTAGCTATGTAGCTAGTGCCGCAAATCCTGCCGCCGATAGGACACAAATCTGGGACCTCCTGGTCAGAGGCGCTGCAGTGACATCTGTTCTAAGCCGCCTCCCCCGATCTGGTTCCGTAAGTGCTGTGTATGTTATATCCCGGGAGGTGGCGGTATTCCATACCCCAGGGAACGTGAGATTGTCGATTTGTGGGGTTTTGCACCACCGGGTGATGTTTTAAGCCCTCCGTGTTTCTCGCGTCATGTGTGGTAATATACTGCATGCAAGTGTAAGCGTGTGTATGTATAAGGAGAGATGAAATGCCAAGGAAGGCAAAGGAAAGGTCACGCGTGGTTCATGACCCATTTTTTAAGGTACACCCACAGCATTCACCTAGTATTGATAGGAGAAACCACGAGAAACTACCGATCAGAACAGCCGACCTTTACAAACCTCCAGAAAGGCATTGTCTTCCATCTAGTATAGAAAATCCGCCCCCGGACTCGAACCATAGGACCTCCCGATCACAGACGCTTCCGCGGCAACAGCAGTTCCCCTGAGCAAACGCAGCCAATTTAGAGCTTGAGCTCTGTTCACATCTTGAGTTCAGTGTACTATTCACCTGTGGGAGCTCACGATGCCGCCTTGCCAGCACGTTACTTTCCACCGTGCACCTGCCCGGTGGCTTCGCTTCGCTTCCGAAGCACTTTGCCAGCAGCTCGCGACCCGCGCGGCGTTCCTGTAATCGTATAGCTGTCCGCGGGCAGCGAAACGCGATCGCGGTCCTCGCCCGCGCCTCCGCCTCCGCGTCCTCGTCCTCGCCGGCGCCGCTGCCAAGTCCTCGAGCGGAATGCTCCGGCGTCGTTGGGCGTCGCGCGCCGCAGTGACGTCGCTCTGCGCCCACAGCACTAGGAAGTCTTCGCGCCGACGCGACGCGCAGCAGTGCGCCAAACACGTCAAGTCCGCGGGAGAAATAGAACTTGGCGCTTGGCGACTCGATCAATCTCCGGTTTGGGTGTACGTCGTTCAAGGGACCTCCTTCGATTCCCAGAAGGGGAAGAAGGAAACCCCGCTACCGTCGGTTAGCGGGGTTTCTCCCTAACCAGGACTCTCCTCCCAGCGGGGCACCGCCCCAGTCGGGACAAGCTCTAAGCTCCCGACTGGTCTCCCGGAATATGTGGCAGTGTAGTGGATGTTAGTGTAAGTGGGTGTATGTAAGGGGAGAGGATAGGAAGAGGAAGGAAAGGTCGCGGTTAATGGGGTTTTCCCCAACCTGGTATGTTCCACCAGCTCCCGACTGGTCTCCCGGCGTCTGGTTTTGCATGTAAGTGTAACTGTGTGTTAGTAAGGCTTGCTATAGTTGTCGGCATTCGTCTGATGATCGGAGAAACCATGGAAAACTACCGATCAGAGCAGTCGACCGCTACAATTCTGCTCCAGACAGAGACAGAATTCCATCTATCACGCAGGGATAATAAAAAAGTATGTAGCTTCCGGAATGCACTATTTTGCGGTCTCTGTGACTGAAAATCGAGAACCTTCAAAGGTCTTTGATAGTGCTCATAGTAGTAGGGAATGATTCGTACAATGGAATGTGTTACTGGGTAAGAGTCCTTTCATTTGGTACTCTTCGGGTGGGTGAGAAAATGCAATTGCGAAGTCATAACCTTGCTTAGTTTGTCTTATAATGCAGACTACAGCAGTACTTCGATGATTCAGTCTTGAGCTCATAGCTACATAGACATATATAATATTAAGTTTATTCAATTAAGTCAATTCCTTCAGTCAGTCCAGTCAATTCATTTCAATGTATTCAACAGTTCAGTCAATTCAGTTATTAAATTGTTCTCTTAAAAGCACATTCCCTGACACGTTAATATGTGTGGGATTCGGAACAAAACATCACTTGTTCATTAAATTTCGTTTTATTATTATTATTTTATCAGAAGGTTATTTACTTATATATTCACAAACAAACATTTCAAAATCACCACATGTTAACTCTAAAAGAGAGAAGATGCCTTTTTTATCAAAATGGACGTATGTTCTAGATCATCTAATTATTTTACTAAGAAAACGCATGTAGCAGAGGGATTATGATTCAGGCAAATCCACTAAATTTCATTTCAAGAAAACATATATAAGAGAGGGAGTGCACAAGTGTTAAATAAATGCATTGAAATATTTCAATAATGCATTAAAACTTATAGATTTGAAAGGCTACCAGAAAACGGAAAATTTGCTTATGAAGATAAGCCCTCGATTCTTATGTTTCAGTAGAATACAAATGTTACAAACCTGTTGGTGAAACAATTCGGAGAACACAGAATTAGAATGGTTAAGAAATGTAAGGGACTGAAGAAATGGACCTAACTGAACAATTGTGATTGTTATACTACCATGTGTGAAGATACAACGTACTTTCCAAAATAATGTAGAAAAATGAATAAATTGTTTTGTATATCTACTTCGTTTGTGTATTATTACTAATATTTTCATTTTCAAAAGATCGCAACTCCAAATTACATGTATCAAACGAGCATTGTCCTATCTGGCGTGGCAAAATGGCACATGCCCATTGTACTGTTGCAATTTTCTAGAAAAGATATATTTGGTGAAGATATATTGAGCTGAAGAAACCTTCAGTCAAAATACTAACAGTTCATAAAATTACCTTTTCTTTTAATTAGCAATCGTTAATTTTGCATAATTTTCCTTAATTGCATAAAAAAGGAAAATGTGAAATGTTTCTTTTTGTTTTCAACCTCCACTGCTTTTTCCATGCTAGATGGACTTTAACAACAATCTGCAAGCTTCAGTCAGCAACTCTTCCTTCCAACCACGAGGCTGAGATCATGAGTGACGGACTGACGGACAGATGCTCGATTACCATATAAGGTTGCCTATTTGTAACGCCTCAATGAAGTTGACTATATTGAACTGTAAATTTAAAGACAAATTATTCCCACAGTTTACATATAAAAACAAACCAGTGTTATAAATGAATTACACTTTTAGACACAGAACACTTCAAAATCTCAAATAGCACTGAAGACTAGCAAGAAATATCCCAACTATCTTTCAAAAACATGGAACAGGCGCAGAAATCTAGAAAAAAATTGTAATGCTATACACATCCATATAACGTGGAAACCATAATGATATATCTGGTGTAAGTAAACTTCTGTGTAGATCAACGTTCTAAGTTATATTTAGATACGGAACAGTAAATAATATCTCCAGTCAATTTACTGAAACGTGGATAAATCATCCACACTTCATCATGATGTTCATACTTAATATTTTTAGTTAATTTATTTTTTAAGGCCAAGTGTCTGGGAATATATATTAAAAAACTATGAACTGAACGATAGTTCTGAAGTGATAACACTCGTGCCATTTGTAACACTTCACCTTTCAGCCTTCTGCTTCACGTACTTCAACGCTTCATAGCAATTCTGTGCCTTGAAGGTCGGCCGAAGCTCCCTAAAACTACCCATTCATGGCTCAATTTTCAACTCATTTCTCAAAATTTGGCCGTTTTGAATTACAATATCACCGTAAAAGTCAATTTTCCGCCGAACTCTAACACCCCTTAACAAATAAATTAACTGGAAATTTGTTGAAATGAAAGTTGGTCGTATTTTTATCAGCATGTAATGGAAAAATTGCAAGCCTTTCTCTCTCCTGAAGTGTCGTAATTTTTGAGCTTCGTGTTGTTAAAATTAGTAATCAAGTAATTTGAGTGTGTCCGTCATTCAGTCAATAACGGTTCGACCTTCTAGTCCGCAGTTTGGAGCAAGCGAGGTGTCACTCGATACCACAAGCTACTTTGTAATTCTTTTCTGTAACTGCATAAACTACATGAATGAGATATATCTCAGGTAAACGAATATTTTACTTGAGTGGTTTTCAATTCATGTAGCTTCGACCTTCATATTTCCAATCCCATTTTTATCACCTATACATTCTTACCTACCCTTCTTTTAGTTGCAGTTTGTAACAAAATAAATAAATAAATAATAAAAAATCATTGAAAGTCATCTAGCCCGACCAAAAACCTAGGCCTTCAGTCTTTGAGAGTATCAGCGTTTTGCACAGACACTCGTACAGCGTGCGTACAGCAATTGGTAGCAATCACTCTATACTACTTATCAGCATCTCCGCCTGCACAACTCGAACCGAGAAATGTGCAGAGGCTGGAGATTATCAAATACTGCACAAAACCCTAAAAGAATAACAGCGAAAACAGGTAATCAAATGCGATTTATGTTCACACATCACTCCCAAACCCACGAGCCAGAAAAGCGAATTTTGGGCCCCGAAGACGGCGCGAGCGCCGCACTGTGGGGCGGGGGGGCAGCGGTTGCGCGCGGACGCGGGGCACGGCCGCGCGCTAACAGTTACTCTGGACGTGTTTACGCGCGGTGGGAAAAGGCCTTGAAAGCATCCTCAAGGACTATTTAAAACCGCAGCCACTTAGAATTTCAATGCTCTCGGTGGGTCGCCACCGCCACCGCCACCCACGCCCGCTCCGCTCCGCGCCGGCCGCCCATTCAGAGCGCGCCCAGTTCGTTTCCCTTTCGCGACGCGGCGGGCGGCCAGGGGCAGCGGGGACAGGTATGAAGCGGGATAGAGCGGGGAATGGGAAAACGGCAGACGGCAAATCTAACTAGAGCGGGGAGTGATGGGGAGGGGCGGGCGCGGGGCGTGGACCAGATAGGGGTGGAGGGAGGGGACTTAGGGGCAGGGTGGAAGACGAAAGCGGGGCTGGGCGGACGAGGCGGAGGGGCGCAGGGAGAGTGGAGTGGGGTGGGGTAGGGTAGGATGAAGCGGGTGGGAGGGGCGCTGGGGCGACGTGGGGCGAGAAGCGGAGGGAGGGTCGAGGCGGGGGGCAGGGGTTGGAAGGCAGTCAAGGGAATTGGCGGCGGATCGGGCCTCGACCTTGCCGCGCGTGACGGAGCTCGCGGTGGACGCGCGCCCGCGGTTCCGGGTGCACCGTCGCGGCCCGCTGCGCCGCCCGCCCCGCCCCGCCCCCGCCCCTCCACCTGTGCGGAGGCGGACCGCCCCTGCCCACCCGTGCAGATAAGCGGCGCGCACCGGCCAACGGATTTGCTTTCTCTAGGCGAACGGCCAAGTCTTCTGTTTGCCTAGCGCAACGTAGACTCAGTTGAGTGTCTAGTTTACACCCAAGTGGTTCATTGACAGATTCATTTAAGCTTATGAATATTTCCGAGTAAAAAAAAACCGCGTCTTGAGTTATTAAAAATCTTTTAATACGGAGTATTGATTTTCAATAAATTTCCTGAAACCTGTGTTTCAGGAATGGCGGATGGATTCAGCAATGGTCTGTACATCAGTACGTGTTGTGCGGTATTCGCCTCCCTGACTTCTGTAAGCTGGCCCGGTGAGCCGCTGCCTTCCAGTGCTGCTGCCGTTTGTGAGTCTGCTTGTCCGAAAATGCGGTCCCGATTCGGTGCTGAATACGCACTCTGCAAACGCTGGGCTCTGCGGGGAGCTTGCATTCCGACATCGACCCAACTTTGGAACGAAGAGGTCTACACTTCACATCCACCTGTGTGTGAAAAGGTATACGCTTCACTCTGACCGATCATTCCGTGTTATCGTGAATTAGGTGCCAGGACACTGAATATTTACTGTTCACTAGTATAATAGATTAATCATTTAAAATACTCTTCATTTATGTTAATTTTCATGTTTCTCTTTCATTTCATTTGCCTCAAAACATTTGTATATTTCGTTCGAGTCAAATTGAATTTTCGTTTGTAGGTTCTGTATTAATAATATACTAAATCAGCAGAATGTCCAATGTTATTCATTGTAATTACACCGTGTTTCTTCTCTCTAACCAGCGCCATTGCTTTCTCCCCGGACAATGCATGGCCCGGCGCGGCATATAATTCTTATGTACAGAGAAGGGACTTTGCCGGTTTGTTAGCGCAACCTTTCCTTTCCACAGTCATTCGGCCCTCTCTCCGTACAACTGGAAGAACAACAATGACTGTCGATGTTGCCGTTCCTACTGTCAACCTAGTGCCATTAGTGGCTGAAAAAAACAACAAAAACGAAAATACCAACCACTAACTGTTGAGCTGCAGGATGTGTTCAAATTTCAAAGAGTATAGATAGTTCCTTTGATAGTATACGCAAATCGTGTAGTCACGGTGGATTGTCAGAAAGATGAAAATCTACAGTCACAGGAAGAACACCTTAGGATTACGTTAAAAGCCGCTTTACTACGTACTGCAAACATCGTTAGAAAATGTTTGAGACTCAATTAAGAAATAACGGTCAATAAAATGAAAACACCTATCAATAATGGAAGACAAGAATGGAATTGATTAGAACATATGACGATGAATTCTAAGTTCTTAACAGAAGTTCTGTGACGATTTGTACAGGCAATTATGTCTGCGAGAAAAGCTTGAACATTGTTTGGAATGTATAGATATAATAAAGTATGATAACAATAACAATAATAATGATAATAATAATAATGATAATAATAATAATATAAATAATATTTAAATATAAATTCATTGATACAAGTAGGGAAACTACATGAACTTCAAAATACTTTAACCGAACAAAACATACAATTATTGGCACTTCAAAACTACGGTTTTTAGATGAAAACACAATGGATTTTGGTAACTTGAGACTCTTTAAGAGTAAGACAGAAAAACGTATTCTTAAAAACACACCACACTTAGGAATGGCTTTTGCAGTAAGTAATAATATATTAAACCCCGTAACTAATGTCAACCCTGTTAACAATAGATTAATGACACTCACACTAAAATGCGCAAATCCAACGGCCCCCTTATTAATGCACACACGCCAATTAAAGGAGAAAATAAAAGTGATCTGAAAAAAGTAAATGAAGCCTGGGAAAATTATAGGAAATAGCTGTTAAAATCCTACAAAGCGATGTGAAAATTCTCTTAGGTGATTTTAATGCACAACTAGGCAAAGCAAGAAAACACAGGAAGACAATTGGAGAATACCCAGCACTGAAATGGACTAATCGAAATGGACAAAGATTAGTAAATTTTTGCAAAATGTTTAATCTCAAACTTATGTCAACACATTTTAAAAAGTAACCTTCCAAGCAAAAAGACATGGAAAACTAATTTACAAGAAACACTGCAAGAAAAGACATGGAGAGCATCAAATTTATACATTGGTGAGTTTCAAATTGACAGTGTAGCAATCTCCTTTCCAGACTACAAGGAAATTATAAATGTCCAAGCCAGGAAAGGTGCAAATATAGTTTCTGATCATTACTTCACCATAATTAAACTTATACTGAAGCCTAAAAGATTCATCAAAAAGAAACTTCCAATCCCGATATTTGACATTCACAGAGTATCACCTTCATTTACAGAAGAATTAGAAAAAATTCAATCAAAGGATTGGCTGCAGCTCAAAATGAAGTGGACTAAAACGGCACAAAAACTAATTCCTATGCACAAACAGAAAAAACACATTGGTGAAATGAGGAGTTCAAACAAGCAGTCAAAGTACGCCTCCAAGCATATACCAGTTGGAATAGTCTAAAATAGAAGAAAAATACAAGACATTTTTGACAACCAGGAGAGAGACAACTAAATTAATCAGGCAAATTAAAAGGAGATATGAAAAAGAGCAACTACTAGAAATCTAACTCCTTTACAGCTCCTTCATAGCAACAACTAGATTTCTAACCCCTTTAAAATAAAAACAGGGGTAAGGCAAGGTGACGGACTCTCACCTCCGCTACTTAATTGTATTCTTGAGAAAGTAATAACAGAATGGCGAAACGAAAAATAATTCTCAAAATTACACAACCAATTGCAGTACGGAACATTTGAAAATATTACATATTACACATAATTACATTTGAAAAAACTGAATTTATATATCAATTTAAATATCTGGGGTAAATAATTGAGAAAAATGGAATTGAAATTAAGGTCAATGAATCTGGATGTATAAAAATGGAAACAGCGTATCGTTTCACCCAAAAATATCTATAACAAACAGTGCTTGTCAAAAGACACGAATCTCAGACACTGTAATACACTATAATAAATAGTAATAAAACCAGAATGTCTATAAGGCTCAGAAACTCTAATTTTGAACAGGAAAAGAGACATAGAAAATATGGAAAAAAAGGAATGCAAAATTACTAGGAAAATTCTTGGTCCGAAATTCACAGCCGAGCAGTACAGACTCAGAAGCAAAAAACAAATCAGATAATACACGGATATTGAGAGTATATTAAAAACGTTGACTAAATTTTTATGGACAAATCAAAAGAATGTATCTTAAACGTCTTACAAAACAAATAGTTGAATTTTATGAGAATAGAAGTAAAGCAGAAACTTACAAAATAAAATGGATCAACAAAATTAAAAAGGAGCTTAAATCATCAGGGATCAGAGAAGACGACATTCAAAACAGGAACACATTTAGATCTAAAGTGCAATCATGGCGGATTGATTAGGAAGAAGTACCAAAGTGCAGAACAGGAGAAATTTGGACCGAAGAGAGAAAAAACGGCGCCCAGCCAAAGGAAAGAAATATGGGCACAAAGAAGGCTAAGAAACACATCTAGTACTTTGCGTAGTCCCAATTGGGCTTATTTACAACAAGAAGAAGAAGAAGAAATAATAATAATAATTTTAAATATTTGTTGAGAGAACTTTGGGTCAATTCTGCTACCTATTACTGACGATATAAAACCTGAGTTTAAATTTGAGTCGCGTATGATAAATGATTTATCGCTCTGAAGGCAATTCAATGAGACTGGCTCAAAACGTATGTAATGAAAGAAACACGATCAAATAAAAACATAAGCTATATAGGTAACTTCCTATTCAGAGGAATAATAACATTGAAAACAAAGTGGTAGTCTGACTTGTAACATGTTCTACTCTTTTTTTTATTTTATTTGCAAACTAAATCTGTTACTGAAAAAATCGCAAAACTGTCAGTGTCAATTTCTCATTTTGACTGCTCTAGCACTTCCACAGCAGTGGCTACCCATTGATTTTAATTCTTTTTAGTTTATTTTTTTATTTTCGTGCACTGAAAACAAAATAACCTAAAAGCGAACAAAGCCATGTTGTGTAAATACTACGTACACGAATCGCACACCAGATGAGCTGCTACAAAACGGTAATATTTCCGAGAACGTTTTCATTCAGCGACAGATGGTAACCGAGAACCACAGCTTCAATAGAATATGCGTACCAGAGACAAAGATCATGAAGGGAAGAGCTCAATAGTCACATTTGCATTATTATGACGATTCATTGTATCATTGACAAAGTAATAATTCTAACACCGAAAGAAAACTGCAGAACCATATCTGCATCGTAAGTTTAAAAATAATCTCAACTACTCCGTCGAAGTAATAGATTTTTGCAGTACTTTATTGCTTGTAAATACAACATGAATTCTTCCATATGTGAGAACAAAAATTTACAACGCTGTAGGATTGTTTTCTTGCAACACTCTTGAACTCTCAAATTGTTTTGGTGTTGTGTTCATAGATTTTCTATTTTATTCTTTTGATTGATTGATCAGTGATTCCAAGCACATTAACTGCTATCATTAGCCCCGTAAGTGTAGTGCATGTTTTGTCGCAGGAGGTGGCGGTAATCTTCTCCCGTTGTATTGCGAGATCCGACGCCGACCTCTTCGTCGACTTGCGGAGTTTTTCCCCGAAACAGGAATCTCCCATCAGCATGTCACCGTCCCAACCGAAACAAGCTCTACGCTCGCGACTGGTCCCACAACATGTGTGGTAGTGTAGTGGATGTGTGTGTGTAAGGGGTGAGGATAGAACAAAGAAGAGGAAGGAAAGATCACGAGCGATCCGTGGCCCGTTTGTTAGGGTGCTGCTCCAATATTCGCCGAGTGTTGATCGAAGAAATCACGGAAAACTATCGATCAGAAGAGTCGGTCCCTGGAATTCACCAGACAGCGGCTGAATTCGACCAAGCTGTATAGTTAGTGTCGAAAATCCTGCCGTCGTCGGGTCTTGAACCCTCGTTCTTCGTGTTAGAGAGACTGCAATGACATCAGTTGATGATCTGAACCACCTAACCCGGTTTGTTCATGTGAAAACGTGGAAGTATTTATTAATTATATCCTAGGTCAATCCAGGATCTACATATGGGTTACATATGCATCGCTCTATGAAAAAAAATAACAATCAAAACAATTTATATTCAACGAATAAACAAATGACATAATATAATCTGACATTTAAGAACTTCATGCTAACATATAAAAATATATCAACAAATTCACGATGATGTTTCATCTTAAGTTGCTATTTTCTAGAATGACATCTCATTTCCTTCAACACAGCGGTATCATACACCTTAACTGAACAGTCGAAACCCTACCACTTAAGTTTAAAACTTACACCAAAACGACTGGCTTTCATTTAAACGCTCCTAAACGAACGCGAGGAATAAAAAACTCCTGCCCGCGTCGTGTCTCCAAGTGGCGAGCAGTGAGTCGGCAGGTTACCCTGCTCCTCTCATTCTCTTTTCCCCTGCCGGCCTCGCAGTCACCGTTTTGTTGGGCGTCACACTCCATCAGGGAAGAGAACGGCAATTTGAACGGCTGTTATCGGACGTTGTTAACTCACACGATGACACGACTCCGGCACTAGGCTGCATGCACAAGTGCCGGGAATTCGCGTAGCGTCAGACCCCACGCTCCACCTTAGGAAATATTGGTTCAAAATATAAGGCAATATTTTACCAGTTCAGTGGTATTGTCACACTGCAGGTGAGCGTTTTTTTAAACACAACAGATAGATGTAGTACTGCGACGCGATGACATGAGAAACTGCAACTGAGCGCACTATACTCCTAATTCTGAGGGAGGTCATCCCCTCTGGGAATCTCTTTGACGACTGTTATTAACGTTATGACGTTGAAGCTTAAAGGATAGAAAGATAAAGACTGAAATTTGAATATTTATTTATATTACGGGAGCCAGAACAGATCTTTTGGGAGACGAGGCCTGATTCTTCTAAGAGCTTCGCTTGTTTAACCGAGGTTAAATTGACTGGTGTAATTAGCAGTTTCGAGGTTAGCAAAGAATTTGGACGCTAGTAAGGAAATGTAATCGGTAATTGGTTCTATGTCCTGTTCTCTATGAAGTTGTCTGTTGATAGTGTACTAAGGGCTAGCGGTAATTGTGCGTAATACTTTACTTTGGAAGGTTTGCAAGGGCTTCAGAACGAAAGGGGTGAAACCTCCACAGATTGGGCTTGCGTAAGTTATTGAGGGACTTACAACTTATTTATACCGATGCAGATAATTTTATATTTTTAGAGATGATTTCCTATTAATTAATGGATATATTTTGAGTATGGCTCCGTAAGTTTTATTCAGTCTATGAATAATGTGTGTCTTCCATGTGAGACGAGTATTCAGGAGAACACCTGGGTATTTCGTCGGTTTATTCGAAAAGGCCCATGCAGTCGGGCAATTATTTTTAATAGGGGAAGGATATTTCTTCTTCGCAGGATGAACATTTTGGCTTGGTATTTTGAAATGTTCAAATTTAAGTCTTGAGAATAAAGCACAAACTCTTACCATTAGAATTTCGCATATTCTGAAAAGTCAATATACCAGAGAATAATTGCTTCTAACACATATTTCGAGAAAGAATGAGATTGAAAGAAAGAGAAGGTATAAATATTTCTTAACTGGTTTTTTATAAATTCAACTGGAAGCAAGAGAAAAATTGAAAAATCGAGCAATAAAACATCGAAGAATTAGGATGAAGATTTTTGACAAGGAACAGAGAACTGAAAATGTAGAGAAGTGATTTTTCATATTTTATTAGTGCGAAATGAAGTAGTTCCGCGATAAAAATGTAGTCTGAGACATGGGTTCTACGTGCACCAAAGCCGTCTCACGGTAGTATATTGACCCCGCCACTCTCAAAAGCGGTCCGACTATGGAGCAAGGTTCACCCAGACACATGCTGCTTAACCAGATTGTCATTTAGGTTTACTATTGAAGCGATTATGCAGTCTTTTCAGATGGTATCAAAGCACGAAAACGCAGGAAAAAATATAATAAGCAGAAAAAAGGTTGTATGTCTGTTGCGAAACCAGCAGATAACACTTCAACCCTTCAACTAAACGTCAAGTGTTTTGTTTTATTGCCCCTTAACGAAATGAATATTTCTGATTTTTTTTACTGTCGACAATCAAAGGAACTTTTTGTTTCCAGGCAGGACCGTCGACGGAAATATACGAAACATCAACGTAGGAAGAGTTACATATACAGTAAAGCACTATACGCACTCAATAAAACACATGAGCCATCCAGTCCCTTTGACTGTGTTTGATGGCACTGCAGGTCTCAGAAAATGAATATAGGAGACATACAGGCTTATGGCTTTAACCTTTGTAACCTACAAGGTTAATCCGTCTCCGGTCGTGAACAGGCGAGTTGGCGGGCGTTGTCGGCACTCCTCCCACGCCTGCCTCCACAGCCGCCCCGCCCCGCCCCCTCCACTCCCGCGACCAGTCGCCCGCGCGCCAGGCACTCCTCGCCCTATGATGAACGTCGCCCTGCCACGCTCCAGACAATGCGTCGTAAAGCAGGTCTAAATTATACGCACAAACCTGGAAACAAACACGGCCCGTACATAACAGCAAGTGTCATTTGGTATTTGTAGCCGCCGAGCGCCGCGGGGCAATTAATAATCTATTAGTGCATGCGCCGCGCAGCAGGGCGCGCTGCGCGAGGGCTGCGCGGCGAAGGAGGCCACGCACAGCCAAGGGCGTAGGACGGCATGTGAGAGATTCACCGCCGCGAAAAGATCCGAAAACGATTTGGATCCGGGGCGGATCCGGAGACAAATTTTTGAGACGGGGAATTAAAAATGTTTTCGTCGAATGTGTCATCTTGCAGTTATTGTAAAATGTCGCAAGCCACACTCAGCTCATGCTGCGATACGATTTTATTCGTTTTAATGATTATCCGAAAATATTTCAGTTCGAATGTTTTGTGACAAGTTAAAAGTGATAGTTACTGAAAAATAGTAGGAGAAGGGAAATTTCCTCCAATTCCCTCCCCGTAGATCCGCTTCTGATTTGGATTGATTACTGACTCCGGGCGCGTCAACTACTAAGGTCATTAGTCCCGTAAGTGTGGTGCATGCCTTTCTCTAGATAGGTGGCAGTGATCTTCCCCCGCTGGATGGTGAGATCCGGCACCGACCTACCTCGACCAGCTAGTGGGGTTTTCCACAACCAGGTATCTCCCACCAGCGAGGCACCGCCCCAACCGGGACAAGCTCTAAGCCCCCGACCGGTCTCTCTGTATGTGTGGTAGTGTAGAGCATGATAGTGTCAGAGAGTGTAAGTAAGGGGCGGGGTTATTATCAGGAAGAGGAAGGAAAGATCGCATGCGGTCATTGGCCCGTTTGTTAGGGTACTGCTTCAGCATTCGCCTGGTGTTGGTCGGAGAAACCACGGAAAACTACCGATCAGAGTAGCCGGCTGCTAAAATCCTCCTCCACACAGAGTCTGAATTGGGCCTGGCTCTCTGGCTAGTAACAAAAATCCTACCACCGTCGGCTCTCGAACCTAGGTCTTCCAGATCAGACACACTGCAGTGACATCAGTAGATGTCCTGAGCCACCTTTCCCGGTTCCGAAAATGAGAACGTAAACCCCGTAATCTATATTGTTCATTTCCAATGCGCGCAGAAATAGAAAGAAAACTATTCAGCCACCTGTCACGTGAGAGGTGTCTATAAAGTTGTTAAGTATCCAAGAACTCTGGGGAAAAAATTGAAAAGTTTCGATTTTGCTTAAAAATGCCAATATTTCATTGTGGATTCGCATACTGGGGATTCCTACTGAATTTGCATACTCAGGGCGTCATTAGTAACGCCAGAGATGATGTCATGCCACAGCAAATCTTTAAGGGAGAGCCGGCCGCCATTAAATATTTGCTCTTCACGTATTGTTATGGAACAGAAACGTGTTTATAGTCTAGGTATGTAAAAAATTGTTGTACTGTGTACCCAAAATAGGTTATTGAAGGATTCGTGAAGACTGTTTTTGTTACAATATTTAATTTATTGGAGTGTTATATGGGAGTATTTTATTTGTTTAAAAGTATTGTGTATTAGTATTTTTATATTGTTTAGTAGTTTGTGTATTATTATTATGTGCCTGCTAGTTTTTGTACAATAATTTTGTGTGGTTTTCTTCAATAGCAATTTTGCTACTGCGGGCCACTCGTTATAGAAATTCTCGTACTTTACTTTCAAAGGAAAAATCTCTCTTCTAGAGTGACTAGATCCAATTTGCAAAGACTCAAGGGCCTCAACTAAAATATTTAAGTTTTGCGACATCACATATTGTAGTGTTTCCAGAGTGAGTCCTCTAAGAAAGTGTAAAACCAAGAAGAGTTGAGGTAATGAGTTACCATTTGGATCATTGCTACATTCTGAAGATGGAGTGAATATCCATAGAAAGATGGAAATGGGATGTACATGACAGTAAAATTGAGGGTTGGAGGTTACACGATGTTGACACGCTGGTGTGCGTTTTTCGAGATAGCATATCTGGGTGTAAATCGCCGTTTTTCGAGATAGCATATCTGGGTGTAAATCGCCAGGAAGACAATGGAATAAATAGCGGAATTCTTAATCCACGGAATAAACTTAAGGCATTTTCAAAAAGAATGAAGCAGCCGCCATCTCGCCAGAATCATTCCCTGATGTCCAAATACTTATCAATGTTATAAGAGGTGGGTAGATCACTTTCGAATATTCAACTAACTCAGTGGAACACGCTCATGTAATTTCTTTTTCTCAATGTATACCGACATACCAGTGTTACAACCATTTTAAAGAGTGATTAAAACGTAGTCAACATTCAACTATAGTTTCATAAATTAGTCCAAATTTCGATCATTCTTCATTTTCATTTTTCTTAATTTTTAGAGAGACATGCAAATTTCCTTTCAAAGGAAACTAACTTATAAGACCTTCTGCATATTTGTGTGAAGACATTCTTCAAAACTAATTGAATATTGTTTTTAGAAGACAATTGAAAGATCATATTCTTAAAAGTGCATTTTTATTTTGTGAACAGTTTTTGGCTGCGCTCAAACAAAAAATCGCTCTGAGAAACCCATGGCTTAAAATTATATTATTTAACGATGTAGTCTTTTTAAAAGCATACGACGTTTGTATTCAAACGTAGAAGAACAATACAAGTCGAAGAATTGTCCATTTTAAGTTCTCTAGAATTGACGATGGTTCAAGACTACAAATCACAATGGGTTCTGAAGTTGCATTGTAACGAGAAGGAACTTTACTTTTTCTGGTAAGTTCAAGTGAAATGGTTGTGCAATTGATAAGCGACGATTCAAAACTGTTTAATAACGTATTAAAGCAAACCAATACACAAATGTAGCACCGCATAAATTGAGATTTGATATTTTGTTTGATGATCCACTTTCAATCACATTTTTTAACCGTGTCACGACTGTGAAAGATACAAATCTTTATCATAAAGCTACGTCAGTTACAATAAAAACGAATGTCCGAAACCAATATAAAGGAAGAATGCATAATATAATTTGACAAATTACGAAAATTCGCGTATTCATATGAAGAACAACCATCATTTAATCTCCATTATGTTCCCACACCATTACGCCCTACTATTTTTAAGAGCAGTAAGGGCCATTTTGGGGCGTATCTCAACGTTATCGTAAGGAACACGAACGTGAACTCCTGTGAGGACTCCGAGTCCTTGCGTTTTGTCCCCGCGGACTCGCCTTCGCGCCCAGTGGCGCGCGTCGCGGGACTTCATGACGCGGCGGCGCTGCGTTGAGATACGTCGTGTTACCTTTTTAATTAAACCAAATAGCCGGGGGCGGCGGCGACACGCGGCACAGACAGCGCGCATAAGTCAGCCGCCGCCCGCGGGACCCCTGCGGAGGCAGCGCGCTTTCGCCGGCGGCGCCCGCACGCGGCCCTCTCACGCTCCGCCTGCCCCTCCCTCTGCCACTCTCCCTCTCCTTCCTCTACCTCCTCAATCGGCGCCTCCAATCTCGCCCAATTCTTCTCCATAGTCTTCTTCTTCTACTTCTTCTCTTCTTCTTATTATTATTATTATTATTATTATTATTATTCACCGTCTTATTCTTATTCTTCACCGTCGTCTTCGCCTTCTTCTTCTTCTTCTTTGCCTTCTTCTTCTCCGCCGTCTTCGTCTTCGTCTTCTCCGCCGTCTTCGTCTTCGTCTTCTCCGCCGTCTTCGTCTTCGTCTTCTCCACCGTCTTCGTCTTCTTCTTGTTCTCCACCGTCTTAGTCTTCTTCTTCGTCTTCTCCACCGTCTTGTCTTCGTCTTCTCCACCGTCTTCGTCTTCTTCTCCACCGTCTTCGTCTTCTCCACCGTCTTCGTCTTCGTCTTCTCCACCGTCTTCGTCTTCGTCTTTTCCACCGTCTTCGTCTTCGTCTTCTCCACCTCGTCTTCGTCTTCTCCACCGTCTTCGTCTTACTTCTGTCTCCACCGTCTTCGTCTTCGTCTTCTCCACCTCGTCTTCGTCTTCTCCACCGTCTTCGTCTTCTCCACCGTCTTCGTCTTCTCTTCGTCTTCGCGTCTTCTCCACCTCTTCGTCTTCGTCTTCTCCCTTCTTCTTCTTCGTCTTCGTCCTCTCCACCTTCGTCTTGTTTCTCACCTTCTTCTCTTCGTCTCCCATCGTCTTATTTTTTGACCATTTACATAAGTGCGTTTTTCTAAGAATTTTTTTAAAAAAATTGGAGCTATTTTTCAGAAAATATCGATGGTTTAAGTAAACAGCCCCCAAAATTCAAAGAATTCTTTCCAAATTTGCGGGCTTCATGTAGGTGCAGCCAAGAATATTCATGATGGCCAAAATTCTACGAATGTCTTAGGTGCTAGGGTTGTTCATGGAGGGACAAACGCACAGAAGCTTCGAAAACAACGTTTTTTCGGCATTAAGGAACGGCAAGTCGATGATTCTGACTACGACAACAAGTGTTTCTGTTAAAAAGAGACATTTTTCGCCAAAGCATTGCATAACGTATTCTAAACGACATTCTATATTACTCTGTATATACGTAAGAAAACAAAAAAATAAAAAGATACCTTTGTAATAGTACCTTTTGTTATTTACACATTTTTATATTATAATTTTATTAGAAATACAACAATAATATTTCACAATAGTCTAGACATCTCTTTGCAGTTTAAATTACAGTATTTAGTAGTAGTATATTGCAAGTGAAATTTGAAGATAAAGAAAATAAAGAAAAACTAATTATGCATTACAATAAGGAATCGTGTAAGTTGTTCAGCCAAAAGCGGACGTCACGTCCAGTTCAGTCGATCACCCCAATAATAGAAATAAGCTCTGCCTCTGACCGGAGGCCCTACGATTCGAGTCCCGATGGCGGCAGGATTATCGACAGTGGCTTGCAGAGCTAGGTTGCATTCAACCGCTGACTGATGGAGAATTCAAGCGGCCAGCTACTTTCATCGGCAGTTTCCCGTGGTATCTCCAATCAACGCCAGGCGAATGTTGGAGCAGTACCCTGACAAACCGGCCACGGACCATGAGCCATCTTTCCTTCCTCTTCCTTGCTCTATCCTCACCTCTTAACACACACCTACATGCACTACACTACTACACAGACTAGTCGGGAACTTAATTTGTCCTGGCTGGGGCGGTGCTCCGCTGGTAGGAGATACCTGGTTGAGGGAAACCCCCGCAAGCCGACATAGTTCTGCACCGGATCTCGTCATACAACGGGGGAACAACCCATCCTCATGACAAAAACACGCACTACACTTACGAGACTAATGACATGCTCGGAATCACTCATCAATGAACCGTCCCCAGCTGCGCATCGCGGGTGTCCCTGATGGAGCTGGCAACGGCACCAGACTCGCCCCGCCCCGCCGCGCCGCGCCGCGCGTGGGTTCGAGTCGCGGCGGCCCCGCCCACCGCCGTGGGACTTGGGTGCCCTTGGCGCGGCCGGCGGGGCGGGAATGGCGCGCGGGTACTCAACGGTATCTCGGTAATACGTACGGGTGAAGTTATTCGGCTTTCTCGCCCAGACTGCACACGAGCTCTGGGACCTTTATGTGAAGTGAGGCTTGTAATGCGGTCGAGCCATCGTGAGCATTAGCTATTCGAGATAATCGGCTGTCAATGATCGGTAAAGGTATTCGTGAATATTACAGGAAAGCTGGGCTCGGATGTGAGCTGTTTTTCCCACTTTGTGACTAGACTATACTTTGCATTACGTGCTACATTATGGACTAAATTTAGCGATAATGCCAAAGGGCCAGTAAACACTGAAGAGGAAAACGCAATTAAAATCAGCTCGATTTAACGAAGACCGTTAACTTTCTTGAAACAGATATACTTCAATGTAAGATGAGATGTTAGTATTTTCAGTTGCTTTACTGTTGTTTTTCACATAAACATTTGAATGTACTCTGTCTACCGAGTTTGAAAATGTTTGTTTTAAACTTGAGATGTTGAGATAACTACGTATATGAGAAATAAGACACTTCAATATTATTAATGTAGTTTGCACACGTAAAGCGGTATATTACTTATTTTATGGCACATCAGTTTGAAATACAATGCTCTGATTCAATAATGTTATAAAAAGTTTTATTTTTAAACATTTTCTGCAAAAATCTATCATCTTTTTCCAAGTCATCCAAGTCGCATTTTCTTCAGTTTTTTAATATTATATGTTGAACATTACTGGAAAACACTGAAATATATAGGGATTCACATACCTCGTAAGCCTGATAATAACTAAACACATGTGCGGGACTATTTAGAAATCTCGTATGTTAAAAAAAGATGCATTAAAATTGAAACTAGATAACTCGTTCGACAATTCCACACCTCTGAAGTACGCTGGAATTGATTTCCATATGTGCCTTTTATATTTTTATAATATGTGTAGGAATAAACATAAATTCCCCAAACAACGGCGCCATGGAAAAATAACACCTCTTTAAAATAGGAAATCGCTCAGAAACCAACAGTTATCGAGAAATAAGACTTATGTACATCATATAAATTGTACACTACAATGTTAAACAACCGTTTGTATATCGTAGCAGACTCGCTTATAACTGAGGAACAAGTTCGGTAAAGAAAAGAGCGGGTTTATACAGATGCTCTATCGACATTAAAAAGAATAATTAACAAAAACGAGAGTTTAATTGTGAAATGCATATGACATTCCTATAACTACAGAAGGCGTTCGATAATGTGAATAAAAAATTGCTTTGGAGAATACTATGGGGATACACAAGCCACATAACAAGCTATTAAATGCCGTATACTGGAACCTTTGTATGCTTAGATATAAAGGGAAAGTATTTTAACTCTTTTATACGAGGCTGACAACCAAGTTATTTTGCAAGATATCGAAGACAAGCTACACTGTCATATTGTAAATAATATTGAAAAAATATCAAATTTTAAAATATTAGAAGACAAAAACTGACTTTAAAAAGTAAATTCACAATTAGAACGAAAAATGTGGTATAAAACAAGATTTTAGAACAAGTAATTTTTTTTAAATACTTCAGATGTTACGTTTCATATGAAAAAGATATGGAATTTGCATAATAAATAAAGTTCTAAAAACAATTTTACCTCTTCAGTACTTACGTGTGGAAGTAATCGCAAGTAATTTTGGGGGTGGAAAAGAATTCAGGTAGCGGAAATTAAATTTAAACGAATTCATAGGATACACTCTCTCAGACAAATTGAGAAATGTGGAAGTTAGAAAAGAGCTGAATGTGACGCATGTGTTGCAAAAAAATATTTAGTAATAAAAAGAAATTGAGCGATTATTTGCAAAAAATGCTCAATGAAAGATTGTCAGCATCGGCTCTTCAATATGTCCCACGAAAAAGGAGAAACGTAAGGAGGCAAAAGAAGAAGCTAACAGCGAAACATGTTGACAGCTAATCTTGTTGGTAGAAAAAGGTAATTCGTACATTTAATTTTTATTAAATTACTATTAATTATTGAATTGCGATCCTACAATAATTTTAATTACAATTATTTAAGTTAATGTGAAGAATGCTTCCATTCTGACTTTCTAATAATTTGAGTTATACAAGCAATTAGCTCTCTAGATAGAAACGTTCTTTAAAACTCCACAAAAACCTTTCTTCCTAAACAATCGTTGGCGGGAAGCTTCACCCAACAGAGGGGGACATTACTCAGAGCGCATCTGACAATGGCGAGCAATGGCCGCCTCCGCGGCGCCCGCGGGTTCGCGCTCGAGCGCTCGCGCCGCCAAATTACGCCCGTAATTAAAATTTTCCGCTTTTTCCCGCTCGGAAAACGCCTCGCCGCGCATGCGCATTGGTCACACGGGCCGCGTGCAGGCGCGCTACCCCGGTCAAGCGCACTGGGCCTACTCCGGTAGCACGGGTAAATAAATAAATATATAATAAATAAGTAAATAAATAAAAATAAGAATTTAAAAGAATGTGTGAAACTATTAGGAGAACACTGAAAAGTAAAGTCAGGAATGATACACTCATGAAATTTTATAAAACCTTGGAAATTTGGACTATGGACACAAAAATTAGAAGCAGGATTCAGACTGCCGAAATAAAGTTTTAAGAGGTTGTATTGGTGTCACAAGGAAAGACGGATTCGTAATGAAGAGATACGCTACTACCTAGAAATTTATAATCTAAATGAAAAAATTGACGAATATAGGACAGCATGGAGGGACCACATAGACAGAATGGAAAACACGTGAATGCCAAAACAGATTCTGAAATACAAGCCAAGAGGAAAAAGGAGCATAGGAAGACCGAAGAGAAGATGGATGGACCAATAATGTGACGCAACGGAACGGAAGTTCTAGAGGATGAAGAAGAAGAAGAAGAAGAAAACGAAGAAGAGAAGATAAATAAATAAATAAAAATATACAAAAATAAAAATAAACAAATAAAAATAATATAATATATAAAAATAATTAAACGATCCAAAAGTCAACTTTCGGAATCACTGTTCCTATCTTCAGTGGGTCTATAACATGGAAAAAGAAATTAAGAAACCCGACAGAAAGTATAGAAGAACAAAAGAACTATAAATAAAATATGAGATAAAAATTACTTATTCAAAATTACTTACTACCCAAACAAAGTGAATTACACTTAAACACGAGAGCTATTACAGACACTGCCTTGAACACATTAGACATTGCCTAACTGTTTAAGTGTGATCCACGTCGTTTAGTGTTTTCATAATTCATTTTATAAGTAATATTTTTAATTTTTAAGTAATTTTCACGGTCATTTTTATCTCATATTTTTCTTATATTTCTTTTTGTTCTCCTACATTTTGATATTTTTTATAATCATTTTCTATTTTATAGACTCATTGAAAATGGGAAAAGTATTCCTGAAAATTGACTTAGGGATGTGTTGGCACATAGGCGGCCAAAATTAATTCATTTGGCGCTGTACTTGGAATTGAATCAATTATAACAATTCCTTGGCACTAATTAACAGCAAAGGGCATACATTTTAAACGTCCCGCGTTGGACTTACAATATTTTATTGTGTAAAAACCGCGGGCACTCTTACAGAGAGAAAGGCAAAGACGTCTTTCGTACGAAACTCCTTGGAATGACAAGCTGCTTTGGAAAGCTTGAACTGCTTTCATAGACGCTAGCGAGATTGCGCCAGCTACTGGGAACCAGCGAGAGGAAGCATATAGTATTGCTGACAATTTCTGAGAATCAGATGCATTTTCAGATAAAACGCCACGAGAGTCAACTGTTTGAGAACCTTGACCCGCTTGTTTCACAAAGGATCGTTAGTAAAGAGGCTACGTAATTTACATTTTGGCTGCATTGAAAAATTAGATTTCGACGATTGGTAACGGCAGCTGAGACTCTGTGAACAGAAGTATTTTGACGCGGGCCTTGCGGGACATTGTATTACGCCCGAATTACGACAGAAAAAGATCTTCTTTTCGCCTAGACGAAGTATCTCTGACAACTTCCTCAATACTGAATAATTCGTACGTTGAGAAAAACTAATACTTTTTAAAATAATAGTCTTTCAGAACTTTCCCTTTTGGCAGGAGTCTTGTCGCTAACCCGAATCATCGACTGTTGCTCCCCCAAACCTCTGATGAAGCAATTTTACAGCCTCAATAGGATATTTTAATAAATATTAAAACTGTTTTGATGAGTTTGATATTTCTTAATTCACTGAGTGCGGCGTACAGAGTACGCCACGTTGCATTTTGTAACTTCTCTTTCCTGGAATCACGAAAAGCCGGTAACGCTTATACCGAATTCCCTAGCGCAAGTTCTTGCTCTGCCGTCTTCGAGTCAATACTTCGTTGTTTTCACGTCTGATCAACTGCGTTCCATTTCCTTTCCATTTCCGGTGCATCTTGGCGTAGACAACTGTAGGCTGTTCACCGACTTATAGGTATATAAGATTCAGAAGAAATATGAAAATATCATTCGTACGCTATCCTTCCGAAGAGGAGTAAAGACAATTGCTCCATGTCACACGGTGGTGGTGTGGAAAATAACTTCAAGCCCATATGTCACCTCTCAGACAAACTGTAAGCTCGTTCATCGCTCTAGAAGTATATCTGTTCGCCACTAGGTGGTACTGTGACTGAAATCGTGATCGCTAAATCTGCAGCTGTAATCACGTCGGGAAACAGAAAAAAAGACAAAGAAAGTAACAGGAAAGAAAAAGGTAAAGTTCGCTTTAAGACGAGAGAAAGTGTTTTGCGCGCAGTCGAGGTCATTCCGATCCACTGTGCTCCGCCGCAGAAGTGGTATTGAATTAGCCGCTTACAAAACCAGTATAAATAAGACACAATGGTCACCCGCGGCAAATGCGGCTGCCCATAACGTGGAGAATGCGGGAAGAGGACTCTATCGGGAATCCAGTCGTGGAGAAAGGCGGAACGGCTGCGTTAGTGTTCACGGAGTTCATGCAATGTCACGACGTTTTGTTCGCTTTGTGAGAAAATTTTATGCAGAAAGGAATGGTGCAAAATTCTTGTGTCCGCATTTAAAGGCTTGGCTGCAAGAATCCTTTGATAGATTAGGTTTTGAAAGTTGTTGTCGGGATTTTTCTCGTCATTAATTTGTTTCGCCCAAGTCGTGACAAAATTAAACGTGACAGAAGAAATAACGTAATCGAACTTTATAATGTTAGGTTTGCATGAGAAGATTATTTTCATCATATATTGATGTTTAGCGTAGTAAATATACCTACGTTTATGGTGCAATCCAATTACTTCTTAATATGTATATGTCCATGTAAATAATTTCCGACACGACAGGTATTTTGGGGCAGAGTTTTATTCAGGTTATTCAGTTATTTAATTGAATGTATCTGGAGATACTGTCACGAATGAGACTAGAAATGTAATTGATAGGAAAATGAAAACTAGAACAGTGAGAAATGTACAGCTTTCCTGAGAATTCCATTTATACTTTATAAATTCAGGTTGTATATCGCAGTAAATTTAAAATGCTCGGTTTGATGAATACAGGCGGATATTGATAATTGAAGTAACAACTTAAATGCTTATGAAGTAGAAATGTTATAAAAACTCTCCTGCTTAATACATCTGAAGTGTATTTTATGATGCAGATTATACGGTTGATCTTTCTTGCAAATTTCATCTGGAGAGGAAATAGTGATTGATAATAATTACAGAACACGAGCACCATCCGATTTCAATTTAGTGGGAGAATTAAATTATCATGATACACTAGAGGTTACTGGAATTTATCTTCTTGTAAAACGAAACGCATTTTAATTCATGGTAACACAAGTGTAAAGTTGAAATTGGATGTAAAGCAGAACTGATCACATATATACTTTTTCGTTACAATTCATTCATAGGACAATATTCATGAGAAAATATATTCAATCACACATTATGCAAGTTTAGTCAGTTAGTTAATGCCTTATTTTACGTGGCGAGACTCAGGCCATCAGGCTCGCTCTTCCGTCTGACCACGCAAACTTCACTACGCTCCTTTCACCATCTAGCAAAGAAAGGAGGTATTATCTTGGCCGACGAAACAGGCGGATCTCAATTTTGCTCAGAGGCTTCTTTTAGGCTTGAGGATCTTTTACATGTTACATAAATCTACTACATGGGACAGCCGGATTTACTTCCCCTCCGAAGGAAGGCATACAAAGAAATTTTTCGCCCTTAAAAATCCACGGCTTCGATCGGGTTTGAACCCGCAAACTTGAGTACAACCGTTATACCATCGAATCCGCAAAGTCAGTCAAGTTGCATCAGAAATTAAAGTATCTAGGAGTAATTTTATAATGAAAAGGAAGAATACGAAACAAAAATACATTAATAAAAATAATATAATAACAAAGAAAGATTTAAACGTGAGAGATGTAGATCTGAGATTTGTTGTATGAATTGTTCTTATTCTCGCCTTCTTTTTCTATCTCGTCTACCTCGGTAGTCACAGAGGTGAAAAATGATAAAATAACAGCGTGAAACACGATACGATTTTTCAGTCATTCACTGTGAAAAATATGAGCATCGTCAATCTATCGGATACGAAAGTGTAGTTCTCTTCCCTTTCAATTAAATGCAGAATTGCTAGTGTTTTTGCCCACTATGAGCTTGCTTAGTTGCCATTACCTTCCCAATTCCTCATGTTTTTTTTTCAAATGCAACCGTGAGCAAATAACTTCAAATGCTGTGAGCAAACAATTCTTCACGCAAGCCTGTAAGCAGAAACATGCTAACATTCATGCTCTCTTGCAGTTATTTACCATCAAAAAGTGTTTTATGATGAAAACTAAAACATATATTACTCTCGACATTTCCTTACAAATTATATGAAATAAGGAGTATGATGCTGTGGATGATATAAGATAAAACTGTAAAAGACTTTGCCTATGCCATTAGTTGCCTGTGCCATTAGTTAATGTAATGATTTATTCTGATCTATGTGGTCTATGTCACAAAAGGTTAAAAGAAATACAGTGGGAATAAGACATTTTGGAACTTTATTACGTGAAAAAGAATAAACGAAGTTCGATATGGACGCGAGGAACAAGATATAAATGAAAGAGGACAAATAGGAAGTGATCGCGTTATTATATAAGCAAAAGTGTGTAAGTTTTGAATGGGACCCGTGAGTAATTTCCATGATTAGGAATATACAATAATAAATACGAAAAGGCAGATTATTTAGAAACAACAATATAAAAAGTGTACTGAATGGGAATAAGCGACCACGACAATTCACGACAAATGAACATAGTAGGCAGAAGTAAGCAATAAGAGATGAAACTCATGAACTTTTCGGACAGGAAGAGAGTTGAATGGCAGGTGATATGATTTGAAAAGAGAACGGGCTCGGCAATTGTTTGTGTCGGACGTCAGTTGGCAGCGCAGTTTGTCGTGGGAATAATTTGTGGCTGCGATGTTGAATTAGTGAAA
Source organism: Teleogryllus oceanicus (assembly GCA_964035755.1). NCBI lineage: Eukaryota > Metazoa > Arthropoda > Insecta > Orthoptera > Gryllidae > Teleogryllus > Teleogryllus oceanicus. The sequence goes on along the minus strand of CAXIVR010000005.1, from coordinate 127,915,611 downwards.
AGAGTAACTGAAGGAGTATAAAAGTAAACAAACAATTTATAAATGGGAATGGATTTTAAAGAAAGTAGTAGCAAAAATCGGACTTAAATTATAACTCGGAACTCGGTGGAAGGAAACAAGATGGCGTGGAGCTTATGAATCTGGAACGGGGCATAACAAATTTATTTCAACAGCCAAGAGTGCAGTGGGCAACCAAAGGAAAAACATAGACATTAATAGTTCATGTAGGAAGACGAAATTGGGTCAAATTTAAAGATGCAATATTGGGTATAATGTATAAAAGCAAATTATAATATTTCGGAACGATAAATGTGTATTTTGTTCATAGTAGTTCAAAATTGATAAGAAAATCCGACGTGATTTTCACAACTTACAAATCCCGCATGGGCAAGTCTGTCGACCTATGTATTATAATTTTTTCTTAGGCCAATGAGCTGTTTCCAGTCTGAAACTTAAAGGCAGCAATAATCAACTGTGAAATAATAAGAAACTACTGAGGCCGGGGCCGGAAAAAAAAAAACACTGATCTCGAAAGTGCCTTCGCCGGAATAATTAAATCGGACACAAAAAACGAATAGACTGATTAATAACTGTTGAATGAATTATTGAAGGAATGGCTTGATTGTTAAAAAAGAAAGTAAAATTAGGAGTAAGCGTCATAGTGCTATTCTAATGAATGTAAAAGCATTAGTGGTAATTTATTTATTAAGACTCCCAGTACACTTTGTTAAAACGTTTTAGCTTAACTGCCACCGAGCGTACGTTCATTTACAGTAATAACAATAAAAATTATTATTATAGTAATAACAATAAAAATTATTATTATAACCTTTGAGTGATCGAATATAAATGCTACCTTTCAAAATAAAACGGCGCTGCGCCTTGATTGGATTGTGCACGGCCGGAAGCCGGTAACGTCCTTTCAATTTCCTCTCTCATTTGCGTCATATTCGCGCTAAGTGATCAACGTCATGAATCTCCCCTCTACGCGGCTTTAACACCCCCAAACGATCGCGCCTGATGCAACTTTGTTTTCACAAGTGTGACGACTATGTAAGAATATTCTTCATAACTTTTTGTAACAAATATGTCATAATAATCCTCTTATCCTAATTATTGTGAAATTAAATGTTTTTGCTTAATGCAATTCATTATTTTTTTAATCTAAATTGCTAATTAATTTTCTTTTAATTATAATGTATTTTGCTACCTTACATACTATTCCCAGTTGATGTTGTTTATTCCATTTCCCATGACTGACGATCAAGAGAAGCTGCAATATTTGGAAAAGGGAAGGATGTCCGGCGGCGGCCAAAATACCCCCCCCCCCGCGATCGCCATGTGACAGTAAATCGCGCGAGCACCCGAGGGATAACGAAACACTAACTTATAGGGAACAGCTTATTAGAATAAGTAGAAAATTACAATGGCTATTCCACTCGTGAAATTAAAACCAATAGTGTTTAACTATACACATTAAATGCACCGATCAGTGTGGTGTATCTCACAAACGTTATTACTTCTTCTATCCGATATTTCTTACCGCTCCTCACTACAGGCCAATAATAAGCTATCTTACGAGGCGGTCACTGTACTTCAAGCATCGATCACTGTGTTGACGTTCATCAAACCGCATATGTACTGTAACATAACCTTTTTGATACATAACATACTTTCAGTTATTTTCGATATTTGGCGCATTTCGGAACTCTGTTAGACGTAATTCCATTAGTGGAATAGTCCCATTAAATACCACTCCTGCTTTGGAAATGCTCAGACAAATCCCCTCATCGCTTCGCGAATCGGGGATTTATCGACAATTTCCAAATCATGAGTATTAGCAATGATGTGAATGATATGTGGAATGAAATTGGAGAATGCCCAGAAACCCCCCGCGAACTTCCACTCTTCATGATAGATTCCGCGTGGAATGGGAGGCCGAAGCCCAGAAGCAGCGGAGTGGGGCGGGGCGAGGGGGATCTGGGGCTGTCGTGGGGGCGACGGCTGGGCTCTGATGAAGCGCGCCGATGGCTGCGCCCGATAGGCTCCCGGAATGCGCGGCGTCCCGGGGTCTGATCCGCGGACCGGCGCGGCGCGGCGGGCAGCGGAGGGGCATCCAAGCGGTTGGAGGACGCTGCCACGTAAACGGAGAAGAAGTATAAGAAGAAGAAGAAGAAGAAGAAGAAGAAGAAGAAGAGGAGGAGGAGGAGGAAAAAGAAGTGATAAGAGAAGGTAAAACAAGCAGAAAATAAGAAAAGACGGGAAAGGAAAAGCAGATCGAGAAAGAGGAAGAAGAAAATAAAAAGGAGGAAAGAGAATAAAAATTGAAGAAAAAGATATGAGGCAGAAGGAAGAAAAATGGAAGAAGGGAAGAAGGAAAAATAGATCAGGAAGGAAAGAAGAAAACAGGAACAAAAGAAATTTGAAGGGAGGATCGTTAAGTACCAGAACTCTGATGATTCTGTATTAAAGAAATAAGAAAACAGAAAAGGAGATAGAATCTCTGGAAATAGTGTAAGCTAATTTTACATTTTGAAAAAAAAATACATTGATCGAAAAAATAGAAATCAATATCTAAAGATTTTAAATCTGAATTTATACAAAAGTTCAATTGTCTCCAGCTAAAGTTACAAAATCTGAGAAGTTTCTTAAAAAGAAATAGAAAAAGAGAAGAGGTGCTCATCGAGAAAAGAGCGTGATAATAATCGAAGAGACGGTTATAGAAAAAAAAGAGAGATTAGTTCCATAAAAGCACGTGCGAAAATAACATATATTTTCATAAATATATAAAAATTAAGAACAACAAACTTCAGGTCAATGCTGAGAACATAAAACAACGGAAAACTTAAATTGACCTACTCTAACCTATCGCTATGCAGCGACACTGGGTCAGGACATTTATTCCGTATGCACGATAAATTACACAGGCACACAAAAATAAGTTGTCAGACCCAAAGATTGACCTGTTTCTCTATGTATTTCGACGCGCTGAATCCGAATCTGAAGCCAGAATTTCACCACCACCCTCCCGTTTTTTTTTAAATCGCGCGGTCGGGAGCTTAGAGCTTTTCCCAACTGAACCTGTGATCCCCATCAACCGACGCCGAATTCATCGTCTAAAGGAATCACCGTACCTCCCGGGACAAAACTTTCTGACAGTTATGAAACTATTGACTATAGCAGTTGATGTGCCGTACAACAGTCAATTCACAGTGTTATGGATATTTTGTGAATAACCTCCTCTTTCAACGTACTATGCCTCGTCTTTTAGAGATTGGTTTGGATTGTTTTTTTCGTGTTTCCGGGCGCGTCAACTGCTTTGGTCAATAGTCCCGTTAGTGTAGTGAATGTTTCTTTCTCGGGAGATGGTGACACTTCAGCATATTACTTTACGCATTGCGACTTATCCAGTTGGTGAGAAATTAAATAATCTATACTTTGATTTACTTGCGGTGGCGTCCGACGTAAATGAGCTGTTGTGGAGTCATCCAACGTGTAATACGGAATGATAAAGCAAAAAAGTTTAGTATAAATTCTGTTTTCAAAATGTATTCTTAGTAAAACGTGATGGGAAATTGTCACAGTTCATTTATATAATATGTTCTTTATACTTGACGGTTTTTTTCAGTTTTTAGGTTGCTTTTCAACATCTTGGGCATACAGCGGCACTGTGATTTTCAAACTGTAGGGGGAACTGTGTGAGTGAACACGTAAGAACAACACACAAACATCCATGCGTCGGGCGGGATTCGAACCCGTGATCTTCTGGTCCGTGATCGATACTGCACAACTGCCTGAACGATCTCTGCCATCGGATCGGCTATTGGGTATTTTTGTCACATGAGAGAGACTCTAAAAGTATGTAGGCATGTAAAGCATGCGCTTTGCTACGAGTAACAGTCTTAAGGTATGATTAGTTGGTGCATTTACTGCATAACGAAGCAGGAGGTAGGTGCGGCCAGAAGAGTATTTTACGACTCTCTTCCACTTGAGACGCCCCCGGCGGCTGCGGTTTGAGATTCCTTGGAAGTGTCTGAGCGCGCATTTCACCATATCTGATTCTTGTACTATAATCTACGCCTTCTTGTTTTGCTTTTTTTCTCTACCCAATTATTTTGTTCGCAGGGAAATTGTTGGTTCCAATTTAAATTTTTTTGCTGTCCGCCATACCTTATCTGAGATATTTCCATACATGTTCTTTTTCCGTTTCTAAATGAACACGTTCCCTTGTAGGTTTGTAATTGATCATCTTAAACGGAGACTCATAAAAATATTAGTTGCAATGCAAAAAGATTTATGAACGTAACAACTACCGGCACAACTACGCAGAAAAAAAATCATTTCTATTGAGAAGGCGAGAGAACAAGCTTATGAACAATTGGAGTTCGCGCCTAATGATATTGCGATTACTAATCATGACAGAACTAATTGACTAATTGATGAACAGAACTAACTCTCAATATTGTCATAAAAATTGAAGGAACGTTGAAAGAAAAGGAAGAAAGGGAATGAAAGGTAGTAAAAGTAGAGGATAAAGAAATAGACGATGATAAGGAGCAATAATAGGATAAAGGACACGAAGAAGATAAAGGATAAGGAGGAAGAAACGAGGAAGAAAAAAAGGGGAGGAAGGGAAAGATCATAAAGGAGGAACATCATAAAGAAGAAGGAGAGAAAGGGAATGAACAGCCGAAGAAGGAAAGAAAATAACCAGTATGGTTGACAACTCTTAACAACATAAATATACAGACGTTGTCTATGAGTGTACATCAACGAAGACGGAGACTGTAGAGAAGAAGGGGGCGCCACAACCGGCCCAGCCCCGGCAACGCTGCCCCGTTGGACGCCCTTCTCTACCAAGCGAGTACTAAGCGGCTTGCGTCGATTCCGAGGCGACAGCCGCTCGATACTGCAGAGGCAGAGGCGCGGTGGCGGCGACCGCCTGCCGCCGCCGTAATCCTGATTACGCTGACGCGGCGAGAGACGCCGCCGTACGCGCCGCGCCGCACCGCGTCTACCCCCCTCCCCCCCTCGCGTTCGAGGTCTCCAGCGCTGCGCCAATCCCCTCGCCGGGCTCCGAATCTCAGCGGGGTTCGCGATCCGATCGCAGGGACACATGCTTGGATGAGCTGCCATCTTTCAACTATGGGCGATAGTACATGTGATGTTCCGTAGCTGTCTAAGGTCTTTAGTCAAAAGTTCGATGCTATCTACTGGCACCAGTAAACAGATGGAGAACAAGGTATCAATATGAACAGAAAATAGGAAAAATAGTGGCTTGTAGTTGAAAAAATGCTGAAGCAAATCACACAAAATGGTTTCTCAAAAAGTATCATGCTCACTACTCAGGAACATCAAATAAAATACACTTGTATTACATGGCAAGAAATTAAATACTTTTACGAAATCATTATTCATAAGAGTGATTTGATTGATTGATTTTTTCGTGTTTCCGGTCACGTCAACTGCTTTGGTCATTAGTCCCGTTAGTGTAGTGCATGTTTTTCTCGGGAAATGGCGGTGATCTTCCCCGCTGGAACGCAGGATCCGGCATGACCTACCGTCGGCTAGAGTCCCCTAACCGGACTCTCCTCCGGGACAAGCTCTAAGCTCCGAATATATAGTAGTGTATGTGTGTGTGTGTGTGTGTGTGTGTAAGAGGAGAGGATAGACAAAGAAGAGGAAGGCCAGATCGCGCGCGGTCCGCGGTCCGTGGCCCGTTTGGTAGGGTACTGCTCCGGCATTCGCCTGGTGTTGATCGGAGAAACCACGGAAAACTACCGATCAGAGCAGCCGACCGCTAGAATTCTCCTCCAGACAGCGACTGAATTCGACCTAGCTGGAAAGCTAGTGTCGAAAATCCTGCCACCGTCAGGACTCGAACCCAGGACCTCCGGTCAGCTATTATCGCACAACGAAACTGAATTAATGACCTCTGTAGGGAATACTTTTGATTTTCTGAAGTAATACGTGGGTTATTATAAAATCCCTTTTCCAACATTGAGCTTTTTATACTCCCCGACTTTCAATCGCTGATAATATTTATGACCACCCCTCAGATAAACTTTCCATTTTCACTCCCACCAACCCCCGGAGTTACGAAAAGTAACTTAACTAAATTAAAACACGAGTGTTCACCGTCTGCCGTTCCGTCTGTCCATCTATCTGTCTACCTACCCATCAACTTATCTATCTTTCTACCTACCGACCTATTTATCCATCTGTCTATCCATCTATCTATCTATCTATCCATCTACCCATCTATTTATCCATCTAGCCACATACACAATTTCCAGGTTTTGTACGAGACTCGAAGATAATTTTATGCCAATGATCATATGGCGGGGTATTTCATATAACGAAGTTACGTATGTGTCATTTGCCCTTGATTGTTTGGCAACTCTTAATGGTTAGGTATTTCACAGGTCATGTTCAGACGCGGTAAAGAGATTTCATCACACAAAAACATGTGTATAGGGAAATGTGATTAATGATATTCAAACGAAGGTGATATTAAAACGAAACTATTAGTGTGTAAGGTTTTGTCTGAATATCATTAATCTCTGATTTACAGTATTAGTTTAAAGTTGTTTTTTGCTCTGCAGTAAAATTAAGATTTTTTGACTTATCAGCGTATTCACCGGGGTGAAATCTATAAAACGTGGACAGAGGCAACATACTCCTCATTTTCTACCCCGCCTACCACCTTTTCCACAGCGAAACTCAAAATCCACACACCAAAAAATTCGGCCACACCGATCCCGATAACACAGCCTATCAGATATTTCCGCACATCCTCCCCCCTCCCCCCCGGCGCGCGGCATTCCTGGGCAGGCGCGGCTGCACTTGGGCGTAACGGTTCACCTCTGGATCGCGCGAGGAATTTCCGGCGGGGGTGCGGACTAGCGACCTCCCCGTTAGGAGAGGACCCGCGCTGCCAGCGACGCCCCGCACTTGGCCGCGCTCGCCGCTGGGCCGGCGCCATCGCCCGCCCACGCACGCCCGCGCACGCCCTCGCCCGCGCGCCCTCGCCCGCGCGGCACTGGCTGCGAAGAGCGATGCCCCCACGCGGCGCGGGAGCTTCTTCGTTACTAAACTTATTTTCCTCCTTCTCCAATTAATGTCTATAATTTATTATTAACACATCAGTTGCACTTTTTATTTTTGACATTCAACAGTAATTTATTATAGTGTATATTGATTACATTTTATGTAATGTGTTACATGTTAGAATAGAATAGAATATTTATTTTGCTACTTAGGAATACATGGAATACTTCCGGTGGTAGCGTTTTCTAAGGAATCACTAAAAATACACAAAGCAATCATCAAACATATTAACTTGTTACCAAATACAATTTTACAAAACTAATCTATTAACCATATTTACTTAGTCTAATTTTAAAAGTTTTGACGTTCTGAGAGAAAGTCTTCAGCACTGCTGCATGTAATTTGTTCCTATTTTGTATCGTTCTGTTTACAAATGAGAATTTACCTACATGTGTTCTCTGTTTTCTTTGCCGAATTTTGAAACCATGATCCTTCCGCGCGACGTAAGTTGATTTTGATAGTCTTTCCCGTACTTCACCCCACGGACGATCCCCTCTTATTGATTTGAATAATGCACAAAGAAGCGATTTCTCTCTGCGTTTTCCCAAAGGTTCCCACGATATAAATTCAGAATTTGAACGTCCTCTCCTAACAAATTTTGCAGCATATTTTTGTACTTTCTCGAGATATTTTATTTGCCTAAACGATAAGGGTCCCAACATATGGATGATTACATGGTTACGTTATAATGTATTGGTTACATGATAATGTAATTACATTTTAATGATTACATGTTGTGTTAATATTTTATTACTAGCAAAACATCCGATTGATTGATTGAATGGGGATTCCGGGCGATTGGACTGCTAACTCCTTAGTCCCCTAAGTGTAGTACATGTTTATATCGCGCAATGTGGCGATGAACTTCCCACACTGGATGGCGAGATCCTGCATCAACCTACACGTCGGCATGCAGGATTTTCCAAATCACTATTTCCCATCAGCGGGGAGCACTGTTCCAGCCGGGACGTGTTCTAAGCTCTTGACTGGTCTTCCAGCTTGCGTGTTACTGTAGTGAATTGACGTGCGTGTACGAAAAGGGTAAGGATAGGACAAGGAAGAGGTAGCGGTCCGTGGTCTGTGTGTTAGGGTACTGCTCCGTCATTTGCCTTATTTTGATCGGAGAATCCAAGAAAAACTACCCATGAGAGCGGCTAGACTCCGGAATTCGCGTCCAGACAGCGCTTGAATTCGATCTAGGTATGTAGCTACTGTCGACAATCATGCCACCGTCGGGACATGAACCCTAGAACCTCCCGGTCAGAGGCACTCAATGACGTCTGTTGATGGAAAATGCCCGGAGTTGCCCGGGCTTTCATCATAACCAATCCTCGGTAAAGGAAAAATCATCTTTATTAAACGAGGGTGTTTACGGCTTTTATTTTTAATGTAATTGGTTCAGATTTTAATAAAATATTGAAATTTTCATTGATCTTTATTGTGCATTGCTGTTAGATTAAAATGTTACCTTACCCACTATTACTGGTCCCTAGCTAATCTATGAAGTATTAGTTCTTCTACACCGCTACTGACCTCTGGCGGAATATATTGGGAAACAATCTGCTTTCAATTACAGACGAAAAATAATGATCGGGGTGCAGTTACCAACATATTATTTCAATTTTTCCCGCATTTGTGTTATATTAATTTTTGCAACACGTTGTACGATTCTGCGAACCCTGAAGACGAGCCTCTAAAAATGTCGTGTCTTTTATCGATCACTTTCATTACTATTGTTTTGAGGGACCGAATGAATACGATTTTTTTCGCTACGTCAACTATTTAGGTGACTACTGGCGTAAGCGTAGGGCACGTTATATCGCGCGAAGTGGCTGTGTCCTCACCTCGTTGGAGCAGGACAATCTGCGTTGACCTACATGTCGACTTGAGACGTTTTCCTTGTCGAGTTTTCCTTACCTTTCCTTCATCGGAGCACCGCCCCAGCCGTTGCGAGGTCTGAGCTACTGACTGGCTCCTTGACGTGTGTGTACGGTTGTGAGTATGGGGACAAGGGTCGATAATTAAGAAGGAAAGATCGCGCGCGGTCGTGAATCATTTGCTAAGTTACTGCTCCGGCATTCGCCTAGTATTGAAAGAAGAAACAATGGAACCTAACGATCAGGGAAACAGGTCGATAGAAACATCCTCCACACAGTGGCTAGCCAATAGTGAGTGTAGAAAATCTGCCACTTTCGGGACTCAAATCACAGTACCATCCGGACGACGATGCTACAGACACGTTGTGGATGAGTTATCACAGCTGGTGGCGTGATTGGGAGAAGCGATTCCACGTTAAAGCGCGTTGATTGTTTTCTGCGTCCGGTGTCTCAGATTTCGCCCCTACAGTGGCCAAATTTCATGGAAGAATTTTGACGACGTTCTTGCTGGACACATTTTTCGGCCATTTAACTCGGTGAGTTGCATGAGAGCATTTTTTTGAATAGCTAAATCATACAGATAAATGGATGCATGGAATGTGCGTATTTAAGTAATACGTTAGTGGTAATAAGCGGAAGAAATGAGTCAAAGTAAGCCACATTTGACTTTTGCTAAAAAATGCGTTTGAAACTTTGCGCTAACTAGACTCAGAGATGTTTTTTTAAGTTAATTGCATTAATTCAACATTGTAGACTGCTCGGTCCCTTGAAAATGAGAAACGAAGCGTGTTAAATTGTCTGCATCAAGTTGGCATTTTCCTTTTCTAAAATTCACTTCATTAATTTCTAAAAGTTTGTAAATCATAACCCTTTTTCCCTCCAATTCCACACATGTCCGTATTGTACATTTCGCTTAAGCTCTGTGAAAGAAGATCTGGTGCAATGCGGCGTGGGTGTCGCACGTTGGCCGCCCAGGAGCTTCCTGCATTCCGACGGGCGTGCGCCCACACACCTCGGCCTGCGCTACGTGTCGCCTTTGACAGCCCCAGGCCGCTTTGAGCCCCACTGCCGTCGCCTTGGCACGGCCTTGGGCGTCGACCGAATTTGTGGCGACTCCATGACTAGCAACTAAATAGTGTGAAAGGACCTGATGTAGAACCATAATATAACTGCGTTCAATGTGTTACCAAGACCACTGCTTTAAAGTTTTGTGTGATCCGCAATTTGCCCTAAAAATAAAAGTTGATTATTATCCGTTAGAGTCTTTTAAACTATGTTTGACGCATTTACCGTCGCTATTCTTGACTCTAAATAGCATGGATCCGGGAAACTACATGACTGCATATGCAGGGTCTCTGAGGCCTTGCGCTGTACGCTTACGAAAAATGCACATTAAAATTGCTTTTCATTCTTAATAATTTCAATAAAATTCAACTCTAAATGTTAAACAAATGATTATTTATTTAAATAACTATTAATATATATCACTAGTTTCGTTTGCGTACAGAAATTGAGAGAAAATTAAACCGTCCATGGCCATGTGATAGGAAAAAATTATTTAGTTACACACTCAGGAACTCGAGAAAAATCCAAAAACAATGAAACAGATTCGATTTTCACTAAAAATGCAAATGTTTGGTTATGTTATTCTGCCTATTCTCATACTGTGCTTACCGGCAGAATTCCTATCCTCAGTGCATCACTGTTCAGGATATGGCTATGCCATGTGACAGCAATGGTCCGAAGAAGAGCGCACCACTGTTAAATATTGATTACACAGGCACACACGAAAAAAAGTCAGTTTCTATCTCCAAAGATTTTACACATGTTTCTCTACTATTTCGATGCAATGAATCCGAATTGAAGCCAGAATTGCGCCACCACCTCCATTTGTTAAAAATCGCAAAACCCATCGTGGATTGTATGTTTTTTTTCGGGTTAAATTTGTAAATTGTAGACTGTAAATTTCAGTGGGTTTTTTCGATTTAAAAACTGGAGGGTGGTGGTGCAATTCTTGCTTCAGATTCGGATTCATTGCATCGACACACGTGGAGAAACGTGCGCCAAGACTTTGTTTGTGGCAACGTATTTTGTGGGTGTCTATGTTATTCACATGTTGCGGTATGGAACTCCAGCTCTTTTGATATTTTGGTATGTAAATAACTGTTCTACTATATACGTATTAGTTTTACGTTATTGCAGATGAGACAGGTGAAAGTACAGCCTGTACTAGCCTAAAATTTCAGTCTTCTTAGGCATTTTTACTTTTTATTCTTTGTTCTTAAGTAGTGTGCACGTTTTTTAATCTGTTTTGTGTGGTTTTGTACAATAGCATTTTTGCTGCCGCAGATCACTTGTTAATTACTATCGATCCATGCTCTCTTTTTTAAGTACAACTCACAAAAAGATATCGCTATGTTGAACCAACTCGCCCCGATTATTTTCCCTAACCCCTCGACTTTCCCGCCGCACTTCGTCATGTCTCGCCCCCTCTGCCTTCCCTGACTCCCCCGCGTAGCTTTTCTTTTTGCCGCCATCTACTCCTGCATTCACCGCCTATCTTTCTCTCATCCTCTCTGCCAACTGTCGTCACCGTTCTCACTACAAGGTGTTTTCCCATCACCTTCGGAGTCCCTCCCTAGCCCGCCCCCCGCCCCCGCCGCCTACGCATCGCCGAGGACGACACCACCGCGCCCGACGGTCGCGCCTCATTAACATGCGGCGACCTCGCCGTCTAATTACAGCTCGCGCGCACACGAATTTACATTTCCTTTTATTGAGCCATTCAATTGATTCCGGTGGTGGCGTGGGCGCGCGCCCACGTGGACGCACCCCCACCGCCGTCCCGCCGCCCACGTGGGCCGATGCGGTAGGTCGCTTCGAGCTGGGCGGCTAAGTTGACGAACGGACGCGTGGCCGTAAGTACACACGGCAATGGACTGTGCAGAAAAACTTGCCATTTCATGCATTTGTAGAAACCTGATTCTCTGATTCTCTTTCAAAAGTTGCTAATATTCTAAATTCGTTGCTTTAGACAAATCACTAAAACTTTAAGGTCCATTTTCATTGAATAGTTCCATCTTTAACTCCTTATTTCTAAATATATTTAGATTACCAGTCAATTCTTTTTTTCAGAATCTTCATTTAATCTAAACTGGTTTGAATTTTTAGAACATGGTCGTGACGCATCGTTGAAAAATTTTAGTCGTAGCATCTAGGCAATTCCATTATTTCTCGTCACTCAAATCACATTCGATTTCTACTGCTTCGGATAATGGACGTAAGTATTGACACCAATCGACCATGTATTGTATAGTATTTTAATTTCTTTTTAAACTTTTTTCTTTCATAAAAATACATATTTGTGTTTACCATACAAAATTAACTCATGTGAAAATAAAATATATTTTAAAATATTCAAACAGCAGTGGTAGTGATAGAACCACGAGTGTGAACAACTGACAGTTTGAGCTATTTAGATAGGAAGTTGCAAGTAATTGTTTACTGATCAGACAAGATGGCACCGAGCGAGCAGACAAAAAAAAATTGCGGCGTAAACATGGTAATCAAAGGAGACGCTTAGTGGAAACTTCTGCAAGAAATAAGACTAAAATAAGTTGAATTATTTGTGATAGCAAAAATGTTTGCAGCTTTAGCGGTGTTTTAAGTTTATTTCATTAATAAATTAAATTACTCAATAAGAAAGAAAAACGAATTAGTTAAAGAATATGTTCACATCAAAATAAATATATTGGGACGTATCGAGTTTTACGACGAAATAATTAAAGTAGGATCTAAATATATTGGGACGTATCGAGTTTTACGACGAAATAATTAAAGTAGGATCCGACAGCCCCTCTTTATCTACGTCACTGTGATTTGCGTAAAGCGACCGGACAGGAATTTCTTGAGGAAAAGAAAGAAATGACTGGAGAAAACATCCCATGGTCACACGGTCGGACACACAGATTTTCTGCAGCAGTTTCGTTGGGAGGAATATGGAAGATATTTTTCTAAACAATAAATATTCGTTTTACAAGTTTACGAAATTCTAATTACTTGTAAAAAATGAAATATTACTTTCATAAACAATCTTAACAAACTGCAATTGTAGTGGTCTGTGACATCGCAATCAAACATAGGAATGCGGTTTTCTATTTTCTTGAGTTTGTGCCCGTTATAACCTTCATAATTTCAGCATTAAATGCCGCAGGCTCAGTCAAACATTGAAACGGATAATGAACAGGAGGGAAGTGCACTATTTAAAGACAAGAAAGTATACATACCTGCAATAAATATAGAAAATCGAATTGAAAATTAAAAATCTCCTTCATTTGAGAAAGGACTATAAGTATTCGAAATCTTGAACACTACAATTTAATTTCTACCTAGGGAATATTTGAGGGAGGGATGCATGAATGTTTAGTAACAAGACTTCTGCAGACAAACAATCGTTCAAAAGTAATTAACCAATTTAATACTTAATGCGTATAAGGCAAAATCAAAAATATCGTCTACTTTAAAATTCTCAAACGTTATCCAAAGAAAGATATAACTATTTCATGATAGTGCCTCCGATCATGTCATCCACAACTGCGATCACTCCACTCCTACATCACGACGAAATACGATTCGTTGAAATATTTGGTCAGCACGATCGTCCCTTTCGATGTTCCCCAACGTTCTCCACCCCATCAAGTCATCGTGCGACAACTTCGTGCCTGGGGCCCCAGCGCCCCCCCCGCCGCCCACGCGCCGCCGCCCCCGCCCTAACGGGACAGCGCGCGAGCCACGCGCATGCGCGATGAGCCACGCGTCACGCCGCGACGGCGACGCGACGGGCCGGGCCGGATCTCGTGGACGACTCTTCCCGCATCCGTCTCCTCCTTCCACTCCCACATGCGACACCACCCACCCACGCCCTCCGACCACGCCGGATCTCGTGGACGACTCTTCACCTTCGCCTACGCATCTCCGCCTTCGCCTACGCCTCCCGTCTTCGCCTACGCCTCCTACGCCTTCGCCTACGCCCTCCTACGTCTCGCCTACGCCTCCTACGCCTCGCCTACGCCTCCCTACGCCTTCGCCTACGCCTCCTACGCCTCGCCTACGCCTCTCCTACGTCTTCGCCTACGCCGCTCCTACGCCTTCGCCTACGCCTCTCCTACGTCTTTGCCTACGCGTCTTCACCTTCGCCTACGCATCTCCGCCTTCGCCTACGCCTCTCCTACGTCTTCGCCTACGCCTCTCCTACGTCTCGCCTACGCGTCTTCACCTTCGCCTCGCATCTCCGCCTTGCCTACGCCTCTCCTACGCCTTCGCCTACGCCTCCCCTACGCCTTCGCCTACGCCTCCCTACGCCTTCGCCTACGCCTCTCCTACGCCTTCGCCTACGCCTCCCTACGCCTTCGCCTACGCCTCTCCTACGCCTTCGCCTACGCCTCCTACGCCTTCGCCTACGCGTCTTCACTTTCGCCTACGCATCTCCGCTTTCGCCTACCCGTCTCCGCCTTCGCCTACGCCTCCCACGTCTTCGCCTACGCCTACGTCTCCACGTTCGTCTCCTCCTTCGCCTACGTCTCCACGTTCGTCTCCCCCTTCGCCTTCGTCTCTGCCGTCTTCGCCTATGTCGCCAACTCAGCCGCCACCGCCGCCAATACCATCGCCTCCGCAGATGTTGGGCAACAATTACCAGTGCTTCCGATTCTTTTTTTTCTTTTAAACCCCCATAAATGATTGGCATTTGTTGATATGTATTCCTTTTATATATTGTCCTTCGAGTGGTTTGTCCATTCATATTTGTGTCGAAACATTTTTATCTGACATTTCATTCAAGTAGTACCAGCAATTCAGTGTCCGGGTTATTCTGCAAGTCTTGGGGTAATTTTCTTCGAAAATCTTCTTGGAACACCTACAATTCGTCTATTTTTATTCTGTTGATAAAATTTAATGATCAGCCTCATAAGTGGGTCACTGCAATGACTGGCCACATAGCTTTCTAACTATAGCATTGTGCCATTAACATTATTAATATGAATGACATAATGCTATGTGACCTGAGAACACCGCTAGCTGGCAAAAGTTCGATTAATCCGACCCTAAAATGCCAAATACATTATTATTATTATTATTATTATTATTATTATTATTATTATTATTATTATTATTACTATTATTTATAAAGTTCGTCAATAATGGCGGACACTAAATCAGAATTCAGATTAACAATTACAAACTGTTGACGTTTTTCGGAACAGAAATTATATTAAATTCATTAATTTATTAAGATAATTTATATAATATTATTTTTCCATTATTATTAAATACGAACAGTGAATATAATCTTTGAGGCCAGCATGAGGAAAGCCTTGTGTCTCGCCGCCCGCGTCGCAGCCAACGTGCCAGCTCCCAGCGAAATTTCAATACAATGCCCGGCCGCGCGCCTCGCCGCCCCGCCCCTGGCCGACGGCTCGCGCCTCACGACTCGCGCCCCGCGCCGAATCGCCGGAAGCGTCCCCCCGCCCCGCGCCGCTTCCCGGAACGTTCTCACCCCCCCCACGCGGCCGCCACGACAGCTTTTTTCGCAGAAATTTCGACGTTCTTGCCGGGTTCGCCACTTGACGATTCGCGGTGGGAAAAATCACCGTTGATGGATTCTTTGAAGGCGCGATTACATTATTCCTAAGTTTAGAGCTGAATAGGTGTTCATGAGGTGCGTGACCGTCAATAAATTAAGGGATCATGTTTCTTTATTGTGGGAGTACAAGGCCAGAAATCTTAAAATGTGGAATATTAAAAAAAAATTAACGATATCTCAAATGAGATTGGCTTGAAAATAGTAACACAGACGTACTTTTCTTTTTTTTTAAAAGTTCATAATTTGGAGGTTCAGCGAATTCATGTTGATAAAAATTTGCATTCAGGGATTCCGTGAAGATCCAGTGACATTATATCTTTGTTTGGCGTCGAGCACATCACATGGTTGAATGATAAATGTATTAACAAATTAATTGTCTATGACAGCTCTTACATTGAGATATGCGGAGCCTCTTTTTCTTAAATAAATAAAATTTCAAAATATTGACGGATATTGATCACAAAAAATGTAATTAAGACACTTTTGAAGATAATAAACGTGTCATTTGATTATCTGTGGCATCAAAAACATTTATTCACTGATAAAATCGCAACATTAAAAGGATACACCTATCAAGTTCATGAATATTCCGCAGGGAATAATTAACGATGTAGAACAAGCTGCAGATGGTAAACTTCATGTATTTTCGTGTGGGTATTTAAAAGCTTTTGACGATGGTTAAGATTATGCAGATAGCAATGTCAGAACAATACAACAGACATTATTACTTTGTTCACACTATTGGATTACATAGCGATGACACCCACAGGTCCCAATTATTAATTCGATAAACGACCTGAAAAACGAGTCGCTGCTTTCGATCGCCTACAGTTAACTTCTTCCGCCCATTCATACGATATTTTTTCGAATGGGGACGTCAGCCATGAAGACGTGCTTCCTGACGTCTGCCTAACCATGATTATGTTCCTACTCGATTCATCTGCAGACAAAAACTACATTCCGACAAGGATTCGCCTGACAGGACGCAAAAACTCCCGGGGAATTCTCCGGCAGTCCGCCGGCCCTCGCCTCTCGACCCGTCCGTCGGATGGGCTGGCCCATCCGTTCGCCCGCCGCCCGCCGCCCGCCGCCCGCCGCCCGCCGCCCGCCGCCCGCCGCCGCCCGCCCGCCCGCCGCCCGCCGCCCGCCGCCCGCCGCCGCCGCCGCCGCCCGCGCCGCCGCCGCCGCCCGCCGCCCGCCGCCCGCCGCCGCCGCCGCCGCCCGCCGCCCGCCGCCCGCCGCCCGCCGCCCGCCGCCCGCCCCCCGCCACCCACTGCCCACTGATCGCCCCGGGCGTCGAGTATCCGGCGTGGCCATCAAGCGCAGTCCGTGGGGCGCATTCGGCTCAATCAGTTCGCAGCGTCGACGGCCGCCTGGGAGCGGCGAAGACAGCAAGCGGGGAGGCCACGCCGACAGGCAACCCGCCCGCCAGGCGAACCCTGGGGGACTCCGTCGGCGAGACGAGGCGGTTCCCAGGGTCCACGCCAGCGACGCTGCCCGACGCACCCCGGCCCCTGCCCCCGATCTGCGCCAGCACCCGAGGCGGGTGTTTGTCGCTGAGGGAGACACCGGCGGCGGCGCAGGCGAGAGGAGGTTGCGTTGGCGGTGACGGCGGCGGCGAAGCTCCCGCGACGCTCGCCGCGCGGCCTGCGGCCCATACACATAATTACGGCTCATTTCATTAATATGCCACAGCCACTTAGGCACTAATTAGAGCAGCGATTCAATTATTAATGTGAGGGTGGGAGTTTGGGTTCACATCTTGTCGTCCCCACAGGCGCCTAACTCCCGGCCCGATCTCGTATAATTAGCGTGGCTTAGCCCTGGACGCTGCCTGCTGCCGCCTCCGCCCCCGTCAACGCCGCCCTCGGCACTCCGCACGCAAGAAACCCTCCCCCTCCCCGGCGGCGAGGCCTTCGGGAGGGCGGGGTCCCGCGGGACCATCCACAATACGCAATCGATCCTCACGGAGGATTAAAATTCATTGCCGACGCCGCGCTGCAGGGAGTGCCCGACCACTGCATATGCCGCGTTGGCGTAATGGAAATTATGTCGATACTCCGTGCGTATTCCGTGGAGTCGGTAGGTATTTTATCCGAAATCAGTGGTATGATGCCGCATATTTTTCATAGTTTACGCGTGTGTCGTAACTAGAATAACTAGAGCGCTTTTGTGGAATGTTTGCGCATGCATTTACTCCCGAGAAGAATTTCAGTTCACGTAGTACTTCATTACACGCGATACGAAACTTATTGGATAACTTATGAAATTGGGTTAAATACTGCTTTGCCAGACTTGTATTTCCGCATATAATTTTTTTTATCTACAGAGAACAATGTTTCATATCGGGATACAAGCTTAAGTTTTCACAATGAACATAGAATTTAATAAATTATTATGAATATCTATAAGGTAACGACGGGTAACATTGTCACAACTTCGAAACATTTAAGTAGCGTAGTCTGTATCGTAAATTTATTTGCTGGCTGTGTTTCCATAGTTAGCTGCCTCTCTTAGAAACATTATATATAATCGTTTGTTGCATTAGGTTACAGTTCTGACTAAAATGTCCGTAATATATATGGTGTATTATGACACAGCCAAATCTCGTAATGGAAACTTCGTTAATTTTGGGTTA
This sequence comes from Teleogryllus oceanicus, assembly GCA_964035755.1. Lineage (NCBI taxonomy): Eukaryota > Metazoa > Arthropoda > Insecta > Orthoptera > Gryllidae > Teleogryllus > Teleogryllus oceanicus. The sequence goes on along the minus strand of CAXIVR010000005.1, from coordinate 127,897,349 downwards.
ATTGAGTTGAAATAAAAAGCATAGATGACTAAATGTATCACATCCTTGACTTCATAATTATTCATTATAAACAAGACAAAATGTTTTATTAGCATGTACCACTTACAGGGTAACATTGACATACTGATCATCTTATTTTTCTCACATTTATATCATTTGAGAAGATATTCTTACATTGAAACAATTGACATTTGTGAGTTTATATATCATTTCTAAACCATATGACTGATAAATTGTAAACATTGCTTAATTACATGTAATACAAAATTATATTTTTGTCGCCATACTTGCAGTGTAACTTTGAGAATCACATAATTAATTTACTTTGTCTTGTTTTTAGAGAATGCGATGTAGACAAATAAAATTTTCAATATCTAAGGTTAACAAACCTCAGACGAAGTTAAAATGCACCAAGCAATGGGAAAATGTAAATAGTGGAAAATTAAATAGGAAAAAGCAACTGAACTCTGTGGAATTAGCGGGTTCGTTTTAAATGACATGGATGAGTGTGTTATGCCAAAATTTAATATTGTTGCTGAGCTTTCCAGATCAAATATAAAAAGGACAAAGCACTTTTTCCTCTTGCATTTTATCACAATGTAAAATAGTTAACATTTTAGACTAAGTTATCAAAGCAGTATTTATTTATGTTTAGTGTATTTAAACAGTCAAAAACCAAAGACAAAAAAAATTGTTCTGATGCATATTTGTGTGTTTCTGTTTCCTATCCAACCTCATACATTTAAAGATTGCCAGAGATTTGAAAATAAATAAAGGTGGCAATGTTTGACCCCGGCAGGGTAACACTGCCACTTTGCTTGCTTTTAAAAAAATAATAAAAACTTTGAAATTATGGAAGCTGTGACTTCAATATTTTGAAGAAACATTATAGTATTGTGAAGGTTAAATGTAATTAAAAAAATTAATAAAACAATCTTATAATATATACCACACAAAGTTATTTACAATAAAATAATTTCAAATGCACAAAATTTAAATTATTTTCGCTGCGGAGAGCGCTAAATTAGGCGACACATGGAATAGTACACACACAGCACTACAACCGTGATTATAGTTCACCTTGAGAAGAGGTCTCTATTATTAATAATTAATTGGCCTAAACTTATGGCGATGAAAAAAATTACCTTAAAACAAAAATATTCGAATATTTAATTATTTTTTAAACTTTAGGTTGGAGTGATTTTAAATTCATGATATCCCATGACCTCTTTATCACAGTTCTAGAGCTATTACGAAACACGAAAGGGAGTAATGAAACCGTCGCAGAAAAAAGGGCCGATTCCGAAGGCGAGAAAAGCGCAGCGTGACTGATGGAGCGCAGAGCGCAGTGACCGTTGCTGCGCACCGCGGCGCAACGTTCTTGCTGCGCGCGACCGGAAGGCGCTGCGCGGGGGCAAGAAACCGCGCCGGCGGAGCACGACCGCCCCGCGGCATGCCTCCTACGCAGCCCCTCCTCCCCGCCCACTCCCCTTCCGCCCCAGCTGAGCTACGCCGCCCTGCCTCCCCCTTGCCACCGACGCGCCAACTCCCCTACCACCGCCTCGCCCCGCCGCAGCTCTGCTACGCAGCCCCGCTTTCCGCCCACCCGCCTCTACCGCCTCGCCCGCCTCCCCGCCCCGCCCCGCCTCCCCGCCCGCCCCGCCTCCCGCCCGCCCCCGCCTCCCCGCCCCGCACATTTCCACCTCCTCGCCCTCGCTCCAGCTCTGTTACGCAGCCCGCCTTCCCCGCCCCTTCCCACCGCCTCGCCCCCGCCGCAGCTCTGCTACGCAGCCCCGCCTCCCCCCGCCCCTTCCTACCGCCCGCCCCAGCTCTGCTATGCAGCCCCGCTTCCCCCGCCCCGCCCCCGTATCGCCAAGCTCCCTTCCCCTCTCTCCCCCCCACTGCCAACTATTCTGCCTCCCGCCTCCCGTCCCGCCCCGTCAAGTCCCGGCCCTGCAACTCCCCGCCCAGTCCCCCCCCCCCCCCCCCCTGGCCTAGCTCCTCTTCCGCCCACGCCCCGCCTACTCCCCTTCCCCTGGCCCCAGCTTCGCTGCCGCCCCGCCAGCGGTCGCGCTTCACCGCATTCGCCTCAAGACAGAGGTCAGTGGCGGATCCATGGTAGGTGCCATGGCCCTCCCCCAAAAAGGCCTAGAGTTTTCGTCTGTCTCCTTCCTTAATTTGACAAATTTGATTTACAGAATTAAGTTATAATTGAGTAATTACTTGAAAAAATACTGTATAGTGTGACATACACACCACAAAAATCACAAATAACAAAATGTTTATTATTTTTAAAAAATCTGTGATGCCCCTCCTTCTCCAAACGATCGGCTGAATCCCCCCCCCCCCGGGCGAAGTGCGGACATTTGACCGCGCGCGTTTTCTACATTCATTTAAATGGTGCTTTCGGTTCTAAATTTATTGTTGAATATTTAATGGCTCAAATATTTATTAAAATAACATCCACTTCAAAATATACAGCCAGTAGTCTATTTTCTGTTTTATAGTTCAGAACGATTTCTCCTCAACATTTCGTTTTTTTATGACAACTAGCTGTTACCGACGTTACGAAGTATTTATTTTTCACCCCTCCCTCCTCTCCACTCCACGCACGTTCGCCCGCTCCGCCAGCCCTGCTCGCTCTGACCGTTCCTCCCGTCCCTTCTCCCCGCGCCTGTCGATCTATATCCCCCGCCATTTCTCTCCACACTGCCCGTCCGACCCCCACCGCCGCCACTTCAGTCCCATCCGCGGAGCGCGGCTCCACAGACCATCCCCTGCGCCGCTCAGTCATGCAGCGGCCTGGATGCATCATTTTAATAATAATAATAATAATAATAATAATAATTATAATAATTTATCCAATTTCAGCGAAGCCTGAATACCAAAAAGGACAAGACGATAGTGCTTTTAGATATCTCCTCTGACAGATCTGTGACATCCTCAGAGGTCCAAACATGCTGCAAGTGGTTCAAACATTCACCAATACTTGTGACGACTGTTAGACTGTCTGCAGTATTGTACGACTAACTAATCTTAACAGATCGTACGATAGCAATCATACATTCGGTATGCGAAGAAAAAAATCGAGATTACAAGTTGATATTCCTGTGTCATTCTATTAGAACGTCGTAACCAAAGATGCAAAAAAACGTCTTAAATACCCGCATTTCGAAATTTGAAATCAACCAAACGCGGGTGTAAAAAAAAATACAGGTCGTTCCGTCAGTTTAGGAATTCTGGTATTTGTTTTCATAATCTATGAGAAAACTTGTGTAAACTCCCATAAAATTCAAAAGACTGGGTAGTACAAAACATTACGTTTTTGGGAACAGCTCACATTTTCTGTTAAGTGCGGATGCACATGACATACAAAAATTTACAAGGGCGAGCGTTAGATTTCACAGAATTAAAGGCTAACGTAAATTACAAATTTAAATAAAAATCTATAAATTTTGAAACAAAATAAGTCCAAAACAAATATAAATTTGAACAAAAAAATGAAAAAAAATCCCAAAAATTAAGAAGAAGTAAAATGAAATTACACAATACTGAAACTAAATTAACAAAAAATTATTGGAATGAAAGGCAACAAATCCAACACAAAACGTTTAAAATGGTAACAGCCTCAGCATATGTTTCGGTTGCTGGAAGCTTAAAAAATCCTTCACAATCCTTGGATAACATCTCAGATCCCTTTCCAGATTAAACAAGAGTTAATAAGAGTGCTTTTGAGAAGAATTTGATGGGGAAAATTTACAATAAAGAAAATCTGAAAATGAAAGAAAAACAACCCATCCTAAATTTTATAAATATTGTTTTTATTTTATGAATGCGAGAGATCAATTTCTTCACTTCATTTTTGAAGGGTTAACCCTAGTACAATAATAATATTAAAAACATTCAATAGCTATTAAATAATTAATTTCATTAATTGCATTGAAACATTTCATTGTCGAAGGAGAGGGAACACATGCTCACTAAATTCCCACTTGGAATTCATTCTGGGGTGCGTTGGGCTGCCCGGATCGTTCATCAACTCTTAATTCGGTCTTCCTTTCTACAGTCAATTACTTCTGTTCGTTAGCTTCCTCTCTTAACAACACCAAAATACTATTCTATTAGTTTCTCCTCGAATCTTTACTTCCTTTGATGATAATTAATGTCATGCCCTACCACATTTCTGCAAACCTTAGTTGGACTAGCACTAGCTAATTCCCACTTGTTTTTATCACCTTCACAGCTCATTACTCAAAATTCTCGACCACACCTAACATAGTGGAAGTGTATTCACATAGTATGCTTTCAATGCTTTTGTACATTCTTCTACAATAATTTATTTGACTTCAATGTAAAATCCGCATATTTAAAATAGAAAACCAAGAGAGGGAAGAGACGTTTTAAAAACAAATTAATATTCCTGGAGTATTATTCACAACTATTCCACTCGTGGAATTAAAACCAATAGAGATTAACTATACACATACAAAATGCTCCAATAAGGGTGGTGCAATTCAAAATGTTTATCGCTTTCTCTTGCCGCTTCTCCCTAATAGCCAATCATAAACTATGACTCATCTATCTTAGGAGGCCGTATTCATCGATCGCTTTGTCGATGTCCAATTAACCGTGTATGTACGATAAGTATATTCTTTTATTTTAATATTGCTTTTAGTTATTTCTAATATTTGCCGCATTTTGGAACTCTGTTGCTCATAATTTCATTCGTGGAACAATCTTATTATAAACTACACGTGCTTCGGAAATTCTTAGATAAATCCCCTCCTCGCCTCGCGAGTTGGCATTTATCGACAATTTCGAAAACACTCGTGGTACTACGTATGATAAATCTGCGAGAGTCGTCCCGGTTACTAATGCTGCTCGTAAGACAACGGAATTTACCTTCATGGAAGCTCTCAACCACGCGGACCACCAACACCAACGCCAACGGGTTCAAGCGACATTGCCTTCCGCAACAAGTGGTGCCGTCAACTCCGTAACGGCCGTCTGCTTCCCTTGCGAAAGACCTCGACCGCCGGAGAAGAACACCGGACCATCTCCGGCCCCTGCACCTCCGGGGCCGGCTACCCACGGCCCCGCTGCCGCCTCCGGCCCACCACCACCACCACAGCCTCCTCACCGCTATCCCGGTACTGCCACCTGCGCTTTCATCTTCGGCTCACGGCGCTTTCATCAGCCTAGTTGGTCGCCCGTCGGTAGCTGTGTCTATCATAAAAACTGTATTTGAAGAATTTAGATTTTCTTTTATTTGAAGGCGTACTGGAATCCTCACAATCACAAAGCCATCTTTACTACTATAGAAGATTCTAATTCCCATATCAACGGCTTTAAACTTTGTAATGAATGGATAGATGGATGAGATGATATTCATGGTTGGGTGTTGATGAAATATTGCATGATTATGGTGAGAAATGGTGGAATGAGCAGCAGTCCAAGAGAGGGAAGGTTATGAAGGCGGCTTTTGATTTTGGTTGTTGTATTAGATACTATTCTTGTAGCTGTGCCTCGACAGGAAATGATTTTCATCGATTGGTAATTATGACATATGAATGACAACGGATAAATAGTAGACTGAGAGGTAGGGAAAATCGGAAGACCCAGAAAAAACAACCTGCCGCGAACGCGCTACGTCCACCAACAAATTCCTCATAGATCAACCGGAATTTAAGCCCCGGTACACGTAGCTGGTACATAATATAAGTGTCATGAAGACTCTTTAAGTGTTTAGTGTTTGTGGTTTGTAATAGTATTTAAGTAATATACGTGAATAGTCTGTAGTTTTTGTTAAATTGTTGTAATTAATGTTGGATTGAGTCAGAAACTGGGAAATGATACTTTTTTTTTGTTTAAGGCTACAGAAAGATTAGAACCAACCATGTTTTCACCCTACGTGGACGGGAGGTTTCGGCCCTTCATGGGATCTATGGGATTATAACCCATTGCTGGAATTCGAACGATCTGACTCCCACCGTAAACGTTTTGCCCAAGCCGCCGCCTTCGCGTTCGCGCGGTCTTCGCTTCCACCGGCCACGGCGTCCTCGCACGGCGTCATCGCCCCCGTCCCCATCCCCGCCCCCGCCCCCGTCCCCGCCCCCGCCCCTCCGGCCCCGCCCCTGTCCCCGCTCCCGCCCCCGCCACAGTCCCCGCCACCGTCGCCTCCGCGGCCGCCTCCGCCGGACGCGCAAGCGGCGGATGCGGAGGCGGCGAGTGCTGGAGGGCAGCCAGGCGCTGCCAGGGCCTCCGCCTCCGCAGGTTGCGGCTGCAGCCCACCTGCGACGCCCACGTGACCCCACCCCGCGCCCGCTCCCCGCGTCTGCACGCCACCGCTCGCGAGCGAGACGACGCTGGCCTTGCGTTAGCTTTGCCGCGAGGAAGCTGACCACGCAGTCGTCACCAAGGTGGCTCAGGGCATCAATTGATGACACTACAAGGTCGTTCATCAGGTTCACTAGATAGTTATACGCAAATCAGCCGCTGTCTGGAGGAGAATTCTAGATGCCGGCTGCTCTCATCGGTAGTTTTCCGTGGTTTCTTCGATTAACACCAGACAAATGCCGGAGCAGCACCCTAACATACAGACCACGAACCGCGCGCGTTCTTTCATTCCTCTTCTTTGTCCTATCCTCACCTCTTGCTTACACACTTGAATGCATTACACTATCACACATATTGGGAGACAATCCAGCGGGACAAAACACTGCCCCCTCCCCTGATAAAAGCACTACACTTGCGGGGCAAATGCCCGTAACAGTGATGCGCCCCAAACACGCAATGATCAATCAAATAATCGGCTGTCGTCACAGAGCAGACAGACGGCCCCTGATTGCTGTCTCAACAACATCGACCTCCTAGTTTTTCGATACAGAGGCTCGCCACACAAATATACATTCACATTTTCTGTAAGAAAGTACGCAAAAAATCCAATGAAACAAATTAATAAAGCAGGCAAAACAAATAGTATGGAAGATTACAATTCATGTCTCGCACTGAGCTACGGGATGTTTTCTGAGTAGCGATAGTATGCGTAAATTGGTCGACTGGGCCTGTGCAGTGTGCTTCTCGCGTGCCTCGCTAGTGCTTTAACCGTCGTTGAGTGCACAGATATCTCGTGCGAACTGTACGTACACAGTTTCTAAACTATGACCAACTCTTGTCCTCACGCAAATGAATTACATTATATTATTGCATGATGAATTTTAACACTCAGCCTTCCTATTCTCTTGAAGTCGTCTCTGAAGTTGGAGGTAGGCGATCACTTGCTAGAAATTATCCCGACTGTAATGTAGCAGACCTCTTTAAAATTTATCCCTACGCAATGGTGATTATTCCTTCATCTTGATACGCCATACGTCTTTCTATCCTTCCTTCCTTCTTTCTTTATTTCTTTTGTATTTCATTTTAAGAATGTCATCTGAAACCGTCCTTATTACATCTTCATCCATTTAGTTCTGCTCATCCCATTGAACACTAAACCTGTTAATATCTGGTCCCTATGACCTAGGTGCCCTCCTAGAGCCTACACGAATTCGGCGATTCTGGCCCGAAATGTCGCAGGAAAAAATTTCGCCCATATCATCATTTTTGACCCACGCACTTCGAATGTGAGGGGTCGGGCACCTTATCACGTTCTGGTGTCCACATATTTGATGAGCAAATAGTTTTGAGTCATTATCTAGTGATTGGTTGCAGATGTTATTCATTAATGTGCATCAGTGTACCAGCTTCGGCCAAAAATAAAACGTTTCATTTTCCTCAAGTCAAAGATTTCTTGACATTGCAATTACTGACAACTAGTTTTCCAGCTAGATTCGACACACAACCTATATTTCAGAAAACTGTGGAAATCAGTGAAGAATCGTAGCAGTGCTTGTCCTCCCTTCATTGGCGAATTCTTGGAATTATGCCCAGATGAACTCCATTACTTCCAAGATTTATGCGCATTCGCCCGCAACATTTGACTCACAAAAGGCGACAAAGAATTTATAACACCATTCTCTGTCAACCATGGAGAATTTAATAACAGACGCAGTTCTCTCCCACTTGCTTCGCCGCAGGTGTCGTGACTTCTCCTGGCGAAACCCGGCGTTATCGATTTTGTGAACATATTACTTCTGGGAAGCGTCACATCATCAGCTCAAATCCTCGTATCACGATCGAGTGAACCTCAATCATTGCTGAAAAGGTTTAGAAGAACTTTATAAGTTCTGTTGTTTTGTAGTATCATGGGTTCAGATTCCCAATGTATTCGTTTTAGCATGTAGTAATATACCTACTTCTTATCGCTTCCCTCTTCCCATCTTTTTCCAGACTATTCGAATATTTCTACAGAGATCTCACACTTTCGCAAACCTATCGTAGGAATGGGAACGAAGTCTCGCATTCATTAGTAGACTGAACGGGAAATTAGGGTTATTAATCAACCCATCCGAGGCAAGCTGCCAATGCTTTAACCTCAATTCGCGAGGGAATGATAATGATAAATTAACAAAAATCACTTTCACGGAAATAGGTTTACTTTAATTTAATTAATGAATGCTCTACATTTTAAAAACGACAAATAAATTCTTCAATATTTTCATGAAAGTAATGTAGTTTAATATTCCCACAGAATAAAGATAAATATTTTCTAAGAAGGAACGTAAGAATCTACCGAACGTAAGAATAGCGACACTTGAATAGAACTTGTATTACAATAATAATGTATCAATTGGTGTAGCGTAATTGTGAAAATTGAATTATCAATCGATATGATTGGCATATATGAGAAATAATTTTTTCTCATTGGAGGGAAACTCTCAGCCAAGACAGGGGATTTTAGAGATTTCACAGAATTCTTCGCGTTGGTCAGGAATTCCACTTACCCTAGCAATTCTATTTGTCCTGGCTCGAAATTCAAATAAAACTCGGAGCCAAAAAGGATTTAGGATGAACCATTATACGGATTAATGTTGATTTGCTATTATCAAAAGCGCAATAATGTTCATCTATCGATCATTGCATTCGTAGCCACTCCATATTTGTCTTCTTCAGCATTTCATATTGTTGAAGAAACTTTTATAACATTTACACTTATTAAATTAATAAATGAATCCATGGTAAGTGTAAATGTTATGAAATGCATCAGTAAGGAATAAATTTATCAGAACGGAGAATATTTGTATGCCTAAAATAATCTTGAAATATGATATTAAAATATTAATTTATGATCTAAAAATTCTGAAATAGGCACTTTTATTCAATTAAAATTAACAATACTTCATTTCCTTTATTTGATAAAATTCAGGAGAAGAATGCTGGATTGAAAAGTAATATTTTTGTGCAAACTTGACATAACCTAGCCTACTTTGCAGGAGAAATAATTGAAGTAAATATACACCTTAGTGAAGTACATTGTATGTCTTGTTCAATTTTTTCTGACTGGTTTAAAAAGTATGATATCAAGAAATACGTATCCTATATTTGCACAAGTATTTTAACTATAGAAAAAAAACAAGTCAATGAACACTCAGAAATAAATAGATTCTATGAAAACATGAAACGTATTACAGATAATTATTTTAAGTATCCTATATTTGACAAGTATTTTAACAATATAAAGAAAAGAAAGAAAAGAAAAGAAAGAGAAAGAAAAGAAAAGAAAAGAAAGAAAAAAAGAAAGAAAAAATGCAAAATATGTTTCAATAATTACACAAATAAGCACCAACAGGGAAAATTGACCAAATACGCACAAATATGCACTAACATATTAATCTACACGACATCCAATTCTAACCGAATGTCAAGAAATTTCACTTGGCTATGCCCTGAAGCAACGGACAAGAATACGCAAAATTACAGAAATACGCTCCCTATTCATCAGCATTCTCATCTCATATAATGAACAACAGTGTCCCATCTCCTATTCTTTCCACAACATGAGGAAACGGTTAATCTGTATTCCCAACCGGCGCCTGTCTGTCCCACCCCGGCCCTGCAGGCGAACCGCTCGGCTTGACCCTTGTCTTCCGCGGCTCCGGTCAGCGTCCGCTGGCTCCCCTGCGCCTCGCAAATCACGTCGTCGCGGCGGCGCGGGCGGCGAGGGCGCCGAGCGGGCCAACGCGGCGGTGGCGAGGGTGGGGGAGGGGCGGCGAGGACACAGTTTCCGCCCGCGGAGCAGACAATGAGCGGCGGCGCCGAGTGGAGGGGGAGGGGAGGAGGGGGTCACGACCTCAAGCAACAGGTGGATACCGCCCGCGCCCCCCCGCTGTAGCGTCGCAATCGTCAGTAATGCCAAGGTCAGACATGGGCCAGCTGACCTCCAGTCAACTCTTCTTCATTTCTTTATTATTTTCTTCTTTAAGAACATTATTATTTTTTTAATTTATTTATTAACAACGCATTTTTATTACTGCGGTTTTGGTACATTCAGTACCTATGGATATATTCAGAAACTATCCACAGCTTATCTACTTCAGCTATGCAGTACTCATGGGTATATTCAGAAACCATCTACAGTTTATCTACTTTAGGTATACAATACTAATGGATATAATTAAAAACTATCCACAGCTTATCTATTTTAGGTAAACAGTATTTATGAACATATTCAGAAACTATACACAGCTTATCTACTTCATCTATCGTGGATCTGAGAAGCAGGTCAACTTACTTCGACCTCTCAAAGCATTCTGCTTATTTATTTTAGTTCCCCAACAACTTCTCATGTTGCTAGGCAGGACATACGACTAACAAACTACTACGTTATACCGGTCGCTGCGGCTACCGCAGTGTTGTGGAGGCACCGCTGGTACAAGTTCGCGTCTTCTCGCTTCCGCGACCTTTCTCCAGCTTGCCTCTCATCGTCCTCCATTTGTCGCAAATCATCGTTAGCTGTACGCCGAAAACAAACGTTGTGTAATTCCTGTCGACGACATTTTTTATGTAAAAATAATGTTCTTTGGTTGTACCATTGATACATCTCGAAAAATTCATCGTCACTACATAACGTTTTATAGTATTAAATAATAATAGACTTTATACAAGGCTTTTGGCAATACCAGCTAAATTTAGCTTACTGGTAGCATTGTCGCTGTTCGTGCAGCGACTGTCAATGAGAGGTTCTAGAGTTCGATTTCCGACGTAGCTGGATTTTCGAAATTAGCTATATAGCTAGATCAAATTCCGCCGCTTTCTGGAGGAGAAACTGCCAGCTGCTCCGATCAATATCAGGCAAAGCAGAAGACACAAAATAGGCCTCGGACTTCGTGACTTTCTTCTCTCTTCCTCATCCAATCTTCTCCCCCTTTCACAAAACCTTACACTCACGGACTTCACTACCACAAAGTAAGGCGACCAGCCGAGGGTTTAGAGCGTCTCCATAGATACCTGGAGGAGGAATCTTCCGCAAGCTGCCAAGTAGATCGACGCCACATCTCACCATTCAGTTGGGGAGGAACACCACCATCTTCAGGCATAAAACAGTCATTACGCTAATGCGACTTCTGATTGTTGAAGTTGATGTGCCCGGAAATGTCAATCAATCAACCTTTTGGTAATACATCCTTTATTCATCAACATATTATTAGGCATGTGATTTCTGTAGTTCAATAATTGAATGACAATTCCTGACAATTATTTTCAACTGTACTTTCAACACTACGTGAATCTTGTAATTTCCTTGATCGATTTGTGCTAGTTCCAATCTGTGCAATGGACGATATATTTATTACGCAACAAATCTTATACCGGGAGCAATATAGTAATACCCCATCCTCTTTTAATTTACATAGGGAAAGATTACAAATATAGTCTTCATGCGTGTATAATGAAAAAAATCAAAAAGCACACTATAAATATTGAAGGGCTTCGTGGAAGGAACATTGTTTTCGTAATGCCGTACTAGAATGTCGATATAACGCGATCACACACTGGACTTATGGATCACTTCCAACGTCCAGTAGCCTTCAAAATTGTTAACCGTAATCATTACAAGTTACTGATCTTCAGATGTAGATATTTAACAACTCTGAAACAAATAGAATCAAATGAAGGGATTGCAGCGAAAGACAGGTTGCGAGTATCATATTTAAAGCACTTACATTTGTTATTTATAAGATTTTTTCTCACAGAGGTAGGAAGTACAAACAAAATTGGAATAGATTGCCTGCAAAAACCTTCGAACCCTTTCCTCAAAGCGTTCAACAATTTGGGAAATTAATTTATGGTATTTTAAAGTTATAGAGGAGTTAACAAAGAATATTAAGTTATACAGTGAAGTGAGGTGTCGTGCAGTGTAGAGCAGAAAAATAATGAAAGAAATGCTTTTAGTGTTATCGTGAAGTGAAGTGAAGTGAAGTGAAGGATAGTGCAGTGCGTTCTTCATTGTATTCAGTGCGGCTTTACATGATAGACGTTTCTTTTCTTTATCATGTAATTTAAGGTTTTCAGAACCAGCAGTTTTTATATTATTATTACTGTTATTGTCATTATCTTTTTAGCATTATTATTACCATTATTATATTATTTGCATGACATCTATTATTTTATTTATGTAATTAACTGCCACCGGGTAACTTCCAATTGCAGTTTAAATAAATTTATCTTTATTGTATCGTAACGTTTGAGCAACTGAAGCAATATTAAACTTGTTTTTTGCACATTAAAACACAAAACGGGCTCGCTTGGGTCAGCTATGGCCTCAGGTTACAAACTTCCACAGTCCTGTTATTTGCTCTACATCATCCAAACCTTTACGTAAACGTCTCAACATTCGGATGATGCCTGACCGTAACAATTGTCCGCGTCGTATTTCAAGTGCTAATTGCGTTAAGAACCATTAACAGCTCCCAAAATGTTTAACCGTTTCTGTTTCCAGTTTAAATTATTATGAAGAGAGATTATGAAAAAATATCCAACTTTTCCAAAATAAGGACCACGTGTCTGCAATTCCGCTGCGGCCTCCTGCCTGCACCACCCACGATGCCGAGCGTCCCACCCCCTCGCAGACTCCGCCCACTCGCCTCTCCGCCTCCGTCCCGTTAGCGCGGCGCGGCCCGCCATGCGCGTCGCGTCGCGACGCGTCGCGCGCTGGGGTACCGTTGGCCGCGTCAAGGCCGGCGCCGCCGCCGCCGACGCCGATCGCAGCGAGACAAATGGCCATCAATAGGAGGAGGAGGAGGAAGCGGTGGAGGGGGAGGCAGAGGAGGGGAAGATATCAGGAGAGATAGGAAGAGGCGAACGATGAGGCGGAGAATGCTTAGGAAAGAAAGGACGAGGGAAGGAGGAAAAGGATGTGGTGGAGACAGAAACCGTGGAACTGAAGGGGAAAAAATCCTTCTTACACTTTACTTCAGAGGCGAAGTAAAGTCGGCTGCCCCATGTGATAGATTTACTGCATGTCAAAGACCTGAAACCTAAAAGAAGTCTTGGGGCTACATTCAAATCGCCTGTTTCGTCGCCCGAGTAATACTTTTTCTCTATTAGATGGTGAAAGGAGCGTAGCAAAATTTGCGTGGTCAGACAAAAGAGGAGGCCGGATGACCTGAGTCTCGTCACGTAAAACAAGACGTCATTAAATTCAATTAACTTGAGGAGGTACAGGAAGAGAAAGGGGAATGGGAGGAGAGGGAAGAAATAAATTTGATTGGTTGGTTGGTTGTTGATTGATTGATTGATTGATTGATTGGTGATAACAAGCGAGTCAACTTCAAAGGCCAAGAGTCACATAAGTGTAGTGCATGTTTATCACGGGGGGAGTAGGTGGATGGTGGTGGTGGTGATTTTCGGTGGAATAGGAGAGCAGAATACTTATCTCTCCGAATGCTGCATGCGCGCACTCTATTGCACGGCGGTGGGTGTGAAGGAAAAGTCACTTCAGAAGAGCGTCCATTGCACTATCTACGCCTACACTTGTCGTGTATGGGAAGTCGGCAGCCCAAAAGAACTTTTAACACGATATCCGATATTTTAGTTTTGAGGAGATTTCAATGCTTTTCTTTCCAGTATTATAATATACAGTGAAAAAATAATAATACAAACAATATTTACATTAACAAATTAAACCACCCACATCATTCGTGCTATAAACATCTTAGGACTTCAGAATAATATCTCCTGATATCGAACTGATCCAAAATTCAAATCATTCAAAATTTCTTTTGAACTCTCCTGTTTTGAGTAACAGGGGGCTGACTAGACGACACTGTGATAATCCCGGTATCAAAGGTCAAACTTTGCCTATTATTTCACAGAATACGAATATACAATTAAAAATATGTAAGACTCCTCTAAAAGTTTCAATTTGCCCCTACTCCGCAAGCAACGAGGGCTACATTTAGTTGAGTGCAGCTGATTGTAGCCCGCGAAAATATGAACGTTTTATTTGAAACATTTGCTGACTGAACTCGAATGCCGACTCAGCGCCTCGGCCTGTAAGATCTGCTGGAGTGTAGAAGTTAAAATACTTAGGCTGGAAAACACCCTCTTAAAAATGAAGGATTTATTAGGCTGTACTGTTTGTGCGACTGTAGGTTATAACATTACACCACCTACTTATATGTTGGGAGAAAAATATGATAGGCAGTTTGATTTGCTTAGGTTACCATACATCTGTATATGTTGAATTCATTTTAAATGTTCTTACATTTGTAAAGTTTCAATGTCTTTTCTGAAACAGGGATAAAGAAAAAAAATAGTGATTTGAAACAACTCTTAGAATACTATAAGCTAAAGCGGACTTAATTGCAATAAACAGCTCAAAATCAAGAATTTTGCAGAGCGTGTTGTAGAGGACTCTACGGAAGTCAAAAAGATGTGTTTGTGTAAAGCCTGAAGTCCAAGGTCAGACCAGAAGTTTCGAACATTTATATTTAACATATTATTCGTTCTCATCCAAATATTATCGGGGATGTGAATGCGACCCTTCCTTTTTGAACGTACGGGGCAAAGTTATAAGTTGTCATGTCATTGTTCGTCCAATTCACCAAAAACGCTAATTTCTCGTAATACTATTTGAACATCTCAAGTTAAATGCATTAAACTTGAGCGACGCTTTAACAAGACAACGTATTGTTTCAATATGAAAAGAGAGTTTCCTTTCCTTTTTTTGTTTATTAGAGTCGCATCAACCAAAGGTTCTTAGCGACTTTTCAGTATTTTACTATTGCACTTTTACATTTCGTTACATCCTTTCCTTTTAAACTGTTTTTTTTAGACTTAACACATTATACTAGTAAATAAATAAACAGTACAGGAAGAATGGAATTATAAATTAATGATACAATTGATAAATACATTTTATGTTGAACCATTTACTGGTTTCCCAGATGACTTGGAGATAATTTTTTGCAAATATTTAAGTTTCACAATTTGTCAGGTTAAATAAAGGAAAATCAGGACATATTTAAGGAACTAATCATTACGTAATGCTATTGGGTCCCTTTCAATTTTTTCAAGGGAGCAACGGATCACTACCCATCCCCCGCCGTTGTGCACAGGCCGATGATCGGGATGTAGTAATTCTTCTTTCTCGAAGATCCTCTAACACGCAGCGCTAGCTTGCCTGCTACACTTCAAATCTTGGTCACGGTTGCGGTATTGTCGGTGGACAAAACTTGCTGAGAGAAAATTTTCTCGAGATTCTCACGTAAACTTTATATTTTACTTAGCTACTAATAGATTCGTATCATCCATCATTAAACCAAACCATTATTCATTTACCATGTGAATAAGTTACATAAGAATGTAAGTTAGCGCTATCTAGCAATTCATTTCCTTTCTTCCTCATTAGAACCTTTGCAGGATAACATGCATCTTATTTTTGAAACGAGGAAGATCTTTTAAAACTTAAAAGTACAATCGTAATAGTATATCTTAGTTTTCTCCCGGTTTCGGCAACTTTTTCACTCAAAATTTTCCCAGTATTCATACATCCTGTAGAATCTTGAATATTTGAATACATTTCCTCCCAAAGAGTTGCATGGAACTTTTATTCAATATTGAACTTTCAAATGAGTAAGACGTACCACAACGTGTTGTTTTGAACATTACTTTAAAATGTTTAAGTGAGAAAGCTTCTTTCCAAAAACTGTAAATCCAACATTCTCTTATATCAACAGAACAACACAATGTCTTGGATGATTGGAAATGAGTAAGGAATACAGTCAGAAATCAATTACGATCTAGAGATCTTGTATTTTTTCTCCGCTAGTGGAATCAGAAGAACCATAAACCAGAACCAGATTGTTCAAAAAGGCCCCAAAATTCCCAGCTTTTACCCTAACAACTTAACTTTCTGTTCTTTTTTAAGGAAGTCGTCATTTTTTGTCCGCCCTCTCACTAATCGCCTCCTTGAAAGTATATCTTAGAACAGTATATCTCCTTGTAACGGAAGTCTATGTTAAAACAAGGAGATTGAAACTGAATTTGGTAGTTTTACTATACACAAACAATGTCTCAAAATAGTTATACAAATGTAAAAACATTCAAAAATTGCAAAAGCATGGCATTTTTACTGGTGGATTCAGCTTAAAGCCGGTTCACTAGGAATAGTGCAACAATCGTATATCACTGTTATATCCCGTTTCCTCTAGCTTCTTTGGCACACTAAAGCGATGTAATCTATCATGATGTATGATCAATAAATATACTGTCAAGTTTGTTCATTTGCAAGAGAAAGTAAAGTATCATGTGTAGGCAGTATTTCATGGTCGTAAATAAAACAATATCCGTTCGACTTCATATATGATGTTGAGTAAATATATCAGACTGCGTTTTAACGATATGAATGTTGACAGCTCACAAAGAATGTGCGAGGAACGCATTTATAGATTATGTACCATCACAAATCATCAATATGTGCTTTAAAATTAATGTTCAAACGGGCACAGAATTTCGATCTCCTTTAACAAGTGCAGCAGTTTACGACGCGAAAATTATACATGAGTAAAATGTAATGTTTTTCAGCAGCGCGTTCAAAGATGTTATCCAGTATCAGGATTCGATCTAACGGAAAAGTAGATTGGCATTTTGCCTTCATCTGATAAAGCGATGAAGTTGCCACTGTGTAGAATATTTTACATCTTTATTAAAGAAATATTTTTGTAATTTATTCACCCAAAATTTGTCAATTATTACGAGAAATCCAAACATTTACAACGTGATCTGACAAACCTCTCAAGTTTTATAGACTTCTCATAAATTACTGCATCCTAAATAACTGTTTGAAGGTTCTAAAACGATCGCAACGGGTATACATCATTTCTAATGATTTACCACTATAGAAACTGACAACATTCTTTTTAAATTATTTGCTTAGTTTAGTGGAAAGTACAGTCGACTCCGGTTATAGTGAACTCGGATATAGAGAACCCTCGGTTATAGCGAACTTAAGTCACTAGTCCCGTTTCGCTTACATTACAAATAAGCATAAGAAGACTCGGTTATAGTGAACCTAAACCTTGGCTATAGTAAACGTAGAAAATGCATCGTCCTCTGCGGAAAAGCGATCAGTTTCATTTGTCGCTTGCTCCATCCTACATGAATTATCTCGTATATTATTAAGCGAGTAAGACGGCCATCGGAGAGTGGGACGGTTCCGACAGTGTAAGAAGGATTGAGAAGTGTCAACGTCAAGACTGCATTACGATACTTAGACACAGAGGACAATGAGAATCAAGAATGGAGGGAGACACTAATGAAAAAGTACGAAGCAAACAATTGAAAGGAAATTAATATTTTAAGGGCAAACAAAGATATCGAAATTTTCTGTTCCTGCTGTTAGTGTATTTTGCTGTGTCTCTGTATTAATAAAATCAACCACCGTGGAGAAATTCTGTTTAATTTTCCCATCATCGGATATAGTGAACCAAAAATGTTAGTCTCCAGAAGTTTACTATAACCGGAGTCGACTGTATACTGAAAAGGTGACAAAATATTTTTAATTTGTTTACCGTCAATGACTATCGTCTTCTAATATAGTACAATTAAAATATGTGGTTCCCGATAATATACTTCTTACAAACTTATTCGATTTGAAAAACAGTGAAAACATTTCTGGTTGTACTTCACTAGCTTCGGGAGCGACTGAAGACAACCTTCGCACCTTAGCACACGTTTGTTCCAGACGGCAGTGCCCTGGGCAGCGGTAGCGCTGTGGCTCTCGGGCACTCCCACTGCCGCCCCCTCCTCCCCACCCCGCCCCGCCCCCTCCAAGAGGCCACTGAACGTGAGAACGAACTCGCGCCGACGGAAGCAGCACATCGTAAATAATCGCAATGGCCCACATTAACAAATTTCTTAGCACTCGCGCTCGCCGCTCCCCGCCCCCTCCCCCGCCCCGCCCCGCCCCGCGTCCTGTGCTCACCTCGCCTCGCCAGCGCCGCGCCGCGTGGCCGTTTACCCACCGGTGTTTGTGGACCGCACCGCAGCCGCATACAGATTCCCCGCCGCACCGCTCGACCCGGCGGGTTCTCGTTGCTCATGCTACCAGCGGAGAATAAACCACTCGCTGAAATCGCGCCTTCACTACTAACTACTCCGCAGCGCGCAGTCTTGTTTTCGGCTTCTATTTGTCTAATCTCCCGGCGAGACGCGAGTTTTTATATCGTGGCGCGGACAAATACCCTGGCCGCCTTCTGCATATTAAGAAACCGGCGCGGGCATATATTTACATGTATTAAAAAAATCACGTCCCGTTTACACGAAGTTCCATTTGGAGTATTTTTCCTTCTCCTTTCACGAATCTATTTCCGAGGCATTATATTTACGTGTGTAAGAGAGAAGAGGAAGGCGTTAGCTTGAGCAGGCAGTGGGAGGGGCGGGGCGGGGTCCAGCGTTTTGAAAGAGCCGGAGCTTCCGGGGAAAAACATGCCGTTCGGTTGACGCTTCTGGAGGCGCGGTCGAACCGTGGGAGGCAACGGTCATGGGGCAGGCGTTGGCTTACTTACGCACCGAGTGAGACACGCACGCGTGATGGCTATCTGATGTCACACGACTCGTGTCGATGTTTAATATCTCCTTTTACTTACCCTATCAGCGCCATCACGCTCGTCCGCAGACAACTCGTGTACGTCTCCTTATCTAGAATCCTGGAAGAATTAAAACGACAGATATTAGTCTACATGGTTACACAATTAGAAGTCTGTAACAATGAACACGTATATTTTAAATTAATTCGTCGTTAAAAACAAATCAGCGACTCGCTTGTATCTTCGTGCCGGTTATCTAAGCGATCAATCACGACTCAATATCGTTAATTACTTAATAAAGCAAACGAAGCACATCGGCGGGCGGCGAGCTAGGCAGAACCATTAGCGGCACGGGGGGGGGGCGGCGGCGGCGGCGGCGGCGGGGCGGTGGGGGCGGCGGCACGCGCACTGGAGCGAGCGAGCGCTCAACAATGAACTGCGACCGGCGAGGTGTGACGGAGAAGAGCTGTGCAGTGGGTCAAACCGAGGGTGTGAGTGAATGTGTTTGTATATATTGTTTAAGAACGAATGTGCGAGTGTATGAAAAAAAGAATAGAAAAATGAACAATAAAAAATAAGTTTTCAATGCAATTTGTTTAAAATAATAATTGTAAATAACTAGAGAGTTCAAAGTGCCACTGTTCTTAGTTATAAGCTAATTATAAGGTAGTTTTAAGTATTATTTTTAAGATAAACGCCCTCCCGAAGCTGCAGAAGCCAAAAAGGCTGCAGTTATAAATTGTATCTCAAATATGAATAAATTACTGCCTCTCCAGGATAACTGGAGAGGGAAAATTGAAAACAACGAGGAGGCGAACAACAGAGATTCGAAGAAGAGAGAATGGAAAGAAACCAAACACAAAATAAACAAGAAAGTAATAAAGGATTTGGTCTGGTTTCTTTTCGTGATTCCGGCGTCAACGCTTTGGTCATTAGTCGGTTAGTGTAGTGCAGGTTTTTTCTCGGGAGACGGCGGTGTCTTCCCTGCTGGATGGCGAGATCCGGCGCCGACGTACCGTCGGCTAGGGGTTCCTCCTAACCAGGACTCTCCACCACGGGCACGTCCCAGCCGGGACAAGCTCTAAGCTCCCGGCCGGTCTCCCGGAATATGTGGTAGTGTAGTGCATGTTAGTGTAAGTATGTGTGTAAGGGGAGAGGATAGGACAAGGAAGAGGAATGACAGATCGCGCGCGGTCCATGGCCCGTTTCGTAGGGTACTGCCCCGGCATTCGCCTGGTGTTGATCGGAGAAACCACGGAAAACTACCGATCACAGCAGTCGGCAGCTAGAATTCTCCTCCAAGCAGCGACTGAATTCGCCCTAGTTGAAAAGCTAGTGTCGAAAATCCTGCCGCCATCAGGACTCGAACCTAGGATCCCCGGCCAGAGGCGCTGCAGTGACATCACTGAGCTACCACTCCCGGTGTAATAAAGGGCAGAATAATGTTTAATTTATATCTCATCACTGGTCATCTCACAATCATCCACTCACTGTTCATCAAATTCATCCCATTATCGTTCATGATATCTGAAAATTTTACTTTTAGAATACTATCTATTCTGAAAGCTTATACATCTATCTCATGTAGATAAGATATGCTTATTTTCAGTTAGCAATTAAGACTTTTGACAATGTAAATAAAACAGGTGAATATACATACAATAGAAATTCCTGTAATGAGATAGACATTGTTGTACAGAAACAATACACTATAAGAATGAAGGCTAAAATGCGAATATACCAGTTTCAATTTACAATTCGCTTTGCGTTTGATTATTGAAGCAGTCTATCTTGGATAACTGAAAGGTAGGATATCACTATGAGATTTCTACGCTAAATTTGAAAATATGGAATCGGAGATATCATAATATTGGGTCGATTCTTCCTAATGATTCTTACTTTATTCACGGCACGACTTGTGAATCCTCAGTATATTGATAGAACTGTAGGCAAATGATAAACACATCTGTAGTCAAATCTTGATCAAAGAGTACAACTTTTACGAGACGGGAATATCAATCATTCATTAGATAAGAGCTATATTTTAACTTGAAAAATTTGTTCACGAGGGATGTGCATATTAATTTCAGTGTCAAACCTTTCTGCTAATTTGTCGCACGTGTTATGTGTGTGTGTTATCTTTATTATTTTCAATTTTTTAGTATTTCGGATGCTTATTTAAAGAATTATCAATATTTAGAAGGAAGAAGAATGTTATTTTATGTAGAATTTTCTCGGTCAGAGGCACAGCAGTGATATTAATTGATGCCCTGTAACACCTAAGTTTAAACTCCGTGCGGACCAGTTTCCTGATCATCCTAAAATTAATCAATTTCGAAGGTACCACTTCATATTTCTTTTCAACTTTAACAATCACGTACAAACTAAACAGTAGTATAGTCAATAAAATACCTGTTACTGCTGCTCTTTTGCATATTTCTCACATTTTACTTGGAAATGTGCAGTCTTTTTCTGTTATATGCGAGTTCATATCTAATATGGACTATGTGTTGATATGACAGTCCACGGTCTCCTCTCGAATATTTCATAACTATTTAGTCCAATGTAGTCAATTTTCTTAAAAAATATTACCAAATGATTTATATTTGGAAAATTAGTTTATTCATTCTTTCCTTCAATTTTTAAAAAAATTAAAAAATCGCTTTGATTTTCAGGAAAATATACACTGGCCTCAGTCTAATTATAGTATGTTGTCTGGAATAGAAATTAAATGGGCAATTAGCTTTTATACATCAAGACTTGTATCTCAAAAATTAAATTTTCCAAAGCTGTAACATTTGAAATTTTCAATAACATGGACACATTTACATAAAACTGCTTACTTCAATATCATTATACAGGTGTTTGAGGGGGAAGTTGCAGTATGTTCAGAAAGGATAACCATACATGCGAAATATGAATCGATTTTTTTATAAACTGACCGAATGGAATAGACTCAATTCCATGAACAGTTACTCATATTTTAAAATGCTCTAAACGGCTGTCACACACTGATGAATAAACTGAAAATGCGTCCGTGTTTCAATTTTTTAAAATTTTATCACCATTTTAATAAGTTCCTCTTTTTTTATGATCCCCCGCTTTATGTGTCTGTTGAAAACTTCAATAACCAGTTAAAACGTAAACCAGTTTCTGTTTTACGCATTGAATATGTCCAATTTGGTCGGTTTTATATTATATCACTTGCAGTAGACGATGATTGTAAAATATTTACGGTTTTCCATTAATAATTTCTGTATTATTTAGTTTTACCGTAGTACGGTTGCACTTCAAGTAACTTTTCTGTATCATTACTTTACTAATTTTCTAACAGAACTTTAGTACGAAAATTACACAGAATATAACTTGAAAAAGATAAATTCATTCAAAAACATCAGAACCTAAAACTGTTTTAGTGTAAGGTGCACATAAATTTCAGTTTTTGGCGAATACAAATCCATTATTTTAAAAAGGAATTCTCTATATCAATATGATATTAAAAGTTTTACAAACAATTTTTAATAATTGCAGCTAATTTTATCATACTTGGAAAAACATAAGTGTCAATCTGATTGCAAAATGTGTATTACTGGTCACTTGTTGATATTTCTGCACAAGATACCAGTCTAAAGAGTATGCTTTCGAAATCCAACAAGGATATAACACAAAATTTATTTTAATGTTGCCGATAGATGCATATTTTCCTGAAGGAAGTGTCGTCGGATTGCAACAGAACTCTTCCTATCTCGAGATAGTACTGTGTACGTTTCGAAATGTAGACATTTTGTAAGTTATTTTCTTTTTATTCTGTCTAATGCATATCTTATCGACATATCTAGGAACATTGTGAAAATCAAAGTTATATAAGCATTATTTACAAATAGTAATCTTCTTTTTCTTTAGGTATTTTATTTGTTTCTCGCCAAAACTCGTGGTTCATGCAAACTCTATAATATATAAATTATGCCACATATGCTTTATGAAATCTTCGCAAACCAAAAACAAAAATTTAGATGTTCGAATAGTATTAGAGTACAAAAGCATATACAAATATCTTCTTTCCATATGCACTCCGAAATTTATTTGCACCAAAATCTTCGATATGTTAGCGTAAAATTCGATCATATTCTGTGGTAAACAATATATACATGAATACAATATATTTTCGTACTGACGTTCTAACTGACAAACGAACAAAATTCCAGACAACAATGAAAATATTGATTTTGATTCCGAATGCGTGAACTACTCTGGTAATTAATCCCGTGAGTGTAGTGCATGTTTTTAATCAGCAGGTGGCTGCGATCTTCCCCACTGGATGGCGAGATCCGGCCCCTATCGTCCACTAGTGGGGTTTTCTCAAACCAGGTATCTCCCACCAGCGGGTCACCGCCCTAGCCGAGACAAGTAAGTGCCCGACCGGTATGTGTGGTACTGTAGTGTAGCAGCCATGCACAGCCCCAGCCGGGACAAGCTCGAAGCTCCCGAGCGACCTCCCGGTATGTGTGGTAGTGTAGGGTAGGTTAGTGTGAGTGTAAGGGGTGAGGATAGGAAAGGAAGAGGAAGAAAAGATTGCGCGCGGTCCGTGGCTCATTTGTTAGGGGACTACTCCAGCATTCATCAGGTATTGATCGGAGAAACCACGGAAAACTACCGATCTGAGCAGCAGGTGGCTAAAATTCTCCTCCTGAGAGCGACTGAATCCGACCTAGCTGAAAAGCTAGTGCCGAAAATCCTGCCACCGTGGGGAGTGGGAACCTAGGACCTCCCGGTCAGAGGTGCTGAAGTGGCAACAGTTGATGCACTGAGCTACCGCTCCCGGTTGCATGTTAATGTGTGTCTGTAATAGGTGAGGATAGGATTAGGAAGAGGAAGGACAGATCGCGCGCGGTCCGTGCCGCGTTTGGTAGGGTACTGCTCCGGCATTCGCCTGGTGTTTCGCCACGGAAAACTACCGATCAGAGCTGCCGGCCGCTAGAATTCTCCTAGCTGAAAAGCTAGTTTCGAAAATCCTGCCGCCGTCGAGAGCTGTAACCTAGGACCTCCCGGTGAGAGGCACTTCAGTGACATCAGTTGATGCACCGAGCCACCTCTCCTGGTCAATTCAATTGAAAATAACCAACGAGTCCTTCATTTCAGAGACCTCCCCCGATTAGAGCGCACTGAGGCGCTGCGCGGAGCGGTGGGACGGAGTGCGGCGCGGGGCCGCGCGGCAATTAGCGCGCGCTGCGTGCGAAGGTGTTTACACGCCCTATCAAGATCGTATTGTGGGGCGTCCCGCGCCGCCCGCGCAGCGCCACGTGGCCGCGCCTCCAGCCGGCGCATCCGGCCCGCGCGCCGCGCCGTGGGAGATATGGAAATGCGGGGCGAAGGCGGTGTTAATATGAAAAGGAAGTTGAAAACGGTTAAGCTTATGAAAGAAGAAGAATGAGAAGGAGAAGAATAAGAAAGAAAAAAGAAGGCGGAGAAGAAGAATGATAAAAAGAAAGAGAAGGAGAAGAATAATAATGAGACGGAGAATAAGAATAATGAGAAGGAAAAGAAGAAGAAGGAGAATAAGAATAAAGAGAAGAAGAGGGAGAAGAAGAATAAAGAGGAGAAGAAGAATGAGAAGGATGATGAGAAGGATGAAAACAAAAAGAAGAAAATTAAGCAAAAGAAAAACTAGAATTAGTATTTAAACTTGATGAAGAAAAAATAGAATTGTGAAAGACGAAGACAAAAAAATGGAAAAGAATGAAAGGGAAAACTGGAAAGAATGGACGCCAAAAATGGAAAATGGAAATCTGAAAGACAATGAAGAGAAGAAAAAATGGAAAAGGAAAAACTGACGGACATTATACTCACCACCAAAGTAGTAACGTGAATGGACAGGGTACCGGACGAATGGAAAGAATATTGTGTAACAAAAAAAGTATTTGTGTCGCCTTACGCACACACTCATTTTGACGTGAAAACTTTTAATTACAGTAAGATGGAGGAAACGTTTCCGCTAGGAATAAGGTAGCAATAAGATTTAAAAAATATTTACTATAATTAACCATTGGCTGGTTTTAATAGTTATAAAGGCTTGTTGATACAATCTAAAAACGTTTCTGAGAAAGAAGCGTAATCGTGTGCAACAACAATGAAGCTAAATAGAATTTTGGACCAAAGTTCAGACTAGCATTAAAAATGGCCACCGCACGTACTGATTACTTTTAATAAATAGGACTTGAATAGCTAGAAACTATACCTCACTTTCGGTCTCTTCCAATAGAATAGATTCCTTCCTTCTCAATTCATAGATATTTAATTCTGATTTTAAGAAAAGAAGTTCATGCCTGATTTGGTATAATTTTGCGAATGATTGGATACAACTCAACAGCTGACTAGCACATACTTTATTCTAATCTTCAGTACATTCAATTTAAACGTGAAACTAAATGAGAAGAATGCAATGAAAATATTACGGAAGATTTTGGAAGCTCTCCATTAATCGTGTGGATACAGATGCCTTTGGAGCTTCCTCCAGAGACTTGTTTAAGAAAACTCTTACAATACGAGTATTGGGCGTGGTGGTTTAACTACAAGTTTTAATCGCCTCCTTCGGAAATAACAACTTAAAGCTTGCCTACTTGCCCGGTCTGACGCTCACCCATAAGAAAATAAAATACACAGTGTAATTCACTTGAACATGGATGAATTGAATACAAACTGTTTATTGCTCAAAGGTTTAAGAGATACACATCTCTCAGACTTGAATTATAGGCAACGATATGCAGAGGTAGTCATGATTATTTGTCTCCCGTTTGCATGAATGATGGTGATGGAAATAATATAAGTAGTGATGATGACGGTAGCGGTAATGGAGGAGCAAAAATGAAAATAAAAAAATGGTTACCATCGTAGATCCGTAAATCAGGCTATAGCTGAAGGAGGGAGATTAGTCCACTCACGATATAGTGAATTTTCGATTGTTATTTTCGGTTTTATTTATTTATTTTATTTTATGTCAAAAAACAGTTGAAACTGCGTATGACGTGCTATGGGAGAAGTGAATTCTGTCACGTTTTCAAAATTCTAAGTCATATACTACATGAATTTTGAAAATTAAAAAATTAAAAGAAATAAAAAAGTTCTCGTGTAATAAAACCTATTTTCAAGGATAAATAAGCAATAAATTTTGGGCTCTTATCCATGATGTCCTTCGTCAAGGAATAATACTTCCTGCCGCAACAACATGGAAACGCTATTTGAAAAATATTCATGAATCTGAGACTGCAAGATAATAGTTACATTTTGTCAAGCACATAGACATCAGCATATGTCAGTAAATAATGCATTATGTATCATTGTTAAAATTAATGTTACTTTTCTTGTGATGCTCAGCATAGTCGAGAATGGGAGACAAAGCTGGGGGGGGGGCGAGGTTCGGGTTCAAGGACAGGGAACCAGAGATGAGGACGGGATGACGAGGGGAGACAACGGGGATGGAAGAGGGGGAAGCGGGACGAGAAGGAGAGGGGGGCGAAAACGGCGTACGAAGATGGTGGGCGACGGGACGGGGGTTTCGGAAAACGAAATACGGCGGACGGAGAACAGATGAAGGGTTGGGATGGGCGGGGTCCGGGACGGCCGGCGGCTGTGATGCTGATGTGACGGCGGCGGCTATCAGTAAAACCACTGGAGGGTTAGGTGATGAAGGCCGTGGTGTCCTACACTGCTCTTTTGTCTTCGCGCCCCCACAAGTTACGGCTCTCGGCCTCAAGACAGCGTGGACGTCGGGGCGTTTGTTTCTGCCACGAGCCAGCGCGCGATAAATGCGTCCGAGGGAGAGCTTTCTCGCCGACACCAGGACTAAATCACACCGGAAATGGATGTGACTACAACAAGGTATGAAAAGATATGACACCGGAGTTGCAATTAACCAGTAATTTTGATTGTGGTCGATCATTCCAAGTTCTAAATCATTTTTATTTCTATTCCGAGTTGTAAAGAAACCATTTTTATTGCAAGGTGCATGATGCCTCAGTGAAACGACAAGAGTTATTTTCAACACAGAACTACGTCTTTAACAAAAAGTGTTTCTGCTTTCTGCATAAAGCAATATGAACGTTACGGATATGACGGGGTTGGGGTGTAATTTGTATATGAAGAAGCTGGACCATGATGTGCTCGAGCTTGGTGGGGACAGATCTTGAATGAAATGGGACAGCGCGGCGTGTCGGGGTCGAGCGTGTCGCGGGTCGAGTGTGGCGGGGGTCGAGGGAGGCGCGGGCCGATCAGAGTATGGCGGGGAGTCGAGTGTGGCGAGGATGGACTACGGCGTGGGTCGAGTGTGGCGAGGATGGACTATGGCGGGGTCGAGGTGGCGGAGGTTGGGGTTTGGGGGGGCTGGGCTTTGGGGGAGTCGAGTGTGGCGGGGAGTCGAGTGTGGCGAGGATGGACTATGGCGGGGGTCGAGTGTGGCGAGGATGGACTATGGCGGGGTCGAGTGTGGCGGAGAGAGAGTTTGGCGAGGATGGACTATGGCGGGGGTCGAGTGTGGCGGAGAGTCGAGTGTGGCGGCAATGGACTATGACGGAGTTCGAAAATGGCGCAACGGATAGAGAACGACTGAGCGGGAGTAAGGGCCAGGGGCCGGCGGGTGGGGCCGGTCGCCGGCCGGGGGCGTGGGCGGGAGGGCGCTCCCAGGGGGGCCATGGCCGACGGCGGGGGGCGGGGCGCCTCGTTCGCCGCAGCCCACGCCCCCAGGGGGCGCAGACACGCCCGGGCGCGGCCGCCCCGGCGCGCCGCACGAACGCCGCCCCCCCCACACCGCCACATGCCTCATCATCTGGTCATCACAAGACGTTGGAGCGCTCATTTCACTAAATATCGGGGCCCAAATTTTTATAAACTCGCGCGCAATCAACCTTCCCAAAGCCACCCACATCTGCAAAGGACAATTGGTACTTGTAATAACAGTTACGACTATCGCCGCAACTACGATCATTTATCGATACAACTGTCACAATCAATCCTGCCGTACACACACCCGTTACCTCTGCCCGCTCCCTCCCGTGTCACCCGACACGCCCAGTTCGCGACTGGCCTCGCTCGCGCCAGCTGCTATCTCCGCCACCGTCGCCGCTTTCCGGGAAACCCAGTGTCCTGAATCCGTGACATTTCACACGGCTCGTGCCGCTGCTGAAAGATACAGAGCTCGATACGCACCTGCTTGCTTCCTTTTTTCGTAATTAGCCGGCGTTTTTAAACGTGCGTTGTTATCGCGGAGAGAAAAAAACAAACAACAAACATACAAATAAACATTCTCGACCCGGGGGAAAAGAAATGTAGACAGATATCTTCCGAGATATCTTTACGACTTATAATAACGATGTAATATTAATGTGCCCTTCCCACGAACTAATGAATCACATCGCACCTGTCACAAGCTATAAAACTCTTCTGTCAGGACTCGTCGGGGAAACGTTTGAGTTTGGCGCAAACGAGACAGCCGATATTTCTCCGAATCACACGCACACGCGCCGGTGGCGCTCGCCGACGCCTCTGCGCGCCCTTCCAGCGCAAGGGCGGGGCAATACGCACATGAATACGAGATTGCGAAGATAATAAATAAGAAGTAGATAGATAGAGAAAGAAGGAAGGAAAGGAAGGAAGGAAAGAAAGAGGAAGGAAGGAAGGAAGGAAAAAGAGAAGGAAGGAAGGAAGGAAGGAAAAAGAGAAGGAAGGAAGGAAAAAGAGAAGGAAGGAAGGAAAAAGAGAAGGAAGGAAAGACAGAGGGAAGGAAGGAAGGAAAAGGAAGGAAGGAAAGAAAAAGGAAAGAAGAAGAAAGAAAAGGAAAGAAAGAAGAAGAAAGAAGCAAAGAAGAAGGAAAGAGAAGAAGGAAAGAAGAAGAAAGGAAGAGAGAAGGAAAGAGAAAGGAAAGAGAGAAGGAAAGAGAGAAGGAAAGAGAAGGAAAGAGAGAAGGAAAGAGAAAGGAAGAGAGAAGGAAGAGAAGGAAAGAGAGAAGGAAAGAGAGAAGGAAGAGAAAGGAAGAGAAAGGAAAGAGAGAAAGAAGAGAGAAAGAAAAGAGAGAAAGAAAGAGAGAAAGAAAGAGAGAAAGAAAGAGAAAGAAAGTCGGACCGGTGGCCGAGATAGCTAAGGCAGTAGTGTCGTAGTGATCTCGGACCGAAGGGTCGCGGGTTCGAGTCCCGCCTCGGGCATGGTTGTGTTTGTGTTCTTCCTTTCACCTCTTATCACCACCATATCGTTTCATCCACATATTTACCATATTGTTAACAGCAATAGTGGTCGCTAATGATCTAAGATGTTGATGCGACCTTAAATAAATTTAAAAAAAGGAAGAAGGAAAGGAAAGGAAAGGAAAAGAAAAGAAAGAGAGAAACAAAGGAAGAAAAAAGTTGTGCTAAAACAGTACGAACTTTCTCCTCTGTATTTTCACGAAAATTTACGTTAAAAGTACTCAAATTTTCGAAAGAGTGTACATAAACTTATTTGAAAATCTATCTTTAAGGAATATATTTCATGAAGGTAAAAACTTTATCTTTAATATTTTAGTTGTAGAAAGATGCCCAAAAAGTTTGAACTTTTGCAATTTTCGAAAAATCAGGTGTTTTCAATGAACAAGAGACCTGCAACATTCTATTGAACATTCTTCGCACTACCAACTACAAAAAAAAATAAAAAATAATCAAACACGATAGAACCATTTTTTTGAAAATTTGTAAAATGTCCCAGGGCATCATGTGAAGCACAGCCAAAAATTAAAATATCGGTTTCAAATTGAAGGGTAAATTAATTTTGGAGAAAAACGACAGATCGGTTTAGCTGCTAGCGTTGTTCAGATGTGGACGGACGGACGGACGGACGAATAGACGTTTTGTCGTCATTCGATTTTTCAGTATCGAGGACTCACAAAACATGGATTCTGGCTACACCACGTGTTTGAGAATTTTTTTCTAAATTTACGAACTTACTTATCCACTTTTCGTTATCAGGGCTCTGTAATAACTTTTTTGCCGAAAATTCGCCAATTTTTCGCGCAGCATTACATAATTTTCTCGCTACTGCATACCGAAAAAGTAAAAAACAACAACAAAAAACACGTCGATTAAAGGATGCAAGAGAAAATGCTACCGCGAAAGAGAATCATAAATTTATAATAGATACTGACGAAATAAAAATGAAGCAGGTGAGAATGTGTAAGGTGGAATGGGAAAACGTTATGCGGCGAAGAAAATGTAGTAACTTTTCACGCTTCGAACATTTTTATAGAATTTTAAAAGAAACTGTTTTTTGAAACCATTGTTAATTTATTCTTATGTTTTCTGTACTATACACAATATATTTGGTAACACACGTACCTAAACGATTTATTAATGTTCTTAAAATAATCGTATCTGCCTTGTAGTGAGTTTCCACCAGAAGTCTTGGTTATCCTTCGTTATTGTCAAGTTTACTATTAGTCAATTAAAAGTTATAAACAAATGAAACAATCTCATGTGTTATGGAATGGACAGAAGAGAGCAGAACGTTACGAAATCACCAATTTTTATATACAATAATTTGACCTCCAGTAATGTGGTTCAAAATATCACCAAAAAAGGGCTATATAGGTCGAAACGCAAAATTTGGTTTAACCGAGACTTGTTTTGTTCCTAGTGAAACACAGGGTCACGTGTAACCAATGAGTCTACTAATGTATGTGTTTATGTATGTAATATAAGAATACTTATTATTAGAAAAACATTTTCAAAAAGAGGACGATATTTAGTCCGTTGAGTTATGTTAATTGTGAAAAAAGTTTTTTTTTTTACAGGAAATATTTTGGATGAGTAAAATTGATTGCAATAACGGGACAGGCACACAGTGTGTCCTGGATGGTTCAATGGATGTACCATGATATGCTATTTTTATTTGTTTCCATTGCACAACTTGCTGTCTGGGACTTGTTTTGCTGTTCCATCGCACGCTTCAGTTAATGACTAATGATCTGCTTCAGCGTAAAAACTGCAGTCGAGTGAATCGAAAATGAAGTCATGAAGCAGCAAAAATTCGCTCTTCTGAAACGGCACACACAAATACTTAAGCTTTTCCTTCCTCGTCATATGACGTGAACTGTGTCGTCAGCATGTGGAATATAGGGAGATAAGACAGAGAAAAATACCGAGTATCATCACGTATGTGAAATTTTGGATTAACATACTCAAATATTTGCATTTTTCAGTGCAAATAGAAACTTTCTTACGATTTTTTCCACATTCTTGGGTGACAATGAAACAATTGATACCTTGCAAATGTCCTGAAGGAGCGCAGTTTTCAACTTATGCGTGCGTTAGAAATCATTCAGTTAAGGACGCTGAAGGTGCCATAGGAGGTTGTGACGCAGAAAGACAGGTGCGGGTAGCGGGAGGGTGGGGCAAGAGGGGGAGCCAAAGAGAAGGGAGAGAGAAGCGCCGCTGACGACGTAACACGCGCGGAGGGCGTTGCAGGCGAGCGCCTAATTTATGGGAGCGGGCGGCGGCCGGGTGGGCGCGGGGGGGGCGGCGGGGTCACACAGAACGGAGGTCGAGCGGCGTTGGGCGGAGTGCGAGTTGCGGGGGCGCCAACAGGTGGCCGCCTGCGGTCAGCGCGCCCCACCCCCACCAACGCCCCCGCGCCCGTCCAGCGCTCACCCCTCACTTGAGCCCCGATCGTTCATTTCCCTGCTTACTCGAACCCGTCCCTTACCCAAACGTGCTTCTTCGCTCCTCACCTGAGCTTACACCTTCCGCGCTTACCTGATCCCGTCCCTTACCTCATGCTGCCCCTTACTCGAGGCCACTCTTTCCACGACCATGCAACTTCATTGACCCTTACCCTTTCTCCGACCCTGCCTCTTGCTCGACCTTGTCGTTTGCCCGACCATGCCCTTTGTCCGACCCTGACCCCCGAACTCACCCGTCATCCGAACTCGCCCCTTACCCGAACTCGCCCCTTACCTGAGCTCACCTCTTACCCGCGGTCGCACTGCGTACAACGTGAGCTCTGCTCCCGCCTCCACGAATGCCCCTTCCTTTGTTTCTGATCGCTTCTCGCTTATAACTGCACCCGTTTAAGCCCTAGCGCGCCGGAGTCCGTTAATCACACCCGCCCTTAATCCTCGTCACTTTCACTCACGGCATCTCCCTTCGTTTTCACGTCTTCGCGCCCACTCACGTTCACCCGATGTATTCGACTCACTGCACGCGTATGCACCTTCCACAATCGATATCAGCCTTTGTCCTTTGTCTCCACTGCAGTTAAAGTTGTTAACTGTATTCGAATGATCTCGTCTGATCGACCGGGAGCGGTAGCTTAGTGCATCAACTGATGTCACTGCAGCGCCTCTACCCGGAGGTCCTACGTTCGAGTCCTGACGGCGGCGGGATTTTCGACACTAGCTTTTCAGCTAGGTCGAATTCAGTCGCTGTCTAGAGAAGAATTCTAGCGGTCGGCTGCTCTGATCGGTAGTTTTCCGTGTATTTTACGATCAACACCA
The DNA here is from genome assembly GCA_964035755.1 of Teleogryllus oceanicus. Classification (NCBI taxonomy): domain Eukaryota; kingdom Metazoa; phylum Arthropoda; class Insecta; order Orthoptera; family Gryllidae; genus Teleogryllus; species Teleogryllus oceanicus. The sequence goes on along the minus strand of CAXIVR010000005.1, from coordinate 127,864,877 downwards.
GGTGAATGCTGGAGCAGTGCCCTACCAAACGGACCACGGACCGCGCGCGATCTGTCCTTCCTCTTCCTTGTCCTATCCTCATCCTTACACACATACACACAAACACACTTGCACTAACATGCACTACACTACCACATATTCCGGAAGACCGGTCGGGAGCTTAGAGCTTGTCCCGACTGGGGCGGTGCCCCGCTGGTGGGAGAGTCCTGGTTAGGAAACCCCACTAGCCGACGGTAGGTCGGCGCCGGATCTCGCCATCCAGCGGGGGAAGATCACCGCCATCTCCCAAAAAAATGCTCTACACTAACGGGACTAATGACCAAAGCAGTTGACGCCCCCGGAAACACGGAAATATCAATCAATCAATCAATCAATCAGTCGTCTGATCGATAAACGCGGCGACCTCAGGAGGCAATATTGGCTGGAATTGCGGTTGGTCGACGTCAGATACCTTTGACTGACGTGCTAAATCCGTTCGAGCACGTGGTGGTAAACGGAAACGTGGTGTGCAACAAGAATGGAGCTAAATAGAATTTTGGTCCAAAGTTTAGTCTAGCATTAAAAAATGGCCATGGTACGTACGTTTACGTTAAATAAATAGGACTTGAATGGCTACGGTGTTAACTATATCTCCCGTGGTAACAGATGTGACCGTAGTTGAATAATCTCTGCCGTCGGCGTCCGAAAACAACAGTCGGACGGAATTCTACGTTTGATTCTGTCAGTTCCAATCGACTAAAATCGAATTGAAAATTCAACTGAAGAGACCAAAGAAGGCAATTTGCAACACCATCTGCAAGATTATTTTAAGCACGCTTCTTGCAAATGTTGAAAAAATGAACTGCGGATTCACTAGAATTTTGAACGATTTCGGATGCAACATTCGGGTGTTTTTCGGATGAAACACATCGGACGATTTCGCTCGCAGTGTTTCGTAGCGAACAACCACTATTTTGTCTGCACCGAGACCGAAGCCAAATGCCTCTTCTTAGGCTATGTTTCGAAAGTTTATTTGCTCGAATAATTACCAAATACACACTGACTAGTTTGCGATCAGGTTTCGTCTCACATTTAATTCATTATGTTTCCCCTTCTCGGAACTCGTTGAGATTTTCAAACAAAGAGGAAAACGGTCATTTCTGTTCTTATTTAATGAATATTAGCCCTACAATTACCTTATTACTTTATCGATGAATGAGCACATTTCTCAGAAATTTTCAGTGGCATTTGTCGCCTCTTTGTATCTGTTTCTTGGTGTTTAAAATCTATCGGGAACCTAGAGAAATATTTTAACTGTGGTGGTTTCCAGAGAATCAGAGAGAGACCAAAAGCTCTCGGCATTGCTGTGTTGAAACAAATAAAGAATTTAATTGAAAATATATTCATGGCGTTTGTGAATACGGTAATCAGTTGTACGAAAACAGGACACAATTGAGAGAAATTTAAGTACAGATAAGACCAATTATAAATTTCCGAAAAGAAAATACTATTTTCCGAAATTTCTGATATCTACTAATATATGATTTGCCTGTGCCTTGTGTTTGGTTTAAACCTTCTGCCTCAAAAGAATTATGAATTTTAGTGCGAGGAATGACATAAAATTAAGAGTGACAGTCAAATACTACTTTGAATTCATTCTAATATTACAAAGAACTCAAAACTGTAGAAATATTTGTAAAATTGAAAAACTTGAAATGTGAAATCTTTATAAGATAAAAGTAGCTAGTCTACTTACTACAGACAGTGGTTAAGAAAATAACTCCTGAATTCGTAAATTTAAGAGATAATTAGCTTATTAAATGAGATTGTTGGGAAAATAATTAAATAACTGATTTGTGTTTCTCTAAAGTAGAATTTAAGAATTCAACTGTAGTGATCTTTCCTAAACAACACATTTTGTTATGGAAAAATTTATATTGAATTTTTTAATAAAAATAAATTTTTGAAATTATGAATCTTGGAAAACTTTCAGTTCTAAACTTAACCTTGCAAAATGGGAGCATCCGCAGTTGGTGCCAGGAATGTTTGACAACGATTACTGTGAACTTGTATTGCATCACTCACGGACTGATATCGAGTTCCAGGAAGCAAATCAAACACAAGCAAACTGTAGCTTCGAGAATATTTTCTTGCATAGAATATAGCTGAAAATAATCAGATTTTTGATAGAAAATACTATACGCCAAAAGCAGAAAAAAACGCCACTCAGTAATTTTACAGTCCAAATAACCGTTGTATTTTGTACTTATCGAATTTTTATTGAACTTTAAAAAGTTATCTTTTCGTGTCACATTGAAATAAACGTTTTGCTCGACATTGTTTCAAATTAATAATTCACCTTTGAGAGTAGTAGTGGGTTGACACGAGATGCAAGTGAACTACTTCAAGTATACAAAACGACAACCAGCCGTTTTTCGGAGGAAAGAGAATACACAGGCGACTAAGTTATGCGACGACCAGGGGCAATGTGGAAAATACTGCCTCCGCTCTGGTATTTAAATAGCGGGACTCCGAATTCGTGGCGGCTACCTTTGTGACTTTAACACCAAAGTTGCCATCGCCACTTTGTCTGTTCTCTGACATTCCTATCTCTGACGGGCCTCACAAATAACATGGGCCATTCACAGCTCCATATACAGTTCACATCGTCAACAATCTTCCCAATAAACAAGAATGCAAAAGTCGACAGAAGTAATTTTTCACCAAAGTGAGTACGGTACCATGGTAAATGTTAATATATTCAATAGCTATTTGTTAATTATGTATAAAACGATAACATTAAAGACTACTACACGAGTGCAGAGGAGCATGTTGATATCATTATGAATGTAAATTAATTACCATTATATATATTCCAATGCTTATTTTAATTTATGTTACTAGTGCCTCTGACCGGAGTTCCGAGTGTTCGAGTTCCGAAGGTGAAAGATTTTTCGACAATAGCTAAAGAGCTAGGTCGAATTTAGTCGCTGCTTGGAAGAAACTTTAAGTAGATCGCTGCTCTGATCGGTAGTTTTCCGTGTTTTCTCCCATCAACACCAGGCGAAAGCCAGAGCATTATCCTCAGAAACGGGCCACGGACCGCGCGCGATTTTTCCTTCCTTTTCCTTGCCCTATCCTCATCCCTTTCTTAGACCCACGCATAACTGCTGCACCTCACCTTCACCACAGCATACATGTAGGAGGCAAGAGCTTGTCCCGCCTGGGGCGGTGCCCCGCTGCTGGAAGATTCCTGGTTGGAGAAAACTCCGCATGCCGACGAGTACGTGCGCGCCGGATCTTGCCGTCTAGCGGGACAATATCACCTACACCATCCGCAATAAATATGAATTGCACTTAAGAGACTAATGACCTTAGCAGGTGCTGTGCTAGGAAAAATCAATCAATCACAATGCTTATTTGAAAATGGCAAACAGTGAATTGTAACTGTAATAGGCACACGATAACCAACTGCTAATTAAGTGAAACGTAATAATTGATAATGAACGTGGAATTTCGAAACATACTTTTTTAAAATATCATCTGAAATGCATTTCGTCACAGTGGGTTCTAGAAAAACAAATGTCAATCCTGGTAATTCCGGTAGTTACGATATTTAGAAATTGGTAGGAATAAAAAGAATTTAACTTTTGTACTTGAAAGGTCACCAATTATTTGTACTCACTTACTCTATTACTTGACAAGAACAGAATTTTTATGGGATGTAGGAACTTAAGTCTCACTTATCACTAGACGATCCCAATTCATTCACTACTAATTCCAATTGCAACGTTTTCTAGTAGTTTTATGGGCTGGAAAGATGGACCAAATGAAGATTTGAACACTGCACAAAAAAATGGGCGTTCTCGTATTGCCTAAACAGCAACCATTCTTCTATTACAGATCTAAGCAACATTTCCAGTTGCATACCACGAAATCGTACCATCACAAAACAAAAACGATTGAAGTGTTTCAGACATGATAAATTCGACTCCATTTGCAGACGTGGATTAAGTACTCGAATAGCTACTTCATGGATGGTTCAATCTCGTACTTCATCGCCGTAATCGCATATTCGAGATTATTCGCGTGCAAAAACCCAGACGACTGGGATGATTCGTGTGGAGGCCAGGGTGGGGGCGGAGGAGATGCTACTAGAGGCCGCGGCGGCGGACGCGAGAGGTCGCTGAACCCAGAGGAATCCTCTCTCATCGGAGCTCCCAAGCATCACCTGCGAAGAAAAAAAAACGGCGACGATGGCGGCCTGGCGGTAAATCAGACGGCCCAATAATTCACATAAATATTCGACCTATCTCGCCCTCCGCTTCCAGGGGGTCCGCGACTGACCATCCGCCTCCGCCCCCCCGCCCCCCGCCCCGCCAGCGTCTCGCCCACCGCCATCGTCGTTGCCGTTGCCGTCGCCACCGCCACCGACACGGTCACCAGCACAGCCTCTGTCTCCGCCTCCGCCACCGACTTCGCCTCGACTCACCGCGATCGTCATCGCCACCGACACGGCTACCAACATTGTCACCGACTCCCCCTCCCCCACCGCCACCACCGTCGCAGCCTCCACATTCCCCACCGCTATCGTCACCGACACTGGTACCGACTTCGGGATCGAGTTCTGACTGTGGCAGGATTTTCGACACTAACCAGATAGCTAGGTCGAGTACTGTCCGGAGGAGAATTCTAGCGGCCGGCTGCTCTGATCGGAAGATTTCCGTGGTTTCACCGGTCCAAACAAGGCGAATACCGAAGCAGTACCCTTGCAAACGTACCACGAACCACGCGCTATCTTCCTTTCCCATTCCTTAATTTATTCTCACTCCTTACATACACACATACGTGCACTACACTACCGCACATACCAGGAGAGCGATGGGGAACCTTTGAGCTTATCCTGGCGGGGGCGGTGCTCCGCTGGTAGGAGACACCTGGTTGAGGAAAACCCCGCGAGCGGATGGATGTCGGCGCCGGATCTCGTCATCCAGTGGGGCAAGATCACCGCCACCTCCCGAACAAAAACATGCACTTACGGGACTAACGATCCTAGCAGTTTGACGCACCCGGAGTCATTAGTAATAAATCAATCAATCCACATCCACGTGGGGTTTTCCCCACTGCTACTGATATTAGATCGGCTCTTGCCCCTGCTACTGCTCTGGCGATTACCTGCCTCCTCCGCTACCTTTGCCTCCGTCTCCTTCTCCCCCACTGTCGCCTCCGCTCCCGCCGCCATCATCGCTTTTGATACAATCCTCTGCCCCCTTCTCCGTCGACTTTGATTCGTTCTCTCTTCCCCTCTACCCACTTCCCCTCTCCCACCAATGCTGCTAGTTGGGTCACCGCTTCACCGCAAGAAATATAAACTACGAGCTGGTTCCCGTAAACGGTAAACATGCTAACAGAATGTAATTTTAAAGTTTAAATGGCCCTGACTTGCGGGGGAAATTTAACAGCAACTATGGTTCTTGTCTTTTATCACAAGCTATTCCCCTAACATTTCGCCTTTTTGCATCAAAAGTAATGTTCTCCTCCTTAATATATTTTATAGAGACGTATCAGATATAGTGTGGTAGAAACAAAATGTTGTTTGACAGGATGTGTAAGTTTATTTTCATTCCAAGTGTAGGAGGTATTCTGTCAGAAATTGACGCAATAATATTTCTTGTCGCACCGAACAAAACAGTGTTGTGTAGAAGCTGCAAATGTAAGACATTTTCAATTCTTATGAAAGTTTCATTAAGTAAGTAAATTAAAATTTAATATATTAGATGAGATCCTTTTAAAAAAAGTCAAAATTTAGGATTTAATTAGATGCTTTTAAAATAACTCAAGATATTTTCTACTAAAAATATTCTTTGATTTTCTTATTATCAATAAAAAAAAACTTTTACAAAAATACATAACCGATAAAGAACAAGATAAAGATAACCCTGTGTTTGGTAACTAATTTGAAAATTTACAAATAGACAGAATTTTAGAAAAATGTTCTCTACACGACAGGAATAAAATCCAAATTGAAAAACGAAAGTTTCAACCTATTATTACAACCAGTCGAAAGCAAACCTTTTCCTAATCGGTGAACGTCCTGTGAACAAAGCGGCCCAACCCACTTGAACTCTCGCTGCGACGTTCTTTCACCTCGCTATCGCCTCCCCCCACCCCCGCCGCCCGGTCTCGTTATTTTATTTCCATAAGCGCAAGATCGTTTCCCAGCAACAAGGCGGCGGCGCGTCCCCGAGGTGGCATGCTAATTAGCATCTTGATTTATCGGGGGAATTTCTCATTAACTCGGCCTTTCGGAGCGCGTCCCCCGCACAGAAGCTACAAGGCCTCCGCGCGCCTGGCGCCGGGGCGGGGCGTGGCGCCGCCCAGCCAGCGCCCCCGGCTGAAAAATAGCGCCGAGTCCAGGGTCAGGCACCGGCCGCGCTTCGTCTTAATTCGCTTCCGACGTCAGGGTGACGGTATCAGCGATGCGGACGGTAGCCGGCGAATGGTAGTGAAGACGGTGATCGTAATGAGCATTGACAATGAAGATGACCGGGACTACGATAGTATGTTCAACAGTAATAATGGTAGTAATAATAATAGCAACAATCTCAATATTCATAATTCATCTCGTACTTCGTCTCCCCAGGGCTAAGAACCCTACGGTATAAAAATGTATTCGGCATAAAAGTACTGATCCCTCCCCTCCCAAAGGTCACGTAAGATATTGAGACAGAGACTCACACAAACTGATGGAGTCAGGAATAGAAGGGTGCAGGAATGATTACCGGAACAGGATCATTGACGGGGCAATGAGTCGTGAACAGGGTCAGATACCGAGAAGGAGATGTCAAGGGGATAGGATAGAGCCGTGAACGAGAACAGGAACGGAGATGAAGACATAGATAGTGGATGTGGAAAGGATATTGCGTCTGAGACTGCAAATGAAAGGAAGTAGGATTATGGGGTGTGCTGAGACTACGATTGGACAGGAACTGCAACTGGCACTGATATTAGAATAGGAACTGGGACTAGAGATGACACGGTTGGGATAGTGACTGTGACGGTGACTATGACAAACAGATTCGGACTGGCATTGGAATCTATAAGAATGGGATTGGGATTGTTTTACGGAAATTGGGGGAAAAAAAGATTGGAAGGTTCTGAGATTAGGCTGGTACCGGAACCAGGTCTACAGTTAGAACTGGGAATGAGTCTAGAATTAGGGCTAAGGCTAAGACTAAGGCTAGAACTAGCACTAGGACTGAGATAGGAATTAGAACTAGGACTGGCTGAGAAAGGAATGGAGAGTGGGTCAGAAGTGGGTCAGTGACAGGAAGGGTGATAGGGAAGAGGTCGCTAACGGATATGATGTATCTGGGACGAGATCCCAGATAGAGGAGATGGCGAGATGTAAACGATCCACAGAAAGGTGACAGGGTTGACACTATAAAAGAGATTGTAGTGTCCCGTGTTTATTGTACATATATTTCTTCTTAATTCTGCAATTATATATGGTAACTTGTTGGCAGAATTACCAATTAATTAATACATGCAACTGCGAACCAATTAATTATTATTTTATGGCCAATAAACATGTCATCACAAGAAATGGAAAAATAAATACACCGAAAAATGTTTTTCAATTGTGTTCATCTCCGGTTTTCTCTGATCACAAAAATTTAAATGGACTTCTCAATGTGCACATGTGTGAAATAAAGGCACTCAGCAGACAATAGTTGTTTTCAAAAACCTAACATATAATTTACATTATGAATGTGTACTACTTTGATATTTTAAATGCATAACAATCACTCTATTGATAGGATATTATACAAGGTGAAGGTTGATTTCATTATTATAAAATGTTTCTGGGTACTTTCAACATGTCCCTGAATTTTACTGTGGAAGATAAACCAAGTTTTATATAAGCATTTAATAACTTAATTCTTTTGTATGTCATTATTTGTATTGCTCTGGATATTTGATCCTTCATTTTGGACACTTCATTCCTTTTAAGTAATTATAGAATTTCGAGATTTAATTAAGCCATGCCTTCATGTAAGAAACAGCGGTAAACGTGCACCTGCGTTTAATACACTTACAATAAAACAGATCACTGGAAAATATCTCAAACTGTGTAACATGTGACTGATCCCATTGCCTTCACTGACCTACTGCCACTTCCAGGTTATGGAGCAAACTCAACGAAACGCTGAAAGAGTGTGGAATGCAAAGCTCGAGCAATAACTTTCGTCAGCAGCTCATAGCTTTCTCGTCATCGGCATAGCGATAAATCATCCCGGCTCCACGCCCAGGAGAAGTTGCTCCCAAATGGGTAGTCTGTATCCGACGACCTATCGTAAGCCGCGCTGCACAGCGTCGGTCATACGCGTGCAACGCACTCCCTGGAGCCACCGCCGCGCGCTTAATGCGATACCGACAAAAAGTTCATTAAGGAACTGCCTGGGGTCAAAGGAAAGGTGTGTCGGCCAGGCAGGACGCGAAATTTACGAGCTGGCCGGGCCTCGAAGAACGCGGAGCGGCGTGTAAGGCGGGTGGCCGCTCAACAGGGGCAGATGTTGCGCTCAAAGATCACCAAGTTGAAAAAAATTATATTTCAAGGTACGTCAACTCTTATAGTCATTATTCCCGTTAGAGTAGTGAATGATTTGTACTCTTGGAGGGTCGATGCTCATCCCCCGCTGGGGGGAATTGCTCTTTCGTATCTCCCCCAGACAGAAAAAGAAACTCCAAACAACCTATGCTACCACACGTCGCTCGACATGTGTGGAAGTGAAGTAGATGGGGTAGTAGAGAGGGTAAGTGTGCGCAAGTAAAGTGTATGTGACAAAGAAGGAGAAAGATCGCGCGGGTTTCGTTGCCCGATTATTAGGGTACTGCTCCGGCATTCGCCTGGTACTGATGAAAGAAACCACGAAAAACTTCCTATCAGAGCAGTTGGCCGCTATAACTTTCAGAGAGGGCCGAATTCGAACGCTCTGTTAAATTAGTATCAGAAATCCGTCACCGTCGGGACTCGAGCCCTGGGACCTTTCGGTCATAGCCGCTACAGAGACTGAGGCAATGTTCTAAGCTTAACTCAGCCGATATTTATTTATTTATTTAGTCAAAAACAGTAAAAATCCTAGATGTGACGTATGGGGAAATCATTTACGCACGCTTTTTGAGTTTCGGAATCCTGCCCAACAATTTAACTATTAATAATTGAAAGATGGAAAAGCGTTCTAAAAATATTATTAATAATAATAAATATAATAATAGTAAAATTTTAAAAAAGCGCGATATTAACATTTAAAAACTAGACATTTTCGTTCCCCAGTTATAGAAAACTTATTTGTAACGGTAAACGAACTGCAGATTTAATTTTTCTGCATTGCTCACAAAATAGTAACTCACCCAACACACCGGTCTCAGGAATTGTGTTTGTACATAGCGCAGCTAATGAATTTATGAAAAAGCAGACAAAATAAAGGCAAGTTCTACAAATGTACGGCGAATAATGAATTCTATTCCATGTTTAAAGTTAATTCAAGCCAACAAAAAATGGTTACATTGATGACAACGAACCCAGAGAAAATGCTCCTTAAAATTAACTACATAAGCATGACACAAATATTAAATAAAAGAATACTACACAAATTTCTATTATAAAACAATGTAAAGTATTATATTTAGGCAAATACGTTTCTAGTTTATTTCTTGCGTTCAGCAGCATAAGAACTATTTATTCTTAATTATATTTTTATTATACTTGTGTGTGTGTGTGTGTGTGTGTGTGTGTGTGTGTGCTTGTATGTACAAGTATGCTTCTGTATGTTTATTCGAGCAAATAGGCCAATGATAAAGAGAACTAAAAACGTGATTTTATTCTATTTATGTGCATTGAATATTTGTTTTCTATCGATTTAATACAGTACATTAACAGTGATATTCTTCTTCTACAATGAATAATTTATGATCCTGTGCAAAATAGGGAAGTAAGCAATTTAAGATACGTACGATATGATATTGATGTTTAGGCGCTCGAATCTCAAGTTGATAAAAAACACATTTTTTTATTCATAAAATGAATCAACGAAGTCCATTATTTATTCAAAAACAAACAAGGGTCTGGAAGAAACAAAGTACAATTTCGACGCGAACAAATAAAATCAACATTCAAATAAATAGAATATCCACAATTGAATTGTACTAGATGCAATTAGTAGTTATAGTAAGACCTCCTTCTATAATAATGTTACGAAACTTATACAGAGGTCTCTGAATGTGGGAAGAAAACCTGGAGAAAACGATATTCAAAGAAGTACTAAACTTATATGATAATTCAGAATGAACAGTATAAAGAGAAACATTGAGCAATTATTGCTGAAGGAATGTTGATCTTCTTGAATCCGGAGGTGCATGACGAATCACGAATTCTGCACCTCCACTGAGAAGGCTCAATGTTGGACTTCTCAATCAGAGGTCCGCGAGCGTGGATGCAGGTGTGCCTCCCGGGAATGAGGAGCCTGCTGATATTTGCATCGATGCATCCGAACGCACCGTCCGCGGGCCCCTTGCAGCCCATGCGCCTCGCCGCCCTCGCCGCCAGGGCTGAGAAGAACGGAGGGCATTGTGTGCGCGCGCGGCACTTGCGGCCGGGCCACTCGCACCTGCGCCCGCGTTCCCACGCTATCGGCGGCTCCGAGCGCTGTTTGCGCGCTCCATTTGCTCCCGATACACCCACAGGCGCCGCCACCGCCTCCCGGCCCCTCGCACACGGGGCCCAAATCGGTCTATTGGTGAGCAAAATAACAAAGAACGAGAGAAAATGAGAAGAGGACAGTCAAGAAGAGGACAGTCAGAAGAGGGACAGTCAAGAAGAGGACAGTCAAGAAAGCGGACAGTCAAGAAGAGGGGCAGTCAAGAAGAGGACAGTCAAGCAGGAGGGACAGTCAAGCAGGAGGGACAGTCAAGAAGAGGAACAGTCAAGAAGAGGAACAGTCAAGAAGAGGAACAGTCAAGAAGAGGGACAGTCAAGAAGAGGACAGTCAAGAAGAGGACAGTCAAGAAGAGGACAGCCAAGAAGAGGGACAGTCAAGAAAGAGGGACAGTCAAGAAAGAGGGACAGTCAAGAAAGAGGGACAGTCAAGAAAGAGGGACAGTCAAGAAAGAGGGACAGTCAAGAAAGAGGGACAGTCAAGAAAGAGGGACAGTCAAGAAAGAGGGACAGTCAAGAAAGAGGGACAGTCAAGAAAAAATAACAAATGGAAAAGATGAATCTGTGTTCTGTTGCCCCGCGTAAGCAACACTAGCTCTGATTAAACGTTGTTTTAACATTATAGAATTCAATTCAAAATTTAACTATGTAATGTCATTGTTATCAGTTCTTACTTTACTTCACTTCCATGTATCTGTTTATTATACCCAAGCACAACGTACGATGCTAGTTATACAATTTACACAACAAGCCGCGGTTACACGCCAGCGGTGGTTATAAGAGAGCGCCGAAGATTTAGTACCACTCGTGAAATTGTAACCAGTATTTTAACTACGCCGCAATGATCTAACTACGGCAGTGTATCTCAAAAAGTAATACTTTTTCTATCTAATTTTTCCGTACCGCCCCTCCCTACTGGCCAATAATAAGCTGCGACTCATCAACCTTACGAGACGGTATGTATCGATCGCTGTGTTCATGTGCAATAACCCGCGTATGTTCTTTAACCTAACCTCTTTGATTTTAACATGCTTTCATTTATTTTCAATATTTGACGCATATTTTAACACAGTAGGACGAATTTTCATTCCTGGAATAATTCTATTAAATGCCACTCGAGATTCGGAAATTCTCAGATATATGTAAATTGAAAATACAAACCAAAGTTTAGCCCTAAATCGCTCCTTATGTTTTTTATTGAGAAATAAAACTTATTTGAGATGCATTTCGCGAGACAGATGGGGGAAACAAAATACGTTTGATTTTGCGAAAAATGTAAACTGATTTTAGAGGGACGATATTTGTAAGAGGCTATTGAGAAAGACACTGATGATTTGTAGAGAGACTGAATATATCATGCTAATATATATTTCCTCGAATACACACATACTTTTCAATGTTTCTTTCACTGTCAAATAGATTTTTTTACGAAAAAATCGTTGTCCGATATCAACTCGCTTTCGATGCCCTTAATATAGAAGTTTTTCCTAATATTCTATGTTACGCCAACGGTAGTCTAGCACCACAGACATTTTGTGATGCGGATATTTCACATTGTCACTGCCACGCAAGGCCAACGAAGTTGCTTCAACCGTTCATCTTCATTTTTCTGTATTTATAATATTTCTCAAAGTTTAGAAAATTTAGACGATTGATTGATTGATGTGGATTCAGTTATTCGGGGTATTCGGAACAGCGGTGCTCCGTCCGAAGAGGTGATTCGACGACAACTTGTGCACCTCCATATATCTTCTCTCAGCGGCACCTCCCAAGTAGAACAAGCGCTAAGCGCCCAACGTTGAGATCTGCCAACAGATCTGCCAGCAGATCTGCCAACAGATCCTGCCAACAGATTGCAGATTGCCAACAGATCTGCCAACAGATCTGCCAACAATCTGCCCGTCCAACAGATCTGCCAACAGATAACTGCCAACAGATCTGCTCTCAACAGATCTGCCAACAGATCTGCCAACAGCAGTCTGCCAACAGTCTGCCAACAGGTCTGCCAACAGGTCTGCCAACAGGTCTGCCAACAGGTCTGCCAACAGGTCTGCCAACAGGTCTGCCAACAGGTCTGCCAACAGGTCTGCCAACAGGTCTGCCACAGGTCTGCCAACAGGTCTGCCAACAGGTCTGCCAACAGGTCTGCCAACAGGTCTGCCAACAGGTCTGCCAGCAGTCTGCCAACAGGTCTGCCAACAGGTCTGCCAACAGGTCTGCCAACAGGTCTGCCAACAGGTCTGCCAACAGGTCTGCCAACAGGTCTGCCAACAGGTCTGCCAACAGGTCTGCCAACAGGTCTGCCAACAGGTCTGCCAACAGGTCTGCCAACAGGTCTGCCAACAGTCTGCCAACAGATCTGCCAACAGATTCCTGCCAACAGATCTGCCAACAGATCTGCCAACAGATCTGCCAACAGATCTGCCAACAGATCTGCCAACAGATCTGCCAACAGATCTGCCAACAGATCTGCCAACAGTCTGCCAACAGTCTGCCAACAGTCTGCCACAGGTCTGCCAACAGGTCTGCCACAGGTCTGACAGCAACAGGTCTGCCAACAGGTCTGCCAACAGGTCTGCCAACAGGTCTGCCAACAGGTCTGCCAACAGGTCTGCCAACAGGTCTGCCAACAGGTCTGCCAACAGGTCTGCCAACAGGTCTGCCAACAGGTCTGCCAACAGGTCTGCCAACAGGTCTCCAACAGGTCTCCAACAGGCTCCAACAGGCTCCAACAGGCTCCAACAGGTCCCAACAGGACTCCCAACAGGACTCCCAACAGGACTCCCAACAGGACTCCCAACAGGACTCCCAACAGGACTCCCAACAGGACTCCCAACAGGACTCCCAACAGGACTCCCAACAGGACTCCCAACAGGACTCCCAACAGGACTCCCAACAGGACTCCCAACAGGACTCCCAACAGGACTCCCAACAGGACTCCCAACAGGACTCCCAACAGGACTCCCAACAGGACTCCCAACAGGACTCCCAACAGGACTCCCAACAGGACTCCCAACAGGACTCCCAACAGGACTCCCAACAGGACTCCCAACAGGACTCCCAACAGGACTCCCAACAGGACTCCCAACAGGACTCCCAACAGGACTCCCAACAGGTCTCCCAACAGGTCTCCCAACAGGTCTCCCAACAGGTCTGCCAACAGGTCTCCCAACAGGTCTGCCAACAGGTCTGCCAACAGGTCTGCCAACAGGTCTGCCAACAGGTCTGCCAACAGGTCTGCCAACAGGTCTGCCAACAGGTCTGCCAACAGGTCTGCCAACAGGTCTGCCAACAGGTCTGCCAACAGGTCTGCCAACATGTGCTGTAATGTAGTGTACGCAAGTGCAAGTATGTGTGAGACGGGGGAAAGGATATGACCAGGAAGAGGAAGAAAACATTTTTCGCGGTCTATGTCCTAATTCTTAGGAACCAGCGTTTGCCAGGTATTGATCGGAGGTATCACGGGCCACTCCCGATCAGAGCAGCCGGGCGCTAGAATTTTCTTCCATACAACAACTGAATTCGACCGTGCTATGAAGCTAGAGTCGAAATTCCGCCAGCGTCGACACCCAAACCCTGGGATCACCCTGTCACATTTGCCGCAGAGACAACGGTATAGAGCTAACTCGGCCGCTTTAACTTATTTAGTTGCTGGTCATGGAGAAAATACATATTCGGTTCCCAAGAGGCAAGAGCGCGCGGTGGCTTCGGGAGACGGTGCCAGAGGCGTCAAGCGGCCTGCAGCTGTCAAAGGCGACACGTAGTGCGAGGGCGAGGTGTGTGGGCGGGAACCCATCGGAATGCAGGAAGCCCGAGGGCGACTGCGCAACCCACGCTCAGCTCTGCTCCAAACAGGGTCGTCACGGAAGCGCCCATCACCTTCCTCCGAATGCAAAAACTTTTTATTTTCTCGCTACGGAGTAAGAGCTGTGCGAAAAAACGGCGAATTTTCGTCAGAAAAACTTATTGCCGGTTAACGAAAAAGTGGATAAATCCAGCTGCTAAATTAGAAAAAAGAAATCCTCTAACACGTGATGTAGCCAGAATCAATGGTTTGTGACTCCTTGATACCGAAAAATCGTCTGACGTGAAACGTCAGTCCGTTTGTAAACAACGTTAGCGGCTAAACGGTTCTGCCAATTTTCTCGAAACTTCATATTCCCCAAACGTTTTCACTAATGTTAGGGCTTCTTGAATACGTAATCGATATTTTAATTTTGAGGTTACTTTACATGAATCACCTGGAATAATTTAAAATTTTTCAAAAAATGCCTGCTTAGTTTTTGATTACATTTTGGTGTTGGATAGTGTAAAAGACGTTTCAGAAAATAACGTATCTTTCAGATACGTTTAAAATCCTGATTTTTCAACAATTGCAAAAGTTCAAACAATTTTCGGAGTCTTTCTACACCTAAAATATTAAAGATAGAGATTTGTTAAATTAAATGTGTTTAATTTGTTAAATTAAATGTGTTAATTAAAGATAGATTTTAAAGTAAGGTCATGCACAATTTTTCGAATATTTGAGTACTTTTAACGTAATTTTGCGTGAAAATTAGCACGACAAAGTACGAGCTGATTTAACAGTACTAGTTTTTTTGTACAGAAAATTAACAATTTTTATGAAACTTTTGAAATAGGATTTTTGAATCTAATTTGTTTTGAAAATTTTGAAAACTACAGCTAATGTTATGATTTCCACATTTCATAGTGAGAACGTCTAGTAACGTCTGATACAGCGTGTGGTGTGCAAGAAATGTGGACTAACGGTACCGTTCTTTAGGTGTCAATTAATGAGTATCCGCTAGAAGTAGGCGCCTACGATGTTTCGCATGACGCTAAACCACACAAACCGAGTAGAACCCTCATTCAAGCGTAGTAGAGGACTGCCCAGATTGTTTTGAATGTAAGGAGAGCAAGTGTCTGAGTGAACGAGTTCGGAAACTTTCGCGATGTGCAAGACGTCTGGTAGTGCGTTTCTGATTGTATAAATTGGATCTAGCATTGCATTGACAAGCGCAATGACAAACCTTTTAGAAGGTAAGGACAGAGTCTTACATTTCTAGTGAAATTGGTGGTATAAGCGATTCAACAATTTACAACAAAAAGATTAAAAAGTTAAAATTAAAAGTGTATATAACATTTATCACATGTTTCCTTTTTGATCCTGCCAGGCGTATCGTCGCTGCGACTGTCCTTGAGATGCCAACAAAAAATGCTTTGTAAGGATGAGCCCCTCTTCACTAAGTGATCGGCATAGGTGGGTCAGGGTGTCAATTCATTTCAGTGCAGTGCCTTTGCCCCGGAGGTTCTAGCCGTCGAGTTCCGACAGTGGCAGGATTTTCGACATTAGCTAGATAGCTAGGTTTAATTCACCCGCTGTCTGGGGGTAAATTCTGACGGTCGACTGCTTTGATTTGGTAATTTCTCCTGGTTTTTCCAATGAACACGGGCGAATGTCGGAGCAGTACCCTAACAATCGGGCCACGGACCGCATGAGGTTTTCCCTTCCTCTTCCTGCTCCTTTCCTCACTCCTTATTTACATGTACTCAATTAAACTTGTACACACTCTATACTATCACACATGTGGGGAGACCTGTAAAGAGCTTTCAGCTTGTCCCGGCTGGAGCGGTGCCCCGGTGTTGGGAAATAGTGGTTGGGACAATCCCACCACCCGACGTGTATCCCGGCGGCGGATTCCACAGTCCAGTGGGGGAAGATCACCGCCACCACAATGACAAAAAACTAGCGCAACATTACGTGCCTTATAGCATTTGACGTGCCCGGAAACACAAATCACTTGCTGATTCGATAGTATAACGGTTAGCATACCGGATTGTTGTACCCACATTTGCGGGTTCAAACCCGATCAAAGCCGTGGAGGTCGAAAACTTCTTCGTACGTCTTCCGTCGAGGAAGTAAAGCCGGCTGTCCCATGTAGTAGATTTCCTACATGTAAAATATCCTAAAGCCTAAAAGAAGCCTCTGAACTAAATTCAAATCATGTTTCAAATCAAATGCTGTTTCGTCGCCCAAAATGATACCTCCTTTCTCCACTAGATGGAGAAAGAAGCGTAGCGAAATTTACGTGGTCAGACGGAAGAGCGGGCCTAAAGGCCCGCGTCTCGCCACGCAAAATAAGACATTAAGTAACTAACTAATCAATCAATGCACTAAGCGCTATCCGTGGAGTTGCGGCCCACTGCAAGTCCGCCGCGCCGCGCCGCGCCGCGCCCACGCCGCCCGCCGATAAAACGCCTCGCGGACGCACCCGCACTGCTCCGCCCTCGAATTTGCACAGGCTTACGGCTGCTCGTGGGAGGCGCGGCGGCACCAAGGGTTATCGCGGCCTCTCCCAGCCAGGAACATTTCGTCGAACGTTTTCTGCAATTATATTTATAATGGTTATACATGTTTGGAAAACTCCTCACAAAATTATTCCTCTCAAAAGTCAATCCTTGAAATGTGTTTGCATGGTTCTAAATACAAAAGTTAGGAATGCGTTATCCCTTAAAGGTCCCCAAATGTGGAAACCCGGATGAGAAAATTCCGTGAAAATAATAATAATAATAATAATAATAATAAATAATAATAAAATTACATTAATAATAATTGCATTAATGATAATAACAATGATAAAAATAAAGTATAATTACAATTACAGCAACAATTAAGGAGATAACAATGTTCTGTATAAAATTACAAAACAAAGAAACGTGGAAAATATTTTTGTTCTGTAACACGTATTTGAATAGTTTACATTTTAAGCAAACTCCGCGTATATTCGCGAGCTACAATTTGATACCAGTAGCTTGATCTCCAATGGGTTAAGGAGACCTTCTGTGATTGTGAACGCTGCTGCAATTTCAGGTCAAAACCAAAGGTTTTTGGACTTATAGAACAGCACATACAAATCCTCGTTTTTTAAATATTCGTCCTACAAAATTTTCAAGATTTTGGGGAACAAAAATTTCGTAAAAGAGTGGAATTCAAATCTAGTAATAACAAGTCACAAAAAAAATTTGAGTTATATATAATTATGCCATCTTTATAATTTTACATTGAAACACCTTTTAAGAAGCAGAATCATGAAACTGAGTATAGATTGACTATCATTTACTTCATTTGACTATCACTTTGACTATCATTTGCTTCATTTCTCTCCTCCATTCTTTACGTCGAAACATTCCCGGTGAGAATACATCTCAACTAGTCAGCACATCAGAATGGTTTTAAGGGGGCCGACACGTAGAGAAGTTGTGAGGTAGCTCTGGACCCATCAAACCCAATGCTATCAAATCAACAACAACGCTCTTGAAAACAGACATTTTGACAAGAATCCGGAACTGGTGGCACGTACACCCCCTCACGAAACAGTTATTCACTTCACAGCCAATCCATGTGTACATTATCCCACTGCATACATTTCCTTATCAAATGTACATTTGACGTTTACCTTCGTTATCTTCCCCACCAGTCGCACATTTTAAAGCGACCCGTCCCCCTGAACCGCATACCTAAAGGACGGTCTCCAAGAGCTAGTTGCGTCGTGCAACAACTTGATAACGGGAGTGGGATGGACACTCGTAAAGGGACGAGAAGAAACTTCCGTTAGCGAGAAAACCCCCTGACAGGTCTCCGGAACGCGGGAGGAACTGGGCGTCCGTTTCACGATAACGCGGCCAGCCTCGTACGGAGTTCTGACGCGACTGTCTCAACACCCTCGCTCGGAGCGTCGGCAGACCGCGCAGGAGAAAACTGGTCTAGGGAACTCGCGTCTTTGGGAAACGAATCGAGGAGAACCGTCGGAACTGGAGAATAGGCGGGAAGGGAGAAGTGGCAGAGGATAAGATACCTCTCACCAGGAAGGGGATGCTGAGACGGGTGCCAAAACGAGGGACGTGGAGATATATTGTAGTCTTGGGCAAATGACAATGGAAAGGTGGGGAATCGGTCCTAGATTTCAACACGTTTGAAATGGAAGCCACAATCTCTGATGTTAAAAGATCTTATTTCATCTACCGACACAGGTTGTATTGGGCTGAAAACGTATATACTTTGATTGGAAAATATCATTAAAACTGACGGTAAAGTAATTTGCATTGTACTCGTAAATGAAACTAAGTGGATTATAGTTCGCTAACGTGGTCATTCACGCTTAGGATTTTTCAAGACTGTCTCACAGTGTTCTACAGTGATTATGTTATAAAACATGATACATTAAATCTGTGTATCAGCAACAATGAAAGTATACCTTGAATAGCTCTAAAACTTATGAAAGAAATTTACAGTTTTGAATAATAAAATCGAAGGTTTGATTTCTTTGAAAGATGTGGCTCAATCCAAAAGGTGTAGACAAATAATAAGTAAATTAAATAAGTGATACGAAAAACGAGGCATTGTGACACAGTGGTAAGGAAGAAAAGAAAAATATTTCACTTTAACAAGAGCATGTAGCTTTCTAATCGCTTTAGTCTGTGCTAACTTTTCGGTTTTACCCCAACCTTTTCTCGGCTGCGACATATTGGTGCCAGAATATTTTCTCGCGTTTACTCAATTTTTCGGATCCTTTGGAGTTGAATAGAAATATGACATCAAAATTTAAATAATGATTTTCAAAATCGCAGAGTTTCGACTCAGACCAGATCGACTGGGAAGTATTCATTTAGAAAACAAGTCTACAAACAGTTTAAACCTAGCGTATTTCACTGACGGATTGACGGACATAGAGACAGTGTCTCGCAGATACACAGAGACCAAGAGACCTTCAGACATGGAGACAGAGGCATAGAGAGAGAAAGAGAGAAGAGAAAGAGAGAGAAGAGATAAAGAAAGAAAGAAAGAAAGAGAGAGATAAAGAAAGAAAGAAAGAAAGAAAGAGAGAGATAAAGAAAGAAAGAGATAAAGAAAGAAGAGAAAGAAGAAGAGAAAGAGAAAGAGAAGAAAGAAAGAGAGAAAGAAAAGAAGAGAAAAGAAAGAGAAAGAAGAGAGAGAAAGAAAGAGAAAAGAAAGAAAGAAAGAGAAAGAAGAGAAAGAAGAGAGAAAGAAAGAAAGAGAGAAGAAAGAGAAGAAAGAAAGAGAGAAGAAAGAGAGAGAGAAAGAAAGAGAGAAAGAAAGAGAGAAAGAAAGAGAAGAAGAGAGAGAGAGAGAGAAGAGAGAAAGAAAGAGAGATAAGGTAGAGAGAGAGAAAGTGAGGGAAAGATAAGTAATGAAGTCTCGTCAGTTAGCAGTGATACGCTTTCATCACACGTGTCCAAACGGCTCAGTGACAACTAATTCTTATTTCTAGCTACTATTTTAACTTTCCTCGCCGAGACCATAATATCATTCTAAATTGCCATAATATCCCAGCGGTCAGTAAATAAAAATAGAAAAAATGTGAATAGTCTGTCTTTGAATACTTTTCCATAGACGTTGATCTAAAAAAATCGAGTCACACCCAGTCCACAACTATTACCATAATCATTTCAATGTAGCTATTATAGTGCAATCATTCCTTTCATAATTATTCATTTCCTCTATTTATTAATCTTTGTCTCACACTTGAGTTTAGTTGTTCCACAAATTACCACAGAGAACACCCGTTATAATTTTGTATAACATTTTAGCTCCAACAAACAATAGCAATTAAAATTTTGTATTTTTATAATTATTCCTAGCTCCTCTCTCATGTCAATACACAATCAGTTCACTATTTTCATCATTTCACTTCACTGTTGTCAAATAACTAGTTCATTCATTTACTCCACCTTCTACAGCTTTACATTTATCATGGAACTCTCGAGGGTTGACTGCCTATATCTAGTGTCTCCTATTATAATTCCATGTAACATTATAACCAATAACCCATCTTAAATAGAGAGAACCCATCTGATCCCATTTTATCTATCTACCCATCTTATATAAAGAGAACCTGTTTTCTAAACCTTCACTTTCCTATATTTCTTCAGTCTTACTCTTCACTCTACTCCCTACTTTTCCATCTTATCAATAGATTTAACAATGATTACTAGCTGTATATAATACTGTGGCATGTATGTTATTTTTAATTTGTATGTGATGAAAATAAAAAACAAACAACCAGAAAACTATCCAGATCACTATGCAGCTATTATATGTATCAGACAATACTACATTGACTTCTGTATAACAATTATAATTATCTACTCAGATCCTTCATTCTTTTCTCGTTGACAAAGTTTCACTTTTTTACCCACATCCTTCTTTACCCATCATTGTATAATTCTTATTATTTATAATTTTAAATTGCAATATTGTATTATTATTATTATTATTATTATTATTATTATTATTATTATTGTAAGTCTTTAGTCACAATCTAACATAGTTATTAGCATAGCCCACATTTAACCCTTTATGCTCATGTATCACTTACTTGGACCTTACTGCTGCCTTTCTCATATTCCTGCTGTAGTTTCTGTCTTCACTGCCTCACTATAATCACTCCTCGCGGCTCTAATCACTCGTCCACAAATCAATCATGGCGTATTTCGTATCGTCACTCCACCACCACATATGCTACTACGTCACTACAAACACTTAATCAAGAATTCAAATCGCGCAATCCCACTTTTGTAAACATAACCTACTGTCAGGCCCTTATATTATTTTTTAAATACAAGCAATTTGGCAACTTAATAAACAAGTATTAAAACAACGAATATTTATAAATGATAAATAATTAATTAAAACAATTATTATTAAAATTATAGGAGTTTTCCTTTCCTTATACATCGACATGGTATCAAACAGAATTTTGCACTTCCGTTACTCCAGAATAAATATTGTCGGTCTGGTGCCAGATCGCTAAGAAGTAGTTCGTGAGATTCGGACCGAAGGATCAGAGTTCGAATCCGCCTCGGTATGGATTTGATTGTGATCGTCCATTACCTCTTATCACCATATCGTTTCATCTTTATAGTTATCATACCGTTAACCTTAGTGGTCGCTATGACCTAGATGATGATGCGACCTTAAATAACCAATTAAAAAAAGAAAGATTTCTTTTGACTTCAGAGATGTAAGGTAGGTTAAGGTTATAATGCTTCGGTCGATTAAAAATGAAGTTCAAAACTCCTTATCTGAATACTTACATATACTGATTGTCTATTTAAATACAGTCACACTAAAATTATATAAATTACACTGAAGCAATAATTCAATTATATGGCCTAGTAGCGTCTCTAGAATGGCTCATGTGTAGCACGCTAGTTTCCCATAGCGTGATCCAGGGTTCGATTCCCGGTCGGACATATATAGAGTTGTAGATTTCCATTAAAAACGTCACATTTTTAGTAGCTGTGTGGCGAAGAAAAGCTCAGGCAGACAGAATTAGCTAGTTTTCGTGAAGGGAATACGGTTTCGCCAAATGTCTCTCTTACCCCTCAAGCGCGGGAATTAAACCAGGCCCAGACATGAGGTAACACCGTTAGATAAACGGCAAAATCGGAAAATCAACCAAAAATACAAAATCCATCTATATGTTCTGATAGAATCTGGCATTAGTTAACTTTAAATTAAATCTCAGTGACTCAAATAGTCAATTTAGTACCATTCACGATCTGAAGAAAATTTATTAAATGAGCATTATGTGCAACATTGAACAGAACAAGAGAAGTTGTAAAACAATTTCTCAGTTAACACTACGAATAGAGTTGATTTATGTAAACAGTTTTTATGAGGAATATAATTTACATTTTGGCATTTCATTTTCTGCTCGTCCGGTGGCACAGATATTTGCAGTAAGTAAATTTATTAATCATAGTGATAACAACATTTTGGCTTTTTCGTGATTTGTCTGCATGCTTTTATCACGGGAGTTGCGGTATTCTTCCCTAGTTGGATGGTGAGATTCTACACCGAACTACACATCAACTTGTTGATTTTTCTCCATGCATGCATCTCCATCCCACGAGTGAGGTATCTTCGAGGACAAGCTCATGGCTTCTATCGTTGATAGTAGTGCATTAAAGGTATGTAATAGGCAGAAGGGCAGGAAGGAAGAGATGCGCACGGTCCATAGCGCATTTGTTAGGGTACTGCTCTGGCATGATGCTGACGGAGAAATCACGGAAAACTACCGTTAAGAGCAACCACTAGAATTCTCTTCCACACAGCGGCTGATCTCGACGTAGCTGGTGTCAAAACTCCAGCTACCTTCGGGGCTCGAACCTGAGCCAGAACGACAAGATCCACGCGAATGGCGTTGAAACGTGCGAACCCCGAGAAAACCTGCGGGGGTGGAGGCAGTGGTGGCGGTGGAGGCGGTGGCGTGTCTGCACACCAGGGGGCGGAGATAAGTCGTCTAAGCGAGGGCCTAGGGAGGCAATGGGGGCGAGACACAAGTTGGCGAGCGCTATTGAACGCGCTTATCGGGCGGCGATAGCAAGTGGCAACGGCTCCGTCACGCTGTCGTCGTCTTAGAAGCCGCACTGCCCGGCGTCGCTTCTCCCGGAGGAGCGTCCCCTCCCGGAAAGTCCGGTCCGGACACGTCGCTCTCCCACGCGACAGCCGCCGTCCCGCCCCCTCGCTCTGTGCTGTGGCCGTCGATGCAGCAACGAGTCGCATTTCCCCTCCACAACCCACTGCTGTAGGGGTTGGGAGAACGGTTTCTGACGCCAAAAGTACCAAAAAAATTCAAGTTCCATGTCTTGGTGACTTTGGATTAGATAATGCACTTGCATTATCTTTTATTACTTTCTTTATCGTTATCATTTTTTCGTTTTTTTCTTCAAAATATTTTAGATAGTTTTTCGAGCATCACCGAAATCTTTTTCATCTTAATGTCACTTAACTCTCTCCTTCCTCTCTTGTCCCCTCCCTTTCTTCCTTCCTCTCTTCCTTGCTGGCCCCTTCCTTGGGGATTATATATACCTTCCTCTCTTCCTTGCTGGCCCCTTCCTTGGGGATTATATATATATAAACAAAGTCCAAACCTGGGATGTTACGTCAGTAGTTGTTATATGGCTATATGGTGGTCGTGTGGGAAACGTATCATCGAAAAGAAATAATTGCAAAAACATGACTTAATATATAAAGCCAGTGCTGGTTTTCAGGAAAAAGTTACGAGGTACTTACTTACTTTGACTGGTTTTGGTTAACGTGGTACTGACCTGTTGTCAATACCTATTCTATACAAAGCACCACCATAAGCGTAATAATATAATTTATTATGTACCTTAAAGAAAACATAAGATTATTTATAGTTTAAACAATAAATATGTAGTATATACAAGAAATACCTTGCAGATGAATTATCCACGGTGTGAATTAAAATTCAATACTATTTACGTCTTTTGCTACTAATGTTTGAATTTTTTGCCGTTTGAAATAACTCAAATTATTATTTCTTTTATTCTGAGCATTCAAATTAGAAACTCTCGAGCGTTTCTTCAGAATCTCTGGCCTTCTTAAACCAGGAATTCCCAACTTTTCTCTCTCTTTCTTTCCCCTTTTAAAAGAATTGTTTGTTTCTTCGACCCTCTAACATTATTCTGTATAAAACTTGTATACACCATACATAATCTTATCACGAAGAATTGTATATAAATGTTTTAAAGATAGCAATTTTGTACACCTATATTTGTTGAGTATCCTGATTTTCAATAACCAAAGACACTTTCGCTTCTGAGTACCTAAGTTACTAATCTTCATTTTAGTGGAATGTTTACAAAATGTTGAAATTTTTAAGTGGTCTAACAGTTGCCGGTGCAGTTTGCGGAGAGAATCTTCTTTCGCGATGTAGTATGGCTGTTTATAAATTGTTATAATTTGCTGGGTTTTCTAAACATCCTAAGCAGTTGCGTAGATAGGTTTAGGGTGTTCCAATTCAGAAAGTGGAAATGAGGTCCCTATCTGAAATATACCTGAAATTAAGAGTTTTACATCTAATCAGTTTAAATTGATTGATTGCTTTTTTCGTGTTTCCGGGCGCGTCAACTGCTTTGTTTATTAGTCCCATTAGTGTAGTGCATGTTTTTTATCGGGAGATGGCAGTGATTTTCCCCCGCTGGATGGCGAGATCCGGCGCCGACCTACCGTCTAGTGGGGTTTCCCCCTAACCAGGACTCTCTCACCAACGGGGCACCGCCCCACCCGGAACAAGCTCTAAGCTACCGACCGATCTCCCGGAATATGTGGTAGTGTAGTGCATGTTAGTGTAAGTGTGTGTAAGGGTAGAAGATAGGACAAGGAAGGGGAAGGGTAGATCGCGCGCGGTCAGTGGCCCGTTTGATAGGGCACTGCTCCGGCATTCGCCTGGCGTTGATCGGAGAAACCACGGAAAACTACCGATCAGAGCAGCCGGTCGCTAGAATTCTCCTCCAGACAGCGACTGAATTCGACCTAGCTAAAAAGCTAGATTCGAAAATCCTGCCGCCGTCAGTACTCGAACCTGGGACCTCCCGGTCAGAGATGCTGCATAATCAGTTTTAAAAAATTCGCTCTTTCAAGGGAGAAAATAAGCCTGGAGCGTGATTTCTTTTATACTGTACCGATAACCGGCCACGGGAGTCCGTACTTTCGTGGAACTGATGCGGTGCACCGTATGATTTTAGTAATGATACGAAAATTAGTAATGTTTTAAAATTCATTAATCTACTATGTGTAAATGATTTTTATCTGAAAACAATTAATTAACAAGTTCATTAAAAAATTTTGTAAAATTAATTGTTATCTTGATTATACCTATTAATCGCCGATCACTATTCGGCCATAGACCTCCATGGACTCCTTGATCGTCATGACCCACTTGAAATTTCGAAGACCCCCCAGGGAATCGATACCGACACGTTGTAAATTTCTAGTTTAAACCAAAGAAATACATCATAAATTAGAAAAAAACACCAGACACTAAGAAGTAAGCACAAATATTTATACACATTCTTAAGGATACATTACAAATATTAAAGAAGCCTTTCCAACTCCGCCTTTCACGTCTGCAATAAACAAACGTAAAGAGAGAGACCAAGGTTTCTCTGAGTTCATACCTAAGTTTTAATCGCTCAAGCTTCTTTGAAAAGTGCTTTATGAAGACATGAGTAAGCCTGTTTTTACACAACATAATAACTACAGGATAATCCAATATCTTCGGAAGGAACGCAAGTAATTCCGCGGAGGATGTGAACGACCGCACATAACGCCAGTAATGAACCAGCAGCGGCAACAGGTTTTCAAAGCATCCGCAAGCGTTAGATTACTGCTAAGACTGTTACCTGTTAGCCCGGCCAGGAAGTTGCACATATTTTCCAATAAGGATGTGCGGGTGGAAAAAACATGAGCTTTCTTATCAATTTCCTCTGTTCATGTAGGTCGCAAAGACTGCAACTCAGTTGTACAGCATTAGCTGTAAGTCTAAAGGCAAGTAATAATGTTACTCGAACTTGTAAAGATTCTTCGTTAAAAATGTGATAAAAACATGTGGAAAATGCAATAGTATGATAAACTAAAACTGAACGTTCGCTTCGGAAAATTTGATTCAATAAAAATTGAAGTTTCCTTCGTCTCTGGTACCAATCGTTAATGGGAATTCGAAATAATAATAATAATAATAATAATAATAATAATAATAATAATAATAATAATAATAATAATAATAATAATAATAATAATAATAATGAAAATATTTATTCAGTGTTACCTTTTCACATAGTAAACTGCCGGTACATAGGAACATTCTAATACAGGAACTGAGTACAAGAAAAATAAAAAAAGAAAGAAAATTTAATATAATGTAACATTTAAAAAAAAAATAAAGTTGATTGTAATATAATTTATAATATCTTGTGTTCTTGTCATTTGATTATTCTAGAAATTACATGCATCGCAAAGTCATCATTAAGTTCGTAAGGATTCAATCCATTCTCTTCTTAACAATATTAATTTTCAATTTTTTCTTTAATAAAATTTTAATTACTTAAAACTTTGAGATCAATTAATTTTAAATATTCAAGGATGTAATGTAACTACGTTTTTCACAAATGTTCTGCCAATAGTTGGTAATAAATTATTTTTATTTCCAGTTTATGAGTTAATTAACTTTAATATTTGCGATATTGTAAATTCAGTATGCCATTTAAAAGAACAAATTAAAATTAAAACATTATTTTCTAGATACGATCTATTCATATTGAAGAAAATTCCAATTTAAAATCTAAAAAAGATCGTTACAAATCTGATTTGTAAAGAATTTTCAGTTTCAGTGACATACTATATTCAAATAAATTTAAATCGTACTTTCCAATATATTAAAATACCTGCTACTTCTGAACAAATCTTCAGAAACACTACATCATTCAAATGATTCTCTAACGACATGATTTATGCCCGTGAGATTAAGGATATCCTAGATTTTTGAAGCATAGCTTATTTAAAGAGAAACAAAGTGGGAAAATGCAACGACATGCAACTGTGTTGAAGCTCACATCCAGCAACATGTTTCCAAACCCTTACCTATCACATTAGCATTCCAGGTTTCTCAAACTTTGCCTTCTACCAATTTGGACATATGAGCGTTCCTAGTATTTACAGAGGAATTGTTATTTGGTCTGAGAGAAATGTTTTATTTCAGAGACAAGACTCTTATTTTTAAATACATTAAGCTCATGTGACTTAAATTAATTTAAAATAGTTTACAAAATGCATTATACTTTTAATTTTTTTACGTATCTTATTTTTGAAGTGATAAAAGCTTCGAAGCTTCAGATTTCACTTAAGTGAAGATGATATATGTACACTATATTTACGTTTCATCATACCAATTAATAATAATTACTTCCCATTACTACATCATAACTATATCGTGACTATTCGCTTTACAAAATGACCACAACCCATTACGAAGGGATACCTGCACCATGTGATGATGTAACATTATCGTTCAAAGAAAAGTAACAGTAGGCGAACAGTGTCCAGCAGCCTTATTGAGGCACATGTTCGACAATGTAATTCCAAACCCTAACCAGTGTCCAGTATCATTAGCATGCAATGTTCTTCGATCTTCGCCCTCAGCTCGTTTCGACGTGTTTCCACCTTATCTGGATGCGAAGGGGTAGTGTTGGAGCCCAACCGTTACTCACGGCGCCGATGGCATTGTACCGGAGCACAATGGAAAGACGTAGGTTGAGGTATTGGCGGAGGAAACGGTGACGGAGGAAGAAAGGGAGGCGATTTCGCAGGATTATTGCTCGATCGTGTTATTGTTCTCAAAACTTGTTGTGGGCGTCTTTCATTAGGCAGGTAGCTGCTACGAGATCTCGGACGCCAGCTGCGCCCTGCAGAAAGGCTCATGGAAATCTTTCGAAGGCGATTTCCTTCGGCTTTTCACGTTTGTCCATTGAGAGTGGCGTAAAGAGTATGCTGTTACTTCATCAAAACTCATAGTCTATAGTATATAGTCATTGTCTATTTGATAAACACAACAAAAGAGAATGATTTTGCTTTTGTGACACACGAATGAGGAAGAAGACGCTCATTATAATTTAAAACACATATCAGATGTTGTCCGCGAAAACTCCTTCGTAATTTGCCTTATTATATGATACTATTATTGATGCAGTCAGGCGTTGAAGGTTTTGTTTATAACTGAGCAGCACTATCTCGAAAAAAATATTTTCAACTTCTACTTTGCTGGGAGTATTTATTAATGTATTTTTAGTAGTCGATTGATATTATATTCGAAGGTTTGAGAATTCAATACAAGTGAATAAGATTCAAGAAGGGTTTTTACGATAACCAATATTTTCACGTGGTTAAATTCGTAAAGCGTTGTGTTAATGCCTTTTATTCAAACTTTCATTCAAACGTATCACATTTAGTGGCCTGCAGCAGCAAAAATACTTTAACACAAAGGTCAGTTCGCGACGTGAATGCAATACTTAAACAGCAAATATTTAATGGCGGGTGGTCTCTTACTTGGGGCCTTGCTTGTGGTTCTCATGGTGGTGAGCAGTGGGTAAATTGGAGAACACACTTGTCTGTCTGGATGCTCACTTACATGGCGCTGAATTGGCAGTGTGCTGTAGATATGAAGACCTACCTACGACCTTCCCAGAGGACGAGAGCATTTCTAATGTTGCTCAGTCAGTTTGAATTGACCGCTTATATTTGACTGAAACGGGCAGAAAATTGGATACTGCAGTTCTGCTGGGCAAGTAAATGTCCTTTGCAAGTCAAGTACCTAGTAAAATTACAAATATCTCTGTTCCAATTTCATGAACTCATGAATCAGCTGCTCATTCTTAAAAATAACATTATGGTTGCAAATAAAAATTCAAACAAACTATATAATTATGAATCAGTAATAAAAATGATTTATTAAATGGCTTGATATTTTCTTGATCTGAATGCTGATGAATATTGGTGAAATACATTGAATTCTAATAATCAAATTGATAATCGGAATCAATTCGATTATTATTCAATTAAATTTTCTTGTGAATATATTAAAATATTCTTCTATAAGTAGTTGTTGCATTTTATTGTTTAAATAACTTCCAAGTTTAAATATCTAAAAAGCATCAAAAGGCTGTAAATACTAATCGGAGAACAAGTATTTAAACGTATTATAGAATGCACAAAACAAATAAGATGAAGAAAACTACACATAGATTTGGAAATAAATGAATTATACTTGCAGAAAACATCAGTGACGTATTAATAGAAGAAGCAGTAACTTATGCTCAATACAATTACACAATTCTGATATGAATGCTTGTTAATGCAATAGCGACATGTGCACAACAATAACTTCGTTCATTGTATTTATACAATCATTTGCCCTGCATATACATTCATACCAGGGACAGAAATAAAGTCGCGGGACAGAAATAAAATGCGCAGTTATTAAGGGGTGAAAAACGCTGTTTTCAGCAACACATTATTGTTGTCGATTGAAATGTTGTCGGCGATTTGCGACAGACTTTGAGAAAGGGAAAACAGGTCCCCTTACTTCGGCGGTTGACTTTTCACAGTGTAACGGCTGGGGTTGCTGCTCCACCATAGAGGGGTATCAACTGTTGTTGGAGTGGACATGGGCAATTTGCGTGCTGCGGCGCCATTTGTCTCATGGCCTGGGTTGAAAGGTATGCAGTGTGAACTGAGAAAATTCAGTCAGTACGCGCAGGAGATAGGCGGAATAACAGAATCAACTATTTTTCTAGTCGCATTGTATAATGCTGTCATTTGTTGGCTTAAACCAGTTGCATAATGATACGCATTATGAAACAGATTTCATTATGATACAGGTTCTTGACCAATCAGAGAGAAGTTTACAAACCAGTAATGACAATTAATCATTGAGAATTGTTCTAGTAAATGTTTCGTTCGATTGTGTACATTAAAATTGCATTTGATATTATTTACGCAGGTCAGTTTTAATATCTTTTATTAGTAGTAATTTTTTCGTGGAATATTATTTTAAATAAATTAGATCGTAATTTCACTTTGATCCTATTTGACAAGCGCAGAATTCCCTCGCAAGTGAACTGGTAACTACAGTCACCTGCGGTAGCATTCGAGGGTGAATAAGGTGGCTTTGGCTGAATTCTAGTACATTAACACAAAACGATTCAATGTTAAAGTTTAACTTATAAAAGTCGTAGAAAAAGTATCCTCTGTAACTCAATGTAATGGGAATTAATACACTCGTGTAAAGTTTACGATACTCGCTCGTTTTGTAATATCACAGTCGTGTATTAATACCCATTATTCCCACAGTCGTGTTACCCAACACTCATCGTTTCACAATGTACTATTCCATCATTCAGTAAAAATCAAAAGTGTTTCACGGTTTTAGAGTTTTATGCAGAATTTCTGAGTATCTAACAAAATAATAGTAACCTTTCACGTCACTGGAGGTAACATAGTTTTCTTTCAATTTCTTCGCGGATAGGAAATAAGCACATAACTAGTAATCCGCAGCAGTAAAAGATATTGATGAATAAAACTAGACAAAATGTTTTTCCAAAAAGTGCCATGCACACTGTCTAAGAACACCAAATACAATACTCTCGTATATCATGGCAATAATTTTTTAACAAAAAGAATGTTTGCGAATACTGCAATAACATAATATAGTTTCCATGACTATGTACTACACAGTTCTGTACTACACAGTACTACCAAGAATGTAAAATAGTGTTGATACAATAGCCCATAATTTCTCCCTTTATTTGTAACTTTTTCATTCTTTGAAAATTGAGACAGTTCAATACAAATTGAATTTGCGTCATTTATTATTAGCGTACTTCGCACTATCTGATAAAAAAATACGTTTCAAGCAAAATTACTTGAAATCATATGTAGAAAAAATATAGGGGACCTCATTTAAATATTTAATTTTGTAGAATGTATCTCATTTAGACGAAAAACCTGTATCTTCAATATTATAGCTGTAGGATGACGTCGAAAATATTTTGAAATTTTTTAACTTTCGGAAAATAAGGTATTTCAACGAAAAACGGACTGCTTTTTTTTATACGCACACTTAAGTCTATTAGATTTAAAAATTAACAAAATATTGAGCTATTTTTGATAAAAAAATTGAAAATGTCTAGATTAAAATTAAAATATGTTGCAAATTCCAGGGACTGCGACATGAGCCAGTTCGATTGGGGAACATCAATTTTAGAGAAAACTCTGCACGGGTTTATCCTCTAGCGTTGTTCACACACAGACGAGCACATATAGGCAAACGGGCGTACACACAGTGGGACATACAGAGAAACTGAAGACACGTGTTGCCGTAAACCAAGTATTTTGTATCAAGGACCCGCAACACTTGGTTTATGACTACACATCGTGCTAAAGGAAGTAATTTACTACATAGAGGAACTACAATTATCCACTTCTTCGGTATCCAGGGCATAGAAAACAATATTTTCTGCCAAAAAATCTCTTCTTTTTGCTACAGCATTTCATGACTTTTTCTACACTACGTATGTAGTATACTAGAAAGTACAAGTAAAAATGATTTGATAGTAAACATATTGAGATGAGAGCATTGCAGAGTAGAAGTCCGGACATTTTTTTCGGAAGAACCGTGCAATGATGTAGGAACTGGTTCTGGGAATGTTGTGGTTTAAATTAGCGTTGGAATAAAGGCAAAGATCGTAATGATGACATTGATGATAGCGCCGTCAGCAACAGCCGTGAAAGAACCGAATGGCGGCTGCCGCGAAATTAGCCAAGTGGGGCGACTGGGGTCTTAACGGCCAGGGCGGCGGTCTTGAAACAATCGGGGCATTTTACAAGCGTCGTAAAAAATTAGAGTACTCCGCGCAAAAGAGCGGGTGAACAACCTCCATCTGGCGGCTCATCAGATAAACTCATCGCAGCATCCGCGGTGTGCGTGGGAGGAGCTGTTTCGCTTCTCCGCGTGATCGTCACGAGGGAGAAGTTCGTTCGGTTCAAGAGCGTGGCCTATTATATCAGGCGAATGCCTTACGAGCTTGTTCGCCTTGTTAGGGTTCCCTGCTGATGACAACTACTGATGACATTAAAATAAGTAATGTTGACAGTTACATGTACACGTTACCAGTTTTGAAAGAGGTTTAACCCACACAAACAAAACTAGCTTCCCAATGGCGG
Organism: Teleogryllus oceanicus; assembly: GCA_964035755.1. Classification (NCBI taxonomy): domain Eukaryota; kingdom Metazoa; phylum Arthropoda; class Insecta; order Orthoptera; family Gryllidae; genus Teleogryllus; species Teleogryllus oceanicus. The sequence continues at coordinate 127,832,574 of CAXIVR010000005.1, read as the reverse complement.
GATGTGGTATTTTTTCATAAGCGGCAATCATTTAACGCTGAAAGAACCACAGCGATTTGTCAACATATTTGGTGACTAAATACATTAAATGACATGTTTTAAAATTATTGTTTGATGAATATTTGCTAGCATTTTTGGGATTTTGCTGGACATTCTTTTGTTATATTCCCTTCCAGGCACTTTGTAAACTTATTAAAAATGTTTTCAGTGAATTAAGAGTAATATATGAGGTAATTTCTAAGAAACACGCAGACAAGCTTTTAGCTTCCGATTACAAGCTAACTAAATCTCCGAGTCCGATCTTTAATTTATTACATTTCTTGGAACAATTTTGGAAGAATTGACGATGGTGTAGGTTGTAGTTGGCTTTGTAGCAATCAGTTACACAAGATACTTTGTCATCATTTATTAGTAGATGTTTACAATACTTTCCAAATACAGAGCAACTAAACGCAAATATTAACACACTATACTGACGGCAAAGTTCTCTTGCCGTTGCAATCAACGTGTCATCATCACCTTATTGCAGATTCAGGGAAACATTTCAACATTGGAAACAGTTGATCACATACTGACAGTGACTTTTTTGCATCTTCAAAGTAATATATTACGTCTGTTGGTTCTAATTCTGGATTAGGGAAATTACTAAAATTCTATTCGATTGATTGTTAGTGATTCCGGACACGTCAACTACTGAGGTCCCGTATGTGTATTGCATGTTTTTCATCGGGAAGTGACTGAGATTTTCCCCTCGCTGAATAGCGAGATCCGGCGCTAACTAGGTATCTCCCACCAGCGGGGCTCCGCCCCAGCCGGGACTAGCTCTAAGTCCCCGACCGGTCTCCCGGAATATGTGGTAGTGTAGTGCACATTAGTATAAGTGTGTGTGTGTTTCTGTATAAGGGGTAGGGAAAGGACAAGGAAGAGGAAAGACAGATCCCGCGCGGTCCGTGGCCCATTTGTTAGGGTATTGCTTCGGCATTCGCCTGGTGTTAATCGAAGAAACAACGGAAAACTACTGATCAGAGCAGCCGGCCGCTAGACTTCTCCTCCAGACAGCGACTGAACGCGATCTAGCTGACAAGCTAGTGTCGAAAATCCTGCTGTCGTCGGGACTCGAACCTAGAACCTCCTGGTCAGAGGCACTGCAGTGACCTCAGTTGATGCACTGAGCCACCGCTCCCGGTAAAATTCAAAATTCGATTCGATTAAAAACATCAAAAATGTAGTTTTTTCACTGTGTTCCGGGCAAAGATTCTCAGTACGGAAGCTTATGAGGAAGACCTGCTGAAGAAGCTGATCTCATTCATATCATCATAAATATCCACTCTAACGATAGGAACACATCGACAACCTGTTCGGAATGTTGGGTCAATGAAACGCAGTTGGCTAAGAAACCTTATCAGCGAAATTCGAAAGTGATTCTAGAAACTGAAGAGGCAGCGGCGCTTAATCGGTTAGCGTAATTATGTCAAAACCATATTATTTGTGGTGGAACAGATGAACGTTGTGCTGGTGACACTGCGAAAAACTTTAACAGAAATAGCAATGGTGCCAGAACAAGTTGTGGTCTTAGCGTATGGACCGCCTAATTCAGAGCCAGTTAGGCACTAGCAAAGAGTGTCAATTTGTCTCGACAAATCAAATTGACATTCTCAAAACCATCCTGAGCCTCAAATCAAAAGCCTCAGGAACATATACTACGAACGCTAAATTACTAGAACTATGTACCGACAACCGAATCCCATTGTAATCATCATAATGAATTTTTGACATGTAAGAAGAATTATACGTGAATCACGTATTGTATGTGAAACGAGATATATGGACACGTAATGGAAGGAGGGGCAAGGAGTGAGAGAGAAACGAAGAGGAGCGAGCGATCGGGACGCTGTGAACTGCAACGGGGTGGAACAATTGGGATGAGATAGGACAACGCAAAAAGGGTGGAGTGGCGTGGGCGGACAGGAAGCCGGTGGACTGGAAGTGGGGGGATGGAAGGAGCGGGGGGAGTAAGACAGGAAGGTGCTACTGACAACGGCTGGAGTTGGGTGGAAGGGGCGGGTGAGATTTGGACAAGAAGGAGTGTACTGGGAGCGGCTGGAGGTGGGGAAGGAGCGGGGGGAGGGGACAGGAAGGGCGGGTGGGAGTGGGACAGGAAGGGGGGGGGGGAAAGGACGGGTGGGAGTGGCACAGAAAGGGGCGGGTGGGAGTGGGACAGGAAGGAGCGGCTGCGAGCGGGTGGCGCTGGACGGGAGGGGCGGGCGCGGCCCAGCCCGGCGCCTCGGGACGCTCTCACGGCCCCGCGACGCTTTTTGCAGCGAATGGCCGGCTGCCGGTCGGGCAGCGGGCATCGGCGGCGGCGTCAGGGCCTTAACGAGCCTCCTGTCCGCGGTAATGACGGGCCACGCGCTCTCCGGGAGTAACGAGGCCGAAATTCGGGAGCCGCCGCCCCGGGCCAAGCGGAGCACTCGGGCCGTCCGTTGTCCTGCGTCGCCCTGGGGGGGGGGGGCAACAGACACTGGCGCTTGGGCGACAGGGCCGCCTCCACTCCGCCACAGGTGCTCCAACAGGCCGGGTTTCTTTTCAGTCTCCGTCGTCTCCTCGTCACCGTCTTCTTCTTCTTCTTCTTCTTCTTCTTCTTTTCTTCTTTTTCTTCTTTTTCTTCTTCTTCTTCTTCAAGCACACCTTGTTCTTCTCCCGTCCCACCATCAGTTTTTCTTTTCCCTTCTTGTCTTTCTTTTGTTTTCCTTTTTTCGTCTCGATAGAATCCAAATCGTCAGTGAAACGTCTCGAATTCGTCATTTACCCATACTCGCTTTTTCTTGAGGTAAGTTTAACATTAGTTTTGGAGGTTTGTCTAATAATAATAATAATAATAATAATAATAATAATAATAAAATAAACGTAATGCATACGCGACTTTTAAATATGATTGTATTTTTACGTTTTGTACTTTAGTACTGCTTAGGTGAGATGGAGAGATGCTTGTTAGGAATCTTCTATTTTAACTTTTTGTAACAACTACCTACGTTTATAGTCCTCTGTATATTTTATGTAAAGGTGTCTCTAACGATAAGACTATGAAAGTGGAGAGGATAAGCATGTACAAAATGTTCGAATTATTAATCGAAAATAAATTGAACGTAATTAGGTGAATCAATTATTAATACAAACATTCGAATTATAAGCTTTCGCACATAATGCCTGGCGTTCTTAGAAAAGCGAAATCTTGAGTACAAACATTGCCTGATGTATTTGCAGTCAAGACAAGTAAAACGCAAGAACTAACAAAGATTTTAAACAGGCGATTCAGTAGAGCATAAAACAATGTTTTATTAAAGCACTTTAAAATTATTGGGATGCTTGTTAGTACGTGACAGAAGAGTCTCTCATTAATTGTGATTAAAGCCAATTAGTTTCATAAATAAAGACACCTTGAATCTCCCAAAAAGAAAATAATCATCCAAACAGATGATATTTTTTGCTCTCGCGTCTGAGGTGTTTGGATAAAGCATAGACTTCGACAAATTTCTTTTTTCAGAGAAAACAAAGAAGAAGCAAAATGCCAAAGTAGATTGGTTAGATTTGTTGATTAAGATGCATATGCATTTAGCATTTCCCGCAATGGTTCAGTTGGAGTCTTGTTATAATGAAAAACTTTTTCCTCCCGACACACAAAACAGGACTGAAGACGAAGGGAGGGGAAAGGATGTGACGGGAACAGATAGGGTTTCGTATTGGGTGACTTTTTATGAGGGTGAATAATTGAGCTATTGTGAGGACATGTGGTTGGTTTGTTTATAGAAGCATGTGGAGATGAGGTCTATTTTTTAAATTTATGTTATATCTGTTTTTATTGTATTTTGGGGATGGATCTGTTTGTCGGAAACTTTTTGCTTTTGTCGATAATGACGTCGAACGCAGAGGAAGATAAAGTGTTGTAATGTATATTATCAGGAAAGTGCCAAAGCGCGGCATCAGTGGAAAATGTTTGGCAAGAAAGCTATGTTCAACAAAACATTATTCGTTAAAATATAAAGAAACATGCAAGTTTGAAATTGGCGTCTTTAAGCTTTTTAAAATTTTCTGATAAGCCAAATATTAGTGAGTGATTCCATCTTACAATTGTATTTAACCCTCGATCTTCGCAATGAAAATTAGGGAAACGTCGAAACCTACCTTGGTTCACAATGACGAATAACAACCTGTGATAACTTTGTTTACTCACCCAGTATAGGTACGGTACATGAAAAATGCTGAGGAGTAGGGTACTTGAAGAAAGTGCACATGAACAAATTATATACATTCACTACGTTCATATGTTGAAAACTACCTAAGGGCAAGAATAACGGAATGTAGTTAACAGGTAACACTGTCAATTGCTTAATAGAAGTTATCATCGTCTTCTTCTTCTTCTTCGTCTTCTTCTTAGTAGGCCATAGGTCTGTTTCATTACTTGGATTTAAAAGCATTCGTGCCATCGTCGCCTCGGTCTTCCGGGATATCCTCTTCTCACATGTCTATTGTCTCTCGACACCGTTACAATACTGTCTTTATTCATTCTATCAATATGTTGATTCCATTCTCTCCTACGTGACATTATCCATTCAGAAATGGGACTAATTACGCATGTTGTTCTAATGTTATCATTTAATAGAAGTAATAAGATAGAATAATATAATAAAGTAAGGTCTAGTGACAACTTGGGAGGATTGCATTTATAGCAATGATACAAGTTACATTGCCAATCAGCGGCATGCGATAACAAAGCTCTATAGTCCGAGGAATTGCACACATTTCTTGCAATATCATCCACCACTTCATGCAATAATTGACTCGGCATCAAATGTGGCAATCAAATAGCAGAAACGAAGAAGACACATCAGAATAATCGACAAGACCTAGGCGACATAATGACTGCAAATGAAGAGGATAAGACTGAATATCCATTGCCATGAAACGTTTACACTCTCAGAACCTTGGTGCAGAGAAACACCCGGCAACGACAAGATGCAAGAGGCCATTAAGCAAGCTAGTATGTGAATTAGTGCCATGAAAACAAAGGGAAGATGTTTCTTTGTTTCGACAACGTAGATTGAGCCGATGTTGCTTGCGGTATATTGCGCTCTCCACTTGGCGGAGTTCAACCGTCATCAGAGCTTCGTTCTAACTGGGCAATAAATTTTCTCGCGCAAGCAAGCTCAAGAAGCATTACACAAAAGTACTGCAGGGTTGTTAAACGCATCATAGCACTGAGTGATCTCAGACGCAAAATAGGGAAATTGACCGGTAGAGAAACGTAGATAATGAATGAAAATTTTCGAAATTATACACTTGCGATTTAATGTGCAGGTTTAAAGCAAATAAATTTACCTGCACGCTCCAATAGCAATTACCCAGACGACTCACGCACGCTGTAACAATGTGCTGTTTAGCGAGGATTGTGGAGGAAGGAATCTTTCATGTGTTTATAGAACATGGAAAGGAATGACCTCCCTTTACACTTAATGGTAAAACTAAATTTCAGAAAATAAAATGTAAATACGTCCTACACTCATTAAATTATCTTTCATACGAATCTTGTTTGCTTCCTTACTGCTGAAAGCAATTCACCATCCACATCGTGCATTAGTATCTCAAATGTAATTCAACCTAAGCCATTACAACCTCGAAGTAGACACACATCGAACTGGTATCTTTCAGTACTGGATACCATTAAAGTTACTAGAACCATTAAACACGTATTTAACACTTCCCTATACCACGCGAAGATTTTGAACGTCACGCTCGTCCATTCACCCGAGAAGCAGTCGGCGAGCCAACATCCACACGTACATTTAGAAACGTATAGATCATTTACTGCTCCCGATATAAGGCGATACAAGGTGTGGAGGGCATAAAAAGCGCCATTGCTCAGCGGAGAAGCGGCTATTACCGCGGGGGGCGCAGAACCTTCGGCAATCGCGAGCGACTGAGGAACGCGCGTCAGCAGGTGGCGCGGCGGGCAGACGTCAATTAAACCCACCACGTCTGCTCACTAGTTCGAGGCGCATGATGGGTACCAGACGACCAACGGCAGTGGGGTTTCGTCCCTCCGTTCTCTGCGACACGCGTTCAGCCCGCCGGCAAAGGGGGCTGAGTCAACTGATGTCACTGCAGACTCTCACCGGGAGATCACAGGGTTCGAGTCTCGATGGTGGCACGAATTCCTCGATCGAACGAATCCCCGATTCGTTCCCGACCCTCAACGATTCGTATTCTTAAGTCCCGGAACCTCACATTCAGTTCTCGCTCAGTAACAGATGAGCATGGTGCCAAACCACGGTCACCGGACTCCGAAACCTTTGTTTTTCTTGGTTGAATCACGAATTCAACACCACTGCTGTCACTACGGTCGCCTGCCACCACCGCTCATTATCGCCTCACCCAGCCCGAGGCGCCTCAAGCAGCACGTCCGCCCCCGAGCGCCCCCTGTCGTTACGAGGTGTTAATATTCAGATCGGCGGCCGGGCGGAATTTCAATGAACTCGTCCACCACTTCCCGCGCTTGATCTCTGCCAGAAACGGCTTGTTTCTCCTCCCCTCCGTCTGTGCTTCGTGTGTCATTTGCCTTTATTTGCCAGACATAAATACGCGTATTATCTGCTCTGATGTGATAGAGGGTACAGAATAAGTTGTCTGAGTTTCATCCAGATGAGTCGCGAGAATGAGGAAGTCAGTACTGATAGTTTTGTCCTCTGAATGAAGTTTCATTTCTTATGTTTCGACAGATAAATTATACCAACATTTCTTTCAACAGATTAACTGTAGCAGAGCAATGTCACTCCGGTTCGAACCATGAGAGCACCCATAGGGGATATCATCGCAGGTCCTCAATATAAACTGCAATGTTGTTACAAACGAAGATACATTAACAAGTAATATAAATGTTATTAAATTGTTTTTCATTTAGTTAACTAAATAAGCTCATTAATTCCATGAAAATCGTTGATAATCTCTACATGAATTGCATGAGTGCAATTAAAAGTCCACCGAGCAATTAAAAATTCACATCTACCCATAAGAATTCTGAAAAGGAGCGAAATCGTTTAATTAAGAAATGGTATCACAGACGTAGCCCAGGTATTTGCAGTCGGCCATGAAACATGAACAAAAATGTGCGTCACATATAACGTACCTACAACAACTACATGAAAGCAACGAATGAATAAAACTAAATTGGGGATGTTAACATGAAGTTAGCTGACGTATAGAACAACGTAAAATATGTAACGTAAACAAATTAAATGTTTTTCGGGTAAATATTTGGTAGGCTTTAGCATAACTGTGCCAGAAGTTACTAGTTTTCTCCCAATATTTATACATGTTGTTTTTCTCTCATACCTGTTTTTACTTTTCGTGGGAAGTAATGTTTTCATGACTTTGTCAGCTTCTAATATTTTATCCCTAATATGTTCAGTACTTTCCATTTGCAAATATTTTGTGGAAACAAAAATAATGTAAGACTCACAAAAAAATCATTTTAAGAAGCAATAGTACGTCATGAAATGCATGTCACGGTTGGAAAAGACGTGTTTGAATTTCTTAAAATTTGAATTATTCGTTAATGGAAACTAAAGAATATTGAACGTAACACGTGTAAAAAGGGTCCCTCATTTTCTTGAACATACCATTCGTGCAATTATCCCCCTCTTTATACACTCGTTTTGTTAATTACTATATTGAATATTTGATTGATATATTTGGGTGTATGTATACGTAAGAAATGGAGCAAGCACGGGCAGGTTCTTATGGCAGCGGGCTTAATAAACAACCCCGGGAAAAATAAATGCTCGCAGTACAATAAGATATCGGGAGGGGAAATCAAAGCCCATTGTGAAAAAGGAATGGTATGTATGGGGGGCGTAATTAAGAATAGAAGGAGCGAGATCTGTTCTTTCAACCTCGGACTGTCCAGCCTACATCAACATATCTGGTACGATGCGGATTATTATTAGATGGAACGTGTCGTGGGTGATGTGGTAATATATTATTTTGGACAAATCGGATACGTCATTGCGGCGACCTAATAAAGATGATGTCGTGGACAATGGACGTTTTTTCATCCAGAATTTCTCCAAGAAAGTCTTGAACGCGCGCGACGACACGCAGTAAGCAACGAACGTTTAAGGGAAAGTAAAGCCGACTGCCCCATGTAGTAGCTTTACTGCATGTAAGAGCTCCTCAAGCCTAAAGCCTCTGAGAAAAATTGAGATCCTCTTGTTTCGTCACCCAAGATAATACCGGTGTCCTTTCACCACGCATCTCCGCTAGGTGGTGAAAGGAGCGGAGCGAAATTTGCGTGGTTAGACCGAAGAGCGGGCCTGATGGTCCGAGACTCGCCACGTAAAATAAGGCATTAACTAACTAACTAACTAACGTTTAAGTTGATTTGTATAAGGTAGGACCATAATTGAAACGATGTTTAATATAAATGAGCTCATTAGGCAATGTTAATAACTAAATTTAAATAAATATTTTATTTATTATTTTAAAACAAGGCTGACAATTTGTATTTAATTGCAATCAATGGCAAAATTACTTATTTAAAGAGAAACTTCCAGATATTGCTGATCTGACTGATAGCTCGTCTGCATACGACCAGATAAGCTATAGTCCGTCGTATGTCGATGCCCATAGGTATTAAAATATTAAAAAGGAATGTTACTGAAATCATTAATTACAAAATAGACGTGAGCTGAACAGTGCAACTGCGTCGTATGTCGATGCCCATAGGTATTAAAATATTAAAAAGGAATGTTACTGAAATCATTAATTACAAAATAGACGTGAGCTGAACAGTGCAACTGAGATTATATAAAGAGTGAACATAAATCTTAGTATTGCCATCAAGTAATTGCAAATATATGGGCAGATTAAATTAATTTGATATATAATATGGAAGGAAAGTTATAGGTTCTTTGCAATGACATGACTAAGTAGGGCAGATTAAATTATAAATATTCAGAACAGAATATAGGTTTTTTCAATATAATTGAAGGATAATTTTATTGAAGGACAACTTAAATACTAAAGCTACAGTATTTAGCAATATATTATCATTATTTTCTGCAAGTTTGTGTTAATGTTTTCAAGGTATGGCAACGTATTACATATTTTGAACATTTTCTGAACTTCCTCCCCGCGGGGCGAAGATGGCTACGTACTTTCTTTGAAGAACTAGTTAACATTCACTATGTTGCCCCGACAGTAGAACTGTTCCCTAAACCGAAAGATAGTAAAATAAGATTGAAACGTACTGGCTATAAAGTTCACCGAAGTTTCCACAAAAAGATCACGCAGAAAAAATTGCACCGGGTTCCAATGCTAACGTCCCCCTCCTTCTCGTTGATACTTGACTGCTAATTTTTAAAATAAATTATTCGCAGATTCGTTGGTAAACATAATGGTACTAACGTATACTATATATTAGTTGATTACAAGTTAAATTACTTCATCAGAACGATTTAATTACCAACTGTATTTGTCATTTTTTAATACTTATTCTCGTAACTTAGCAAAGGAGTGCAAAAGTATTTTGTTTATTTTGATTTCTTTTGTAACGTTAGGTGTATAATACGTAGTAATTCAACGCTGAAACATGAAATTATAGGAAATATCTTGGAGCTATAATACTCATATATACCAACAACATGGAAGTAATTCACGAATTGTGAACACTGTATGAAAACAAATTTACATTTCAATTACTAAGCGAATTAAAATGGAAATGAGACAAGAGTGTGTTGAATTGAAATTTCTGATGAATTAAGAGTTATATACATTTTATGAATAGTCCTGAAGGCACCAATTTTACACCAATTTTAAGAATGATTTACTAATATATATTGTTATTTGACAATTTAATGCAGTTGTATTTAACCCTTAACAACACTGTAGTGTTTCACAGATCCGGTTTTAGAATTGATTTCCGCCTAGAGTAAGGAGAGAAGACCGTTTTCTTCCAAACTCACTGAGTATTTTAACACCTTCGTTTTATCTTAAAAAGTAGCTTTACCAAACAGCCATATTTTTCTCTACAATTAAAGAATTTAGAAAGCGGCACCACGGACGTTCGTGTAGGTTTTGTCTCGTTGAATTTGCTGGTACATATTGCAGTAATTCACTTCCTATACTCATATTACAAATAACAAATTATCAATACAGTTGGCAATTGTGTTATCTCTCTGAACTATTGAATTGATAAATTTCTCTGTTGCTGTCCTCTGAAACTGATCAATTTCAAGTTTCAAATTTTATGGCTAATTGGCATGCTTGTTAATTAACATACTTTAGAATTACTCGAAGAAACTAGTGGTGCTACAGCATGGCACAATTTTCTCGTAGTAAACTTTTCTATTGTATGGGCTAGATTTACGGTCTTACCCCCATCCTCTTACCCACTACCATCTACTGCCGCCGTCATCCAATTTGGTAATTTTAGTTGAAACATTTGTAGCAGTTTTTAAGAAAAAAGCTATTAAGTTATAGTGTGAATAAGAAATTTGAATCTCTTTTTCACAGCAATCATATGAATTTTCGAAGAACTGTATTTGAAGTCATTTGCAGAATTTTTACTCACAAATACAATGATGTATACAATTCGCTAGAAATGTACATATTAACGGCGTGAGTGATATTAAAAACATACATTTGTGTAATTTTTGAAAAAAAAAACAAAATAAGACAAAATTTTCTCATCATTTAAACAGTGCAAAAGCAAATACGTACGAAATGTTTAAAGAAAGATTTTGGATCCGTTTTCGAGAAAATAACGTTTGACGTTTCTGGAATTGCGAAATTTTGAGCTCGTTTTCTCAGAAAACTATTGAGTTTTCAAGAAACTTTATAAGGCATAATTAAAAGTACATGTACTCATAACGCAATAATGTGAACAAATTCCCGCTAGTTATTATTATATTACTACATATTGTCACATACCGATATGTCACATGAAAATAAACTAACATGTATTTGTAGACTGTATGGTGGAACATGCATTAGGAAATATCACGAGAGCATGGGCTTAGCAACGACCGTGAATAAACAATGTAGTTTTTGTTTTCGTAAATGCATTAAGAGGTGGCTGAATGTCGAAAGTAGAAAATTTGGGATTGGGAGAAGAAGTTTAGACGATCGAAAGATCAGCTACACCAAAATATAACGAACGTATGGATTGGCTGGGTGAGAGAAGGAAAGAGGAAGGTAGTTTAATACGAAGTCTTCGAGGGTGAATCATGCAGGAAAATTTCATTCTGACCGGCATCGCGTTTCTGAACTGATCGTAGGTTCGTGAGAGGAACGAGTATAATACAGTCAGAATCGGGTTATCAGAACGTGAAATTTTAAGGACAGTAAATGATATTGCAGAAATTGCATGTGGAAGTAATATTGATGCATAAATTGGGACTTTGTCGGAGTGGTAATCGAGTAATAGATTTTGGGACTATGTCATAGGACGTAATCGGGACTGATAAGTTTGATAGTTTGAGACCAGCTTGGATAGGGACAGAAGAGGATTTCTTGGGACTTTGGACTGCGGCAAGCTCGCAAGATATTTCGACTGAGAAGTCTACGAGGGACATCAACGAAGAATAGGTAAGTTAACCGCGGTATAAAATTGTAATTCAAAGATATCTTGATAAGCCAGAAGGACAGAGACAGCCAGCCAGAAGGACAGAGACAGCCAGCCAGAAGGACAGAGACAGCCAGCCAGAAGGACAGAGACAGCCACGGAAGGACAGACAGACGGAGAAGAACAGACAGACAGACTGACGGAAGGACAGCCAGACAGACTGTCGAAGGACAGTCAGACAAACAGACAAACGGGAGGACAGACAGACAGACAGACAGACAGACAGAAGGACTGACAGGCAGGCAGACAGACGGAAGGACAAACAGACAGACTGATGGAAGGACAGCCAGACAGAAGGACAAACAGACAGACTGATGGAAGGACAGCCAGACAGAAGGACACAGACAGACAGACGGAAGGACAGACAGGACAGACAGACAGACGGAAGGACAAACAGAAGGACAGACAGAAGGACAGACAGAAGGACAGACAGAAGGATAGCGACAGACAGACGGAAGGACAGACAGACAGACAGACGGACCAGACAGACAGACGGAAGGACGGACGGACAGACAGACAGACGGAAGGACGGACGGACGGACGGACGGACGGACGGACGGACGGACAGACAGACAGACAGACAGACAGACGGACGGACAGACGGAAGGACGGACGGACGATTTGGAAAAACAGTGTTTTGGTATCAGCGGACCCCAAAACGAGCATTTCCGTTGAAATCTGGAAATCGAATTTCTGCAGCATTGCATGACTTTCGCCATACTGCGCATATTACTTCGTATATACGTACATACGAGAAAGTGAAAATTGTTGAATTTACGTCATTATACCATAAATGAAGGTGTTCATTACTTTTGGTGAGAATAATCTTAAACGGACCCGAGAGTCAAAACCAAATACACTGAATGCGATTTGAAAAACGTATGTACGCCGTAATTGATGTCTGAGATTTCGAGAGTTCTGCGTGCTAACTAGCCGGCGCAAGCTTCATCTGCATAAATATTTGGCATTCATATCAGCAAGGCCGCAACCCGCCATAAATATTCAGGATTCGTGTATTCAAATTCGCTTAATGTGATTTATATGGGGCAGTTTTATTTAAACAGTAATACATTTACTTCCCATCTAAGGAGTTTAATCACTTCATGCATCTGGGCGCCACTCGGGAGGCTTTGTCATTCCCTAAACGCCCTTTTCGCGTCTGGTTTTAATTATGAAGCATATTTAAATCATGATTTTTTATGTATATTATTTAGTTTCTGGAACGTTCCTTGTATACCCGTGTAACAGAAATGCAATGGAATTACATATAGCCAACAATTTGTAAATTGTTGTCCACTCTTTTATTATTATTATTATTATTTTAATATTATTATTATTACATTTACTACACTAATATTATTAAACTTATTATTAATAATACAATTATTCTTAATATTAGTTTTGAAACTATTATGGTCTCATATTTCAAGGGAAACATTGTCAAGTCCTAATCTTCTCAGTCGGAGTGTCATATACCAGAAGAGCAATTCTTCGGACACAAGCATCTATTTCTCACAGAAAGAAGCAATATTTTCAGGAGTAATTCGTAAGATAATTAGAGAAGTTGAAGTTATCATCATCAATGAATTCATAAACGAATGAGGCTTTGAAAAACGAAAGGAGCTAAGTACCAAAATTGTCGAAAATAAGTTTTTAACGTAACCAATGCACAGTTAAAAGAGCGATGTTTCAAATACCTTCCAAATAGTTGTAACATATACATAGGGATGGCTCTGGTTATATGTCAAAAATATGAATTCTTACAGTTTTTCTTGATTTCCCTAAAAAATTGGCACTTAGTTCCCTTGAGGTTTTAAGACCTCAATTCAACTTGTCTTAAATGGTCTTCGTTCCGGGAAAAATAAAGTATCAATAGAAGTGGCTACTAAATGGAGATTATAAGAATATGGGAAGGGGACAGCGAGTCTAATTCGGCTCTTTGTTACAATTGATTATACGTGTGTGCATCTTTTAATTTACAATATTAAACTACAAAATACCGAAAGTTCTTTTGCCAATTCGTGACCGTCTAAGATTAATCTACGAAATGTTTCAGACCGCTGGCCGTGCTGCCAGGTGACCGCTTAAGAGAGAGAATATTTGCACTGCCTTACGGAAAAATCAATCGGACTCGAGAGAAAGTGGCTTTTTAATGGAGGTGACTCATCAGGTTTCACTGTATAATGTTTTTTGTTTGCCATAGGTACATTCCATCTCTTAACACATTCGATATATAGACCTGTTGGTTCATTCCGAGAAAAATCATTTCCATCAGCTAGCATTCGTCAGAATGCGTTCTACGAGTTCGTTAGACTGCATTCTCGTAACATTACATGGAGGCGTTAACACTACGACTCTGCACGGATGCCTGTCTAGACAAAAGACCGGAACCCAATTGCTGAAACACGAACCCGGTATAGAGATTAGCTCGGCAGGTAAGCCGCCCTATCTGAATGCGAGAGCGGCATCGAAGGGCCGGAAGCGGGGGTGTGAAGGGCGCGTCATTCATCGTTAATCAGAACAGAGGGCGTCTGCACCTCCTGCGCCTCCGCCTTCGCATCCACCGATTCCGCACGTGCGCGGTCGTTAGGGAACTAGTTCCGTCCGACGACGGACGCAACTTCCGGCGCGCCGCCAACCAATCAAACGGAAGCGACGTGCTCGCGAGACAAATGAAGGGCGGCTAAGTTGGAGGTGGCGGCGGCGAAGGGCAGAGGCGGAGGCGGAGAGCGGAGATAGAGCTCGGGGACCTCCCGAGGGCCCCGGTGTAATTATTAGTTGCAGTGTAACTCGCCTCCGCAGCGGCGCCGGTGACGCCGGAGGGGGGCGGGGCCGTAGGGCCATGTCGGGCGTGTGCAGCTGCCGCCGCCGCCGCCGCCTCCGCTGTCCCAGTTGCATCGACCTGATTGTCTGCGCCCTTTCCGCCGGTGGAAATACTCCTCGCTCCCACCCCCTCCTCTTCCTCCGCCGCCGCCGCCCCCAGCGCCTGCGTCGCCGGTGCATTGGCGGACGAAGCTCGCCAGGCGCACCAAGCCCTTCGGTAAACTAGTTTCTGAAACTCGTTATTTCGCGATGCAGGTATGATTTACCCGGTGTATGTGTGATTAGCATTTGAATTACATTTTACAAGTTGTTCTGTCTGTATGTTCTGTTTCGAATGGCATGAATGTTAGATCTGGAGACATACTAGTGTTGGTAAGAGTATTATGTCGATATAAAGGGAATTATAACAAAAAATTAGACAATTTTATATAAGTCGATAAATTATTAATGAACACGTTTTCTCTTCCTTGCACATATTGTCTGTGTACAAGTAAAAAACATTAAGTCCAAAAACTGTTTTTTGAGGTATATCAAATTGGGGCTGACTTGATTCAATTTGTCTATTCACTATCATTTACTGGATAGGAGATAAAACTTCTTTTTAACTCATCATTAATACGCAATATTAAGAAGAAAAACAAATGCAGTGAAATGCATTTTTTCTGTTAGTTTTCACTGCTCTGTGTCTTAGTTAAAATGATATAAATATTAATAATTTAATACACCCAACCTCTAGTATTTCAACGACTTCACCAAACAAAAGAATATGAAAAGAGAATTAATGATGTATATAACTCAAAATATTAGAAAGGACTAATGTCTTTTCCTTGTATTCTGATGGCATCATTACGGAAGCTAACAAAAAATATTTAATGATTTTTATGCATAAAAATAATGTATTTGAAACTACACCGATATTTTAAAATAAAAATTGATTTTTAAGTCTTACGCATGTTAACGACAGTTAAGGCCAACAACAAAAATGAATAAATTACTTTTGTTTAATGATACCTTTCATTGCGAGTTTCAGTTAAAAAGTAACTTTCCAAGTGCCAAGCCTCTTAAACCAGGTAACTGTTATTGCAAAACCGCATGTAACTACGCAACATCCAAAATTTTCTCAACTTCTCCCCCGTCACTCCACCTGTCCCGTGCAGCTCCAACACAGCAGGGCGTGGCACCCATTTGCGTTGCAGAGTTTTACCCAGCGAGGGGAATCCATTAACGCAGCGGTAACGGGGTTCGAGCCCCGTTCAGCACCCCATTTCCGGTGGCCCCCTCGCCCCGGAGTGGCGCGACGCCGCCGCCCTCGCCCACCGCCCACTGCCCGCCGCCCGCCGCCGTCGGCCCTTCCACTGTCGCAGGCAAGCGGCGCGTGGTAATGCAGCGCGGGTTGCGTCGGCCCAGGGGTAATTTGCAGAGCGGGCCCGCCGCCGGCGCGGCTGCGCAGCCAGACAGTTTGTTGTTAACATTCCCAATACCTCCCTCCTCCTCCCCGCCACAGCCACGTGTCCGCCTCTCCCGCTGCACGTGTCCTGCGAGCGGCGTCGCGCCGGTAACCCGCAAATCCGCTCGTCGGTAAGCCAACGCTGGGAGCGGGAGAGCGAGAGGAAGCGAGAAAAAGAAAGAGGGTAAGAGAGATGGAGATGTTGAAGAGAGACAACGGACGTGTGGGGGCGACGTGTTTGTGTGCGGAAGTCTCTTTTTTGCCGCAAACTCCCACCGCTCCAAATTACATGGAACCCGAACTAGGTTGCGGGCAGCGCGCCGGTGGATAGGGGTGGGGCGGGGCGGGGCAGCCCTACAGCGGGGCGCAAGGGCACTCTAACTAGATTAGTTCGTCCCCTCCCTCCAACGTGGACGGGGGGGGGGGGGGCGGCCGGGGGGGGGGGGTTCCCATCAGCGCGCCCTGGGCCATTAGCGAGGCGACATTGTCCCAAGCGGGGAGGCCCACATACCGCCGACGCCTCGCCGCCGCTGCCGATAGTTTTACCGAGGCGAGGGCAGCGCAATCTGCCAGATTGCGCCCGCTCAGATATTTGGAACGCGCCAGTAATGAAACTCACGTCCCGCTTACATTACCCGCCCTTTTGCTCGCGGTCGGAAAAACAGATTCCATATAAATGTAAAAACTTTATTCCATTTTGTCGATGACGTCAAGCCATTCATGAAAACAATCGGATTGGACGGTCGGGTGTTTAATGCATACCGTGTGGACGGGACGCACAAAGGGCTGCATAGGACGGTGCAGGACGCGTTTGTCCACGCGAAAAATCGGCTAATTTTTCGGTCTGGGTGTGGTGGAGCGAAGGGCGCTGGCGAGGGGCGGGCGAGCGGGCGAGCGAGGCGGATGGGCGAGCGGATGGGCGAGCGGATGGGCGAGCGGATGGGCGAGCGGATGGGCGAGCGGATGGGCGAGCGGATGGGCGAGCGGATGGGCGAGCGGATGGGCGAGCGGATGGGCGAGCGGATGGGCGAGCGGATGGGCGAGCGGATGGGCGAGCGGATGGGCGAGCGGATGGGCGAGCGGATGGGCGAGCGGATGGGCGAGCGGATGGGCGAGCGGATGGGCGAGCGGATGGGCGAGCGGATGGGCGAGCGGATGGGCGAGCGGATGGGCGAGCGGATGGGCGAGCGGATGGGCGAGCGGATGGGCGAGCGGATGGGCGAGCGGATGGGCGAGCGGATGGGCGAGCGGATGGGCGAGCGGATGGGCGAGCGGATGGGCGAGCGGATGGGCGAGCGGATGGGCGAGCGGATGGGCGAGCGGATGGGCGAGCGGATGGGCGAGCGGATGGGCGAGCGGATGGGCGAGCGGATGGGCGAGCGGATAGGCGAGCGGATAGGCGAGCGGATAGGTGAGCGGATAGGTGAGCGTTTGGGAGAGTGGTCAAACGAGTAATGAACGAGCGGGAAGATAAGTTAACACACTTGCAAACAGACGATTGAGCGAACGTGCAAGAGTGCGCAAATAGGCTGGCGAGCAAATTAGTGTGCGAATGGTCAGGCGAGTGAGAGGTGAGCGAGCGAGTTGCAGACGGGCGGGTTTGCATGCGTGCCTGCAGCCGAGCGAGCGAGCGAGCGACCCAGCGGGCTGCGGGCGAGCAAACGGGCGGGCGAGTGGTTGGGCGTGCGAGTGAGTGGGCGGGCGAGCGAGTGGGCGGGCGAGCGAGCGAGCGAGCGGGCGGGCGAGCGGGCGGGCGAGCGGGCGGGCGAGCGGGCGGGCGGGCGAGCGGCCGGGCGGGCGAGCGGCCGGGCGGGCGAGCGGCCGGGCGGGTGTGCGAACTCCAGGGAGCTCGTGTGTGCACAGTGGTAACGCTGCTACGGTAAATCACGCTTCAATGAATTTCATGCTAGATATGATGCGCAGGGCGGTAGTTACCCAAAGGGCTGTGGTCCCGAGCGTTACCTGTGGGCGGCTGGCGGACGCGGATGAAAACACTTGGATCGGAAAATTCCATAAACACATTTCAAGTAATGGAAATTTGTGGAAATGAACAGTAATAATTATTATCTCCCTTTGAGTGCAACCGTTGCGAAAATAATAAAAGTAAATTTTCAGTTTGGGTGTCTGCATGTCTGTGAAAGGAAGCGGTGTGAAATATTTTTTAAAAACATTCATATCGATGAATGATCAGTATAACACGAGTGCTTACTGTAATTCGAAAAGACTTAGAAAAAATCGTTACAATCCTATTAACTTATTGTCTCTTGACCAGCAATCCTTAGACACGTATCGATTCCGAAAAA
This sequence comes from Teleogryllus oceanicus, assembly GCA_964035755.1. Taxonomy (NCBI): domain Eukaryota; kingdom Metazoa; phylum Arthropoda; class Insecta; order Orthoptera; family Gryllidae; genus Teleogryllus; species Teleogryllus oceanicus. Next base: position 127,814,324 of record CAXIVR010000005.1, on the reverse strand, counting down.
TATATCACTTGGCCACTAAAAATTTCAAAATAAAACCAGAGTCCCATTCACTATCATCACAAAAAATTAAATGACGGTGTCCGCAAGTCCGCAATCTTCGTTTCAACTAGTATGCAAATAGTTACACTATTTCACTTTGTGCTTCCGCTGCACAAACCATGACAGAAGAGAACAAACAATGTACACCCCTTCATTTACGGGTTATAAATATATCAGGAACTATAATGTCAATCAACATTGTTGCAAATCACTTATTTAGGATTATCGTATTTTGCAAACTCGTAAAATTGTGAAAGGACTCAGCCAACTACATTATAATTCTTGTGCAGAAAGTAACAGGTTCTAATGTTCTATGAGATCCAATAAGATTCTGGTAATATTCCTTACATTTAGCAAATCTTATTGAACACACCATGTAATATACCATTTATAAAAAAATACTATTCTAAAACTCAATCTTTACGGAATTCTACCACTTCTGATTTCTTCCAGAATAAAGCTGTCAATTTTTATCACCCCCGACACAGAATTTGCTGCTCTCACGTCCAACACACTCCGATTAATTTCCCCTCAGCTCCACAGACTATCCCTTTTATGACACCACATCGGCCGGGAAAATTTTATTTTAGAAGCTCGACGTGTTAAATCATTTCCTGCAACTCCTGTTCCTTTCATCGCTTCTGGGAAGACTCAATTGAATTTCACGTTCCAGGGGAGTGCATCTATCGGTGACAGCGCCTGTGGGTCGGACGGACGGGCCGTGCGCGACCCTCCCGCCCCCGCGCGGACGCTGGCCCCGCCCCCGCCGCCGGCACGCGCGGTCGCGCGCACGACGCCCTCTGACGTCAGGCCGACGCAAGCGGGCGCCGCCGCCGCCGCGCGGGTTGCGTCATGGCTCACCTCTTGCCCTTTCGCCGGGGCCGGCGCCGAGGGCAGGGTCGCGGCGCGCCCTTCGCCCTGCTGCCGCCCGCAGTCAGTCCGGGTGGAGCTGGGGAGCGCCCGCGCCCGGAATGCACAACCGGAGTGGAAGTTTGGACAGAACGTGGATTTAAAATGAAGCTCTTCCGTCTGTTCGGCAACCCCTCCCACCAGGCCTCCTTGCATTCCTTTGCACACTCCTCCAGACACTCCCCTAGCCACTTCTCCAGCCATTCCTCCCTTCACTCCTCTGGCCAGTCCTCCGGCCGCTGTTCAGTCCGTTCCTCTGGCTACCCGTCCCATCAGTCATCCTGCTTTTCTCCCGACACTCCTCCGGCCATTCCTCCATTGCTCCGGCCACTCCTTTGGACATTCCTACACAACTCCTCGGCCCACTCCGCCCATTCCTTCCCCCTCTTCAGCCAGCCCTTCATCCCTGTGTCTATCCCTTCATCGGTTCATCAATTTATTTCTGTTGTCAATCTCTCTGTCAGTTAGAGGAAGATGCGGCTGGCGATTGACGTGACTCGTTGTACGTTGACATATTTATAATTTTTAATAATCTCATACATAATTACGAATATTATACAATAAAGCTTTAGAGACTGCGTTTCTCCATACGTAATTCCTCTCTATCTCCGTTGGTCCGATCGTTCCTCCGTTCCGTATACTGTACTTTACCGTATCCGTACCGTGCTGTATACTTTTACTTTCTCGTATATAGTGTGCAGAAATAATGTGCAGAAAGTGTTGCAGTGCTGAATGGGAAACTTCGATTTGTGTCAGAAAATCGCACTTTTAAGTGCCTGATACCCAAAATTCTTGCTCGTATTTGTAGTAAATTCCTTTCCCAAATGCGTACTGTAGTCAAAATTCTCTTCATACCCAAAAATGGATTCTGTCAATTATTCGTTCCGTCTCTTTGTACGTCCGTCTGGAAATAACATTACCCTTGAAGTGTACATAGGGTTTTTTTTACCAAAATTGATATCCACCACATTACCAGTCAGATGTTGCAGACTCTTGAATTTGAAATGGATATTTCTGTTATAGGGGGTACTTTACATTCAGATTCTATGACAATTTCAAAAATTTCTCATAACAGGCTTCAAAGATTACTTTAAAACGTTCACTCGAATGGACCAATGTACACTTATAAAAATGAAACAGAGCTGATTTTAACAGAAACCTTTGAACTTTCAAAATTGAAAACGTTTTTTTTATTCCTTCCAGCAATTGCATTATTGAAGATAAATATGTCCTACTTTTCCTTCCTGTACGATTGATTCGTGGCGCGTCAACTGCTAAGATCATTAGACTCGTAAGTGTATGTTACTATTTACCAGAGACCCGATAGTGACATTATTTGACGCCCTGAGTCAACTAAGGCGGTGCCGTAATGTCAAAAAAAACGAGTAGAAATACAATGTAAACCACAATAAAAATATATCCACATGTCAGAAGAACACGTTCGGAAAACTGTGATAAATCGCAATAATTTTACATCAATATACACACCAAAGTGTCATTTCAAAGAAACCAACACACAAGTAACAACATATCAAGAGACGTCTTAAAGAATACATTACTTACATGCCTACCGTCAACGCGAAATTACGGGCACAGATAAATACCCGGACGTCTTTTGTAAATACGACACCCACATACAGTTGGTGACACCATATCGCGTTGTCAGCGTTAAGCCAATGCAGCACTATTCCCGTTGCGGGGCGGCGATACGGCAATTGCGCCAAGAAGGGCTGGGCAGCAGGGCGGGCAGGGCGGGCAGGGCAGGGCGGGATGGGCAGGGCGGGATAGGGCAGGGAGGGCAGGGCAGGATGGGGCAGGGCAGGGGAGGAGGGGCAGGGCAGGGAGGGCAGGGCGGGAGGGAGGGGAGAGGAGGGGCAGGGCGGAGGGAGGGAGGGCAGGGAGGGAGGGAGGGCAGGGGCAGGGCGGGGGCGGAGGCAGGGGCAGGGCAGGGGCAGGGCAGGACAGAGCGGGGCGGGGAAGGGCGGGCGGGCAGGGCAGGGCGGAGCGGGGCGGGGCAGGGCGGAGCAGGGCGGGGCAGGACGGGTGGGGCGGGTGGGGCGGGGTGGGGCGGGGCGGGGCGGGGTGGGGCGGGTGGGTGGCGGCGGGGCAGGGCGGGGCGGGGCGGGGCGGGGCGGGGCGGGGCGGGGCGGGGAGGATGGAGCAGAACGGAACGGGAAGGCCGAGCCGCGGGCACTTCTTCCTTGTGCGTATGAATGGCGCGCCATGCACTGCCGCTTGCTGACTCAGCTGCAAATCACGCACCGCCTCGGGAAACTGGGAACAAAAAGGCGCATACATGGCAATGTCACTGTGGGAGCTGACTCTGCATGTGACGATGGGCCGTGAATGGCAATGGTATTCGTTATGAGGCTCAGACTTTTAGGTTTTACGTATTTTCTTTTTTGCATACAAATAAAGAAATTACTGTTCTGTATTTATTCGAATCATGATAGTGGCGACCTGGTATTTCTTTTTTACCAAATTAAGTAAACATGATGAGGCTTGATTACTAAAAAGCATTACTTAATTGGTTAATTTTTTAATTGCGTAATTTTTAGTTTGTAGCATACGGAGTAATAAACGTAGTATAGGTAAAGTTATGTAATGCTGCGGAAAATCGATTTCGAAATTTCAAATAAAATACACTTTCGGGGTACCCTGATACCGAATAAGTGTTTTTTTTTTCAAAACGTCCGTCCATCCGTCCGTCCACCTGGCTACCTGTCTGTCCGTCCGTTTGGTGTATGTGAGCAACACTACTCCCTGAACTATGGATAAGATTTTTTCCAAACTGAATAAACTCCAAAGTTTTCTGTGAAAAATAACGTCAAACTTTTTAGCTTAAACGACATTTTCTTAAAAATGGCTCCAAATGTTTCATTAGTAATATTTCGTTCTACTATTAGGAGACGGGAAAATGTAGAAACTTTTTTAAAATGTACTTTGAGCGGCGAAACATGTCAGCTAGCATGAGAATGACGGAAGACCGAAAAGCTAGCCCAGACATTAGAAAAGAAACTATTAAGAGGTCTGTTCCATTCTGTAGCACCACTAGACTTCATTTCTACAACAGGTATTATCATGGAAAATTAAAATTGTCGTGTGTTGAAATATTCCCCCTCCCCAACTTAAGCCATATGACTCAACAAGCCTGATTTCCACCATTCCCAAGGGAACGTCGCAAATGATCAACTTTTCAGAGGACAAATACGATAATAGTGATCTCGAACGTGTTCAGAAAGGTCTCAGCAAGTATTCTATTGTATTATTTTTCTTTTGATCTAAATAATTTTGTATCTTTATTTGTTTTGTGATTTTTCTAATCGTATATTCCGTTGAAATTTGGATATTTTAATTTCCAAACGAATTTAATTCGAAAAGATAAAATACTGTTTTCTAATTTTCACATTTTTGGTAAGTCCTCGAAAAATTGTAAGATGTAGGAAACATTTCATTTTGATTTTAAATGTGACCATTAAAGGTATGAAACTTTTTGCTCTTATAGATTTGTTAGTAATAATAAATTAAAAACAAATATGTTATACTCAGAAAATATACAATGAAAATCATTGAATTAAAAATCCTTACCGATTCGTAATACTAGATACGCGACAAGAGACTGATCATTTTATGTTTCTGGCCGCATCAACTATTAAGTTCATGATTATCATCATAGACTACAAGCGTTTAGGTATGATCCTGTTCTTGATTGTGCTGATTCAGTAGACCTAGAAGATCGATCTTCTACGTGTTCCTGCCTTTCTAATTGGTTTATATTTCAGATGGGTTTGGTATTCTGTTACTCTCCTTCCTCCAAGTGTGTTCTTTCCACCTCTTTTGTGGCTCTTCAATCTCTTGTACTAGATATTTGGTTTCTAGTATTTTTTCTAGTTTCTGATCTCTTCTCGTGACCGCTTAGAGGCGTATTACGAATGTCATTAGTGCTTCCTGTATTTTCTGTTTGTTGCCTTCCTTCATTATCCATGTTCCTGAACCATATAGAAGAACTAGTTTAACTGTGATGTAATGAAATTTCAATTTTTGTGGTAGAATCCATATCCTTCCCAAAGTGTCTTTTAAGGTTTCCACACATTCTGTAGTAATTATGTAGTTTTCTCTCGATGTCTCCTTGAGTGTGGTTTAGTACATCGGTTCTGTTTCCTTGGTAAGTGAATTTACTTACTTGCTCTAGCATTTCCCCATTTATTTAAATTTTAACTATTCTTTGTTCCTTTCCTCACATTGCCATGTATTTTGTTTTCCTTATTGATATTCCCATGGAATATTCCTGGGCAATTATTGAAAGTTCAAAAATTGCCCTCTGTATGTTTTCTTCGGAATCTGCTACTATTACCTGGTCATCTGTGTACATGATTGTGTGAATTTTTCTATCTCCTTTGATTACTGATGATTAATGATCTGTTAAGATCATTAATTCTTTAAATGTAGTGCATATTTTTATCACGGAAGATGGAAGTGTTCTTCCCTAGCTGGGTTGTGTGATCCGGCGCAGACCTACACGGCAGCATGCCGGGTTTTCCCATCCAGGTATCTACCACCGGGGGAACACTGTCCCAGCCGGACAACCTTTAAGTCCCTGACTGGTCTACGTACATGTGTGATTGTGTAATGTATGAAAGTGTATTTAAGGGGTGAGTATAGGACGAGGAAAGAGAAAGAAAGACCTGTGGTCCGTTTGTTACAGTACTGCTTCAGCATTCGCCTGTTATTAATCGGAGAAATCAAGGAAAACTACCATTCAGAGCAGCCGGCCGCTACAATTCTTCCCCAGACCGGCTGATTTCGACCTCGCAATGTGACTAGTGTCAAAAATTCTGCCACCGTCCGGACTCGAACCCTACGACATCCCCATCAGAGACTCTGCAGTGACACTAGTAGACGCCCTGAGACACCTGAACCAGTAATGACAAAAGGGTGAGGTAGAATCGTACCGGATGATTAAGATAGGATACTGGATGGGGGAGCAAGGAAAGTGGCAATTCCGCTTGCACAGATGAACTGCTCAGCTACCTTTTGCCAATGTGAAGGCAGCGTTAAGGGCAGGTTGAATTACAGGTAGCAATCGAAGGTAGCATTAAGGGCAGGTGAAGGTAGCATTAAGGGCAATGTGACGGGCAGGTCTGAGTGGATTACATCAGAATGGTTTAAATCATGGTTTAATGACAGAGATATGTTGAAATGTGAAAGTGAAATATAATGTTTCATTTCAATTTTTCGTATTCGACCCTTGCTTTGTTTCCGGAATATTAACATACGCCATTTAAAGTAGTATTAATTAGGTCATTTCTCACATCTTTTGACATTCATTAATTCTAAAAGAATTGTTTTTTATTATTGTTCTATAAATTTTATTTAGCCTTGTTTCATGTTGATACTTTATCAAGATATACGTATTTTTTCAGGGTTGAAAACGAACTGTTTTTTTAAAAATAATAAATGACGTTCTCGTTAATTTTAAGTTTTTAATTAAATCTTTTGTTAAAATATTTTGTTTGTTACATTATTTTTTTAGTTAAAGAATGTTTTGGTGTTATACAATTATTGTGGATAAAATAAAGGTTTTGTCCGAACAAATAAAATTGAAGCCTCTGTTTAATATTCTAAAATAACGACATTCTATAATCTCATTTTTTTAGTACACGATATAAATTCCCATTATTTTTTAACCGTTCGTCTGGCCCCACCTTTAATGTTACAACTATCATGGCTGCAATCATCATTGTCTCGAACAACATGAATTCCTCATTATCCGGCAAAAATCCAGTAATATTTTTAACCTTCATTTACTAAAAGACTACTTTTGCAATCGAAATTAATAAAAATAACATTAGTAGGAAATGGTATTGGCTTTGATTTTTAATTCATTTTAAGGAATTTCCTCAACGTTTTCAGATACTAACAAAAAAACCTCAATTTTACTTCAAGGGATAGAAAAAAGGGGATGGAGATATTACGAAATGTCATGTAACATTTCTCTTTTTTGAAAGTCAATTATACACAATTTTGTGGTCGGAAGACAATTGTAGATTTGAATGCAAACATTTTTCTTAAAAAAGTCGAAAACAAATATTTCAAAAAGAAGTTAAATTATGTTCAATACTATATTCTATCTTCCAGTAATAACTCATAGAAATCGGTTTAGGAGTTCCAGTTATTAGCCTGGACAGACTGATAGACATACAGACGAACGAAAATTCTAAAAACAATTAAAAGATGTTTTTCTATCAAGTAAATAACCATACGATATTACTGAAAGGCAATCATTTTAAAATCACAAACACGCGATTTTTATTTACATAGACAAACCCCTTTTCAAAAGCAATTCACACATTCACCCCAAAACTATAATAACTTAAAAACATCATATTAACTCAAAAATGTATATACAAAAATACTCATCTTTCCAAAAACAGACCTAAATTTTAAAAAACTTGCTTAAAACAAAAAAAAATCAAGTTCATTCAGCGTTTATTATGTTTATAAAACCTGATTTTTTAAACGGTTGCGCTAGAGGTGGCGTCACCGCGACAGCGAAAGCGCTGACACCATGGTGAATACGCATACGGCATGGGCAGGACCGTCGACCGCATGTGCGGCCTCCGCGAAAAGAAGAAAGAAAAGAAGCAGCCCAAGGAAGGGCGGCCGCTGCTGCGTGGGGCGGCGGCGTGTTCGCGGCGGCAGAGGCTCAGCAGCGCCTTAGAGGCGGGGTATTAAATAAGCGGGTTAAAAGGAACAAGCCGATGCGAATGCTTCTCCTTTTAAGGCTGCGCGCCGCGTGTTTACAAAAGGGGTACTTTCTCCGGCGGGCGAGCCCCAGCCGCGTTTCCGCAACGGTGGACGTTGGCCGCGCGGGCTGCACCTGCCGCTCGACCGCGCGCCTCGCGGGGCGGGGGCTGGCTCCGCTCCTTCCACCCCCACCCAGCCCCCTCCGACGTCATCTTCTTTGTAGGAATGGAATGAGCAGGGAACGGATTTCAATGAAATGTTTTGTTTTGTTTTACATTAGAACAATGCCTTTTAGTATAAATATTCATTTTATGGTTCACTAGTTCATTGCTGTGTGTTTAAGGACCTCAAACATAACGCTTAACGGTATTGTTAATACTCTTGCGGGCCCTTCTGATTCTTCATGCCTGAGGGCCGTTTGAATACTTTTTGGCCCGCTCTAATACCAACACCACACATACAACATTTTTATGAATTCGATTTATTACAGTTATGATGCAAGCAAATACAATAAATAAATGGAATAATGCTCAAATAAGTAAAATAACACGTTATAAAACTTATTTTACTTAATTGATATGAAATTTGCAATTATGAAATGTTCCCGTAAACATACAATTGTCACCAGTCATATTTCGCTGTTACGTATCACTTTTTTAAGATATAGTATGTGCTTCTTGAGTAGCAGTACTACTCATGGTAATAAGATGTGTAAAACTAACATCCTAAAATTGACATTTTTTTGGTGTTATGACATATTCTAAATTCCGTTTGGCAACAGAAGCAAATAACCTAAAAGTACCGTTTCATCAACGCAAATTACACTGTTATTCACACTGTTATATAATTCTCAAATACACCATAAACATTTTCATACATTTTTTAAAATTTTACTGCAAACCTCTGTCAGTAGTTTTGTTTGCTTTTACGAGAATTTCCGCAGGAACTTCACAATATTCTTTCATTTTGAACGAACAAATCAGTCCAATAACCATTATGCAATAGTAATTATATACACACACTGGTTTGTTTATCTGATGTTTTTTTGCAAAAGAAATTAAAAATGTTCGAATTTCTTAATTCAGCAACGAACTAGTAAACATAAAGTTTTGTATGCACCACGGGCGTTACTAGTGTTTTGCCCCTCAGGCCCGGGTTTGGAACCGGGGAAAATTAATCGTATTAACAAAAGACTATTACAATGCTTCTTTTCACTTTAGACGCAAAAGAATAGTTTTGCGAAAACATCTACTTAACACCTTGATACATAAATAACTACTATGTCATGACAACAGAAAATTACTAACTTTTACGTTTTATTTTTAATTTTTTGTTTTATCATTTTCGTTGATTTCGAATAATATGTCATTTTTACCTTTTTCCGTCATTTGTAAAACATTTTTCGCTGATTTAATCTATTTTAACATCATTTTAATGATTTTTGCTTCAAATAATATTTACGAGATGCAACCAATTCTCCACAGAATGTAATTACATACTTACAACGGCTGACATTATAATTGGGTTCAAATATTCAACAACTGACAATAAGATTCCTGTGACGCCTATTAGCCCCACTGTCAGTTTGGCCGATTTCGCGATAACTAAAAACAGATTTCTTGGTAAAGAACAGTCCAAACCAAAATTTTGCAAGCTGAGTTCATTTGAACGTAAGAAAGAAACCTCTATTACATTAGTAACGTATGCAACAGCTTTATTTGCTCATCTGAACTGATTTTGATCAAAGTTTTACGTCCTTTTCTTTGCTTTTGGGGCATTTTACAAACAGTTTAAGAGCATTTTCTTGACCACGTTTGGCGATGTTTTAGATCATTAAAATCTGCCCCTAGTAATGAGGTATTTACGTTTCTGTTGTTATAGTCACCAATAGTCGTCGTTCTCGTAGATGCCGCAGAATACGCTCCAAACAAAACGTACATTAAAACTATTAAACTATATCCCTTATTAACCAAAATCCAACATTAACATTTATTGTGGTATTCTCGTATAGAAGCCCCTGAAGGTAACTGTTGTGCTTTCTATGACGCGATCCGGGGTTAATTACCGGTCGGAGTACGCTTTCCTTGCAATGTCCCAGTACATGTTGTGCGGCGATGAGAAATCTCACTTCTCAGGGTGAGAAGACCATAAAACGGTATAGGGATGTCTATGTGCTAGCCCACACACCCATTAACCTATGGCCGCAAGAGCAGAACGCTGCTGGTAGGCCTTGGTCCTAAGGTGCTGTTGAGTACAGACATTTTTCATATGAAAAGTCATTAAACCTACAATAATTTATGCTTGTCTAATTTGGCGTACTGCTGCTAAGGCCCATTTAGACAACTTTAAGATCATTGAAAATATATTTCTTAGAATATTTCTTAATGCATCTAGGTTTGTAAGTAACAAACATATTCACTGAGAATGAAACACACAACATTTTTAATCTCCATAACTGTCGACACTAATGAAAAAAAGAAAATTAAAAAAAGTTAAAAGGAAAATGCAATTCTAAAATCACTACTTTTAAATTATCTTGATCTAATTTTTATGTAATAATTTAACCCTTTTAAACCCTTAGAGGACAATATGCTAGGTGACTACTCCTCATCTTAATAAAACTTGTATGAACTCTTTGAAAAACATAAATGTCGACCACGCAGTTAATAATAAAAAATATGTCATTCTCGCAGTCGTCATCAGAGTTGTAGTAGCAGTTGCGGTCACATTCGTCGTCATTGACTTTTTTTCGTCGGCATCGTTTTCGTCGTTGCCATTGACATCATTTCTTTGCCCCATTTTCCGTTATTATTGTAAATGTATCATTATATATTTTGCCATTTGCCGTGACACGATGTTTAGAGAGTGTTGATAACTTGTTGAGAACTTCTTGATATCCTCCCGATACAATCATGCATCCTTCCCTTGTTCCATCAGTTTGTTCTTCGATGACGCATTCATGCATCTCTTTTGAAGATGTCATCGTCACGATTAACGTTAATTTATTCTCACTATGCATATTTACCGCCATCAATATTTTCATAGTTTTCTTTGACATTTTACACAACGTACTGTGATGTAAATTGAACTGCATTGTTTCATCATTACGTTTTTTTATATTATATTGTGATTATTTTCTTCAAACCCTGTATCGGAGAAAATGAACTGACTTTCACCTGCACCAAATATTTCTCTTCACGTCCCTCGTTACTTGTCAGACAAGTAACGGTGTGCAATAATTATTATCTTCATATGATTTATCTACTAGTTGAACATCTAAAAACTATTCTCAAAGCGAACAACATTTTTTTGCAAGTGAATTAAACATTTCATTCGAATTCACATATCAATGAATGATAGTGGATGAAGCGAGTGAGATAGATAGTGTGTACAACGTACAGAACATCATTGTTTTACAATAGAAACCAAATAGAAGTATTAATTAATTATTCTTCCTAAAAATGCTACTAATGTTTATCACGAGGAAAATAGTCATATTTAAAACAGTTCATTAACGACATTTAACTTCAACATCGCACATTGTTCTGAACTTGTTAGTAAGTTGAACTGAACTTCTTACTAAGTTGGCAGCATCACCGTGCTCTTTTTTTGTTTAACACCGACACTCATGAACCCGGCTTCAATGACTTGTCCTAGTGGGTACGAGTTAAGCGTAACAGGTTAGTGCGCAGCGGACTGGCAGGCGAATACTTGTAAACAACAGGGCGGAAAAAAAAACCGTCGAGGAAGAGCGCGACTCAGGAGACCCGAGCGGGGGAAGAAGACTCCCCACGATTCCGCCGCACGCGACGAAAATGGCAACATTCCGTTTTATTGCACTGGCTGGACGCCGTTTCGCGGTACATTATCCCATACGCAGCGGCGGCGGTCACCTCGGCAGGTGGTTGTCCGCGCAGTGCCGTCCCGTAGGTCGCCGACTGTGCCCGTCCCCGCGGCCCGCACCGTTACTCGCTGCCTCCCTGCCGTCTCCCACCGCCGTCTTCTGCCAAGTCCTCTGTAAACTTATATTTTCCTCCTCTGCCCCTTCTTCCTTACCTTTCTTCCTCCCTTTCTCCTCTCCTTCCTCCTCCTCATCCTCTGTCCTATTCCATCTCCTCCCCCTTCCTACTCCTCTACCTTTTCCTCTGCCCCTTTCTCCTCCCCTTCCTCCTCATCCTCTGTCCTCTTCCTCCTACATCCCTTACCCCACTATTCCTCCTCCCCGTCTTTCGTCTTGCTCCTACACGCCCTTCCTCCTGCTTGCGCCTCACTCTTCCTCCGACACCTTTCTCTTCATCCACCCTTTTCCTCTTCCTCCTCTTCAATAGACCATTCTTACTATCGTCTTCCTCCACGGTCACCGTATTTTTCAGAGGAGTGTTTTCAATTCGATGCAACCTACTCTGCAAAGTGAATTTGGTCAGAGCAGCTGGGTGATTCTGGTCGCTTTGATTGATTGATTGATTGATTGATTGATGATTCCGGAAAACTGCTCTGGTCATTAGTTCCGTTAGTGAGTGCATATTTTCTCGGGAGATGGCGGTGATCTTCCCCGCTGGATGGCGAGATCCGGCGCCGACCTACCGTCGGTTAGTGGGGTTTCCCTAACCAGGACTCCCCACCAGCGGGGACCGCCCCAGCCGAGACAATCTCTAAGCTCCGACCGGCCTCCCGGAATATGTGGTAGTGTAGTGCATGTTAGTGTAAGTGTGTGTGTAAATGGAGAGGATAGGACAAGGAAGAGGAAGGAGAGATCACGCACAGTCCGTGGCCCGTTTGGTAGGGTACTGCTCTGGCATTCGCCTGGTGTTGATCGGAGAAACCACTGAAAACTGGCCGCTTTCAGATTAGATTCACCTATGAGAACAAAACTTTACAATACATATAGTACATTGTGCAATTGTGAAAGTTTCAGGATATCTGCCAAGTACAGGTATATTGGATGATTAAGCGCCATGTAAAAGAAGAAGAGTATTAAAATAAATAAGATGTTGGTGCGAAGTTACGAAACCGATGTGGCGTTCTATCAGGTTCCGTTGGTTATAAACTATTTAACCAACAATAATTACTTTACAATTCATATTAGACAGTTTACTCTTGCTAGCACTGTCAACTAACATAGCCCAGCTATTTTGAATTGAGTATTTACTTGAGAAGAGTAAATACAAGACAAGTAATATTTCTAATATATCACATGTACCAAAGGAAAGTCACATATTTTTATTGGTTGCGGGGATACAGAACAATATCACAAAAGAGCAAAATCGATATTTCTATGTCACGACCCACACCAACACATCCATTGACTGTTCTCGTATCCGTTCTACCGGCTTAGGTAGCTCAGGGTATCATCTGGTTTCACTGTGTGTCTCTGACAGAAAGGATCTTGGATACGACTCCAGACAGTGTCAGAATTTTCGACAATAGCTATGTAGCTACGTCGAAATCAGCCGTTGTCTGGACAATAATTCTACTGGACGGCTGCTCTAATCAGTAGTTTTCTAATCGTTTCTCTGATCAAAACCAGACGAACCCGGAACAGTACCGTAAACAAATGGGTCACGGACCGCGCGCGATCATTCTTTCCTCTTCCATGTACCATCTTCATCCCTTACTAACACTCTTCCACTTACAAGCACTACCACACATGCTGGGAGACCAGCCGAGAGCTCAGAGCTTGTTCCATCAGGGGCGATGCCCCACTGGAGGGAGGTACCTGGTTGGGGAACACTCTGCAAGCTGACGGGTATCTTGACGCTGCATCTCACCAACCAGCGGGGAAAAATCGCCACTTCCTGCGATAAAAACATGAACGTATTTGACTAATGACCTTAGTGGTTGACACGCCCAGAATCACCGATCAATCAATCAATCGAATTCGTTCCATTTTTCACCGCGTTTGGCCAGTAGGGAGCGACACTGTCGCCGAACAATGACATCATTAACTTGAATTATTGAGTTTCAGGACATGGAATGGAAAATATTATTAGATTGGAACTTGACATAACTTATAGAGAAACAAAGTGTGGTCATTCTATTACCCTCAATAACCTACTAAATGTTGTCTGCCGTCCCCCGATTTTTTATGCAAAAATTACTCGCATGTCAAACTTTCTAGACTACGTGCATGTCAAACAAACTTTGCAAATTTTGGAATAGATATTGGTTACTCAAGCTTTTTATTAACATTTCTTAATACAATATCGTTTTTTCAAGAAAAAAGTTTTTGTGCCTTATTCAAATCTGTAAAAACAACTAATATAACTTAATTTTATGAGCTACACGGACATTTTTTGAAAAGTTATTTTTCAAAATTGTGTAGCAGACTTGCTTACATTGATCAATGTCATCGGGTCAATGTCATGACACAGTACCACCAAGCCTTAAAAAAATGGCTGTCCAGAAGATGCCGTGTTCTAGGCATAGTAGCCCATGTTTCGGCCGTCATACTGCCGATTCAACCTTCCACAGGGCGAAATGCGCGTTGGCCTGCGTAAGGGTTTATACATGGAATGAAGTTCCTATCCATCCGTCTGCCCGTTGGTTGAACGACCGCCTTCTCCCTCTTTCAACGTACTAGCTGCACACCTGCTCGCATTTCACTGTGGAGTAAGTACAAGGTAACATTTGAAGAAAAAGAAAAACCTTATGATTACGGCACCATGACTACTGGTGCGAAGAACTTACATAATGTTAGATTTCATTGCAATAAATTACAATTACACTTTCGTATTATCTCCTCCATCTCTTCATTTATGGCAAGGTTATATTACATTGAAGAATCCTCTGTTTTTGCGCGCTCCTAGCACACCATTGGCAGTCTCAACACGTGACTGTCAATCGTCAACAGCTAAGAAACTTGGCATGCGTTGCAAAGCTTCTTATTGTACGAATAAAATTAGAATGTAGTTGAAAGTTGGGTGTGGAGGGGGGCGGCGTTGTCGCATACTCCCCGCCCTACCTCGTGCTCTCAACACTAACTAGGGAAACAGAAGAAAGGAATGTTGAGAAACTCATAAGTTTGTTCATGACATTTGTTTGCAATTAATATTTGTTCCATAATTTTGGGTGACAACAATGTTCAAATGTCGAAGCTTCTGATTCGCTGTTCCCTAGGTAACGGTAACATTACGTGACCACGAAATGACAACTGCATTCTAATTCTATTCGGGCCTTAACTTCATCCACCGCTCCTTGCCGCAGCTGTATGGTGTCTGCTTGCTCTCTTCAACGAATTTCTCATCCTTCTGTTCATCTGTGAAATAACTTTTGTAAAATTCCTATCGTTCTTTGCAAGCAATATTTAGCGATTTGTCAACTCTCGTTAGAACTGTAAATAACTTATTGGTTAATATAGTGAACAAAGGGAGTGAACTACTGAGGAGGACCACCGTCTGCTTTGATCTGATTGGTACTGTTCAGTGATTTCTCCGGTCAACATTAGGCGAATGCCGGAGCAGTACCCAAGCAAACGCAATGGACCGCGAACGATCAGGAGGGAGACATTCTAGGAATCCAACGTGTAGTTCGGCACCGGATCTGATTATCCAGCCGTAGAGGAACTTTTTTTCGCCCAGGGTATTTATGTATGGGACATTTAGCGGGGAGACTGCCCCTAGACTGTTGTTCCAAACCCACATTTTTCGAACCCTACCCCCGATGTGGGGGAACTCTAGGGACCTTTCTCGAGCAGGAGCGTACCGGGAGCGGTAGCTCAGTGCATCAACTGATGTCACTGCAGCGCCTCTGACCCAGAGGTCCTAGATTCGAGTTCTGACGGCGGTAGGATTTTCGAAACTAGTTTCAGCTAGGTCGCATTCAGTCGATGTCTGGAGAAGATTCTAGCGCCGGCTGCTCTGATCGGTAGTTTTCATGGCGAATGCCGGAGCAGTACCCTATTCTCTCTCCTTTACACACAACACACTTACACTATATGCACTACACTACCACATATTCCGGGAGACCGGTCGGAGCTTAGAGCTTGTCCCGGCTGGGCGGTGCCCCGCTGGTGGAGAGTCCAGGTTAGGGGGAGACCCCACTAGCCGACGGTAGGTCGGCGCCGGATCTCGCCAACCAGTGGGGGAATATCACCGCTATCTCCCGAGAAAAACAACAAAAGCATGCACTACACGAACGTGACTAATGACCAGAGCAGTTGACGCGCCCGGAAACACGAAAAAATCAATCAATCAATCGAGCAGGCGCACCTCGCGGGCGGTTCCCTCAATGCTCTCTCCTCTATATGTCAGTCTCAGTTAACTATATCCATACTGGTTGGGAGAAAGTGATATCTCGTTAGGGCGATGTTGTCGGAGGAATTTAATTTTGCCGCGCGTCCGTGAGGGTTCTTTTCCTTGCCACAAGCGTGACATGGCTGCTGTGGATTTTCCGCCCTTCGAAAATCCGGGCACCTCGGCCGGGATATGACCCTGCGTACTGGGGATTCCGGGGCAAGTAAACTAATCTCTCGTCCATCGTAGCCCCTCCGTCCCAGGATAAAACATTCCCATTACACTACCTGGACTAATGACTATAGCAGTTAACGTGCCCGTAAACATCAATCAATAAATCCTAGAAATTATTTTTAAAAACAAGATATAATTAATAGTTTGGACTTTGATGTTTGTGAATATTTTTCACGTTTAACTCAATATCCTATTATTAAAGTTAATTACTTTTCAACTGAAGTACGCTATGTATACAACTTCCTGTTTTCAAAACATTTATGCAGAATATTCTTCTCCCAGCCACCGTTGAATTCCATTCCTCTCTTTAATAATTAATTATTTCCTTTGGCTAGCGACAATTAGCTTTCCTCTCAGCCTGTCTATCCACTCTCCACATGTTATGTAGTAATCCTTTATATCCTTCACGTGTCCTAAATATGCCAATTGTTAGAGCTGTTTTTGTCGAAATGTCCTGACTTTCGTACATCCGCTCTAATCTTAGTATTACAGCTCGAATAATAGTAATAACAAAATATTAATAAATATATTAAAAGTAAAAATAAAAAAGAATAAATTGAAAAACACTAACATTACTATTAAATTTAAGTGTACTTTGAGCTAGGCTCTTGGAGCCTACTCACTAATGGTCTCATCTTTAAAGTCTTCCAGTTCGTCTTGTGCTGACTCTTGTTGGGCGTCACTAACACACACGCACCGTAGCTGGTTTTCAACACTGGTTTCAATTTTTGTTGTTCACGATTTGTTGTGTTGTTCTGTTTGTTGTTTCGTTGTCCTCGTATCCCACTCGTTCACCTGTCTGCATGATTGGGCTTCTCATTCCCCGAAATGGAGCGCCCACACAAAGCGCGTCGGGTCCCTGTATGTCTTTGTTTCTTGTTGGATGATCATCATTCCGAGCCTTTATCCGAAATATTTCATAATAATACGCTGTTTATGGTACTTTTTGGCTAAAACACTAGCCTCACTGTACTATGCACATCTTTAATTTGTATTCTGTCATTAATGGGTGTAGTAGTAATACTATCAGAGAGAATACATCCGTGCTTGCGTGTTCGCTTTTATTATCTCTGACAGTATGAATATTAATTCCAATATTCAAAAAATTGAGATAATAAAGTATAAATCTGAGTAAAAAAGGAATGTTCAAGACTTCTTTTCATGCGTCTGTCGTCATTGGACGTCAACACAGGTACTCAAACTGAGGATGTCAATACTGCAGTTTTCAAATGAAATTCCAGTAATATATCTGCATGAACACGCTATAATATTACTGCACTTATACAATACTATATCAACCTACTAAGTATACAAAAAAGTCAGTCACAAGAATCTAAAGATAACAAAAGGAAATAAATAAGCTTCTCAATCCACATGTGTAAAAAATGTTACTTTTGGTTACTGAATATAATTCTTACTTCTGACAACAAAACATTCCGAATATTCACGACGATCGTTCAATGCACAACGCTTCAAAGGATTCGCGTGAAGGTGGTGCAGAAAAGGCTTTGTTAATCTTCGACATAACCAGGAAGTTACGATTCCTTGATCGTATACCTCATAAAGCGAACCAAAAACATCTGCGAATGATTCATTAGAAATGCTTTGAGGCTAAATAAATTAATTTGTAAGGCTGACTTTCTAGTCAGTTTTCAGCTGTTGTAATAAAATGACGACCCCTGATATTGGGCTTCTAAAGCTACTTTCACAATATCTCGCGATTAAAAATATCCTAATATCAGCAATTATAAGTAATAACAAATGTTCAATACTGTGTGAAAAATAGAAGGCTGCAAATAGATTTAATAATTTTATTAACAGTTTCAGGTATCTAGTATGAATATGTCAAATAATTTTTAATAGAAACAGAAAACTCACTCTTGTTCGTCACTTAAAGTTTGCACTGTAAATAAATCAATCAATTTTTTTTTTTTTTAGTTTTAATCACAGGGAAAATCAAATTTTTTTACGTAAAGTTTTTTTCAGTAACAAATTTTTTTTTAATTCCTTTTTGTATGCTCTTTATATGAAATTTTCCTTATGTAGGATTCTAAATGCTGCTCCCACGCAATTTCAGTGCAAACACAAGAAACAAACGCTCATTCAGACGATCGGGCGCAGAACCGAGTGGCACAGTTGCCCTTCAATATTCTTCTCTGCAAACTTCCAGGTATCAGGGCTTATCGATTGGAGGGGGCGTCGTCGCGTCGCGGCGCGGAGGCGTCGGCGTCGGCAGTCACCCGCGCGTCCACCTGCGCGACGCGCGCACCTGTCGGCGGCCGTGAGAAACGCGCGCGCGGCTTCCGGGAAGCGCGGGTGTACGCGAACTCCCCACCCCCGGCCCAGCCTCACCCCGCACCCGCCCACGCCACGCCTCGCCATGCCACCCCGCTACATCTCACACATCGCCTCACGCCACGCCACGCCACGTCACGTCACGTCACGTCACGTCACGTCACGTCACATCAAGCCATGTCGTCCTCGCCGCCAGCCCACCACGCTAGTCACACGCCAAGTCACGTCCCGCTACGTCACGTCACGCCACGTCACGCCATGTCACGTCACGCCATGTCACGTCACGCCATGTCACGTCACGCCATGTCACGTCACGCCATCTCACGTCACGCCGCCCCACGCCTCGCCTCACCATATCATGTCACGCCCATCACGCTACGCCGCGCCACGTCACGTCACGTCACATCATGCTATACCACGCCACACCCAACACCGCACCCAAGCAACTCGTTTATCCATCGCCTCCGCATTCGTTGACGCCAAGCGTAGACACGTACAGACGTTTCAGTTGACACGACCGTCACTACTACAAGTGGTTTCTAAAATTAGTACAAGTTCAGGTTTAAGATCTATGTTAGAACCCCCCACCCACATATCTGTACAAAAAGATAAATAAATGTCGTATTTCATGACCACACTCATCGCTTCTTCTACCATCCCCTTGGCTGGCTCACACTGCAGCCGACGGTGATTTCATTTTACTTCCGACACTATCCCGACACTCCTCCGACAATACTCCCGAGTATTGTGCTCATTTACTCCCACTAGTGCTCATTTACACCTATGTTGACTGGCATAGTTGGCTCTACACTACTACACATATCGGGAGACAAGTTGAGATCTCCGAACTTGTCCCGGCTGGAGTGGTGCCCAGCTAGTAGAAGATATCTAAATGGAGAAAATATCTCCAACCGACTTATAGGTCAGCATCTGATCTCCCCATCCGACGGAAGAATATCACTGCCGCCTCTCGCATTAAAAAAAACATGCACTTACGGGAATAATGACAGCAGTTGACGCGCTTAAAATCACTAATCAATCAATCAATCAATCCATTGAGCTTCTGTTATCATACCAACCGCTAGCTGTGAATCAGTCTCCGTCGTCATTGTCACTGTCCACCTACGTCTCTGCCGTCCTACAACCACCACCACCACATTGCTCCATTCGTCGCAGTTTCCGACTCCATCGCCGCCTCCGCCGCCACCTGTGTCAACGCTCCCGACGCTTCCGTTGGCGCGTCACCCTTGACATATCACCACGCAGATCCCAGTGGCGGTTTTCCTCCTTCGCCTCTGACGTTTACGACAACACTACTTTATCTACCTTTCTATTATTCCCGGACATTCACTCATTCGTTTTCTTTTTTCTTCCTACTGTTCCGTTCTTTCTGCAAGGAATATTATCTCCTCACATGTTGTCCTCCCTCTAGCACACTTACTGTTCCCAAACGACAGAACTGATTCTTTCTTCTCGTACTTATCTTTTTCTAGTGATCTAAGTACATCACTTTCCCTTGCATTGCCCCTTGATTCACGCACGTTATCAGGTTTTCGTCTCTCCGAAGTGTTATGGTCGGTGTTCAACATGAATCAGAACTTATTTTATACGCTCATATCAAAACAAAATCTACCCTACTACTCAATATCTTTAATTAGTGATCTTCTACGCCTACTCATGAAATGGCGTTTGCCAGCGAATACCCCAAACCCCGACGGTGTGAACGACGGTGTGAACAGCTGAAAACTGCTGCAAACCTTTATGTATTAACGATTTAAAACATCAGTATTTTATAAATTAAAATAAAACATTCATTATGATATTGAACCGAATATTAGTATTCGAAAAAATCATGCTCCTACATACAAGTAAATGATCTTGGCTGTCCGGGTGACGCCGCGTCGAAGACTGTGTTGCCATGTTGTGGAAACCGTCACCGGACAGCCAAGATCATTTACATGACTGGCCGCGAAGGCCTATGACTTCACGTACCTTTCCTATGTACCTTTACAAGCTTTATTGAAACAAATGAAGACAATTTCCGGGATTCAATCCAAGTCCTTGCCCATTTCGTAAGTTCATCACTACGACAAAATCAAAGAATGGTTTCCAAAACGCAATCAGTTGGAATTGCGAGCAATGAGTATGGTTGAGGGGAAATTAGCGTGGTTATTAAGCAAATAACGCTGTTAATGAGCGAGATGAGCGAAAGTATTTGTGATCTGGAATAAACTAAACCGCACAGGAAGGATATGCCTCACAGAGCGAGCGGGGTGGGCGGGTCCATCCGCCCACCTGCGCGTCGCAAGGCAGCGCGCGGCGCGGGCGCAGGACTCGATTATACGACGGGGCGTAATGGGCAGCGCACACACCGCGTAAAACTCCGGCGGAGCGAGGGGGCGGGGCCGGGGGGGGGGGGGGCAGACAGCGCGCGCGCGCACGGCGATGAAGGGCGTTGTGCGCGGGGTCGCGAGGCCGCCCCCGCTGGCCTCGACGGCCTCCGTGGCGCAGCGCGGCCCTCGCCCCCCCCGCCCCCGCCCGCCCCCACCCACCTGCGTGCAGGTGCCGCGGCCCCGTTCCCCCGGCTCGCGGCTGCCAGGCGCCTCGAGAAGCACGCATTCCCACGCATCCACGCGGCAACGGGAGAAAATAATTTATTTCCCTTCGATAAAAGAATGTACAAAAACTGTCCTTGTGGTGTACCACAAACTAAGCTGAAGTACGAAATAACCACTTTGCATATGCGCTAAAATCTTGATTTTTTTCAAATGTATTTATTTAACAGAGTGAGCTGATTATACAACGCTCAGCCATATGGTTTTTCAGTTGTTAGGAGCCAGCATTTTCAGACGAAAATATGCGAAGGGGGTGGCTAGGCCACCTCTCATTAAACATATATTGAAGTAGTGTGAATGATAAAGTGAAGGAATACATATTGTTGACTTTTATGGGAGAACTATTTATTTCATTATTGTATATCAGCCAGTTTCCGTAGGAAGATGTGGAAGGGGTCGGTTGCGGAGACGAGTTTTACGGATGCTCTTCTCCTATGTTGTATGGGAAGCACCGGTAACTGAGGGGAGATTTTGGAAGAATGATGCGGAAAGTTTAATGATGTATGTTAGGACGGGCTCTATGACTAGGCCTTTGTAAAGGTTAGTGTTGCTTATAGGCCAAGGTGCGTTTACTGCAGTTCTGAGGAACCTATTTTGGAATATTTGGATTTTGTTGATGGTTGTAGGGCGGCATTGCACCAGACTGGACAAGCGTACGTAAGTAATGGACGTAAAGTGGCTTTATATATAAGGAGAGCAGAATGGATCTTTAATGATGAGTGTTGGTTGATTGCTGGTCGAAGAATACATAGGCGTCTATTAGCTTCGATCACCTTGTAGATGATGTGGTCTTTCCAAGTCAATCTGGTGTCAATTAGAACACCTAGATAACGGACTGGGGCGGATGAGGAGCACCATGGTATTGCTGCCGAGTCAAATTTTAGTGGAGTGGGAAGGCTGGAAATCGTAGCGTGAAAACTTTGGATGTGGATTCGTTTGGATTTATCTTGATTTTCCAGTTTCTGCACCATGTTTCAATAGTCGTGAGGTGTGTCTGAATTAAATTCCTTGTGGTACTGAGATATTGGTCAGAAGCAAAAGTGACAGTATCGTCTGCAAAAAGGGCAGTGAATATCTTGATTGACAGCTGTGCTCTTTCCACAACTTTCGGCTACCACCTGTCAGCATCCCTTCCGTGGTTCAACGGCTTGTCGTCGCATGTTCGTTGTCGGTGACTGTTGATCTTTGAATATGGCTGCGAAATGAGCTTAACGCCCGCCGCGTGATATCAGTTCACCGCTGTAAAGGAAGCACCCGTGAAACTCATTCCCGCCCACGCCCCTGACCCTCTTGGCTTACTCTCCCTTCCCTGTATGTTGTTCTATCTCTTGTACAGCTCCCATGTTTCAATCCCACCCTGCTTCCATTCCCCGCTCTCATTTTCGGCTCCCATGTCCCGTTCGGATGCTGCGCTCCCATGCCCCGCTCCCATGCCCCGCTCCCACGCCCCGCTCCCACGCCCCGCTCCCACGCCCCGCTCCCATGCCCCGCTCCCACTCCCCGCTCCCACGCCCCGCTCCCACGCCCCGCTCCCACGCCCCGCTCCCACGCCCGCTCCCAAGCCCCCTCCACGCCCGCTCCCATGCCCCGCTCCCATGCCCAACTCCCATGCCCCGCTCCCATGCCCCGCTCCCATGCCCCGCTCCCATGCCCCGCTCCCCTGCCCCGCTCCCACGCCCCGCTCCCACGCCCCGCTTCACGCCCCGCTCCACGCCCCGCTCCACGCCCCGCTCCATGCCCGCTCCCATGCCCCGCCCCATGCCCCGCTCCCATGCCCCGCTCCCATGCCCGACTCCCATGCCCCGCTCCCATGCCCCGCTCCCATGCCCCGCTCCCATGCCCCGCTCCCATGCCCCGCTCCCATGCCCGCCTCCATGCCCGCTCCCACGCCCCGCTCCCACGCCCGCTCCCACGCCCCGCTCCCACGCCCCGCTCCCACGCCCCGCTCCCATGCCCGCTCCCATGCCCGCTCCCATGCCCGCTCCATGCCCCCCCATGCCCCGCTCCATGCCCCGCTCCCATGCCCGCTCCCATGCCCCGCTCCCATGCCCCGCTCCCATGCCCCGCTCCCATGCCCCGCTCCCATGCCCCGCTCCCGTGGACAACCTCCCTACATCGCCTCCGCCTCACCCCCTGGCGCTGGCCGCTCGTTGGGAATGCAATTTGTACAGAGGACCGCAGTGCGGCCGCGGAATGTCTTCTGCGCGCTCCATCAGCAGCGCAAACAGCGCAGGTGCGTGCGCGCGCCCGGGAATCAGGGAAGAGTCGGAGCTCGTCGGCGCGTGTTTGCTGGGAGCTCCATTGCTCCACGCGGGCCAATACCCAAAGGGAAAGGGAGCAGAATAGGCTACCAGTCAATTGGTCCTCAGTGAAATGGCCATTGCAAAAACGCCCACGGCTGTTTCGTTAAAGTCATTTATACATCCCTTACAAAACTGTCCACGTGTCTACGTAATTGTCTTGTAGAGAACAACGTTCGTTATTTTTTTTAATTTTCTCTTTGACAGAGAGTGTTACAATAAAAAAATATAAAATTTTGTACACGTTTTATGAACTCATAGTAAATAGAATTGACGGATGTGGCGACGGTTATCATAGACACACGATTTTTGAGAGACTAAATCGAGTAGGCGAGTTAATGGACTCCTGAATGTAGGTCGGAAATGCTAACGGGAATTTGGTTATCAAACCTAATTAATAGCGACTTCAGGATATCGGATGTCTGGCAAAACCTTGTGGAAGGTCCTTCAGCAAATTTATCGGTGGTTCTATAGTAATGAACAAGATATCCGCGGAAGCGAAGAAAGGTATCATTTGCCGATTGATTCTGGATTTATAAGTTCATAAACGATACATTTACTTGTGTTTGATCTTAAAGTGTTCTTATTTTAATTACCTCAAGAGTATGAACAACGTACAGCGGCGTTTGATGGGTGACAATACAGCTGCAGCTGAATTAATTGGCGTTCAAACAAAGTCGGCATCCATGTGTGCGTATGCTGTTGCGGGAACATTGAGTTCAGTATATTCATAATAGTCAGCATGTAGCTTTAAGCGGAATGACAGTTTAAGTACGTGTTTCACATTGTTGTTGTGATTTTAAATAAAGTCTTCATCTTCTCATTATTAACTGCCGTTTCGAATCAATTATCTCACTACTTAAGTTTCCCTGTGACATTTTCCACTAGGGATTGCAGTGTAAACTAATGAGATGGTATTCATTTTCATCTAATGAAAAAATACTAACTAAAACACCGTTTTCAAATAATCCCGCGTAACTCCCAAACTTACTTTTTAAAAACTGTAAAAATACATTTTTCGGACACATCTTTCATATGATGGTGTACTAAATCGGTGCGGTAGTCAAGGATGTTATCGCAGCCACGGGGTCACGTTGTAGCTGTGGAATCAGATATATTTTGAATTCGTTATTTGAGCAACACGCTCACCTTCATAATCTAAAGTCATCGCTTTCGAAACAAGAGTATCCTTCCGGCAACAGATGATGGGGACCAAGAAGGAAGTCAGTTCTGCCGTTGCGAGCGATGACGGCATTGGCGGACCCTCCAGCCATCCTATCTTTTGCACACGACAGAAGACAAGACAAAATGTCTCCCTGCCTAGAACAAACAACTCTACACCGATTTCAAAATCGTCTGGAATAAAATAAACGAATAGTATTTATGAACGCTCCTTCAACCATCCTCTCCTCCTCGTTTTCTCCAGGTAGAATGTGTTCGTGGAGGAGGGTCCCTATTATGGAACGTTGCCGCCGCCAATGGAAGCAGAAATATTGAGAAATGTTTAGGAAACTCGTTAAAACTATATTACTAATTTTATAATTAGTGGCTTGAAATTAATTCAGTACGATAAATGATCCAGACCAGTTTCACAATTAATGAGATTATTGAAATGTGGAATTATCTTTGAAAAACATGAACTATTGAAACAAGGTTTTTATTAATTATTGAGATGCTTATTTTCGTTAGACACGTATTCAAGAAATTGATGGTGAAACAATATCACTTAATTATTTTTCATATTCTAAAAAATTGGATCGTGGGCGATCCAATCGATCGCACATGCCAAGGCGTTACTGAAAGGAAGCTAATATAATGTCTTCTTTTTTTTCAATTAACCATTCATACGAACCACGCGGTACGCTATCAGTAACAAAATTCTCTACACTGACTATTATGTAAGTGTTTTATACTAACAAGTTTAAAATAATATGAAAAAACCAATGCTGACTACCTTTCTCAGCACCAAATTGTCTACCAATCGTATTATTTGCAAACGAGAGTGTGAGTTTTGTTTCCATCATTGTTACAGAATGAAACATGGCAACAACCGTACAATTGGCCCTGTGTTTCTCCGGGCCGATTCAGAGGCACGATCTCAAGACACGAGGCGCACAACAAACGTCCTCCCACTCACGCGCAGACCGAGTCTCACACACGCACACACGCACACACGCACACACGCACACACAGACAGCCCATGCGCACGTCTCCTCGCACGATCCCCGCGACATGGCCGGCGCGCCGCGGCGTCGCCGTACAGCACGCGAGGGCTGCGGGGAGTCCGCAGGGTCGCGGGTGGGCGGGGAGGGGAGGGGCGGGGGCGGCGCAGCGGGGAGGCGGAGTGCGCGCACCGCTTGCCACTTGGCCGCATGTTTACGAGCCCGAGACAATGCGCCGGCCGGCAGACAATGCCCCATCTGGGCCGGCGCGGCGTTTAGTAAACTGCCCTGCCGCCGCCGCCGCCGCCGCCGCCGCCGCCGCGTGGGTGCTGTCGGGGGCGAACTGACTTTCTCCGTCGCAGTGGCTTTGTCACGCGGAGAGAAACAGTTCGCGCGACAAAATTTAAAGAAAAAAATCTTATTTTTAGACCGCCGCTAGACAAAGCGGCGTTTACTTTCAAGTCATGCACAGCGTGTTAAAAATACAATTTTTAGTACTAGTGTTAAAAGTGAGACGATACACAAATGTTGAGATAAAACTGTGAATGCAACAAAGAAAACCAAATACTTTCATCTTATCAGCTACAGCAGATCTTAATGCAACAGATACCCAATTAAATAGTTTGTAAACTTGACTTTGAACTTGATTTGTAAACTTGAATTTCATTTGTAAAATCAGTAAGGCGGCTTAAATAGTAGCGCATGACAGACGTGGTAAAAGTGATATATTTTATTTTGCTCCTAGGACTGCGCTGCCCGGCCTGTCGGCCTCGTGTCGCATTATTTCCTACTCACAAAATAAAATGCGACTTTTACTACTATTATATGTAAATATCTACATTACTTTTCAAGAGATTCTCGCAACTCTTCAAAAGTCCTCGATTGCATTTCTATACTACAACTTGCAACTATCTACAATAGCACCTACTTTCTCGCAATATTATGTTATCGTTACGCAATATTATATTGCTACAATTTCTACCCTTCAAATATCACTTCATCTCGTAAGTACCGCATAACCTACTTATCAGGAAATTATTAACTTCAGGAATTGATGCTAGAGTCGTGAAGTGGGTAAGCGAATTTCTTAGAGACAGGAAACAAAAAGTTCGAATTGGCACTCAGTTTTCGACTACGGTTATTGTTACTTCAGGGGTTCCACAGGGAAGTGTCATAGGGCCATTACTTTACTTAGCGTACGTAAATGATCTCCACGTTAACATACAATCAAAGGTGCGTTTATTTGCAGACGATTGTGTTATATACCGAAAAATCAAAAGTAGCGCTGACGAACAAATATTACAGCAGGATTTAGAACATTTACGTGATTGGGCTGAAAAAAATGACATGGGAATTAACGGATCGAAAAGCAAAACAATAACGTTCGGGCGGGGACGAAATTATGAGGAACCAGACTATCGTTTAGGTGAGGTCATCATCCCAAGAGTCTCATCATGCAAGTATTTAGGCATTCATATAGATAGTAAATTAGGGTGGGAGAAGCATATAAATCAGGTAGTTAGGAAAACGTGGAAGTCTTTGCATTTTGTAATGCGAATTCTAAAGAAAAGCTCTGCAAACGCAAAAGAATTAGCATATTTTTCGCTGGTTCGCCCTCTCATGGAATACGGAGTGGCATGTTGGGATCCATACAGAAAGTCGCACCGGAAAATCTAGATAGAATACAGAGAAAAGCGAATAAGTTTACCTACAGAACTAACGCGATAAAAAGGCATGGAACCTCTAGAAATGAGAAGAACAAGGGCGAGGCTTTGCGCTCTTTATAAATCATACGTAGGTCAAACAGCTTGGAAGGAAATTCAGGTTAGACTAGAAAAACCAAATTATTTCGGCCGAAGCGATCACACTCACAAAATTCGAACAAGGAAACAAAATTCAGATCTTGGGAAATTTTCCTTTTGTAACAGAACAATTAAAGATTGGAACAGTTTACCGCAGCAATTTTCAAAGCCTTTCCTCTAAGTGTCCGAAGTTTTAGAAATAAGTTAGAACAATATGATAGTAATAGACATTAAATGAGTAAGTGCTGTGAAGTGCGGTGAAGTGCGGTGAAGTGCTGTGAAGT
Source organism: Teleogryllus oceanicus (assembly GCA_964035755.1). Classification (NCBI taxonomy): domain Eukaryota; kingdom Metazoa; phylum Arthropoda; class Insecta; order Orthoptera; family Gryllidae; genus Teleogryllus; species Teleogryllus oceanicus. Next base: position 127,786,706 of record CAXIVR010000005.1, on the reverse strand, counting down.
GCGGTGAAGTGCGATGTAGTGCTGGTCAGTGTAACTCAAAGCAAAACAGTGTAGTGTAGTGTAGTGATAGTGTAGTGTAGTGTAGTGTAGTGTAGTGTAGTGTTGTGCAGTGCAGTGTCGTGCAGTTAATTGTAGTGAACGCGATCAATGAATTAAAAACAATAAATTTAGCCAATATTTATGTAGCTTGTATTAAATTTTAGCATCACTCGACATATAATTATAATTATTATATATCATACGAGTTGAAATATTTGTTATAATACTTAATATTAGTGATAGTATGATTATTGCATGTTCGGCTTGTACTGTACTCCTTTATTATTATTGTTATTATTATTAATATCGTTATTATTATTAATATTGTTGTTATTATTAATGTTAAGTGTTATTATTATTGTAATTATTGTTAATTAACTGCCACCGGTCATACCCAATTGCAGTTCAAATAAATGTATGTAAATACAAGAAGCACGAAAAATATACTTTTAGTTGAAAACTGTAAAGAAAACTATATCTGTCATTGAATTCAGTGTATTCAGGCTCTCAGTGTATTCACTAACACATCCGATGCGTATTTTGGTTTTAAAATATTCTGTGTAAGCAATAAGCAATAAAGTAAATTATTTATTTATCGTCAAAAACAGTTAAAACCTACGTGTGACGTACTATGTGCGTTTTCTTAAATTTTGGAAATCCCTACTATAACCCATAAACAAGTTGAAATCTGAATACAGAGTATTTTTGGCAAGAATTGATAGAAAGAGGCAACAAAATATTCGCTCCAGAAAAATAAAAACTATTTGCAAACGCAAATCATCTATAAATGACGGCTATTATCCTCATCGTGCCCTTCATGAATCGACATCCCGCATGAGAAAGTGAGGATCGATCTTTTGGATAACTATATTTGATACAGAATTAGAAGTTAATATTAAATTAAAGTCCCTCAAAAAATCGCAAGAATATTTCAAACGTCTATATAATATTATAATACTGAAATTTCTCTCCGCACTAACAAATGTTAGTCATCAGTTGTAAAAATTATTACAAATCGAAGAACAAACGCTCGTTTCCATCTGTATTCAGAATACTAATTGTATTAGGGTTAGGGTAGATATCCCAGAATTTAAGAAAACATGCATATAATAAATTTCTCTCCATCTCACAAAGTTTTAATTGTTTTTGATGTTAAATAAATAAATAATTATATTTATACACATTCTATAATTCTCCTATATTGTTCTTACCTATCTGAATATACCTATCTATCTTTGCACAATGTTGTTCTAGTTTTTTTCGGAGGTTGGCGATACCTATAAGAGCTAAATAAAACAGCTACATACAATTTATCACATATCTCTGAAAATAAGACTTTTTCTAAATTAAATTAAAAATAATGACGATAATAAGTATAAAATAATATTATGGTAAAATTTGTAAACATTGTTCTTAGATTCGTACTAGCTGTACAGTTCTATGAACAAAGACACCGCTGTTCCCGTTTGCGGGAGCAAAAAACAATATAAAATGTATAACATACTCTTAACTACAGGTAATTAGCTGTGTTATCTCTGCCTTGGAGTATAACAAATTGTATTTTGAATACGTTGGTTTTCTTATATAATGATACAAATTGGGTTAACCAATTGCACAATTTGTATATTTATCTTGTATGTTATTGTCTATTTACAGCCCTGAAACAGGCCAAACAATTGGCCTAAACGTTGGTACAGTAAATAAAACATAATTAAATAAATAAATGAAACTTTTTATTGACCAACCCTCATATTCTCTACATTATATTTATAATACGAGGTCAAGACCAATACAAAACACTTCTATTTCTTTCACCAATGTTTTTCAAACATCCGACCTTTCAACAAGTGACGATTATTAGCATCGGCCCAAATGTAATATTATAATTTCAAACAACAAAAACCGACTTTGTTCAAATACCATTCGCGTCATGCATTGGTGCTGCTTAACACGCCGCCCTCTCACATCCAGTCTCCATCTTTGTCTGCTGTGACTTCTGCGACCACTCCCTCCGCCCCCCGTGGCGCAACGGTCGCACTCCATTCCCCCTTCAGGTGCCGTTACGCCTCGTTCTTTAAATAAGCCTTCTTTATGCGGGGTGCTGGTGCTCCTTTAGTTTTCTATAAAAAATGTTATTTACTAAGTAGAAGTTCGCCCGACTCGCAATATTTTATTGATAAATGATTCCATTTTGTTCCTACACCGTTGCCCATGATTGTCAATCCTTTTGGGTCGGTTTCATGAATTAGTGCTCCACGTGGCGTGAGATATTGATGAAACTGGTGCAAATATCTGATAAATTGATAGGGAATACAGGGATAAAAGGGATCACCATGGTAAATGATCAGTTTGTTTCATTGTTGTTCTTGAACAGCAGTCATACAAAGACCTTCATCAAATTGATTAATTGATTGATTAGTGATTCCGAACCCATCAACTGCTGTCCCGTAAGAGTAGTACAGGTTTTCATTGTGGGATGAGGCAGTGATCTTCCCTCTCTGGATGACGTGATCTAAGGCTGACCTTCCTGTCGGCTGCAGGATTTTCCCCAAATTGGTATCTCCCTTCAGCGGAGCATCCTCCCAGCCAGGCGCTCCAAGCTCCAGACAAGTCTCCCAGCATGTAGGATAGTGTAGTGCATGTAAGTGTGTGTCGACGTGGCACTAAGTGATTAGGAGAGAACAAGGAAGAGGGTGGAAAGAAGGTGCGCGGCAAGTGGCTCTTTTCGTCTGGTGTTGATGGAAGAAATCACGAAAAATTACCGATCAGAGAGCTGGCCGCTAGAACTCTAAACAGACTGAACTCGATCTCGGTATCATGGTAGTGTCGAAAATCCAGCCACTATAGAGACTCGAATCCCAGGAACTCCCGGACAGAGGCATTGCAGAGACAGTTCTTCGAATGTCACTATTATTTGGTGAAAAACTCCTTCTGTACTCCTTACTCTTCAATTGTTTTGGCGGCCTCTCCTTTCGGGCCTCTTTTCGGGCCTTTGTCTTCGGTTATTACATATTTAGAAATTTCTGACATGAGAAATACATGCTCATTTCACTTTTCCCTTCAAATGTGTGTTCATTCTAAAATTTCATTCTGTTTTCTATATTTTACTTCAAGAACGGCAGTGGTTTATTTTCAATTTCTAATTTACACGTATTGTAGTTAACTAATTGTTTTAATTTAGTTAATATTATTTTATAAATATTATTATTTGAGTTTTGAGATTTAATTATTTTCATTTTCTATTTTTGACACGATCTACGAGTCTAAAATATAGAGATCAGAATAAAATGAGACATTCGGATCAATATTTTGATTTGAGGAATTTCTGTTGTGAAAGAAAATTCAGTGATTTACCTTTGTTTACCAGAAATTATTTTTACCAGAATTGAATGTTATCAGTGCCATTGTTGTTTATCCTTGAAATAACTTGCACTGTAAAAAAGCTAACAAGAAAAACTGCGATAACCAATTTATACGCCCTATTGCTTCAAATATTTCTAGATAAGCTGTTTTATAGATTATTTGACTCCAGGCATGGTATCGGTCGGAACGCGACAGAACGGCGTTCCGGTACCTCGGGAACAAAATATATTAAAAAAAAAACAAAAACAAAAAGCAGAGCAGCAGACAATTCGATTTTTAGTTGGTCCATCTTCCATGACTGAAAATTAAATAATTCTCTACTTTACTGTGTCAGTTCTACGAGTGTTATAAAATTAATAATAAAAAAGAAAATATCATTATCAACTATTTTTATTTCCTATTATTATTATTATTATATACCGCATTGTATTTATTATATTCATTTAGAGGCATTACTACAATTGTCACTAATTGTTATAAAGTATGATTTATAATTATTAAATTAATCTTATTATAAATATGTAACTATTGCTAATAAATTAAATTATATGGGGCATGTTCAGAGACCTAAAATTGTATTAATCAAGGACTGATTTAACACGGTACTTTGTACAAAGAGTGCGGAGGCGGCGGTGGTGGCGGCGGCGACCGCGTCCCCGAGCGGGGGCGCCGGCGCGGGGTTGTAGGCGACTTATTGTTAACGAGCCCCGTCTATTGTCCCCGTCGAGGCGCAAACAGCGCCACGCCCCCGCGGCGCGCGCCGCCCGCGTCGCCCACCGCCATCGCCCACCGCGCGCCGCCCCCGTTCCGCGGCCGCCCCGCCCCGCCCCTTCCGGTCGCGTGCGAAGGAGGAGACGAAAACGAGTGCGTCGGCTGTGGAGAGGGAATGCGATGGTGGTGACTAGGACGAGGCGAAGGCAGAGGCAGCAAGGTGATGGGGGCGGGGGCGAGGTCCAAGGCATGGTGGAAACACATGGGTGACTTCCTCTGGCGCGTTTGAAAAGCCAGTCCAGACGCTGGCTGCCATGTTGCATGGAGGACGAGTAGTGTTGAGAAACATTTTGAAAGTGGTACAAAATCACAATTTTTACTGGCAGCCAACCAGAAATAACACGATGAACGGTTACAAGATGCAATATTTAAAACGAATACTTCATAAATCTGTTTCAATGTCTTGAAACGAGGTGATTATTTTGGTATCTGGCTGTATTTAAAATTCCCGCTAATATTGGCACGCAAAATAGTGTCTGAAGTGGCTGAAGCCGGATACGATGCGCAAGAGCCACCACCCCCTGGTCCAAGGAAAAGGGGGAAGTAGAACGTTACAGAGCCTTTAAAATATTAGTATGTTCTTTTAAATATAATGGGTCAAAGTAACATGGTTTGCGCATTTATACGGGTATTTGTGCAACGTCGCAGAACTAGTGTAATACGTCCGGAGGTAACAAGTTGACACAGACGAGATTGATTTGAAGAGATGTGTAGGTCGCCAAAGTAACCGATTGAGTCTTATCACCTCGTGTCGTCAGCCACATGGCTGTAGTTCGCCTCTTTTGAACCATGAGCTTATTTTTCGATGTAAAACTAGTTTATTCAGCCCAAACAATACTTTTAACTTCCAAAGTAATTTTATAATGAATTGAACACGTAATTCCATACAAAATTTCCTTACAGCTTCAAGAGAAGCTAACTTCATATTAGTGTCCTTTCATATAGTGCACGTGGCATACATTGCTTGTTCCAATTTTCATTAGATATCTCCTAAATGAACCTGTGATTATATTTCACATTATATCTAATTATCATTACCTCTCTCTGTGCTCAATAGAACGAAGTCTTGCTGGGTTCAAAACGATTCGCTCTGTTGATCTCGTTAATGACTCTTCCTACACTTCTATTGGACATAGCAGATACTGCAGCAGTCCCCTAGAACGCATGAATATTGTTTGTCTGAGGCTTTTCCGGCGTAATTATTTCTCGCTCATTTCTATTTGATCTTCTAACTAAAGGATGGGTCGACTTTTCGATCGTTCAGCTGAGTTAACAGGTCATTTCAAAGAGACTTTTTGATTGATTTCTTCTCTACTCTCACTCACTAAAATGTGTGATCTGTCACAGAATGGGGAGGACCAAATAGAATGTATATCGCAGAAGTGTAATAGAGTGATAGACACTATGAAACATCCTGGGTCGATTCACACGAAGTCATCAAGAATTGAGCGTCATGACAAGATCAAGAACTTCTTAGATCGGAAGTCGGACACCATAATGCCCTTGGCCGAAGGGGTTAGAATCAATCCTGACCTGGTAATACAAAAGCGGGAAGGAGTTTGCGAGGTCGGTGTGACTTTCCGCCTCGAGGATGGGTCTAGCCTTCTGAAAGCTGGAGGGGAACAGAGGAAATAATCCAGTTATTCCCTTGGCAGTCCAAATTCATGGATTGGCCATCCTCAAATTTTGTCAGTATTGGTTGGCACCTCAGGGGCTATGCCTAGATCTATAGTCAGTTTCAAGACGGTTGAGATCACGCCTCGAGAAGATCTACTATCATGTTAATTGCTCTCAGGAGTTCCATTAAACTCTACAACAAATACTATATGAATTATGGTGGAGCAATTTATCATTTGTTAGTAAGTGGAGAGAAGGAATCTCTTATACCCACGGGAAGTCTAGGGTGCCCAGAGAATATTCTCAGGAGCAACCTAGTTACAGCGTCTTTAAGTGGAAGTGTAGGATAGTAATATAGTATAAAGAAAAAAATGTGACAGAATCCACGTGTTGAGGGATGTTGATACCGAAAAATTCGTTCTCGTCTGTTCGTCTATGCGTCTGTGAACAAAAGTAGCGCCTAAGCCATTTACAGGATTTTTATGAATGAATATTCCCCAGTCCATCGGGATGGTCTCATGATTCATCGAATTTGAAACGAACATTATAATTTTGGAAGGACATAAAGTCTCAAATACATATTCTAAATATGAAAAAAAAATTCAATGCAATTTACTTTTTGGTATTACTAGAGACTTGCAGCAGCAAAAATGTTGCTCAACAACTATGAAAACAGGGTTTTCCAAAAACTAGCTCGCTCACTCTTCAAGAACCACAAATCAAATACTTTGGTATAACATAGCAATAAATTATTTTAACAAAAACAGTTTTCAGGAACACTACAATAACATAAAGCAGTAGGCCTATCCAGAGTTACAGTTCTTTACATTCCACGAATAAAATTCCATAACGCATGACGTCAATAAATATATAATGAGGGGTGGTCTTTTTCTTAGAGGCTTGCTGTCGCATGACGTCAGCTGTGTGTAAGCACTGACGTGCAGCGCTTGAAGATTCCCCCGCTTCGCAGAGAATGAGAATAGGAGGAATATCTGATCAAATATTTGAATTTTTCAGAAAAAATTAGAAGTAATTCAGTTTTTGGATTTCTTCCGATTTCCTGGGTATCTAAAAAACCCTCACATTCTATACGGCGGGAGGTGGCATAGTTTTCCATCAGTTTCTGCGCGCTTTGAAAAATGGCAATATAGATTTATTCAATGGAATTTTTATATATATTTTAATTATTTTTTAAGTTTATTTTAATTATGAGAATTCCGTGACTTTTTGAATTTTCAGATTTATAAAAGTAAACAATCTACACTAGAACTTAAAGTGATGTGCACGAAGCTGAACAAGTAAGGACACCGTTTAAACGTTCAAACTTAGATGCTTAAGTTCTTGTCCTCGGCCTGCCAAATATTTCTGCGGGTTGGAAACACTTTTGGGGTTCGACTAGTTACTTTCTCGTATACGTAAAACGTATGCAATATGAGAAAGTTATATAAAGCTGCAAAAAATTAAGATGTTGACGAAAATACAAAGGTTTGAAGACATTGATATCGAAAAAAGGTTCATTCTTCCATGTCTGACTGTCCGCCTTTCTGTGCCCCTGCCCGTCTGTGAAAAACATTAGCGCGGAAACCGTTCACATGATTTTACAAAACCGGTGTTTTCCGGTCGATCTATGTCGTGATTCTTTGTACTTCATCTTCAACGATTTAGGCATGATACCTGCCGCGCCCCTTAAACTTGATTCTTCCATCCTAATCTTGAACATCCTGAATGTCTCTTTCCTCTGGGTTTATATCGTGCCATTTGTTTGGGAATACGATCATTATTCATTCATTTGTATCAAATGTTCTTGCTAAGAAAGTCTGTAGTTGTTGACTTTCTCTGTCACACTTTCTACATTCAGGTAATTTCGGATATGCGTGTTGCCTTCCTTATCTAGGAGACTGTACCCTGCTCTTGTGCTAAGAAGTCTCGTAAGAAATTAAAAATGCAATCAAATTGTCTCTTCTTAGTTTTGCTCTGTAATTTCTAATACCTCCGTTAATTTTATTAAATCTTTCTATGTTCTTTCTGTCCTTGCAATGCCACCACTTTGGCCTTGGAGCTTGGTATTTCGAATACATATTCTGACATTATCCCCAGCAGTTCATAAGTTGCGTTTTGTATTATATTTTCACTGTCACCAATTATTGCTTGATCGTGTAGGAAAAGTATTGTTCATAATTTTGTTACTTTTAAGTCTAAGGTATAAAATTTCAATTTGCTCTACCATCATCGAAGAGCTTTCTCTATGTATGTATAAAAAAATAACGGAAAATGCTATATCCTAATCGCAGACCTGAATATAATTCCTAATTATTTTCTTTTTTCCTAATAATACAAATTTCGTAGTCACTTCAAATTACAAGGATAATCTGTTCAGGTATCCCTCCCTTTCTCAATATTTCAAAGAGGATATACAGTGTAATACGTTTTCCTGTAACCTGCAAACAAGATAGGGGTTTCTTTGTAATTTCTGTGCGTTCCTGTGATATTTTTTAAGGCGAAGATCTTATAAGTGCAGAAACCTCGTTGACGAGAGGCACAATGCTGCTTGTACTTGAAAACAACGTTTTAAATTTTAGGGGTATTTTACACGTAGCTTCAAAGATATTTTGAAAATTCTCAAAAAAAGCTACAGTTTCTCTGGTTAACTTTCTAGTAGAGGAATGTATGGTAATAAAAATGATGCAGGGACTATTTTCATCAAAATCTCTGAATTTGAAAGTGAAATTAAAGATTTTTGGAACCTTCAACTATGTTAATAAAGATATATTTTTTGTGCATGAAATCTATTTTTCTAAATTAGAACTTAAATTAATGTAACGTATCGTTTCTTTTAGTTGTAGTCCTCACGTAATTCTGAATGAAAGAATGTTAGTTTAAAGGAATACGTAAAATAAAACTTTAAAAAACGATTACATTTCTTATGACAATCATATGGACTAGCTCTTTTTTCTGAATTACAATAAATTCTAATCTGGAACACGTTTTAAGAGCCAATGACTTCGTCGAAGACAGTGACTTCAGTTAGAAGCATTGTATATATTGCTAAGATATATTATTTGACTCTTCTTGCGAGACTATCCAGTTTCTGTATAGCGGTAAGTCCGTCTGTCCTAGGGATGCAACGGAATGGTCACATTCCCTTCCCACAATGACCTCATGCGCGCATGCGCTGTTCCTTTTTCGGAACAATGGAGTGCTCACAGAGGAATGTAATCGACAGTGTTGCTTCACGGGACCGCTCACTGCTGTTTGCCTGACACCATTCTACAACGCGGTGACCTCGCAGAAAGTTGGGGCCAAGCGTTCTCTGTGTTCTGCTCAGGTTGTTCTAAAAAATGTTTATAATACATCTTGTGCATTCACAATACTTGCTGCAAGCATTCTTCTCTCTTCCTTAATTTAGTCTCTTGTATTTTCAAGTAGAGTGTTCTGAGATATGAAGTGGTGACTGCAAGTTTTGGTCCAACTGTATTGTTTATACAAATATGGTTAAAATACCAATAGTAACATCTGTATCAGCAGCGGACCCTTCAACCATAAATTTGGGATATTGAGAATGGGAGACTTCGAATTTCCTTCAAATACACAGAACGTGAAGCTTGTGGCTTCTAGTGTCAATAAACAGAACAAAAATCATCATGTATTTCTCTTTCTTTTATGTATTAGTCCTGTAAGGCCCAAGTAGGGTAACTCACATTTTTCTTGTTCCAAAATATTTAATGTTTTCCTTGTGTTTTCATAGAAAATTCAGCAGTAAGTTGTTTTGTATTTATTTTAATATATGTTAAGAAAAGTTTGTTGTAACTCTTTATTGACAATGTTTATTGTGTCCTGTTATAGACTTGCCGTGAGGATTTAAATGGAGTTACAACTCTTGTCATGTGAGAAAATATGAAATGCATATAACATTGAATTCCACTTTTTTTTAATTGTATCAATATCAAAATTCTCATTTACTATCAGTGATTTGATGCCATCAAGATCGGGCACATCAATATTCTAACTGCTAATTTTGAGCCGTTAAAGCCGTTTTGAGCTTGGTAAAAAGACCTGAATGGACTTATACTACTTGCACTACAAATAGTAAACAAAATTGTCAAAAAATATGAAATGCAGTTATTTGCACAGTACAATATTTCCTTAATTTGTGTTTCTTAATTACATCAATATCGTCATTTCCATTTAGTGTCCCGTTTCTGAAAATTTACTGACTTGGTATAAGGATTTAAAAGGAGAGGCACTCCATCTAATACAAAAAGGTAATAATCAAATTTGACACGAAAATATGAAATGCAGTTAACAACATTATACTTACATAATTGTTTACAAAAATCCTAAACGAAATGGACAATTCTTACAAAAATCCTAAACATAACGGTAGAAAGTGGATAATAATAAGTTAAAAAAAAAAAAAAAGTTGTCAATTTCTCAGGTTTAATAAATTTAATTATTCGTCATTGAACATCAACATCATTATTGTCTTTCCTTTCAGTAACCTGGTGTCTTAAACATCGTCATTTCAAGTTTCATCGTCAAGTAAGAAGACCTTTACTGTCGTAATGACAGAGCAAATGGCTTTCATACATTTTACTCCCCATTCTATAGAACAGGGAGGAAAGTAATTGAAACCACCTGAACAAAATGATCCTGAATATCATTCGTACAATTCATGTTTAAGGTTCTTTTCAGCTGTAACGTTTCACATATGTCATGATTCAGCTCTGTTAGTGATGGAGGTGGATTCAAACGTACATGGAGGTGGGCGAAGAGGTGATGCATGTAATTTTGTACCCGTAAATCGATTTGAATATATGGATAGATATGTCACGCCTAAACCTTGTTAGATTCGAAGTTTTGGAGCAGAAAAATCATCAGGGTAAGATCTACTTTTACCGTTGAGATATTTTCATATTTCAGGGTACTTTGGAAGAAGCTCCTGTGACATTTTCAAACTTTTCCAGAAAATTGCTAAAATTTCTTCTTGATCTTTTCTCGCTGAAATAAAAGAAAGTGCATTTATAAGTATGGTGTATTTCTGTCTTTCATTAAAATCTCTGAAATTTAGAAAATTTCAAAAATCTTAAAGGTTAAAACAGGTGTTTCTTTCAGAAATGAGTTTGAGCTTTCTAGGCCAAAAAATTTTGTTGTTTTTTTGGCGAGCAAATTTGCGTTAAATGCAAGTAAGTAGGTTCCACATTTTTTATTATTAAACTATTTTAAACAAAACACCAAGTTTTAATAATATCTTAAAATTAATAGACTGAACGGGTATCTGCCGTCTTATGTTCATTATTGTAATCGAGATGTAATCGATCTATTGAAAGCATTCAACGTTTTCTCTTCGAGAAAATATGTGAGTGAAAGGTTGCTGTTATAAAAACTAATAAATCTAGTTTCCGTAAGTTATAAGAGCGTTTTAAAATACACTTAATCTGATACACTAAGCTTCATGGATGCATGCTTATGCAAAGTCTGTGATATATTGCACTTGTCTAACACATGTACCGGCAAGCGTGGCTCAGGGCATCAACTCATATCACTGCAGTGCCTCTGACACGTCCTAGGGTCCGAGTCTCAATGGTGACTGGACTTTCGACACTAGCTTGTCAATTATGTCGAACTCAGTTGCTGTCAGGAGGAGAATTCAGGCGGTCAGTTGCTCTCATCGGTAGTTTTTCGTGGTTTCTCCGATCAACACCTGGCAAAAGCCGAAGCAGTACCCTAAGAAACGAGCCAGCAACCGCACGGGATCTTTCCTTTCGCTTCCTTGTAATTTCCTCAGTCCTTACTTACACACATTTACACGTACGTACACTACCACATATGCTGGGCGACAAGTCGGGAGCTTAGAGCTTGTCCCGGCTGGGGCGGTGTCACACTGGTGGGAGATACCTGGCTGGGGAAAATCTCCGCAAGCCAACGGGTTGGTCCGTGCCGGATCTCGACATTCCTACACTAACAGGACTAATGACATTAGCAGTTAACGCTCCTGGAATCACTAATCAATCATACACATGTGTCCTGTCACAAAAAAATTCAGTTATGTGGTGCACTACTTTGGTAAGCAAATACAATTCTGAATAGTTTTGTATCCAATCCCCGTGTGAGAAAGAATATTGTTTCTTATTATGATATCTAAAGATATTGAAGTTAACCTCACTCCCCGATTTGGAAAGGCTGAATTGTGCAGAGATGTGATACCAATATTATAAATGAATACTAAATTAATATACTGAATTATGCTGACGGAAAGTTGGTCATCTAAAAATAAAAGTACTCCGCCAACATTTGGGAATTTGCAGTATTTCATCTTGTGCGCTTACTAAGAAACAAAACAGTTGTGCACTTGTTAAACTATGTCAGATATTATAACTTTGCTCTAATCTGCCTGGTACATCATATTTTGACTTCAATCTGACTAAAATTCATTACAATACTCGGCCAATTCTTTGTCAACTATCGGCCAACAACTATCAAGTTTTTATCTGTGGAAGTTGTCCCTGAAACACACATAGGAGATTTTCCTGTTCGGAATCGATTACAATTTTAAAACCAAAGGATCCAGCTTCCGTTAGACTAAAATATCTCATTAGATTTCTCGTAAAGATAAATCTCCAACTAAAAGAGTTTTAGTTCATTTTCTCTGCATTGTAACATACGCAGCCACAACGATCACAATTCTGTGGCTTTGGTCACAAAAATTCACTCGATATCTTTTTAACCCATATATTTCTTTTTTAATCAGATTGGAAACCTGCTGTTACCTTTCACATCATTGAAAAGGTCTCCAGAACTCCATCGAAATGTCGCAGTCAAGAATATTTTTCAGTATCAACATTACAAAGACAAACGAACGTGACAAGAAACGAGTTTAGAATAGTAATTTTGTTGTACAAACTAGTAAACTTATTTTTTGAGACAAAAAACACAAAATCTAAAAGCTGAATCTCTGAATCTGAAGCTGAATAGTAAGAATTCTTTTAAAGATTCATAAGAAGAAACCCTGTATTTAATAGCAATAAAGCAATACACTGAGTATATTTTTATTCGAGGAGGCATCCTTACGTTAGTTTGAAACTGTCAACATTTTCGATATGAACAATATAATGGGTGCTGTAATGATACCCGTGCTCTTTTTGAATACAAAAACTTCTACCAATGCAACTAAATATACGTTTTATTTTGAGTATTTTAAAAATAAACTAATATTCTAAAATACATCTTCCATGCGTTTAGAAGAGAGATGATAGTTCATCTGGAAAATTGTAACCTGTTTTTTGAACGAATAGAAAACAATATTAAATGTGTTACATAATTACACTGTAAAAAATCCCTCACATATTTCACTTTCAGTGTAGAATTATTCTTTTATAACATTTCTGTGTATTTAAATTAGTAAATGGAAGGATGTGGAACTGGTGAAAGACGACGGAAGTAGGGAGGGAGGAGGAAAAACCTCATACAAACCGCTAATCTGCTGCCTGGAGTTGCAGATACACGGAGGCACTCGGCAGGCAGCGCCGGCTGGGGAGATGGTCCCCCCCGGGGGGGGATCGAGGCCCCCGAAAACACGTCTCCACGCGCGCGAGGCCCCGTCATTAGGACGCGATTAAGAGCAGAGCCACGCGGCGGGCCAGTGGCGAGCGAGCAGCGTGGGGCCAATTCTGGCCCCTGGCATTAGTTGAGGATGTTTGGCGCAGAAGCCTCGACAAAGAATAGGAGGTTGTATTCTACAAGGGTCTTCTCAAATAAAGAGAAATTCGAGAAAGAAGTTGCTGATTTATATTAAGATAACGGTGGAATTTGAGTGATATGAACTGTAAAAAATAGCTTTGTACAAAGTACAAAGTGCAAGGCAAGGTGTCAGAGAAAAGTCACGAACTTCGCACAGGAATGAATGAAGTTTCATTGTGCATTTTGCATTGTAGTTTCAAAGTTTAGAGTTATTGCACTGTAATTAAGTTTTCTGTCTTTGCATTATATATTTTTGTTTTATTAAATATTTGTGTATTTTGAATTCTTATTCTGCGTTCCTTTATTATAGAAGCTCAATATAGACAATAGGTAGAATTGCATCTTAAAAAAATTTTACGCCATGTAGCTGTGACGTGCAAGGCAAAGAAATCTTATGGCTGAATCATCCAACATGTAACTTGGTAATATACATGTGTCGGCTTCCCTATGTTGTCGGGTCTCCATGTATTTGTGAGTAATGTCCATGTAGAGAGTAAGATACGTAAAGATATTATGAAAAATGATAATTTTTACAGTAAACTGGTTTGTGAGTCCCTGCAACCAAAATGATAGATTTTTCTTGCTCCTGTTCATAGTAACTAGTCACTTCCCCTAAAACGTTTTGGGTCCTTGCTACCTCGAAATTTATGTTCTGTGGGTCCTTGCTACCGAAAAAATAGTTTTCGGCTTGTGTTTGACTGTCCGTCCCTCATTGCTAACAATGCTAACGGTTAAACCTTAGAATTCTCACTAAAATTGTTATTTTCCGTTTCTTGGCTGATGAATTTGGAAAGCAGTTTATGTCTATTGTCGGGAGTATTTCACATGAACCGATTAACAACATATTCTAAATTTTTTCAAAATGGCTCCAAATTTCTTCTTTTAAATTCTCTTCGGATGTAACAAAATTCGCCTTCAAAATGGTGTAGATCCTATTTTCGTTGAAATCTCAAAATTTTTGAAAGCTGCGTAAGTCATACTTTTTTTTCGTTTTCTTCTACTTTACAAAATTGAATATATATTTATCTTCACAATATATGTTCTTCAGAATTTATTTCAATAATGTCATGTAATATTTTTAAACACCAATATTTTCACGTTATTTTTGTGAAATAGTTTTTTTTTAAATCACGAAATCTTTTTCTTAATATTGTTTCTTGAATACAGCTATGGTCATTAATAAAAAGATAAAGGTCTCATTTTAATTCAAACGTCTGAATCTTCGAGAATTGCGAATGTTCAACTTTCTTTTTGAGGCTCAAATGCCAACTCAGTTATTTGTTGTAGTGGTTGAATTGAGTGTTTGTAAAACCAAGTAGAGATCGAATCCCAGCTTGAGCAAGGATTTTGGGGGTTGGAAACAGTTTTGCGGGGTCAAGTACTATTATAAAATTAAGTAACGATATCAAATTATGCTAAAGTACGAGCTATGGTGGTACCACTAGTTTAGTAATGAATTGCTGAGGTACAGGAAAAATATGATGAATGTCATACTTAGCCCCCGAGCTTACAACACCCCATTCTTATCACTTCGTTTTCTTGAGCGAATGATAACGTCAGTAAATTGCTTTCCAAGGGTGGTGGGTGATAATGATGATGAAAAAATATAGTAGAGATCATTGTTCGGATGTGATACGTAGTGGTAAGAGAAGCCAATCACGCCACAATCGCATAATGTAATATGACATTCTTTAAAAGATACTCGAATCCGAATCTTTCGAATCCGCGAAGTTGATTGTAGTTCCATTCCTCTGGGCCATCGAGGCAGGTAGGACGATGAGATGTCTATAATAATACGACGAGAAGAGACGTTTATAATACGGACGAATAGAAGTTTATAATAATGTGGGTCGAAAAAAACTCCAACATTTCATTCTCGTATTGCATTACCTACATCTCTCTTCCCTCGCCTGATATTGGACCGTTCTAGTTTACAAATGGATATTGTGAATAACCTACAAAATCATTTGTTTTGTCCAGACAATTTCTGTACATTCAGTTATTAATACACACACATTAAACAAACACACACATTAAACAAACACACACATTAAACAAACACACATTAAACAAACACACATTAAACAAACGCACACATTAAACAAACGCATACATTAAACAAACACACATTAAACAAACACACACATTAAACAAACACACACATTAAACAAACACACACATTAAACAAACACACATTAAACAAACACACACATTAAACAAACTCAACACTTGTTTTAAAAATTGTTGATTGAAATCATCACATTTTCTCTTGATTAGGTTGTAACATATTTATTAAATTATTGTATTATGTTCAACAGTCTTTCCATATCACTCATTTTGATATATTTCTTTTCCTTTTCTTTCGAAAAGTTCATCTAAATGAACGTAATAGAACATATAAAATCGGCTCTTTGTAACTTTTAGTTGCGACTCCTGTGGCAAGCTTCAAGCGAACGGGGAAGGGAGGATCGGGGCGGCGGGCGGCTGGAGCGGTCTGGGCGGCAGGAGCGGTCTGGCTGGCGGCAGGAGCGGTCTGGCTGGCGGCAGGAGCGGTCTGGCGGGCGGCGAGCGTTGGACGACTGGCGACGGAACACGTGGGGGGGGGGGAGACAGGTGGGCGGGGGCGGAGGACGGGGAGTTAGGGGCCGACGCCCCAAATTCCCGCGCGCGAACGGGGTCCTGTTCCTCCATGAGCGGCTCTCGATGGCCGGTAGCCGCGTCATTAGCGCCGCGAGAGGACGGAGAGCGCCCCTGGGGCTGAAGATGAGAACGACGCCTCCCGCCCCCGGGCGACCGCTCGCCCTGCACGCCATCGAAGAATCAAAGCTTTTTGGTTTTGGTGCACTCCGGATTTTTTCCCCATTTTTTTGGTCAAGGAATCTTTATTGTTCCACTAATTATATAGAGTACGTTGACTTTGGGTAATGTTATTGTTCCTGCGGCTGAGAAATATTTTGTAACTAGAAATTCCTCAGAGATTGATTGTTTTTATGCGACAGGATCTACATCCAATGTCTTTGGGGTCTACTGCAAAATCATCATGTTATGAGCCACCTCAATAAACCTAATTGTTCAATAAATCTTTAACAATAATTTAATGAGATGTTAATATTATAGTTGAAGGACAGCGCGTTTTCTACGAGGAACCTACACTGGAGTTTGCGATGGATTCGATGCTGAGTTAGAAGGATCTCTTAATATATTTTTATAAACAACGAAAAAATCTATATTTTAATTCTCGACAATGCACTTCCTTCCTGTTCTAGTACAGTTTATTTTTAAGGCAATACAAGTCTATTGGAAAACCATAAACATAACTTCAGAAACAGTCTCTAATATGTTGCAAAAAAATAGAGGAACAGGTCTTGAGAAGGAAGTCAGCAAATTTCTTCGACGTTTTTGAAAAGATTAAAAACACCTTTGACATTAATACTTTGAGTGAAGCGACTTTCAAACAGGAACAAAACTGGTAATTTTCCAAATTTTACGAAACACTTCACAGGCAGGAGCATTCATTTCTCATTTGGCTGCAGAGACCCAATAGACATTTTTATCTTCTAACGTTGCTCATCTCTTGTTCGCGGGGTCCCTGCCGGACATTAGCACATCAGAAGAGAGGTCATGGGGCATTCAAATATCATTTCTTGTCATGCTGTCTTTCGCACACAGAAGTAACAAAAAACGTCTTTATTCTGACAAATTTTACTAACCCACAGTTCTAAGCAAACTTATCAAAGCAAAAAATAATGATCGAAATATTTTAATCTACATATCATGAAATTTATAAATTATATATTCAATTCATTACTTAAATCTAATAAAGTTCACAGATTCACATGTGATATAACTGGGAATTTTTTGGCGTCAAAAGTATTTATCATAATGTTAGAGTCACAATCTGTCCATTTTGGCACCAGTCTTTTGCAGACGATGTATTGGAAGTACTTTAAAATTATAATCACAAATAAACACTACAGATCAACACAAATCTCTGTCTTCGTGATGCGCAAGGCATAACATTCATTCCAGACCACTTGAATACTGCATCAAATATCCATCAACTATCCCTAAAGAGCGTTTTGCAATAGCACTAACGAGAAAAATGCAAAATAATTGCAAATTGCAATTATGCAAAGCATATTAAAAGAATAACACTTATTTTGCTATCAATTTGTTGAATTGATTTAAAAAAAGTTCTGAAGTAAAACAAAGAGTATCTCAGCATTCACACAATGCATCAAGAAACTTGAAAATGCCGATCAAGTGAGAGTCGCTGACCCAGGTACTTCACGGTTATTGTAATATTATGTCTTCGTAATTAGACAATATTGAAAGTATCATAATTACTGCATTATTATTTTGTTTCTGTTGAGCATATTTTTTCAAAATTCTATACTTAAGCGATTTTTATAAAAAATATAGTTTTGATGGCGATAGCGACAAAGTTGACACCGAAAATATTTTATGTAAACTTCATTACTAAATATCGAATATCTCAATTGAAAATATTTTATGTAAACGTGTTTATTTCGTTATTAAAAGCACAGGAAATTTGTGAAAACCTGAGGATATAGAAAAATTCTTCCTAAAAATGTGTCACTCTAATGTCCTTAGTAAGAAAACTTGAGAGATTTCACTATAACCGGCGCGCGAGGAAACTCCCCAGCGAAAATAATTTTTATGGAACTCTTATAAAACGTGGAAAATCTCGTATTTTTGTACAGAAAATATGTAACGCTTTGGAACATGAAACCAGCAGTCATTTCACCTTAATAAATATGAGAAACAAGTCTGGGTGTCGTTCAATACACATGTCCTTCATTCATAACTTGCCCATTCATGTGTATATTTAACAGTTTTCACCAATGCTCGTATTTGGAAAAAAAAAAGTTGCCACGAGTTGTGCCCCAACCCTAGTATTTACCACCATTCAGTTGGGCGCCGTCGTTGCCATTGTCCTGGCATTTGTCGTGGCACTAGTGAGTGCTAGTTGGAGCGGTAGTCGCACTGCCCACGTCATCACGTCGGCATGTCCAGTCCCACCACCCACTGCGGCGCGGCGGTGGCGCCGAGGCGGGGGCCGCGCCGGGCCGCGCCGCGGGAGCAAACCCGCTCGTTCCCATGGTCTTTTTGCGTGGCGCGCGCGAGAGCGGTCATTAGAGCGACACCCGCGGCGGCGCTGCAGTGTCTACGGCGCGCCCTAATGAGGTGAGGTGGCAAATTACGGAGCCCCCGGCCGACCGCCTCGGATGTCGCCCGCCCCCGCCGCTCCTCGGCGCTCCGCCACCCGCCCCATCCGCCTCTGACCCTTCTACCGACCACCCCCCGCCGTCGCACGGTGGCCAGCCATGAGGCGCGCTCTGTTACCCGCCCTCATCCGTCTCTGACCCCCTCTATACGACCACCCCTGGCATCCTCTATACCACCACCCGCCTACCCGTTCCCCACCGCTCGGTGGCCAGCCATGACGCAGGCTCTGTCACCCGCACTCATCCGATCTGGCCCCCTCTACACGATCACACACACCCCCTCCGCCGACGCCCGGCGGGCAGCCTTCAGGTGTGCTCCAACACCCGTCCTCATCCAACTCTGCCCAGCCTAGGGTGCCCACCCGTCTCATCCACTTGGCTCTCTCTATACGACTGCCCGTCCCCCCCTCCCGCCGCTCGGCGGTCAGTCATGAGGCGCGCTCTGTCACCCGTCCTTGTCCGACTTGACCCTCTTTACACCACTGTCCGTCTCCACGGCCCTGCCGGCTCCTGGCCCCTCTCGCGACCTCGGAGCCCGGGGGCTCATTCCGCCGAGGCGCGCGCAGACGAGGGGGAGGCTGCGCTCGTAATAAAGGGGCCCCCAGGGGAACCCTGTGGCACGCCGAGAGGAGAAGACGGCTGGAGGACAGGACGAAGTTGGGAAATGAGAGGATGTGAGGGAGAGGGAAAGGGATTGTAAGTTCAGAATGATGGCGAAAGACATGCAGTGATGTTCCACTAGTACAGATTTGGTGATAATGTAATTCGAGGATAGAGATTCGATGTTGGCGTGATACTATGGGGAATGGGGCACCTCTGTGGTTTTTAGGTTGTAATGATTCTTTCTGGCCATCAATTGTTTACAGACTATTAATGTCTTGACAAAACAACAATACACTTCAAATGACTTCAAGTTTTTCATTTACGCGTAAATGCTTTCGCGACAAGTATATTTTTGATGATATGTTTAACAACGTAATATTATTATTTGTGTGGCCCGATTGATCAGCCATTGGTGAATGTAAGTACTCGTTAGAAACGTACAGAGGCTCACCGATATTTCTAGTGGAATGTAGTAAAAGTCAAATTACTCCAGAAAAAGCACATTCAAAAGATAATGATTAAGCATAACGGGCAATGTTGCTGATGTTCGGTTATCTATTCAAGTCAGATGAACTTAAATGCATACTAAATTTTAATTCAAAGGTGAGTCGTGAATACTATAACAAGTACGAGTTTTTGAAGATGTTTTTGGAATTTTTTAAATAATTGTTTTAACTAAATGTAAATTGATATTCATAATGCTAAAAATAACGATTTAACAATTACAGAAACCTGAAGATGAGATAACAATTATTTTTGAAACATTGTTAAAAAATTCTATCAAAGATGTACTTGCAGTGAAAGCATTTACGGGTATATGAAAAGAAAATCATGTCATATGAAGTGTATTGTTCTTTTGTCAACACAATAATCGTAAACATTTCATGGCCAGAAAGAATCTTCATATTAAAAAGTAACAGACAAATACCATAAACATTTAGGTTGGTTTACGGTGGCTACGTGTTGTGATTGACACTTAAGTACTCATGTATGTAGGGTGGGTATGCAATGAACTGATGGAAGAAAAGGAGTTAGTAAGGTAATACTCAGAATTATTGCAAAAGAAGTGCAATGGTGAGAAAGATTTGGATTTGGTTATGGCAAGCGTAATGCGTGGATTCGATTTTGGACGCAATGCTATTGCAAATGAGATTGAGCTGTGTTGGGTTACCCTAGTGAATGTTAATTTATGTAATGATTGACTTCTCAGTAAGCTTCTGCTACTGTATTGTACTACGCTGCACTGAAATCTAAAGCTGTCAGAGAATGTAACAGGAGGATACGACTGTAGGAAATCAATTAGTTGCTATAACAGCAACAAAGCTTGGAAGTTAGTTTTAGCATTGCAGCGACAGTAGCACAGTAGTGCTGAATTTGTATAAACCAAGATAGGGATGTTGGAGGGTGATGCGCTTATTACACAAAGTACGCATTGGGGCAAAAGGGGGAGGGGGTCGTCGGAAGACGGCTCCTAGCGCGTCCGAAGTGGGGAGGGGCGGGTGCTGGAGTAGTGGACAAAGTTGGATATCGAGACGAAACCAAATAACACTTGCTGAGTTCAGATTGATTCCTAAAGAAGCACAGTTCTGAGGAAGTGTGGAATTTCGCATCTGTACTAGAATGTGGGAATTCCATAAGGCGGATATTGCAATTGTGAATGAAATGGAGAAGTGATGTGTTTGTGACGTATGTGAGGTGTGACACGTAAGAACCCATGACAAGTGGCGACTGGACTTTATGGCGACAGTGAGTGAAAGATGCGTTTAAAAGACAGGTGCGAGCTTTCAGTTGATGTAAGCGTCAAAAACGGAGAAGCTGCCCTGAGAGTGAGAGCAATAGATTGTTTCCGGGTGAGTCAATTTCTATGGTTTTTCCTCCCGTTGGTGCAGTGAATGTCTCTTATTCTGACATGTGGGGCTTTCTTCCCCGCTGGAGGGTGAGAACCGGCACCGACCTACATGTACGCTTGCGAGGTAATCACCAGAGACCGGATTTTTATGATTGATTTTTTCGTGTTTCCGGGCGCGTCAACTGCTTTGGTCATTAGTCCCGTTGAGTAGAGCATGTTTTTCTCGGGAGATGGTGGTGATTTCCCCCGCTGGATGGCGAGATCCGGCGCCGACCTACCGTCGGCTAGTGGGGTTTCCCCCTAACCAGGACTCTCCCACCAGCGGGGCACCGCTCCAGCCAGGACAAGCTCTAAGCTCCCGACCGGTCTCCCGGAATATGTGGTAGTGTAGTGCATGTTAGTGTAAGTGAGTGTGTAAGGGGAGAGGATAGGACAAGGAAGAGGAAGGACAGATCGCGTGCGGTCCGTGGTCCGTTTGGTAGGGTACTGCTTCGGCATTCGCCTGGTGTTGATCGGAGAAACCACGGAAAACTACCGATCAGAGCAGCCGGCCGTTAGAATTCTCCTCCAAACAGCGACTGAATTCGACCTAGCTGAAAAGCTAGTGTCGAAAATCTTGCCGCCGTCAGGACTTGAACCTAGGACCTCCCGGTCAGAGGCGCTGCATTAACATCAGTTGATGTACTGAGCTACCGCTCCCGGTCAGATTTTTATGTAATTGCATATTTTTTGTTTTTATATTTACCAATGTCAAATTTGTAATCTTGGCGAATCGTCGCTGTCCTATCACAATATCAATTTTTTCCTTACATATTTTTATATTTTCAGTACTATATTACATATTTTATATATTTTGGTAATTTCACAATATATTTGTTTATTTTATCGATTTTCCTCATTTGATTACATACTTTTATGAAAAATATTTCTTTTACGAAATGAGCATTTTTTCCTACATTATTACTGCTTGCTGTCAACGTCAGCAACCCTATATGAAAACGCAGAATATTTTCACAGTCCGGCGGGCCTGTTTCAGTTAGCTCATTGACGGGAAGTGCGCGTCAGAGACTGAGATCAATTTCACCTTTTGGTGTGAAAAGCATAACTGACGCCGCGGATCGTGACCTTTAACCTTAATTTCGGAGAAGCATTGGCTATCGCCAACGTTTTACATTCAATGAGAGTTCTTCAAGCTGCAGTGATTGTGTGCTGGTCGGAGCTATCTCCAGTTTGTACGATATGATAATATTTATTCGTTAAGTCATGCTGCAAAAACCATGTTCTTGGATAGCAATAAATGCAGCTTATACTATTGACGGCAAAGTTGTATGGTGCAAATTGTGCATCAACTTGTGCTCTCCAAATTATTTTTAAGATGATTATATTATTATTAAAATTTGTTTAGGAAAGTTTGAATAAATGAAATTCTGTACTACGTAATTGTGTTTCATAATGAGTGAATTTTAATATTACATATTATAGCCGGTATTACATATTTATTACATATTCTTACTGTTTTCATTATATATTTATGTACGTATTTTGACGTTTCATAGTACATATTTTTCCGGTGTCTAGTAATCACCCCTGCAGGAATGTTCCCTAGCAGGGCCCCGTCCAGGTGGGGAAAGCTCGAATCTCACGAATGGCCACCACACACGTGTGGTAGTGTAGTGCATGCACACACAAATACAAGCCCTAGACACATATGACCACTTTACACTTTCTACATTTTGCCATCCTGGAATTTCCTGCTAATGTTTCCTACTGAGGTCGTAGAATCGAAACTTTTGACAAACTTGGACGTTGTGGAAAGGGTGCAAGTCCTATTAATGCCTTTATTTCTCCTTTTTTCTTTGGAGACAGGTACTTTAGCCTTCTCATCACAAAACAAACAACAAATTTAGATAAAGATTAAATTACACAAAAAGTTATTCAAAATACAAATTTATGAAACAAAAACGAAAAAATTAAGGACATATTAGAATAGTCAATAAATTATAGATAAACGTATCGAAACAACGCACACTTACTGTAATAAAACAATTATTCCACAAAAAAGTATGCAGGCTTTCATTCAGAAAACCAATTTGGTCTCACAGAGACATTTTGTTCCCATATAAAAAATTATGCAGATAGATGGCTCGTTTCAGGTAGTTTTGGACCATATAGGATCGGATGCGGACCATATAGGATTCCTGGTATCTTACGTAAATACCAGGAATTAAGATTTTTTAATTTTATTAGTTTATTATCAGCTCAACATATAAAAAATTGTTATCACATATTCACGAAAGAGTTGCCTTTGAAAAGTATCAATTAAGATCCTTAATTTTTTGCGTTAAAACACGGTAAAAGCAACACAAAAACTATTTTTTTATGGTCACAATATAGAGCCAGTATGTGTGTAAGCGCAGATGGTAGGGCAAAAAGTGAAAGAGAAGATTGCACGCGATTCGTGGCCCATTTCTGAGGTACTACTCCGGAATTCGCCTGATATTGGTTGTAGAAACCACGGAAATCTACCAATCAGAACATTCGGCCGCTAGAGTTTTCCTCCAAACAGATGCTTAATTCTACCTAGCAATCTAGCTATTGTCGAAAATCCGCCACCGTAGAAGGAGAGGAGTGCACTGGATGCGGGGACGCGAGTTCTTAATTGAGGTAACAGTGGCAACAATGATGATAGACGGCAGTCAAAATTAAATTAAAAATACAAATAATAGAATACAAAGTTGAATGAATGAGGCTGGAATTCGCAGTAGCGAGCAAGGAATACGTTGCAGCAGTCGCGACAAGTAGTGAAAAGGCGATGAAGGTCGAGATTTAACGATGCTGGACATGATACTACGCCAAATGACATACAGATATGTATAGTAATGCGAGCCAGTTCAAGTAGCGCGAGCCAGGAGCAGTTCAGATAAGTTTCGGCTAGATTATAACGTTTCCATTCACTGCACTGGTGCGCACTCTGGGCAGCTTTCGTGTTCCATTCGACCGCTAGGGCGCACCAGTGCAAAGCGCATGTTCCATTCGCACGTCGACACGAAACCGGGGCGACCTAACCTGCACTGATGATCGCGTTAGTGCAGTCGAGTGCACCGGGCCATTGTGAGGTTAGGTACGGAGGTTATCTATGCTGATTTAGATTCGTCGTGAAATTGTGAACGCAATTGAGGATCTTGTCATGCAGCGATACTTCGAATGATGGAGTATATTACGATTTGCAAGAAATGTCTCAAAATAATTTTTGTGATTTACACGTTCTGAAAATCAGATTGTGTTTTCGAAAATTAACCTTAAATAACTTCATGTTAAAAATCCAGTGAAAATTCAGAAACTAAAGTGTTTTAGGTATGTCTCAATTTCGAAACGCAAATAAAGTGAAAATAAAAATAGTGCCTTACAAATCATTCATATATATGCCAAGAAATGTTCTCACCCATACTTGCGAAACATGTTTTAGTTTCAATAAACAATTCTCGAACTTCGTTCAAATCATCTGTACTATATCGATCATGGCAACTCAAATGAAATTTGATCATACGCATTTGAATTTTCGAGTAAAAAAGAAATCAACGTTAATAATTTAGAATAAAAGAAAATAAAAATAGTGCCCCTTACAAAATCATTCAAATATATATGCCAAGAAATGTTTCTCGCACGCCCATACATATACCAGCGGAAATGTTCATGTTAATATTTTTATTGTTTTCAGTAATCAAACAATTCTGCAGGAGGCTTTCGGTTCAAAATCTTCTGTACTATATCGATCACTGGCAAATCTCGAAAAATGAAATTTCGACCCATACGTATTTGAAGTTTTAGTAGTTTTTAAATAAAGAAATCACACGTTAATAATTTATAAATTAAGAAGTAAGAATTACCAAAAGACTTCATAAAAATTATAACAATGATCATAATTCAAAATTATTATTTTTCGAGTTCCATCAGTGTGACTGACCAAGAACAGCTGTGTATAATTTCAACTGCGTAGCGCACAAGCACTGACTCAGTTCCGGAATTCGTTTCATTGGTAGCTGCCCTTCACGGGTGAGGGGCAGCACTGTTGCGGAGCGATGACGTTTTTGCCTTGCACTAGGGTGGGTTTCAGTGCAACGAATGGGAAACGCTATTAGTTGTGGCTTACCATTCACATTTCTGACATCATGCATGCTGAATGTTGGAAATCAGTCATACAAGGGTAACGTGTGTGGATGTAAAAATCCATGGATATGAAAGATTTCCATATTCGATAAACGAGTGATTCAGAGATGTGCGGAGTTAGAGTAGTGCAAATCGTATCTTTTTTCGTAATAATTTAAGAGTCTAAAACTCTTGGTAATATTGCTAAGAAGTCTTTTTTTTAATTTTTTTTTACCATAAGTAATGTAAATCTTTATTAACATTGATACTGCCATATTTTGAGAATTACCCTTGACTTTATAATGAAGTGTACAATATTTCCCCTTTGTAGGTTACTCGAATTATCCCACTCAGTCCAATCATTTACGACTGGAGGCCATCACCACCGCCCGGGAGGGGATCTCGCCTGGTAAATAAAGCCGTATCTCAAGCGCTTTTATTCCTTTTGCATGAATATGTATTAGAATGGACGGGCCGGCCAGGAGACGGGGACGGAGTAGCAAGTGGTGTCGTCACCGCGGTTGAGAGAACGAGCAGCCAAATCATTTCACCACGAGGTCTAATGTGAAATATATTGTCAGAAGGCAAGGCGTTCTAAAAGCGGGTCCGTGGACAGAAACCCAACACTAAATACAAAGACAGAGAAATCTGAATACGCGGTAATAATAAACAATAATGAATAAAATCAAAAGGAGATGGAAGTAAAGTAGATTTAAATAACATCAATGATAATACATACATCGCGATTCGGAGTGCAAACATTGCTTAACTACTCGCCACCTGCACCAATCTTAACCATCTTGAAACATCAGGAATATAACTTAAATAGTGGATTGCAAAATTTTGGAGCACGAAATTTATACTTATGGATGAGGCACAGTAAGAGAAAAACACGCATAACTGAAAGAGCAAGGCAGCTATTATGGAGATGGGTCGGATACGTGGCAAGACTCAACGACGATAGGTGGAGTTATAGAACTACATCACGGAATCGAAGAAGAGGTACAAGAAAAGTCGAAAGACGGGAGACTCGTTGGGAAGACGAAATAAAATGAAGTAGGAAGTAGTCGAGGTAGTGTATGGACAACACCAAAAAAATAGAACATGGAAAATTCGAAGTTAAATTTGAACAGAATCATGAAAAAATTTGGGTTAAAAGGAAGTGTTTGGGTTTAATTTTCATGGGGTAAAAGCCTCTTAATCGTAAAGAAAAATAAATGTTACAATAGGTTAATCTTTAGCTACCCTCCTGAAAACATTGCTCTACATCGTATGTTTCATTCCCTTTTAGTATTACTATAGTAGCCTACAGAAGCAAAAATGCTGCTGACCAGTGTGTGGAAAAAAATGCTAGTCGGCAGTAGGAAAAATGTTATTCAGTGGCGGCCAATAAAATAGCGCCACCCCTAGGGCCTCCCATGATAACAAATATAAACCATAATAGTTTACGCCCACGAATGTCTTGGCCCGTGTTTAATAAGTAACCCTAATCAAACCTATCAGCACAAGACATTAGTCAGTGAACTACGTTACCAGCTACGCAGAGTAGAATCAAGGTTCAACAATAGGAATTTCATCAGTCGTTTCTGTAAAATTTTATAAAATAATAGTAGTTTTTCGACTTATTTCGATCCTATATGAAATGTGTGTGATCACATGATGTACACGTGGTTTTCTTACAATGGGTATTTTATTGAACACTCTAGAGGGGTCGTGCAAATCACGGCACTGAGACTGAACGACAGGTGATTTTTAGCATGTGGAAAAAATAAGATTCAAGGAATAAAACTGTAAAAGAACTGTGTGTTTCGCGAAAGCGAGTCCAGTATGCATTTTACATCTGTAAAAAGACGAAGCATTTTCCTGAAAATCGAGGCAGACCGCGAAGAACAATCCCACGAATCTGCTTAGAAAGTCGGAAGAATCCATTCCTGTCACCACCTTGCTCCAAACAAAAAAATCATATTTATGGTTTTGAATTATCTACTTCAAATGTTCAGAGAAGATTACCATCTTTACAACTCAGTGGACGCATTGCAAAAAGGAAACCGTACGTGTCAAAACGAAATATTGCAAAACTACTAACTGTTGCAGAAAGACAAGGAAGAGGAGGATTGTTGGTGTTACAATGCACTCTGGTAGAAACGAATCCAAATATAATAATTTCCTTGTGATGGAAAGGTGTGCGTGCGACGCCTTACAAACCAGGAAAACAATCCTAAGTACACTTTAAAACCCGTGAAACATGGATGTGGTAGTGTCATGGCGTAGGGAGTTTTCTCGTGGTATAGTATGGGTCCGTTGCTCCATACAAAAGGATTTATAAATGCCGAGATGTATACAGAAGTATAATTGTCATCTATGCTTTCTTATGCTCGTAAGGAAATGCCTTTCGTCTGGACGTTTATGCAAGACAACGACCCAAAACATACCGCATAGTTTGTAAAGTCCTTTCTTGAGAAGAAAAACGTGGCAGTTTTGGGTTGGCCTCACACTCCCCAGATTTAAATCCAATTAAAAATTCTAGGGAAAGTATTGATAGAGGGATTGATCGATACAAACAACTAATTTACACACACTATGGGAAGAAATACGAAAGGCATTATAGGCAACTCGAGAAGAGGAATACAGACGTTATGTGAGCCCACTGGGAAGAAAATGCCGTGCTGTACTAAAAAATAAGGATTATCTTACCAAGTACTAAATCAT
This sequence comes from Teleogryllus oceanicus, assembly GCA_964035755.1. NCBI lineage: Eukaryota > Metazoa > Arthropoda > Insecta > Orthoptera > Gryllidae > Teleogryllus > Teleogryllus oceanicus. Next base: position 127,758,623 of record CAXIVR010000005.1, on the reverse strand, counting down.
TCAAGAGAGGGAAATGCTTTTTTGTCTTTTACATTATTTTTCCAGGGCGTTATATCAGATGGCTATACTTTTTGACTTCTTAGAGTGATACTTCTTAAATTTTTCTTGTTTGTAAACTAACTTGGGTCTGAATGCCACGAAAAAATGTATATCTGTTTCCACATTGAGTAAAAAGAAAAAGATACACTGTTTATTGATAAATCAACGTTATTTTAAAAAATCCCTTAATTTCCTTATCACGGAATGGTATATCTATTTTGTTGGCCGCCACTGTAGACAGATATTAGCAGAACTCGCCAGACGTCCTGCTCTCAGTCCCCGTCTCTCTGCCTCAGTCCCCATCTCTCTGTCTCTTATTTTCAAAGGTAGGTTTATGCAACCTGGTGTCAGACCACTTCAGTTTACAAACATTACAATTAAGGATACAGCTTTAAATTATTTTTAAATAATAAAAAATAATAATTACAATAATAGCAATAATCATCACAATTATAAAAGCAACAATAATAACAATAATAGCAATAACTACATTATCAAGGCTATCTTATACAGCAATTTTAAATTATTAAACAGGCGACTTTTTAACCACACTGCATTCCACTTCAAGACTAACTTGCAGTGCACTTATCTTTCTTCCACTATATTGCACTGCACATCACAAGACAACACTACACTTCAATACAAAACTATTTAAAACAAACATGTTGCTTGTGAGTATATGGAAATAAACAATTTTGTTGCTGCAGGTTCCTAGATAGACCTCCTAAGTTGGCCACATCGAATGTCTTGGAAGCGGTATGAGATAGAGATTTTTTTTCTTGTTTGAAACATGCTTCCATTTTCGATATTTTGACATAAATTTGATTTTTTAAATGAAAGAATGTATTTGTCCCACCATCTTACAGTTTGGTACACAAGTTTCTTCCCATCTACTAAATAAAGAAAAAATAGTTGTGCCTGAAAAAATGAGTTCTGCTAACACAATTCGAAAACTTTTTAATCACGTCCTAGCAGTATTTTATATTTAGTTCGGCCACCTCTATTTTTACCTCACCATTTGACCCGTAGCATTAGCAACTTGATATGTTCCTCACGCAAAGCAATCGTTTGAGGTCAATGTACGCAAGCGAACAAATCCTTCAATTTCCCATTAAAAGTTGGCCGAGTTGCGTCTTTCGCTTGTTTTCCTAGAGGTTATCCGCCTTGTAATGAACCTGAAGCGCGCAGCTTAAAGAGGGAGAGAAACCAAATTTAGTTTTAATGAGATCCCCATCCCGGCCTGCGAACAGCGGGTTATCTGGGAAAAATCGTCGGGTCTGGCTACCTAGTGACGACGCCTCAAAAATGTTCCGTGTTCCATCACGCGAGATCAGCGTTTATCACATTTTCAGGCCGTTTTAATTAAAGGTGACCAAGAGTTGAAAATCGAAATCGCTAAGGAAATATTAATGTGCTCGGTATAATTCTGAAATTAAGGGCCCTCCACAACCTGGAATTCGAGTGAGTGTGATTAATTTTAGTGAAGTGTAAAAACAGCTGTTTTGTAACCGAGTCTCCAAACAAGGAAGTGTTCGGAATTTTAAGAGGAATGTGGTTATTTCACTTGGAGACATTCATTTGAAAAGAAATATTGATTGACATAATGTGACAAAATGAAAAGGAGTGTAAAATCAAATATATGATTTTATTTTCTTACAAAACATGGGAGGTATAGCTAATGAATAATTTTGCTTTCGTAACAAGTCGAGATGTCTGAGATTATGAACATTAAGAAGACGTTCCTGTGCACGGCTTGCTTGGACTGAAACTACAGGTTGGCAAGGTCTGAGACTGTAGTGACAGTAAAGGTACGTCAAGAAAGAAAATCAACTACCAAATGGAAAGTAATGTTTGACTGAATGGAGAATGATTTGACGTTAGGTAGATGACTCAAAAAACTTTGTGCCGCGTAAGACATGGTATATGTTAAAGAACAGAGAGGAACTGAATGATTAAGTTGCCAACAAAGGATATACGTGTTGGAGAAATTTGAAGATTCGATTATTTATAGATTGACCAGGAGGGTGTATGTTCAAAGACGTGAACGAATTGTAAGGATGTGCAGAAAACGTTAGGATTAGGTTTGTTTCTTTTCATTCTAGTTATTAATTCTGCAAAGTTTCTTTCTTCACTTTTTCATTTTTATTATTGTTAATATTGTAAATAAATGTTTTGTTGTGAAATGTGAAAATTTGTGGATTCGGTGGTATAACGGTCAGCGTACCGGACTGTTGTACCCGAGTTTGCGGATTCAAACCCGATCGAAGGATTTTTAAGGGCCAAAAAATCCTTCGTACGCCTTCCTTCGGAGGGGAAGTAAAGCCGGCTGTCCCAAGTAGTAGATTTACTGCATGTAAAAGATTCTCAAGCCTAAAAGAAGCCTCTGAGCAAAATTGAGATCCGCCTGTTTCGACGCCCAAGATAATACCTCCTTTCTCCGCTAGGTGGTGAAAGGAGCGTAGCGAAATTTGCGTGGTTAGACGGAAGAGCGGGCCTAATGCCCCAAGTCTCGCCACGTAAAATAAGGCATTAACTAACTAAATTAGATATTGTTTTTAAATTAATCAAACGGTAAGTTACCTTTATGAAAGGGCGAGCGAGAAAGGGCGAGAGATAAAAGGCAATTGAGAAAGAGAAAAGGCGAGGTTGGAAATGTGGGTGAGAAGCGCGGGTTAGAGTGAACAGAAGAAGTCATACGGGTAAAAATGGGTGAGGACAACCGGGAGAAGGAATTGAGGGCGGGCGAGGACGAGCGGGTGAGAGGGCGTGGGCGATACATCGTGGGCGACGCCAGAGAACAACTGCCTCGTTTCCAGGCCGCGCCGCGGGGGGCGTGTTTACGAGTCGCTCGCCCAGTACCGCCCAGCATCGCCCCGACTCCCACGCGGCCCGCGTCGCCTGTGATAGCTGCTTCTGAGATGCACTCGCCTCCGGAAGGTCGTTCGTTCTTTGGGTCTAGGGACAAAGGCTGTAATGTCCTCGAGTGGCGACTGTAAACGGAAGTTTAATATTTAAATTTAAAATGATACTTGTAAAAGAAAAGTGATTGCAAAATAGGAAGATCCAGTAGCATAAAGTTCTCTGAATTATGTAACGAATCGCAATGTTCCTTGACAGGGCGTACACGAAATCACAAAGAAGTTTTCTTAAAAATCACCATTCGTCCACTGCATAATAATAAATATAAATTAAATACAGAAAATATGTAGGCGAAATTAATAAGTATAATATTCAATAGAAAGTGTATGTTGACAGTGAATGAACACTTTAAAAGGTTATTTCTAGAATTTTAAAGAAATATTAAATATGAATATGGAGCGAGTCGTTTTAGGCAAAAAAAAATTCACCACCGATTCCTTCTCAAATGCGGAAATTAGTATTTTCATACTCTGTACTACTGTGACCATCCGTTTGCCGAGGTCTCGGAAAACGGAGCACATCAATATTCAAGAATAAGATGAGCTGTTTGAACGAGTGCCAACGCGATGAATACAATCCGATATGTCTAAACTCGAGTATATCCGAAGGGAGCTTGTCTCGTTAGTAGTATGTCGACACTTGAAAGTTTTGTGTGAAAGAAACTTTGTGATTCGTGGTAATACGGAGAGTGAGGACTTTGATACCGAGGCGGATTCATAACGCATTCAGGATGGATCTTTAGCAAAAATCTTCAAGACATTCGAGGAGTAATGTATTAATTTACGCATTAAAACGATTCATCAGAAAGGACTGAAATTAGATCCGCGTTTCAAATATACTTTTGTATGGTGAAGGAGCGTAGGAATAGCTGGTAGAACGAAGAGGCCTATCCTCATCTCGCCGAAATAGTCATTAGCAGCTTCACTTTAATTTAGATATTGTCTTAAGATTATCAAACGGTTGTTCTTTATGAGGCATTGCTAAAGGCATGGAACAAAAGCAGTTACATTCTGAAAAAGAATCGATAAGAGTATGTGAAGGTTAAAGCGAGACGGAAGAAGCCATTGGTAAATTGAACAACCGGTAACTGGAATAGCGGGCGAGGTACGCAGTTCGGGAGAGGGCGGTTTGATCTCCGCTGAGGCGAGACCAGGACACGCCCGCAGGCGGCTGGAGGGTTACGAGTCACGCCGTGCAGCACCGCCAGCATGCCCGACTCCACGACACGTCCCGTGATATGTGAGTAGGAAGGATGTTGTCTGGTCTAGGAAAAAGGTGTAATGTTACGGAGGACTGTAAACGAATTATATTTAAACATAAATAATCTTTAAGAAAAATTGCAAAATAGAAATCAGTGCATAAGTTTGAATTTCACGAATATTAAAAGTTTTAAAATTCTTTGTCACTTAATAATAAAAATATAAATTAAAATAAAGAATATAAGGCAATTTTAAAGAAATATTCAATAGAAAGTGTATTTGGTCATTGCTTAACACTTTTAAATTATTTGTGAGAATTTTGGAAATATTAAATATGAAATGAGAGCTCAATGTTTTTTATTTTCACTACCTGATTCCCTTCTCGAACCCGGAAAGTAGTATTCATTCTCTACTACAAACATTTCCTAGAATAATACGAGAATTTTTAAAATGTCCATAATGCCAAGTTTTGTAGAAATAGCGGAAATTCGTGAGAAATATACGAAAAACACGATAAAAATAATTTATTCCCGACTTCAGATGGCTAAGAAGGCTAGAGCCTGAGTCGACTCAGTCCCTCGGTCTAAAGGGTCGCGGGTTCGCGTCCCGCCGTGGCCTTGGTTGTTTGCCTCTTGTCTTTCATGTATGTGTGTTGCTGCGAAAGGCCTTGTGAGTCTGCTGACCACAGACCCAGGAGCCCGCAAGTGTAGTGTGTGTAGTGTAGAAGGTTAATAAGAAATGTTCGTATGAGGGACATAATGGATACCCAGCGCGGATAATCGAAATCGGCATCTCCTGAAGCTGGAGAAATCCCTAAGAAGAAATAAATAAATATTCAGTTTAATCGATTACAACCGATTTCATTATTTGTTACATTGACTATTACCGTGTGTTTTCATAATTACAGTTTTATGTTAATTGAACGACTCTTGTATGTAAAATGGAAGAGACATTCTATAACTATTTCTACTCGCGTGAGTGGCCCTCGCGGTATAGCTCATTTGTCAGCGTGCTCGCTTTCCATGACGCGACCCCGAGTTTGATTCGCAGTCGGCCAAGATTATCATGTGGGTTTTCCTTGCAATATCCCAGTGCATGTTGCTGTGTGACGATGAAAACTCTGAGAGACCATAATACGGACGAGATGTACTGAAGAACAATCAGAATCAACAATCAGAATAAAGGTAGATGTTTTGCTGAAAGTATAAAAGTTTACAGTATCGAAAGATGGATGAAAGTTTGGTTTGGATTGTTTTTTTCGTGTTTCCGGGCGCGTCAACTGTTTTGGTCATTAGTCCCGTTAGTGTAGTGCATGCTTTTTTCTCGGGAGATGACGGTGATCTTACCCCGCTGGATGGCGAGATCCGGTACCGACCTACCGTCGGCTAGTGGGGTTTCCCCCTAACCAGGGCTCTCTCACCAGCGGGGCACCGCCCCAGCCGGGACAAGCTCTAAGCTCCCGACCGGTCTCCCGGGATATGTGGTAGTGTAGTGTAAGTTGCATGTTAGTGTAAGTGTGTGTGTGTAACGGGGAGAGGATAGGGCAAGGATGAGGAAGGAAAGATCGCGCGCGGTCCGTGGCCCGTTTGGTAGGGTACTGCTCCGGCATTCGCCTGGTGTTGATCGGAGAAACCACGGAAAACTATCGATCAGAGCAGCCGGCCGCTAGAATTCTCCTCCAGGCAGCGACTGAATTCGACCTAGCTGAAAAGCTAGTGTCGAAAATCCTGCCGCCGTCAGGACTCGAACCTAGGACCTCCCAGTCAGAGGCGCTGCAGTGGCATCAGTTGATGCACTGAGCTACCGCTCCCGGTGATGAAAGTTTGATGTAAAAGAAAGACTGTGTCAGAATAAGGAGGAAAATTAAATGTCTTGGAGTAATGACTAGGGATATATGTGTTAGAATGCAGAAGAGAATTGAAGGTCTTCGAATATAGATTATGACGTCTGGAGAATTTAAGTAAGAAAGACTTTTGAAGCATAAACGGACTGTGGATATATTCAAAGAACTTTTAGTATTGTGTTTGTTTTTCTTTTCAGTTACGAGTTGTGTAAAGATTTATTATAATTTTTATTGTCGTTATTATTGTAAATAAATGTTTCTTTTTAATTTTGAAATTGGAAATGTTTTTAAATTTTATAAACCAGTAAGTTGCCTTTGTTGAAATTGACGGTGTATGCTATAAAATCATCGGCCCTACAAAAAATGGAAATTTCTGTTGTCTATTCATGAATTTAATTCACTGAAGGGAAATATAAGAAACATCACAGTAGTGAATGTAAATACGTCGGTGTAGTGAGTGTATGCGTGCGTACGTGTGTCCAAAAGGCCAGAAGTGGTGAAAAATGAGAAAAGAAAAAGCACGCGAGGTCCGTGGTGTGAAGATCCCACTTCGACATTAACCTAGTATTTACCGAAGAAACCATGAAAAACTATCGACCACAGGAGCTGGCTGGTAGAATTATCCTCCAAACAGCTGTTGATATCTACCTGGCTATTCAGCTAGCGCCGGAAATCCGCTAGAGCCGGGACTCGAACCCTAAAGGCTCCAGCAGACCGGCGCGGAACATCCGGAGCCTACGCGGAATGTCCGCAGCGGAAGTTTCGCGTTGCGTGGTGGCTTATGAGCACGTTCAGATCTGCCCTGCAAGCGAGTGTCGCGGCAGTGGATTTGCAGCGTTTAATTCGCGGCGGATTTTGTTTCGCGGTTGGATTATATTTCGCGATTTGCTGCCGCTGGAGTTGCACTGTGGAAACCAAGGCAAAGACTCGTCAGACCTCTAATATTTTCAGCTCGCCTATGAATCTGACAATGAAAATACTTCTAATCGTGTTCAGTAATTTAATTAATTTTAAATAACATTAAACTTCGAGTTTTTAAATTCTTTGTTCTTACAATTTTGAACATTTTACTAATGAAAAGTTTCAATGTGTGAATGCATTAACAAGATGTTTTTCAGATAAGATAGCTCCATGATTGTTAAGTTTCAGATTTTCGTATGTCTTCTGCGATCAGATTCAAAATTTCATCGAAACATTCACTGGCCATCTAGTAAATTAAAAGCGTTTCTCGTTTTCCTTTCTACGCTATGAGTAATTTGGCCTTTCTATCCTTCGCATGAATAGAAGCGAGCACCTCTGCTTTATCGGATGAAAACTGTCACCAAACGCTGACTCATAATCGACGTTCCAACGTGAACGGACCCGCGAATTCCGCCTCCACGTCTAGTGTAGAACTTTCCGCGCCGCACCCTCTGCGGGTGTTCCGCGCCAGTTTGTGGGAGTCTTAGAACTATCCCGTCAGAGACGTTGCATCGGCAACAGTGGTTGTCATTGAACGATCTCAACCGGTGTGTTTATACTGAACTGTACTATTGTGATGAACTTGTTTTTGTTATAAGGATGCCCTGAAAAAAATTACAAATCATCTTCATTAATCGGAGAGGTTTACACGTTGTCTGTACTTCTAGTGAAGTACATTTGAAATGGTGTTTATGGCGATGGTTTTTACGATGTGCATATATTGCTCAACGGTTGGCCTTCATGCTCTATACCTACTCGCAACACTGACCGTTTTAATGGGTTTATCCTAGTGCTGAAAGGCCTTGTGAGTTATGTGACAGACTGTAAAAACACTTTAAATTACACAATAAAAGGGTAAGAAGACTTGCATCTCTCTCACAGAAACAACGGAAACGTCCACTGTGTCTTGCGTTAGTCCATGTTATAGCGTCTACACACGAGTATCCATTTTTGTAGTGCAACATTCTCCTCAAACAACCGTCTGTAAATTTCATTTAAAGACTGATATGAGAGAAAGTTTCCCGACAGGTTATTCATTATTCATTCAATCTTGTGAAATATGTACTTGTGGTGTGAGGAGTAGAACCATAAGTATTCGAATAAAAAGAGGTGCGGACACTTCGCAGCTTCTCTGACATATTTTGTAAACGACTAATGAATCAGAAGTATTGCTCATGAAAGCCAGATATATGTCGGTTTCTTTGACCCTGTAACAACCGGAAGCATGTTAAAAGTTTTTGACAAGGCACAATAAACATTTTTCTCGCATTATTACTTAATTGATAGGTACAAAGAAGTAAACTTCCACAATAATTAACAATGTATTTACACTAAACACAAATTTGCATTCCCGCATACATGTTTCGAGGCGTTTACCTGATCATCAATGCTCCACATTAGGAATACATACCTTTTCCCGTATATTTTCCTTGCAATTCAATGTCAAGCATTACTCTGTCAAATTAGCCGCTTCTGAGCTGAGGCTTGTCTTTTCTTTTATTGCCGTCTGTACCACGGGTCGAAGGTGTTGGGCCGGTAGCGGTAGCTCAGTGCATCAACTGATGTCACTGCAGCGCCTCTGACCGGGAGGTCCTAGGTTCGAGTCCTGACGGCGGCAGGATTTTCGACACTAGCTTTTCAGCTAGGTCGAATTCAGTCGCTCTCGGAGAATTCTAGCGGCCGGCTGCTCTGATCGGTAGATTTCCGTGGTTTCTTCGATCAACACCAGGTGAATGCCGGAGCAGTACCCTACCAATCGGGCCACGGACCGCGCGCGATCAGTCCTTCCTCTTCCTTGTCCTATTCTCTCCCCTTACACACACACACACACACACACACACACACACACACAAACATGCACCACACTATCACATATTCCGGGAGACCGGTCGGGAGCTTAGAGCTTGTCCCGGCTGGGGTGGTGCCCCGCTGATGGGAGAGTCCTGGTTAGGGGAAAACCCCATTAGCCGACGGTAGGTCGGTGCCAGATCTCGCCATCCAGCGGGGGAAGATCACTGCCATCTCCGGAGAAAAAACATGCACTACACTAACGGGACTAATGACCGACGCAGTTGACACGCCCGGAAACACGAAAAAATCAATCAATCAAAGGTGTTGGCAGTCCTCCCTAAAGCTGTAAGTCTCAAAGCTCTGTGAGGCAGCGAAAACAGAAACCGGCGCAGATGACCGCCCAATGCTTTGAAACATTACATACTGTGACCTAGTGCATAGGCCGCGTACCGACGCAGCATAGCAGCAAACAGCCTGAATTACACCGCCAATATTCCATGGACGAAGATAGTGTGATTAAGCTTTCGCTCTAATATTTTATATATTCTTGTTCGCCATCTCGTAGATGTAAATCACACAATGCTGTCTTTGGGTAAGGGTAGGCTAGGGCAAACAGTATTTCTAGTAGATTGAACAGCGGACCACACAAGGCAATACATTGATATATTCTTATTGTGTTAACAGCGGATCACATTGGAAGCAAATGTAGGAAATTTCTAGATATCGTTTTTAAACCAGGCAAAAGGAATGCAACAAGAGATACTACAGTGAATATATACGTCAATTATTTCTCCCGCAAAGTAAGGTGTATTATATTATGTTTGCAGAAAAATATATATTTTCATTCCAATCATACTTCCGCTGAATTCTATCAAAAAAGTTTTATACGGGAAATAAAATATTGTTAATTTTAATTGCATATTAATGTGTATTATTCAGAATTTTTTGAGCATAAATGCAAATTTTTAAAAGCATATTTCAAAACCTAGTGATCAACAAGTGCGAGCCATGTGGCAATCTCACTGCGAAGACCGGACGCGCGCCACACGAAACGAACAAGAAAAAGCCGAGGCACCGCGAGTGAGGTTGGGACGCCCATGCGGGTGGACGGAGGGGATGAATGAGCCGCTGCTAGCGACCGACCGGCGAGATTTGCACTACCAGCTCTACGGTCGCGACTTGTACTAGGACATGAATGCTCATTTCGTTTGAGTGATTGTGTCATGCTTTCGGGCGCGTCAAGTGCTAAGGTCATTATTCCCGTAAGTCAGGTGCATGTTTTTTCTCGGGTGCAGGCGTTTATCATCCCCTGCGAGATGATGAGTTCAGGCGCCTACCTACTCTTCGGGTAGAGGACAAACCCAGCAGGGACAAACTCAGCTCCCGTCACCCAACATTTGTAGTAATGAAGTATATGTACGTGTAAATGTGTGTAATTCAGGGTTGAGGAAAAGACAAGGGAAAGAAAAGAAATATCACAATAATATAAAATTTAAATTTTCTTAATATTAAATATAAAAACAGATTATTTTGTATCTAAGTATTATTACATTTTTTCAACCAATATTTTAATAAAATTATTAATTCGTATCTGCCCCTTGAAACAAATATATACATATATAGTATTCAGGCGATTGTTTCTTGCCAGAACTTAGTCTGGGATTTCCATGGAACGGATTTTTGACATCGAAATTATTGACGCTCTACTACAGTTAAAATTATTTCTAAAACTTGCAATTTTAGGTTTTCAACAGTCAAGGTGTCGAAAGCGTCAACTTTTCTTGCCAATGTTGATATTAATAATCACGTATTTATAATATGCAAAACTATTCAAACATCTATTTGCATGCTTACTAATAAAGGAATTAATCATTTTTTATGCTAATGATTGTATTGTCCTACACATATTGCTATTCAAAACTTTACTTAGATTATTTCCAAAGCAATGCATTTTGGTAGCATGTTTTGTAATGATGTGTGTTTTCAAATGTATTGTAGATCATGATTCCTAAAAAATGTCGCTTTTTTTTTTTTTAAATTAAAAATTATCGTTATTATTTGTACTTAAATAATTATAAAAAGCACTTATTCAAACTAAAGGTGTTTTCTTATAATATAGTTCTTATATATTTTTAATCTTATCGTTTACGAACCAATTCACGAGGCAAGTAAGTAGAACCACCATCAAAGGATGGCATGACCACATGAGATATATTCTTCCCACTTTTCTTAATAAGAACTGGTCAGGAAGGCTGGATAATGCAATCACAATTCAAGAAAGTAGAATGTACGTGCAGAATCAAAATGCTTAACTACTCGAAATCTCATTATTATTTCTGTCTCCGTTGGCCATGACCCAGAAATAAAAAAAAATTAACGAACAGCGATATGACTCCTAAACACTCTTACCAGTACTCGTCCACTCTCCTTGTGTTCCGCGCTCGGGGAATAAAATATGAGGAAGCAGTGGTGGTACAGGCTTGTACGCCTTCTCCTTCCATCTTGCGCTACGAACAACCTTAGATCGCGATTTACAAGCCGTTGATGTGAATATCGCGCGCTGGAGTGCTGGATACGCCGTGTTCCCATTTGTCATCGGCTGCGCGAACAAGCGCGAGACGGTGCGCTTGCGCTGACGGGCGCGGAGATGAAGGGAGTTGCGTGGATAGGAGCCGGTGCGCGAGCAGGGGCACGGTGGAGGAGAGGGCGGCGGTGAAACGCAACGGGTGGCAGCAGCGAGTGGTGGTGGTGGTGATGGAACCGAACGGGAACGGGGCAAGGGTTCGGAGTGGATTGGGGGGGTGGGAGATGAGGAGGGGAGTGAGGATGAGAATCCTGAGAAGGTAAGAGCAGGGTTGAGACTGTGAGAGTCTGTAAAAAGGCAGATCAGAGACAGGAGAGTTGGTGAGGATTTGTGACAAGGTGCGAGTAGGGTTGGGTATGTGGGGATCCTTGGAAGACAGAGGTAGAATGGGCGTTAGGGGGAATGGGAAGGAGAGGGAAGGGATGTGCGAGGGAATCCGTATGGTGAGAGAAAAGCGACGGAAGTGCTAGTGGTGATCCATGAGGTGATGGCAGCAGCGCGAGGACCCGTGAGAACAGAAGGCAGATAGAGAAGGGCGTGTTGGGGGAATCCGTGAGAAGCCATGATCACGCGAGGAAACTTAAACCTTAAAGGCGAGAGCGCTGGCGGGCGCGAATCTGGATGGAGAATGCAGGCAGCGATGTCGGTTTGCGAGGCACGACCGGGCATTTGCTGCTAGTGTCCAGTGGTTTGTGTGTCTGAATGACCCACAAATTAGCGTTCGCCTTTCGCTGGCGATGCATAGCTGGTGGCTGCCGATGGAAATGCGTCACCCATTCAGCGCGCGCCCCGTCCGTGACTTCGGAGGCGGGAGCGGGGGCGGGGGTTCGAGCGAAGCCGAAGGGAAGAGCGCGCACGAGGCAGCGAGAGCGAAACAAAAGATGAGGCTCGTCCAAAGTGGTGTTCCGCAGGGTCAACATGCGTTGCAAATGAATTGAGACGCAGAAATATGATGATGATCTCAGTTTTAAGCTGAGAACAGACGGCAGAATTCTTCCTTATAAATAGTTTTTTTCCAACGAAGGTCAGTTTGCTATTGCTACTGTGTGAAGAACGATATAGTAATAATGACTGAATGGTAAAAGTAATAGGTCATAATTATCAAAAATATTCCTTCATTATCACAAATTCTAATTAGTTTAAAGAAATATTTAATATATGAATTCATTTAATTATTATTTTAATTATTATTAATTATCCTTTTAAATATTTATTTAAAAGGACAATACAATATGGAATTTAGGGATAGTAATGCATTATATTGTGTGTTAGATCATTGCCGTTAATGGGTTAACAAGCAGAAGCAATTGCAGAAATTAAGAAAGAAAGAATGAATAGTCCGGAGGATTCGAAGGCTGATCAACGGTGACTGTACATTAATTCTGTGTCTGTAAGGGCATATCTTAAAGGCTTTATTCCGTTTTATCGTCATTAGGTCAGTGTACTAAAAATATACTTTGATAGTTCGTTACAACATTTGGTTAAGTGATTGATTTGAATGTATTTTATAGACAATAATTAGGCATATTATAGTTACAGAACATCTTATTCACACGTATGTATGTAATAAAGAATGTTCTACCACGCTCTCTTCCCACAAGAGATTGCCATTTAAATTAATAAATAATAATTCTTTATTGCACAATTTTAACTATAAATACATTTTCAAATATATTAAAATTTGATAAAAAGTAATAAAATAAATATAATTATGAAATGAATTAAATTTAGAACCCAAAATCAACAAATGTGGTGTGAAGAAATGGCAACGGCGAGTCTCAGTGCAACCACTGATTTTCAGACTGACCGACAAATATAACAAGATAAGTCAATTACTCAATTCCCACAAATAAGTGAATGAAGGCGAATGCCAAAGTGCGGAACGGTGCAAATCGGCCTCGCCGAAGTAGGTCCTGCAGTGGCGCGGCTGAGGGCGTGGGCCGCGCGTCGGGGGCCGTGGAGGCTGCACAGGGGGCGCGGGGGGGGCCGTGGGCGCCGGCGCGGCCGATTAATAAATCGCCGGCGCTGACGCGGCGCCCCCGTGATACGCTCCCGCTGCACACAATGGGCGCCGGCGCCGCGCTCGGCCCCGCGGCGGGGGAGAGGCGGGGAGGAAATAAGGTGGGTGAGGAGACATGGCGAGAAATGAAGTTATGGCAGGGACGAATTTGTGGTGGGAACAATGCCGAGGTGGAGAATTGTTGACAGGGAGAATGTTGGGGTTACAACGAGGACAATGTTGAGGCTGGGGAGGGGATGTCGGGACAGGGACTGGAACGATATTGAGGTTGGGATAAAGTTGAGGTTGGGACAAGGTAGAGGCTGGGACAAGGTAAACCAAGGTTAACCGAAGGTGATTTTGAACACTGCGCAAATAGGAATTTAATTCATTCGTGTCACTAGATTTTGGACACGCTTGGTTTATTTCGCGCAATCAGTATATTATTCTGCAAGCAAAAAAAATCTTCAACTATTGGACCTTCGCATTCTACTGGAAAACAAGGATTCTGTCTTGACGCGTTTTAAAATTGGCGAGATAGTGTGGCCTGAACAGCAAAAACGACTCAAACAAAATAACAGAAAATTGTTTTCCACAAAGTAGCATGCACACTGCTCAAGAGCAACAAATAAACAGTTGTGTAACAGCAATAAATTAAATATTTTAACAAATCTTACAATACTGCAAACATGTTGCAATATGTTTGTATAACTATATAATGGGTGTCCCACCAAGTAGGGCACTCCCATAACTTCTAAACCGTTTACGGTATCGACATGCAGTTTTCTCTCAACAATATGGAATTGGGCAAGTAATATGCCGTAGAGGTATTGTTTGAAATATTTTTTAATTTTTGAGAAATTTAATCTTCGAATTTTTAAATGGAACTATAATTTTTTCATCAGCAGTATGTAGATCGTAAAAAGACGAATCCAATGATGTATGATATACATAGCATCGTAGGCTTTCACGGCCGGAGTCAATATTAGTAGAAGTTTCCGGGCTGGTAGGCCGTGGTCAGTTGGCATTGAAGTACCAAACGTTTCGTCCACAGCTGCGGTGGACATCTTCAGTGGCGGCAGCGTCGTGGGGTAGTCTCCGGGTCGGCGGCTGTCCAGCGACTGACGCCGCGTTCTGCGTGGCGGCGGCTTTATAGTCGGCGTGAGGGGCGCTGCGGTGGAAATTTCGCGCGCTAGCTTGCGATTGGTCGATGGTTCGCGGGCTGGCTCCTGATAGGCTGTCGATTGCGTTGTGGCTAGTTTGGGAAACTCTGTCCTTATATGGTTTTGTTTTGGTGTTGCGGAGTACGGGATACCAGATAGAATTGAGTTTGAGACCTTCTTCTTTCCTGTTGAAGTTATTGGGATGCTTGAAAATCTCAATAGCTTCCCGTTGTACCTGGCGTGGTAGTGGTTGGTGGTAGATAGTATATCGGTGTCTTCAAACAGGATGTCGTGTTCCCTTCCGAGAGGGCATGCTCAGCCACAGCAGATTTGTCTGTGTATCCTAAGCGCAATTCCGTTTGTGTTCGGTGAGGCGCGTGTTGACAGAACGTTGTGTAGTGCCAATGTACACTGAGCCGCAGGAGCAATGTATCCTGTAGGTTTCTTCGGGGACTGCGTGTGGTGTTACTTGGGCGTAGTGCTCGCTTCACCTCTTGAATTGAATATCCATTGGCCTTTAGGGCATCCTCCAAATGACCAAGTTCTTGGTGAATATTGTTGTCTTCGCATAAGCGTGTAGCGCGGTGAACGAGTGTTTTCATCATAGCTCTCTTGTGGCTGGGATGGTGGTTCGACAGTTTGTTGAGATATCGGTCCGTATGGGTGGGTTTTCGAAATACAGTGTGGCTAAGGAACCATCTTGCTTTTTGTTTACCAGTACATCAAAAAAAGATATTTTCCTTCGTGTTCCTTCTCAATTGTAAACTGTATGCGTGGATGAATGCTGTTCAGATGTTGAAGAAAATCCTTCAGCGTATCCTCCCCGTGGCTCCAGATGACGAACGTGTCATCGACGTAACGTAACCAACAATTCGGTTTAAGAGGTGCAGTATTTAGTGCTGTGGCCTCGAAGCTCTCCATGTATAAGTTCGCTACAACCGGACTCAGCGGGTTACCCATAGCTACTCCATCCTTCTGTTCATAAAATTCACCATTCCAGACAAAATATGTAGTGGTAAGGACGTGATGGAAGAGTTCAGTGATGTCCTCCGGGAATAAACCTCGCAGCAACGCTAATGTCTCGGTAACGGGAACCATGGTGAATAATGACACGACGTCGAAACTGACAAGCAGATCATCCGGTTGTAGTACCAGAGTCTTCAGTTTTTCGACGAAATGTGCTGAGTCTTTAATGTAGGAGTCGGTCTTGCCTATGTCTAACGACAGCAGGCGCTGTCTAACGACAGCAGGCGTCTACAGGATACATTGCTCCTGCGGCTCAGTGTACATTGGCACTACACAACGTTCTGTCAACACGCGCCTCACCGAACACAAACGGAATTGCCGCTTAGGATACACAGACAAATCTGCTGTGGCTGAGCATGCCCTCTCGGGAAGGAACACGACATCCTGTTTGAAGACACCGATATACTATCTACCACCAACCACTACCACGCCAGGCTACAACGGGAAGCTATTGAGATTTTCAAGCATCCCAATAACTTCAACAGGAAGAAGAAGGTCTCAAACTCAATTCTATCTGGTATCCCGTACTCCGCAACACCAAAACAAAACCATATAGGACAGAGTTTCCCAAACTAGCCACAACGCAATCGACAGCCTATCAGGAGCCAGCCCGCGAACCATCGACCAATCGCAAGCTAGCGCGCGAAATTTCCACCCAGCGCCCCCTCACACCGACTATAAAGCCGCCGCCACGCAGAACGCGGCGTCAGTCGCTGGACAGCCGCCGACCGGAGACTACCCCACGACGCTGCCGCCACTGAAGATGTCCACCGCAGCTGTGGACGAAACGTTTGTACTTCAATGCCAACTGGACCACGGCCTACCAGCCCGGAAACTTCTACTAATGATGTATGATATGTTAGTATTTTGATAAAAATTTTAGTATAAAAGTAGGCTTTCTAACATGTGCTTTTAAATTAAACGGATATTGTTTCCTTTAGTAACCCTTGCAACTGTCGTCTTTGGGGAAGGTGGCCTTCGCTTCGCGGCGCCGCCGTCCGGAACAGTCTTGCGCCACGAAGACTACTTTCCCCAAGGCGACAGTTGCAAGGGGAAATATTGTCAGTATAATTTAAAATCGCATGTCAGAAAATATATTTTTGTACTAAAATTCCTAATAAAATACAAACATGTGATACATTATTGGATTTCCATTTCCATGGTCCATTTCTGGCGAGAAAAATATATCATTTCATTTAAAAATATCGAAGATGATTAAATTTGGCAGAAACTGCATAATTATCTTTCAATTTCTGCACGCATTGTAAGTTAGCAATGTAGATATCACTTATAATTAATCGCCATTTTTGATATCATGAACAATCGTAAAACCAATAACAATCATGTATACGCATAAAAAATAACGTTGTCAATAAAGGTAAATAATTTCGCTCAAAATAAGTACAGACAGATAACTGTTCTCCGTTGGTTGCACATGTACTTTACAAAAGCGCCTCTCTCACACCGATTTGTTTGGTTTATCTAGAATCTACGAGGCATTTCATATCGATTTGTATTATTCGCTATACATAATCTAACGTAAGAACTGTCATGTATTTGAAATACTTATGCTACCAGTGATGACTTTTATTGAACCCTAATCTTGTTTGGCGGTGTGCCAAAGTGCATTGAGCAGACTCGTTTTCACATATAAGGAAAGCAGAGTCAAGCCGAGCTTGCACCTTGCAAACTGTCACGTCTGCAATTATTCGTAAAAATAAATGTAGCGTACGGGAGCATATGAACTCTCTAGACGTACAAACATTAGAATGATATGTAACCTTGAATATACTGGAAGCAGGAACTCTTTACTTGAAATTTATCGTGTCTAGAAAACATTCATGTGGGCAAAGATTAATAATTCTCTAGCTGTACGCAAAGTATCGATAATTTTATACTTCTATACAATTCTCCTAGAACGTCCTCGGCCAGTCTCCTATTAAACACTATTATTACCAGTAAGAAAAATATTCACAAGGATGTTTTTGTAATCCTATGAAAATCTTTTGTTTTTCAATTATTTGAATTTACCGGCGCAATTACCGAACGTAATTGTAAGTTCGAGACAGGAACTACGTAAACTAAGAGATCTTGTGTTCGAGTCCCATTGGATTTACGACACTAGCCAAGCAGCTGGGTTGAGATATACCATCATCTCGAGGACAATTCTGGGAGTTAGCTGTTCTGATTCGTGGTTTCCGAAATGTTTATCAATTTCAAGCAAATGCATAAACAGTAAAGTACCCAAATTCGGGCAGGGTCCCTAATGCAAGCCCCTTGATTTGCTGCTCTGTAAAAATGCTCTTGCCTATTGAAAATGTACTAAAATTATAGTTTTTTGCAAGACAGTATCTTCATCTTCACTTGCTGCCAGACTGTCGGCCATGATTGCGAACAGTGAAAAGAAAAGTTTTTTGAAGTGCTTATTCTCAATTGTCTGATTCCGATACTTTATCGGTAAGCTTCTATTTTGAGGGGACATTACAAGCTATTGATGTACGATAATGTAATTTAATTTACTTGTCTTGTAAAAATTGTATTGGCATTTGGAATGTGAACTCGCTTGTACCTAACCCGTCTCCCCCAAAAGTTCCTCATTTTTGTCTTGTAAAATAAAAACATTTAAGGCTTTTGGTACTCTTTACACGTGAGGAAACTAACAAAAAGAAAGCGCCTAGTCTAAACATATCAGTTCGAGAAGCAGGTAGAAGAAAGAGACAAATTCAGAATTTAATCCCAGATAAGTCGAAAAAGAGAGATTTAAGAGAATTTAAATTTAAACAAAAAGGTAAATGGAAGATTCCGCCTTCGACGAGGAATCGAATGACATGTCTTCTGACTCTTCCGCGATGGAAGTTCAACCAAGGATATCTTCCCCCCCACAACAAGATGATGCAAAGTGCATGTTCTGCAGTGAAACATTTTCAGAGGGCTGTAGGAGAACTACTGGTGATATGCCTAATGTGCAGAGACTGGATTTTTCACATTAGGAAACACTTTTTAGATATCCACAAAATGTAATGTTTACGAAAAAGTTATTTTATTCTTAATCTGATTACCCAATAAGTATAAGTAGAATATAATATTTGTGTAACTAAGTAAGGTATGCACTGTATATATTTTGATTCAATTGTGCAGAAAACGGTATTTAAAAATATTCGAAAAGAAAATGGGGGCCCGGGTTTGGATACTCTCCTCCACTTCATGCTGATCTGAGCGCATTGCCTTCTTCTTTATCCTACCCTCACTTCGTTTCCGTCCTTTTTGGTGGATGATGTGCTCATTATTTTCCCTCCCCATATGAACCGATCCTCATAATATAGAAACACTGCGGTTGAAGAGAATGTTAGGAAGTGTGCAGACGTAGTCAATACATATGACACATCACAACTATTGAAACTACAAGGGCTACAACAGTACATTCGTTCTCTCATTATTGGAAACGGTCACGTAATATTATAATATTGCAATTTCTACCATCACTTGAAAAGACCAAACAAATTCAAACGAAGCGCCTGAGGCACATATCTCTATTATTTCGGTAGTCAGGAACAGTAACGCATTCTTATTTCTACGAAAGAAACACGCAAGTATAAATCTCAACTGTTAACATATTTAATAGTTACATTATATAAACAAGCAAGCATTATTTCGTGTACAAACACGTAAAAATATCCAGAACTGAAAGACATCCAATGTATTGCCTTATGAATCCATATGTAGTACGAACCTACGGGGTGATTACGAAAAGTCCATCCTAAGGAAGTTCCGACACGCGAATGTGCATCTTCCGACATTAATACACTTGTATGTATCCTTTTGTTGCACCTAGTAACATTACTTGTGATGATTACATGATTGTAACATTACTGTTTAATAAATAAAGCTTCCTTACCCTATCGCTATACCATTTATGATGCCATTCAAAGCTGAAATTCATGGAATATCTTCTCAAACTGGTATGTCGCAGCAATGTATCGCAAGGCCGCATGAAAGATTATCGGAAATAACTGCTGATAAATAACTCCACTATAAACTAATAACAAACTAATTAAATTACTATTTAGCTAATAAAATAACTCCTCATAAATATCTAACTCCTAATGATTATACAACTCCTGAAAGATTCTACAAAACAATAGCAGGAAATTCAAATTTACCACTTCGATTTTTTCAATTTTCGAAAATACAAAGAATGAACCGAAAATGCGTCCTGCACAATTTTCTTTATCGTTCTTTGCTACGTATCTGTACACGAAAAAATTGTTTGGAGTCGTTTCTGAGATTAGAATTATTTAAAATTAAAAAATTTCTTATACTTCACGCAAAATACTCATATTTTCGAAAAATTTAATATGACGCCGAAACAATTTTGAATTTTAGCAATTTTCGAAATATCAAGGATTTCAACGAAAATTAGACCTGCACTGTTTTTAAGTGTCCATTAAGGTATCCGAATTCCGATTTCACATCTATTATGATTTTTTTATTTCGAAAATGTCCCTGCGATTTCATATAAAGTACCCCCATAATTAGAATATCGGTTCCTACTTCAAGGCACCGTGACATTTCGAAGATCGATTGGGAAATATCAATTTTGGAGAACATTTAATGAACGGTTTGAGCGCTAGCGTTGATCACAGACGGACGGACAGACAAACAGACCTTTCGCAGTCAATCAATTTTTGGTATCAAGGACCCACAAAACATGGATTCTGGATATACAAGTGTTAGATGAAGTAATTTACTACAAACAAGGGACAAGATTAATTATTTACTTTTTCGTTATCAGGGCTCGACAATTAGAGTTTTCCTGACAAAAATTCTCCACTTCCCCCCCAGCAATACAATACTTTCTCTATACCGCATAAACAGCAGCGAAAACTTTGTAATAGTGATGTGAATATGATTCATCAAAAATAAATACATACATTTAGTGATACATTGCATGTACAATCAAATGTAAACACGATGCCATTACAATGAAGTCCCAATTTCTCGCAATGACACAGCTTTTCAACAATAAAGTTGTGTAAAGTTTGAATTAATACGAAGAGTGGTGTAGAGTAATGCATTACAACCATAGTGTGTACCACTATAACACTTTAAATGTGATCCTTTTTTCTGTATTGTAACGTGCGGGCTAATAGATTGACTAATATTGATGAGAAAAAATCCCCAGTTAATAATATAAAAACGCCATGGACTCAAAACTATGCAAATGTGCCATGCTGAGTAAGGAAGAGACTATTCCGTAGAGGTTCACCGATATGAAGCAAAAATATTATCATTTTGTGAATAATGTAATGATGAAATAAGGCGAAGATGCAACCTGGAACGAAGGTTAGGTTGCTGAACACATTACAATCAGGCTTAACTTGGGAAAGGTGCGTTCCAGGCCATGAAAAGATTTTCGAGTATGTTTCGTGGCACGAGTTGTTTCTATGGGCACAATCGGCAAATTTAAACAGTTTTGACGATCTATAATATTTTTAGATGTTTAGTTCACTTCAGAAAATCCACTCGTTCCGTAGCACGAGCGGATAGAAACGGTTGGAGTATCTTCAGCCTTATGGAAAATTGAATGTATTATTTGAAATTGCGTGCAACTGAATAGCATAGATCTAAGTTTTTTATATTTGTTAAAGAATGCTTAGGAATATTAGATTGTTTACACACGTACAGTACCGGGCGTTTCAGTACCTAAGCTAGGCTTACTTAATGTTTTAAATTTTACAGAACATTATCACATTATCTGCTTTAAAATCTGGTACGTGAACCACAGATTAGTAAATCTCTAGTTGGCCTGTTCGGATATAATTGCATCTTCAATTGGACGAATATAAACTGACGAAAGAAATGATGTCTCGTACCTGTAATGTGTTGCAGGAAGAATTAAGGAAATAAAATGTCATTTTTTATCATTTTATGAACATGGTCATTTGCACACAACATAAACAAATGTACGATCCCATTAAAGTACATAATAGCTTAATGAAATATGAGATTTTACCAAGATTTATATCATGACACAATCGACACAAAACTTCGTGTGATAGTACCGGGATGGGAAATTATCCCCAGGGGTGCTTCAAATGGATTTAAAACCAAACATTCAAAATTTAGCTGATTGTGATAAACAAAGCATCGATGTATTAAATGAAATTAAATGAAAGTTTGGTTCGTCTTCTCTCCTTAGAACAGATGTCAGGAGCGTTCGAAGTTAGGTTCCTGTGAAGAGCTATTTTTGCTTTGAAAACAATGATTCAAAAAGTTGGGATGTTGGCAGAGGTCGAACTAATGTATTGTGGGAATTCTGATGTGGTGTTGTTGACGTTCTTATGGGAAGAAATAAAAGAAGTCATCTTCGTCAACATATTAACAACAATATGTTGACGAAGATGACCTCTTATTTCTTCTCGAACTAATGTATATTAATTTCTTTAAAAAAACCTTCGTCATTGTATTTTCATTTTCTCCATTTCACGGCAAATGCTTCCAATTGAAATTTGGTGGAGTGAAGTGTATGTGTGTATATGTGGGAGCGAGCTCATACAGTATCACTTCCCCGGTCTTCTGCAGTTCCTAAAATATTTTTTTTATAACAATTTTCATTAATCACATTTTATTAAACTCTTCTAATTAAAACACTGATTATATTACTCATCGTTCATTTAAATTAATATAATATTGTTTATTAGTATTGACAAGCCTTCCACTCATTCCTGCACTTTTCTATCCTTTTCCACAGAACGTGGAAAATTATAGCAAATCCTTTCCCACTTTCCTAAATTCGACACTCCGTCAGTGTCCAACATTTGTTTTTTGAGTTTTGAGATTCCATTTTTTGTCGTGTGTGTCCACTCGCGCAGGTCGCACGATACTCATGAAGTGTCCTGCCCATCTCCATTTTACTATTCTTCTTCATTGCTTGCATTTATCCCTATTAAATTTTTTTTTTAATCTTCATTTCTTAATTGTCCCGGCCGATCCGGTGGCCGAGATCGCAAGGCAATGTGTCGTGCGACTCTAACCAAAAGGTTGCGGGTACGAGTCCCACCTCGGGCATGGTTGTATTTGCGTTCGTCCTTTCACCCCTTATCACATTGTCGCGACCTTAACTAACTAAAACAGGCCTTTTTCTTCGCTAAATAATTAAATTGTTATTATATTTACGTGAACTCTGGGTATTAGATGTCGATTTTGAGCATATATTATCAAAATTGACATCTATGAACGAGAGTTCTTGATGAGAGCCTTGGCGTGGGAGCCTTGACATTACTAACCCATGAACATGAAGTAAAATTGATTGCACCTTCCAACTCATAATCTTAGCCGAGAGAGAACGCAAAATCAGGAAAGCGGATCGCGAGTTACGAACTCCGCGCTTCTCGCCGTTGCGCCACAGCGATCCAGTTGGCCGTGAGCGCGAGGTGTGGCGTCGCACGCGCGCCTCTATTTCACTGCGTCCCACTCCGCCCCCGCCCTCGCCCGCCCCCTCGCGCACTGCGCCGCGCCCCGCCGCCGCCGCCCCCGCCCCCTCGCCCGCCTCAGCGTGGGCGCCACCGCCGCCGCCGCCGCAACCACCGTCACCACCTGCCTCGCCGTCCTTTATACTTCGCTTCCACTCCCGTAGTCTCCGCCCCCGTTTGCACTTTCCATTCCGTTGCCGAGTGTAGTTACCGCCACCATCATCTTCGTGGCCATCAACGTTAGTTAGTTGATGCCTTATTTTACGTGGCGAGACTCGGGCCATCAGGCCCGCTCTTCCGTCTAACCAACGCAAATTTCACCACCTAGCGGAGAAAGGAAGTATTATCTTAGGCGACGAAACAGGCGGAACTTAATTTTGCTCAGAGGCTTCATTTAGGCTTGAGGATCTTTTACATGCAGTAAATCTACTACATGGGACAGCCGGCTTTACTTCCCCTCCAGAAGGAAGGCGTACGAAGGATTTTTTCGCCCTTTACAAATCCACGGTTTTCATCGGGTTTGAACCCGTAAACTCGGATACAACAGTCCGATACGCTAACCGTTATACCATCGAATACGCACGTTGCTACATCCACCATCACATCTTCGTGTTTCTCGAGACTGGCAACGGCTTAGGTTGCTTAGGGCATATGACATCATTGCAGGCTTCTGTCCGGGAGGTCCAAGGGTTCGTGTTGGATCCTGGGATTTTCGATACTAGCTTCAGCTAGATCAGTCGCTGTCTGGAGGAGAATTCTGGTCGGTTGATTTGATCGGTAGTTATGCTTGGTAGTTCTCCGAACAATACCAGGCGGAAATCGGAGCAGGAGTCGGACGGCTCGCGATCGTTCCTCTCTCTTCCCTGTTCTACCCTCATCCCTTACAAACGTGCACATACACTTACGTGCACTACATTACCAAACGTTTTGGGAGATCAGTTGAAACGTTGAAGCTCCACTCAACTGAGGGGGTCTAATGTTGGTGGGACATACCTGGTTGGGGAAAACCCGCAAAACCGCGGGGAGATGGGCGTCATATTTCGCCATCAAGCGGAGATAGATCACCGCCCCCTCACGCGATAAAAAATGCAATACAGGTACGGGAATAATGACCATAGCAGTTAAATCATTAATCCATGACTCCAACGCTCCCCCATCACAGTCTTCGTTGCCGTTAGCATTATCCGCAATTCAATAGTTTCTGGCACTACAACATGGCTATCAACACCTTTCTCGACTCCGCTGACGCTGACGCTGACGCTGACGCTGACGCTGACGCTCCGCTCCTGCTCCCGCTCCCGCTCCCGCTCCCGCTCCCGCTCCCGCTCCTGCCTCCGCTCCCAGGCCCCGCCGCCCAAAACCATCATCGGCTCCACCGGTAGAGACATCTCCCGCACCACGATTCTCCAACGCCTCGGTTCGTGCACCTTCGCCATCTGCGGTGCTGACATCTCCATCCCCTCCGTCGCCCCCAACTCCATCACCCCTTCTCCCGGGACCTCGCCCCCGCCGCATGCGGAGCCGCCGCCGCCGCCGCGGCGCTATGGCAATCCCCATTAATTAGCCATGGACGTGAAGCGGCCGGGACTTTCACCCGCCCAGAAAGGCAAGGACGTCGCGGAGGTGTGTCCGTGAGCAGGGAAAGCGGGGCGAGGCGGGGCCGGGGTGGGCGGGGCCGGTGGCGGGTGGTGGCGAGGCGTCTGGGTGGGGTGGCGGGGACGTGGCGGGGAGGGGCGCGGCGGGGCGCCAAGGAAGACGGGTTCCGCGTCGCCGCCCGAGCCGCCCGCCCGGCGACTTGGCCTCGTTCTTGAGCGCCCCCTCCATTTACTCCACCCGCCTCCGCCGCGTGCCGCCGAGTCGCCACCCCGACCCCGCTCCGTCCTCGCAACCGCCCCGCTCCGCTCCGCCCTCGCGCGGGCCTCCATTCATCTGGGGAACGCTCAGATCCGCCTGCACGATTGTTCGCTCGCTCGAGGCTTATTCGTTCTGTCACCCCGCAGCTGGCCCGCTGGCCCAGCAGCGACGGCGGTGGCGGCGGCGGTGGCGGTGGGGCGGTGGCGGTGGCGGCGTCGGTGGCGGCGGCGGCGGTGGCGATGGCGACGCGCCGCGGCGGCGGCGGCGTGGCGGCGGCGATGGTGGTGGGGCGGCGGCGGTGGCGGCGGCGGTGGCGGCGGTGGGCGGCGGCGGTGGCGGCGGCGGTGGCGGCGGTGGGGCGGCGGTAGGCGGCGGCGGGCGGCGGTGGCGGCGGCGGTGGCGGCGGCGGACGGCGGTGGCGGCGGTGGCGGGGCGGGGTGGCGGCGGCGGGGGGCGGCGGCGGCCTGGTGCCCAAGGAGCGAGCGCGTTGGCACTCGCTGCCTTCTTGTGCGGCCGTCTTCGCTCCAGTTACCGAAATATTTGCAAACCGCGCGTCTCCCACCCGGGCCCGAGGCCGGGAGGTTGTGAAAGAACTGCGATCGCGCCCCATTGTCTTTACGCACTCTGGCATAAAATACCGGCCGTGAAGTGACTGCGAAAGTAGCAGCTGGCTCGGGAAAGAAGGCGTGTACATGCGAGAGGCTAATTTTTGCTTCACATTCGCGCGGTGTGCAGTTTCATTGATAATTTTATTTTGTAGAAGACAAACAATGTCGGTCTGACAGACTGGCTGGATTGTGTGGTCTTTGAGAATGCAACGCTGCGCCGAGTCTGTGTGATGTCGTCTACATTAGTTATCAGGCTGTGGTACACATCAAGACCTACATTGTAAATACTTTGGGGATGAATTTCAAAGAACTGGGACACATTCGAACAGATTGTTCTTAGCGCGGAATATTATATAGAAATTAAAAATGTTATTAAAATAATGATTTAACTTCGTTGATTTTCATTGAAACCAACCTAAAAACAAGAAAACATAATTTTCCTCCTTCATAATTTGATAAACCTTTCAAACAGTTTTGTTTTGTTTTTTTTATATTATTTTGAAAAGTAAAAAATTCAAGCATTGCTACGATTCTTTCAAAAAGCCAATATAATATTAAGCTCTTGCAATTTTTCAAGACATACTCTACACTAGGAGAGGGATAATGCAACTGAAAAGTTTTATTAATCTTCGAAGAAAATGTGTAAAATTAACGTTGATTTTAATAGAAACTTGTCCTTGAAATATACGATTACCTGGGTTATATTTTCGATACAAGACAAAATTCCTGGACGGTATCCTGGTTATTTTTTACGTCACGATGCGAGTGATTAATGTGCCTCGACGGTAAACGTAGACTTAAGGCAATGCATCTCAACACGTTGGCAAGCTCACTCTCCAACATATTTCACATTAGAGCATAACGGAGCGGACAGATTGTTCCAGAAAGCTTTCCATATCACAGTTCGTCGCGGTCCATCTTGGCCTACCTACCACCCACCGGTATGGAGAGCCAGCAGGGAAGCATGGCAGATTTCATGTCGTTACACTGGCCCGAAATGGGCCAAAAGGCACGAAGTGGAAAAATTCGGCAAAGCGGCTTTCACACGCTTTCCCGTTTACACTTTTCTTGTGTTCAATGTTAACAAAAGGTGTTATCAGTGTATAGTTTTACATGCAATAATGAAAGACTCAAAATTTAAAAAATATACAAATTACAAGCAAATACTCGTCGTGCACTAAAATAGACGAACAAAATCACCACAAGGCAAAAGAAATTCCACAGAAAGACGAGTAATATGTGAAAAGACGTGATGTAATGTTTTAGAATCATATCAAATCATACATCACAAAACAACGTTTTACACTGTAAACTCATATGGCAAATTCAAGAATTTATCGTGTACATTGTATTAGTTGGATGAAAATACAGGCGTAATGTAAAATGTGGTATTTCCTATTGTACTGAGTTACAGAACTTTGAATGATATACAACCTATGGTCAATCTATAATCGAACAAGGTAAAATATCTTCATTTAAAATGCACTGCAAAAATAGCTTAAATCTATTCCAATGTGCTTTATCCTGCATCTAAAGGAGTCATTCAAAATTCTCTTCTCGAGAAAGAAAGAACAAACTTGCAGTGCTACATACGAGTTCAGACGTTCTCGAATATCCACTTCTTTGAGTCACAGTTACTTTTTCTGTTTTGCCTATCCCCCTTTCCGGCTGCCACTTAAAGGACCTCACAGGAAAAGGTTATGGTAAAATTGTGCAATTGCACACAGGCCGATGACACTCAAAGGGATGTGAAGGTAAGGCTCTACCAATTCGTCGCCGTCGGCACAAGGAGGAGGTTGTGTGACGAGCACAACACCCCGGCCGCCTTTACCGAGGGAAAGATCCTGGTACTCACTTGGAAAGGAGGCTGAGTCAACCTGATATCCGCTCTGAATGGAAACTACCAGATAAGAATCCCAACCTATGTCGGTATTCGAACTTGTGTCCTAACACTGAGCCACCGCAGCTCCTTTTAAAGGTATTTCATATTTAAACCAAATTTTACTCCCAATTAAAAATACAAACATCACAGGATAATACAATATAAAAGGTAATGCACTTAAGTTTCCTCGTGATTTGAGGCAATGAATTTCAGCACGTTTGCAACCTCACTCTCTGACACATTTCACATTAGAACGTAACGTATCGGACACATTATTTCAAAACGCTTTCCATATTACCGTCCCTCGCGGTACAATATACGTTTCCCTTAAATCTCTAAAATGTACCATTGTTAAAGTACTGTATATATTAGATATACTTTAATTTTCAGGTAATATATTCAATTATTGGTTTAATAATGGAAACAATATGACAACTAGTGAATATTGAACAGCACGTACTTTCTCGCATACGTTTTACAGGTTTTTTCCTCGCAGAGAATCGAGTTCAAGTATTTGGGTTTAGCACAGGCTTTGCACTGTTCTATATCAGGCTAACAGTAATTAGAAGATGCCAATAAAACAAGATGTCATCAGGAATTCTCATTCAGGAAATATCGTTCGATATACCTATTCAGTGTGCAAAATCAAACGAAGGTCAGGGGCTCGTAACTAGGAAACTTTTGACTACAAAGCATCAAGTTAGTTATCGAAACTTCGAATCTAAACGTGGCGGATTTATTCATTTATTATTATTATTATTATATATTATTATTATTATTATTATTATTATTATTATTATTATTATTATTATTATTATTATTATGTGAATAAATATAAAATAAAAAAGCCAACGTCTTTAATAAACCAACAGTTGTAAAAGATACCTGTCTATAGTGGTTGAAATTGGGATACTTATTTCTTGAAACACGGGGGTTCCCTAATGTAAGGTAACGCAATTTAAGATGATGCAATATAAACTCGTAAATATTTTATCGTAAATATTTTCTGAGAAGCACTGTCAAGGATGCCTGTATAATGAATGTGTAGTCACCCAAACGAGACCATCGAACAAGTGATAGCCGGATACCCAGCTCTAGCCAGTAATGTATACCTGGGGAGGCATAAACAAGTAACTAAAATTGTCCACAGATAATTGACATTTAAATAAAATCTCTCTAAAATCTAACTGGGAACCCTCCTCAAAATCACAAATACTCGACTTCACTTATTCTAGAAAGTAATGTAATAGAACACGCCTGGGATGATAGAGTGGTTTTCAAATAAAATCAAAAAAGAACGTATTAATTTTTGACGTAGGCTGTTTGTTAACGAAAAACCTAAAATGACAATCAGAAAAGATATCCAAATATCAGAATTCCACAAATATCAGAAACTCCACATGAATAATCAGAGAGAGTGAGAGTGAGAGTGAAGTGGAGTGTGGGAGGAGAGAGTGAGGTGTGGTGAGAGAGAGTGGGTGAGAGAGAGGTGAGTGAGAGTGTGGAGTGAGAGAGAGTGAGAGTGAGGAGAGTGAAGAGTGAGGAGGTGAGAGAGGAGGAGTGAGTGAGGAGTGAGTGAGGAGTGGAGGTGAGTGGAGAGGTGAGGTGAGGGAGGAGAGTGGTGAGTGAGAAGAGAGGTGAGTGAGAGAGGAATGAGAGAGTGAGAGTGATTGAGTGTTTGTACGGTCAGCTAAAGATCATTAACTACTTGACTGTCCGGCAGACGCCGTGTCCTAGCAGTGAAAGGTGTCAACGTTTCTGCTGCCATTCTGCGACCATCCTCAGGGCGAAATGCGCACTTCGAAATGCGCATGTCTTCATTGGAGGGTGAGTGAATACGATCTTCTGTACATTTACTTTAATGCATAACTAGCTGAACCCGGGTTGTTACATTGCACAGAACGAAGTGCGATAGAAAAGTTAAAACCATAACACTGCGAATCCGTGAATATATTATGTTTTATGTTTACCAAGATATTTTCACATATATACATGGATATTGGTTTGGCTTAAATCAGGAAATCCTGCTATTAACTTTACCTTAATGTATGTACCAAAATGTACGAAATACAGTTTCCAAATAAAATTCAGAACTCCCTCAAGTCTTTCATGTTTTCCGTAGATATCACAAGAATGATGTATTGAATTCTTATATTGATAGTGACAAACAATCATTTTAACGATCAGACAACACTATGTTCTCTAAGCAAGATCAACTGCTCTTCCATTTCCCGCGAACTTGCCAAGTTGCACATGACGCATCTTCCCGTCTTCATTCTAGCGGCGTATTCCAAACAACACAAATTTCGTAGTTTTTTACTAATAAAGGGAAGCTGTGATCTATTCAGTATATAGTGACCTCCACTCTCAATCTTTTTTTGTGGTACCTCACTTGTCTAAAAACCGTTCACTGGAAGCCGAATAGGACGGACATCTAAATCGTTCTCTTTACAGCTTTAATAAACAGGATGGGCCAAAAGTCACTACTCATTAATGTAAGTTATTTATTCATGTCATTTAGTCTAACCATTTATAGTACATTGTTTCAAATTGTTTTGCCTATGCATCGACTTTTCTCTGAAGACGATCTGAGAGATTTAAACAAATTCCTTCACACAGAATTGGATTCGAATCAATGTTCTGAAAAGCATTATCAATGGCTGTTCTTAGGTCCTCGATTGTGGTTGTATATGAAGCATATACCGTATCTTTAATCAATCGCCAAAATAAAAACTCCATGGGAGTGAAATCCGATGATCTGGGAGGCATTTCAATTGTCACACGAAAGTTATTAACGCATAACTTCCTTTGTAACATCTTTGAATACAAAAAAAATATTTCTTCTTTCGGCAACATATCAACACGGACACAGAACGTATGCAAGCAAATACCTTACTAAACATCTGACGATTATTTAGCTACGTTCTCTAACGTGTCTGCGAGTAACTGATTTCATGCGAGATGAAAAGAATAATAGAGTAGAAGCAATCATAGGTAGTGAATTTTGGGCCACCAGCATTTGATTATTCCGGGTCAATGACCCCATCTCGATCGAGTTTTTGTCCAGTTTCCCTGATCCTTTGAGCAAATGCTGAGATGGCCCCTTGATTTGCTTCTGGACGTAAATGTAGCTTCACTATGCGCACGTTTTGTTGAACTTTCCTTTTGCTTGTAGTGGTAGTAGAGCTTAGGATGAGTTTCTATTTTGTTAACAATACAGAAAATTTGTTATCTATTCAGAAAAATAAATTTTCTCCCCATACGTCACATGCAGTTTTTACTGTTTTTGACTAAATAAATAAATAGATTACAAGTTTTAACTATTTTCGAATAGAAAGGCTCATTTTATTTTTTCCTGGCCTCACGCGATTCGGCCCACAGTGCATCGTGGCGCCGTCCCGTGCTTCTCCGAGCCCCTCCAACGCGCCGTTCATCACGGCGGCGGCGGCCGACCGTCATTTTCATGCAAATTCGGCCCAATTTGAAAAATTTGCATGGGCACCTGTTGGATCACCACGACGCTGCGCGACGCAACGCGAAGCGGCAGCTGGCAACAGATTCGCCCGCGTTGGCGGAGGTTACGTCGACCGAGTGTCTCGTGGAGGGCGGTGACAGCGTCGGTGACAGGGGCGGCGACGGAGGAAGATATTGTTAGGGGGCGACCAGAATGAACACGATTGCACTGCGTTCCACACAACGAGCTAGAATCAGCTGCAGATTTACGCATAGGCACGCAAGACCCGTGCCTAGGCAGCAACATTTTAGAGGTGGCAAAAGCTGTGGACTAAGATTGTCTAAAGAACCTCTGCTTCGTCGCAGACCAGTTTTCTTTTTTCTTTTCTTTCTTTAAATCTGTTTTCTCTGAATTTTTTAAACGAAACGATTTAATACTAACAAACTCGCAAATAAATTTACTAACAGACTGATTATACCTTCTGCTAGATGTCTTGTGGTATATCAAAATGAATTAATTTATAGTGAGTATGAGTATATTTGTAAGTCAAAATGTTTACATTTTGTTTACAGAAACTTCATACTTCATACAACTAAAATTTAATTACAATTGCCGAAAAGGAGTCATGTTACCTCGATGCTAGTTGCCTTTATTGGAACTCTTAGAATTTATAATTTTCTGTTGTCAGTGTTACCAAATCAACCGGCCAGATGCTTTTTTTTTCAATTCAGTCAGCGGAAAAAAATAATTTTAGCGATCAGTGGGAAATTTAATAAATTATATATAAGTAATGGTATTCTAAATAATAAACTGTGCTAATAAAATTTTAGAAATTATACATATTTAAATACATGTATTTGATAATCTGAAGATGTCTTATTTTGTTCATATTTCCTGGTGTTAAATTTAGACATTATGTAATTTTAAGAATTATAGGTAGAACAACAGTGGAATAATAAATATGCATAACTAAAAAACAAAAATATTGAATTTATGTAATTTCTATACATTAAAATATGTGATTTAAGAATTAATTGATTTCCTGTAGAAAAAATTTTTTAATTTAAAAAGATAAACAAAAGAAAAAATATAGAAATAAAATCTACTACAAACAACACGTCGATTCAGTACAACAGTTCTACATAACCAGGCACCTCTCATGTTCTGACTGCAAAAAACCATGGCGGCCGCCGTACACTTTTCTTTCTATTTTGCGTGCGTCGAAATTTGCACTAGAAGATTCGAGCAGGAAAAATGCTGCGAGAAAAAAAATCGCACACTTGTATCCAAAAAGTAACATCACACTGTTCATTAATCACAAATGAACTACTCTTGAATAACCCCGCAATAAAGTAAACACATAAATACAGAAAAGACGTAGTATAGTACAAAATCAATTCAACAGTTCTTTAGATGCTGAGAATATAAAATACGTTTCCACTTCATAACGATGAAAACAACTGAATTCTTGAAAACTTAAAACAATGTTAGTTTTTGAAAACTTTGATTAGAAATATAATATAAAAAAACAAATATATTTTCAAATATTACAAATAACAAATATTGATTTAAATAACTGATTTTTTTAAAATAATAATTTGATTTAAATCAATGAATTAATCACATGATTTAAATCACACCAGACAATTGACAGAACATCAATTGACATTAAGTTTTATTGGTTTCGGATTTTTCCTAAGTTCCTGATTAACTAATCCTGGGTAACCGTGAAGCAAGTGGCTGCAATCTGCAAAGGGTTCTTTCAATTTCAGCGTGAATTGGAAATTAGAAATACAGATATACCTAACTTAAGATTCTCAAAAAGATGCTCAAAAATCGCAAATTGAATTTTGGCTGCATATATGGTTCAGTCTCCTACAGAAACCATAAGCCACTGCTAAAATTGATTTTTCCGTAACCCCTAGTATTTGCTCATAATTTTTAAACCAGTTACAAGAAACCTAAGAAAAATAATACTTAAAAGATTGATTCGACTATATCCGTTGTAGTTTGAAAAGAAACTCAGAAAATAATTCAAAAATATTTAAAATAAATTCCTCCGTTCTAATCGCATGACTATCAGTTTACGTAATTTAATTTCGGCGAAAAGCCTATTGATCGAGCTCATGGGGTATACGTATGTTTTAATTTGTACACAACACTTTGACGCCAAGTGCCAGACTATTTCAAATAGTTTGTCGTCTACTAATTAACGAGCGGTTCCAGATGTAAGTAGCTCCCCCTCCTAAATCAGTCCGTGTCTTCTTCCATATTTATGTCGCAACCAACTCGGCAAAACTTTTTTAAGTTAATGTAGCTACAGCACTAGTTAGAGTTTCATTTTTTCAGTTATCGATAGGGAGAACTACACAATCGTGCGTGGTACATAGCGATAAAAACGCTTAAAATTGGAAAAGAAAATGTGTGTAGTAATTGTAGCCACACTGGTAGTTTGCATTTTAAGTTTCCTCATTGCAAAGGCAATTGCGCTATGCTATAGTGCTTATAAGTGCATATATATATATATATATATATATATATATATATATATGTGTGTGTGTATATATATATAAGTAGTGGAAAATTTTTGAAATAGTGATTTTTCAACAGAGCTAAATTAAGCTTAATTTAAACTATACAGTAATTACGCTAAATTCTTTAATCAATTACCTTTAAATTAAGGTATTAGTTGTGAAATAAGCATGTTTGGAAAACAAGTTGACGGACGTTCAGTATTAATTCATTTGGCCGCACTGAACCATTACATTACCATGGTACGGTCGTACCATAGTACGAACTCAGCAGTCAACTTCACTGATGTGGTGATGATACTCCCGAAAACAGAATGTAAAAATAATCTGCAGACTATCAGGAATCATAACTATTCTATTAAAGTTCAGTTTGGGAATCTCCCCATACAACTGCTTTAATTTTTGGAAATGCACAACTCAATTTTTGTCTCTCCATTCCACTAAATCTTTGTAATTTTTCTAAAATTACAATATTAAATGAAATACCAACATGCAGGGTTTTAAAAATAATATATTAAACTCCTTTTTTGTATGTTCAAACTTATAAAACATTGAAAAAAACTGTCTCATTGTCTACTTTTCCTACGGACAGTGTGGTTACTCTCTGACACAAAGACACATGGTAAAATAAATATTCGTACCTGAAAAAGTTGATAAAAATATAATGGTTTAAATTCTTATTACGTCCTAATTATTGTGTATAAGGGAGCTAAAAATTGTATGTAAAGAATTTTAATTTTTTTAAACAATTATGTTTGCACAAAATAGAAACTTTTCTCTCATTATATTCCCCTTCACTGTTTACTCCACAAGCTGAAATTGTACTCGCAGCTGAATAAGTTCGTAAAATCTCTGTTCATTCACTAAATATCATTATTCTCAAAAACAAATTCAAAATACACATACCACAAATTATTTTGTGCTCTAATGATACTAAAAAGAGCGTATAATTTGGAAAAATTCAATAAATCACATATTGAAATCCAGTAGTAATAACCAAGTGCAGACTTTCAGAGTAAAGATATCAAATGCATGCAAGGGATTAAAATATCAAAGACCAGTGTGCTACGAAGAGGTCCAGAAAAAAGAGACCGGAGTGCAGAGTGCCAGACGAGAGAGACAATACGAGCAAGTGGTATAATTACAGGAGATGAGAATAGAAAATGAAGTGAGCAGGAGAGCCAAATATTATTAGCGATTATATTCTCCTCAGCATCTACAGCGACAGCAGCGCCGGCTGCGGGGCTCGGTGGCCTGGACTTTTGCGGCGGCGTCTGCAGCTCCGTTTTGCAGGTGGCCCGAGCAATCAACTCAGCCTCCACACGTCCAGCTCTCTCCCTGACGGCCAACCGCCCATCTCCCACCACCCATCTCTTTCCGCCCACCGCCACCGCCACTGCCACCGCCCACTGCTCCTATCCACTTCCAAACCATCCACGCCCCACCGCCGACTCCAAACCCCCCCCCACGCCACTTCCTTTGCCCACACCACGGTTTTTACCCACTCTATCCTTCCCCCCACCGCCCCCGGCTTCCACCTCCTCCGCGCCCTTTTTATAGCGCCTCCGCCAGCCGCCAATTGTCGAGCCGCCACCAGCACCGCGACGCGACGCAACGCCCGCACCTCCCGCCCAAACCACACACCAGACGACGGCGGCGGCGGCGGCGGGGCGCGGAGTTATCTATTTTCGCCTGCGCGGCGATATTAAAATAATGCGCGGGGCCTGCCACGAGAGTTCTCGACACGCGGGGGAAGGCCACACGGCCGTGCCCTGGCGCGCGTGCGCACACACGGACACAATGAAGTCGCCGCCGCGCCGCCGGTCGGATCAACCTGTTATTAATCCTCGCGGATTGACGGCGTCGCGTGGCAGATGCCGCGCGCGCGATGGCGCTCATTTGTCTTTCGTGTGGCGTGCGGCGGCATATCAAGATTCTAACTTCGGGGTGTCCCCGCGTTTTGCTCCGGCTGATGGAGTTTGGGCTGTTTCGAGTTAAGTCTATCTCGGTCTGCAAAGAAGATACGCATGGAAATGAATCGCATCAACACGGAATAATTTCAAAATACAATACGAAATCTAATATACAAGTTTCAAAGTTTGAAGATCAAATAATGGTGCATTTTTATAAAATCTACTTTATTTTTTAGACTTTCTAATATTTTAAGTTTCGAATTTCCTAATAAGAAGTATCCTAATAACAAAACAAAATAATAATAGTAATAATAATTCGATTTTGTTACCACAGTACTTCATACAAAAATCATAATAATTTGATTTACAAATGAAAACAAAATTATTAATAAACAGTAAGAAAAAACAACTAATACTAACTCTAATAAGAAACCAAGAACAAAGTCAAACCCAATAATTTTTATGAATGTCTACGAGTATCCGTATAATATATAACATGTGAAGTACACTTCAAACCCTCTCTAGGTGCTTCTTGCACTTGCCAGAGAGGGAGGAGTTAATTTTACTTTTTGTGAAGGTTTTACCATAACTTACAATCGTCCGGACAACCGACGATTGAATAAACCGTAGCTTCTGAATTTAAACATTTAAGTTATACTTAAAATAAAACTGATATTGTACTAATAAAAATAAAACTGATGTAACTGAATAAAAATAATAAATTACATGGCAAAAGGGAAATAGGTAATTGTCAAAAACTAATTATTAAAAGAAAAAAACATTAACGGTAAATTAATTAAAAAAAAAACGAACACAAAAAAAAAATAAGATAAATAATAAATTAAATAATCGAAAAAAAAAAAATTTTTAAGACACGATTCCCATTTAATTACACTGTCGTTTCTATCTTTAATCGTACTATCGTCTCTGGAGAGGTGGCGGAACTATTGTGAAATTTCATGATTACATAATAAACAAAACAAAATAAATAATCTTCCACACCCAATATTCGAAACAACATTAAATTAAATTGCAAATTAAATGTATTAACATTTTTTTGTGTTATATTTCTATAATTTCAAATTTATAATATCTGCATAGGAACCGCAGAAATTGAAGAGTTGTTCAAAATTGTTGTTAGATAGCTTCTTATTTAACAATTACAATAATTTTTGGGTAATATTAATATATCATTTTTTCAAAACATTGGACGTTCAATGATTTCTAGATGTCACAATGTATTTGGGTTGCAAGTGGAACAACTTCTACATTGAAATACATTATTCCATGTCCTGTAAATCATTGAAGCCCAATGTTTCGAAAAATTGTTCCACCTCTATAGACCAGTGTGAATTATGTGACAAATCCTATGCTTTCTGGAATTTTCCGTAAGCAATGTGTGGATCATAACGTTCTGATGTTCATAAATTCTCTTACCGTCATCGATTTGTATATACTATTGTTTTCTAGGACATTTGTTATTTATATTATGTTCCTTTGAATATCTGCTGTTATTCAGTGGTAAAATCTCTAGGTCTTGTGAATGTGATTTTAACTTGAAATCACACCGCAGTATCAGGTAACATACACTTCAATACACATCATGTCGGAATAAAGAGTCTTTTCGACTCTATTAATTCACCTATTGAAGAGCATCCAGTTTCCCACAATGACCTCAAAAAACTTCATCAAAGAAACAAGTATCTTTGGAATACTGAATGGACCAAATTACCAACCAATTACATAAGATTAGGAGAAGTATCTTGGATGACAGCCTTCCTTACCTTTACAAACGAATATATCAAACTATGCTCAACCGTTTAATAATTGGCCATTCCAAACATACCCATCAGCATTTACTAACAAAAGAAATGCAAAAAAATGTGACTAATACCAATTTGCCCTCTCTATACCACACATATTATTGTTCTGTTTCATTTACAACGATATCCGCAAAAAAATGCAATATCTATCACTCTCAGAAATTCTTAACAACAAACACCACATTGAAAATGTCTTTAAAGTTTTAAAGGAAATTAACCTTATCAATAAGCAGTAAGGAAGCAAAAATCTGTTACAAATGAACATTGTTGCAATGTTATGTCAAATAATGTATTAATAATGCTCAATATGTATTCTGATTGTTTTTGTTGAATTCTGTTGCTGTTGAATGTGATTATTGTCGACATGCAATGTTTTATTTTGGCAAATTGTACTTGTGCTTTCATTTTAAATTTTCTTGTATGTTCTGTTGAACATTTTAAATACTGTATTTTGATTGCGGTCACTAATGACCTGGTAGTTCATGCAACAAATTAAATAAAGCATAATTTACAAAATTAAAAAGTCTTTTTGTTAAAAATGCTGATCACCCTGCAAAAGTGTTAATTTTTTAAATAAACATAGATTTAATTTCTTTTATTCTAATTATTCGGTTTTAATCATTCTAATGAATCCCTTTCGTCTGTAAAATTATTACAAACACAAAATGAAGTGAAAACAATTGCTTTCTTATGAAAATATTTAAAATAGTGAGTACAAGCCTACAAAATAGCACAATGTGCCCTGAAAAAATGACAACATACACCTCAAGCACATTATTTTGATTGAGATCACTCATTATCAATCACTCGAGAAAGCTTTCTTTAACGACGTTATAAATGTTTTCCAAGTACATGACAAAATTACTAAACACCACTTTTGTATTCCGTTCAGTTCAAATGTACTCTTTGCGTGCGTTTATTTTCCGATGCATGTATATGTATGTGTTTATGCATATAATAGTGTTTTCCTCAGATATTTTGCGAAACGAATGTCTGTTGTAATCCAAAGTTACATATCTTAAGCAAAAGTGTCTGTCGTCATTGGCATCTATTAATATTCTATACATTCCTTTTCCTAAATTGATTATATCACATCACTGAATTCACTTAACTGTACTTTTAGTAACTTTATATAACTGTTAGGAACCTCGTGTGGAGTTTCACTAGTCGTGCAAATTGCCTCGCGCTTGCAAAGCCAACATTCACATCAACGCCATCTTGCGTTGGCGCTAGTAACTACTTGTTCCAGCCAGAGAATTGTAGCTAGCGAAATTCCGAAAGCCGGACATTAACAGTATTTTCGTTGTCAGTTGCGCTGCCCATTCTGCGAATATGAATTTATACATCTTAATTATTTTTTCTCACTGTTTTGCCTCTGAATATGATAAATTCATCTCTCATATTATACTATCGAAAGTTCTATCGGCTAATTGTATAAATTGCAACATATAAGTACCACACATGTTCAGGTAAATAATACAGTCAAATTAAACAGTTATCTAAATGTGGGTCAAATTTTAAATAAACTGCATAGAATGAAAGTGTTAATACGTAGTATATACACGTGTATTTACAATATCAAGTTGTCTTAGCAGTTTTCAATAAATAAAATATCTAAGCAACGATAACAATGTTCTGAAAATTCTGAAATATCATTTAATTATATATTTGACGAAAATATTTTTTTTCAAAACATTATTTTGTAAACGATAATAACAAAATTTTCAACATTTTACAAAGAAAGTCGCGAAAAAACAATGAATCTAATGGAATAAATCAAAAATCGAAATAAATTAAAAATGAATATGAAATATCTATGAAACTTTAGTATTTCCACTTTTTAAATTCGAAGAAAACGCGTCTGTACAATACCACAACTGCATGAACTGAGAAATAAGATAAGAATTATAACACATGAACTTCATTTTCATTAGCATGTCTTTATTGTTGGTTCTTAAGAGAAATTTAAGTTCTTTAGGAGCATAACAGAAATCTATTAATGCGAACTTGGGCTCCCCAGTGATTTGCGGGATGTCAGAAGACATGCGAACAAGATTAGAAAACATTAACAGGTCCAGAGGTCGTGCGAATAGTTGCTGAACCAGTCAGATTGGAGCATTTGGAAACAGCTGGCGAACAGCTGAGATGCAAGCTCTTCCTTCTTATGGCATCCTCAACTCACTTAACGCCTCCGTATCCTCATCTTGTGTCCAAGCCAAACCAGTTACCCCCTGGAGTTGATCATCCCTGCACTCCCCCTCCTGCCCTCACGATTACTCACACTTTACGATCCTACCTCTACTTAACTTCTCTTCCTTTCTCCCTCCCTCTTCCTCTCTTCCTCTTCCTTTCTTTAACCTCAACTTTTGTATTAGTTTTAATTTTTAATTTAAGTTAGCTATTAAGCCATGTAGAGTTATTTTATGTAGCTATGTATAGTTATTTTACACTGAGCTATGTATTCAACATCTATGCAAATAAATGTAAAAAAATGTAAAAAACAAAAAACAAAAAACTAGCGCCTAAACCATGCGTACGATCTTTTCCAAGTTGAAGAATCCCCTGTCTATCTGATTCTAGTTGAAGCTTTGAAATTTTGAAAAAAATTCTTTAAAATTTGGGGATACTTTACATGAAGGACATTTTCACAATTTTCACAATTTTTTCAAAAACGGATCCAAATGTTTTCTTTAAATTTCTTGTAGGAATAGAGTGAAATCCACTTACAAAGATGGCATAGATCCGATTTTCACGGTTAATTCTAAGTTTTCGAAAATTGCAAAAATTTGAATTTTTCGGCGCATTTCTACAACTATAAAATTGAAGACAGAGATTTTTCCTTCACACGAAATTTGGTGTCCATAAATAGTTCTTTCATTAAGATCATGTACAATTTTTATCATTTTAGTAGTTTGCGTACAATATTCGAAATTTTAAAAAATAACAA
Organism: Teleogryllus oceanicus; assembly: GCA_964035755.1. NCBI lineage: Eukaryota > Metazoa > Arthropoda > Insecta > Orthoptera > Gryllidae > Teleogryllus > Teleogryllus oceanicus. The sequence continues at coordinate 127,718,616 of CAXIVR010000005.1, read as the reverse complement.
AATTGCTCCAAAGAATATTTACACTGTATAATATTACGTAAAGTTCATTTTGGTGTATTCTTTGTTTGTTTTTTTAATTACACAAATGGTTTTTGCAACCTCTCTCACGCCGTTAAGATGCACATTTCCATCTATTTGTATACATTATTGCTTTTGTGAGTGGACGTTCTTCGAATGAGCTTAAATGAAGTGTTTCGGAACTCAGTAGATTCCTACGAAAAAGAGCTTCAAACTTCGCATTTACAGTAATGCTTAATCGCTATTTTCTTGAAAACGGCTTCAAATATTTCAATGAAAATTTCTTTTTGGACGAGGTTTTATTCTTCTTTAATCTTCTTGAAGTAATATTTAGGTTGTTTAATCAGGAAAGCAAAAAGTTGAGGACTGGTAAAAAAAAATTATTTAGGCGACGATAGAAGCAGCTGGCCAGAGAATGGAGCAAGACCTCAAAGCCTGATCACACCAGAAAAATGTAAAAAAAAATGGTACGAGAAAGTGTCTGCCATTATTTAGCACCTCTAGTTTACATTTGTATTAGCTGGGCGCAAGGGAACATTCCGGCAGTTGTAGTTGTTTTAAAAGTGAAAGTAGCTTCACACTGGATTCCGACATCAAATGTGCAGCTCCTGAACCGTACCGAAATATTATTGGCCCGTCATGACGTCAATTAAATTTTATATAGTTATAAAGGTTTCGAGGGGTCCACTTTCTCCCACACATTTCCCTGTGTGTTCTCCCATATGCTTCCCGATGTTAATTTGTAAATTATCTAGGAAATTGAAAAAACTAGATTTTTTCTCTACGAAATACTTTATAAACAAAGAGGCAGTCGCAAGTGTAGTGTCTCTGCTGGCAGATGAAAGTAGAATTCCTGAATAGTCAGAAAAGAGAGAAATTTACAAAACATGTATATAGGAATCCGTGAAAAAACAAAATTTCGCATAAAATTTCAATCCCCCATGAACATTTTTCTTTTTAATATTATATTAAAAGTGCCAATAGCTTTACACTAGAACAACCTGGATTGAGGGACCTCTCAAAAATGAAATAAAATATTAACAAAAATGTAAAGAAAATCATAACTCTTTTGGACATTTTGATGTATCAAATACTGATTTGACGGTTCTAGGTTTATTATAATTATTGTTGTTATAATACTAATTATTATTATTATTATTATTGTTATTATTATTGTTATTATTTCACTCTTCCACTTACTTGGCCTTATTCGTCCGATTCCTTCTCCAGTCTACCCCATTATTCTTCTCTTCTTCGTTTCCGTAACTCCTCTATCTTCCACTTCTCTGTTCCTGACGTTAATTTGCAAACTAACAAGGAAATTAAAAAAAAAATATTTAAGATTTTTCTACGAAATACTTTTATAAAGGAAACAGCGGCCGGCAGAGTAGTGCCTCCACTGGCAGTTGAAACGAGAATTTCTGAATAGCCAGAAAAGAGAGAACTTTCCAAAAATATGTATGTGTGTCACATCACATTTGTTAATCCGCATATTGTGCATGCAACCTCTGAGCAACCACCGAGTGTATGTTCACCAATTTGATAAAATATATTCTAGCGTTCTGACAACGTCTGAAACTGACTCTAGCCGTATTCAGACAAGTTCATTAGCTGTGATAGTTTCTAAATATTGTATTGGATAAAGCTGTAATTCCCTCCTTTTGGTCCACAAAACACGGAAGGTACGCGAAGGTGATGAAAGTGTTTCGAGGAGCCAGTCGTTATTTAAAACAAATTAATTCCTTCGACACTGCATCATAACGCAATCAGGCGAAAACTAGTGATGCTAAAACAGCACATACTTTCTCGCCCGCATTTCCATGCTAAATTCCACGAAAATTACTCAAATTTTCGAATTTTTGTACATAACCTGATAAACGAACTTCGGTTGGGATATACCGCTATTACTCGCGAGCGCCTCATTTTTATTTTGGCGTTTATTTATTTTTGAGTTCTCCCTCCTTTATGGCGTTTCCTGCCTAATTCGGCGAAGACAGCGCTGGCTGCGGGGAGCGGCGGGGCCGGCCGTGTCGCCTGTCTTCCGGGGTCGGCGCGCCCAACGTGCGGCGAGTGCGGACTAATCGCCGGTTAATTTACGAGCGCCGAGCTGCGAGAGCGGCTGCGCCGCGCGGCGTTTGAAGGCCGCCCGCGTGGGTGGCCGCACAGACGCCGTACGCAGCCACGCTGGATTTGCCCGATACGCGGGTTCAGTCTCCTGGAGCTCAGTGCTTCAACTGATGTCACTGCAGCGCCTCTGACCGGGAGGTTATAAGTTCGAATCCCAACGATGGTAGGATTTTCGACACTGGCTTTTCAACTAGGTCGAATTCAGTCGCTGTCTGGAGGAGAATTCTAGCTGCTCTGATCGGTAGTTTTCCGTGGTTTCTCCGATCAACATCAGGCGAATGCTGGAGCAGCACCCTAACAAACGGGCCACGGACCCCGCGCCTTCTTCTTCCTTGTCTAATCCTCACCCCTTACACTCACACACTTACACTAACATGCACTACACTACCACATATTCCGGTAGACCGGTCGGGAGCTTAGAGCTTGTCCCGGCTGGGACGGTGCCCCTCTGGTGGGAGAGTCCTGGTTAGGGGAAACCCCACTAGTCGACGGTAGGCCAGCGCCAGATCTTGCCATCAAGCGGGGGAAGATCACCGCCATCTCCCGAGGAAAAAAGCATGAACTAGACTTACGGGACTAATGACCTAAGCTGTTGACGCGCCCGGTATCACCAACCAACCAACCAAATCTCCTGAGCGATTTTCAGACTTGTCTCTGGCAAATTGTAATGGAGGAACGAAGTCAGCGAGTAATATGTAGAAATGCTTGGCATTCATTTCGCGAACGTTGGCTTACGTGTGCTGGAGTCAAGATAGCTGCTTCGCATTGTTTTATTATTTTCGCCAATCGAAGTATGTTTGTGTGAAACAAATTTATTTACTTTCTAGAATTTAAGAAGAGCGCACTTCAATACTTCTATTTAAAAATATATTATTAAGTGAAAAATTGTCGGAGTTGGACCAATTGCCTAAATTGGATTGCACCCCTTTTCCTATACATAAGAGCAATTTCATCGTGTAAGTGAGCTCTAGTGACACTTTTATTATTTGTAACGGTTACGTAATACTATAAGACTTCTTGAACTAGAAAAATGTTTCTCCTTGGTGGGATTCGAATTGAGATAGTATGTTTAGCAAGCAATTCAGGCTAGCATGACAAAAATCGCCTGACTCGACTTTATATCCTTTCAGCCGCTTTAAAAAGAAAGTTGAACATTTTGAATATTTCAAAATTGAGAGGTTTTATGAAAAGAGGGGTAGTTTGGAAAAAAATCAAGAAAAATTTGCAGATCAAAAAACATTTTGTTAATGTAGTTTTTAAGAGCTGTAACTCTTTCTCTCAACATTAGACAAAAACTGCTCATTTTTTTTAAATTGACACTATATTATTTAAAGATTTAATTTTAAAGGTTTTCTAAAAATCTCAATATTTAATTTTGTAGTTGTACGAACGCATCGAATTTTTTTTTGCAAATTTGAAAAAATATTTCATTCAAAGTACACAATGACTTATAGGACGTTATTTACTACTTATAGGAGCAATTACAATAGGAGCAACAATTTGGGGTATCAAAACGAGTTTGTCTGTCGAAAAATCTCAGATTTTCGCTGCAGCATTTGTTTATAATTTGACTTCACTACTTACTAATGAAGGAGAAAGTAAAAGTCCTAGATTTCTGCGCACACAGTTAAATATTTCCACTCTACCAGCATGTAATTGTGGCCAAGAGGTCAGCCGGACCACCGTCATTCTTGCTTTAGTCAACTTTTATTCACAGTCATTTTACACGAACACTCGATGGATGACTATCCAATAATATTGAACATTAGTGAAGTGTTTTGCTGTGCAATACTTCTTATTAACAAAGTGAACAAACATTGGAAATAAATATAATGTGATGATTTGTTTTCACAGTATTTATGTAATTTTTAATCGACGGCTGAAATCTAGAGGTTTCATTTAATGTCTTTGTTGCCTTCACTTATGCCTAGGATGTTTACTGCCAGATAATTTGGATGATTTTAGACTATTCTTAGTTTCTCGCCTAAATAGAAAGTATTTTAATTCAGCAGCGCAAACTGGTTCGATATCGACAGAATATCTCGTGTAGTCCGCGAAATAAAAAGTGGATAAATCTTGCTTCAATATGTAGTAAATTAGGAACTTCTTCTGACGTTGTGTAGCCAAAGATTATTTTCTCTCCAAGGCTGGTGATTTAGGGACAACGTGAATGACTTGCTACATCTTACGAATCTACGTTCGAAAACCAGGGTGAAAAAAAATCTGGGCGACTTCACTTTTGCAGGTTCAAGCAGTATTATGTATAATCTTGCGTATCTGTGTCAAATAATGCAAGAATGCATGTGCTACTGTATTTGTGATTTTTTTATTCAAGTTATTGGTTATATTACGGAAAATCAATTATTTTATCACTAGATTATAACAGTGATAACAGGATGAGGATCGATGCACATGGATGAACATGGATGAAAATTAATGAACACTGGTGGAATATAAATGAAAGGCAGAGAAAATCGGACAACCCCGAGAAAAACCGCGACAAATCAGCTCTATCCTCAACAAAATTGTTCGCTGGGTCTGAGATGGACTTCTATACTGTAACGTACGTGTCATCTGCATCATTCTGCATTACATCTGCTATCGTGAGACATCTTGGTCGCGCGGGAATGGAGACGCGCCACACGCAAACAAGATCGAAACAAAGACGCAAAATATCTTTTGTATCCATAAATAAGAAGGGAATGGACTTAGGGCGGGAGTCTTTTTTCGTATTTGGCTCCCTCTAATCAAAGTCAGATTCGTCAAGTAACAACTTAATAAATTTAATGGAATCAAAATTACTTGTTCTAAATTAATGAATACATCACAGACGAACACCTTCTCTTCCAATAAATCATTTATGCTTTAATCTCGAGCAATTTTATGTGGTAAGTATTGTAATTAAAGCTCCCCTTTTCAATAGTATTTACGGTTCCCTGACTGGAGGATTCTCGTCACCGTTTTGTAACTTCAAATAACATAAAAATATCCAATACTGTAAATCATACTGTAATACGCATATGCAAATCATACTGAAACACAATGTAATCGCAAAATTTAAAAAATGTCTTACCAGCTGTGAATGCTTACATACTTTTGAATTCAAGTGTGGCAGAATGTAGTATACATAACCATTTGCTGATTACACTATCCTATTATACTACTGTTTGTTTCTATTAAAAAAGAAACAGTATTTCACGTACATTACAGTATGGCCGCTGGAATTTGCTGCGTCCCGCTGCCGATCCGATGGCCTTGGCGCCACATCCACCCCTCAGCGCTGTGACGTCATGCCGGCTGCCCTTCGCCCCACGAGGACGGTGTCGGGTCTTTCCGGGTGACACCCGAAGCTGTCTGGATTAGTTGTGCCACGCTGCGTCTAATCGTTGGGATTTTACAAGTACACCAATGAATTCCCTAGGCGTAACACTAGTAATAAAGTCGCGTGATCGTATGGCCGGTACCTGTATTTTATACCTTCCTAACAGCCTAGGAAAATACTTTCACTCCCGGGATATTTTATCATTCACTAGCTAAACTTTCATATCTACTTGCAATCCGAGGTTCCTTACCTCCTACCACAGTGTTTTTCCACTTCGGCCACCCTTACTGTGCTCACGCTAGCACCGGCACTACGTTGTCTACAGTTCTCACTATAGTTTGTAAAATAACATGCGCAATCAGTTGAATTCTTTACAGTTCGCTCGCCACATGTAGTTCTATGATTAATAAAGTAATTATTCTTCTTTTACGGGATTACATAACGCACTTTGAAATAAATCATTCGTCGCCATTGTGACTCGCAATTGTTCGAAAATCCGCACAAAGGTTACTAATATTTCACAAATTAATCTTTGCAATTGCGCAATGAATACTTTCCTTAATTACAGTTTCTAATTCACTCACCAACGACAATGTTTCCCGGAACCTTTCTCCAACGTTTCCACAAGTCGCAACACGAACTTTTTCTGATTCAAGTTACACGTTCATCGTTTTCAAAAATCAGCAACGAACTGCCTACGACCGGAACATCTACACTACTTCCTCTAGACTTCTCTGATCGATTGCCCGAAGTGCAACGCCATCTCTCCGTCGCCTCGTCAACCAAATCGTGCGATGACAAAGTTGTCATGGACGATTGTAACATTCCCATCTAAGATGGGAGCATATACCCAGAGCATATGCTCCCGTCATAATACCCAGAAGGGACAAGTAAGAATCCATACCGCTACGTTTCAGGCCGCATACACAATTGTGGTACCAAACGGTTCTCGCTTTCTTTTGTGGTTGCGACAGTCATCTACGTCCACCAACGCTAATGCCGACACCGACACCCAAATCTTGTTACCGCCGCCCCTCGCGTATCTTGACAAATTAGATTCAGATAGGGCGCGAGGCGGAAACCCGTAACGACCGTAGAGATTAATGAACCTTTTGTTCCTGATGTTTCTGATTAAGTGCTTGTAAATGTTTATTCCTTTGAGTATTCGCTTGTGTAGGAAGCATCGCCAGCAAACCGCGACACAAAGGGTTCCAGAAATTAATAATTCTATTGGGAGAGAGATGAAACGAGATAGGGGCAGTTCAAAGGAGCACTTAATCAAATACAATTACGAGCTGCCTATTGATTTCACACACGTTTTCAGCTATAGTGCTCAGAGAGAGCCAGGTGGCACCGATTATTCGAATTTCCATAAAATTCGAATAAATATTTGCTTAGACATTCTTTAAAACTCAATGTGCATGCATTCCATTGATAAATGAAAATAATTACTCAATTAACTCCCAAGCCAGATTTTAGGAATATAATAAACATAAGTAAATCGACACTGTACGTTCAAAATTCTCAGTTCCGAAAAAAAAGCTTGAAAGTTTGTGGAGTAGCAGTTATTTATGAAGTAACAATGTTTGCTTTCTGAGAAAAAAGCATAATCAATATGTGGATGTTGTATCTCTATACACTAGATACATATGAACGAGAGATCTCCAAAATTGATATTAACGCAAAGACAACCATGTGTGGACATACATGTTCATGCACTAGGCCATCAAAACTCATTCATGATAAGAGAGCTTAAAATACTGACTTACACATTTTTACTGACTGTTGATTACAAACACAACGATAGAGAGAGAGACTTATTAAGTATTTCAGAAGCCATTATATATTACATAAATATATTCTATTTTAACGAATTTAGAAATAAAAAAAGTTATTGTTGGTAAGCGAGCACAAAAAAATCAATTTTTTATTGAAGTGATCGCTGTGATCAGTCATCGTACCAACGCCATTATCCTTAATATCTACTCATACCACCCACAGAAATCGTGTAGTTCAACCGTGACAGGCATGCAGCATTCAAATGGCATGCCATGTGCCTGTTCATTGAAACAGTACAATAGGAATCGCTTAAAAGCACCGACCCCTAATGCCGGCTCAGACGTGGGAAAAGACGCAATCAAAACGTCCATCTTCGACATGCACGGACAGGCACGACGGCGAGTGAGTCTCGGCAGCATCCAAAGATTAGGGAAGAAGTGGAAGAGCATGAGAAGGGGTACGAAAGTAAAGGAGAAGGGAAGGAAGAAGCAAATAAAAATTAGTGGTGCGACAGAATGGAACAGACTTTCACGTACTAGTTAGTTTTCTAATTTCTTTGGTCTGGGCTGGCTATTCGGACTTGCCGTATCCTCTCGCCAGACCAGCTATAGCCGCTCAAAGTACATTTAAGTTAAGGAGATGAGAGGGAAGAAACAAATAGAAACTAGTAGTGCAATAGAATGGTAGAGATTTTGACAGACTAGTTAGTTTTCTAATTTCTTTGGACTGGGCTAGCTTTTCGGACTCCCCCTTTCCTCTTGCCACATGCCTGCTATAGCAGCTCAAAGTACATTTTTAATTTTTTTTTCATTTTTCGGTCTCCTAATGTTACATCCGAAATATTACTTTAATAATATTACAGGAGAGTAAAGCATCGTCATAAATGAATATTTCTGTTGAAAAATTTGGAGCCGATTTTTAGAAAATGTCGACCAAGCTTTACTATAAACGCGGGATTTGAAGCAGAAAACTTATGAGTTTTCAAGAAACTTCATTCAAAATCATTTGGAGCACTTCCATTCACAAATGCCATTATTTATAGAAATCGCTAGAAATATGCATACTACCAGCGTGAAAGTATGCCAGCGTGTATTTTGAAAATTGTGTAATTTAAAAAAACAAAAGAATACAGAATTATGGCTTATATGTCATATCATATAGTGCATTTAGCAATTTATCATTCATACAAAGAGTTTGAAGAAAAATATAGAGGTGTTTTTTGAGAAAATGACATTCGAGTGTTTCTGAAAATGCGAAATTTTGAACGTCATTTTCACAGAAAACTTTCGATTTTTCGAGAAACTTATCACTTATCATCATTTGTCCTGCCACTTCTTTTAGAAAATTCACGTAAAATTGTGCAAAAACTACTGAGGTGTCGAACAGCACGAAAAGCGATGTCAGTTTGAATTAACTATAGGAGAACATGTCTTGAAAGATGAGCAAGTTCACTTTTTCTTTCCTTACTTCGGATCTTCAATGATGATGTCTTTCGACAATCATTCAATACCTCTCGAATCGATACTGATCACCTTTGCAAATACAAATATTTTGAAATTATAAAGCTACATATATTTCCACAATGAATTTTCTTGTCAATTTTATAATAAATTATACATATTTTAAAGATCTTGTTGAAGAACATTCTCTGCAAAAATAGTTTTTTATTAAACAGCACTAATTAAATTAGTAAATTTACACAGATTATCGACATTTCTTAATTTCCTATTCTTGTTGGAATCCTTATATAAGAGAAATATATAAATTTCACCGGGGGTACTTTATTGTGCGTGGTTATGCAGATATAAGCAAAAAACTGCTGAAACAAATAAAGAAGTTAACTACTGTAGTACCTTGTTTTGTTAAATAAAACACATTCAGTAATGCTGAGTCTCTATAAATCTCCTATTTCTCGGAGACTCTGCAAATGCAGGGTAAAAAACATTACAGTCAACAACTAAGAATGAAACGTACGGGATATTTGTAAAATTAAAAATTGAAGTACTAATCATTATAAGTATTAGAAATTATATCCGTATTGAGTTCTTGCGCAGACTTTCACATATCTCTAATGTTAATCCAACGCGGCGATCAAAAACTCAACGACCTTTTCCTGTCAGCACGGTGTGTAATGACCAGGGACCGGAATACTCTGCATTAACAATGTATGAAATGTGTGCATTTATTCAGCAAAACATTCGAAAATATTTACCAAAATATGTGCGGTAACGTCTATTAACCCACACATTTGTCAATTTTACGCTTAATGCATTTATCCACCAAATTACTCTTACACTAACATTCAGTATCAGAAGTATAAGTTTCCACAAAAAGGAATGTCTTTCACTAAATACATTTAACAATTAGCGTTAGAATGTCGCTTGAACACAAATCCGAGAATCCCTTACCAGCACCTCCATACCATAAAAAGGGAATTTCGTTTGTTTTGCACCCCGCTTCACTCACATTTGTAGGAGTAGCGCCCTTCTGACACGTGGAAACTCTAATCAGGAGCGCTATTTCCTCAGTGTTACCGATTTTCAAGAGGTATGCGACAACTCGCAATGACGTCGGCACGCATGCAGAAACACATACTATAAAATTAAAAATTAAATTCATTGAAATAATTATAGTAAATAAATATGAGTAGCGATAAATGTTTTCAATAAAAACACACTAATTATCAATTTGCATAAATATTATGCTTATTAAGAAAATAGGCAAAATATGCAAAATATACATCATAAAATCACGTTTTAAAAAATCCCCAATCGGATCTTTCATGCACACATGAACTGAGTATACTTCCTAACTACACGGGACAAATGTGCACTGAAATTCTGACCCCTAGTAATGACAAACGGCTTGCTCGCGAACCTCCGCCGCGCACTTGCGGACTTTGTGAAGAAAAATCGCAGCGCCACCACGAGGCGTCGGAGCGGGTCGGCGACGCCAACTCACGGAGGGGATCCCGCGGTTCCCCGTAATCTCCAGTTAATTCCCGGCCGGCGCCGCGAGGCGGCGTAATAAATGCACTTGGCAGCTTTGTTTGCGCACCGGGTTCGCGCGGCTAATTATTTCCCAACGGGATGACAAATGCCGCTAATAAGTTAAGGAGCGCCGCTCCGAGCCTCGCTGCACCTGGTCGGTGGCGGCGTCATAAGCAGTGACTGCTGAGCCGGTTGTGGCAGCGTCGGCGACGATGGAGGAGAAAACGATCAAACGCTGGCGGTTTTGGCGGCAATGATGTAGGCGGTGTTCGTCTAGCTGGCGTTCGCCTAGCTGGCGTTTGTCTAGGTGGCGTTTGTCTAGGTCGTGTTCGTCTAGCTGGTGTTCGTCTAGGTGGTGTTCGTCTAGATGGCGTTCGTCTAGATGGCGGTCGTCTAGATGGCGTTCGTCTAGGTGGTGTTCGTCTAGGTGGTGTTCGTCTAGCTGGCGTTCGTCTAGCTGGCGTTCGTCTAGGTGGTGTTCGTCTAGTGGTGTTCGTCTAGGTGGTGTTCGTCTAGGTTGGTGTTCGTCTAGGTGGTGTTCGTCTCGGTAGTGTTGGTCAAGGTGGTGTTCGTCTATGTGGAGTTGGTCGTGTTGGAGTTGGTCGTAGCAGTGTTGGTGTTACTGGTGTTGTTTTGGTGTGGTCTGGATGTTGGAGGTTTTGGTTGGTTGGTCGAGGTTCAGGTCGAGTTTGGTCGTGGTGGTGTTGGTGATGCTAGTGGTGCTGATTGAGTTGGTGCTGAAAGTGTTGGTGGTTTTGGCAGTGTTGGTGGTGAATACAGTGTTGGTAGCAATGAAATAGCGACTAATACCCAGAAGGAGGAGCGTGCACCGCGCGTGGGGCACCCCTTGGGGCGACGCGCCGTCTCCGCCGCCGCCGGCGGCGCCGCGCACACGCACGCGCACGCGCAGGCGCTGCGCACCCGACGCCGCATTGTCCGCGAGACGTGTGCGCCATGCGGGAGCAGCAGCGGCAGACGCACAAGCTGCTCCTCCGCGGCGGCGCGCGCTGGAATTGCCGATGCACGCTTTATTCAATCACGATTTATAGTTGATTGTTTACAAACTGGATGCTGAGAAGCGGCCTCGGCCTGCGCGCCCCGCCCCCCGCCTCTTGCTTCCTCGCCACTTCCTCCGTCACCGCCTCCTCCCACGGCCCCCCCCCCTTTTTGTCGTCTAGGCCACTTCCTATCCTCCACCACTTTCTTCCTCTCCTCCACCACTTCTTCCTCTCCTCCGCCACTTTCTTCCTCCCTCCACCAATGTATTCCTCTCCTCCACCACTTTCTTCTCCTCCACCATTTTCTTCCTCTCATGCACCACTTTTTTCTCCCTCCACCACTTTCTTCCTCTCCTCCACCACTTTCTTTCTTTCCCCCCTCCTTCATACGTTCATACCTATCTCGTCTTTTCATCCCATTCTCCATCTCCACTTCTCCCCTTCCACAGTTCATCCTCCCTACCCACCGCCTCCTTCTTCAATGTCTCTTCCACCTCCAATTACACCTCCGTCACCGGCTTCACCTCCTATGACGCCTTCACTTTTTCCTCTTCGGCCTTCACATCCTCCTACGTCTTCTCCGCGCCATCTCTCCCCGTTCCCTTGCCCCTGCCATGTGAGACTCCTTCATCCCTGACTTCTCCCCTTTCCTTACTTTCTCTCCAACGCCCCTCCCCCCCTATGCGTGCGTTTTTAACTACTCCGCTTATGCAGCAGCTCTTCATCTCACGAAGTTAATTGTTTCAGGGTTTCATATTGCTCTTAATGGTTCTGTACCTCAATTACTGTAGCTGTTGTGTTTGTAATATCCTGATCTTTCGCCAGCTGCTCTCCCGATTTGTTTGTGTTGACACGCTACTAGAGGATAAATCATTGGCACGGTTTTCACCGAAACTGATATTTCCCAATCGATCTGTCTGATGTTTTGGCCCTTGAATTTGCATGTATTGGTTTTGGAGGGTACTTTACAGAATCCGCAACACTTTACATTTTTCAAAAATGTATCTATTTTTTTATTTTTTCTCAGATAGAGCAAAGTATGCTTATAAAAATGGGACAGGTTCAATTTTAATTGAATTTTGTAAATTTCTGAAAAGTGAAAAAAATTGATTTTTGTCTGGGTCAAGTTGTTTTTTCGTTTCCTACATCTGCAATAATTAGGGTAGAAACTGTTCTTGATGATGAAATAATTTCTTCAAAACTAGATATTTACAGAGGTCATGTACAATTTTTTCAAAATATGAATTTTTTCGGGTAATTTTGCACGAATTAAAGCCAATTTTAGAAACAACATTTTCCCAGAAACGACTCCAAATTTTGTCTTTAAACTTTCTGAATGAATGGAAGTAAAAGCTCTGAATAACATCACACAAATATTATTCTGATGCAACTTTTTTTATTTTTTTCATAAACTACTTCAATATATGTTAAAGTACAATACTATTATGTAACCCTTACAAGGAATGCGAGAACATATGTGTTATTGTAGTTCTCGTCGCTCTTTAAAACATAAAGAGTTTTCACATAAATTTGAATTACATCGCTTTCGTTTTTTTCGGTAATGGCTGAATTGACAGTAGAAAGAAAGATGCCATAACTCAATAATAATATTAGGTAACAGTAACAAATAGCATGAAAAATACGTGCTGTTGTAACGCCACTAGTTTTTAGTATCATGCAAAATGAGTATTAATGTTTTGCCCAAGTAGAAACCTAACATCAGGCATTGCGCGCAGTGTCTCCTGCATGAAGACCAGGCGCTCAGCATCACCGCAATCTGAGCAGCTCTGAGGCCTGGGGTCTTAATGGCCGCGTCCGGACAAACCGGCACGCCGATTTTACGGAAACGAATTCAATTAGAGAATCGAAATCATCTTTAATAGCGCCCTCCTGGCGCGCCTTAATGCGCATATTAGCCTCTGCTCTATTATTTTAATTGCGCCCACTCGTATACCATGCATCCCGGACCAGCCTTATCCTTCGTGGAGAGGCAATTTCACCGCAATTGCTTGCGGAGCATTCTAATGAACGTGGAAATGCAGCGGTTTGCGATTGCAATTATGGGAGAAATGGTGTGTGTACCTTGGCTGTTGGATGTGTGTCAGCCCACGTAGTGCGGATGTCTTGTCATGCTTGTAATTTATGTTGCTTTTGCAATTTTGGTTCTTTCGTAAAACTGGCCTTTTGTATGGATAGGAAAGGTATATTTTACATTTTGTGAGTATCACATTCAGTATTCTTACTTTCTCGTATATATGAAGCAAACAGGAAGTAACGTATTGTAATACAGAAAAAGTTACTTGAATCTGTGGAAAATGGATATGGAGATTTTAACGAAAATATGTTTTCAGGTTCAATAGTTGTTTTATAACTCAATACGAGTTTTTCTTCTAAACGTCTGTCCGTTTGTCGTCCCAACTGTCTTTTAGCAACACCAATCGCTAAAGTGGTTGATGTCGAAAATCAATACTACCTCTCAACGATCTAGCCCTAAACGAGACCCTGCAAATTTGAAACGATTGTTTTAATTATTGGGGGTGCATTACATTAAGCTCCTGAAACATTTCCAAACTTTACTCAAACATTTTCTGTTACTCAAACATTTTCTGATAACGTTTCCTTAAAATATCTCTGAAAACTGAAAATTTTTAAAAAATCACACAAGTGTAAATGTTTTTGAAACTTCTTATTCAATATAGAACATAAAGATTTTTAAATTCTCGCAATATAATACTATATAATACTTACGTAGTAAGGAGAAAGCATTGTGTTGCTGCAGTGGAAAGCGAAGGTTTCTCGTCAACAAACTCTTATTGTGGGGCTCTGTTATCCAAAAATGAACAAATCTTGTTCCTATATGTAGGACAGTACTTCATCTAACATGTTCTATAGTCAGAATCCACGTTCTGTGAGTCCTGGATACCGGAAAATCGATTGAGGGCAAAATGTATGTCGGTGCATCTGTGGTCAATGCTAACACCTAAACTGTTTAAACGAGTTTCTACAAATTTTATATTCCCCAATCAATCTACACGAACTCAAGACCCTGCGAATTTGAGAAGAATATTTTGACTTGAAAACATTACATGAGGCCTCAACATTTTCAAAATGTGTTCATAAATAACTCCATATATTTGGATTGAACTTTGCCCTCGAATAGTGTGAAGAAAATCGCAGGTGCTATTTTCGCTGAAATATCTAATTTTTCGAAAATTGAAAAAGGTCACATTTTTTGGCGTCTTTCTACAATGACAGTACTAAAGATTCAGTTTTTTTAATGAAATATGTTCTTCAAAGATGGACCTTTAAATCAGGTCATGTACAATGTTTCAAAATGCGAGTAATAGATACGTTATTTTGCTGAAAACATAAGGAATTTGTTAAAAAATCCCAAAACGACACCAAATTTTTTCTTAACATTTTTTTCTTGATTAAAGCCAATTACACTTATAAAATTGGAGTAGGTTGGATTCTCATTAAACTCTCCGAATTTTGGAATATTCCAAATTGAATTTTGTTTTTCGGCGTCTTCGTACAACTTCAACATTGAACATATATATTTTTTGAATTTATCTATTCTTTGACACAATCTTGAAATAATGCCATGCAATATTCATTAACTAGTTCTTTTTGTAAAAACGCCGGAATTCAAACTAATTTACACATCTCATTTAATAATTTAATTGAACACATTGTATACATTTAAAAAGTGAAATTAAAAACTTATACAATTTAAAATTATTCAATTTCGAAATGAAGATCTGGAAATTAGCAGTCTGGTGATTTAAGAATACTAACGAATACAACAATATTTCATATAGTTATAACAAGCCAAGTGAATTATTGAAGTAATTTGAATATTCATTTTTATTAAATTGAATTTTCCATAAAATTCAAATAAAATGAAATAAAAAAGTATCAACAAAAATGAAGATACTTCTGTTTCACAGCATTTTTAGTTGGTACATTTGGAGATAAATGATAAAATTTGTTATAATACATGTTGCATTTTCGAAAGTAGATCTGGGAAATCAGACGTCACTGTGTGTAGAAAGGAAAGCATTGAAAGCGCTACGGCATTACGGATGAAAACATGTCAACAAACATGAAGGGTTAAAATGGTGAGAAGACTGTCATAACGAAATGTAGATATTCTGTGAGATTAAGTTGAAATGCAAGGGAGTGCGAATGCTGTTGGGTCTCGCCAATGGGTCAGCGGTGCGGCCCGTCCTTGGAGCCCGGCGCAGCCCAATCCCCTTCCATCGCCACAGGGTTCCGGTCGGCTGCAGGCCCACCCCGCGTCGCGACCGCAGCGATATCGCCGCCATATAAGTGTAATGAAAGTGTAACAGGTTATTAAATCCCGCTGACCCCGTGACGTCGTAAAGCACGGCAATTCCTTTCCCCGGCGACCCGACCCGCGCGCGCCGGGGTTAAGGCGATAAATCCACTCGGTCGTGGGAGGAAGGCAACGCGCTTTCTGATGCCATCGCGCGTTATCTGGCCGCCGCGATGCTGGACTGGCTGGTTCGCCCCGCCCGCCCACTCGCGCGTGCGCCCCACCGGCCCACGCCCCCTCCCCGCCCGCCACGCGCCCCTCACACCCCGGTCCCCAGATCCAGCAACTAACCCCCTTATGACACCATCCCTTTTCTCTTTCGTTCCTAGTCTTCTCATTCCCCCTCCCCCTCCTCCTTCCACGCCTCCGGCTTCGCTGGCGCAGGGCATCAATTGATGTCACTTCAGTGCTTCTGAGCGGGAGGTCCTAGATTACGAGTCACGACGGTGGCAGGAAGTTCAACATCAGCTAGTTGGCTTGGTAGAATTCAGCCGATTTCTAGAGAAGACTTCTAGCAGCTGGCTGCTCTGGACGGTAGTTTTCCGAGGTCACTCCGATCAACATCGGGCGAATACTGAAACAGTGCCCTAACAAACGGGTCATGGACCGCGGATGGTCTATGGATTGATTGATTGATTTTTTTGTGTTTCCAGGCGCGTCAACTGCTTCGGTCATTAGTCCCGTTAGTGTAGGGCATGCTTTTTTCTCCGGAGATGGCGGTGATCTTACCCCTCCGGATGGCGAGATCCGGCGCCGACCTACCGTCGGCTAGTGAGGTCTCCTCTAACCAGGACGCTCCCACCGGCGGGGCACCGCCCCAGCCGGGACAAGCTCTAAGCTCCCGACCGGTCTCCCGGAATATGTGGTAGTGTAGTGCATGTTAGTGTAAGTGTGTATGTAAGGGGGAGAGGATGGGACAAGGAATGGGAAGGACAGATCGCGCGCGGTGCGTGGCCCGTTTGTTAGGGTACTGCTCCGGCATTCGCCTGGTGTTGATCGGAGAAACCACGGAAAACTACCGATCAGAGCAGCCGGCCGCTAGCATTCTTCTCCAGACAGCGACTGAATTCGACCTAGCAGAAAATATAGAGTCGAAAATCCTGCCGCCATGGGGAGTGGGAACCTAGGACCTCCCGGTCAAAGGGCGTTGCAGTGACATCAGTTGATGCACTGAGCTACCGCTCCCGGTACGGATGAGCTATCCTCTTCCTGGTCCTATCCTCGCCCTTCACTTACACACACATACAATTACATGTACTACACCACCACACATGTCGGGAGACCAGTCGAGCTTAGAGCTTGTCTCCGCTGGGCGGTGATCCGCTGGTAGGAAACCCCGCCACCCGGCGTTAGGTCGGCGCCGGATCTCGCCATCCAGCGCCACCTCTGGCGATAAAAACATTATTTTATTTATTTAATAGGTAATTATTACAGATAAATTAGATAACTTGCAGGTAGGCAGAACGCTTTTAACCTTTTTCTACCGCGTTCTAACCTTTCGAAGTCTGATATTCACCCCAAATGGTCTCTCCATCACATCAAAGCCGCGGAAAAGAGACCATAAGGAACGGCTGAGGAAAAAAACCCTTATGAAAGAAAAACCTGGCGTCAGAAGGTAATCTACCCGACTTTTTAAACTATTTATGTATTTGGCGTGGGCGTCACGCATTCTCCTTCCAGTATTTGGCCTCCACAGCACCCGAAATCAAACAGTGCCACAGAAGATCGTCCGCATGAACGCCTCTGCCCTCACATTTCCGATACCCACTTCCCTTTGCCCCCTAGTGTGCTTATTCCTTTGACAGTTTTATTTTATTTTATTGACATATTTATGTACTTATTACTTAACAATTGACCACGACTTATGACTTATTTTCTTAACTGTTTACCAACTTTACATAACTTACTGATTAACTTAATTATTGTTAACTTATTGGCTTATTTCTTTATTTCTCTCCAGTCTAGGCTCCGCTCATACTAACCAGTGCTGTTTTCCGACTCCCTAATTTCAGTTTCCCTAATGGTCCGAACCTTTCCTAGATATGTTCCTAATTCTTTCATGACTTTAGAACTTTTATCACCTAAAATGTTTTGGGCGAGTGTTACGTTCCTATTTTGGAAGTAGTATTTTCCCATTCCCATTCACTTTCCCCTCCATGTTTCGGTTGTATAGCAAAAAGGATGTGGATCCAGTCTCCCTATCACCGCCAAGCACACAGATGCCATTACCACTTGAGTCGTTTAATCTACGTTGCATCCAGCCCCCGACCCTGAGCCAAGCGTATCCCCCTCTTGCGTCCTTTCGAAGTGTGTACGTAACTTTCACAACCCCATAACAGACTCGCGTAAATTTGTGCCACTAGCGAACGTTTTTCAGCCGTTGCTGCCAAGATCTCGTGCCTTCTTATATCTGCAAGTCTATTGGAAATTATCCGTTCTATCTTACGTTTTACCTTATCTCCCACCATCTCCGGAGAAACGTCTCCCAGACCTGCACGTTCTAGTAGCAGTTTAATGTTGTACGACCAGTAGCGTTGGTCGCTTCCCTGTAACTGC
Organism: Teleogryllus oceanicus; assembly: GCA_964035755.1. NCBI lineage: Eukaryota > Metazoa > Arthropoda > Insecta > Orthoptera > Gryllidae > Teleogryllus > Teleogryllus oceanicus. The sequence continues at coordinate 127,700,487 of CAXIVR010000005.1, read as the reverse complement.
ACTCTAAAGCTCCTATGTATAAGTGTGTCAGCCTGTTCCCCTTCTAATTTAATCCAAAGTTTAATAGTTTTCATTTTAAAATCTTTCCAAATTCCGACACTCCCGACCTCTTTTAAGATTCCGGCATTTGCTGCGAATCTACAGACTCGAAAATTAATTTGAAATAATCTGTTTCGATGCTTTCTAGGCGATCTATACTATCCACTCCCCAGATTTCTGCCCCATATTTCATAGCTGGGAGAAGTAGCGATTTAAACATATCATCGCACTCCCTAAAAGGAAATTCCAGAACTCTGCGCACTGCCCAAACGATTTCTTTGAGCGCAATTCTTCCTTTACTGTGCGCCGCCACTAGATGATTATTCCATCCCCATTAATGGAAAATTTTTGACACGATAATGTAAACGTTTTGACACGGTCGATCTACTCCTGAGCGTAATACCATATCTCTTTGTTACACCAGATAAACTCATTCTTGAAGAGAACTACTTTAGTTTTTTGAATATTTACTTTTAGTCCCCATGTTTCATTATATCTTTCTAGGATATTTAAACTTTTCTGGAAGCGCTAAAATAGTTTCCAAACATAAAACTAAATCATCAGCATCTAGTATTCCGGGAATTTTCTGGCCATCGATTTTCGGCACAACTGTATCCGCTTCCTGTACCCACGTCAATAAATCGTTTATAACCAAGATACACAAGAGCGGTAAGAGAGGACAGCCCTGTCTTACTCCTACTGTCGATTTTGTTTTTCGCGTTGTACTTCCGTCACCGCACCTGACACAGAAATTTACTTCCCTGTACATGCTCTGCAACACCTTTAAAACTTAACGTGATACGACTAGATCATTTAATTTTCGCCATAAATCTTTCCTATTGTTAGTCAAAAGCCTTTTCGAAATGAACAAAACTGCAATATAAGTGGCCCCATTTACGTGCAGGCGCCTGTTTTGCTAGGGTATCTAACACAGAGATATTGTCGATTGTCACGAAGAAGCCACCCTGCAATTCTGAGATTTTACTGTACTTTCCCGCCCATTTACTCAGTCGCTCGTTGAGTAAATAGTTGATAAAGACATGCACTGCACTTAAGCGAGAAATGTCCGTAGCTATTGACTCGCCCAGAATCACAAATTAATCAATAAATTCCTCCATCCCGCCCCTCGTTCTATCTCCCATCCCTCCACCTCTCTTCCTCTCCCGCCCTCTTCCCTCTGACACTCACCCACCCTCCAAATCTCTCACTTACCACTAGTATCCCGCGCACTTGCTCAACCACCTGCGATTGATCAATCTCGTATTCACCGTTGCGCCTTCTCACCCTTCCTCTCACACTCACCCACCCTCCTAATCTCTCACTTACCACTAGTATCCCGCGCACTTGCTCAACCACCTTCGATGGATCAATCTCGTATTCACCGTTGCACCTTCTCTCCCTTCCTCTCACACTCACCCACCCTCTGAATCTCTCACTTACCACTAGTATTCCGCGCACTTGCTCAACCACCTGCGATTGATCAATCTCTTATTCACCGTTGCGCCTTCTCTCCTTCCTCTCACACTCACCCACCCTCCTAATCTCTCACTTACCACTAGTATCCCGCGCACTTGCTCAACCACCTGCGATGGATCAATCTCGTATTCACCGTTGCACCTTCTCTCCTTCCTCTCACACTCACCCACCCTCTGAATCTCTCACTTACCACTAGTATCCGCGCACTTGCTCAACCACCTGCGATTGATCAATCTCGTATTCACCGTTGCGCCTTCTCACCCTTCCTCTCACACTCACCCACCCTCCTAATCTCTCACTTACCACTAGTATCCCGCGCACTTGCTCAACCACCTTCGATGGATCAATCTCGTATTCACCGTTGCACCTTCTCTCCCTTCCTCTCACACTCACCCACCCTCTGAATCTCTCACTTACCACTAGTATCCCGCGCACTTGCTCAACCACCTGCGATTGATCAATCTCGTATTCACCGTTGCGGCTTCTCTCCCTTCCTCTCACACTCACCCACCCTCCTAATCTCTCACTTACCACTAGTATCCCGCGCACTTGCTCAACCACCTGCGATTGATCAATCTCGTATTCACCGTTGCGCCTTCTCACCCTTCCTCTCACACTCACCCACCCTCCTAATCTCTCACTTACCACTAGTATCCCGCGCACTTGCTCAACCACCTTCGATGGATCAATCTCGATTCACCGTTGCACCTTCTCTCCTTCCTCTCACACTCACCCACCCTCTGAATCTCTCACTTACCACTAGTATTCCGCGCACTTGCTCAACCACCTGCGATTGATCAATCTCTTATTCACCGTTACGCCTTCTCTCCCTTCCTCTCACACTCACCCACCCTCCTAATCTCTCACTTACCACTAGTATCCCGCGCACTTGCTCAACCACCTGCGATTGATCAATCTCGTATTCACCGTTGCGCCTTCTCCCTTCCTCTCACACTCACCCACCCTCCGAATCTCTCACTTACCACTAGTATCCCGCGCACTTGCTCAACCACCTGCGATTGATCAATCTCGTATTCACCGTTGCGCCTTCTCTCCTTCCTCTCACACTCACCCACCCTCCGAATCTCTCACTTACCACTAGTATCCCGCGCACTTGCTCAACCACCTGCGATTGATCAATCTCGTATTCACCGTTGCGCCTTCTCACCCTTCCTCTCACACTCACCCACCCTCCTAATCTCTCACTTACCACTAGTATCCCGCGCACTTGCTCAACCACCTGCGATTGATCAATCTCGTATTCACCGTTGCGCCTTCTCACCCTTCCTCTCACACTCACCCACCCTCCTAATCTCTCACTTACCACTAGTATCCCGCGCACTTGCTCAACCACCTGCGATTGATCAATCTCGATTCACCGTTGCGGCTTCTCTCCCTTCCTCTCACACTCACCCACCCTCCTAATCTCTCACTTACCACTAGTATCCCGCGCACTTGCTCAACCACCTGCGATTGATCAATCTCGTATTCACCGTTGCACCTTCTCTCCCTTCCTCTCACACTCACCCACCCTCCTAATCTCTCACTTACCACTAGTATTCCGCGCACTTGCTCAACCACCTGCGATTGATCAATCTCTTATTCACCGTTGCGCCTTCTCTCCCTTCCTCTCACACTCACCCACCCTCCTAATCTCTCACTTACCACTAGTATCCCGCGCACTTGCTCAACCACCTGCGATTGATCAATCTCGTATTCACCGTTGCGGCTTCTCTCCCTTCCTCTCACACTCACCCACCCTCCGAATCTCTCACTTACCACTAGTATCCCGCGCACTTGCTCAACCACCTGCGATTGATCAATCTCGTATTCACCGTTGCGCCTTCTCTCCTTCCTCTCACACTCACCCACCCTCCGAATCTCTCACTTACCACTAGTATCCCGCGCCCTTGCTCAACCACCTGCGATTGATCAATCTCGTATTCACCGTTGCGCCTTCTCACCCTTCCTCTCACACTCACCCACCCTCCTAATCTCTCACTTACCACTAGTATCCCGCGCACTTGCTCAACCACCTGCGATTGATCAATCTCGTATTCACCGTTGCGCCTTCTCACCCTCCCTCTCACACTCACCCACCCTCCTAATCTCTCACTTACCACTAGTATCCCGCGCACTTGCTCAACCACCTGCGATTGATCAATCTCGTATTCACCGTTGCGCCTTCTCACCCTTCCCCCTCGGCGCCCTGTGTCGTGCCTTGGGTGTTTCGCTGACACGTTTTCTGGCACGGCGGGCAGCGCGAGTTTCGGCCAGCGATGTGGCGATATGTCTCGCCCCAACAGTCGCTTTTAGAGCGAGGGGCGCCCGCCAGCCCCGCCCACTTCGCATCGGGTATGGTCGCCACCAGTCAAGAGCACAGCCGGTGGTCAAACCTCGTATCTTTTACTCGGCGAGGTGGATTGTTTATTGGGCCAGTTGCAAAACAAATTCGTTTCGATGGTAATCTACATGCACAATTAGTCTCCAAGAACTGCTCCATCGGCAACGAAAAAGGGGTACCCTCTCTGTGACTCGTAGGGGAAATTCAAAGACCTGTAAGCAGTTTGGGAATGTCATGCTGCAGTTACGAGGTATGAAACAAAATAAATGAATTGATTGTTTTTATCAAAAGAGACCAACACATTTTAATTTGATTTATTTATTTGATTCAAGTATGTGTCATTTTTTAATCGAAAACCCAGAATCAAATTATCTGCGTTTATGAAATACTAATCTCAGTAGAGGCTTTTTATGTGAATATGGTTTTAACTCGTGATAATTTGATAATGGAACATAATATGTTTTATGAAACAATCACTTATTTGAAATCACACAATCACAGAAAAATGCAGTTAGCTTTTGGTTCAGTAAAATGGCAGGTCAACTCTTCTACGGTAATAAGTTGCCAACAAAGTGCTTTAACCAAAAAAAAAAAGGGGGCCTTCCAATTGGCCAAGACAAGTAGTAAATGACATGTTTAACAAACTTACCCCCAGAAATTTAATGTTATTATAGGAATAAACTTGTTTTTTATTTATTTGCTTTTGAATTTATTTAAAAAATATCAATTACTTTTTAAAACGTTAAATGGGTTTGTTGAAATCAGAATGAACATCTCAAATAATAGTTTTTTATTAATAATTTACATTGTTATACCGTATTCTTTCCAATCCCAAGTTTCTTTAAACTTTACGAAAAATCTATTTTTAGAGGCTTGTATCAATTATACTTCCAACAGATTTCTATCACAAAAGAACAGATTTACAAATTCACTGATTGCATACTAATTTTTACAATTAATTCATTGGTGTTGCTCACGTTACGTCAGTAATTGAAGATCGATTTTCGATTTGTGGTCATTGCTTTGATTAACATCATCAACTTTCTCCAAATTCTGAGACTGCATCTTCGGTTTAGATGTCTGTTAGAGTTTCACCGTTAACTTAACTCGCTCTCTCTGTCTCCACTTAAGAAGTCTGGGCGAGTGAAGTTATTATACTTAATCCGGTCCGGGCCGTTTCGCGTAGTCCGACTCCAGATCGAAGTAGGCTTGCTGTTGCGTGGTTAATGTTTCTTCTTCCCGCCCTCAATGAGAACAGTTTATGTTCTGGACAAATGGACGTGTTGGTCAACAATGTTCTTGTGACTGTCCAAGACACTTAAGAAAATTATGTTAGTTGTTTTTGCATATTTACAATGTCTAGTAAACACATTTAAGCTCAACGTAAACTGAAATTTAGGTTCCCAATCACGTTTGTATTAATGTCCAGAGATGCTTTTCCCACAGTTCCATTACTCTTTGGAAATATTTATGTTAGGAATGTTTAAACACATTGAAAATTTGCAAATGTGAGTAATTCACGTATTGTTGCAATAAAACCTTTTAACCATTTATTTACGAAAATCTGCATCTAGAAGATTAAGACCTAAACAATAATGAATGTATTAAATATTTACTACATGACATCAGAACATTCTTACAAATGATAAAAATTGTATCTCTCTATACTGGCTTGTACCACATAACCACGAGAACAAGAGAACCGAAATTACGAACAGGTTTCCATTGCTCTGAATAAATCATTCGAAGAGATTTTTATATTCTTTACAACTTGAGATCACTATCTTCGAAACCTGACTTGAATCTCGCCGAATCTCGATAGAACCCGCTACTGGTCAAAATGTGGACCAAACCCATCCGTTCTATAGACGTAACAGCTTGTATTTTATTTGCTGCCTTTGAGTACGCATTATAAAAGCAAAACAACTATTCATAGCGAGATCATTAAGATACATATCACGGTCAAATTAAGCAATAGATTGTGGAGAAGAAGAGTTTACTATTTATGTTTCTTTTATAAAAAATTATTGTATTAACGAAATTAAGAGATTAGGAAAGAACATTCTTTTATTTCCCCAACAAATTTCCTCCAAATTTCTCGCATCACAGAGTCCAATATTATATTCAAATAATTACATGTTTAATCTTGTTGACATCATTAATGCGAATGTTGTAATATATCCCAATATCATAATGAGTTCGAAATATATGTACAGGTTTTATTTTAAGTAAGAACTTAAAAGAATTCGGCAAAACTGACCAACTAGATCACATTTGTATTTGAGGCAACCCCGTCCCTGTTCAGGTCATTCTGAAAAGACCGGCGAACTTTCCACGTTACGTCAAGTTACTCTGTTAGACACCCTCCTTTCTTGAAAGTTGGACTGTCCTTACATCCTGAAATTCGCGTTATGGGAGCGAGCAGGCTGACATAATTTCTGCTTACTCTGGATTAATTTTCTAAATCTGTAGCACTTGTATGTTCGAGTATATAAAACAGATTGTAGGACGGAAGTTTTTTGCCGTGGCCTCTTTTTCTCGTAATAAAGTAAGCTAGGTATGTTTTTTTACACAAGAAGTTATGTTCTTAGAAATGAAAATATCAGGTGTAGTTTTATCAGCTGTTTTCACTTAACCGGACCGCTGACGCCGCAGTATGGCATTCAACTTAATATCCATCCCATGGTTGCCGTCGAACACCACTGTCAAATAAACCTGGAAATCTCACATCCACCATTAAATTATCCTCGTCACACAACGAATTTACCAATCTTTCCCAATTTTATGACTCCCTTCGCCCCTCCTAATTCATCACAGCATTCGTCTTTACAAACCTATGATAGTATGTCCAATCTTGGTTTAGCAGCCAAATCTCACACATTCTAACTTCAGACCTTCCAAAATCGTTTTCTGAGAACCAGTACAGAAAGACCCTGGTTCATACCTAATGATTGTCTTTGACATGAGCTTGGTATAAACCCCATCATTACTCACATCAAAGAATCCGCCCGTAAGGTTTATTCGTTCAACTCCACAAGCTCTCCTCTTTCAAGTAGGAGAAATATTCCGCACAACAATAGCTATCTACAGAAAATTACACTCAAACCTAACCGATCTTATGCCACAAAATAATTTTCAGTTAGTGTTGAGTTTCTAATAAAAAGAGCGAGAAAGTAAAACGTTGTTCAAAAAGTCTATATCTATTAAATTCAAACCCCTTTTCACCAGTAAACAAATGCATTCAAAAATTTGATCGTAATGCGGCCAAAAAAGCTTCATACACAATTCAAATTCTACGACAAAATTGCGACGATATTCTCAAATTACGATTACATTTACGATTATATTCTAATGACGATATTATCAAAAACCCAGACTACTTCTGTCTATTAAGTTATATTCCCTCTTCTGATTTTCAAAGAAAATGAGCCGCAAATGTAATAAACGGTTATTTCCACACAAATGTCATGAGCTCGCCATTGGTACTTCGACTTAAAACGAACTTGTATATCAAAACGTAGTTTGAAAACTCAAAAAGGCTCCTCGTTGCAATTGTTGTCAGCATCCATTGGCTGAGAATAAAAATAACGAATAATGAGAAAAGAACTCTCAAACGGAAAACCGATGAGAAAGTGAGATAATTTATTGTACATTTAAGTGACAAATTAAAATAAATAAATTTAAATACATAAATAAGTGATAAATAAAAATTTTAGATCTTTAGCATTATAATTGAGTGTCGTGAAAAATTTTGGTCATAAAAGAAAATGCCCTAAATAAGTATATGAATACGTATCGAAATATTATTGTTGGCTATATATGTCCCATTGAGATTAAAGTACCGTTTTAGCACAGCAAAACGTGATTAAAGTCGCAATCAACGTGCGTAAAAATATTAGGTTTTAATAATGTTTCCAAAATCAAAGAAGTTGCTCTCCAGCACTGTACTATCTCAGCAAAAGTAAACTTTAAGACTGGGGGATGTTGCAGACAAACAAAAAAGAGAGAGCATATATTTGAAGATAAATGAGGGAAAATATTAGTTTCTTAATTATATAACCCAAGACTGAAACGAAATACCTCTTTTAACACTTGCAAGATTCAAAGAGTGGATTGAAAAACATAAGTGTATCTGCTTATGAGTGAGGTAAGTTTACAATAACAAAAGTTTAAGATTGCCAATAATGTTGGTTGTAGAAATTTGAGTGCTGTGTTTAGTAAAAAAGGAAGAGTACATGAAAGGGCAAATGTAGAAAACTGAAATGGAATAAATTTAAAATTTAACTTACAAAAAAAAAACCTCGAAAGATTTAGTTGTAAAAAAATATTGATAATCTGTAGGTTATTCAACACGCATTTACTTATCTACGCTTCTTTTGCTTCATTTGAAAATTAATTCTTTAATTAATAATATTGAACAAATTCCTGCACAAAATAATTAACCGTCTTTCTTGTTTATAATAAATCATCCAAATGTTGATAAATCATCCAAATATCGTATAATGAAGCTATAATTACTATATCAACAAAAATGGAAGCCAACTCTCTATTCTCCAGAAGTATGGTTATTTTCCCTGAAATGCTGAGCGCATGTATGCATTGATTAACACTTTGTTCTAAACTATAATCAGAATTCGAACGCGTAGTTGCAAGTTCGTATTCGCGCGTTGGCCCCTGCGTAAAAGCCCTTTACGGAAATTTGTGACTCCTAGCACGTCATAAGAAAACCTGCATCTCTCCTTACGATGAACTGGGGCGGTGCCGGTGGTGGGAGAGTCCTGGTTAGGGGAAAACCCCACTAGCCGACGGTAGGTCGGCGCCGGATCTCGCCATCCAGCGGGGAGACACCGCCATCTCCCGAGAAGAAAACCTGCACTACACTAACGGGAAAAATGACCAAAGCAGTTGACGCGCCCGGAAACACAAAAAAAACAACCAACCAAACCTTACGATGAGCGGCTGCCCGTCGATAGGTAGCAATACGCAACATGCCGCGCGCTCAAGACAAACACGTCTTCTACACCTTCTACTTGAGCAAACAACAACTCGGAACTCGCTAACGCCTCGGCCGCGGAATGTGGTGGGACGTGGAGGGGCTTGGAGGATGGAGCAGGAAAGGATGGGGCAGGGGAGTGGCTAAGACGGGAAGGGAGGGAGGTGGGTTGGGACGACGTGTCGACGCCAAGGGACGAAAAGTGGAGTGAGTGAAGGCACAAGATGAGCGCCACGGATTGGGAAGAGCGGAACTTGGAGCAGAGTGTGTGTAACTGAAACTGAACGGACAGGACGGGCGAGGCGAATAGGAACAGGAAGAGAGACCCGAGGACGGGACAGGAGGATGATTCGGGACGGGGGGAAGGGCGAGAGAGGGAGAGAGAGGGAGAGAGGTGCAGGACGCCAGGAGACGTGAGAGCGCCCTGCGCGCGTCCCGAGTTTGCGCTTTATCTCGCACGCGCCGCGTCCTGAATTTATGATGGAGGTCAGAACTTCGCAGATGGAGTTTGGGCGTGGAAACGAGAAAGAGAGGGGGCGGGGCTGCGAAGAAGTGGCACACGGAGCGTTCGGCTGACGACGCCGCGCCACCGCCCGCCACAGAAGTTGGCCACTTCCGGCGCCTATCGGCCCCGGTGGCGGGCGGGGCGGCGCCGGCGTGCGCGGGGGCGCCAACTTGAACGCGCGGCCCGCGCCGCCGCGCCCGCACCTGTTGTTTGGCGAGCGCTCCGGATGCCATTGCCGAGCGCGCTGGGACAGCTCCGCCACTCCGCAACGAGTTGTTTAAAGAACAATTTGCCAAGTTTCCGCCCCGGCGGAGTCGAAGGGCCCGGCGTCGTCGCTGCAATCTACTCCCTCGTGCCTTATCTGGCCGCGTCGTAATGGTATTGAAGGCCGCTTGCGCCGGCGGTGCCGGCGGCGGCGGGGGGGCGGGCGCCCGCCCACAAGCAGTTTGCTCACGAGCAGCCCCGCGCAAATTGGATGCGGGGGCGGAGGAGAAGGCGGAGGGAGCGGCGGAGCGGAGATAAGGCAGGGTGCAGCGCGAGGAGACGTCTAGCAGTCGAGGAACCGATAGTTAACGCAAGAAGTCGGCGATCCACTCGTCCAAGTTACGGCGGGAGGCGGGCGCTTGTTCGTGTCCGGCGCCGGTGAATAAGGTTCTGTTAATGTACTGCCCTGGGAGGGGTATTGGTTATTTGCCGGAAGTGCGGAGGCTGCACATTCGGGTGATGTTCTGTGTGGAGAGAACTGACATGGCTATCTAGTCGGACTCAACATGCTAATTCGCGTTTATGCAAATATCTGAAGGGTGTAGTTTCCTTGTGAAGGTAGACGACAATCCAGGTGACATGTTTGTAATCTTAGTTCTAGAATCGTGTAGTGTAAAACTGCTTCTTTGTGCGATACTTTCTGTAATAAAGAAACGGAAATTAATATTATTCTAGGAATATGTTTGTGATGCTTACTCCGCTGCTTTTGTTACTCCATGTTATTGGCATATATATTTCTAATCGTAGGAATTTGGTATAACTGAAGCAATTATAAATCTGAAGGTTGTTAAAAATACATTATCACGAAGGAAACCAAAAATGTATTTACCAACTTCCTGGTTAGCAAGCATTATTTATAAAATGGTGGGAGTAAATGACCAAAAATATTTCTTCTTACAATTTTGGAAAATCCTGTCATTAACTCAATTCTATGCTTAGTAGCAGCGCTTTATGTTCCCTCTGCAACTAATACGAAGTGGCAAGGTACATGGATTGATTGTCGATGACACGTAGAACACATGCGAGTAGATCATGGAAATCTTGATTATTAGTATTCATTTCGCCTGTCCCCGTCTATTTTTCGTTTATTTCAATTTGTATGATAGTATGTAAAAGCTTTACGATTTTAGATTTTTTTCTTGTCGACTTTAGATTGAAGAGGAGTACGTTCAGATACTGCGCCTCTTTTCGCCTATTTCATTATTCGCTTCTGGAATGGAAGGTTCTTCGTCCAAAGGATCGATTAATTATTACTTGAGCGAGGATCTGCACCACAACTATTTACATCTCCACATACCTTTTAATTTTACTGTACAACTAGTAGTGTAGTGTGAGGGGATATAAGAATAACACTCCAAACTCAAGAAAAATACTAATATGTAGAATGCTATATAGCTACTTCGATAAAATATTTCTTCTTCTATTCTACATCTGTTATGAATCAGAGAGAAAATCAGAAGCTCGCGCGATGAGGCAGTGTCCAGTCAATTACGACGACAGTCGGGAATGGAATTTATAGTAACAAAAAAGGAAAAAGTTAATACATGACATATAATGTATAATAAGTATGCTATATAATATAATATAATATAATATATTTCAAAATATGCAAGAAAAATAGAAAATATGTAAAATAAAAATTCAATATAGTGTTTGAAATTATCTATATAAGCATTTTCTGAGCACGGACCGTCGCCGATCACTTCCTAAAATAGATTCGGAGCGGCTGAAAGGAAGTTCTACCGATACAGAAGTAATTATATACGAAGTCTTCACAAAACACAAGAGTTTTATTCCAAATATAAAATACGTTCGTATTATAAACAATGTTGTTGACAATGAACCGGTGCTCAAGTGAATGGTAGTACCGTGTAGCCAAAAAAGGATCCCGGAAGGGGGTATAAGACAAGATACCCCCCAAATCGCGTTGAAACAATAAGCTGTAAAAATACATTTGTTATTGAAACCCGTTTTACTATTTTTTTTTCTTCGTCATTAGCTCTATTGTCACTTGTGATGACAAGCCAAATGAAGGATTGGGTCTAGAGAATATGTTCAACGATGAATTATACCGATACATTGCGGATTACCGTTTATCAAATCCGTATTCATATCTAGATATATTTTTAGGACTAATATAGGGTTCATCATATATAGAAAATTCAAACTATTATAAATCATAAATCATACGATAATGGCAGACAAATTCATTTCATTTATTCAAAGGAAACACATTGAAATAATTAAAATGTATCAAATATCTACATTGTCCTTAATATTGTCAGATTTGATTCAAATAAACCTACTTCTAGGCAGTAATTACTACTTCCTTGGTTAACTCCTACTACACCAAGAACTATTCTTAATACGAGTAAATATATTTTTTACGGAGGATTAAATCGGAGTAATTAACAACAGATAATCAGAACACAAAATTACACAATAATGCAACATATTGCAAACTAACATTTTTGGTTTATATACAATCCTAAGTATAAAACTTATTGCTTTTAAACAGCTGAATCATTTTTATTAATAACGTATCATTTAAAATTTGCCTTCCTGAAGAAAACTCCCTGAAGAAAGTAGTTTGGACAATAAATACATTTTACACCATAATTCAAACCATCGTGAAACTTAATTATGATCACCAATTGATACACAATTTGCGAATCAACTCTCCTCTATATTAGATCTCTATTGTTTCTGTCATATTGATCTTCGACCTGTGATTCTCAGTGCAATAAATTCTTTTCGGTTGGAAAGATTAGTACAAATAACTATGTGCATAATTAAAGATATATCTTGTCAGTAATGTGCGAGATTAGTACAAATAACTATGTGCATAATTAAAGATATATCTTGTCAGTAATGTGCGAAATATGTTTAAAATTATCATGATTAAGAAACATGTAAACAAATTACCATGTTTAAAACACTCCAATCCATTCAAAAAGAAAACGCGTTAGTGCTAAAAAACTAACTATTGAATTAAATACTAATGATTTCACGTTTTTCTAATTTAAAATTGCTTATAATCCTTCTCTTCTACATCTTAATTCATGATTCAAATCATCGTGAAAAATATCTGCGATGACTGACAAGTACAGTATTTGCAAATCGATTCTCCTACGCATGAACTCCTCCTTGTTCGCTGCCAGGTTGCTCGTCAGCCACTGGTGCTCGGAGCGCAGCAGAAACATGTACCACGCATGGTCCTCGTCGGTCATTGACTCGACGACGTCGGGCGCGTTCATGGCCCTCTTCACGTTGAGGAGGCACGCCTCGAAGAGGTCCCTGGCCACGAGGCGGTCCCGCTCGTTCTCGTCGTCCTCGCGGAAATACTCCGCCTCGGCCAGCACGCGCTCCACCTGCTCCTCGCCGATGTGGTCCTTGCTCGTGATCGCGACGAAGTGGTTCTTGATGCCGGTGCTTCGCTCGCACGCCGTCACCGTCAGCAGGCCGCACGGGTCCAAATCGAACGTGATATCGATTTGAGGAATTCCCCTGGGCAGGAGGGGAATCCCGTCCAAGGTGAGAGTTCCCAACTTGGTGTTGCTCGTCGCCAGAAGGCGCTCTCCTTCGAACACGTTGAGCGTGATGGCTTGCTGGTAGTCGCGGTACGTGGTGTAGTTGACGGTCTTCTTCACCGGCAGCTCGCTCCGTCGCGGGATGATGACGGTCATGACGGCCCCAGGCGCCTCTATACCGATGGATAGCGGGGACGTGACGACGGGCCCTTGGGAGCACATGACCGCCGCCTGCAGGGTCGCACCCGTCACCACGGCCATCTCCGGCGGGACGGGCTGCGCTATCTCCTTGTCGAAGAACACCCCGATCATCTCCCTGACCTTGGGCATGCGCGAGGCGCCGCCCGCCAGCACCACGCGGTCGATCTCCCCGCGCAGCACGTTCGCCACGAACAGCACGTTCTCCAGGTGCTGGAACAGCAGAGGAACAGGTCCTGGCACAGCGCCTCGAAGCGCGGCGGGTGAGCGTGGCGCGGTTGCAACCTCCCCGTGCGTACCAGGCGGACGTCGAAGTCTTCGCCGCCCAGGTGGCCGTCCCCGCTGGTCGCCTTGACCTCGAATGCGCCGTTCTCCACCTGCAGGATGGACACGTCGAACGTGCCTCCGCCGAGGTGGAAGACCAACACGTTGGGAACCGCAGGCGCCTAGACAACATCGATAGGCGGGGATTGCAGTCAAAAAAAGAACAACATCAATTAAGAGTGTCCATGTAATAAAGAAAAATGCATAAAATACGATAAATTTATATTCTTGTATTCACGTAGTTCTCTCGTGTATTGATAACTAATACGTGAACGTAAAATCAATGCTCTTCAGACATTTTTTCGGTTTCTTTAGTTACCGTTGCCGACTGATACATTAAACGTCAGTCAACGATTTTCGTTGTATTGTGTAGTTGCAAATCCAATCTGACATGCATGAGCAAACTGACAAATTTCCATGTACTACACTGAGGATAGTAGTATTTTTTTACCATGTGTAGGACACTATTGACCCAAAATCTCGAATGTGTGCTGGAGAGAAAGAAAGAAGGAAAGTAAGAAAAAAGAAGAGAGAGAGAAAGAGAGAAGAGAGAGAGAGAGAGAGAGAGAGAGAGAGAGAGAGAGAGAGAGAGAGAGAGAGAGACCTCTATTCTCCATCAAACATATCTAAGAGTAATAAAAGAAAATATCGTATATTGTGAAAGATGTAAACGAATATTTGCTTACTTCTTTATGCAGTAATCTACAAAATGAGAACTTTTTTTTACGTTCGATTACTTTTTTTGGGTACTCCCATTCCGTAGTATGAGGCGATAGCAACGTTCAAAATCGGGTTCCAGTTTTAAGTCACTTTCAAAACAATGATTTACATAGTCCCGGATGTACACAGGGGTCAGACTAGACATTTTTTTCTGTTATGTTATAAATTATTGTCAAATGAACGCAAAACTATTGTACTATGAAATGAATAAATAACATTTTAACTTTTCCCTACCAGTTAAAACATTTTCAACATCCTAATTTATAAATTAGACGAGAAAAGTTATAAAGATTAGTCTAAAGCTGGCAGAAGAGTATTGAATAAAAAAAAGAAACTGAAATTGAAGAAAGAAATTTAAAAATAAATTATTCTTAGAGAAAAATCTAAGCAAAAAGAGAAGTATATACTAAACAATACAATGTTAAAAGTAGGGAAAAGTACGTAGGCAAATAAATTTCAAAATTCAGAATTAATATAAAAATACTCTTTCAGTGTACTGACCAGATATAATCCATGGGAAAATCCTGCAGCAACAGAATCGCTTATTATTCGAAGAACATTCAATTCTGCAAAATGACAACCCTCGACAATTGCCCGTCGTTGTGATGCGTTGAAACTGTGGGGAATCGTTAAGACCACATTAGCGACATTTGTGCCTAAGTAGCAATTAGCCATTTTCTTAAGTTTTGTAAGTAGCATGGCACAGATTTCCTCGACTAAAATCGTCCTTATTTTCCCTATTTCAGAAACTTTTATTTTTGTTTCTTTTCTATCCGTTGTTACGTGAAATGGGCAAAACTTCATGCCGGATTTTCTTCTAACTTCGTAAAAATCCATACCTAATATACGTTTAATATCTGGGAATAAAAAGATAATATTAGAAACCAAGTACATAGGCATAATATATTTTATTATTTTAGTAATATAACAATTTTCAATATATTCAGTCATCACACAATATCAAAATTTTTGAAAAAGTTGTATATTGTTATAATAAATTCGTCTAATGCATTCTAAAATTTACAAATTTTATTTTCAACTTAAATTTATTTGCAAATTATTCACGTTATAATAAATGTGAAATATCATTTATGAAATATTTTTTAAGTATAATAATTTCAAAACTTGTTCCAATACATGAAAACATATTTTCAAACACTTTTACTAAATGGATTTTGTTTCCAGTTTGGGCAAATTCAAAGTTAAAGATCATGCAATAAATAACTAATGTTCTTACCATATATTGTGTTTGTGGATTTAGAGCAGCCTGTTTCAGCGCATCATCTCCAATAACACATCCGTCATCAGTAAATGCTACATAACTAGGGATTTTTACGTTGCCATGGTCATCACTAACAATATGAATCTGTTCATCTTGTACAACACCAACAGAGGAGTAAGTAGTCCCAAAGTCAATTGCAATCACAGAAAATACTTGTTTCTCATCACTCATATCGTTAACCTAACAGCTAAATTCAACCATCAAATCAAATATCAGATTTTACAAATTGATCAGGTTTTGTTTAAACAATTGCGAATACGAAAACAAAAGATGACCCCTACATCATTAATGTCTCGAAATCTACGAAGATAAAAGGATTTTTGGAGTAAATACAGCATTTTGTTCCCCAACACACTTCAACAAATGATTCTGAAAATAGAAATTTTGTTTAGAGCTTTAAAAACTCCGCGCAAATGTGAACAAATAATACCAAAATTCAGAAAAATTTGTCGTAAATTTGGCATTGTCCATTTCTTAATATCATTTAATTCTAATCATCTACATATAAAGTAATAACTTGCTATGAATGTTTCGTTCAAATGTATTATAATTAGAGACAGGATTTCCATGCAAATGCTTGTTTATATTTAAGCAAAAATTTTTTTTTTTTTTTAGAAATTAATTTTTTTAATTAATACTGCATATTTAAACTTCTATCTAGCATATTAAGTACTTTCTTATTATTTTCTGCATACATTGTGAATATAAAACCGACGTATATTTTGTATAAATAGTATATTGATCTTGATCCTGATAGCACGTAGTTGTCTTTCTCTTTTTGTAATCTACACATTTTAACAACGTAATTACTTGGATTTGGCGAATACAGTGCGAGGAGCAACGATCGCGAAATGAATTATCAACGCATATGATACCAAAGGATATGGAAGATAGACGAAACCAGATTCAATATCTTTTGATAACTGACAAAGGGGGGGGAAAATAATCTAGAGCATGCTCTCAGTCTGCTTGCGGACAATAGACGATTAACACAAGTTTCTTAATTGTGAAATTAAGTGTAAAAAGGCTTCTTCTAATGGTTCTGTGCAAAGGATTGGAAACAACGAATAGAAAAATAATTAGTGCAATGCTATTCTAAAAAAGTAAATAGGATACCATTTAAAAATTGGCCAATTAAAAACTCTGTCTACTGATTTTGGTTTTCTTCTAGTCGAAATGTTTAGTGCTCATGTGTAATGTTGCTGCAGAAACTACATGATTTGAAATACTGAAACTCAGAAAAGGATAAAACAAAGTCAATGAAATAGACATGAAAAAAACTTTAATTTTTATTGTAGTGAAAATAATTATTTTCGGACTATTAATTTTTTTTGTAGTTTTGAGGGTTTTTTTCTGAAGCTCAAGAAATTATTTTGTAGAAAATGTTTGTAGCATTGTTTTTAAATAATTATTGTATGTAGCAGTATGCTCATTCCTTCCAAACATTTTCATCGAGTTTCAGATTTTACTTCTATTATTTTTAATGTTATAGAAAAAATTGTAAATCGTGGCGTATTTCATATTTGTTTCTTTTAATTTTGTTTGAAGTACTAGTATCATCGCAGTGTCTGTGAAAAGAATAATTTTATCAACAACAGAAAGTTGTACGACAAAACAAGCAGTACGTACTAAATGTGATTTCTACGACCAAATTGCAAATTCGAACCCATATAATATCTGCCCAGGTAGTTCGAACCCGAACGTTTAGCTAAATACGTTTAAGAAGAGTACCCTTGTCTTAAATTAAATCTGACATTTTGTCAAAATTAAGTAAAATTTGTTCAAAATATGTTATTTTTAGTAAAATGTTAATACTCTTAAAAAATATGTAGCTTTTATAATTTGAACTTATTTATGAGATTAAAGTTCTAAAAGTTTATAGTGGGCCAGCACCTTGCATCTACTTCTCATAGAGACACGCTAGAGAAAGAAAAGAAACTATGTACACTTGTGCAAACTTCAGTTTCTGAGGCAACATTCAAGCGTGTAACAAATCTATTTTAATGGAAATGTGTGATGATTTAATAGGGGCAAATATACCGTTCGAAAATGTAGCAAATCCAACGTTTGAAGAATATTTAGAGATATATAAAAGACAGGACATCCCGGATCTATTCAAATGAAGAAAAACTTACCTTCCACATTTTCAGAAATTAAAATCAGTATGTCTACCTGGTGGAATCATTAAAAATCATAGAAGACATTAAGTGTCTGGAATTAAGTTTGGAGATGTGTGTGAGACTGCTACATGATATGAGAAATTACAAAGAGTTAAATTCAAATTGGGACAAAAAACCAGAAAATGCAACATTTGCTTAGATTTTGTCTTTGAAGCACGCTCCAGTTACGTCTTGTGACGTAAATAGGTCATTTTCTGCAGTCAAAATGTTTTTCTGACTAAAGAACGAATTTAACATAGAACAGTTCCGAAAAATATTAAATGTTAACTTTAAAAAAAGGCAATAAAACAAAAAATTGAAGTAAAATAAAATTTAATTGCCACTTTACCCTGCATCGTGCATATTTGGCTATTTGATTGTGCATGTTTGCATGCATATTTTAGCAATTGAAAGTGCATGAAAATCCTGTCTAATTATAATATTAAGAAATGGAGAAGGTGGTTCATAGGATTTGATTTCTAGAAAATTACAACAACTTATTCTATTTTCCAAGACCTATAAGCCATCGCTATTTTATTGCTATACATTTCTTAATATATTTCATGTTTTGCGATGTAAATAATACAGCTGTTTAAAGCTCAAATTACTTAAATATTTTAACAGATTTTTTAATAGTAGTTCTAACGTTAAATTATCGGTTTTCTAGTCATTATGTTAATAGACCATTAGATTAACATTTTTCTGGTAATTAAAGCCTGCTATTAATAAATATTATTATTATTATTATTATTATTATTATTTTTTTAGTTAGAGAGTACTTAATTTTTTAACCCCTTTTGGTTTATTAGCGTTTTATTATGTTCAACTTTCTTTTATATCGAAATCTTTTAAAATTCTTCTCAAGTACACACTCTCAAAGTCACGGAGGGTGTAAAAATAGACATTTTTTGTATTTTCTAGATTTTTTGGAAAAAATATTACATTATTACTAAGGAAACTATTTTCCTTACACAGGATTGTGTTTTGTAAAAACACATTGCAATGTTAGTGGCCGGCGGTATGTTGGTGATACGCTCTTGCAGGAATGACAACCTCACCACTTTCTCAAGTGGCGCTACTTGTTAAGGAAAAATAGGTTTCCACAAGCCTAGACCATATAAACCTCTGGGACGGAGAAACCCATTCTGAACTTTGTACAATGTCGCATTAAGAATGAATACCTTTTTTACAAAAATGATTTTAAAAAATAAAAATATTAGCTGTATAATAATTATGATATAGCTGGGTCAACTTTGGGCGAGGGAATGAAGAACGCAGAGACGGAGGCGGCGCCAGACGAAAGATCAGGAAATCTTACGGTTTGAGCAGCATTTTCGGGGAACGGTAGCAGCATTTTCCGTACGAGTTAGATAGCTAGATCGAGTTCAGCCGATGCCTTGGGGAAAATTCTAGCGACCAACTGCTCTCATCGGGAGATTTCCGTGGTTTCTCCGATCATTACTAGGGAATGCGGGAGCAATACCCTAACAAACGGGACATGGATCCTTCCTCTTCCGTTTCCTTTCCTTTCCTCAGCCCTTACACATACTTTTACGCTTACATGCATTACACTACCAATGATTTCGAAATACCAGTCGGGAGCTTAGAGCTTTTCCCGGCCCGGGATGTGCAGCTCGGCACCAGATCTCACCATCCAACGGCTGAAAACATCCGCCAACCCTGGTGAAAGTCGTGGCGGGGGAGGCGGCAGCGGCGGCGGCGGCGGGGCGGCGGCGGGGGGGGCGGGCGGCGGCGGGGCGGAGGCGGTGCGGAGGTGTGGTGGAGGTGGCAGCGGAGGCGGCGGCAGCGACGGAGACGGTGGCGGCGGAGGCGGTGGAGGAGGGGCGGGGAGGCGAGGAGGCGGCGGAGGAGGCGGCGGAGGCGGCGGAGGAGGCGGCGGAGGAGCGGCGGAGGCGGGGCGAAGGCTGCGGAGGCGGCGGTGGAGATGGCGGGGCGGCGGCGGCGGAGGCAGAGGAGGCAGAGGAGGCAGCGGATAAGGCGGCGATGGATGCGGCGATGGGGGCTAAGGCGAAGAAGAAGGAGGCGGCGGAGGAGGCCGTGGCGGGGGGCGACGGCGACCGCTTTGTCCCGCGGGGACGCGCGCAGCCGCCGCGCAGGGCTGCGCCCGAGTTCCCGGAGCTGCCGCAGAAAAAGACGCCGCCTCCTGCGCCGCCCACCCGCTGCTGGCGAGGCGGGGCTATTACGGCGGCGAGGGACGACGGCCGGCGGACGCACTGGCCGCCTCATAGAGGACGCTCTGCAACCTAGCGTTCGCCTACATTCTGTGGCCGTTAGGTATCAAGTTCACCGTGCAAATCTGAAAGTTTTTTTTTTGTAACTCTTGATTTTTTCGTGTTTCCGGGCACGTCAACTACTGTAGTCATTAGTACCGTACATATTGGTCATGTTTTGTAACGTGATGTGCCATGTTCTTCCCCTACTGGATGGTGAGATCCGGCGCCGACCTACGAGTCGTCTAGTTGGATTTTCCTCGTCCAGGTACTTTCCACTAGCGGGACACCGCCCCAGCCGCCATAAGTTCTAAACTCCTGACATGTGAAGAGCTGGTAAGTTTGTGTTTCAGTAAGGGTTGAGGGCAGGGTAAGGAAGAGGAAGGGAAGATTAAGCATGGTCCTTAGCCAGTTTGGTACAGTACTGCTCCGGTATTCGCATGGTAGTGATTGGAGAAACCAAGTAAAACTGCTGATCAGAGTAGCCGTCCGTAAGATTTCTCCTCCATACGGTGGCTGAATTCGATTTAGTTATGAAAAATTCTGCCAACGACAGGACGCGAACCCTAAGACCTACCGGCCAGAGGCACTGTAATAATTGAACACTTGGGCGCTCAGAAATTTAGGGATTTAAGAAGAAAAGTGTACAATGTGTGACCTGCGCTGCAAGAAAGATGTACGTGAATCCACAGGACGCTGTAAAACATCTGTGATGGGAAGTTGGAAGATATTAGTGAGAGTGAAGTGGAACTTGTGAGGAACATGTAAAATTAATGGAATAATGTAACTTCAAGTGTACTCGTAGATGTTAGGTTGGCAAAGGAGAGACCAAGGAATAAGAGACCAAAGTCCAATAGGGGAGAACGAACATGAACGATGGATTGGCAGCAAGAAACGAAAGTGACGATGTTGATAGGTTTTGTGGGTGGTGATGATTTGTAAATAATAATTTAAATTGATATGGTCACTGAGAACAACGACAATCAGATACAATAGGCTTAAGAGTTCACGATAGCCATGGGCATGCACATGGGTAATAGAGTGAGTCGAAGGGCTTGAGCAACGAAGTTAGAGATGAAAAGCGATCAAGTTAGAAGTGGCATGGAAAATAGATAAGGGAAAGAGAATTAGCTATGAAGAAAGGCATGGGACAAAGAACATGCAAGACTGATCCAACAAAAGGGTAGTCGGACGTTAAACCAAAAACAAACGGAACGAAGAGCAAGAACCGAAGGTAAACGCGGACACACCAGCGTGGGCGACATGGTAATCCAACGTGGCAAGAACACACGAGCACGGAACGATGGACGCAACAACGCACAAGCTCTGTGTCCGCAGGCGGGAGGAGTGAAAGGGCAGCGTGCGGCTAGAAAATTGCCTTAAACGGAAGTCAGAATTTGTTGAGCGTAGAGCCGTTTTTCGCTGCGCGTCGGCGGCGAGGCGCTGTGCGTTTGTTCCGCGACGCGGGCGGCGGACGTCGCGACGCCACGCCGAGAACAGGAGACGAGGCCGCTCCTCCAACCCTGCCACGTGCTGGGGCGACGCGCCAGGAATCGGTGACAACCGGCGACTGGGCGGAAGGAGAACGCCTTCAGTTTCACCGAGGCTGCGTAATTTTTCAGGCGACCTACAATAATTCAGAGGTACTCTCTCGAGAACTAGCACCTTCACAGGCATCGCGGCGCTAGAGATCGGACGATTGGTATGAAATGGCACAAAAAGTATCTGTAAGGTATAGAGACACTGCCTAGGAAGTTTTTTTTTATGAAATCTGTGTTCATGAAGTCGTTTCTGAAGTAATGAAAACCCCTGTTATCTACGGTACTGGCGCCGGTGAACAGTAAGGTACTTTTCGCTTCATTGGCTATGAGTTTCAAATAAATGTCACCTCAATTGCATATAAATGCCAAGTTAGATTTGCAAAAATATAAGTGCGTAAATGTATTTTCTTTATAAAACTAATTATACGTTATATATGTACATTGGCATAAAATTTCCCATACACTTTCTTCGAAATCACTTTCATTTTCTGTTAATTAATAAGCCAGAGGATTGTATTAATGTAAAAATGTATGTTTAAAGTAAATTATCTGTGTTATATAATTATTCTTTATAATTTAATTCATGTAAATATTATTTAATTACAAAATGAATTGAAATTATAGGAGTTAAGTAATGAAGTTTTTTGTATTCCATTTTAAACGTTTTTTACGACAAGACCTCGTTCATAAAATAATACTTTACGGCACAGATTACGACGTATTTTCCGTTTATGGCACGAATATTTGCACGAATATCCCACATTCATCCAATGGCAGCGAGAGAATCGTGGGTGGTAGCGGTACACCAAGCCGACCTTTTTTGTTGCCCAGATATCAAATACTTCACATGACATCACAAAGTTCTTTCCAAAATTTATTATCCATGCAATAAAACTGAATATTATAAACTAGTTGCATAATACCATATTTCAATGAAAATTTCGTGACACAACGTGAGTGTACTAGACAAAGGAAGTCAACGAAGAAGAGCCATCGATTCCTGAATGACGACTTTCCAGGCTGTAGGAGGTCGCAACAAAAATAGAGCATCGGCAGCCAGCGGCAGCAACGGGGCTGGCAACTCAACTCGCCGCCTTCGCCGTTTCCGAGAACAATGAAGACGTCCAGGCGCTGCATTCCTCGAAGATGGCAGCAGCCGAGGCGCAGGCGGGGGCGGTACACATAATGGCGGAGAGGCAACGGCAGACACTGCGGGAGACGGGGCAACAGACGTCGCAATCCTACGCCGGATTTGGCGAAGGCGGTGGGGTGGCCGAGGCCGTGGCGATGGCGGCGGAGGTAGCGGTCAGGCCAACTGCAGCACCTCTCACTGAGAGATTCTAGGATTCTAGTCTAGGTGGCAAGATTTAGACACGAGCTAGATAGCTAGGTTGAATTCAGCCGCTGACTGGAGAATTCTAGCGGCCGGCTGCTCAGATCAGTGACTGATTGATTGATTTTTTCGTGTTTCCGGGCGCGTCAACTGCTTCGGTCATTAGTCCCGTTAGTGTAGTGCATGTTTTTTCGGTAGATGGCGGTGATCTTCCCCCCGCTGGATGGTGAGATCCGGCGCCGACCTACCGTCGGCTAGTGGGATTTCCCCCAAACTAGGACTCTCCCACCAGCGGGGCACCGCCCCAGCCAGGACACGCTCTAAGCTCCCGACCGATCTCCCTGAATATGTGGTAGTGTAGGGCATGTTAGTGTAAGTGTGTGTGTAAGAGGAGAGGATAGGACAAGGAAGAGGAAGGACAGATCGTGCGCAGTCCGTTGCCAGTTTGGTAGGGTACTGCTCCGGCATTCGCCTGGCGTTGATCGGAGAAACCACGGAAAACTACCGATCAGAGAAGCCGGCCGCTAGAATTCTCCTCCAGACAGCGACTGAATTCGACCTAGCTGAAAAGCTAGTGTCGAAAATCCTGCGCCATCAGGACTCGAACCTAGGACCTCCCGGACAGAAGCGCTGCAGTGACATCAGTTGATGCACTGAGCTACCGCTACCGGTCTCAGATCGTGGTTCTCCGTGGTTTCTCCGATCAATACCAGGCCAGTGCTGAGGCAGAATCCCAACAAACGGGTCACAGATCGCGCTTCATCTTCCTAGATCTATTCTCACCCCTTACTTACAAAAACACTCAGATGCACTACACTACAACAATTGTCGGGAAACCAGTCGGGCGCTTAGGGCATATTCCCTTAGGGGCTGTGCCCCGCTGGTGGGAGGGACCTGAATGGGGAAAGTCCGCATGCCCATGTGTAGGTCCGACCCGAATATCTCCATCCAGCTAGTGAAGAACACCGCCACCTCCTGTGATAAATCATTCCCTACACTTACGAGATGTATGATCATAACAGTTGACGCGCAGAAACACGAAATAATGAACGAATCAGCAATGGTGGTGGTAGTGCAGAAGAGCTAGAGTCGGGGAATCGCAGTGGAGGCGGTAGCAGATGCAGACGTTAAGGTGCCGACGATAACAGTGGAGGTGCAGGAAGTTGGTGGAGGCGGAAAACGATGGTAACAGTGGCGAACTGAAGTCATTTCTTGCGTTAAAAAATAGAAAGCCAGGAACCAATTAAGTAATGCAGAGACCAAACTGCAAAGACATCAATATTTTAACTGGTGTGAACGATAGTTGATAAATTTAGAGCTAGTTGAAGATGTGATTTCCTCGCACTGGTATATGCGATCCGATGTTTTTGGCACATGCGTTCGTGTGCTTGTGTTAGTGATCATGATTCTACGATGGCGATGTGCAAAACAACGCATGGAATAAAATTGAATGAGTAATATGCAGTTTTTTTGTGTTAATGATTGGGAAAATGGTGATATTCGATTGGATTTGGCTTCAAATGATGCTTGTGGGGTGTCGATAAAGATGGTTGATTGATTGGTGGTTGATTGCATTTTTTTTCGCGGGAGATGGCATTGATCTTCCCCCGCAGGATGGCGAGATACGGCGCCGACCTACCATCGGCTAGTAGGGTTTCCCCCTAACCAGGATTCTCCCACCAGCGGGGCACCGCCCCAACAAGGACACGCTCTAAGCTCCCGACCGATCTCCCTGAATATGTGGTAGTTTAGTGCATGTTAGTGTAAGTGCGTGTGTAAGGGGGGAGGATAGGACAAGGAAGAGGAAGGAAAGATCTCGCGCGGTCCGTGGCCCGTTTGGTAGGGTACTGCTCCGGCAATCGCCTGTTGTTGATCGGAGAAACCACGGAAAACTACCGATCAGAGCAGCCGGCCGCTAGTATTCTCCTCCAGACAGCGACTGAATTCGACCTAGCTGAAGAGCTAGTGTCGAAAATCCTGCCTCCATCAGGACTCGAACCTAGGACCTCCCGGTCAGAGGCGCTGCAGTGGTATCAGCTGATGCACTGAGCTACCGCTCCCATATAAAGATGGTAAATACCGTAAAGGTAGTCGGCAGAAACGATGACTGTTGCTATAAAAATGCTAATTGTAGAACCGGATATCTAACGCATTGGAACCTGTATAGTTTCAATGCCATCGTGTTTGACGTGTCTTCTTGCCGTGAATGATATACGTCTCCTTTCTAAGCGGAGAATGCACGACTCTTCTGCCACTTAGATAATAGCCTCTCGAACACGTCCGCCATTTGTCACTCACATCACTGACTGATCTACATCAATTCCGTTTAACCACTTGTACTTCAGTGAACGAATATCTTTCCTTCATTTCAGTTTCTCAGAAGTTTTTTTGCAACGCATATTTCAAAAGTATTAGAACCAGTTTTTGCATTAAGTGCGCACGATGTTGAATACTCGCTCCAATTGTGCATTCTGAATTCATTGATGGTTTAATGAAATGATTCATAACATAAGAAATAGTATTTCAGTGAATCGTACTCATTATCACCTTGAACAACTCCTTCTTGCTGGACTGATAAACGTTTATTAACATTTGATTACCAATAAACACTCTTCTGTTTCTAATTTACCTTGACCTATATCTGACATTTTTCTATATCAGTCTGGGATCGCTCGGCACTAGAATGAGGGAAAAAGGACAGGATAGGAAAGGAAGTATCGCGCGCGTTCAATGGCTCATATTCTAGGGTTCTCTTCCATCATTCGCCTGAATGCAATCACAAAAATCACAGAAACCACAGGTCAGAGCAATCAGACTAGGAATTCCATTCCAGCAGACGTCACAAACGTATCGATGCTAAACGTGCCCTGCAAATGCCCGGCACCTGCCACGACCACCTAATCACCAGTGCACGCAAAGGCGATGCTATATCGCCTTAGAATATTTCATACCCCAGGTAGAATATTTTTCTTAGCAACTTGTCAATGTTGTAGCAATAATATAATTTTTTCCCTTTTCAAAGAGAAATATATTTCATCAATTATCATGCTCAGGTTAATATAACAGACTTCGGAGATTATTTGCTGTAAACAAAATGTGGTTCATTTTAATAGTCGTATATAAGAAATGAAATATGAACTAATCCGTTTCTGTAATGAATTTCAGGTAATTTATGCAAGTAATAAACTTAATGCAGAATGAATTTATTAATTAAATTATACGCCCAGGTAATTTATTTTGTCTGTGCAATAATAATGGATTTGTTACTTCCTCACGTTTCAAAATAAATGTGATCTCGTAATCTAATTTACTTGCAATTACAAAAATACGTGATCTGCGACACGTAATTTTGTGTCAGAATAAATATGTTAATAATCAATCAGTCAGAGCTTATTATTGAAGTGTCTTGATCTGTACCGTGTTTTATCCTTATATTTGAGACGGGTTATTATAAAACAATACTTTCTGAATTTTGCCGTTGAAACAAATCGTTATGACCAAATCAAGCAATTTGAATTGAATTTTTGCATTTCATAGTTCATATTCAACTAGTCGCATCATTTCGACACCTTCATTTAAACACCTCACCTCTGCAAATGATTGAATATTTAATGTTTTCCTTTTGGTTCAATTTTTGAAGTTTCTTGTAATTGAAGAATCGCAGGCATTATAATGATACGTAAATTGGAAAATTCCAACGCACACCCTATACCACTTAACTTTTTTCTAAAATTTCTTACTCCCTCTAATAATTATGCAGCAGGGAGAGAGTTAACGAGATTTTTCGCTAATACAGCTCGTTCTTGCTACAAGGTACGAGGCTGGTAAATAACCAATACCAGTAAAGAGTGTCCGGAGATGGTGAGTGGACAGTGGAAGCGCGGGTGCAAATCTAAATTCCACGCCACCCACACCCCTGGACGCGAGGCGTTCGCAGCCTCATTGAGATGCACCAGGAGGCGGGCGCCTAATCGAGGCGGTCGGCTGGCCCAGCCTCGCGGCGGGGGCGGCGGTCCGCGCCACCCGGCGCCTTCCGCCCCACCCCCGCCCCCGCCGCCGCCTCGCCCAAGCATCCTAGCTTTATTGCCTATTATATTTTAAGAACTGAATTATGATGAGGCCCATTACATTCCCGAGCGGTGTAGAAAATTGTTAATTAAATTCAAGGAGGTCGCCGCGACCCACTCCCACGATCGCCGCTTATAAATCTGTGTGCGCCCGGTCGAGATGCGAGATAAGTAGCAATAATTGCAGCCTCCCGCCGCTACGCAATAAACTTGCCCGGGTTTGATGTCAGCTGACGAGGCTGAGCCGTAAATTATGGGTGCGATGGAGGCGGTAGCGCTGGCGGTAGCATTGTCGATGGCTTTGGCGATGGTTGTGGCGTTGGAAATGGTGGTGTCACGGCAGCGGGATAGCAGGCACCGGGTGGTCGGCGATGGCCTTAGCGTTGGCGGGGGTAGAGGGGGAGATGGGGGCAGGGCGAGGGTGCGAATCAGGAGGCGCCGCTGGAAGTGTCCGCGGGCGGGGCGGCGACCGCGGCATTGGGAGTAGGGTGGGTCTGAGGACGCGGTGAGAGTGAAGAAGAGGGGAAAAAAGGGGGGCGGTGCCGCGGCAGCGGGGAAGGAGGAAGGTATGAGGATAGGGGGAAGGGGGGGGGGGAGGGCAATTCAGTGGTGAAGCGGTGGAAGTTGCGGGAGCGGGGTGGTTTACGGAGAAGGAGAAGCGAGTAAAGTAAGGGTGCGGCAACGTGGGTGGGATCAACGGAAGAACAGCGAACCCGAGCGGGGGTTGTGGTTGCGTCCCAAAGCGCGAGCCTAAAGACGGTGGCGGTGGAGTGGGCGTGGAGGTGACGGTGGCAATGGCGTTGCCGGCGCCGTAGCCGTGGACCGGTAGCAGCCTCCTCCGCCCTCTCGTAATTGACTGCCGCCTGCCCGCAAGCATGTCTGCCTTCGTGCGTTCAACTTCCCCGCCGTTCGAATGTTAGACCTTCGAAAATAATGCGGTTCCTTTCTCTGAGAGCCTACTAAATCAATCACAGTCGTGTCTGACCTCGAAATGTAGTGTAAATTTAATAAGAAGGATTTTTAAATATTTATAGGAGAAAGGTATTTCATACAAATCTCTACTTACTTTTAAGGGGTAAGAAAATGCATTTATCTTCTTGGATCTCGTGTCTGTTAATACTATGTTGCTTTCGTATTTTACATCGTAATAGTCAATTAAATGTCATTCAAAATCACTTCCAATTTAGCGGTCTATCTCCACTCCGGGAAATAAACGTGATTTGTCTTCATATGAATAAATGAAAAGTGTGTTCAATTGAAAGTTGAAATTGATTTTTTGAAGGACAGAAGCTTAGTACCAATGAAATGCATCTCACAATGTTCCTTCTTATAAAGAGTAAGTGTTAGGTAATTTCCATAAATGAATCATTGGGAAAAAGAAAATGTAGGAAAGTTTGCTGGAATAAGATGCTCAAGTCTGAATCTTTAAAAAAAGAGCATCATTATAATACTCCAGTATTAAATTTTTTTAAATTTCTATTGAATATTATTAAAGTACATTTGTAGTCCCACTATGCCTCAGCCATATGCGGGGACCATATACGAGTGAGTTATCGAACAGATACGTCTTGCTTAGATATGCGAACGTACGCAGAATTTGAGCAAGTGGAGAGCTTCAATGATGTTACTGTCTTTGTCTACTGTCTACTGGGATTCACCACAATGCAAATTTGGGCTCTGTTGGCACTGTGACATTTTAAAGGCAATAGTTAACCGGGGCGCCAATAGATCGTGAAGCGAAATCTACCAAAGACTCCCGAATGTAGTAATGTAGCCAAACTTCGAACATTGTTACCTGCTTGAGAAATCTTTTGTGCAAATAGAGAGGCAAATGCTCGATACTTTCTCCTTGTACATGCATTGTTTGAATTAAGAATTGAAATAAGGGTTTCTTACTTCTTCCGAGCTGCAAAAACATTCACAAAACAATTACAAAGTGTAATATGGAGTATAATATTGAGATTTAGAAAATGTACATCTAACAATGTTATGCAACCTCAATCTAAATTCCCTTATACATAAATTTACATTTTAGAAATTGTATTTTACGTCGGTATGTCGACGAATGCTTGAAGTGTTTATCTCTTCAAATTTTTGAATTTCTGGTTAATTAACTGAGGTGGCTAATATTTTAAGATATGAAAAGAATTAACAAAAATTTGTCATCGTTAATGTCTCAAATTTATACTATGTCGTTTATTATTTTATTAACGACCAACTTTATACGAACAGATCGCAACATATAATTCTAAATTCACATTAAAACATTATGTTTCGACAGTTGCTTTTAATACTTCAGATATTATTTCAAAATGTTAATAATGCAATTAAAATATTTCATGTAAATATAATTCAAAGTGCACTTAGAGTGCCCAAATATGTTTTAATAATATTCAAGAGTATGCTAATTTGTGAGTAGACTATTCTGCCGAACCTATCAACTTATTTTATTGGTACACAAAAGTAAATAACTACTTTCAAACCATTTACTCTTTTCCAAGACATAGATACCCTTGCTTCACGCCTCGATTTGCTGGGTGCTATTAATTGTGTGTCAGTTGCTTTCTCTTTGCTCTATGCACATATATACAGAGACAAAGTGTGAAATCTTTTCGGTTATAGTATACTCAGAGTTAAAATAATTCTAATTTATTCTAAGTAATTCTTCTTATTAGTATTCTAATTTACGTAATTACAAGGATTGTCAACAAAAGTATTCTCTCCGGTGTAATACAATCTATCTAATATAGTTCCAAACGTTTTCTTTGTTGGCGCATCGGTGTTACAAGAACATTTTGACTCTTTTGTGAAAGTAAAGTGATTTTATAAGTCTCTATGAGGATGTATCGAGCTTTAAAATATGATGTTAACATAATTTTTATCTTCTAATATTCGGTTATCCCACTTCCCCACTTATTTAGTGTCCCGGGGACTAGAAACCCAAAGGCATTTTTCGCTAAATACCCCATAATTTTCTTTCATGATGTTGGCAACACTGATGTTCACATCTTTAACTGAACATGTGAAGTTAATTTGAACAAGCGAATTGCGCAGCATATTTTATTTGAATTTAGATCCATAGACCTTAATACCATATTTCGTAAAATAAATTTGCAAAAACCTACGAACAATATTGCCTCGGAACTTACTAAATTTGAAGAATTTAAAGTGAATACGAGGAAAAGAAAACTGTGAGTAATGTTAGAGACTGAATGAACGTTGGACTTCGCACTTTTACGTTTCTAACTGTACAAATACCGATTTTCAAATGAATGTGACCCTCAACTTATTCTTATTAAATTTAAACGCCACATACTGTCAGAACATACTTGAACAAAGCTACGCATAAAAGAAATGAAGTATGAAAGAAATTTTCAACACATGAAAATATTTTTAAAAGAGTTTGCAGCATCGGTGACGCCATTACTAGTATATTAGTAATCGATTAGCCTACGTCAGTTTGAACATCCCACCGACCATCCATCCCTTCGTACGACCGTCTGACTATCTGTCGGACCGCCCGTTTTTCGTAACCCTAACACGTTTACAAATAGTACGTCCATCTCAGCAAGGCTCGTGGCACACGGATTTGGGCCCAGCAGCCCCACGGACTATTGCCGTGGAGTCCATTCCCGCGTGAAGGCATTCATGTATTCAACTGCGTTTGGAGGAGCTTTCACAGTTCCTCAGCCATGACACATTTTACAGTTCCTCTTCAATATTGCTTCCGTAACTCCGTGCTTGCAAATAAATCCTTAAATGTTTTGTTTCTTAAATAACATTAATTTTTAATGTATATTTTTCCTAAAATAATAGAAAAGACCACAAGAAATTTGAATAATCCTCAAAATAAATCAATATCGCCTCACGTATGTCGACTACAAGTAGATTTTCAGAACCATAATCAGAGAGTTCATTTCTCCAGTGAATGAAACAAGTGTATCCTCACACCCCAATGCAATTGTTGGACCCCGATCAAGCTCTCGTCAAAATTCTCGTGAAACTATTGCTCACGTTCTTATCCATACATAAACTTACATGATCATGCTCACTGACACTCATGCCCTTGCCCATGTGCATGTTCACACACACACACACGTCCACGCCTACGCCAACGCTCACTCACCCACGTTAACCACGTTCACTGCCATACCCACCCTTGCATGATCAAACACATGATACCCCATATTCGCGTCTAGTCTTTCACACTAACAGCCACTTCCTTATCCATTTTAACTCCCATTTTAGTTCCCATCCTCACTCGCTCCTCTTCATCTGCCTCACTTCAGCTCCCTCTCTCTCACGCTCCCTCTCTCTCACGCTCCCTCTCCCTCTCTCTCACGCTCCCCCTTTCTCCTTCCCCTCACACTTTTCCTTTCCCCCCCCCCCCCAATTTATCCCCCCTCTCTCTCTCTCCCCCTACCCCTCTTCCCTCTCTCCCTATCCCTCTTACCCTTTCTCTCATTCTCCCTCCCTCTATCCGTCGCCATTGCCACACCCCTGTTTCCACCGCACACCCTCGGCCTAGCCGCCCTCTTGCGCCTGTTCCCTCCCCGCCCCGCCCCCGCGTCCCTTGCTCCGCTTCCTGGAGCCACCCGCCGCGATCCCGCTCGGATCGAAATCGAATCGCAAACTCGTCCGCGGCGCGCCGCATCGCGCGCACGATGCTTATCGGCGCCTAAGTACAGGTTCCCGCGATTTGAGTTATTGGGAGCTCCGGCCCAACTTCTAACGTCCCGGTGGAAAAAAGTTGCTCCACTGCGGCAGCGTTACAGCGATTGCTAGGGCCAGTCGACGGGAGTATCAGGAAACCAGAAAGAAGTGCTCGGAAATTAAAAATTTTCTTCGGTTGCTCGTTTGGAAATTGAGAAGTGATCAGGTACTACGTGACTGTGATGAGCAGACTCGACTGTGACGGCTGTGTTTTAAACCTTCGGTTTATCACACCCGTACCGAAGGTCGCTGAAGAAGTGAGTTGATGGGTTGTTTGACGTCAGAGAAAATTGATTTCGATGAATGGTTTCTTGAGCGCCACTTCTCACCGCGACCTATCAGTAGAAGTGGGCGTTTTCGTATGTTTCCTGTAATCAAGCACAATTAGACTCAGTAATATTATATGCAGGCTTATCATGAATATGAAACAAAATACCGTGCGTCAGAAAAATCAGGGCCTCCTGTTAGAAATCACATTTATGTTGGTAGCAACCAGATCACAGGGAAACAAGTGAAGGGGACACTACTTTCAACATCTATTATGATTGTGGTGAGCATGCAATTTACGTTTTCTTTTATTATAAGCTGCAGTTCGCGCTACCAACAAAATTTCTGTTCCAAGACTTCTCTCCAGCTAGATGCCACTGCGGACAGATTTTCTTGGTGCTCTATACTTCTACGACGCTGATAGAAAAAATAGGTCAATGGTCATAGCCAGTCCAGATAAACCTCTACCAAGATTTACGGAGGAAGGAAAATTATTAATAAATAAGCAAAGTGGATCTTTCTTTATGAAAATAAAGATAGCATAAAATTTTGTCCGTCGACTGTACTATTGGTTATTGGTTAAACGAATGTTTTTACAACAGATGCTAAGCATTTCACGAAGTCGGATATATTGATTAGTTACCTGATGTCCTCCACACTTTCAATACTTTCGGAAATGTGAGTTGTGTGAACAGCAATGCGATAAGATTGTTTTTTATCTACACTTAGACCTTTCTGAAATTAGCGTTCAAAAATAATCTAACTTGACTGCTTTTCAAAAAATCCACACATTTCACATTATTTAAATACAATAATTAAATATTACGACATATATAAGGACTTTTAGCTCTAGAAAAGGTCAAGAAATACTGACAATCTTTGGCAACATCAGCCGACGACACGTCAAAGCCAAAACCTGTCACAGAGAAGGACGATGTTAGTTGACACCAGAGAATTGAGATATAACAGCAGTCATGTAACGGCTTCATCAAAGGTGGCAGCGTAAGCAAGCGATACACGCGGGGCAAGAACCAGTGATCGATAACCAGTGGTCGGGTGCGGGACGATCACTTATCTCCGATATTGCTCATCAGCGCGAGACGAGATCTGTTTGCTCACATCCGGCCATGAATGAAAACACGCTCTCGCACTCTCGCGCTCGCGCCCTCGTTATCTGGCGCGACGGCGTCTGGTTTGGTTTGGTTTGGTTTGGTTTTCGTGTTTCCAGGCGCGTCAACTGCTTTGGTCATTAGTCTCGTTAGTGAACTGCATGTTTGTTTCTCGGGAGATGGCGGTGGTCTTCCCCAGCTGGATGGAGAGATCCGGCACCGACCTACCGTCGGCTAGTGGGGTTTCCCTTAACCATGACTCTCCCACCAGCGGGCACCGCCCCAGCCGGACAAGCTCTAAGCTCCCGACCGGTCTCCCGGAACATGTGGTAGTGTAGACCATGTTTGTGTAAGTGTGTGTAAGGGAGAGGATAGGACAGGGAAGAGGAAGGAAAAGATCGCGCGCGGTCCGTGGCCCGGTTGGTAGGGTTCTGCTCCGGCATTCGCCTGGTGTTGATCGGAGAAACCACGGAAAACTACCGATCAGAGCAGCCGGCCGCTAGAATTCTCCTCCAGGCAGCGACTGAATTCGACCTAGCCGAAAAGCTAGTGTTGAAAATCCTGCCGCCGTCAGGACTCAAACCTAGGACCTCCCGGTCAGAGGCGCTGCAGGCGACGGCGTCTGAGAGACACATCCTGTCCTGTGCCAGCAATGCAGCCCGTGCGGTAGTTTGAAAGACGACACAAGGAGACAAAAATATTATTTTTCAAAATAGATAAATTAACCCTTCAGTGGTCGCGCTCAAAATTAGAACGCGAGTGATCGCATATATTACTATTGTAATCCATTGTTTTAAAATTCTTATTAACAATATTTTACGAACAAATCGTCTTTTAGTTCAAATATAGTCAAGTAATGGGATCTAAAACACTCATCAGTTACAAAATAATATTACATTTATTAGAAAGTTGATATATTACAGATTCTATGAAATGCTACATAAAAATGCATGTTTTACGTCTTTAAACAAATATTCTCATTTGCATGTGAGTAAATGTTTATTTTAAAAGTCTTGTGCTCTTCGTGTTTTGTGCACTTCAAATACATTGCATTACAATTATTAAATAAAGCAGCTGTAAAAGTGTTTAAACATTTGAAGTTTCTATTATGAACATCTCACACAGATTTTCTTAATGTGTTCTGAGCACACCCACTGGACACAATTTACGCAGTACTATCAGGTGCTCCTGTTTCGTTGACGTTCATAGAGATAACAACGTCTCACGTAGCCCTTTGTGGCTCCGCTGACCTCTCGGTCCCCTCTGTATTCCCAGTACAAGTCTCCCGTGTGTTCTTATTGCTGTCGGCACAGATATTCTCTGGAACTTCCTTTTCATTTCTGGTTTCATAATGAACAAAGCGAGATCTTTTAGAAACCCTAGTAGCTCTACTAGTAGCTCGGGACAATTGTCGGTAGGTCGCGGTCAGACTCAAGGTTGGCTAACCTGGACTTGTTCTACAGAGCTTAGACAGATGACTCGCGACAATGATAGCGAGTTCAAGCAAAAAGAAAATACATATCATTTTTATTCAGAATGGGAACCCGATTACTTCTTTACCCAGGTAAAGGACAATTGTGTGTGTTTACTGTGCAGTTCAAGTGTATCAGTTGGGAAAAAGGAATTACTAACCATATTTCAATTTTTTTGTAATGTGCAATTTCATTTCAATTTATTTTTCTTAAAAACACTTATATAAAATTTTTTCATATTTATAGAAATGTAAGTTTATAGTCACCCGCTAACAAACGTTAAGATTTAATAAAATGTTCTGTTTTCGTTTATTGGTACAGTAGTTCACAGTTGGAATGAAAACGGTATCGCTCAGAAGCTTCATGAGCGACTCTAGATTGCCATGTTCGGAAACGGCTAATATTGTGCTAAACTATTTGTCTTGTCAAGAGGAAACGAATGAGTAATTAATCACCTGTTTAGGTGCCGTAAGTATCTCAAAACAAGTTTTAGTTTCTTACAAAAATCAAGAAATACGTTTTACAGAAATTTCCTAGAATTTTGAGAATGAATCCGGAAGAAAATAGTCAGTTCCTGAGAGTTCGAGGCGCATTAAAATTCAACTAATTTGTCTGGATTGACGAATCAGTAGTGGTCTAATCATGAGTGACGGACAGAAGGACAAACGAACAGACAGACGAACAGACAGACGAACAGACAGACGAACAGACAGACGAACAGACAGACGAACAGACAGACGAACAGACAGACGAACAGACAGACGAACAGACAGACGAACAGACAGACGAACAGGCAGAGCCGGACAGACAGAGCCGGACAGACAGAGCCGGACAGACAGAGCCGGACAGACAGAGCCGGACAGACAGAGCCGGACAGACAGAGCCGGACAGACAGAGCCGGACAGACAGAGCCGGACAGACAGAGCCGGACAGACAGAGCCGGACAGACAGAGCCGGACAGACAGAGCCGGACAGACAGAGCCGGACAGACAGAGCCGGACAGACAGAGCCGGACAGACAGAGCCGGACAGACAGAGCCGGACAGACAGAGCCGGACAGACAGAGCCGACAGACAGAGCGGACAGAGAGCGGACAGAGCTCAGACAGATGCCCTTACATTTCTTCATACATTTTGTCTTTCAAAATTTCTTTCTCACGATATAATTATAGTTATAATTACAGAAAACCGTAAACAATGACGAGACGAAATTAAACTCTCACATTATTATGTGAAGTCGTAGGCTTCGGGCCAGAGTCATGTAAACGATCTTGGCTGTCCAGGTGACGCCGCGTCGAAGGCTGTGTTGCCGACGTTTCGACCATCTTGTCGTGGTCTTCCTCAGGGCTGTTGTGCACAACACATTATTAATGTGAGAGTTGAGAGTCTTAAAAATAAATGCAGTGCGAGATGTTTTTCTTTCATATTTATATTTTCTCAATTGTACATTTTTCCTCAACAAGTTTCTCAGCGAAAAAGACTTAAGCAGAAACGTTTTGCATGTGGAAAAGGTTTCGTAAGGTTAACAGCAGACAAAAGAAGGATTGTTATGAAAACATCAACATTGTCGAAATATTGTCACTCTGAATTCATGGCATTAAAGGCATTTTATCAGTTCTTCCTCTATTCACTAACTTCAAAGAATTGCAAAAATGGCACCATACATTCATTGAATTGCGAACATGATTCGTCATCTCATTAAATGTGTGTTAGTTGCAATAATCGCAAGCACGCTAGAGATTTTAGGCGACGTGTACGTAATGTTTTGCTCGTAAGAAAGTTTCTGAATTTGAAAGTTTCTGAATATGAAAGTTTCAAAGAGATACCGGAGTCACTGATTTTGTTACATTTACTTCCGTAAATTTAGTAACTTGACGTTTAATTTTTCCATTGCGAATCCCAATTTTTTGACCTCGTCCCACCACAATTTTGGGAATTTGTGATGCTTGAATTCGCGACTAGTTACGTGTTTTCATTTTCAAAATTGGCGCTAACTATAGCAAATCGTGCCAGGTCGCTCACGTAAGGGACATCTCGGAATTGTACCGCCAGAACTAAATAATCTAGTGATTTCATAACGTCAATACCATTTGTTACAATCAATACCA
Source organism: Teleogryllus oceanicus (assembly GCA_964035755.1). Classification (NCBI taxonomy): domain Eukaryota; kingdom Metazoa; phylum Arthropoda; class Insecta; order Orthoptera; family Gryllidae; genus Teleogryllus; species Teleogryllus oceanicus. The sequence goes on along the minus strand of CAXIVR010000005.1, from coordinate 127,663,814 downwards.
TTTGTTAAATTTCTGATGGATACGAAAAATTATTTTTTGAAGTATGAAGGCTGACTGAACTTGAAAGAATTCTGAACGCGTAGTATAATGAACTTAATTTTATTTTTAATTCATTTAAAATTTGATTACTGCATATTGCGCCACTACCCTATAATTATAATTCATTCCTTCGACTATCGAGAACAAACTACGGAGGCGCAACCGTGGTTTGTAAAGGTGCGGTTCATATTCGAAATAGCTCGGGCACATTAACTGCCAGTTTGAGCAATTTCCATATGAATACGGACCCAGAGAGAATATAATCTTTTGAACACTAGATTGATACGGATGAGTGTGTCGTACTCTCTTCTAAGAGTAGACAAAGGAGTAATATTAAGCCTCTTCTGACTCTCTTTTCTCAACAGATAACCACAATAACGGAGGTTTACCTTAGATTCTCACTGTTTGGACAACGGATGAAATTATCATTAGGTGCGAAACTAATGCTTATGAACAAGATGATTGTTCGAGCGGGATACATGGAGTATACGACACCACCACCACTTCTAGTTGCTTCACCTTTGCCTCTAGTCACGGACTCGGATTTTCGGCTCCACTAATTTGGTTGTTGCTCTAAACCTCTGTACCACCGAGATCTTCAAAATACTAGTCTCTAAAACACAAAACATGAATATGCCGGTAAAATAATGACAGCGTCGGAATAATATACAATGACTAGGATAAAAGACGTAATATTTCAAATTAATGTACTACAACATATCCATATTAAGAATGAATGTTTTTATTTTAATATATTTTAAATTTTTTTGGTTAAATTTCACGAACTGATTTACAAGATTTTAAAACTTATCTTATAGTAAGAATAATTGAAAGTAGTATATATTCTTATCGCAATTATCATAACAATAATATTTGCACTACTGAGGTGTTTTTGAAAAATGTAAACTTAAATTTTTAATTTCCTCTTTTATGTAGTTCAATTTCTGCACATTTCTTTTCAACATGTTTAGGCTTGAAAACGGAAAACGAAGGTACTTAATAATATTTACATCTATCACAACGACTATCACACATTGTAACACACTTTCCTATGAACATCCTGTATTTATTTTGACATCCCGATTATAATATACGGAAGTTCACGGGTATACAACGTTTTGACAACGAAACGACACATGAACTGCTCACATTGCCGAACTTTCAAAACAAAAAACCGAGTCGTCCTCAGCGCCGCATTCGATTTTCCTCAAGAAGTTTTAGAGACAGAGTTGAAACAGAGAGTTATTTTCTTACTCCGTGATCGGCACATTGAAAAGAATCGAACTCCACATACGTTCAGAGCGATCCGTCGCTAGGAAGCAGATCCGTCGGCCGGCACCCACATGCGCGGCTTCCGCCACGCAGCGGCCGAAACGGAAGCTTGAAATGTGTTGGTGGCGCGTAACCGAAACCAGTTCCCGAAGAGGAACAGTTCCACAGCTCTCAACCGTCCAAAAACGTCTCCACCTTCGCAGTAAGTACGGGTGAGGACTCACGTCGGCTGCCATCATCGCCTGCGACCACCCACCGCCTCCACGCCATCGCGACACCGCCACCACACCACCACCGGCAAACCACACGGCTCTGGTCATCAACTGGTTCACTACAATGCTTCTGGCCGGGAGGTCCTATGTTTTGAGTTTCTACAGTGGCAAGATGTCCGATTCTAGCTAGGTATGTAAGTCGAATTCAGCTTATGTCACAAAGAAAATTGTAGAGCCGGCTGCTCTGATTGGTAGTTTTCCGTGGTTTCTCCATCAACACAAGACGAATGACAGAACAGTACTCTATCGACCGCACGTGATCTTTCCTTTCTTTTTCTTGTCCTATCCTCATCCCTTACTTATACATATTACACTTGATACATTCACTACACTACCACAATGTCAGGAAACCCGTCGGGAGCTTAGTATGTATCCCGGCCGGGACGGTGTCCCGTTGGTGGGAGATACCTGGCTGGGGAAAACTTCGCAAGCTGCAGTCTAGGCGGGATCTCGCCATCCAGCGGGAAAGAAAGCCGCCACCTCCCGCGATAAAAACACGCCCTTCATCTCTGGGACTAATAATCTTAGCAGTTGACTCACCCGGAATCACTAATCAATCAAATCAAAAAACCACTACCACTCTGACCACAGCCGCCCCCTGTCACAACCGTCAGAACTGCCGCCGCCACCGTCACCACTGCCATCACCACCGTCACCACTGGCGCCACCACCACCGTCACCACTGGCCACCGTCACCATCACTTTCACCATCACCGCCGCTGCCACCGGCGCGGGGCGTTGAGGCTCCAACCGGCCGTGAGGCCGGTGGCGCGGAAGGACCGGCCACGCCCCCGCTCCTTCAAGGGCGCAGGGCCAGGCCCTAATCAGCGTCCGAGGGCGCCATCCATCACTGGGGACGGCCGGCCGCGGGCGCCGCCAAGGACCGCGTATTTATTAGCGTGTAATTTCCAGATATAAAATTGTGCGTTGCGAGCGCGGTCCCGGTGACGTCCGAGGGAACGGTACGTATTAATCTGCGTTAATTGCACGGGAACGGGGCACGTAAAGATTGTCATTTGGAGCGCGCGGAGGCGGGCAGTGGGCGGGCAGGCGAGCGAGCGAGCGGGTAGAGGGCGGTGGGCGGTCTGGCAAGTGGGTGGCGGTGGGCGGCAGGCCGGTGGTCACTGGCGGTCGACCGCCGAACTTCGTGGGGCTCATTATCATTACGGGCGGGCGCTTGATCTGTTTTTGTGGGTGTCGGTGACCACCGCTGCCGTCGCACTCGTTAGGTGCTCTTACGGCGGTCCTCTTCTCCTACTTCACATCCACGATATGTTGATCTGGTGAAATTGTAATCTTTCTGTACGTGGTTACAACAAAACCTATCTTATGAAGAACTAGATAATATTTTGTATACAATATTGAAGGGCGAGTAAATAGTAAAGTATTGACGAGTAAATAGAACAACACTCGAAGAGCAATCGGGATCTCGAAATTCTGGTGCTAGATATCACCCAAGTTGATTACAACAGATATAATCACAGTACAGCTCGTTATCGTGGCATTTCTGTGGTTTCCTCATCTTCACTTTCTTCATTCCTGACAACTACCGTAAGACCTCAAAATCCCTGAGATGATCGCAGAGGAGGTTACGAAGGCAAGAAAAGTTGCCACTGAATCTCAAACTTCATAATACTTGTGTTGAATTCAATACACTGACAGTCACGTACTTTTAATTCGAAGATTGATTCACGAAGGTTTTTGAGATTTAAAGACTGGCCGTCCTGACCACAAAAATATCTGCCATCTTATTAGATCCAGGTGATAATCAAAATTCACAAAATGGAACGCTCTAAACCACTCACAGTGTGTTGTGATGAACTCCTTCGGGCGTAATTTATATTGTGATGTTGCAGATAATCGATAAAAACTAGTGTTTTGAATTAGAAAATACCATTAAGGATCGTGTTTCTCCACAGATATTTTATGTATCATCATGCTTTCGATTTTCACCGTTTCTCTCTCATTCCTAGCTAACAATGAGTCATATTTTTTACTAATGCGCGAAGGAGAGAGTTATGTTTTTTACCACTGATTGTGTGTGTCCACCATTAAGTTTCATCCCATCATCAATGCATACTGATTGGAATGATTGTAGGCGTTGTCATTGTCAACAATATTAATAACAATAATATTGTTGACAATGACAACGCCTACAATCATTCCCAATTATGTAGATGTCAACTACACCTCACCACTGAATCAATACATCAATGCATACTGAACCAATCAACAGATTTTCTTAATCAATCAAACTATAAACTTCCAGCTTGAGAGAAACAAATACTCATAACCTTTAAATTCGATAAAAATATTACAGTAAAAAAATTATTTGAATTGCGCTTACGGACGTAGACAAGAAGTCGCGTTTCCTTTAAAATGAAAGCTTTTGACGGCAAACCGTTTATGTGAAAGGCCATGCTTCTATATCAGGAATCGCAAAGGAATCCAACGCCAACGTGCAGCATTGTTGTGCGTCAACCTTCCTAGGATTGATTTGATTAATAAGTATTTCCGGGTGAGTCAACTGCTATGGCCATTATCCCGTTAGAGCTGCCGGCTGCGGTGCCGAATTCGTTTACTACGCTATTCCTTTACCGCCCCAGCTGAGACAAGCTCGAGGCTCCCGACATATGTAGTAGTATAGTGCATGTATGTGTGTGTGAGTAAAGGGAGACGATAGGACATGGAAGAGGAAAGAAAGTTCGCGCTCGGTCCGAGACCCGTTTATTAGGTACTACTTCCACCAGCAACCGGCGGCTAGAAACTTCCTCATACAGTGACTGAAATTGACATAGCTGGATAGCTAATGTGAAAATCCGACGGGACTCGAGCCTAGGCCCTTCCGGTTTGAGTCACTGCTATGACAGTTGTAATTCTGGTTCGGAACTATACTCAGAAGACGCGCTCTGAGGGCGCCGAATGCGCAATCCACGACAAAAGAAAATGGAGCCATGCGCGAAGATTAAATACGTTTGGAATATGTGAGGAGTGTTATATATCAAACCGAAGTAATAAATTACAAAGAAGTTAAACTTGTCCATCATTATCAACTAAATAATTATTTGTTAGTTTAAATAGGAAATACTGATGTTGGTCTTTATTTGCCACAATTAGAAGGTACAAAAATCCAGCTTCTCGCGGTGTTCGAACTCTGAACCCTACCACACCGAGAGGTTGCCGCAGCAGTCACCTACATTTTCTAGGACGTCTTCTGTGCAATTAACAGAAGGATTCTATCTTGTTGAATGCATACGTTGTGTTTTGAATGACAACGTCCGTTTGTGAGAGTTTATGTGTAGGTGAATTTGAGAATGAAATTTTCAGAATTCAGTAATTTTTTCAAGATTTGTGAATGGAATTTTCAGAAAAATTACAGATGGATCTGTATTTCACATTAGTAACATAAATATACTTTCCAGTTTGAGAAAAATTCTTCGCTTTACGTGAAAAACTGCTTAGGGAGAGTAACTGCAAGTCGTTTGCCGTCACAACAGCTGATGGCCCTTTATATCTAGATGGCGAAAGAGTCGCTCTCTTGACATTGAGCTATGGATTCATTGTTTCAATTAATTAATTCGTTAAGCTTATAATTACGCCGGTAGTTCGCGGACAGTCGAACGCAAATTTTTATTCAGAATGAAATACAAATCTTCACATATGTCTATTCTCCGAACTAGTTACTTGGGTAAACTCTGAGTTTTTGCTTTAAATTATTCACTTTTTTGACAAAAGTGGTTAGTCAAAGTAATGACGATGCGGTTGCCACTTTTTGTTTGTTTGTTTGTTTTGCATTTTCAGTGTGTCTTTCTTCATTGGACGATTTAAAACTAGTCCAAGGAAAAGTTATGTCGCGTCTCTGGAAACGTAGTTCGCGTGGGTCCCGCTCTCCTGCTGCGCGCCGTTGTCGCACGTCACGTGGTCACCCACCTTCTTCCCCGTACGCGCAGCAGGACACTAAATCGCGACCAAAGCGAGGTTTTCACCATCGCGGGAGTCGATTTATAACAAGGCGATTCTCTGATGGTAGGACATGGTCCTAGTAATTTTGAATAAATATTCCGACGTCGCTTTTAAAACTGTTTCTCTCCCACGTTCGGTGTCTCCTAACTTTTGAAATATATTGTGAACAAACAACACTAGATGGAATTCTAAGAAAAGTACCTAAACTATAAAAACAAATGTTTCCTTCAAACTGAAGTCTGATTTAATTTAAATTCAAAAATGAACCGACCTTCACATAAAATAGGACTGAAATGTGAAAATGTCATTTTGTAGATACGATAACTTTAAAATTATATTCTCATGAAAGGAGCCTGAGTTCTCAGAACTTTCTATAATGAAGACTGTTAGAGGTAACAGAGGTGCTTTATGCAGAACCCTGCAAATTATGCAGCACCCCCGCTGTTGCCAACAGGCAACTGGGTGCCGTCTTTTATTTTGCTCCGCGAATATAATTCTTAAAAATACAGCACGTAAATCTTAATCACATCTATTGTTTTCAGTCATTTGTGCTCTCCGACTGACGCTGCGATTGCGTCGTAAATTCCCAAGAAAGTTGCACTAGATGTTAGGTATTTTCTTTTTTAAAACGGTTTACAGACAATATTCTGGTCACCAGCGTTAGAAACTTGCCGAACAATCAAAATCACTTGTGTAATACTGCACAACTAGCATAGTGTGGCTATTCTCATGTTAAACTATTTTATTGGAACTATACTCTTTCATTGTAAAAATAGATTTCAATAATTATTCAGCCGTTGAGTCGATTATCTTCGTGTACTGAAACTAGCATGACAAAGTATGGATGGAAATAGCTTATTTTCTTAAAAATTCCTGTTGGCTTACAAAGCTGATTTCCATACGGGCAATGTGATGAATCAAGTCACTCCGCCAATTCCTCCATCTTCACTTCTTCTTCGTCTCTCCTTCATAATCCAGCGCCTCATCCTTCCGCGTCTCATCCTCCTCCGTCTCTGCCTCCTCCGTCTCTGCCTCCTCCGTCTCTGCCTCCTCCGTCTCTGCCTCCTCCGTCTCTGCCTCCTCCGTCTCTGCCTCCTCCGTCTCTGCCTCCTCCGTCTCTGCCTCCCTGCCATCCCACCGCCTCAGTTCGGTGCTTCGCAACGTCATAAATCCGGAGCCTCCGCGGGTACGTTGAGACGGCGAGAAACGCGGTCGTGGCGCCGCGGCGCCAGCCATCCCTGACCACACCCCCGTTCGCCTGTCGACTCTCGAGGGGCGAAAGGCGCTCCTCATGAAATTAAAATAACAGAGTCCGATTCTGCTGACCTGGACCTCAGGTTGCATCCTGCGTCGGGCATGAATGCTTGGGTTGAGGTTTGGTGAGTCTCCTAAAAACCACGTGTAACCTCTTTCGCACTAAAGTATTCGTTATATCCGGGCTGTGTTGCTGAATCACGTTTAAGGCTTGGATGTTGTGTATTATTCATTGATTGATTTTTTCATTCATTTATTCCATTTGATTCGTTCATTTCATTGATAATTTCTTTACAGTATTGACCTATTACACATCACAGAGCTCAGATCACAGCTCAATCTCGAGTGTGTTCAATAAGAATAGAACTTCCGCTCATACTCATAATAAAATACAAAGCAATAGATTTTACATTATAATATTAATGAATATTTCACAAGGTTTTTAACAATTATAATTTGACTTCACACACCACAATATTATGAAACAAGTACGGTGTTGTGTGTTGCAGGATGATGTAGTACAACGACAAATATGGCCACATGACCCACAACGTGATGGTAAGGGACCTAAGGGGATTGCATCAGAAGAATCAAGCCTTAGCAGGAAAGGGCGTCCTAAAAGTACATTGGCAAAAAATAAGAATACTTACAAAGTTCGACCCCTGGTGGTGCGGTCAGACCGATCCTCTTGACTGCTTGGATCGGTATTTAATTCCCAGTCTATCATTCAGAAACTTGTGGTTTATTAAGTGAGTGTGTGTTACGTTTTACCCGTTTCCTCAGTCTCTCAATCCAGCGACGCTTCATCTTTATTTTCATCCTCAACACTTATCTATGTCACTCAATTCACCTCATCCATCCTAGAGTTGACCTCAAGGAATCGATTTAAGTCGTGAATATAACAGAGTGGCTTTGCGCATGTATTTCATAAAGAATGTGATGATTCTGTTGTATCCCTAAATAACAACTGTCAGTCTGCACTGGCACAGCAGCTACTGACGGGGCCAAGCCCTACCGGAGGCGTGCAATGGTATGGTGGTGATTTGTAGGTTCTATCCTGGCTCATGACGGTGAATTTTGGAACGACAAAATCCTCGACGTGACGTGGTACGCCTGCGTTATGCAAAAAAACAAAACAAACGAGTCTCGCTTAATACCAGACAAAGTTAAATCCTTCAGCAGTTCCTCTCCTAAATCGATCCAATAAGTGTTCTCTCACATACCGATGGCGTACGTATCAGTCGGTTCCAGGCGGCAAATACGAGAATGAAGGAATAGTTGCTAATAAATAAGTCTTTTAATAATTTCTAGATAAATAAGTCAAAAAAATATATATATATATATCTATATATATATATTCAACTTAAAATATTTAAAATAAGTTAAATAAATTAAAATTAAATTAATTTAAAACAAGTTAAATAAATTAAAATAAGTTATATAAATTAAAATTAAATTAATTAAAATAAGTTAAATAAATTAAAAATAAATTAAATTAAAATAAAATAAAAGGAAACGGCTAAAATAAAGACATTAGGGGCGAAGGAAGTGGAATCGGAAATGTTAGGGCAGAGCCGTTGGTGCGGACGATTTTCTGTGGTGCTGTTTGTTTTCAGGTGCGGTGGAGGCCAAACACTGGAAGGAGAATGCCTGACGCCCGCGCCAAATAAATAAATAGTCTAAAAACCGGATAGAGTAGCATGTACTCGGCTTCTGACGGCAGGTTTTTCCCCCTTCAGGGTTTTCCCTCAGCCGTACCTTATGGTCTCGTTTCCGCGGCTTTGAGGCGATGGAGAGACCATTGGGGTGAATACCAGAAGGCGAAGGTTAGAACTCGGTAGAATGTAGGTATTGTAATGGCTTAAAGGCCTTCGGCCTAGCCACATTGGATCAAGTTTCTAATTTGTCTGTAATAATTACCTATTAAATAAAAAAAATAGTTGCTAACTGATACGAAACTGCCTAGCAATACACAACAAGTCAACGATCAATTTTTCATAGTCCGTTAGAGTACAAATTGAAAGAAACTTCAACAGGAAAATTTCTCACTGAACTGTTCAACTGATTGGAATGTGAGAATTGTAATGGTTCTTCGAACAACCGGTTTCGAATCAAAATGCGGAACAGCTTCTTAACGTTTTCGTCATAGTCAAAGAGTAGCCATACTGGATACTTGCCAAACCATCCACAATCCACCATCGGTGAAGACTTGAGAGGAAGTCTCATCTTCCGTCGGATTCAATGACAACGGGAATCAGTGACTTTTCCCAGTTAATTAGGTGGGAATTTTAATACTAACTATAATAATAATCACAAATAATGTGTCAGCAAACTATTTAAATTAAACGTAGGATTCAGCGTGATTAATAAGAGTAAGATTATTGGTTCCCAGGCACTGCAAGCCACCTCGTCCTCTCCCTCGGTGTACTCCAGGGACCTTGGGCCACCACCTCACTTTCAGTCGTCACTCCTGCCCCGCCCACGCAATACTTGCCCGCTTTTCCCTGCCAAATGTTTGAGATGTTGCCAGCTCTTTGACGCTCCTGAGGAAGCAATGCCTTTGTGAAGTGGAAGGAGAGGTAAGTGGCTCGTCACTGACATAAGACCGAAGTATAATTGTCACCTCGAGATGAAACTCACAATCTAGCCACCGACAGCTCGATTTTCGTGGATGTGGCAGAATGGAAACGAAAATGCGACGCTAATGAAATTGCAAAACTGTCACTTCTTGCAACAGTTACATAAGAAATACAACATCGATATAACTGCTTTCTCGCGAGAAAGTTGCAAAACGCAATATGTCACTAAACAAATAGAAAGATCTCCCAAAATATAATCTGATTCATTTCTCCCACATTTTGAGGTATATGTTTGTCACAGTATGCGTTTATGCAAGAGTAGGCTAAGAATGGAATTTCGGGAAATGAAAGGGTAAGTCTGAGGAAATCATTACCATAATGAAAGCATGGGTGTGGAATGGTCAGAGTTCAAAACTTTGAAAGTAGAATCAAAGGCTAGTAGTAAGAGCTTCTAATTTTATTTCTGTATATACCCAGTTTATAGAATTTTATCTTCGTAAAAAGTGTTTCAATGAAAAAAAATATTTTCCCATCTCTGTTAAAAGAAATTACACGTGAATAATTGTAATTGACGTAGATCTCTAATCACTAATGAAGAGAGAGAACCAATGGCAATTGGCATCCTTGAGATTTAAAAGAAGTTGAGCACAGCCAGATATGTGGAAAAAGTAATCATTAAATAGTGTATTCCTTTTGCCTATTCCTTGGACTTCCTTTTTCTACTTTGGCTACCACAAATTTCTCAGTCATTAAACAATAATTCGCATTATGATTCCTTCACGCATTTCTTCTCCTCTTACCTAGCATCGTCATTTGCAATGCCACTCGCAACCGTCAGCGGTGTCTGCCGGGTAGTTACAATTACGGCCAGGAGTTTCCTGTATTTATTCTGTACACCTAACCCCTCTGTATCCTCCCGCAGTTTCGACAGAGGTGGTAAGTTTACAGAGTGACAACATGATGATTAAGCAAAACTGTGTTTTTTTTTTAAATTTTACATTGACAAATCTGTACGCAGTCGTTTCTTTTTTCATTTAAAACTAGTGATTGTCGGATACGCAAATTCATACTCAAAAAACTCTTAAGGATTTCTCCAAATGTACCATTTGCCTTTAACCAGCCATCTCCCAACTTTAGTGGTTGGCGACCGGCCTGGCGGCTTCTTCATGCGCAGTTCCAGCTCGGGGAGTCAGAGCAGGCGGCGGTGTCCGCTGGGATGATTAGAAGCAGTGCGGACGCCACCGTCGGAGCTCACCGCATCGCCTCTCCACCGGCAATAATTTCAAGAGTGATTTAAAAAGGGCAATTATGGGATCGGGCGAGCGGGCGAGCGCCAAAGCGGCTGTAGCCCCCGACGCCGCAAGTCCTCGCCGCGGGCGAGACCCACTTCACCGCCCTCGCCCCTCCGCCCACAAATGCCCTCACCCACCCTCCAGCGCCCGCCACCGCGCTCCTACCTGCTCCACCACAGAGACAGAAAAAGTTTCTACGTGGATGACACTTTCATTTTATTAAATAATTTTCTGATACAGCGTACGCAGCCACTGTAGAGAACTGGTAGGTTGATATGCGGTACATTTTACACAATAATATACAGTAAAAATAAGGAGCTCCTCAATGACAAATCATGGTGGGGAATTTAAAAGTTATTGCTGGTGACTTGTGAAATGAGTGAAATAACGGGGCTTATGGTGTGGAGATAGAATAGGAGTTACGGAAGAAGGAATTTATCATTTGGGAATCTGGACGGGATGCGGTTTAGATGAGGATGTGCGTTTTTTCGTAGTGAGAATGTCTGTTGAAAAGGGACGCTATAAAATTTGTTGAAGATTCTGTTGAGAGGCGGGCGATGTGGTGGGTGACTGGAGGGAATTTCAGGTCATTGGGAATTTGTGCGTTTGAAATGTGCCGTGGGTCATTTAAGGCGGTGCGGAGGACTTCAGTTTGTGGGGTTTGGAGGTGTTTTATTGCTAAGGGGGCTGCACCTCCCCATGACAATTTTTTAATTTATCTCGATCGCTAGCTTTAGTGTGAAGAGAAGTTGCAGTTTTGAAATCGAGAAATCTCATAGAAACGATTGGATTAATCATTTCAAAACGGAGACTACGACATTTAGCAACTAGTGATTCTACAACTGCATACTTTCTCGTATTATTTGTAACGACTCCGCAATACTGTACTACTATATGAAACTGCAAAAGTGTTTTCAATCAGAAAAAATCGGCTCAATCTGAGACTATCTCAAATACATCGAGTTAACTCGACGTGCGCTTTTCCGTTCCATGCAGACCTACCCACTTGGTCTGACGTTTAAAATACTAATTCTCTCTCCCATTATTTCCAAAAAGCAATTTTCAAAAATTTAGTGTTCAACGAAAAAAATACCGGCACCATTCTATAGAATTCAGATCTCTAAAGATAAATTAACAATGTCAAAACATGTTCTAAAACACAAGAACTAGACAAATGCAACATTTTCTATTGGCATTTATTGGGGTGTACTAATAACTCATAACATTTAGTTTACAATATTTTTTCGCCTCAAAATATACTATAACAATGATTATCAATATTACTTATTTCCAATGCGCGCAAAAATTTTAAGAAAGCTTCGCCCATGTGACAGGAGTCTATTGTGACAGGAGTCTACACACAGACCAACGGGAAACATATAAAAACAAATAAAGAGTTCTAACTTTGACCGAAGAACGCAAATATATTATTGTGTTATTTCACTTGACCTTCCGATTGAATTCTCATACTCAGTGAGTCACTGTTTACAACACAGTTATGTAATGCAACAGCTAGACTCCAAGGAATGCCTGCCATTATAATTTATTCACGAGTTGCATTACGAAACAACAGCTTTTTTTATATTTTATTTATTATTATTTTATATTCTTCGTGTGTAAATGGAAATAAAGAAATTCTTGACAATGCAGTTATTATCAGTATTTTTCTGGAACTTTGATAATGTTATTTCTGTTCTACTCAAACTATTTATTGCAATATATATTATGCAAGTATTTGTGAAGACTGTTTTATTAAAATATTTAATTTATTGCAGTGTTAGACGATTGCATTCTTCTTGTTGTTCTTAATCAGTGTATTGCTACTTTTTAGAAAACCATTTTGGGTGGTAAGTTATTATTTCGTAATAATTTTGAAATTATCTCGACATCGTAAGATGCATTATTTTACGGAAGATGTCAAATAACGATCACGAACGTATTACAGCAGACGCGTAATAATAGAAACATTAATTTCATTATTTTGTAGACTTTAGGAAGAAAATATTATTTCAGACGAGAGAAAGGGATTTCTCAATTCCTCACAATTACGTCTATTTATATTGATTTTTTTACTATATACAAATATTTATCCGGAATTTTCCCCCGTTTACTAATCAGACGACTTTTCATTCTGACGTCATTTTGGCCGTCAAGATAGTTTTCACATAAAATATTCCTCGTTCAATGTCGTGAAAGGAACATTAACCAGATTGGAACTGAAGGGGACTGGGCGACGACCCCGTTAAGTTATCTGATACACCTTTTCAGAACTTGTTGGGCCTGTTTTCCAACCACATAATCAATTTAATGATTGTTCATAATATTCAATTACTCATTACCTATCTTCTGCGGTTTTCAAATCTTTGAATTAACAATCACAAAATGTTGCGAAGCAGAGGGAGAAGAAACATAAAAAACATTTGTTCCTGTATTCCAAACTGGATTGGCTGTTTTTATTAGCTGTAATAAACTAGATTTTACGAAATATTCGCGGGGGTCTACCAAACTTATATAATACCTACGCTCTAATCGCAATATTTTTATTGGAACATGTTAATTGAAAAACAGGATATCTCTTACGAGTAACCGAAAATCTCCTGGGACATATTATGACCAAGTGTTTAATCACAATTAATAAGAAAGAGTATTCGTATCGTTAAATTTCATTTTATATGAAAGAAGAATATAACAGCTGCGAAATGAATTTTTAACAGCGTACTTCTATTTGTTTTAAGAGGAACGGTGTTTCTAGTTTTCATTTTTGTACTAATCTTCTTTAGTGTTTAAGTTTTGTATTACGAATAAAACTGGTTTATTTCTAGGATTATTAGGAAAATGGTAACAAATTTTAACAATTGCATTTAATATTTCTTAGCGTGAAATGTCGATTAAACATTGGCTTAACTCCACTTTAAAATATTGATAGTGTATACGATGAAAGAACAAGTATTTTAGCAATAAGCGAATTCTTCCCAAAAATTCACTCAACCGATGTACTGAGTTCATCTAGAAAGTGTATTTCACTTTCTTTAAATGTGAACATTGTAATACTTTTATAATCGAAAACTGTAAGTACGTTTATAAAATGCCAGGCGCACAGTCAAATGTCAGCATGAGTGATTGGTCGTTTTTAATTACCTTTTTTTTATTGGTTATTTACGGTCGCATCAACATCTAGGTTATAAGCGACCAACTATTCGAGTTAACGTTATGGTAACTATAAAGATGAAACGAAATAGTGATAAGGGGTGAAAGGACGAACACAAATACAACCATGTCCGAGGTGGGACTCGAACCCGCGACTCTTCGCTATGACTCTACTGCCTCAGCGATCATGGCCACCGAGCCGACATAATTACTGTTGACTGTTTATTTATTTATTTATTTATTTATTTATTTTACGTCAGAAAAACAGTTAAAAACTGCTTATGACGTGCTATGGGTAAAGTGAATTGTGTGCACATTTTCAAAATTCTGTGATCCCTACACTTACTCATATACTACTTAAATTTTGAATTTTTGAAAGGAGAAAAAACAAAAACTCCCATGCAATAAAATCTATGTTCAAGGATAAACAAGCAATAAATTTTGAATTTTGAAATTTTGAAAGGAGAAAAAAACAAAAACTCCCATGTAATAAAATCTATTTTCAAAGATAAATAAGCAATAAATTTTGAATTTTGAAAGGAGAAAAAACAAAACTCCATGTAATAAAATCTATTGTCAAAGATAAATAAGCAATAAATTTTGGCTCTTATTACTTCCTGCCGCGACAACATGGAAACGATAATTTGAATAATTGTATTTCCCACTGAATTCTAGAAGACGTGCACAGAAAATGAAGTTACATTTATGTCCAGAAGCAAACAAGGGCCATCTCAGCATTTGCTCAATGGATCGGGAAACTGGACGAAGAACCTGATCGAGATGGGGGTCATTGACCCGGAAGCTGTAGTACAATAGTTGTTACAGGTTGTTTATACTCATTTATACAGTCCAAATGGTAAATAATGCATTATGTATCATTGTATCATTGACATATGTATCGTTGACTGAAGGGAAACTCTCGAATATCAGAATTTGCACTAAATGAATTCGCTATTTAAGGAAGGCTAAAGGCATGGAAACACTAAAGCTAATTAAAAAATAGAAAATATCGATGATCAAGTTATCTTCCAACAGTTTTTTTAGGAAAACAAACTTTTTTAGGAAACTAAATCAAAGGTACATTATTGAAATTCTACCAGATTCCTGTAAATACATTTCTGGATTAATAACGTGAACATGGATTACATTTCAATAGAGTCCCTAGATAAGGAGAGTAGCACAACTACCGCCATGTAATATCCTCTCCCCTCATAGCCCTACCATGCAGCAATCAGAAGCTGAAGGAAAATTGTAGCAATTGGTGACGTTATGGAGATTTTCAAAAGTATTAATATTGGCTCGGGATAGATTCGTGGTTCTCAACACACAGAATTCTACACAGGCCCCATTCCCGTGACAACTGGATATACAACGGTGGGATCGGTGCAACAATGGAAATGTGCTACTCTCTGTATGTAGGGTCTAATATGCAAGGGTTATGAGCGCATTCTTCTCTGAGCGTGAGGAAAAAAGGGAAGGGTTGGCCCTTTCCCTCCCCCTTTCCTGAGTAGGTGATCGCAATGATTCTTTTTCCTTCCCCTTTCAATCTAGGGAATATTGTAGGGCGATTACGAAGGGTTGATGATTATAAATTAATGATTGTGTACGGAATTATACTCAAACGGAGTGCGTGATATAAAAAACAAACCACGCTGCAAGCACATTGTGGGAGAGCCCAGGTGTTACTCGGCAATCGAAACCTCAGCCTTCCACTGTGACTTCGCACTTGCTATATCATTGAAGCCCGTGCGGCAAAATAAATTTCTTCGAAAGGATTGAAAACAGAATGGTTTATGTTAAATAAACAGATTTATATTATTAATATTTATATTATTAAACAGATTATTATTATTATTATTATTATTATT
Source organism: Teleogryllus oceanicus (assembly GCA_964035755.1). Lineage (NCBI taxonomy): Eukaryota > Metazoa > Arthropoda > Insecta > Orthoptera > Gryllidae > Teleogryllus > Teleogryllus oceanicus. Next base: position 127,648,128 of record CAXIVR010000005.1, on the reverse strand, counting down.
ATTATTATTATTATTATCGTACAAACAAAAAACTTTTTCTCATGCTTCTAAAAATTTTATTTTTGTCAAAACTACCCTTTAAATCCTCGTATTACATCTCGTTTTTCCGAAAGACATTTTCATCTCCCTTGATATTTTAAACTTACTTTTACTTCACATATACCCCAAAAACATACTTAAAAATTATTACTAAAATCTGAAAGTGAGTTAAGATCAATCATGTTCAATTATAGTTTGTCTTAAACCCGTGTATAGACTGCTGTAGAAATGCTACTGAATTATGTATAATTCAAATCTCAAAAAAACTGTACTTCAATTGAATAGACAGAGAATATATTTAAAAAAGGCTTTACGGCAGAAAAATACTTTATGAATGGAAAATATTCAAAACGCATTTTAAAAACTCCTTCATACAATATCCTAGAATAATCTCGGTTCATAAAAATCACTTGCCCAACATCGCCATCGAAGACAAGAGGGCGCACTTTACCATAACAATCGAACTCGGGTGAAAGGCAGAGTGTGTTGGTTCCAGCGCACTCACTCGTCCTCAAACCCTCTCCACCCTTCTCAAACACCGTTCCCGAAGGCGCGTCCGCTCGCACATCCGCGCACGTGTTCCAGCCCCTCCCACACGTGCTGGGGCGCGTGACAACACGTGCTCGCAGCGGCCCTGCTGACACCAGGCCTTCTGCTTACGTTGTCGCCACCGAGACCGACCACTGCTGCGTCGCAACTAGGTTTGGTTTGCTTTTTTCGTGTTTGCGGGCGCGTCAACTGCTTTGGTCATTAGTCCCATTAGTGTACTGCATGTTTTTTTTCTCGGGAGATGGCGGTTATCTTTCTCCGCTGGATGGCGAGATCCGCGCCGACCTACCGTCGGCTAGTGGGGTTTAGTCCCATTAGTGTAAGTGTGTGTGTAAAGGAGAGGATAGGACAAGGAAGAGGAAGGACACAGTAGAACCTATTTTAATGATAGCGTCATTTGATTCATTTCATGGAGTCCTACCTTACACGTAATGACTATAAGTATCTATTTAAGATAAAAATGTTGTTAAAAAGCAGACTACTGTACCGCGACAAAAAATTACGATAGCAATTTTCTCGATTTTTTTTCTTTCTTTAACTTTATCAGTTCCAGCATTGGCGGCCCCCTTGACTTGAAGGCTCAACGGCGACCGCCCGGTCTGTTCATGCCTAGCGCCGGCACTGATGTCAAAGGTCGAGCAAATTGACCACCCGCCACTCTTCTTTAAAAAATTTAATTCTTTCTTAACATCAACAATATAGTTTAAATACTTCATAATATTTAATTGCTTCTAATACATCGGGCACTTATGAAAATGTTTCAGAAAACTATCCGCAGCTAATCTATCGCAGCTTTCATAGATCTGTGAAGCTGCATAGGTCTACTCACTTCGACCTCTCAAAGCATTCTGGTAATTTTTTTCGTGTTTACCAACAGATTCTTCTGTTGCTAGGCAGAATGTACGACTTACCAACGACTACTACGTTACACCAGCGTTGTGGCCAAAGACGCAACCATACCCGACGGCACCACTGGCGAGCAAACGAACAAAATACTGACGGTTCTAAATTTTAACAGAATTTTTGTACATCATTCTGGTAATGAGTTTAAAATTATAAGAGATCCAAAGCAGCTAAAACCCTTCGGAATATCATATGCGATTCGTTATTAACCGAAGATCTCTGGAAAAATAAGAAATTCACAATTTCATCGCTCTTGATGCAACTGTCTTGTCTTGCATGAAAGAAGCAAATTTTAATGCTACGAGTGGTGCTAATTCCACAATATCATAGAGCAGTAATACAATATCATTAATGTCAATTTTAGGATGCACAGTACCTTGAACAACGGGCTATGGTTCGATGGCGATAGCCAAATTGTTTCTTGTCATCCTTACAACTTATTGTTGTGCTTATTTTCCATTTGTTTTATGGCCCGTCCTCCACAATCGACCTCAAAAGACACCGTCAGAATCTAAATAATATAAAGATATATAAGTAATCTAAAATAATGTAATGATGTTGGTATTTTCAATGAACTGTCCAATAGATGAGCAGCAATTGTTTGCTGCAACATGTACTAGAAGGACACAGGAGATACAGTGAATCTCAATAATTTTGAATTCAAACAACGTGAATTAGCTGAAAAGACTGGTTGTTTTGTCATCAAACTTTGTTGATTACCTCACACGTTATGAAGCCATGAAGAAAATCATAAAGCCCAAGTTGGAAAACATAACCTTCCTTACGGGTAAAACATTTGTAGACCCTTCAAATCTCCTAGACCAGGATTCTAGGGCGCCTGCCTGTTGAGTGCTGTGCCTAGCAGTCATCGCCTCCACCGCAGCCGCCGTCACAACTGAGCGTGCACTGAGCGACCGCCGACCAATAAAGAACAAAAATATGTACCCAGGGGCTCGTGAATGGGCGCTGGGCTGGGCTGGGCTGGGCTTGGCGCTGGCTATTTGGCGAAGGCCGGGCAGCCGAGCGCGTGTCCGTGTTGTTCCACGCGCGGCGCTTAAAAGCTGCCACGGATAGCGGGAGGAGCGGGGGGGGGCGAGTTGGAGCGAGGGCGGAGACGACGGCGACGGAGGTGGAGGTGGTAGGGCGGGACAAGTGACTATAGATGTGGAGGCGATGGAGAAGGTGGCATATTCTAAATAATGTAAAGGTATTTCAGTAATCTAAAATAATGTAAAGATTTGTTTCTGATGTTTTCAATGTGCTGCCCAATAGCTGTGCCGCATTTATTTGCGGAAATGGAGGCGGGGGCGGGGTGGAAGCGGTAGGTCAGCGCAGGTGGCAACAGAGGTGGAGGCAGAGATACATGTGGAGGCTGCTGTGGCGGCAGTGGTGGTGGCGGTGGTAGAGGCGGCCGCAGAGGCAACGGAGGTGGAGGGGGGACAGGAAGGGGGGGGAGCTGGGGGAAGCGGGTGGAGGCGGGGAAGGGGGGGGGGGGGGGGGGCGGTGGAGTTTGTGTAGACGGAAGAGGCGCGGGGGCGACGGAATGGGGACGATGGTGGAGGCGGCATGGCGGCGGAGGAGGCAGCGGACGTGGTGGCAGGTGAGAAGACGACAGGCAGAGGAGAAGCTCGGGCGGAGGAGGCGATGCAGGAGGTGGCACTGCGAATCGGTGGATGCGAAGGTCATGGAGGTGTAAGTAGTGGGGGGAACAGAGAGGGAAGGGTAGATTGGGGGAAGATGATAAGTGGGTTGGGAGAAGAGGGGGGGGGTGAGGAGTGGGGAGGGAGGAGAAGAGTTGAGACTTGGCGGAACATTAAGGAACATGGAGAGCCGGGCAGACCTGAGAAATGCGAGGCGGGACGAAGCGGGGTGGAGTGGGAATGGGAGAAGGGATAGGAGTGAAGCGAGTTGGAATAAAAGGGTCGATGAGGAGCGGGGCAGGGAGGAGTTAAGCTGGCGGTGTGAAGTGGGGGAAGGTTTTTCACTAACAAAAAGACGTGCGGGCTTGAACAGCGCCATTAGCAGTAAAACGGAAGTGGACGTGAAATCAATCGCAGGGAAGAGTTGTGTTATTTTATCAGTGGGCTCTTAGGGCAACTTGTCCGGGCGGGCGGGTGGGCCTAATGAAGACGCCTGCGCGATCTCGCGGAGTATTTACAGAGCGACGGGCGACCTCGCTAAGCGTGGAGAAGCGGGCGGGGATGTCTACGGTTATTGCAACGGCGACTCTGAGCGCCGAGATACGCCCGCCGTAAAGATGGCCAGCCCACGCCCTCGGCCGTCGCCGACCGCCGTCTCCCAGTGACCCAGCCGGCGCAAGGGGGCGGCGGGCAGTGGGTGGTGATGTGAGGTAAAGCGTCTGATGGGGGCAGTGTGTTGAAACGGTCAAAAGCCATGCATTGCGAAGACAAAAAAAACTGAGGGTGGCATCTAGTTACGCTTATTTTAAAGTCTTCAATACTTCAATCGATATTTAACATTAACGACAACACCATCAGCAACATCAACAACATCATCACCATCATTAACAACATATATATATATATATATATATATATATATATATATATATATATATATATATATATATATAGAGAGAGAGAGAGAGAGAGAGAGAGAGAGAGAGAGAGAGTGCATGCAATTCAAGTGAGAATTACCATTTTCATGCGTAGAGCAAATGCAAAAAGCAGTAATGCTGGACAGGTGCAGAATAGTAAGAGACTTCCTGGGATGTACTCCTGATTTGGACACGATTAATTGAAATGTCTAGAGAGTATCATATCGTTCGCGTCTTGTCTCTGCGAGATCCTACGAGTCTAAATCAGCAATGGTGAGGTGAATGTTATTGGACATAGTGCAAAGAGTAAAAATTAGGATGATAATAATAATAATAATAATAATAATAATAATAATAATAATAATAATAATAATAATAATAATAATCTTTTTCTCATTATGGTGGAAAAATCGTTTGGAAGGTTGAGTCAAATATTAAAACTTAAAGCTGCACGAACGTACGCCAAAAAGTAGTAGATTTGTATGGTATTTGACTAGGAATTTCTGGATATTTACTATAAAGAAAATAGAAAACCATCAAAACATTCATATCGTTGAGTATTAAGTCGCGAATATTAATGAAATAAGAGTGGTTTACGTAATCTGGGATAAAACAATCACTATTCACTGTCAATCCTGAGTTCCACATCTATCTGACAATTTATTGGAAATGTTTTATATTTATCAAGAGCTGTTCACGTGCGCTCTAGGGTAATAAATAACACAAAGAAATCCTACTGCCAATTTACCTCAAAAACGTAATGCACCACCTAACTATAAACATATTTTTTTGTTAAACGACACGTGTGTGAGACGAATGCTAGAGAATGCGTTTACATACACTCACAAATCTTGTATTTAAAAACACTCTTCAAACTTAGGAAATCATGCTATATTTAGTTCTTTAACAACAACCATACAAATACACTCGCGTTTTCTCCAAGAATTGTCGAATGCTTTCAATAGGTAGACCTCACTCAATGAAAAAATGAACAAATAACGCCTGATATGCGTTCATTTTATTATTTTATGACTTAATTAAAATATGGAGTTTACACTGTAAACACCGGTTAATAAAAGCAAGCGATAAAACATGTTAAGTTAAATTCCTTTCATTTAAAGCAAACATCACAAAATTAGGTTTAGTGGAAAGCTCAGACTTCTGTTAATTAAAATGATTTTAATGAAAATCGGAACTATATCACCGATAAAAGCCAAATGCATCTTATCTACGGGCAAAAAATGTCAACAATCGTGCCATTTTTCCTTGTCATTTTTCAGAAAAAGTTGAAATGTGTCCTCGTGGTCTCACGTAAAATATCCACCGAAATTAAAATATCTTAATTATCTGCGGAAAGATATTTACAGGTCTTACACCTGACATATTTACTAAGTTTCAGCCAAAAAGCTTCTAATACTTTATGCGTTACGAAACCATCCATATATCATACAAATCCGTTTTCGGGTATAAAACTGCATGTATCGCCTTCTCTATATGCATCAATCTCAATTATCTTTGAAACTGCACTGATATATCTTAATCCTACCATATTTGTGAAGTTACTGCTGAAAAGAACTTTAAACACTGATTCTACGACCTATTCTAATCATAGTCTTGAGGTGATTTCAATACTTGTCCTACGGAAAAGGAGAAAATCAGTTGAATGAAATGAGTGGAGGTAACCCGCGACCGTTCGTAGACAAAACGGCGCGTGAAGCACAAATAAATAGAGGTAAGACTAACATTTTTTATCTCAAAACATCCTTCATTTTGAAAATACTGAAGTGTGTACATTTACGACTTGTAAGACACTGATGCTCAGTTTTATATATCAAACAAAATAGTGCATTATTCAATTCATTTAAAGGCGATTATTAATCTCGCTACAAAAAGTTGATTTTTTATGAAGTTATTACAGTGCGTCGAGGAGATAAAGGCGCCATAAGAGTGTGATGCGAATTGTAATGAACTTTATTCTCAATGTATTAAATAAATATGTTTGCTTGTAACATCAAGACGTTCCTTAAGATTAAGATAAATGTTGGGAACCTTTTTTTAATTTGATAGAAATAGTTCCTATTAATATTCTGCTATTCATTTCTACTAAAATTGACTGATTTTTTTTGTTGAAATATATGCACCCAATTAGAAAATACATTTTGCCCGCGTTTTTGTTAGTTCTGCCTACTGTGTCGAGTTCTGCCTGTGAGTTGGGTCAACGTGGGGAAGGGGACTTCGACGTGTTTTGTCAGAGAACCAGGTAGTCTCTTCAGAGAGATATCCGGGTAAAAAGTATAATGTTATTTTCAATTTATTTTCCGATTGGAAAACATGCGCCAATCATGATTATGTAAAAAGTAAACACCTAGAATAGCAACCTTAAATTTATGATAATTTTCCATCTTATTCATGTGCTGCCATTTCATATAAATTTACTGCCGGATGAATTGGGTGGGATAATAGTTCATAGTTTCCGTATTGAAATTAGAACTTATGTCCCGTTACGTTATCATTAATTAACGTATACCCTTAATTAACGCATGTCCTCTTAAAATCCAGAAAATATTTAAAACGGGACACAAAAGCATTACATCAATACTGAGTTACTGTTTATTAGTGAAGTACAAGTACCGGACAGAATTATATCTTCAAATGAAATTAGAAAGTTCAAAATGTATTCCTATATTTGTAACGGAATTCCCAGAGCAACTTAAATGGGCAAAACAAAATGTATCGTTTTGCTTGTGTGAATTAATAACAAAAAGCAACATGGCACATCCATGGTAGCGCTACATTCGCCTTTTGCAAGGAACAAACTTGTCAATTACAATACAATTTTATTAATATTCAGTTGTGTTAGGAGAAAAAATGAAAAATATATTTTGTTTAACATGTATTTTTCTGAACATATCTTCTCAAAAAACGTATATACCAAAAGCAAATTCATTATATACAAAAGTTTAAAAAAAGTTCGAAGATGTAATAACAGAGAAGATTGACGAGAAAGAAGGTAGAGACTGAGATTTGGTGCAACCTGTCTTCATGATATTCGTCAGATAATTACATTGCAACCGACTGGATTGCAAGCACAGTTACAGTGACTGATTGATATTCAAGTCATGACAATTTCGGGTTTTAATCCTGTTATCGACAGGTCTGGAGGGTGTTTTTTAGTGGGAACTGCTACACCTAGAAATCGCTGGTCTTGTTCTTTTATCGCCGCTTGATAATTTCTCCTTCAACTTCTCTTTTTAGTCGCTATTGACAGCGAAATTACAAACGCAACCTCCCAGACAAGTTTGATACAGACATCAACATCCATCAGTGGAAGGAGGGAAATACGTGAGAGAAAGAATTTGCAAACAAATTCCCGAAAATTGATGCAATCATTAACATAGAAGCTTAAGATACAATTTTCATATTACTTATAATGTAACAGAAGAAAAATAGAAAAGTAAATTTGAATATAATTCTATTATTCGTCTTCTTCATACAGATCATTAAGATACGTTTTAGAGACATTTAGTGGAATTTAAAAAAACTTCTCGTAAATATTTCACTGCACTGCATGAAATTTATTGCACTGCACTGCACGAAATAAAAACGATCAAAAATAGTTCTCTCTTAAAGGAAGATATGACTTTGATCATAAAACTATAATGAATATCTCATAAATACATCTACAAAATGCATAATATTTTCGATGGTCCATTAGAACCCATATTTATGAAGGCAATTCAACTTTCTTCTGAATCTAAAAAACTATATGTCCAGTGCATCGATTAAACATATATTATTGACATAAAAATTTCATTAACAGTTCAGACGCTTCTTTTTCTGAAAAGTCGTAGTTATTTTATTTCACCTTTCTATGATTTATTTTTGAATTTAGGCAAAATTATTTGCCGTCTATTAAAATTTCCCTCTACTTTCGTACATACTACTTATGTAGCATAGAGAAAGTATTGTAATGCTACAGCAAAGAAAGGAAATTTTGCGACAGAAAAATCGTTTGGGCGACCTGCTACCACAAATGTAGATATTCATTGTTCCTCTAACATTTTGTCTTCTCAGAGTCCTAGTTTTAATGACCCTTTATTCTGAAAAATATAGTTTAGGGCAAATCTTTGTGTCTGGCCAACACTATCGCCTAAACCGTTCAGATATTTTTCTCCAAAATTGACATTTCCCAATCGATTTGGCCGAAGGGCTTGAATCGAAAGGCCCTATGAATTTCAAATGGATATTTTTATTGTGGAAGAAAATAAGTCCCAAAGGTATTTTCAAATTTTTCTCAAAAATAGCACTATTTTTTCTTAAATTAAGCAAATTACGCTTATAAAATGGGCTTATGTGCATTTATCAATGAATTCTGTATTTTTAAAAAGTATTTTTAATTTTTTGGAATTTTTTTAAAATAATTTTATAATTTTTAATAATAAAACAATTTATTAAAAAATTTGAAAAACGTCTCCAACATTTTCCTTTAAATTTTTCGTCGAATAGAGCAATGAACGAAATAAATGACGAAAACAATAATTTTTCCTGCGACATTTTAAGAGGTATGTCGTGATGTTGAGCTCGATTTCCAAGGCAGAGTAAATAATTAAGAGTAGAGCGGTACAAAAATTTCGAGGGCTCAAAGATTGAGAGGAGGTCGTTTTAAAGGATAGTAAGTAGATTGAAATTCTCAATCGCTTAAAGCATGAGAAAAATGGAACTTTCAGTATGAGGATTGTTGAGAACATAGTTGAGGAATTCTACCTATGAAATCTATGAAAGTGAAGGAAACGATAATGATTGCAAACCACCGGCTTTAGGTGGCTCAACTGATTTCATTGCAGCGCCTCTGATCAGAAGATTCTAGGTGTGGTTTGGTTTGTTTTTTTCGTGTTTCCGGGCGCGTCAACTGCTTTGGTCATCAGTCCCGTTAGTGTAGTGCATGTTTTTTCTCGGGAGATGGCGGTGATCTTCCCCCGCTGGATGGCGAGATGCGGCGCCGACCTACCGTCGGCTAGTGGGGTTTCCCCCTAACCAGGACTCTCCCACCAGCGGGGCACCGCCCAGCCGGGACAAGCTCTAAGCTCACGACCGGCCTCCCGGAATATGTGGTAGTGTAGTGCATGTTATTGTAAGTGTATGTGTAAGGGGGAGAGGATAGGACAAGGAAGAGGAAGGACAGATCGCGCGCGGTCCGTGGCCCGTTTGTTAGGGTACTGCTCCAGAATTCGCCTGGCGCTGATAGCAGAAACCACGGAAAACTACCGATCAGAGTAGCCGGCCGCTAGAATTCTCCTCCAGGCTGCTTTGGTCATCAGTCCCGTTAGTGTAGTGCATGTTTTTTCTCGGGAGATGGCGGTGATCTTCCCCCGCTGGATGGCGAGATGCGGCGCCGACCTACCGTCGGCTAGTGGGGTTTCCCCCTAACCAGGACTCTCCCACCAGCGGGGCACCGCCCCAGCCGGGACAAGCTCTAAGCTCACGACCGGCCTCCCGGAATATGTGGTAGTGTAGTGCATGTTATTGTAAGTGTATGTGTAAGGGGGAGAGGATAGGACAAGGAAGAGGAAGGACAGATCGCGCGCGGTCCGTGGCCCGTTTGTTAGGGTACTGCTCCAGAATTCGCCTGGCGCTGATAGCAGAAACCACGGAAAACTACCGATCAGAGTAGCCGGCCGCTAGAATTCTCCTCCAGGCTCGGAAGGTTCTAGGGTTCGAATCCCGATGTAGTAAGATTTTCGATACTAGCTACATAGGTAGGTCGAGTTCAGCTGCTGCCTGGACAATTCTAGCGGCCGGCTGCTCTGATCGGCAGTTTTCGTAGTTTCTCCGTTCAACACTAGGCGAATGCCGGATCAGTGCCTTAACAAATGGGCGCAATCTTTCCTTCCTATTTCTTGTCTTACCATCCGTTACTAACACTTACTCTTACATGCACTACACTATCACACATACCAGGAGTCCAACCGAGAGCTTGGAGCGTGGCCCGACTGGGGCGGTACCATACTGGTAGGAGATAACTGATTGAGGAAAACCCCGGAAGCCGTGGGGTAGGGTGGCGCCAGATCTCGCCATCCAGCAGGGAAGATCACCGCCACCTCCCGCGATAAAACCAGCACTACACTTAAAGGATCAACAACCTTAGCAATTGACGCGCCCAGAATCTCTGTTCAATCCATCAATCCTGCAAACCATTTCCAAATTGTTCAAAACAGATTCGTTTTCCCCCATACTTTCTCCTTCAAACCCACTGTGCGTCGCGTATGGACCCCACTTGTTGCTCCATCGCCTGGCAGCAAACGACAGCGCCGCGTCGGAACGGCGCAGAGGCGGGTCAATCAAACGCCGAGTCGCGCTCGATGTAAATCGTTCCGGGAAGCCGTCGTCCAAGGCAGTTTCAATCAATGTCTCGTTTGTTGTTTAATTTATGGGTGCCGGCGCCGCGCCCGCCGCCATGTTTTGTGACAAGCGAGCGCGGGTGTCGGAGTGAGCACCGCGCTTCGGGATTCGAGTGGCTCCCGTTTTTTATAGGAGATTAGATGAGGTGTTAGCGAGGGAATGGCGGAGCTCGGTGATAACCGTTGCTCGTTTTTGTGGGGGCGACGGTGCTTCGCTCTGGAATGCGGTGAAAAACGGCGCGATCGCTGCGCGGTGGCGACGAAATTTACATTCTGCGTGAGAGGAACAGAAGGAGGGAGCGCCCGATCCTGTTCGCTTAGCAGTCCATTCCGTCTAATTGTCTCGAGGACTGGAAATTAATACATTCCTCGTAATAAAACCGGTTGCCAATTGGGAGGCCGCGATGAGGACCGTTGTTTAGTGTGGAAGCTGCCGAATGGAGATCGGTAATGTGAAGGGTACATTCGGATCCTCTGCTGCTTTTCGACTCATTTCGTTTTTTACCCGTTCTTTATTTGCATGTGATCTAACCAAGTTGAAGTGATCACCTTAAATTTATAAGTTGCGTTTATTCTTAATGTAAATGCGTTTACACGTGTCCTACACGTACTGTGGAGGCTTGCTACTTGATTTGCGTGAGTTTATAGCTACGAACTAGTTTTTACGAGGTTCTTTTAATGCTGATGGATGCCGTGTTCTTGGTTAAACAGTCTCGTCAAGAATGCCTGAAATAAGAGGCCGACCAATATTAAAGATAAAAAAAAATTGATTTTCAAGGCCAACAGAGACCAGTCAGTTTGTTATAATAATAGAAATTACTGTTAAAATATTCACTCAAATAGTTGAACGTTTGGTCTTTTTCTACTTGTAATTTAATTAAAGCTCAAAATTATGAAACATTACAATGGCATCAAATGGGATAAATTTCCATAAAGACGCATGGTTAGCAATTAGTAGGTAACTTTGTTAAAATGTGTGTGCATAACCTTCATATATTTTGATCGTTTCTAATCATGCATTTGCAAAACCTGTGACATTATTTTCCAGATTCGACTACATATTCGTCTACTACATTCAAGCACTTCATTATTTCAATTACGAATATCATGAGGAATCCTTATTTCTAATTGTATCATAATTAATTTGATATTTATTTTACATTTTAGCTTGAAGATATTCAATATTAGGTATTCTGTGAGTTTTCAGACTCCATACTATCTAATGCTTCGGAAATGTAAATTGGAGACGTGCGCCAATCCCACCCTTATCATTTTGTTTCTCCAATTTCCTTTAACCTCTTTCCTTAATCCTCGAATTCTACTCATTCTCGTACAATTCGGACTTCCTTTTACTTTGTCAATAACAAGCAAGACATTTTCGCGTGATTAAGTTCCCTGATAAGCCAATTGGCATTGTTCCCTCCCATGTCATAATTTAATAATACTTGACTGAATTAGTTGGAATATCATAAGTTAAGATTATTACTAACTTTCATATGATATTTAATTTTTTTATAAAAACCCATATCAATTACCCTACAATTAATCTATTGAATGATTGTGAAATAAACTCTCACTGTAATATAAACGCTGCATGGCATGCATTTTAAATCCTGTATTATCAGATTTTAATCACGTAACATCAGATTAAATATGTTCATTGCTGTGCCATTTCATCAACAAAGAATACATTGTAAACAAACGGTTTATAAGGTATGAGTGATATGAATGATCATACACATACACACACAAATATACATATTTTGTTTAAAGATTTATATAGTGAAACAAGCCCTTTGTTTTTTACCAACAAAAATTCGTAATTTTACGAATTATTATATTACGTTAGATTCATGATCATTTCGTTTGAATGACGCTCGAAATTATTTTCCGAATAATTTAGTTATTGATTTGAGCGCCAGGAAATAATTACGGCTGTAACCCTGATGTTTCCTATGTACTTTTAATATTTCTCATCCAAAATTATGTTGTGCTAGCTCAGTTAGTTGGGTTCGAAGTTCACAATTGTTGCTACTTACTCTGCAACCAATTACTCAATACGGAGTAGCGAGAAATCTGAAACTCTTATCAAAATATCTGCTTCTGGGTTGCACGTAACGAATAATGATACTCAGCTTTCTTTTAAAGTAACAAATTGAAATTCATTATGATGTGAAATATAAATATAATATTTATTTTTTAGTCAAAAGTAAAAAATTTTGGTGAGATGGGGAAAAAAAATTAAAAATTGTTACATCTTTAAATTTTAAAAATGAAATTATCTTTGGTCATGACCAGCCTCTATCTTGTAATTTATAAATAAACCCTTTGTTATATTCTTGGGTCTTCGGGGTCTTCATTTCCCCATTCGATGGCGCCGTAAATCTTCCTGTCGTCGCAACAGAATCTTTCTTCTTCATTAAGTCCTCTACCTAATGTTCGCGATCAAATTGAAATTCTTCCAGCGATACTATTATTACCCGTTACTTCCCTTACTCGCATCACGGGTGGACGCATATATACGTACTGACTATTTCTTTTTAGAATTCCTTCGTCTTTTCTCCACAAGAGCGTTTTATCCTAATATAAGAAACGATAGATTATTAACCGGGGCCATCGGGTTTGGTTGTCCATCAACCGTCTTCCCTGACCGGTAAAATGTCGGGAGCCGACCGTAAACCCCGGGTTGCTAAGAATGCCCTTCCAAAAAAAAGCATCATTCACTCTCATCTCTTTTTTTTTTTATTTTATTTATTTTATTTTATTCGATCAACTGAAAAAGGTTAAGGGACATCTATCAACCTTTAAATATTTTGTCAGGGGGAATTATGAATTTTAGGAAATTCACACACTTAAAAAAGTTTATACACTTGTCTTATATGCCCCCTAAAATTTTATTCTTCAGTTGAAAATTTTAACATTTTTTCTGCCCCCGCACACTTGGATGTGTTCTAACACCTTCCCTATCGGTCGCCAAACCGGGGGACAAAAAGGTGATTAACATCAAAAAAAATTTTACAACTTTACAAACAGCTTTTTTTCCTGTGATCAGATGGGCAGGTGAGTTTGGTGACCTATTCTGCATCTAGTTAAACAACCTTAGCTCTGCAGAAGAATTTTGGGGGATTATAATCATCGTATTCATATATTTTTAATTAACATCGGGCGTTGTTATTCCATTCCTGTCTGCCCAAATTTTGTAATTTTTTTTGATTTTGGGCATGATTTCCTGTGGTATTAGGGGAGGATTTTTCATCGTTGTGATTCTTTGCGGATTTTCGCCAGCTCTTTCTTTGATCCCATACGGGGACCCACCACCATTTTCTTTTTTTTAAACATTTTAATTTTACAACAATGTTAAAGCAGGATTTTCCAAAAGAATTTAATATAAAAATTTGGAGTCTTTACAAAAATTTTAGTCATTTTGAAAAAATTTTGGGTTGTGAATAAACGGGGACAGACTATCTTTTAAGTTTTTGTTTTCTTTTTATTGGGGCCACCCCCCAAGTTGCCTAATTTTATTTTTTTTTAAAGCCATATTTGTTTTTTTGTCCTTTTCGGCTCATTCTTTTTTTAATTTTTGTTTTTTTTTTTATCACTCCCTCAGTTTTAATGCCCACCCAGGGGCATAGTATATACAATGGGTTTAAGGGGGAATTTTTTTCTGTTGCATATTTGAAGCCCACTGATTTTTTGGTTTTTTTTTAAACATAATGTTATTTCGATTTTTTGAAATTTTTTGGTTGCTGCAGATGAATTTATTTTTTTTCCAAAATTTGATTTCTTTTTTTTTACCGGGGAGGGTAAAAGTTTCAACATGACACATTTTCTATATGCACCGTTAAAAGGACCGTTTTATTGAAAAATATATTTTTTTTAATATTCTTATTTGCAACATCGAGAATATGCTCCCCTTTCCTTTTTAGTCCGATCAATGCCGGGTATGTTCTTTCTAAACAAACCCCCCCCACCCCAAATGATTATGATTTTCAAAGTTTAGTCTCTTCGGCATTCCACTTTAGGCTTTTAATATGAGGACCCGGATAATTTTTCGCAATTCGGGCCCTTGATTTTTAAAGGGTTTTCATTGTTTTATCTTGTGTTCACGATATTCGGGGATAGAGTTTTCCCAGGGGATCGTTCCTGAAGAAAATAAAATTTGGGGATTTCGTTTTGGAGAATTTTAGACCAACTTAGGGAGAACAATGGTGTCTAAGATTTTTTGGCTATAACTGCTAGGAAAGATGTTTATGATGCATATATTACAGTCATCCGATACATGCTTAAGGGGGAGGTTTGTTTTTGGCCCCGTTATTTATTATCCAAAAACAAGGTCACACTAAACTGAGCTGGGGTACCCATTTGCACATATTCTCTGATAAGGCCCTCTTCTTGACTTTAAATATAATTTTCTTTAATAAAGTTATAAGAACAGCTATTTGTTTAACCCATGTTTCGTTATTATGCCCATAAACCCCGCCCCAAACCACCCATATCCCTTTTTCAATGTCGGGGTTTAACCCACGTAAACGTTATTGGCGAATCCATTGTAGAAGCTTTCCCTTTTTTGCAATGCTGTCTAAGGCAGACTTTTTTGAAAACCATTTTGGTGAGGGATATTAGCTGAGTTTTTCTGGTCCCAAAAGCGGGTTTCAACCCCTTCCCGAATTTAACAGAAACACGTTAGGGGGGCCCCGCTGTCTACAAAAAATTTGTCCTTACCAGGTTGTGAATTTGGGAACAATAACTGCTTCTGACCTTTTTTGGGAAGACATTATTTAAATATAGATAATTGAAAATGTCAAAAAGAACCCCATAGCTTCTTCGGGGAGCATCGGATAAATATGTTGGGTTTTCCGTCGGGCCCGGCGCGGGGTGTTTTTTAGTTGACGTATATTTCCCTTTAAGTCTGGAGCGAAAGGGTAAATTCAGGTTTTTGGAATCATCTATTTCATCTTTTCTACTTCCGATTTAGGGGAGATCCTGTTCTTCTTTATGTTTCGGGAAACATCCGCAAATTCCACAATTTGAATTGGAGGGAAAAATTTCCAAAGCTACTTTTCAATCACGGTCCTGAATGAATTGTCCGTCTGGGGTAACAAGACTTCGGTAATTTGTTCTGAATTTTCCATCAAAACATTTATTTTCTTCCCCAAACCTCTGTGTAGTTCAGTTTCTTTGGGTGATTATATTCCTTCCCGCAGCCCCAGATTTTTTATGATTCTTCTTGCCCCGGCCCGTGCTATTTAAAGTAAATTGATTTTCATTTTGTTTTGTTTTTAAAACATAAAACCCGTGCTTGTAATTCATAACCCCTTCTTACATTCCTTTGTCCACCAAGGTGTTTCTTCTTTCTTTTTGTATTTTTGTTTTTGGGGATAGTCCATCCGCTTGACAGTATAAGGTCTGTGTTGCTCACTATCGTTTATTTGCACTGAGTCGTGATGTTCACCCCAAGGGTTTTGAACTTTTCTCAATGATGTCTTGAGACTTCCAGTTGGGCCCTTTTTTTAAACCATCTGGGCTAATGCTTAGGAATAATCAATTCTCTACAATGCTATAGGGTAAGATCACTGTGTGAAGGTCCCATTAGTTCCCTTTTAAAATCTCGCCAAAGTTGGGGTGCAGAGTTAGGCGATGCAAGATGTTTCCCCCCACCCGCATTAAAATGTAGATTTTCTGAATCATTCAAGACTATAAGATCTTCATTGTTCAAAAAATTTACCAAAATTTTCCTCTTTGATCTGTTTTTCTTGATCCCCAAACGTTGTGACTGTTAAAATGCCCACCACAATGGGGCCCGAATTTTTTTCATGTGTTGTCAGGGGGTGGGTTCAGCTGAAAGCATTAGGAATGTATAGTTCACAGATTAAAAATACTACCTAATATGCAGCCTAAAATACTTCAGGTCACTTATAAAGCGCATTCACTACACTTGATAGACGTATGAACATAGATGGCAACCCGCCCCGGCATTTCCAAATCACCTTTTTTTTATAAAAAAATTGATAACCTTTTTTACTAAAATGGTATTTATTTTGAAATTGGTTTTTGATGCACAGTTTTCATAATTTTGTTTTTGAGGATCTTCTAAGAAATTTAATCAAAGAAAAACCCTTCAATTCCATTGTAAAATTCAACTTCATATTTGAAGATTTCGCTTATTTAAATTGTCGTTCGACGATTCTTTGAGGGAAACTGGAGGACTGGGTCCTTCAGCTTTTTCATAATTTCGTAAATCTTGATTTATTCCCCTATCAGACAGTAATGGATATATTTTTAACATTTCCCAAATTGTTTTCCGTCTCTTTTGTAAAAAGAGATATTTGGGGGTTTTTTACGCCATGATTTTAGAAAATTTTAGGCCCGGTACATTGTTGATCCTTCATTCTTTTTTTCCGGGGGTTCCCCCTTGCTTTTCTTATTGCAGACGCACTAATGGTGTTTCCGGATATTTCCCTTTTTTTAGTTGTTTTGCCGCACCGTTAATTTTTCCTGGGGGGGTTTAATTGTTTTTTCCAACTTTGCTTGAAATTTTTGCTGGGGAAACTTTGGGTCTGAGATAAAGCCCCTTAACATTCCTTGGGCAAGGGGGAAATTTTGATAACTAGGGGAAACCTTATCTCTTTGTTCGTTATCAACGGGACATTGTTATCAATTATGTCTTTGGTTGGTTAGTTTTTCCAATTTTTACAGTTTTTGCAAATGACCTTCTTCCTTTCAGTGAAAGCATTTTAAAGATACCCTTGACATGTAAATCCAGTTTTTTCTCCTTTGTATGTGATATTGGTTAGGTATCAAAATGAGTCTTCCGGGAAAGAACACCGTCTGAAAACTTAAGATATGAGTGAATTTCTTTTTAAAACCAGCCTGAGAAACGAAATTGAGAGCTGGATCCTTTTTTAAATTTTTCTAGTTGTTTCAATTCCCCTTAGGAATCATAGGTAAACATTTAAATCTTAGTTTCTGCCCCACAAAAAACGAATATTTTTGGGGGGACCCCCAAATTAATAGTCTTTTGCTTTCTGTTAATTGTCCCCTCTCTTTCTGCTCAAAAAAAACACACCCCTTTATTTGAAATTTTTTTAAAATATATGTGACTAGGCGGAAAATAATGCTAAGGCTTTACCTTTGAGAGGTGTGCTGTGGTCTTTGTTCAATTTATAATACCTTTTTCCCTTTTCCCGGGAAAGGTTTGGGAAAGACCTGTTTTTAACCCGGGCGGCCGGTGGCCCTTTAGCGGGCGGCTCCCGGTCAGAGGCCCGCCTCGGTAGGGCTTCGGGATCCGCCATTTATTTTCTGTTCATTCAATGAAACAGGGATCGAAATCAGAACAATTATATGCACAAAAAGGGCGCTTTTCTTTACACTGACACTTTAACTTTTGAGTTGATGCACGAACAAGTCCAGACCGGAGCACTACTGAGCGGGGCAGATGTTGCCCCGACCATTGCCGAGGGAAAGACTCTTCTCTTTTTTGTAAAAACAAAATTTCCCCCATCCCTTCACCGGAAAGACCCTTTTAACGCCGGTTGTTACTTGTAAAAGCGACCCTCCGGATCATCTATTAACATCCCATATTCTACTTCATAAATGACTTCTTTAAACAAAAAGGTCCGCGTTTTTTATACAAATAGGGAAACGTTAATATGTTCTTTGGGGTGGAAAATAATTTTCGTGAAGACGCAATTTTTAAAAATGATCATTTATTTTATTTGATGCTGGTTTATTCAAAAACAGGTGTTTTTATATATATATATATATATATATATATATATATATATATATATATTTTGTTGGCATCTTGAAGAATTCGGGGGTCATTTCTTCTTTCTTGCCCCTTGTAAGAAGAGAAAGTATTGCAATCTAAGCGCCGGAAATGGGCGAATTTTCGACAGAAAAACCTTTTATTGCCGGGTCCAGGTAAAAAAAAGTTCATAAATATTTTTTGCTATATGTAGTAAATACATTGCTCTAACACGTGTAGTCAGAATCCATGTCTTGATAACGAAAAACCGATTGATGACAAAACGTCTGCCTTGTCTGTGGACATAGAGCCTGAACCCTTCAGACGATTTTCTCCAAAATCGATATTCCTTGATCGATTTAAAGAAACTCGAGTTCCTGCAAGTTTGAAATGGATATTTTAATTTTAGGGACAACATTTTGTATTTTTCTCTGAGAGAATTTCTCATTTTTCCTTTGTGGGGGAAATTACATTTATTCAATTTGGGATCATTTAAAATTAAAACGAGAAAAAAATGTGTTTCATAGCGATCAATAAAACTTATTTCCATTGCTCACTAGCACTATCCTTCTGAGAATCAATGTTAAGAATGAAATGTAAAGTTACTTTTACTCTCTCTAATATTACATACGTAGTACAGAGAAAGTTATGTAATACTTCAGCGAAAAACTTTTTCAACATAAAAAATCGTATTGTAGGTCCCTCATACCGAAAAAAATGGAAAATTCTCCTTAAGAAATGAAATGATCGCTGAACGCGAAGATGTAAAAACATGGAAGATTCTGAAAATTGACACACCGTATGTCTGTAATACCATTGCGCGTTCACACTTTCTGAAATCTTCGCCCGTCTTTTATTTAAACACATCGTTTTTAATCATCCAATTGCGCCTATCCTTATTCGGGAAAATGGCTGCACGCCACAAGCCTGGAGACAAATTGGTGAAGTGACGACAAAGCGCCAGAGACGACGCGACGTCTGGGGAACTGGAGGAGCGGAATGTTCTCGGAGAGTCGGTATGGCTACACCGAGAGCGTGCCTGCAGTCAGGCCACCAGGCTGGCCAAGCTCTCCCCGCCAGGTGAACGCCCGTCGTAATGAATGAGCGAAAATTGTTTTCAAGCGCGCTGGCGCGAGCCGGCCTGCCCGATATGAATCAACTTTCCTGAACCGAACGACGTAGCCGAATGAACTAAACGTGTCTTCCACTACACAGATACGACAGGAGATGAAAAGGAAAAGAAACATTCCAAGTATTGGAGGGAGTAAGCAAAGCGGTGAATGGTGAAGTGAGGAACGATGTAGCAGAAAACATTCGAAATTTGCCACATGTGCCGGTGGAAGTGCTTTATTTGCAAAGAGAAGGGATAACGTAGATGGAAGTGAAACCCATATGGCGTGGCGTTCGTAGTAATGTGGGCAACGCAAACGGGCAGGAGAAAGAGAGAGAGGGAGACAGACAGACAGAGAGAACAGAGAGAGACAAAGAGAGAGACAATAGAGAGACAGAGAGACAAAAGGGAGACAGAGAGTCAGAGACAGAGAGACTGAGTGAGTCTGAGCTCTCACGAGCGAGAGTGAATGTGAGAGAGAGAGTGAGAGAGAGAGTGAGTGAGTGTGAGAGTGAGTGAGAGAGAGATAGAGATTGGATGCTGCGTTAGAGCGGTCAGACACGATGAGGTAAATGAGGTGACAATAGTAAATAAGCATCGAAGAAGGCTAAATTGGCGACAAATATGACAAAAATAACGATGACCGTAACGCAAACGAAGGCGAAAACTGAAGCTACGTAAATGCTTCTACGATGGCGTAGAGATGGATGCTTAAACAGCCAATGTACTGCTTCACCATCACTGTCGAATTTATTTATTGTATGGGATGAATTTTAGGCGAGACAATGCAGTGATCTTAATTAAAGAGCCGGAATCTCAACACCGCTAACATCGGTAAAGCGTTCATTATGATACGTACCAATGACGATATTGATGTGAGCAATAAGTTTGAAGATAGAATGAGAGAAGGTAGAATGAGAGGTAGAAAAAACCGAAGACCCCGGCGAAAGCTGCCACGAAACTGCTCGCCCATTACAAATTCCTCTTGGATCAAGAGGGCATCGAACCCCGGTCCTCGCGATGGAAGGCGAGCAGTACTGCTACATCATGGGTCGCTTATTAGTCACTGATGAATGGGGCAAGTTTACTGACGTGAGAGTGAATGTCAAGCGATGCCAAAAACTGATAGATAAATCTATGAAAATAGGGAAACAAATGTGTGTATATGGAAACAAGAGCCTTAAGAACAAAGATGTATGATTAAAGGGTAAAGCAATGAAGAACAATACGGGAAATGAACGTCATTCTCATCACTATGACATCACCTTCTGAAAACTAGGCGTCTGGCGGTTTTATAATAAATTATCTGTACGAGAATGAAAATCTTTTTAGTGGTCGCGTTCGTCCCGGAGGATAAGACTGTTAATTCAGGTGGACACGATAATGAATGTTATGAGAAAATCAAACGCGAACATGAATTTAATTATGCTATTTGCAATGAAGAGGATATGTTTCAAGTATGAGCCTATGTTTTGTTTTCACTTAAACTACAAAATAAGCTACATAATAAAATATATTTTGCTCGCATACTCATGAATTAATGAACAAAATTCGCCACCTTTGCATTCTTTTCATTTTCATTGTTTCATTTTTGATTTCTCACTGTTTGTTTCCCTTCGTAAATTCAATTCACATCCTAAAAAAATTCAATGCATTTATTAAAATATTCCACTGTTCATTGCATCATAATAATTCCACGCGAGTTAGCGGCTCAAATTTGTTTGACCACTTCGGATCTTTTAAGCAACCACTGCTAAGATCGTTGTATTCCCTTGCTCCAGGCGGCTGTGACTCTCTAACGCAGAGATCGCCATATCGTCGATCGCGAACAACCAGTAGCTCGCAGGAAAATTTTCGGGGGTGTCACGCTCAGTTACTCTAACATGGGAATTCGTCCACTGAGAACAGAGAGGAAAGTCTCACGAAAACAGCTGCTTGCATGCATTCTTATTTCTCTTATCATTCTCATTTTTCTTGATTGCTTTCAGGTTCACAGGAAAATTTAAAAAGTTGCTCACAAGTTTGGCGAGAACTGCTCTAACGTTCCTCCGTGCGCGGTCATTACGACACTTGCGTTCGACCTGTAGGTCGTTAAGTTCACGGACAGAAGATCTAATACTAATTACGTCTAATGAACAGGATGTCTATTGAGAACCAAGTTTAATGCAACATAAGGTCTACACGAATGAGGGTCTAACACCAAAAGAGGTCTACAATAAGAATGTTTAATTTAAGAAGGTCTAATAGACATAAAATCCGAAGGTCTAACAGGTATGCAAAGGCCTTACACTTGCTACTACTACGTGACAAAAGTCTATATTTTAACAATGTCAATTAAATTTTAACAGGAGAGCTGTTTCCGTAGCAATACATTGCATTTAATACTAATTTCAGTAAAGATGACTATTAGACCGTTGCATCGTGTAAAGGTAAATGGATTTTAGTATACAACGACTATGCCTACTATTTTTCGAAAAGAAAACAATACTAATAGAATATACTGGAGGCGTCCAAAAAGAGGGGCCTGTAATGCAATGAAGACTGAATATTTTAATATGTTTCTTTTTGTGTACATTATGTACTTCGGGAATTAAAGTGTATCATTCCTATTGTGGTTTTATTTCAGTCAATAATATAATATGTGACCCACATTTATTACGTATTTCTTTTACAGCATAATTAGACCAAATGATTTGTCTTGTCTTTTCTAAATGACCAAATATGTAACAACATTAGCGTATTAAAGAAAACGAAAACTTTGTTTATAACTTTAAAATAGCTTAACACTAATTTAGCTTAAAATAACTTAACACTAATAGAAAAAACTTATTTCAGTAGGTTACAGAGATTTAATTAAAATACAAATTAAATGTATAAATAATATAAACGCAAATATTTAATATTGGTGTTTTTGGTATTAAGTATAGGCGAAAGTTTGACGAATATTCAGACGTTTTTAATTTTATGCAACTTTGGAGTCTTTTGTGTTTGCGAACTTTTAATTTGTTTTTAATAATCGTCACATTTGAAAATAATTGTTCACTACAGTAAGAAGATCCGCAAATGGCCAAGACGCGAAATGGATTTGTTTTCACTTAATCCTAAAAATCAGGAAGACAGTTCCGTGTTTCAAATAAAATTTCTTCCTCATTCCTACATTGTGAAAGATCCGTCCACATGTGTCTGATAGCCAATTTTCCTTTCTCTGTAGCTAAATTTTCTAGTTCTGACTGCAAATTTGTGAACTTTTCTGTCCATATATCTTAGGTTTTTGCAAATGTAACAACTGTAACTCAAATTGAGCTCTATCAATATTTGGGAACGGTGTAAAAATTCAACCCGCACAACTTCGCAACTAAAGGATTTACTAAAAATTATAGAGTAGTTTTTTCAGATCAAAAATGAAACTACTGCAGAGATTGCATCACAGGAATCTTCTAGTGGTATCCCATGCAGAACGAGATCGGAATTACGCCGCCGCACCGCTAGTGGAGGGCGCAGCCCTACCTTCCTTCATTGGCGGGGAGGATATTTTGGCCGGGAGCAGGGCGCTCTTTCAGTTACCGCTAGCATGCTTAACCACCGCCGCACTTGCTACACGCCTATGGGAGCGAACCTGCGGGCACTCAAGGAACTCAGGCTGCCCGGCACTTAAGTCACAGGCCGTGACGTATCCGCCGCGATCAGCACTCTGCTCAGGGGCTACTGCCCCCATCGCTATACGCCTTATCGAGGCGTACTCTCAACGCGTAACGAGGACTCAGGCTGCCCTGGCGCTTATCCATGTCATGCCTGACTCCGCCGGGCGACGCACCGACCAGGGGCTGCCGCCATACGCCCTATGGAGGCGATAATTCGTTTGCGCGCTGCAATACTCGGCTGCCGCCGACGCTCGCAGCGTCAAAGTCGGGCGTTATCTAGCCAGGCGATCAACGAACCCGGTGGCCCTCCGCCATCTCGCACCTTCTAACCGCGGCGTCACCGCCGCATATCGAGACTAGAGGCTACTGCGGCCACTATCATACAACCTTATCGCCTGAAGATAGGCGGCAAGATGCGTAAAAGCATTGGTACATATTTGGATGTTGTCTGTATTTATTATTTGGTGAAAGTAAATGGTTATAAAACATTGACTGTTTATATTACCTTGCAATCCTGCAAATACAACATCTATCATCCTTCTGCTTCTTAAAATGGTTCGGCTCAAAATCTCAACATTGTCAGAGAATCGTGATAATTTAATACAGGTTCATCTAAATAACGTGCCTGGCCGCTGTCATTCATTTTGCGTGAGAAATTTCAATTGTGCAGTTTTCCATTGCGCATGAAGTCTATCAACAATAAGTCGATCTTTACCAGAAACCTATTTTATACATATAATATGCATGGATTGATTAATAAGTAATACCCCATGCATCAATGGCGAAGGTCATTGGTGCCGTAAATATAGTGTATGTTTTTATCGCTGGTGATGGCGGTGATCATCATCTCCCGTCGGCTGTTCCGATCCGGCACCGCCCACGTGGGTTCGCATTGCTTTTCCCCGACGAAATACCTCTCACCAGCGTGATGTCGCCCTAGCCGGGACAAGCTCGAAACTCCCGTCATGAGTGGTAGTGTAGCGCATGTAACGGTGTGTGTGGGAGGAAAGGACAATGAAGAGGAAAAGAAGATCGCACGCGGTCCGTGACCCGTTTATCAGGGTACTGCTCCTGTATTCGCTCGGTATTGATCGGAGAAACCGTAGATCAGAGCAGCTGGCGGCTATTCTTTTCCAGAGAGCGGATTAGCTGTCATTGGCTGGAGTATCACCTGCTGTTCCCCAGTCGCCACGAAGGCGTCGGGGTTCATGTTTGATGCGACGGTCGGTGGCAGCGCAGGAGTAGCTTGATGGCCATGGCTCCGGGATCGCTGTGAGTGCAATCTCGTTAAGAGGCGCTTGCAATGGTCGTAACTGGCGACGTAGAGTAGGGTATTAACCTGATTCCTTCGCCAATTGCGGTGCTTGGGCGGCGTCGGCCATCGATGTACGAGTCCCTTGATCGGAGACCGCTGCCAATATTGATTTTATTTGACCTTTTTCTATTATCATGGTCCCTCCCTCCCCCTTCCGTTGCTCTCCTCGTCTCTCTTAGTAATTGCGTTTCCTATCACCCTCTTTATTGCCCTCTCTTGTTTGACTTCTATTCGTTTGTTTTCATCTATAGATTGTTTGACGTTTCTCTCGTTATTTACGAATCATTGCTGTTATTAACTACACATTATTCTAGTATGAATCTAGCTTATATTAACATAGAATAAGTCAATTATATTCTCGCTTTTTTTAATTTAGAGGCAAGCTTCTGGTACTCCGATTATAGGATCTCGTTGGAACGGTCAAATCTAAACGTATGCATATTTTTTACTTCTCCGCATGCCAGATTTTAATTCTGTTTTAATTCCGCTCAAAATAGCACGGACAGGCAAAAAATATAAGGCAACGAAGCTTTTTCAAGGCAATACAGGTTTTGTCACATGTCTACCAGTTGACAGTAGTGACCTGAGCGCAATGTTACGGCCCTTACTATGAACTCTTAGGTCGTACGGGAATTCCTGAAATTCAGAGAGTCGTTTGCTCAACACTTCGTTGCGCATTGCGAACGCGACGCTAACAGTTACAAGAGCTGCTGTAGAAAATATAGAGTTGCCACATCTCCCGGTTTGATCCGGAGACTCCAGGTTTCAGGAGTGATCTCCGGGCTACGGGTAACTTTTCAAAATCTCCTGGTCATATAAAAAATTAAATTAAATACCTTTTTTTAACTTTTTAAAAATATAACCTGTGTTTAATAATGTAATTGTATCGAATGTTTTCATATTAATGCGTGTACAGATGGAAATTGATCACATAACACTATCTAAAGAAAATATATTTTGTGATTTTGTCTAGTCGAAAAAAATGTACTTATTGTTATAGTTATTAATGCGTTATTAATATTATAAATGTATACCGTTACGAAATAATTAATCGTAAAACGGCGTACATTTTTTTGTAATAAATGTTGATTGTGCATTTATTTATTTACTTTTCGTTAACTCACCCCCTCACGTAATTAGTGATATCCGGGTCATGTGTTCTTCGAAGGTGTCAACGCTAAGAAGATACCTTGACTTCAATGGCAAATAGTCGGACATCTGTTATCGCTTATGAATTTCTTGTGAGTTATTAAACGTCCCAATGCTAGTTCGCTACTCTATCAGTGCTGCCGTGCGCAGCGCAGTTTGATCAGCAGAAAGCGAGTCACCAGAACCACTGCTCCGCACGGACATTGCAAACGCAAAGAGTAAATGATCAGGTGATATCTAAGCGTATGCTTTGCGTTTTTAAAGCTTATGACAACATTTTAATTTTTTGTACAGTCAATACTTGTTATTGTTTTCAAAAATGGAAATCAACTTATTTCACATGAGAAGTTAAAAGTTGTTTCAAATAAGCGAACTCTATTATGCGTGTCATCTCACATCATTTACCCTCAAAAGCTCTTCCAAAATTTCTAGACAAACGTTTCGAAGCCTTAACAGTGTCTTACCGCTATCTCCTGGCGTGTTTCATTTCATTGTACGACTATTTTGCGAGGTTCCAACTAATTTAGATTTTTATCAATTTTCCTTCTTCCACACTCTTTTGTTTCTTATATTCTATTAACTTTTTTCCGAAACACTTTCTTTTATTTTTTCTTCTTTGACTAAACGGTTCATGCTGTAAACACAGTATCACTTTAATGTTTTAATTTTTTCTTGACTTCCACCTTATTCTGAGAGTACAGTTACAACCAATCGTGAATGAATCACAAATGATATATGTTTGTAAACAATGTTTAGCGGACCAGATTCAGGAGAAAATTGTCTTCATTTTACAAACATTTTTTTGTTACGTTTTGTATTTTACTTTTTATATAACGTTGATAATATATAATATTGATTGCTTAGATTAGCCGTTGCCATTTTCTCCTTCAAAACTTTTCTCTTGGCCACCCTTTCCTGCACATCTCGAGCGGCCTCCTTCTTTAGGCCGCGTCTCAGGATCGCGTGTTCTTGCTCCTCACCGCTTCCGCCGCCTCGACTTCGTATGCGCATGCAATTACAGGTGCAATGGGAGAGACACGAAAAGCCGAAGCGGCGGCGGCGGCCGAAAAAAAGAACTGCAACGATCGGTCGCGAACCTGTTGGCGACCGCTCTATTAGAAGGTACTGCGCCCGGCCAGCTACCAGCTTTGCTCTGGCGATCACTGCATCCGGCGCTGGCCGGACCCGCCCTCTCCGCGCTCGCGACCTCGCATCCCCCCCCCCCATTTTGCCCTCTCGCACGCCCCTCTCTCACTTCTCTCTCTCTCACACACACTTATCTATCTCTCTCACACACACACTTCTCTATCTATCTATCTCACTTCTCTAACTCTCTCTCTCTCACTTCTCTAACTCACTCTCTCACTTCTCTAACTCTCTCTCTCACTTCTCTAACTCTCTCTCTCACTTCTCTAACTCTCTCTCACTTCTCTAGCTCTCTCTCTCACTTCTCTAACTCTCTCTCTCACTTCTCTAGCTCTCTCTCACTTCTCTAGCTCTCTCTCTCACCTCTCGTTCTCTTCTTGTCTATCTCTCTCAGCTCTCTCAGTCTCTCTCTCTTATCGCTTTTCCCTCGCTCTCTCCCCACCGGCCTCCCATCGCAAGCCATCAGGTGCCCGCCGATCGGTCGACCGCTCCAACAACCACCGCCCATTCTCGGCTGGAGTATTACGTATCAGTAATACGTAGCCTTTTACCAGGGCATAACCCGGGATGAATAGACTATTACACGATCGTCGAAGTAATAGAACTTTATCTGGTTCTCCTTGCCGACGCGCCTCCACTTTACGGCGTCCGTGCACAGGAACGTGGTCTGCTCGCCACCAGCACAGCTGCCAATGGGAGGCGTTCCTTTTTTCACCACGTGAAAAGTGGCGAACCAGCAAATGAAGTGTCTTAGTGCTCATTATGGTTAAAGTAACTGGCTTCAATTGCCCTGCATTGTGTGATAATAAATGCATTTTCTCAAATTCGCGCTGAAGTTGTATGTGGTGTGAATAGACATAAAAATTCCTGTAATACAGATTTTATTGATCCATGTGTGTATGATGGAATGATCAACATTTAGAGGCAATAATAAAAAAAACCTA
The DNA here is from genome assembly GCA_964035755.1 of Teleogryllus oceanicus. Taxonomy (NCBI): domain Eukaryota; kingdom Metazoa; phylum Arthropoda; class Insecta; order Orthoptera; family Gryllidae; genus Teleogryllus; species Teleogryllus oceanicus. Next base: position 127,620,629 of record CAXIVR010000005.1, on the reverse strand, counting down.
TAAAAATGCATAGGAATTCTTGTGAGAATCGAGTTACTGAACATAGTAAATATAATTCAAGGAATGTGGTTATTTAAGTAATATTTCTTAAAACTAAAGACTGATTTTAGAATTGTCTTTCAGGTAAACGACGCACAAAGAACGACTTTAAGAAATATCATCATATTTAGTGAAACCCGTGCACCCTTCCACGCTGTAGTAAATATGCGCACCCTTCCACGCCCTCCACGCTTCAGTCTTCTAGAGTTTAGTGGGAAACACACTTATTTAAATTGTCGTTCTGCAAGTTGTTGCGACAGGGAGTCGATTCCTTCACTAAAGGCATCATTGATAAAAGTCAAATCTATAACTGATTTGCCCCCAAGTACTCAAGTACCTTTCGATCACGTAGGTTACCAGAGCTTAAAACTTACAATAAAACACAACCTGATGAATAAACTGTCTCGTATGTCTCCATGTATTTGTACAAACTTATATTTTGTTTAAAAAATTTTCAGCTCTGGTGATTATCGCTACGCGATCAAAAAGTGCTTAAGACTTCAAATTTAACGTTACGTGGACATCACCGATGTCTCATTAACAATAACACAAGTAGCGTAAGGTTTGTAGGACTGTTTACAATGTTCACATAGACCACTATTGCCAGTGCGGAGCTAGACAATTTTGAGGCCGGAGCCATGCGGAAACGTAGGCCCCCCTCCCTGAAAAGAATTAGAAATGTGAAAGTTGTACCAAGAAACTACGAGTCATTTTATTTCAACAAATTACAAAAATTACAACAATAAACCTAGAAAACGTTTTTGGAAATGTATTTTAAATAAAGTTTTAAGTAAAAGAATTTAGTGATCAAATATACAATTTCTGCGGTTATCTTAAAACGTTAAAAATGTTGTGGCTAGTTAGTGTTTAATAAAATCACTTCTTAAACAAATAACATAATAATTATTATTATTATTTCAGTGGAACCTATTTTAATGTTAGCGCCATTTGATTCCTTTCATAGAGTCCTACCTTACAAGTAATGAATATAATTAACTGTATAACGTGAAAAAAATACTTCAAACTTTTATGAAATATCAGACTATCACACCGCGATATATAAAATTACTTTAACGATTTTCTCGAGTTATAATTTCTTTTCTCATTTTTTACTATTTTCCCCCATCAGTCCCATTTTCAGGGTCCTTGACTTACAGGGCCCCGGGCGATCTGCCCATGCCTCGCGCCAGCACTGACTGCTGCCGATGTTCTCCTTTAAACAAACTCTCCCTGCAGCTTCTAAACAACTTTTCGCTCTCAACGTAACGAAATAATTCCGAGGCGAGCGCAGAGCTACAGGGCGCAAATCTCTCTTGCTCTCGAGCCCGGCGGCCGACAAGGCGCGCCCGCTCCTGGGAACCAGGGCTAGAAGGGTCGCCGACTGGCCTCGGCTCATTTCTCAAAGAGCCCACACAAGCTCGGGATATAGGACAATCCTCCACGTTCCATTTCATGCGTTTTCCGCCTCTCCTCCCTCCGTTGAACTCGTAGTGAATGAAATCCGATTTGTTGCGTTTGATTTTAATTTCACTTCTGGTCAGATTCACCCTTCTCGGCCAAGTTTTTCGTCCAGTTTCCCTGGGCTCATTTTTCAGAGAGAACACACAAGCTCGGGATATGAAAGAATTCAACCCGTTTAATATTACCCGTTTTTGACCTCTCTTTCCTCCGAAGACTCCATCATTTCTGTGTTGAATCCAGAGTGAATTAAGCCTGATTTGTTGTGTTAGATCTTAATTTCACTTCTGATCAGGTTTACCCTACTTAATCCCATTTTTATCGTTTCCCTTGATCATTTGAGAAACCTGCTGCTAGTTTGTTTCTAACATAAATGTAACTTCTCTAGACGCACATTTTGAGTTCTTCTTTTGCTAGTTGTGGTAGGCGTAAACCCGGGAGTGCGGGTTGATATTTTGTTAGCAATCCTATAAAATGAAAGCTGTAATTCAAATACTCATGCAAATAAGTTGTCTATAACTCGTGAGTGAAAATTTCTTCTTTTCAAATGTTGGCGATATCGGTTTGTTGATTTTACTAATCTTTGCTACTTTTACTCATCATTCAGTAAACTGATGAGAGAGGGAATCCGGATCTCAAGGAAATGTGAGCAGATTCTATTTCTTTCACATACATCACACACGTGTTTTTTTTATAAAAATAAAATAAAGTAAATCAAACTACTACATTGCAATAGCCTGTGTTCTCAATCTGTGCGCCCGTCTCGGCCGGAGCTTAGGGCCGAAGGCAGCAGCAGACTTTGCCTTAACGAAGGTTGCCGCTGATCGTTCCACGTGGAATTGAGGGAACAGGGATCATCGCAAGAATTCTCTCCTGTCAATCAATCCCAGTACTATGGACACAAGTGCGGTGGCTTTCAAACCTCAAATTTACGAGTTCAAATGCGGCTTTGTATGACTTATATGTTCGACTTTGTATGATAGGTTTTCAAAGGGCATAAAATCCCTAGTGCACATACGGCGTGCTTGTTGCGTACAAAAGTCCAGTCTGGCAGTTGTTCCGAGTTGTTGGGAAAAATTAAATTCCCCCGATAATCTCCCAATCAAACTAGATAGCACATTCTACCTACCAAAGGGCTCGGTTATAATTGGCCTAAAGCGATATCTGTTGGAGAAAGTGAGAGTGAAATCCTATTTATCCCAGGGTATAGCTGCTCGGAAGATCCGGAACTTTGGTGGGGATAGGTTTCAAAGGAAAAGAGATTCGAAACACGGGAATTAAGTGAAATAAATAAAGACGTAAATAAATAATATTTACGACGTTCTATTTTTCTCTAATAGTTAATCACCAGTTCCACCGTCGTTCTTATTACTCACATTGTTGTAATTTCTATTTCATCGCTATAATCGTCTCACATCAATGTTAAGGCCGCATCGAGGATGGTGTTTACGCGGATGATGTGCTTCTATGTAACTTCGACTATTATGAGGTATTCTCATAATTCAAAAGGAAATAAAACATAAACAAAAACATGTTTGGAGCAATCATAAGACTGAAAACAAGAGAGTACAGGAGCTCTCACCACTCTTCTTTTCTTCTTCTTCGTCTTCTTTTCTTCTTCTTCTCTTCTTCTTCTTCTTCTTCTTCTCTTCTTCTTCTTCTTCTTGCTTTTACAGCTCATGCGGCCGTCTCTCGCATCACAATCTTCATACCAATCTCCATCCATATCTAAAAGCAAAATATGCTAAGGGCAGAATGACCATTTTCATTCAAATTATTGCAAACTTTTCTTTGCCTACGACTAATGTTCGTTTGAAAGAGTTTTACTGTTTTTCTTTGACGTTTCTATGGTTCCCTTCGGATACAGATTCTAGAAGAAAATGGACCGGGTGATAGAAGTGGCCAGGTGATAGCGCTGATCTGAGATTAAAGCTTCCTAGCAAATTAATACGATGATTATCTCTTGAAGTCTATCAATTACAAAAATCAAAAAAATACGCGCGTTAGAAATAATTTTTTACTGTGTATTTTAATAACCTTTTGTGAAACTGTTCACAACTAAAGAAGGGACAAAATCATATGCCGGGTATGAGAAAAATACAATTTTCATTTTATACTTTATCACCGTTTGTAACCACAAATACATGAAGAGTTTTAGATGGACAAATTGAATAGAATATACCATTCAAAAAGAACAACTAGCAGTCTGCCTTTTCTTTGTATTGAAAACACAAATATGTTAGAACGTAATATGTTATGTCTGGAACACTAATTTTTGTTTTAAAAAAATAACTTTTTAGTCTTTAGGCAGAGTAAGTACGTAACGCAACTAATAATAAATTATCTGAAGAATATCTTATTTCACATTATGTTTATTGAGCTCCAAGTTGCAATTGTATTTATTTTAAAAATAGGAACTTATAAAATATTAATTTTTACAAAATAGACAAAGGTCATAGAATTGTAGAAAATATTACAGAATAATTAATCAGAATAACCTGAAATAAAGTCTTTAACTAACGACTTGTTCTCTAGTTAAGAAGCAATGAAGTTCTCTGATACAGTTTCAACGTGTGACAGTCCTACGCAATATCATGTATTTCCGATTCATATCTTCTGGCGTTTATGCAAATTCTTCATTAAAATAACACACATCAACTGTGTCTAAAATCCATCCAACTGAAAAAACTATGTCTTCGCGACAACGGCTCGCAAACATTCCTTTATAAAGAAAATTTTATGTCTCCACAAGAAAATTAATTTCGCAAACAAAAATCTAATTTGATATTAACAAGAGGCCCCTTTCCATCCAAAGTCTTCTCTCCTCATCCCCCTAATCCACCCGCGAAGCGCCCGCCCGACCATAACACACTCCGCCCTGCTCACCCGGCCGCCGCCTCCCCTCGCCCGTTCCCAACCGCGCCGACACCGACTACTACTCCACCCTGCCGCCCACGCTCGGCCACACCCCACAGCCCGCGCCGCCAGGTCCCACGATGCCACGCTCTGCCACGCCCCACCCCGCCACGTCCACGCCCCACCTCCGCGCCGCCACCCGCGCCACACCCCCCCACGCCGCCACCCGTCCACCACGCCCACGCCGCCACCTCGCGACACCACCCGCCCCACCCGCTCCACCACGCCCCCCTCACGCGCTCCGCCACGTCCCACGCCGCCACACCCGCCACCACGCCATACCCCCGCCCCACGCCCACGCCGCCACGCCCACCTCACGCGCTCCGCACGCCCCGCCGCCACCCCCCCCGCCACCACGCACGCCATCCGCCCACACCCCACCACCGGTCCCACGCCTCACCCCCCCCTCCACGCCCCACGCCCCGCCACTCCCTGCGCCCCAGCCCACTTCACCGCCCCGCCCGACCCACGCCGCCACACCCGCGCTCCCACCACGCCCACGCCGCCACACCTCGCGCCACCACCCACGCCTCACACCCGCCCACCACGCCCCACCTCACCGCGCCTCCACGCACCACGCCGCCACACCCCGCCTCTACCCGCCGTACGCCGCCACGCCCCCGCCACGCCGCACCGCCCACCGCTCACCGCCCCACGCCCCGCCGCCCCCCCCGCGCCACCACCCACGCCATCACGCCCCACACCCCAACTTTCCCATGGGCCCCGTTCTAGCGGCCCCACCTCCACTTCTCCTCCTCCTCCGTCCTCTGCGCCCACAGCCCACTTTTGCCGGCCCGCCGCCAGGCGGCAGGAGGCTCCGCGGCCTCGCGCGCAAGTCAGCAGTCCATTACGAGATGGCGCGCGGGAGAGCGCGAAGAATCCGCGGATTATTTATCTAATGCAGCGCGCTCCCCCGGCGCATTCCCGCCAGCAGCAGTCGCCGCCCGCGCGGCCCACTACACGCTTTTAGACTTTACGCGTCCAAATAATAATAGGCCCATAAACTTCCCCCGCGCGCCCTTCTGACACGCAGAGGGACGCCGCCGCCGCCATCGCTGCCGACGACGACGCGAATTCTAGAACGCGCCCCACAGTGTGGCCAACTTTGTTTTTGGCAACTTCTTCACTCTAAGCCATCATTCGTAAGGTATGCGATGTATGTCGGGAGCCTACCTTAGTATTTTATTAGTGTCGGGAAGTTTTCAGGTCGCAGGGTGGATCCGTAGCTTTCGATTTACTCTTTCCCATTATGTGGTATCTAAAAATGCGCCATCTGCTGCCGTCTGGATTCTCCAAAACGCCATGCTCTACATAAACATATATCCAATGGGATAGCTTCTCCAGCGCAAAAGTTAGCAGTTGGTGCCAGAGAGAAACACTGCTCATTGGATTGATTGATTGATTTTTTCGTGTTTCCGGGTACGTCAACTGCTTTGGTCATTAGTCCCGTGAGTGTAGTGCATGTTTTTTCTCGGGATATGCGCGGTGATCATTCCCCGCCGGATGGCGAAATCCGGCGCCGACCTACCGTCGGCTAGTGGGGTTTCCCACTAACCAGGACTCTCCCACCAACGGGGCACCGCCCAAGCCGGGACAAGCTCTAAGCTCCCGACCGATCTCCCGGAATATGTGTTAATGTAGTACATGTTAGTGTAAGTGTGTGTGTGTGTGTGTGTAAGGGGAGACGTAGGACAAGGAAGTGGAAGGGCAGATCGCGCGCGGTCCGTGGCCCGTTTGGTAGCTACTGTTCTGGCATTCCCTGGTGATGATCCGAGAAACCACGGAAAACTACCGATCAGAGCAGCCGGCCGCTAGAATTCTCCTCCAGACAGCGACTGAATTCGACCTAGCTGAAAAGCTAGCGTCAAAAATCCTGCCGCCGTCAGGAGTGGGAACGTAGGACTTCCCGGTCAGAGGAGCTGCAGTGACATCAGTTGATGCACTGAGCTACCGCTCCCGGTCTTCTCATTGGAAGTCCTCTCACTTCCCCTAAGTTGGGGATTCTACCAAAACGTAGTCTAGTCCTAGAAGGATAGCGACTACAGCTAAAGAGACCCAACGTTAACTTTGAATTTGTCACTACTGTCACTACTATTGTTGAGGTGTCTGCTATTTGCGGCAGTTTTTGGCGATTTGTTTCGTAAGTATGGAGTGCGATATTCCAGACATTATAATTGAGAAAGCTGAAGTAGCCACAGAGAGTTTACTTCCTCAACAATTAAAGGATTCATACGAAAGAGTATGAACTCTTTTTAAAATTGAAAAGAGAGAAACATGTAACCGTGGTAAATGAAACAACTATACTGGATTATATCTGTAAAAATGTATTACTCTTTCATAAGTAAAGCTAATTGAATTGGGCAAGATAACTAATTTGATTTATACAATAGTTCCAGACTGTGAAATCGTCAACATTATGGAGCAAATATTCAATGCAAAAGTCAACCCTAGGTTTAAGAGAAAACATTGATTACCAGTATCACAGAGTTTAATCAGTTTTGAAGGTAAGTCAGAAAAATATGAACCTAAAAAATTGAAAATTCTTACGAAACAAGAGATAAATACATTTATAGCGTCAGCACCCGATGAATGTATTTATTAATAAAAGTAAGTAATGTAATATATTTCTTACGAAATTTGCAATTTGTAGAGTTGGGATTCACATATGGTACATTTAGGTGGCTTTGGTTCATAGTGTCGCAGGTATATGCAGACGAGAAGAAATGTATAACCTGAGAACAAAAGATAATGTGGGCAAAGACGCTATTCTAATAATTACTCTTCAAAATACTAAAATTAGCGTTCGAAGAATGTTTACAGTGACCGCGGAATGTGATGTAATTAACTCTGTACATCTTTATCGAAATATCAAAAAATAATAAATATTGTTTGCCAATGTGTCATTTGTCCATTGTCAGTCATTTGTACATTGTCTTGTTTATTTGACGTTGCAGAACAATAATCCCCCCATTAAAAAAAAACAATCGGAAAAGCATACACTCAATACAAAAAGCGGGAGAATTAGCCACGTACTTCGCCTCAACATTCAAAACTAACACAACTCAACCCATCCCGAACATAAAACAACCACTATAGCATCAAAACAATGGATACATGGATCTCATCATAGAATTTACTACATATCTCCAAAAGAAATCACACAAATAATTAGAAAACTACCAAATAAAAAATCACCAGGTCACGATAAAATAAATAAATTGATACTAAAAAAGCTACTCTCCCCAGCAATAGCTTATATAAATAACATATACTACTCTTGTTTCAGAATAAGTCACTTCCCTTTTACCTGAAAAAATGCAGTTTTATTATCCCCCCAGTTCCTAAACCGAATAAAAACACGGCAAAGGTCAGCAGTTACAGCCAATAAGTTTCTTACCCTCTCTCTCAAACATTTTTGAAAAGACAACTCAAAAAAGTACCAAACATATTTGTAGCAGACATCCGAAGTTGAACCCCACACAATAGCCCAGTTTGCTGACGACACAGCAATTTACTCATCCGGAACCTCACTCACAGCAATCAAAAATTGAATGCAAATACATATAAATCTAATTAAAACCTAGGCAGCAAAATCAAAAATAAAACTCAATTCAATTAAAACTGCAGGTAAGATATTTACACTAAGACCATATACATCTTCTTCCCCATTAACATTAAACAATGAAACGATAATCTGGTACCCATCAAACAAGCCAATCAAATACTTAGGTCTAAACATTTATACAAAATTGAACTGGAAACATCACATCGACAATAAAGGAATACAGGCAAAAAAACTATTACAATTAAAACCATTAACCAATAGAAACAGCCATCTACCATATGACACCGCACTCGCAATATATAAAACAATAGTCAGACCCCTCCTACTGTATGCATGCCCAATATGCTAAATGCAGCTAGAACCAATCTTAACAAAAAAATCACCTAACAATACCAAATTTAACCGGATTCAACCTAACCAGAAACCCCATCTATTCCACAAGAATCAAAAATAAGTACCCCTTCCCATATATTATTACAACAATTTTCCGAAATGGACCCTGATTAGAGGTGGCCATTAGGTTTCCTCGACCGTAATGCTAGTTGTAATATTAATTTTACTTTAGTTAGTAAGTCAGAAAACATATGTACAGTTAATGTAACTGAGCTATGTATATATCATCAAGAAAATAAATTAAAAAACTTGACGTTGCCATGGCAATCGTCCTCTACAATTCATTTATGGTTTACTAGTTCATTGCTGTGTGTTTACGGACCTCAAACAAAACACGTAACGGTATTGTTAATACCCTTGTGGGCCTTTCTGATTCTTTAAGCCTGAGGGCTTTTTGAATACTTTATGGCCCTCTTTAATACCAACACAACATAATACATTTTTATGAATTCAATTTATTAAAGTTAAGATACAAGCAATACACTAAATAAATGAGATAACGCCCAAATATGTACAGTAACTCGTTATAAACCGTATTTTGTTTAATTGATTGAAAATTACAATTTGAGAATGTTCCCGTGAAATTATAATTGCCAAGAGTTACTCGTATTTCACTGTTACATATCTTTTTTAGACACATGTGCTTCTTGAGTAGCGGTACTTCTAGAGATAATAACATATGTAAGGCCAATCGACTAACCTCCTCGAAATGTTATATTTTGATGTCATGAAATCTTCTAAATAACGTTTGACAGTAGAGGAAAATAACAGAAAAGTACCGTTTCATAAGTGCAATTGACACTTTTATTCATACTGTTACATAACTCTCAAATTCACCATACGCATTTTCATACATTTGTCGAGATTTTACTGGAAACCACTGTCCGTAGCCTTGTTAGCTTTTGTGAGAATTTCCGCAGGAATTTTCCAATATTCTTTCATTTTGTACGAAAAAATCTGTTCAACAACGATTATGCAGTAGTATTTATATATTCATTCCGTTTTGATTATCTGACATATTGACAAATGACGATTACAACGCGTCATTTCACTTTAGACGCAAGAAAAGTTATAAAAGGTTTCGAATTCAGGTGACTTCTAACCCGAGGGCCTCTGGCCCTCGGGTTAAAGTTGCCCTCGGGGCAAAAACATCTACTTAACGCCCTAGATACATAAATAACTATTTTTGCCTAGACCGCTAAAGCTCACCTTTGAGGCGTATAAATGCTCTTCCAAACATGGGTTTTGAAGTGAGGATACAAAAACATTTATTAAAAAAGGAATCCCACTGTCATTTATCCATAGCATTTCAGTACACACTACATTTCTTACTACTAATGAAGTTCAGGAACACTTCGATGTACTAGCGTTCCATAAATAATCGTGTGCACAAGACTTGTAAAATTAAATGTATCTCGAGATCCATTACAGTGACTGCACCTTTTGCCTGGCAGGTTCACCAAGTTCAACTTAGTGATTTTGTGGAGGTATGCGTGTCAGTTAGCCGACCACCATCAATTCTGTGCTTGCAATGGACAGTTGTGGATACGCAATAGATCTTTCGAAATGTGCTATATTTTATTCACAAGCTGTAAAGGTTGGAATTTAAGTACCTACACCTGATCCTTCTAGTTGTAACCCGAAGATTAAATGCCCTGTGCGCAACTTGCCATCCCGGCCCCATTCCGATGCATAGCGAGAGATGCACGAGAAAAAATGTCAGCCGTGTATTATGTATTTGTGCATCTTATTCATTCAAGCATTACTTTGCTATTAATAAGTTGCAAATGCAGAAAATAGATCATATGTTATATTAAGACGTACAATAAAGATATATTTCAAACAACCTTTTCGTTGACATATTAGGACAAACATTTATTTTTAAAGAAGGATTTACCTCAAGAGAATTTTCTTAGAAATAAATCTTGATTACCTTCAATCAAATTCAAACATCTCTGTGTTATTTCAAATAATGTTAATACCAAGTTACCTCAAAGAAAGAGACTCCTCGTACTTCAGAAAATTAATTGAAACTAGATAAGTTGTGTTTACTTGCAAAGAAGGAATAAAGATATGTCCGGACGGATTCTCCATCCAGCGGGAAGATCACCGCGCATATCCGAGAAGAAACATGCACTACACTTATCGGGACTAATGACCAAGCAGTTGACGTGCCGAAACACGAAAATCAAATCAATTTAATCATAAACGATGGATCTAATTTTTTGAAAATTTTGAAAATGTCCCAGGGCTTCATGTAAAGTATCCCCCAAAATTGCAATATCGGTTTCAAATTCAAGGGGCCACATCAGTCAGATCAATTGGGGAATATCAATTTTGGAAAAAATTGACTGAAAGCTGCTAGCGTTGTTGACAGACGGAGTCAGACAGACGTTTTGCCGTCATTAGATTTTTCGGTATCAAGGGTCCATAAAATATGGATTCTGGCTACATCACGTAAGAGAGTTTATTTCTCACATTTATCAATTAAATTTATCCAATTTTTCGAACAATAGCCCAGTAATAAGAGTTTTTCAGGTGAAAATTCGCCGATTTTTCGCGCAGCATTACATCATTTTCTCTGTACTCCGTAGCGATGAAGTAAGAATGAAAAAGCTCTTTGGTCAGACGTCAACGATGAAGTCTGCAACTGGAAGATTTTGCCTAGAGCTGCTGGATTGTTTAAATATTTGCTGGATTCTCACATCCCAAGAAAAATGGACGACTTGTATTGACGTCCCCTTATGTGAAAGGGCGAGGAAGAATTGCTATAGTAATAGATAAATAAGCCTCTTGAATTCTGGATAATGAATATACCCCAACACTTTAAGTTATCAGCTAAGAAATATTTAAGAGGTGTTCTTGTTAGACGAAAAAAAAATGTTTGAGGGAAATCAGTTCTTGTATAAAAAGCCTCATCATACACAAACCATCGAGTACAATGTTCTCGCATTCTTACTGTTCGTTAGATCAACAAAATTGACACAATTAAACGAACAAGAAGGATTTGTGGATCCCTAAAACAGAAAAAAGGGGATAATTCTTGCTAAAGCATGTAGTAAATAATCCACGATTTCTGAATCCATCATCCAGAAAAATTGGTTTTCGTCAATCTGTCTGTCCTTCCGTCCATCGACTAACCTAATCTAACCACTAACCTAACAAACGGAACGCCCGCGATCTTTACTTTATTCTTCCTCGTTTCTTACTTCTTTCTTTATCCTCTCCCTTTTCACATACACACATACTCACAAAGGTGCACTAAACTGCCACACATGACTGGAAACCAGTGGGGAGCTTATATCTTTTCCCAGCTGAGGCGATACCGCGATGGAGGCGATACCCGGAGGTGGAAAAAACAAACGCAACTCGACGTGCAAAACGGCGTCGTATCTCACAATCAACGGAACACCGCTATTTCTCAGATAAAACATTCACTACACTCACAGGCCTCGTGACGGCAGACCCGGGAAACCTCGATGTCCGCAGCAGGTCCCCCGGTGAGCCGGGATGGACGCTCCCGCCCGCGCGCGGGCGGACGTCCTCCGACAAGCAGATTACGCGCGCGGCGCCTTGCTAATCAGGCGCCTTGCGCGGGGCGTCGCGACGCCTGACGGCCGCTGACAGCGCCCCGCGACGCGCACCCTCGTCCTACATAAGTAATGGCGCGGGCCCTGCGCGATAATCGTCGGCCACTGCATACAGTCATGACGCAAGCAATAGCATGATGAAAGCCGCATCACCCGAGCCATGCAGGGGGCTTAAGGGATTGTTGTGACGCGGCAGGTCTGCGAAGATTTCGTTGCAAATCCCGAGAAAAGATTCCAGAATATATCTAAATGTGTCGAAATGGGAAGCATTAAGCTCAAAATTTATTTTCTTGGACATTTATTTCAATTTAGTTTGAAGCAGTTGTCTGTACTGAACTTTCTGAACGTTCATTAAAGATACACCAAAATCAGAAGAATATTAATTTCTTTTAAATAATGGATTATTATATTATATTATATTAAACCTGTACAATCCCTTTCTGGCAAGGGCCTCAGGGATAGCTCCTGAATAACCATCAGAGCAGCCACTTCTTGTGTAATGAGTTGGGAGAATCTGTTAACCTTCATCAAAATTTTTGAACTTGCGTTAGCTATAATTTAACATCAATTCTTTTTTAAAAAGAGTAATCATTAGGAAACGGATTTCCATGTAATTATATGCTTTTACAGGAACTAGATACATGCATTCAATAATATTTTTTGGAGTTTACAAGACATTCTGAATGTATTGGAACTATTTTTATTTTACACATTTTGACATATTTTGGAATTTTTACATATTTTATCCACTACTACATATTTTGTTATTTCATATATTTCCATGTATTTTCATACATTTATACGTCGAAACGCAACATGTCAGATACGCGTTTGCATTATAAGTTACGGAATCATCTATCTTAAAAATCAAATGTAATGCTGCTGGGCTTCTATGACCACCATTTCTTCGCCATAACTGTCCCCCCCCCACACTTACTGCGTACTCGGAGTAAAGAATGAGCGGATTTCTGTGAAAAAAGTAATTTTAATTTTTTTAAAGAAAAGAATTTTCTTACGCGTTGTTCGATACCGGAGTGGGATATCAATTTTCTTTCTTTGTTTCTCAGCCAGTGCCCAGGTTTCAGCTCCGTACAGCAATACTGGTAGAACACAACTATCCAATATAGTTTTTCGTCTCAGTTTTTTGAGTTTTGCCTAGAAGTAGAAAGGACAATATCTTGACGCTTCTCCTAAAACCTTGATACGCTTCTCCTGAAATTTGTGACTATTTTGGTTTATATTTTATTCAATCTTCGTGCGTCAATAATGTATTTCGAAATTTGAAACTATTTTGTTCAATTTTGAACGTTTGAGTCTTGCAGCTTCGCATCGTATGAACATTTTCAACGTATGTCGCCAAAAATATTAACACTTTCAAGTCAGTTCAGACGACAGAGATTTCTCGGTAGCGCGGTGGCGGCCTTGGAGCATGGAAGTTTTAGCGTGGTGTGAAGTGTCGTGGCATGATGGAGATTCCCAACAGACAATCATTCCACACTTCAGCCATCTTTTCAAGACCTCTTTCATAGCAAATCTGGTGCTGTAGTAGTATGATTTACGAGATGTGAGCAGCGGACTTGCGAGAACCCATGTGCCCGTCTCCTCGCGACGGTAGTTCTATGGGTCCGGTGCAGCCAGGTCGTGCTCAGACAGGCATCTCGGCCACAGCGGGCGCTAGGGTCATGTATCCTCCCCCTATTCCTCCATCAGATCGATGAGGTCTAGGGCCACTCAGTTACGGTATGGAATGAAATACTCTGAAAATAAGGACCAACGGGTCACCTCAGATGATAGAAAATGGGTATCTTACATCGAGTCTATTCTTAGGGACCGAAATATATGATATGAAAAAAATTGACGTGGTTTTCAATCAACACACTTTCCCTAATATTACATGAAAGTAAACTACAATTATGTTAATTGATTCGCACTGTAAATAATATGTTCTAAATATTTCCTGTAGAGTTAGTTAATTTTCACGTTACGTTACATACGTAGAATAGAGAAAGTTGTGAAATTCTGCAGCAAAAAACTGTGATTTTTCTTCAGAAAAATTCGTATTTTAGATCTCTGATATTAAAAAAAGGGGATCATTCTAGTTCCCATACGCAGTATGGTACTTCCTCTAATATGCGTAGACATAATCCACGTTTTGTGAGTCCTTGAGTTTGGTTATTTTCGAGAAAAATGTGAAAACAAATGTCGCTTTGGCCTCGATATATTGCGGTTGACTGAGGGTGGGGCAATACGGAAAAGTACCTAGACTATAGATATTAGAAAAGTAACAAGCGCGAGTAAGCCATTCCGTAGCACTAGTTAAAAAATATTCATTACTGAGTGCCATGATGACAGATTTTAATTCTAAACAGTAACTTTGTTTGCATTGTTATCGACACGATTGGTATCAAAGTAATTGAGATACATAGATTTACTTTTTCAAACCACTTTGGAGGTGATACACGGATTAAAATGATCAATTTTAGTTATATTATCAATTTTATCAAATTAATGTGCCTCATAGCTATAACACGTTTACGGTCAAGACCCCTCGTATTTCAGGGGTTTGGAACAGGTCAGAGAAAGTACGTACGAGACACTAAGACAGTTCAAAATCCGAGTACAGCAGGAATAATTAAATTTACGTTTCTGGTGTGTGAGGCTTTCCGAGTCCCATAATGTCACTGCAGCGCCTCTGACCGACAGGTCCTAGGTTCGAGTCCTGAGGGCGGCAGGACTTTCGACACTAGCTTTTCAGCTAGGTCGAATTCAGTCGCTGCCTGGAGGAGAATTCTAGTGTCTGGCTGCTCTGATCGGTAGTTTTCCGTGGTTTCTCCGATCAACGCCAGGCGAATGGCGGTGCAGTACCCTACCAAACGGGCCACGGAACGCGGGCGATCTGTCCTTCCTCTTCCTCGTCCCTTACACACACACACTTACACTAACATGCACTACACTACCACATATTCCGGGAGGCCGGTCGGAGCTTAGAGCTTCTCCCGGCTGGGGCGTGCCCCGCTGGTGGGAGAGCCCTGGTTAGGGGGAAACCACCACTCGCCAACGGTAGGTCGGCGCCGGATCTCGTCATCCAGCGGGGAAAGATAACCGCGCATATCCCGAGAAAAACATGCACTACACTCACGGGACTATTGACCAAAGCAGTTGACGTGCCCGGAAACACGAAAAAATCAAATCAAATCAATCTGAGTCCCATATGAAGTCATAATCCACGCCTTGAGGATCCCTGAAACCGAAAAATGTCTTTACGACAAAACGCCTACCTGTCCGTCTGAGGACAAATTAGCGCCTAAACCGTTTACCCGATTTTTCCCAAAGTTGACATTTTCCGATCGATCCTACCGAACTCGCTGGGGTCCTAAGGGGGATGTTTAAAACGGTTTGACCATCAGGCATCAAAAGGTCGCGTGCCTCTGACCTAATACCAGCAGTTCTGTGAGTACGAGGGAGTCACCCAGAACCCGACCTGGGCTATAGCGCCTTCGAGAGAGGAAGAGTGAATTGCATGCGGAGGAAAAACGTCGGTTGGATAGGGCGACGAACATTCTTTGAAGATTATTCCCGGGTAGAGTAAAGGTATGCCATCAACAGGAGTAAAATGTCTGAGGTTGAATAAATGAATACATAAGTAAACAGCCGGGTCCTTTCTTTTGATGGTGGCTGAAACCATTACTGGTTCTAATGTGAATTTAATTGTTATTAGGGGTATGTGGAATTATAAAACATTCATTTATTATTCTAAGGGAAGGTCGTTGACTTCCTTCATGCTTACGGCAGAAGTGGTCTTATACATCAGCCGACGAGTACATTTTACCTGAAAAATTATGTGGTAATGTTGTATGTACTCAGGCACAAACTTAATCCTCAAGTTTTCAATTTCTCAGATCTTATACTAACTCCAGGAATCCAGAAAAACATATTTTTATTACTTTGTTGCATACTACGAGTACGCACTACGTAGTACGTAGAAAATATATTAATACTGCGGAAACACTCACTCACTCACACGGAAACTTTCTCACGATTTTTAGTCAGAAAACCCCATTCTGTTGGCTCCTGGTACCCAAAAATGGATCATCATTGTTCTTATGTGAAGTAAATAACTTCCTTTAAGGAAGTGCAATACAGCAGTAGAAACAATGAATCACATCCTCGGTCATTCGCATTTTTACGAAACCAACTACAATAAAGCGTCATGACGAGATCAAGAACTTTATAGAGCGGAAGATGCTCCGGAAATCAGACACTGTGGTGTCCACGGAAGCTACTTTCTCCGTTGCCGAAGGGTTAGACTCAAACCTGACCTGGTAATAAAAAGCCGGGAGGGGTCCACGTAGTCGATGTGACTGTCCGCCACGAGGATGGGTCAAGCCTTCTAAAAGCAGGGGAGGAAAAAGTGGTAAAGTACCAACCAGTCATTCCCCTGGCAGCCCAACTTCATGGAGTGCCCAACGCCAGAATCCTGCCTGTGGTGGTTGGAACCTCTGGGGCTATGCCACGATCAACAGTCAGTGCCCTCAAGACGTTGGGGATCATGTCTCGAGGAGATTTACTGACTATCTCGTTAATTGCTCTCAGATGCTCTGTTAAGATTTACACACAATTTGTAAATTACGATGGAGCAATTTAGCATTGCTGGCAGAAAATGAACTTCTTGGTCCCGTGGAAGTCTAGGAACCCAGGGATCCGACAATGCCTAGAGTATACTTAGTTACCACGACTTTAAGTGGGAAGTGTATGCTATTTAATGTAGCATATAGAACATTGTGCAGTCGGGATTCAAATTTTGTGGGTGCGTGCTTGGTACTTGGTAATATTGTTGATGGAGGCACCATACGACTAATACCTTCTTAGGCAAGTTCAGTATTAACATTTAGATAGCATGTGGATATAAAATGAAGAAAGGGAATGGCAAAATTAAAAATTATTGTCACATTTTCCAATTTCAGTAAAAGTACCTCATACATTATCTCTAAGTAGTAGTACTAGTAACTAACTATTTATTCATAAATGTAGCTGACGGATTATTACGTACTCTGTGATATAAAATTGTTTACTTGTGCCCCTTGTGATTTAATTTCAATATTTTACTCTTTTCCTGAGTTCTGAATGGTAGCTGTAAAGTTTTAATTGCACGCAAGCAATTAATATAGAGATAATCAACTGTTTTGAATGAATTCCCAGTAAATTTAATTTACTAAACGTTAATATTTCT